>CP073651.1:2773000-4159500 GCA_018223645.1 Jasminum sambac | reverse complement strand
GGATGCGGTGTCCGCAATGCAAACACAACTTAATCGGTTTCGCAAGGAGATGCCGAAAGAGGTTGCGGCTTGTAAGCGAGTCGCAGCGACTAATTAGGGGACTAGTCCGGTAGTAGCTCCTAAGGTTGATTGCCTTAAACCAAAAAAGTATGATGGCAAGTGGGATGCCAAAGCTATTGAAGACTTCCTATGGCGAATGGAAGTATATTTCGAGGAATTGAATATCCTTGATGATTGGAGTAAGGTACGTACATCTACTATGTATCTAGTAGGCATCGCTTCTCTATGATGGCGCCGCAAGTATGCCGACAAAGAGAAGGGAACTTGTAGAGTAGATACATGGGATGACTTTAAGAAAGAATTGAAGAGATAATTCTTCCCGAATAATGTAGTGTACGAGGCAAGGAAAAAGCTTAGGGAGTTAAAGCATAAGAACAACATTCATGAATATGTAAAGGAATTCACCACCCTTACGCTTCAAATCCCAAGTATGTCGGATGAGGACCTCATTTTCTACTTCATCGACGGGTTGCAAAATTGGGCCAAACAAGAGTTGCAACGTCGAGGGGTAAAGCCGGTCGATGACACCATTGCAGTTGCTAAATCTAGGAGTGGGCATCCGAACCGTAAATCGCCAACTCGAACATACCAAACCAACCCGACTTGGTTCAAGTCGGTTTGGGCCTAAAGTCGGGTCAATTTTGGGTTCGAAAAATCCAACCCAAAAACCGATCGGTTTGTTAAAAAAAATTTGCTCAGTAACCGAACGAACCCGACTCGATCCGAGTTGGTTCGGGTCTGTTTCGATGCCCGAAACTGACCCGTCAGTCAGTTTCGATTTGGATTTTTTCAATCCAAATTTTTCATGTCGGTTTCAGGTCGGGCCCGAGCACGACCCGAACCGACGCGTGCCCACTCCTAGCTGAATCCTTGACCAAGTACCAAAAGAGTGGAGATTCATCGAAAAACAATAAAAACTCTAAGGATAGTAAATGCGGGGGAGAGAAGAAGGATAAAGGTCCACAAATGGGTGAAAACAAGCAATAAGAAAGGCTCTTACGTACCCCGCAATGGATGCTTCGTATGCAAAGGGCCTTATGCGATGCGAGATTGTCCTAAGTTGGAATCATTGGCGGCTATGGTGGTGGAACGGTTTTCGTTCCTCTAGCCAGAACACTCGGAGGAGCACGTGGGTTTTCTTTCCAGCTCCTTGATGTTAAGCGCGTTGCTAGTAATGACAAAGGGCTTATGTATGTGGATGTCTCCATCAATGGTCGACCAAGTCGGGCAATGGACGACGCCGGAGTTACCAACAACTTCATCACCGCGGATGAGGCTAAAAGGTTGGGCCTTTATATCGAGAAGGGTGGTGGACTTCTTAAGACGGTGAATACCACCACTAAAACCCTTAGTGGTGTATACGGATGGACAAACTATGATTCGGTTCGGGTATTGAAAGGACCGGGAATCGAACGAAAAATTTCGGTTCGGTTCAGTTCCATTTATTCACAAGAACCAAATAGTTACAGTTTGGTTATGGTTTTATTTCAATACTTATTCGGTTTGGACGTCATCGTTTTTGTAAAATATAATGAAGAAAGCAATAAGCGATACAAATTAATTTTATATAAATTAAACACTGTTATTACTTATTGCGAAATTCATATTATGAAATTTATAAGTAATGAGAAAGTATATGAAAGTACTTCTATAATAATTAATTTAATAGAAAAAATCCATAGAGTTAATTTTTCGATAAAGGATAAATAGTTTTCGGTTCGATTTTCGGGTATTGAAAAAGAACCGTTCGGTTTTCGATTCTCCATCTTTCGGTTTCGATTCGATTTTTGTTCTCAAAATAACCGAACGATTTTGGTTTTTCGGGTTCGAGTGGTTCGATTCCGGTTATTTTATCCACCACTAGTGGCGTAGTTCATGGAGTGGAACTTCGCCTCGGTTCATGGCGAGGATAAACGGAATTCTCGGCAGCGCCTATGGATGATTTTCGCTTGGTCCTCGGGTTGGATTTTTTCAGGAAAGCTAATGTTGTCCCCATGCCTTCCTTCGGGTCGGTTTGCATTCTAGACAAAGGCAACTCATGCATGGTTCCTACGGTGTCGGCGGGGGTCAAGGAGACCAAACAACTCCCGGCCATGCAAGTTGCTAAGGGGTTGTTAAAATGGATGACCCAGTGAGTGGGTCTAAAGAGGAGTCATGTGATGAGGATGAGTTGCCCAAACTCATCAAAGATGTCCTTAAGGAAAATGAAGACGTTATGCCATCGGAGTAGCCCAAAAAGCTACCACTTAGAAGGGAGGTGGATCATAAGATTGAGTTGGAGTCGGGTGCAAAACTGCAGGGCCATGGCACCCTATCGGATGGCACCCGCGGAGTTGGAAAAATTGAGAAAGTAGTTGACGGAGTTGCTTGACACCGGGCGGATTCGACTATCAAAAGCACCTTATGGCAACATACTATTCCAAAAGAAGCATGATGGCTCATTAAAGATGCGTGTGGACTATCAGGCGCTCAATAAAGTAACTATAAAAAACAGATATCTTATTCCTTTGATTGCCGATCTATTTGATAGACTTGGTAGTGCCAAGTATTATACAAAGATAGATCTTCAAAAAGGTTACTATCAAGTAAGAATTGCTGAAGGGAATGAGCCCAAGACTATTTGTATAACTCGGTACGGATCCTTCGAGTGCTTGGTGATGCCTTTTGGCTTAACCAACGCCCCGGCCACATTTGCATACTCATGAACAAGATATTCCAACCATACTTGGATCGTTTTGTGGTGATCTATCTTGATGACATTATCATTTATAGCAACACTTTGAAGGAGCATGCCGATCACTTGCGAACTATCTTTGGACTATTGCTAGAGAATGAGCTCTACGTCAAGAAATAAAAGTGCTCATTCACTAAGGAAGATGTACCTTTCCTTGGTGACATCATTGGGCACGGAAGGCTAAGGATGGAT
This sequence comes from Jasminum sambac, assembly GCA_018223645.1. Classification (NCBI taxonomy): domain Eukaryota; kingdom Viridiplantae; phylum Streptophyta; class Magnoliopsida; order Lamiales; family Oleaceae; genus Jasminum; species Jasminum sambac. Next base: position 4,156,514 of record CP073651.1, on the reverse strand, counting down.
TAGGCGAAGATCAAGACGATCATAGAATGTAAGTCGCCAACCAAGGTAACGGAGCTTCGATCTTTCCTTGATTTGGTCAGTGGCGTAGCCAGGATTCGAACTCAATGCGGTCTAAACTTGTTTGCAACAGAAAATAAAATGTACTTTATAATAAAAACAAATATAAATATCGTACATTACAATTTTTCTTTACGAGTTTTAATATTTTGAAATCGTTTGACAATAACTTCGTCATCAATTTTTGAAAATACCTCTCTCTACATAAACAATTAGGCTATTCATCCATTCATCACCCATTCGATTACGTAATTTGTCCTTCACGAAGTTCATTGCAGAAAACACTCTTTCCACAATAGCAGTAGCAACCGATAGAATCAACGCTAAAGTTAAAAGCTTATAAACCAAAGGATATACTCTATTTTCCCTAATCTCGACCAACTTCTTTGCAAGTTCACCAAGTCCTTTCAATCCTTTAAATGCAATGTTAGAAAGCACATCAAAAATATAAGCATCAAATTGATCTTGAAGCACGAGGAGATCTGGACCAGAAAAATCTTGTGGATAAAACTCAGCAAGTTGAACCAATCTTTTCTTGTCAAATGAAGTAAATGAATTTCGTGGACACAAACAAGCTATGCAAAGCAATAGCTCTATACTTCCTTCTGAGAAACGATCACTCAGCTCTAGTAGTTGCAAATCAATCACAGCATAAAATAAATCTACACGATAGTGATGTAAATTTGTCAACTTTGGTGGATTACGTTGAGGACGGCCACCAATATCACTGTGCATATACATATCATCCATATTGGGAACTTCAATGTAATACCTCTGAAAAAACTTACAAACATCTTCTGAAAATGAATCCCACCTATCATCTCTCAACATTTGGAGTCTTTGCTTGCAAACTCTCTCCAAGTCCATTGCGTTCACAATATCTTGATCTTTCAACTGTAATGCTTGTGACAACTCATTTGAAATTCCTAAATTTTCATCATACGTAAATTGAACACAAAGTCAAATAAATGTGTCGACTTTAACAAATTAAATGCCTCCAATCTCCGGTCTCAAGAAGAAACAGCATCTTCATAAATCATTTCAAGTACATCACCCACAGTAGAGAACATAGAAAGCAAACTAATTAAGGAATTATAATGTGAACACCAACGTGTATCTCCAACACGCTTAAGACTAGTTTCCTGATTAAGTCCTCGTCCACTTCTAATTGCACCATTTTCTAGTGCTTCAACAATAAAATATAAATATTTTTCTCGAAAGAGGTCATTACGTTTACAAGATCCTCCAACAACATTTATCTCATCAGTAATAACACAAAAAAATTCAGCAATTGGAATACTCTTCTTTGCCATAGCTACAAGAGCTAGCTGAAGTTGATGAGCAAAACAATGGATATAATAAGCACATGGGTTTTCCTTTAAAATTAGTGCTTTTAGACCATTGAACTTTCCTTGCATATTACTTGCCCCATCATAATCTTGTCTTCTCAATCTAGAAATGCTCAAATTGTATCTAGAAAACATCTTATCAATAGCAGCTTTAAGTGAGAATGCTGTGGTAGTGGTGACATGTTCAATCCCTATAAAACATTCAATTACATGTCCACAATCATCTACATAGCGCAAAACAACTGACATTTGCTCCTCTGATGACACATCACGAGATTCATAAACTAAAATGGAGAACAATGATTTACCAACATCTTTATGATGACATTTAGTGTTTCAGCTGCACAAGCACTAACTATATCCTTTTGAATATTAGGTGATGTTAACTTGTTGTTCTTATGGGCAATTTCCAATGTCACACTTTTAATCTCATCATTGTGATCAGCAAAAAGTTTCAATAGAGCAAGGAAATTACCTGGATTGAGAGAATTTTGTAATTCATTATGACTCCGAAAAGATAACTCTCAGCGCAACAAATGCCGAACACAATCAATTGATGCATTAAGACGAATGCGATAATCATTCTTCAATTGTGTTGATTGCTTTTCCAAAATTGTTTGAATATGTTGATCTTGAGTCATTAAAACCTTGCACTTTATTTGAGCTTGATTGTGCAAAATATCATGCTTCCCAGTATGAGTATGAAGCCTCTCTTTATTTTTCCAATAAGTAAATCCCTCCCTAACAAAAACATCTCCTCCCGATTGATTCCCTCGACTTTATTTGAAAAGATAACAATATAGACAAAAGAAGGCATCTTTTGTTATGCTATACTCCAACCAATCACTAAATTCAATAAACCAAGAAAAGACGAAGCTTCTATCCCTACCTTCAAACTTCCTTTGTGGGAATGTATGGTCCACAGGTTAAGACGGGCCTTTTTGCAAATACGCTCGTCGAACTTGATCTCTAATTTCAGGACTATAGTCTATAATTGGAATCCTAAGTTCAGGATTGGAAGGAAGTTGTGTTGCATCAAATACCTCAACCATACCTGAGCTCTTCCCAATCGCCTTTGAGCTCTCCTCAACTCCATTTGTGATCTCCTCAATTCTATTTGGGCTCTTCGAAACTCTATTTGTTTTTTGTACATCTTTTTGAACGGCTCTTTTTTTAAAATATTTCTCCATAATCTAAAATGTCCAACAAAAATAAGTTATCATATTCAACAATGTTTAAATGATTTGCCAAACTTAACAAAGGATTTAGCCATATTGAAGTATAAATAATCTTATAACCAAACCAAATTAACCAATAGACCAAATTCAATCCCAACTTCAAGACTTCAATCACAATGCCATTTTATAAACCTTTTCATTTATCAAACTAAATTGAGGCATTTCCACATTTGAGCTTGGAACAAAATTAGGGCTTTTCTAAGTTCTAACTAATTAGCTATTTAACTTATTTCAATTCATTATTCATCAAAAATCAATTCATTCAATTGGATATGTAATTTCTAATATTCTAATTTTCAAACAATTACAAATGAATATTGGGGCATTTCCACATTTGAGCTTGGAACAAAATTAGGGCTTTCCTAAGTTTTAACTAATTAGCTATTTAACTTATTTCAATTCGTTATCCATCAAAAATCAATTCATTCAATTGGATATGTAAATTCTAATATTCTAATTTTCAAACAATTACAAATGGATATTGAAACAATTATAAATAAAATTAACCAATAAATCAAATTCAATCCCAACTTCAAGCCTTCAACCACAATGTCATTTCATAAACCTTTTCAATTTCACTTATCAAATAAAATTGGGGCTTTTCCACATTTGAGCTTGGAACAAAATTAGGACTTTTCTAAGTTCTAACTAATTAGCTATTTAACTTATTTCAATTCGTTATTCATCAAAAATCAATTCATTCAATTGGATATGTAATTTCTAATATTCTAATTTTCAAACAATTACAGATGAATATTGAAACAATTATAAATAAACTTAATCAATAAACCAAATTCAATCCCAACTTCAAGCAATCAAGCCTTCAACCACAATGTCATTTCATAAACTTTTTCAATTTCACTTATCAAACAAAATTGGGGCATTTCCACATTTGCGCTTGGAACAAAATTAGGGCTTTTCTAAGTTCTAACTAATTAGCTATTTAACTTATTTCAATTCGTTATTCATCAAACATCAATACATTCAATTGGATATGTAAATTCTAATATTCTAATTTTCAAACAATTACAAATGGATATTGAAACAATTATAAATAAAATTAACCAATAAACCAAATTCAATCCCAACTTCAAGCCTTCAACCACGATGCCACTTCATAAACCTTTTCAATTTCACCTATCAAACAAAATTGGGGCTTTTACATTTAAGCTTGGAACAAAATTAGGGCTTTTACATTTAAGCTTGGAACAAAATTAGGGCTTTTCTAAGTTCTAACTAATTAGCTATTTAGCTTATTTCAATTCATTATTCATCAATAATCAATTCATTCAATTGGATATCTAAATTCTAATATTCTAATTTTCAAACAATTAGTCAATTACAAATCGATATTGAAACAATTATAAATAGACATACTATGATAATAACAACACCAAATGAATCAAAAACTAGGGCTAAATGCCGAAATTGAATTTTTCCTACCAAGCAATTGAAGCAAAATAGGCAATAGAAGCAAAACAATACGCTAATACCTTTATAACCAAGTCCCAAAAGCGGAACTGCCAAAGGAAGCTGGTCTACAGACTGCACGACTGCACCATTAAAGTGGACGGAGGTCGCGGGTCGCCGATCAGAAGTCAAGAAGACGAAAACCAAGGTCGAGGTCCCGCGTCCGGTGAGTCGGCGAGAAGGAGAAGTCGAGAATGAGTCAACCAGTGAATGAGAAGCGAGAGAGAAATCGAGAACTAAGATACGCGAGGAAAGAGGAAGTGAGGAACTGTCGAACTGAGGAAGAGAAGTCCGGTTGAGTGATTGAATCGTGCTGGACTGATGGACCTGGAAGGCTGACAGGCTGCTGGACTAGGCTGAAATGAGAAGTCCATAGACCGCACTGTCCCAAAGGAAGCTCCGCCTATGGGTTTAGTAAACTATTATCAGCGTTTCATTTGTGGGTACCTACCTAAGTCGCTCCTTTGACAGACCTCTTGAAAAAGAATAAGACATGAGAATGGTCTGAGAAATGTCAAAGAGCCTTTGATGATTTGAAGGCGGCAATAAGCCAAGAACTTGTCTTAGCATTGCTGGATTTTGCTAAGAGATTTGAAGTTCATACGGATGCCTCCGACTTGCTATTGGAGGAGTTCTATGCAATAAAGGCATCCTATTGCCTTTGAAAGCCGCAAGCTCAATGACACCGAGCAGCGTTACACGGTGCAAGAAAAGGAGATTACTGCGATCATTCATTGCTTGCGGGTATGGCATCACTACTTGCTTGGTGCCAAGTTCGTGATCAAGACGGATAATGTTGCCACGAGTTACTTCCAAACTCAGAAAAAGCTTAGCCTGAAGCAAGCTCGTTGGCATTAACGACATTATGAGTTCTCTCAAGAAAAAAGGATAACGGAATACCGTCGACCTTAATTCGATTGTCTCTGTCTCGTATACGTACTGCTTTGATTTCAGACCACCAATGGAGGATATAAAAGGTGAGGAAGAAGGCAATATACGAAGCCCAAATAAGTTCAGTGTCCGTCGAAATCCATGAACGCTCAAGTTGGAGAGGCAATAGAAGACGCCAACCATTAATTGCATAGGACTGTTGATCTCCATACACATTCAATCTAGAAGGGAAATTGACGACGCCAGCCATTAATGATTCAATTGGCGCAGGTGACCGTCCATTGCCGGTGATTCGACGCAGAACCAACCATGTGAATTTAGGGGTTGTGAGATATGGGTGATGAGGCGACAATTGCAAATGGGAATGAACTGTGGTGGGAGGTTAAATGTCAGACGACACACACAAATCTCGTTCATCTTCTGAACTGAAGCCTACGCAGGGTGAGTTCCGCGATAGGCATGGAGATAATTTATTAGTAATTGGGGATAACAGGTAGCACGTGCAAATATTTGGGATTTGGGAGGGTAATTTCGGAACAAAATATTTGGCATCCTATAGCCACTTTTAAGGGAGGAGGAGATTATTTTTTTTTAGGAAATTATAGGAAGAAATTATGGGATGCTTTAGCGGGGGATGAATTGCACTCTTTCAAGCACAAGCACAAGCACAAGCACACAGGCCGTGCTTGTGTCTTCTAAGAGTTGCTCCTAGAACAATCTGCAATGGACTTTTAGATTGTAAATTCAATCTCAAATGTAAATCTAAAATGAGATAAACCACAGGAATGTCATGAATTTGCAAACTCAAACTTAAATTAAATATGTGGAGAATATCATGAATTAAATTTGCTATTAATCAGATTAATTTATTTTAGAGAAGTTACGTTTGTGATTTTACAACTGAACAGACAGAACAGTCACTAAAAGCCTAAAAGAATCAATGAAAATATTACTATTGGGTACATCATTAGCTAAGTTTGAGTATTGTTCTTTGGAACTATTTTAGGGTAATAAAATATGTACTTGGTCGTGAATAAATATCAACCATGCTGCAATAATTAATTAATTATGCAACACATGTGTTAGAAAAATATTTCGAGAATTAAGGAAGACAAAATGAATAAGAGAAAGTAGTTGTAGAAAAAAAATGTCTAAAAAATCTAGAAAAGGTAGTCATATGATGGATCCAAACAGCCAAAATGCCATGTAGTTGTTATTTATGCAAAGATGTTTACCCACAATAGAGGTCAATCCATAAACAAAGAATTAAACTATAGGAGATTACCTGATTGTCTACCAACCAAAAATCTAAAAGTTTGAGGAATCCTCGTATATGTAGGAGGAACCTGTCATCTCTTGCAACAACGACGAAGACAGATATGCCAACCCACGCAATTCTTGTGTAACTTAGACAATGTAGCATTGAACCATCCTACAATTACAGTAAATAGTCTACAGGTAATTTACATTAGTATTCTATTATAAAAAGAGAAACTAAATATGTGGCGATTACCTTATCAATGTGATTGCAAAACAGATAGGAGATACGGGTGTGAATAATGTCATTGATGTTTAAGGGAAAAATGTTCATAGATAAGCAATATTGTTGTGACATATTTATCTATGTTATTTTTTGAATTTGAATTTAAGTTGAACTACTTGCCATGTGGAAAATATACAGTATTAGATTGTGAAGAACCATTTGAATATGAATTGAATTATTTTTGTGACAATCTTATCGAGGCGTGCAATAAAAAAATTATAATAATATAATAAATAAATAAATAAAAGAAATAATAGGCCGAAAAACATAATGCGGATACTTCTGTTTTTGTATATTTAATAGATAGATATGATACAATAATTTTTTATTTGTGCTATATGTCATTTTTAAAGTTTAGGAATTTGGTCTAGTAACTAGCTAGTCCAAAATTTTTGTAAGTCTAACAATGTAGTATAGGAAACAAGGCCAATTTTTAAAACTAAAATCAATTTAACTTCATCATATACCAAAAAATACCAAATCAAATTATTATTTTACATTTGTTTGATTCTATCTTGTAAAATAAATCTAGCAAATAGTATTTTCTATAACATTTTGTTAAAAAAAAAGGAAAAAATGTTCGCAGGCCCGAGAATGGGGGCTCTGCCCCCTTCTAACACCTACAAATTCGCCTTTATAAATTCAGTTAGGTCCTATCAAGAATCCTGGATCCGTCCCTAATGTAAAATGTGCAAGAATTCAAGTAGAGAAACTTGTGTATCATTCATTGATAAGTTACATTCTTCGCCTGAGATTCTTTCCTTACTTGGAGATTACGTGTTTAGCTAACTGTGGAAAGGCTGACTATGCTACAGAGGCAATCCACGCGCCTGAGGGAAGCACTCCACACGAAATACCTAGTAGACTGGCCAATTGGCATATTGTGTCATCTATAATGTGGGCCTATCCTGGGCGTCACATCATTAATTAGGCCTAAGATGGATGACCACTTATAACAACAAAATTTATTCAAACTAATTATTGTATGTGTGTGCGTGATGAATTAAATGCAAGCATTAAGGCCTTGTTCTATTTAGTGTTAATCAAATTCGCACGCAATTTCGTATATTTTATATTCATTTTCAATCACACACATATTTCTCAAAATAATATTAACCACACATTTTTACACGGAATACCGCGCGGAATAACTAAACCCCCAATCAAACAAGGCCTAAAGAAAATATGATATGGAATCAAAGTTATAATTTATAATGCAAACGAAATTATTTCTTACAATGAGAATCAATTTTTTTATATACATTTTAATTTTTGAATTATATATATAATTCAAAAATGTTGAGTATATATATTCTTATTAATAAAAAATTGAAGTGCCAACTTTGAATAGTATCACGTTGTAGCGATTTTCTATTTTAGGAAAAAATTATTTTTTATTTATTTAAAATTAAATAAAAAATCTTTTTTTATTTATTTTTACAATGTTGAAAGGATGGTTCTAAATAGTTTTCATATGTGATGTGCGTTGTGTGGTTCAAATGATGAGCAATTTTTTTAGAAAATCAAATAGTGACTAGTTACATTATAATTGAATTTATGATGAACAATTTATTCATTAATAGGAAAAGAAACAGAAAACTACAACTCTCACATATCTCATTTCACCATTTCGTATAGTGCTTAAGAAAATAATTATTAAAATTATAATTTAATCATCAAAAAGAATTATTAAAATTATTATTTAATCATCTCCTAAATTTTTGTCCAAAAAATTACAAGTTTCGATGATCGCAAATGAGTTTGGAGTTAAATTAGTGCTTCCATTTTAGACCTTAGGCTTTTCTAAACATATTGCGTTATAATTTTTTTAACACTCTTCATCCCTTACCACATGCGGGCATGTTGAAATGTTCACACGCAAATGTGACAATTTGCAAGTGTGGCCTACACATTGACACTGATCACTTGCAAACTTTCACATTGACGTGTGGACATTTTAACATACCCACGGTGAATATGGGATCGAAAGTAAAAATATTCAATGTTAAATAACATTCATTATTAGTCAGTATCACTTCAATATATATGTGGCCTTTAAAATCAGTTATAAAATTTTCAATTGGCTATGTATGTTTTTAAAATTTCATGTTCAATATCCATGCCTATTTAAATGTTATTCATAGTATGGTTTCATTTTTCGCTTGAATATATAATTACATTTTTTTTTCTAAATTCTTACCAAAATTACTTTTATTGATAAAATTCCAATGCATCGGACGGGATTTCTATTAGTACATATATATAGTTGTTGAAGTTGTTTCTGTTGGGAATTGAACTCTAAAAGACCTTAGGTTGGCATCAAACATTTTACAACTTGTATAAGTTAGTTTGGATTAAACCCAAACCACAAAAAACTAATTAAACAAATTCAACCCAAAATATTACACAATTTTATAAAAATACTTTCAAAACTCTTTTTTTTTTTTTTGAATTCCAAAAACACTACTTTATTTGTCTTTCTTATTTATTTATTTATTACTGTAAATATATTTTATAATTTGGTGTTAATATATTAAAAGTTAAAACTAAGAAATAGTTGTCAACGTGTCGATTGTCAGAGAATGTAGTTGGCGGGCGGTACGTCGTAGGCCGCTCGAACGTTACCGATGAATAATCAGTAACGCTGAAAGCAGCTCGAAGCAAGCCACCAGTAACTCTCCTTTTTTTGCCATTTTCTTTTTCATTTTATAGGGTGATAGGGAATAGATTATAATGGTTTTTAAAGGTTTTTAATATAAAAGAGGAGAGAGAATGAGTGGAGTTGAGTGATTGAGCTTGTGATGAGATATATGGATGTGATTGATTTAGGAGAAAGAAAAAAAGTTGAAAAAGTCTTTAAAACACTTTTAATTGGAAGTCTAGAAGCCTGATTGGGGGCTTTTTTTTTTCAAATTTTTTTTTCACTTTTTTTAACTTTTTTTCTCTCCTAAATCAATCACATCTATACATTTCATCACATCCACAAATCTCAATCACTCAATTCCACTCATTCTCTCTCCTCCTTTACATTAAAAACCATTAAAAAAACACTCTCAATCACCCTTTAGGTGTGTTAGCGGGGATTTTTTTCAGGTGCATCCGGGTGCACCATAATTATGGTGCTCCCGGGTGCTTTTACTACCGTCACCTTCGATTTAATTAGGAATGGGATCCTGGATTCATCACGATGAGAGCAAGGTCCTGCAAAAAAAAAAAAAAAAATTTGGATATCGTAGATGCCGGTGGCGACCGGTCAAAGTTTAGAGCATAATTTTGGCCAAATAATGGGGGGTAGGGTCAGAGTTTTGACATTAGAAAGGGGGGAGTAACTATTTTATGAATTTTTTTTATAGTTATTTTGTATAATTAGCTTTTCTTTTATTTTAATTTTATTTAGAATCAACTCGACCCAAAAACAACCCAACAAAAAATTATTTGGGTTGGGCTAGAATCAACCCCAAAATGGGCCAGGTTGTGGCCCAAACATGACAAACCCAAGCCAATGCTCACACCTACACTGTTGTGTGTCATAATATTAATTTAAGGATTTAATTATATACAATATTTGGTCACATATTTTTTACTCAAAAACCGTTGCCACGACAGAAGAACCGTTAGCACCACCATCCCTTACCCCATCGCCAACAACCAGCGAAGGTGGTGGTCAATGAGATTTGTAGAGTCCAAAGCAGCCATCAGCCCTCATGCTTTTCCTAACAAATTCGACTGCCTAAAATAACTTGTAGAGACAAAGAATTACATCTGAATTGCACTTCGTCGACTATTAATTGAAGATAATGGCTGCTTTCATGGATTCTTGGTGGTTGTGGTATTATTAAATATTTTTAAAAAAATTCTAATAGTCTAATACCATCAATAAAAATTAATTTCATTTCAACAAAAAAATAAGTATTCTAATTTTTAAAACTAGTTGTTTTCACTCGTGCATTGCACGGGGGCTTAATTGTTTAGTTAATAATAGTATTGATAGATATTAGTCGCATTAACATAAAACCTAAAAAAAATAAAGTAAATAATGAATCACAATAATAAACTTAATTAATATAACTACTGAAATAATTATATAAATCAATCCCATTAATATTTATTTCCGATTCTTATAATACTACTCGGAGAGTCAATAAATCAATCATGTTAAAAAATTATTCAAATGTATAAAATTACTAAAATATGAATTTTTTGAACGTTTCATAAATAATTTTATTCAATGAATAAGAAAAATCAAGTTTAATAGTACACAATATTTGGTACTACTTGGATTTTGTTATATAATCCAAGGTAAAAAAATTATTGAATAACTCGGATTGAGTTAATTATATTCACATTGCAAAATATATAGGGTACACTATATTTAAATCGTATGAAAAGGTCTTTAACCTTATTTATAATAATAAGTATGTCCTCAAATTTTTTCATTACATTTTTATAATTAATTTTTAGTAATTAACTTACTTTGTACGTAAATATTAATTTATATTTTAATATTGTATTAGCGATATTTAAATTAAGAGAAATAAATTTTACGTCCATTATATTTTAAAATATTTAAAATCATGATCGATAAATAAGTAATTTGGCTTCTAAATAAATAAAATTTTTAGGCAAAAATGATCTATATAAACTAAATTCATAATTAGTTAAAGATTAAAAATATTAATTGGAGGAAAAAAAAATTAAGGTTGTAATTAGATTAAGATGCAAATATTGAAAATCTTTAAAATAAATAGAATGTGGTGTGTCAATAAAAATGTGTAGTGAAAATAAAATTACCCCTCTCATTATTTAAAAGTTTTCAAATAAATAATTAAATAAAATCAAACAATTACATTTTCATATATTAATGTGAATTTCCAATTATCAAGTCTTGAATACTTGTTGAAAATTTAACATTAACGATCAATACAAATTAAAATATATAAGCAATTGTAATATTGATAATTATCTAAAATAGGTAAAATAAAAACAATTTATATATATCATTGTACTAGAAATGCTAATTATATGGACTAAAACAATAGTATATTAAGGGGTAAAAATGTTATGTATGTGATGAAATGCATATATATATATATATATACATAAACCAAATTTTAATAGAGATACAGTGAAAAAGAAATAAATTTAAATCGCATATCATTATTGTACAATTCATGAAATATTTATCTTATGGGTAAAGACAACAAAATTATAACAATATAGCAAAGACAAAAATTAGTGCTCGTAATAATTATAATGAAAATGGATATTTTCATAATAATTATAACAAATAAATTTAAATCACATAATGTCATTGTACAATTCATGAAATATTTATGTTATGGGTGATGATAATAATATTATAACGATACAAAAAGGAAAAATTAGTACTTATTATAATTATAATGAACATTTAATCAAGAGTGTTCAAATTTCATTTTAGCCTTGGCGATGATAAAAATTAGTACTCATATAATTATAACGAATATTTTCAACAAAATGTTTGATTTTATCACTATTTCCATATGATAAATCCATTAAAATGGTTCCAGCATTGGTGGAATCCTAACTTTCCCTAGAGTCCATTTTAATTTCTAAATATCTCGAGACTGCAATGTCTTTGACCTTCAAATATCTAATTTCAAAACACAGTGGAATTTTGAAGAATCACATGTGAAATAAAATAGTTCAAAAAGCATTAATTGCAGGAAATACTGACCAAAGCTTTTCACACCTAATAATACTAGTTTTAATTACGTGCGAATAAAATAATAATTTTTTGAATCATAAAATTTTAAGTTTTAACTTTAATTTTTTTAAAAATATAAAATTAAACCAACATTGTATTAGTAATTCATACGTGTAAGGTAAATGACACTTTTGATAAATTTATACTTGAAGTAAAAATATTAATACCTCAATTTTCTACCAAGTCAATCCAAAAATCTAATCCTACAAAAAGGTTTTTCCAATAAGATCAGTCACATATTTTTGAGTTGATTAAATATGATACCAATGCGATTTTAAAACTATAAAAATATGATATCTTAATTAGAAAGTTATGAAAGATATTATAGAAAAAAAATTTTGGTCAATATACATTTTGACGTTATACGCATTGAATGAAAGCACATTATATATTGAAATATTTGTAGTTTAATCAAATTAAAGTACTTTTAAAAATCGCCCAAAAATGGTTATATAATTATATTTTTTAATTATTGGACTACAAAAATGTTTGAGACATAATTTTAAATCAAAAGATTATCATAAGACATAATTTTAAATCAAAAGACATAATTTTACAACTACATGACTTTGTAAAAGATTCTCTTTTTTTTTTTTAAAAAAAAGAGAAAGTTAATAATAATAATAATAATAATAATAATAATAATAATAATCATCATCATCATTTTAAATCATATACATTGAATAAAATAAAAATGTGTAAGAATATTTGTAATTTAATTTTTTCAATGTAATATGAAGAGCCACTTATTAATTATTTATATAAATATATGTTTTTGGTAAGGATATTTTGGACTAAATAAAATATAAGTGGGGGACATTATTGGAAATCAAAAGATTTCCACACATCCCCATTTTTTAATATAGTATAGATATAGATATAAATATAGATATAGATTAATTAATTGATATCTGGAAATTAATTTATTTCAGTGATTTGATTTTAAGTGTCATAGAATATCTCACCGGATAATATCCATTAATTTAGTCACACATATATACTACTTCACATTCCAAGTTTCACAGAAGTCACCCATAACTTAACATAACATCCACATCACAGTTAGATTAGCAGCTCGTGGTTTTAATTTGTTAATAACATTATAACATCGACAGTCAATTGTTGTTAAGCATTAGCATTTCGAAAACTACGCAGCCAAAACTTGCATTGCGAAACTATAAAAAAGATAAGCATTCATATGCATACTGCAAGTCTGCAACATCTAAGAAATCCAACACGTACCAGGATGTGATGTCAACACTATTGACTTTCTTCTCCTTTTGTATTGTAGAACTTGCTATGCAAAACGTTCTTTTCAACTCTTGCTACGTTCTGGAATGCACAATTCTAAAAATTCTAAAGCTCCAGACTGGAAAGTATTAGATAAGCTGGCCACATGTATGCATCTTATCATAAAAAAATAGCCAAATTTGCACAGCAACAACTGGAAGAGAGAACCACGTTATGTGGTGTACCTCCGAGCAACATTTCCAGCTCTTGTGGCATCATAAGTTTAGGAGCAATTGAGGACAACCTATGTGAAGATAAGACATGCAAGTGTTAAATGTTAAATAAGAGCTGGTGACTAAATACTTTTCAACCTTAAATAAGGGGGAAAAAAAAAAGAGAGGCTAAAATCCTCTACACATTCACATATATGCAAATACATGTTAGATGAGTATGTTTGAAATGATATTGGTTAGTGGTTCTGACTCTGGGTGATGTAGCATAGACATAAATTTTCACATACCATTATATGCATAATTTCTACTAAAAACATTATTGAGGTAGTCTTTGCGCGCCCCTACTTTTTACACCGTTTATAATTTGAGGCGACTTTTATCCTTCTCGATTCAATCAATCAATCAATCTATTCAATTCTCTAAGTTTGAACAAGGATAATCAGAACTTAATACACTGTGTTGTCATTTTTATATATAGCCCGCTGATGTATTCCCCAACATATAGACTACATACAGAGACAACTTTTCTACAAAACAATGACCACCATTAATTCAATGTAAAGGTAGTACTTTGATGAAGTATAAATACTTTCTAGCAAAAAACATGGGAATAGATTTTATATACTTTAAATTGAGAAAATACAGTTGCATGGAATTAGTTATTCGAGAGATCTTGTGATCAAAAAATAAAATAGACATACCGCCATTTACTTACAACCATAATCTTTACTGTATAATCAGAGCCGGTCCTATTGTTGAGGCGAGTGAGACGGTCATCTCAGGTGCAAAACCGGAGAAGGGCGACCTTTTTTTTTTTTGTTTCCTTTTTGATGTATAACAATTTACATTATATACCAAAATGATGCTAATATTATTTAACCCAATATGTGGTGCGGTCTGTGGTTCTGAAGTTTTAGCTTTGTACGTGTTATCCTTCACCCAAGTTCAAATCCTCTATAATGCATTTTTCATATTGTTTGTTATTATTACGTTTTTTACTTCAAATTTTAATGTGTAAAACTATATTAATTCTTAAATTATTATTTAGCATCATCTAACAAAGTTTGCTCAAACTTAATTATAAATAAAATTTGAAATAGTTGTTTTAGTTTTATACATACATATATATATATATAATTTCTAATATTTTTAAATTTCATATTATCAAATAAAATGTATTCCAAATAATCGAATCGTGTTAGTTTAACACACAAATAAATTATAAAATATTTTGAAAAATGACATACTAAGGTGCGTTTTCTAATGGTAAAAGGACTCTCTTATCAATATATAATTGATCTTAATTCGACTTTCCATCTTCATCTTCACATTTTACTAAAATAAAGAATGAAAAACATTCAAAATAGACCATATAAATTTCATGACAATTATTTAACAACAAAAAAATGAATTTTATACATATTAATAATATCATATATGGATAAAATGTCATAAACTACAAAGATCAAATAATACTTTATGAATTTTAAATTTTCATTTTGGAATTGTGAGTTGTAAGGTCAAAAAGTTAAATTATTGAAATTTTGATTAATATTTTTCCTTCTTTATCAAAATAATAAATATTAAAATTTGAAATTATTATTAGGCTATAATATGAAATATAGCATGATAGAGATTTTTCTATTATTTTACTATTTTTAATTAATTATTAATTTTTGCAAAGCACTTATAAATTTTAGTAATTATTATATTTTAAGGAGACACATTTTATAACTTTCCGCCTCAGGCTTGAAAAGCATAGGACCGGCACTGGATATAATCCAATATATTCAAAATGTTTTCTAAAATTTTATTACAAAAGGACATTGCATTGATTTATCACAAAACATGACACTCAACAAAAAGAGAAGTATCTCAATTCTCATTCAAGTAAAATTGCTAGCTAACAACATGCCTAATAAAGGCAAAGAATTGAAATATCACAACAATGAGAAGACATTACATTGAGAACAAAAACACTTTATTAATTTTTAAAGTAACATCTATCATTTTCTAGTATGTATCAAATCTTGACTTAATCCTATTCAAAAAAAAATCTAGACTTAATCCTATTCAAAAAAATCTTGACTTAAGGGTGTTAGGATGTGTGTAAAAGTAGAATTTTATATATTTTTATTTGATATAGGAGAGAAAATAAGTGGAGTTGAATAGTAGAGATTTATGTAGTACAGGTAAGTCCCACGAGATATATAGATGTGAAATAAGAGAAAGAATTAGTGGAGTTGAAAAGAATGTCTAAAAATGTGTAAAAATATGTAGAATAACATGCGTGTACCAGCACGACACAATGCCCTTTCTGCTTTCCCAATGTTTCTCCCTTGTATTTTCGCCATCTAGGTTTGGCAGGGAAATACCGTAAAAAAAGAAAAGAAAAATATTTAGTAAATTACGATAAACTTCAAATTGTGAAGAGTTACTCAAAACATGAATGAACAAAGGGCACATTACATTCTCAATGAGGGAAATGTAGTATGGTTTTACTTTCTCAAGATCAACACAAACTTTGCTCTTGCTGTAGAGGTCGTACTTGCTGCAAATGCAAGATTCAAATAAGAAGTGGGATTTATAAGTGACAAAGGGAAAACTGCAGTTCATGATTTCTGACCTTACCCACAAGTCTCCCGAAAGATTAAAAAATTCTGGATTTTAGTAAGAATTTGAGAATTCGTATATTCTGTATAGCTAAGCTTTTTGATTACAATGAATTTTCACTACTGAGCTCAATTGTGAGCTCGGTATAAATACACAAAGAAAGGAATCAATCTCTAACCAACCTATACACGTGGCACAATTACAGATGGACGTATGTAACAAATTGCTAACAGATTGTGTGCTGAGAGTAATCGTGAGGAATGAGAGAGAGATGCTCTTTGAAGCCAGACTCGTTGGTGAATTCTGTTGAAGATTTTCCAGAGCTTCTAGATGATGAAGGTGACTTTGAACGTGGGCTCTTTGGTGGATCACACTTCTTGGGCCTAGTGGCTGTTTTCGTTGGACTTGGGCTTTTAACATGGGTGTCCAATTTGTTAGTAGTCTTAACACCCCCTCGCAAAGTGGAACACCCCTCTGTAACTCCAAGTCGATCTCTCAAGTACTGAAATCTTGCTATTGGTAAGGGCTTAGTGAGCATGTCAGCTGTTTGGTCTGCAGTGGGTATGAACTTGGCCTCGAGCTTTCTGTTCAGTATTTGATTTCTCACAAAGTGTAGGTCAAGTTCAATGTGTTTAGTTCTAGCATGGAAGACTGGATTAGAGGCAACAGCAATGGCACTCAAGCTATCACACCATATTAAAGGAGTGCAGCTTGGCTTGAGTTGGATTTCTTCAAGAAATGATCTAATCCAAGTTATTTCAGCTGCTGCATTTGCTAACGCTCTATATTCAGATTCTGCACTCGATCTCGACACTACATTTTGTTTCTTCGAGGACCAAGCTACAAGATTTTCACCAAGAAAAACACAGTAACCAGAAGTTGATTTCCTATCGTCTACACAGGATGCCCAATCAGAATCTGCAAAGCCGGTGATGCTCAAGGCATCAGTCCTTTGAAATAACAGACCAAGTTTAGGAGTTCCTTTAAGGTATCTAAATAGTCTCTTGACTGCCTTCCAATGTGGTTCTCTTGGACACTTGAGAAACTGACTAAGCTTGTTTACTGTGTACTGAATATCTGGTCTGGTGTGTGATAGGTACTGAAGGGCACCGATGGTACTCCTGTAGAGTTTAGGTTCTGTTAACTCTTCACCTTCATCCTTTGACAATTTGCTTCCCACCACTGTTGCGCTAAAACCCGACCGCAAGTGTACGGATCGCAAAAGTAATAAAGTGGACTGTTGGAGTCCGGATATCGTACCCACGAGGACTGTTAGTATATCGTTTAATTCCTACTAACCTTAACCGAACTAATAAAAATGTGGGATTTTTATACTAAAAACAAATTAACAAATAACAACTAAAATTAAATGTGAAAACTAAGGCTAAAATTTAAGCTAAAACTAGAAAGCAATTTGTGAAATTGTTTGGAGAAAAAAATCAGTGAGCAAAGTGGCGTAGAAGGTTTGAATCCCCATTTTACCCGATTATTATTTGGATTATCGAATTGACAACTTGGTTAAATTTAAGGTCAATTCCAAATTTATCAAATATTCTCTCTCGAGTAATATTATTGAACTATTCTTATGCACAATTTACCTATATCTCTATGGTAAATATAAATACCTGAAACGCATTAATGATTTATGAAAACATTAAAGATCACATGTAGCATAAGCGGTATATCTCTATCGCTATCGAACTCCACAGTTTTAATATATGTCTAGTTTAATTGAGATCTCTCGATTCAAAAATTAAACCACAAATATCATATAATTGCGTGCACTCAACATATGAAGAAAGCAGATCAATATTAAAAACTTAAATCCAACATAAGTTGTTGGTTCAATTCAACAATTCATGAATAACAATCAAATAAAGCGGTTCATCTACACCTCACGCGGACAATAAACTTAGCCTAACATATTAAAAAAGAAAATACGAAAAAGGAGAAGAATTCCATAGCTTGAGCGATGAATTAGGTGTTTGTTGTGAAATCCTCACGCTTGAAGCTTCGTGTTGCCTTCACTTTTACGTCAAAGCTACTCCCGGATCGTCCCCCTCTGTTTTTAGGTCGACTTTAGCTTTTTATAGGTGCAAGAAAGCCCAGAATTGGAGTCCATGTCGAAAAAGGAAAAATCGGCGCGTGCCCGATTGAACCATGCTATCGTGCGCGTGCGATCGCGGTTAAATATCTGTGTTGTCGCCAATTTACCGTTTTAGTGATAACTTTTGCTCGATATCCGATTAAGGTGATTCAAATTCCTATGGAAAATATCACTGAAAAAGATCTACAATTTCTTGAAATAGTCACATCGAAATTCCACTTTTATACGGGTCAAAATTCATCCTCCAATCTTTATCATCTTTACATTCTCGTCCCGAATTTGGAAACTTTCCTTCTTTTGATATATCTTTCTTTCTTTTGATCATTTTCCTTTCTTTTTGGTCAAACTCCTTCTTATTCAAATTTTCTCCTAAAACACAATAAAAAATCAAATTAAGTAGAATTAAATATAAAAACATAAATATTACGAGTTCAAGGGTCTTAAATAAGTCATAAAGCACTTATCAAACACCCCAAACTAGAATCATTGTTAGTCCTCGAACAACTAAATTAAACTCTTGGCGAAAACAACAGCGAACTAGCGCCAACCACAAACTAGACTCAATAGCCAAATTGTGCACCATCGCCCTCGAGCAAAACAAAGAGGCTTGATTTTGGACAATAAAACAATCACTAAAGTTTACTTATCAAAGTGCATGGTCGTGTGTGTGCTAGTTATCACGTAACACAAGTGCTTGTCAACTCATCACCACGGATCGTTCAATCTAAAACCCATGCCTTTGTCCCAAGTGGTAGATGAATCTTGCCTCGCTCATGAATCACTCCTTGTGCTTTTCTCTCAATTCCTTAAGTGTTTGAACTTGTGGGTTTCAAATATATCATGCATTTCTCACACACAAGATGTTAAGAGAAGTGACTAGATGTTAAGAAAGTGCGATAATCCATCCCTAAGTCTCGGATCTCTCACCTTCAAGTCTTTTCCTACTTCAAACCTCTATCAATCTCAATAATTCCTAATTTTTTTTTCTTCTCATTTTTTTCTTTTTTTTTTTTGGATTCTTTTTTCCTAACTATATGCGGTGCAATGCCCCAACAATAATGCTTTCTCAAGGACCCATGTAGCGAGCTTTAGGTCGCGACTCTGAGCTTCGTCACTCGAGGCACCGAGGTTTGAAAGACCCTCGGACTTAATTACTCGGGTCAATGAGGCAAGAGAATGGAGACGAGATAAAATGAAATGCATGTTTTTCTTCTTTCTTCTTTCTTTTTTTTTTTTTTTTTTTGAGCAGAGAATGATAGCATTGGTCGATCTTGGGTATAGATTCTCTAGCTAAAGTTCCTTCAACTCAAGTAAAAGATATCAAACAACAATTCCCCAACATAGAGTTACTAATCCTACCACCCCCAAACTAAGCCTTTTGGCCAATTTGGATTATAGCGTCACGGTTGGGGAGGATTACGATTCTAAGTATAGAATGGTTAATTCTGAGGTCATCCTATGGGAAAATAGCATCGAGGTGATAAATTGACAAGAACGAGGAATTAAGTGATAATTATGTGCTCAATAA
The DNA here is from genome assembly GCA_018223645.1 of Jasminum sambac. NCBI lineage: Eukaryota > Viridiplantae > Streptophyta > Magnoliopsida > Lamiales > Oleaceae > Jasminum > Jasminum sambac. The sequence continues at coordinate 4,136,509 of CP073651.1, read as the reverse complement.
AACAAGGCATGCACAAATAAGTGATCGAAAAATTTGTAGTGATGTTCTATGTCAACTATCAACACAAATAAGCATATTATCCTCATTGGCGATGCACAACTTGATCAAGATATTAAAACATAACATGAATTTTTTTTTTAAGAAGAAGAAGAATCTTTTGATCAAACAAAAGAGATATTGGACAACACTAACATAGAAAAATCACTACACCCCCTCAAAATATCAAGTACAATGCCCCCGACATGCACAATAAAGCTCATAAAAAAATCACAATAAACACAGTAAAAGATAAAGGAAGCAAATACTCCCCTATTGATCTCGTGAGGCGGAATGATGGTAGTGATGCAGCGTGTTCCACTATGCTGGCTGTAGATGATCTGCTAGGTTTATTCTAAAGCTTAGAAAGGAAAAACAACTGAAATAAATAAATAAATAAACTACGAAAGAACACAAAAGTAAAAAGGATATAGGGATGGGTTGCCTCCCAACAAGGGCTCCGTTTATAGTCTAAAGCTCGACTTTTGGGAGCACTTCCTCTCTCGACTAAGGTGGGTCCAAAGGGTCTTTTAAAAACCCCACACTTTTTCTTGCTATTTGCTCTATTTCCTGGCCAGAGATGAGGTGGTTGTGGAGTTCGGTGGTGGGATGATCTTTGAATGTCACTTTTTAGTCTGTGCAGCGCAAGCTCACCGTTCCAAGCTCCATGTCTGCTCGAGAGCTCGAGCTTGTAGCAAAGAGCAGTCTCCCCCAATATCGATCGCATCATTGTCACAAATCCATATCCACTATCAAGAAATCAGCAGGAAGATGAATTTCCCCACTTTTACAAACACGTCTTCAACCAAGCCGTCTGCAGATTGCCTCAGCAGCTGATGCGCAAGGCTGGAGAGTGACATAAGGTGGGTTGGTCTCCCTAAACCAAACTTCTTTGTAGATAGATAGAGGCATTAAATTCCATTTGGCCAGCGTAGTATCACATAGAGTTTTATTAAAAATAAATTACCAATAGTACATGGGATAGAAAAACTCCACTGGATCTTTGAGTTTAGGTGGTAATTTTCTGCGGATTACTACATTCCTCGAGAGTGTTATAACATCACTATCATCCATTTCTCTTCTTTGTTAGCATCTCCTTCATGAATTTGAGGTATAGAGGCATTTGAGCAGGGGCCTGAAGGGAATATTGATGTGTAGTTTCTTGAAAACTTCAAAAATTTGGAGAGGTGTTGATCAATGGCGCCAAGTCTGCGAGGAAGCGGTATAGGTGGCATATAAGGTTTCACTTTGGCCCGGATGTCTTTTTGATGAATTTCCCACATTATCTTGACTTTTACCTCAGTTGGTACCTTTTGCCCCTCTTACGGCTCTATCTCGATCATCTCGTTTCGTGCTCTTTAGAGCCTCTTGATATGGATTTCGAGGAAGTTGCACCCCACTTCTAGTAGTGATAGCCATTACTTGTTCCTTTGGGTTCACCTCCGTATTCTTTGAGCAGCGTGCCTTGTGGTGCATGCGAGATGATGTTGGCGGTGCCCAACTTGTGTTTCAGTTTACGATGGAGGCTTGTTGATTTTGAAGGCGATATCAGTCTTCTTCATGAATTGATCGGTCACGTTCCATATAAGCCTCGGTCCTTTCCATAAATTTTCCAATCATTTCTTCAAGACGGCTTCTTTCCGATTAGTCTTTGTGGCCCTTGGAATCCTCAATGTTTTGATTTTCCCTCCAGCAAAGCGTGGATGATCACGCTGACCACGATTATAAGTGTTGGAGAATGGATTGTTGGGTTGGCGGACCTCCTTGAATGAAATCAACTTGAAGCGGTGCGATGGCGATAATAGGGCACTCAATAGTGCTATGATTAGCTCCACACTCTTATAAGTAAATGGCGAATGACCTTCCGATTACCGGCGCACAATGTTTTCCACCTTGTGGGCTAGAGCATCAATCTTATTTGTTGAAGCGGTGAAGTGATCTATTTACTACCTCCGGCGGTATGACTTCTCCTCTCATTTGCCCACATACCACTTGAGTCGGCCATCCTTTGAAAAGTTCCAACGCTTCTCCAACGGTTTTGGTAGAGAGAGAACCGTTAGGCAGAAAGTCGACCATGTTCTTATTATTTGGCGAAGGCCGCATAGAAATATTGGACTTGAAGTCCATCAGTGATCCGTGATGTGGGCACTTCCTCGACAAACTCTTAAATCTTTGCCAAGCTTCATCAAATGATTACGACTCATGTTGTTGAAATATGGAAATGTCATGCTTCAACTTGGCAATCTTATTTGGAGGGAAAAGAACTTGGTGCAAAACTTTTGAGCTAGAGTCGTTCCGGTATTGATGTTGGCAATGGGTGAAATCAAGCCACTCAAGAGCCTATCACGTGAAGTGCTTGAGGAAACAACCTTAGTCACGATGGCGTCGTCAGAAATACCACAGTACTTGAAATGTTCACACATCTCTAGGAAGCGAGAGACATGCGTATGAGGGTTCTCATCGGCAATCCATAGAATTGGTGCCCATTACGGAAAAAGATGGATCACGTCTGTTTTTTAGGCTGGAAGTTGTTACGCCCAAAAGCGCGGGGTAAGCGATCTTGCTTTGACTACGGATGACTCGTGGGGTCATGAAATCTCCCCACTAGCATATCTCTTTAGGTTCACCACTCGACACCTCTCACTTGCCATTTCTTCTCTTGAGATCTTTCTTTCCTTTGCTTCCCTCGGATATCGATTGAAAAATGCTCAATCTTTAGATCACACTCAACTAGTTGTGATGATCTTCTCATGCATCACATAAGCACACGAGAATGAACAAGAAAAATAATGTAGTAAAACTAAAATTAAAGCGAAGAGTAAAATAAAATAAAGCAAATAAATTCGAATTTGGGCTAGAAAATTAGCGTTTAAAACAAAAACAATCCCCAAACAGCGCTTAAAAACTTGTTGCGCTAAAACCCGACCGCAAGTGTCACGGATCGCAAAAGTAATAAAGTGGTGTTAGAGTCAGGATATCGTACCCGAGAATTTGTTAGTATATCGTTTAATTCCTACTAACCTTGCTTGAACTAATAAAAATGTGGGATTTTTATACTAAAAACAAATTAACAAATAACAACTAAAATTAAATGTGAAAACTAAGGCTAAAATTTAAGCTAAAACTAAGCAATTTGTGAAATTGTTTGGAGAAAAAAATCGATGAGCAAAGTGGCGTAGAGGTTTGAATCCCCATTTTACCGATTATTATTTGGATTATCGAATTGACAACTTGGTTAAATTTAAAGGATCGAATTCCAAATTTATCAAATATTCTCTCTCGAGTAATATTGAACTATTCTTATGCACAATTTACCTATATCTCTATGGTAAATATAAATACACAAACGCATTAATGATTTATGAAAACATTAAAAGATCACATGTAGCATAGCGGTATATCTCTATCAGCTATCGAACTCCACGGTTTTTAATATATGTCTAGTTTAATTTAGATCTCTCGATTCAAAAAATTAAACCACAAATATCATATAATTGCGTGCACTCAACATATGAAAGCAGATCAATATTAAAAACTTAAATCCAACATAAGTTGTTGGTTCAATTCAACAATTCATGAATAACAATCAAATAAAGCGGTTCATCTACACCTCAGCGCGGCAATAAACTTAGCCTAACATATTAAAAGAAAATACGAAAAGGAGAAGAATTCCATAACTTGAGCGATGAATTAGGTGTTTGTTGTGAAATCCTCACAGCTTGGCTTCGTATTTGCCTTCACTTTGTCCAAAGCTACTCGGATCGTCCCCCTCTGTTTTTAGGTGGAGCTTTAGCTTTTTATAGGTGCAAAGCCCAAGAATTGGAGTCCATGTCGAAAAGGAAAAATCGGCGCGTGCCCGATTGAACCATGCTATCAGCGTGCGATCGCATGGTTAAATACTCTGACTTTGTTATCATGATTTTACCGTTTTAGTGATAACTTTTTGCTCGATATCCGATTAAGGTGATTCAAATTCCTATGGAAAATATACGAAAAGATCTACAATTTCTTCGGAAATAGTCACATCGAAATTCCACTTTTATCTGGGTCAAAATTCATCCTCAATCTTTATCATCTTTACATTCTCGTCCCCGAATTTGGAAACTTTCCTTCTTTTGATATATCTTTCTTTCTTTTGATCATTTTTCCTTTCTTTTTGGTCAAACTCCTTCTTATTCCAAATTTTCTCCTAAAACACAATAAAAAATCAAATTAAGTAGGAATTAAATATAAAAAACATAAATATTACGAGTTCAAAGGTCTTAAATAAGTGCGCAAAACGCACTTATCAACCACCATAGGGGTAGGACATGACTTCAAGTGCTCAAAGCCAAACCTATTCAGCAACTCCTTGAGATAATTACTCTGAGTGAGATGCAATCCACACTTGTCTCTTCTTACTTCCATTCCTAGAAAATGATGGAGTTCACCTAAGTCTTTTAGAGCAAACTTTCTGTTAAGCTGATTGATGCACTCTTGCAATAATTTTCCATCATTTCCCGTGATTATGATATCATCGACATAAACCAATGCAAACAGCACTTGTGACTCATTCATGAAAAAAAAACAAGAGTTGTCTGCCTTAGACTGCTTGAACTTCCAACCTAACAAGTATTTCTTCAACTCTTCATACCAAGCTCGTGGGGCTTGTTTAAGCCCATAAAGTGCTTTTTCAAGCTTACAAACATACTCTGGCCTCTCTTTGTCAATAAAACCCTCTGGTTGTTTTAGATATACTGTTTCAATTAGTTTTCCATTTAGGAAAGCATTGTTGATGTCTATCTGTCTTATAATCCAGTCTTTAGATACTGCCAAACTCAGTACAATTTTCAAGGTGGAAGATTTCAGTACAGGACTGAAAGTTTCACCATAGTCTATCCCTGCCTTTTGCAGAAAACCTTTGGCCACCAACCGAGCTTTATATTTTTGCACATTTCCTTCTTGGTCATACTTCACTCTATAAACCCACTTACTCCCTATCATTTTGTGACTTTTAGGTGGTGGAACAAGTGTCCAGGTTTTATTGTTTACTAGGGCATTGTACTCCTCAACCATAGCTTTTTTCCAGTTCTCATCACTTGCAGCCTCTTCATAGCTCACTGGTTCACCATCACAACTTTCAGTATTCATAAGGTAAGTTTTAGGTTTGAAGATACCTGACTTTGCTCTAGTTGTCATAGGGTGAGTAGGTGCAACTTGTCTACTTCTTTGAGCTGTCACTGTAGTTTCATCAAACTCAGTACTTTCCCCACTTGCAACTGAAATATTATTCCCCTGATCAGCCACTACTGCTTGAGTAAGCTCGTTAACAGAGACCTCTGTATTACTGTCATTTTCTCCATGATTATCAGTGTTAAAGTCCCCCTCTACAGGATCAACTGCGGCTGCAGGGGAAGCTCGAGTATTTGCAGGAAGGGAGGTTTCTGTTTGACTGGAGAGAGAGGTTTCATTAGTGAGATTATGGGTAGTAGAGACTTGTGGATTGTTAGGTAGGGGAAAGAAGTTTGAGGTGACCACAAGCTGCTGGGGTGACACATTTTTGTTGAAAAAAGGTGATTCAAAAGGGAAGTCATCTTCATTGAAGATGACATGTCTCGATATATAAGTTCTACCAGTTGGACTTAGGCATTTGAACCCTTTGTGATTGCTTGCATAGCCTAGGTACACACATTTAATAGAATGGTAATCAAATTTATGTTTTTGGTATGGTCTTAAACATGGATAACAAGCACAGCCAAAGAGTCTGAGAGACTTGTAATCTGGTTTCTTTTGGTACAGTAGTTCATATGGAGGTTTCATGTTGGTCACTGGAGAGGGCATAAGGTTTATTAAATGGGTTGCTGTAGCAAAGGCATCCCACCAGTAACTTAAAGGTACTTTGGCTTGGGCCAAGAGAGTTAACCCCGTTTCAGTGAGATGTCTATGCTTTCTCTCGGCTCTTCCATTTTGGGCTGATGTATAGGGACAACTAAGTTTGAGATCAATCCCACACTCTCGAAGAAGGGGAAAAAGGCTCTTAAACTCAGTCCCTCCATCACACTGAAAGGACTTGATTCTGGTATTGAACTGATTCTCAATGAACTGTTTGAAGTGTTTGAAGGTTTGGAGGGTATCTGATTTATGTTTTAGAGGATAGGTCCAGCAGTACCTAGTGTGATCATCTAGTAGGAGCATATAATACCTAAAACCATTGATTGAAGGAGTGGGTGTTGGTCCCCAAAGGTCAGAGTGTATGAGTTCAAAGGGTTTCTTGGCTTGTGAGGTGGAAAGCTTAAAGGGCAATGCATGTGATTTACCTATCTTGCAAGCATCACAGAAGAAATTCAATTTATTCATCTCAAGGTTCTCATTACATTGCTTCATGATAGTAAAGAAAATTGACTCTGAGGGATGGCCTAATCTCATGTGCCATTTCCTCATAACTGACTCTAAGGACTTAGACTTGGACACGACAAAGCATTTGGGAAACCTAGACTCACTACATGACTCAGACAGAACGGAACACTTCTTGGAACTCGACTGTTTATTGACAGCTTGGACTGAGGAGTTTGATAGTTGATGCTGAGAGTGTACTGGTAAGACTGGTGGTTGAAGTTGATAGAGGCCTTTACTGAGCTTCCCTCGCAGCAACATTTCCCCTGTTCTCTTGTCCTTCACAACACAACATTTTGAATCAAATTCAACTGTCACATCATTGTCAGTGGTTAATCTAGAAACACTCAGCAAGTCCTTTTTAATATCAGGTACACAAAGAACTTTATCTAAGATTAAGGACTGATTGTGGTGTGTATCAAGATAGGCTAAACCAGTATGAGTAATTGTGGCTCTATTACCATTGCCAACAGCAAGAGTTTCCTTACCAAAATACTCATGAGACTCTGATAGCTGATCGGGTGAGGCTGTGACATGAGTATTGGCTCCTGAATCAGCAAACCACTCTGGTGTAGCATGGGAAGCTGTCATAGCAGAGGGTGAGCCAACTGACTTCGCATCAAAATCAGGCCTCTTCCCCATGTAACGTTCATCAAATCTGTTGTAACAATATGCAGCTGTGTGGTTGTTTAACCCACAAATCTGACAGGGGGTTCTTGAGGAATTATTTCTCCCTCGACCTCTACCTCTGCCTCCTCTGGAATTTCTACCTCCACTTGATCTTCCTCTGTTACTGGAGTTTCCTGATCTTTGGGTAAAGTTTGCTGAAGCCTCACTAAGATTCACATTGGATATACCATTGTTAATTTCATCAATGTAGTTCAACTGGCTTTCAAAAGTCATAAGTGAGGATTGCAGATCAGTCCAGGAGATGTATTTCATATTACCAATGGGAACAGAGATAGGCATATAATCCTTATCAAGGCCGGACAACACAATTCTAACCAAATCATCATGCTCAACCTTTTTTCCAGCAATTTCTAAGCTATCAGAGATCCTCTTGACCTCAATCATATATTGCTCTATAGTTTTGTTACCTTTTCTTACCCTTTGAAGTTCTCCACTGAGAAACATGATCCTTGATCTGCTTTGAACTCCAAAACTCTCTAGGACAGCTTTCCAGAGGTCGGAGGAGGTGGTGGTTCCCATGACTTTGACTGCAATCTCAGGTGTCATGGAGGAGTAGAGCCACCCCATTAGCAACTGATCAGTAGAGATCCACTTCCTGTATTCAGGATTTGGGGTTTTGACAGCTCCACCTTCATCTTCAGTGGTGATGATGAACTCTGGTGGGCAAATGGAGGTGCCAAGCAGAAACTCCTCGAGGTTGTGACCTCTGATGGTTGGCAAGACCATGTTCCTCCAGAGGAGGAAGTTCTCCTTCTCAAGCTTCACGGAGGGCACTTGGGTTAAGCTCACTGTGAGCTGATTTGAGGTGGCTGACGCCATGGAAATGGCTCTGGTACCAAGTAAGAATTTGAGAATTCGTATATTCTGTATAGCTAAGCTTTTTGATTACAATGAATTTTCACTACTGAGCTCAATTGTGAGCTCGGTATAAATACACAGAGAAAGGAATCAATCTCTAACCAACCTATACACGTGGCACAATTACAGATGGACGTATGTAACAAATTGCTAACAGATTGTGTGCTGAGAGTAATCGTGAGGAATGAGAGAGAGATGCTCTTTGAAGCCGACCTCGTTGGTGAATTCTGTTGAAGATTTTCCAGAGCTTCTAGATGATGAAGGTGACTCTGAACGTGGGCTCTTTGGTGGATCACACTTCTTGGGCCTAGTGGCTGTTTTCGTTGGACTTGGGCTTTTAACATGGGTGTCCAATTTGTTAGTAGTCTTAACAATTTTATTCAATATAGTGATAAACCCTCGATGAGAACAATTTATAAGTGCAAAAAGAAAAATTACTCACCGACAGCAAGGGAAAATATGACGGAACAGAAGTGGTGGAACCCAAGTTGTAGCGACCCGAAAACTTTGGCCGAAAAAGTTCATTTAACTAATTTTTCCCCAATTCTCGTCTAGCCCTAAAAATTATCAACCCTAGTTTTAATTTATCTCCAAATTCAAAACCCTAATTCGGATCTAATTCTAGCCCCAAATAAGAACCCTAACCCTAATCTTGGTGCTCAGGACTTACCATACTTGAAATTATTTATCTTCCTTAATTAGATTATTTTATCTTTCTAAATTACTACCCTAAAACTCCTATATAAACTCTCTAAATTCATTCACACAAACACGCAATCGTTAAGGAAACTCATTAGTAAGTAGTCTTCTCTTCCGAGTTCTCGCGATCTCCCTCTCTCGTCTCTGTCTCTGTTCTCTCCTGCCCGCGTCGTCTCTCTCTCGTGATCTCTCTCCCTCTCTGCGTGCTATGGCGCCATCAGTAGTGCCACTTCCACCGACGATCGCCGGCGTGAATTTCGGCCGGAGAAAGGACGAGAGGCAGTCGAGTTTTCTTCTTTTCCTTCGTCTATGGCGTGAATGTGTATATGAAGGAGATAAATCTGGTTTTAATTCATTGTTACACCTTTGGTCCCTGAGCTTTCCTAGTCTATTTAAGTTGGTCCTCGTATTTTATTTATTTCCACGGTCCAAAGATTTTTAGTCCTTTCAATTGAGCCCTCCAATTTTAAAGTCTAGTCAACTATAGTCAACTCCCATGACTTTCAGTTGACTTTCAATTTAGTCCCCATACTTTATTTACGCAAGAGGTCCCAAAGTTTTGATTTTTTTTCAATTGAGTCTAAGAGTTTTCAAATTCGGTCAATGGCTGATTTGACCCTTCAACTTTTATTTGACCTTCAAATTAGTCCGTAGAATTCAGTAATTTTGCAAATTAGCCCCCAATTTTTCAAATTTAGCGATTTAAATCCCTAAATTTCGTATTTTATTCGATTTAAATCCCACTTTTATTAATTCCCTTTATTCTTTAGATTTTATTTACCCAAGAACCTAATTAGAATTATTTCAATTATTTTAGGACTAGACGAGATGCAACAACCTAGAGATTTGCAGTATTAAGGCTCAAACTCCCTATTTAAGGTAGATCTCTATCTACAAGACTTTTATTTTTCAAAGATGCGCTTAAATGATTATTTCTTATTATATGTTGCATGTTACTTGTCATTCCACGAGACTATGTGCTATATTTAGCATGTAAATTAGAGAATTGCTTTGTCAATCCCAGACATGAGATTGTATGCTTTAATACATAAGATTAGACTTGAACTTATTTAATTACTCGTTCTCCAGACTAAGATCAAACTTGAACTTGTCTAATTACTTGTTCACCAGACTTGAACTTAATTGTTCATCAGATTCCTTAGATTGTATGTATTTGTTTAGATATATAATTTGAAATATTGTTTATGCGCGAGATCTATTGAGTATTTCTATGAAATACTCACAATTTTCTTTAACCAAATATTTGCAGACTGAAGAGTTGCTATCCTGGCGAATGGCGATGGACCTTTAGCGATTTTGAGTTTATTAAATTATGGATTTGAGACTCAAGTCATTCATATCTATTCTAAGTTTTTACTTCTTTTATTGTTAAGATATTATATTTAAAACAGTGATTGGCCTGATTTTAAGTTCAAATAATATTCCGTGAAATTTAAATGTCTGTTTATACCGTTGCTTTGATTTTTCAAAAGTTAGTTAGAAATATGACGTGAGGTTCCGGGTAATTAGAACTCGGGGCGTTACACAAGTGAAAACAAATGTGCAAACCATGAAAATGACGAATATTCCAAAATGAAAGCAAAGCCATAAGAGAATAAATGAGAGAAATGAGCGGTCCATAAATTACAGTTCAATCCAATCAAATTCTTAAACATTCACAACAAATTTTTCAACAACTTCCAAGTAGGGGCGGGCATCGGGGTCAAACCCGACCCGAAGCCAACCCGATTTTGAATCGGTTTGCAAGAAACCGAACCGAAACCGGGGACCCGAACCCGACCCGAGTCCAGTCGGGGCAGTTCGGTTATTGTGCCAAAAAAAAAACTAAAAATTTTTTTTTGGCAAACCGACCCAAATCACTGTTCAAATTGATCCAACCGACTTGGGTCGGTTCGGATAGGTGGGTTGCGGTCCATTTGCCCACTCCTACTTCCAAGTACCAATCTTCTGAATACAACAATATCAGTATAGAGAAATCTGAAATCAACAAATTTATAATAATAAGAGCATTCCTAATGCTAGGGTGGAAAAACCCAACTTGGGTTTGTAGCTAAATAAAATTTTATGAGGAATATGTCACTGTAAAAAACATACCGGAGGGTTTGTTTGTTTTCATTTTTTTATTTGATTTGATTAATTTTTTGTATTCGGTATGCTTTTTACAGTGACATATTCCTCATAAAATTGTATTTAGCTACAAAAATTACATTTATTATTAACTGTTGCTTAAAATCAAAATGTATGCATCTATAATGTTAAAGAAAATTTTCAAAAGTTACAATATTAGTGTGAGCAAATACTACTGTATTGAAAATTTTTGATAAAACTTATTTAATTCATATCAAATTAATTCAATAAATTAATTACGGACCAAATAAGAATTTATAGAAAAATAAAAATTTAAATTGTGTAATTTATTAGAATTTGGGATTGGAGAAATAAAATTTATATACAATAATTATATTTATTATTAATTGTCTGTTAAAATCAAAATGTGCGCGTTTTTAATGCTAATTTTTTTCGAGTATCTATAATGCTGAAGAAATTTTTCAAAAGTTATGATATTTTTTGGATTATTTTCGCCAATTTTTCTAATAATAATAATAATAATAATAATAATAATAATAATAATAATGGATTTAGAAAATACAAAAAAAGGTCAAAAAATTTAAAAATTCAAGAATCAATATTTTATTCCGTATCTCACCGCCAACGAGTTTGAAAAACCTATGTGCTCAAATAAATTATAAAAATGACCTAAGTATTGCAGAGACATGTTTAATATTTAAGTGGCATTCTGGCCAAAACAAAAAAAAAAGAAATTAGTGCATACAAGTGCGGGTTGCTAATTTAGGGCAAAAGGAGGCCGAATTTTTTATTTTAGGTAGATTATTGGTGTTAATTGTAGGGATCAACTAAAATAAAAAATATTAACAAAAGGCTGAAATTATGAGGCAGGAAAAACATTTTTCTTAATTAAAAAATAGAAGAAAAAACTTTCCTTTTCTTTATATAAAATAAAATAATAGTCATAATAATAATATATAACATAATTACGATTGCATGGAATTTCTCCGTGATATGAAATTGTAAAATGTACGTCTGTCTTCACCAAATTTCAAAGCTACAAAAAACCTACAAAATCTCTTCGTCATCTTCTTCTTGTGCTTCCCCAACCTTCGATTGATTTCACTACCTTAAAGCGGTATACTATTAATATTTTATATATATATATATATATATATATACGGATTAGGTGGGACGAGGCGAAAAACCTAACTAATATACCACTCTAATACAGTGGTTTCGATCGAAAAATTGGTGAAGATTTTAGAGCAGCTGCAAAAGAATAAGAAGAAGAGATGAAGACGGAATCACTGATATACAGAACCGAGCATCAATCTTTTTTGAGTCCGTATGAGAAAAAACTCCCTTGGTTCAGGATTATGCCTTACTTATTACGATCGAATGGAGTTTCTCTGTAACATAGAAATATCAAATAACTGTCCGTCTTCAGTAAAATTGAAAACCACCGAATTTTTTCAAAATCTCCAATTGATCTATCAAATTATTCATATCTTCTTTATTTTTTTATTCCAAGGATTTTCAAGCACCATCAGCGTTAAGATCTTCTACGGACGCTCATTTTGATGGCTGACTCCGTTTTGAAATCGAGGACAGATCTAGAATCGGCGAGTGCGTTAGAATTTCAGAATTTTTCCGACTCCGTAGTGGCCGTGACCGCCGGTCAAAGTTTTGACAATATTTTTGTCCCCAAAAATATTGTCAAAACTTTGACCGGCGATCACTACGGCATCGAAAAATCTGAAATTCCTCTAACGCACTCTTGATCCCATTTTAAAAGCGGAGGTCGAATCCGACCATCAAATGGCGTTCGGTGAAGATACGAATATTCGATATTTAGAAAAATCCTGTTTTTTATTCTCCCCAAATTTTTCGATCGAATTTGCCGTGATAAAACCGTATATTAGTTTAAACCGCTTCCCGTTAACCGTACATGCCCTTTGTCTCTGCGAAACGGCGTCGCTGTGGATATCCATAAATGATGTTCTACGAGCTTCTATAAGATAATTTCCCGTTCGGTTTGTTCGTCTCTTGTGGCTGGTTCACTTCGTTCTGTATCGGCGTATGTGCTTTGTGTCTTTATTTTGTGGCTGTGCGTTCGCCGTTTCTGTTCACCGTTCGCCGGACTGGTAATAGCTACTTTCTTTTGGCCCAATTTTCCATGGTTTTGGGATTTAGGATTCCTTTGCCTGGCTGACTGTGTTGCCCTTTTCTGATCGTTTCATCCTTGTCTTTCCAGGTTTCAATATTTGTGTTCTTTTTTGTTTGTCCTGCCTTTCCTTTGCATTTCTATTTTCTCAAATATTGTTCTTCCTACCTCCCCTTTGATGGTTAGATATGGTTCTTTTCTCTGTTTCTTCTTCTGCTTTCGACTCATTGCTGATTCAGTAATATAGTTAAGTGTATGGAGAAAATAAAAGAATTTTGTGTTAAGATGCAAGTGCTCTTTTGCAATTACGATACTGCTTAGGTACCTCACTCATTTATATGTGTGACATGCTATGCTGTATGTCAATTGAAGATTATGTTATCTAAATTTTTACGTGAAAGTGTCAGTTGTCCCTGTTTAACTACTCTTGCTGTCTACCCTCTTACGTTGATGAATGCAGATGGATTACAATGCTTTATATCTTTAAAGAATTGAAGTTGCAGGCAGATTGTTGCGAGTTTTCCTTAAATTGATGCAAAATTTTGTTGTTTTGCTATTCTTTTTATCTATTACACTCTTTTATTAGGTGTTGCTATTGGTTATTGATGTTGTGTACTTCAGTTGTTGCAAGAAAACATTAGATTTCTGAAATTTCTTTTCCATCCCCTTTACATACATGTGGCAATTTTTCTGTGGAGTCATGGATTTTAAGAAACGCCATTGTATGTGTACTTTTTATTTATTTTTTATTTAATGTACTTTTGTCTTTACCTTTACCAATTGTTCCGCTAGACTTGAGATACCTACAGCTTTGTGAATTTTATTATGATACTTCATCTAAATCAACGTATAATTTCGAAAGGTCCCTGTGCATTTCATACCAACCAGTTAATACAAGTATGGGAACTCCCTTAATACATGGTATACTTCGCCTTCTTTCATAAACATTGTAGATCCTTTATTTTACGGATCCCAGATTGATGAGATTTTATTTAAAGGTGACTGGCCTTTTATGTTTACTTCATTGGTCTTAGATCTCATTACACTCCACAATCAGGTCCACATGTTCAAGTTTTGTGAATGGATTTCCTGATTTCGGGGCTCTTTGTTTGCATTTTCTATATGGACTATTTTCTCTCATTCTTTTGTGCATTTGACGGCTTCGTTTTCGTCTCTACTGCACTACATCCGATTTCTTTGCTAGACCTGCTGTGATGTGTTGATAGAATGTTTCCAGGATTTATTTGTTTTTATTAAAGGTTTATGCCTTTTCACTTTGTATTGTTATTTACGTTTATTGTATTTATGATTTTTGGCTTTGTTGTTGCCCGTTTTCACGGATTCTGAGCTATCCCTTCATTGCTCGTTGGATTTCGACGGTTACTTTTTGACGTTTGTGCTCTTTATAATTTTCTCCTTTTTTATTTTCAGATTTCTTGTTTACTCCATATTCTTGACCTGATTTCCTTGGGTTTTTATTGAAGTAATGTGCTCTGCCTCATGTTCGTTCCATGTTAACTCACGTGTTCTTTTTTCCTGTGTCCACATAGATTTTTTCTCCCCTTCTTTTGTTCTTTACTCTTTACTCTTTACTCTTGAATTTAAAGGTTAGTATTTCTATAACTTCCCTCATTTTGCTCTAAGGTTACTTTGTTTTTCATTCTATCACTAATTTATGTCCATTCACGACAAACGTAGTTGCCTTCCCCCTTTTTTGTGTTGTTTTTCTGGCAATTGGTCCTTTTTTTGTGGCGCTTCTATCTTTGTTTCTTTTAAATCATTGAGTTCAGATTAGTTTCTTGTTGCATGTTCCCCTTGCTCAATTGCCATGCTTATGTTGGAGTGTGTGCATTTTTGTTTATTTTCGTCTTCCAGTTGTGTTGCTAATTTCTTTTTTTTTTTTTTTTTTTTTTTTAATAACCAAGGCTATCCGCTTCCACCCCCCAAAAACCCCCAAACCAACTAATCCCACGAGGTCCTGACGCTTCAATCAAGGGACGCCCTAGAGGCCCTAAGAGGCATTGTTTTTACACCGCGGGGAATCGAACCTGAGACCATGCGCCTAATTAGTTTTGTTTGGTTACCATCTGCTTAGCTAGGCTAGCTGCCTAGATGAGAGATTATATTAATTAACAAACTTGTAGTGCAATGTTGAAAGTTTCAAATTTTAATTATTTATTTAATTTCTTTAATGAAATTCCATGACAACAAAAGATAGATAATAACTCAAAACAAGTGGTGATACTAGATCGATGATAACTCTCTGCTTTTTTCTGCCTATAGATGTATATTGCAATTTTGTTATGTAACCTTTAATTTGGTAACTTATTATTTGCAGTCTATTTTATGTTTGTTTGCAAGTTACTTTCAATTTTCTGAACTCAGTGCATGTATTTGAAAGTTGGTTATGGTTAATTTTTGAACATATATATGTACTATGTATTCCTTTTAAGTATTTTATTAGTTTATATTGAGGCTTACACACAAAACCTTTTTGAGTCATGGAGCTAAAAATGCCTTGGTTTGAATTGACCCCATATTAACATTAGAGCTAGATTAGCAAATTGGTGGGATATGAGGTAAGTCATGGAGCTTGTGGTTTGTTATTTTCCTTGCCATTCTTTTCATTTATGCCTCACATGTCAACTGATTGTGCTTGCAGAAATTCATCTGCTTGGATACCAAAGTGATCGTATTAGATTTTGCATTTAATGTATTTTGGCATGTATAACCTATGAAAAACTCTCTTTTTATTCTATTTTGTGTGCGCTTATCAAAATCTATAGGTAATGGCTGATGTTGAGGAGGAGCTCCAACGGATAACCAATGAAGAAGCTTTAGTTATTGCCAACATTAGACGGGGTTCTAAGGATTGGCGGAAGATTGCTGTGAGACTCATCATGTTTTTTGTAGTTGTTGAGGTACTTCTAAGGCAGTCTTGTTTTGTTCCATGCTCTACTATTTGCTTGTCATGTCTAATTATGATGTAATCATAATTTTATTTTTAGGTGCTAACTGTGATACGAGTTGGTTTTTCATTTCACTTGATGGGAGACTTGAAAGTGATCGCTCTAGTAGTCTTACTTACACTTGTTACGCCTACGTTGTTTGCCATTGCATACCTAGCTGCACGAGGCTTGAACAAAATATGTAAGATTTTCTTGTTATTTTTTAAAAATAATAATAATAATTATTATTATCATCATCACCATATATATATATATATATATATATATATATATATATATATACACATTTATTTATGAAATGAAATAAAGCCCATCATTGCATTTTGAATGATATAATTCCATTGGTGCTGTCCCAAGTTTTTTTTTTCCAACATCAGTCATAGCTTTCATTGATTGTTTCCTATTTATGCATATGATTTGTTAGTTGATCAAATGGGAAACAGAACTCTGGCAAAGCTTCAGGCGAAGAGGCGGGTTATACTGCTTAGTCAGGTTATAACTGCGTGTTTTCTTTAACTGAATCTTTCATGCATTTAGCCCCACCTAGTTAGCAATAGAAGTGGTTGTTGAACACAAGTTCAGTTACTGATGCTGTCTAAACACATTTGTTTCTTTGGTTTTGGCATTGTTATCATTTTCACCTCAAGTCCTGAACCACAAAAAATATTCACTTGTTGCACACTTGCACTGCTTGGTTTCCATATAACCCACATGTTTGATTTGGAACGTACTAGATTATATCTTTATATTGAGTCTTCACTGCAGGGGACTACTACTGGAAACAACGATGGGTAGAGGTTGCAAGCACAAGCACTGGAGTTCGTAATAGGAGGGTAAACTAGGCGGATAAATTATTTATTAGCATTTTCAGTAGTTGTGATGATGTAGGATGGCATTACATATGTTCTTTTCATATTTTCAAGGTTTGCGAGGACAGAGGGCATGATTGAGAGAGAGTTTTGTGATAGTTCCTGGAGGTTTTTAATGTAACTTCAAGTTTCTTTGTACTATTACTCTCTTGTTTCCACTTAATGCATTACATTCCAACTAGTGTATTACCTTCTATTGTCTAGTGGATTATGGTTTTAATTACGCAACACGACTTAAGTTAGTATAAATGAATGTTACGATAGACATGTAACTCAATCTTATTTTAACATAATTGTTAAAAATTTTGACACTTTTATGGTATGCAACATTTGTTGTGTTTGTTGGGCTTACGTGATTATCGCATATCAATATTTTGAATCTCTCATGGCTTGTAATTTTAGATATTACAATATATATTTATCAAGGAGTGAATATGTACCTTTTCAAGAAAATACCAATTTTTCAGAGCAACTGACCTTTACATTAGTTAGTAGTCGTACACTCGTACATATTGCCCGTGCGCCAAATCGGTAATAAAATTATCATTTATATTAACTTTCATTTTTGTTATTAGTAAGAAAATTTTACTTAAATAGTACAATAAAACTGACACATAATTCTATTGAACAATATTATCGCGTTTGATTTGGTACCCATGTGGGTACCAAACCCACGCTATATAGCCCCCTTACAAGGCGCTACATCATCACATCATTTTTTTTTTATTTTTACATTAAATTAGATGAATAATATATAATTGGCCTTGATGGTGGAGAGTCTTACCCGATTCTTACGAATTTTTTTCCCCCGACTATGGGTACCATAAGGTACTCACAGTAGTTACTAGAAAATCATTCACAATATTATATATTATAAAAACTTATTTAAATTTTGAAAATCTTTTTTGAAAACCACAATTGAAGTCTAAGCGTAACTTTCCACTGATTACAACAAAGTGAGAATATTTTTTTTTCCTTGAAACTACAAAGTGAGAACATTGGTTTATTTGGTTTAAAATATTTCTAAACACTCTCCTCATATTAAAAAAATTGCTCCACGATATTGGCATATGCATATCGGATCTCCAACATTGTAACAGTTTGGAACATAAAATTTGAAAAGAAATTTTTTTTTTTTGAATAGCCAAAAAAAGAATGTTATTATCATACAAATGCGAATAAATAGTCGAACCAAAATTTCAATTTTAATTAATACTAATTTTGACAAAAAAATGTCATATAATTTTTAAATTAAATATATAAAACACTTGACAAAAAAATCTTCAAACTAATATATTTTAATGAAAATGAAAATAATATAAAATTAAGGCCACATAATTATGCATACCGACTCATAATAATTAAATAATTGTTCTCGATAATCCAATTCTTGTAATCCAATTTTTTCAAAACAATAATTGACAATCCACTCCTTAAAAAACTGAAATAATTTACTGAAAAAAAAAACTTAATTTTTGGATAATCTAAGTTATGTCAATTCATGTAATACGATATCAACTTAGCAAAATTAACCTTATAAGGCAGTTAATTTTATAATACAAATTGCTGGAACGTTATGCATGAAAAGTTTAAAATTAATGATACAATAAGTCATGTATTTCATGCTATGCCTAGAATGCATTAGAATACTCTCTAACAATTTTTTCGACCAACACATACAAATAAAAAAAAAAGTGAAAGAAACAACTAAAATAAATCAAGGAACTGCTGCCCTCGGCATTTGGTAGCAGTAGCACCATCCACTCATACTCAAATAAATACCCACCCACCTTTATTTGACTGCAACCCTGAGAGGTAGAAAATTGAAAGACGCGTAGCTAGAATTTCTTTTGTGGCCCTCGTAAAACCCTTTAAATTAGCAATAAAGTCTTTATTCTATAGTAGTCCTTTTCACTTTTCCTTCGAAAGTTTGTCATAAAACCATATAAAACCATCTTAATTGTGGCTAGCTTATTTAGACGAGGATGTTTCTAAAGCCTTTTAACCTTCTACGACACTGTAGACACCCGAGTTACTTGTATATTATCCATGTCCTATACTTTTGAAGTTTCTATCCACCGGTTTAAAGCTCTCTATAAATGTGATTGCAGAAGGCCGTTTGTAATTATCCCACATATTTCATTAATAGTTCACCAATAAGTTCTAATGATCAATAGAATAAGCTAAAATACCAAATAGGTATTTAAAAGACATGTGTTTGACAATTTGGTATTTTCAAAAATTCCAGTGACAATTTAGTATTTAAAAATCAAAATTCTGATAATTAGGTACTTTTCTCTAACCGGCGGTGGAATCTTAAATAAAATAATAATATTTTCAAAATTTCTTATTTTTTAAGTATTTTCTTTATTTTTTCTTTAGTTTTTGTGTCTTTAGTTCATTTTTGTAATGCCCCGAATTCGTTTAAATCTGAGCCGTTAACTTTTCTTATAAGTCATACAAAGCGGAAGAATAAGTACAATTTTGATCATCAAAATTCACTTCAATCTTTAAGAAAATCTCAAAAGTTGACGATGAATAAGAAAGTAACAAGGGTAAATAAAGTTTTTGTCAAAATCAACTTAGTTTTAAATAATAAATCTTCACTTCGGTAAAAATAAAAATAAAAAATTTAATAGCTGAATATTTAAATTATTTAGCCTTTAAAAATTATAAGGTTTAAGAATTCAAGTCTTGACAATATATGAAAAGTAATTCCACTGAAAATAAATAACTTAAGCTCAGAAAATAATTTTAGAAGTTCTCTAATTAGTTGCCACACCCATTCGCCCGTCCGCAGAATCCTAATCTGTAAATATTTCATGAAGTTGGAAATATGAGTATAAGAAATACTCAATAGGTCCTACGCATGTTAATCAAACTGAAATATATATGATAGGTACAAGTATGCAAATTATAAATTTAATAAGTTTGAATGATTATCATAAGGTCCGTAAGGTCCGTAGGCTTTCACATTAGCCTGTAGGCTTTCAATAGTGCTCGTAGGCTTCCACATTTGCTCGTAGGCTTTCACATTATTCATAAAATTATATAAAACATACACGCTACACAGCACGGTTTTCGTAACAATGCGCAATGCGGAAAGATTATTTTGGTTTAGGGACATACCTTAAGATATTGCGTTTGAGCGTAACCTTTGGAGGGCCTTGAATTCTTTAAATTTCGTGAGCGGTCTACAATTAGAGAAAATTATTTAAATTAGTATTTAATGTTGAGCTTATGTAGAATAAGTGAGAGGGTTTCGAGGCTTATTAGTATTGAAAATGCTTTGAAGCTTTGCACGAATAATTTTGGAAGGAAATGTTGCTTCGGGGCTGTTTTCAAGAGTAAAACAGAAAGGGTGGACCAACTTGCACAAAATCAGAACCTTTGGCCTAGGGATTGGTTTTAGAATGAAGTCTGCAATTGGGGACCAACTAATAACGCCTACAAAGTTCGGAGGACTTGGGTTGCAAAATCCTTTTAATTGAAAGTCAATTGCATTCCCTGTGTTCGAAAGAAAAGGGGAAAAGGGACGGGCTCTGCCGCGGCTGTGGCGTGCGTGTGTGTGATGGTGTTGTGTTCTCGCCGCTGCCGTGTTTTTGCGAGGTGGAGGAGATGGTGGTGGTGATGAAATTAGTGGTGAAGGTGGTGGTATATGGTGGATGAAGGGGGTGATTCTGAGCGTATACGGCTCTATCATACTCGTGTTCCAATTCCGTTTCCCCTCCCCTATAATCCATGAATTGTGTGTGTAATGTGATTAATAGAAACTGATGAAAAAAACTAGGGAACAAGAATTACCGAGTGAAACAAAACTGAGGCTAGGAAGCTGCTTGTTGGTGGCTCCAGTTGTCGACTCGGGTTTCCCTAATGGAGAGTTTTCCTTTCTGAGAAGGAATTGATCGGTTGCTGTGAGTGGTTGCAATGAGTTTCCTTTGGCCGAGTAATGGAGTTGCTATGAGATTGTTGACGGTTTGTGAGAGTTTGTAGGATTTTGGGAGTTAAGATGTATGAGGGAGAGAGAGAGAGGCGTGGGATGAGGGAGTGGTATAGTGGAGATGGGATTGTTGGGGAAGACGTTGGTCTCCAACAGATTTATTTTTTTTTATTTTTTTTATTTTTTATTTTTTATTTTTTTTTACGTGGGGTTTTTTTGGATGTGATTAGATTAGATGATGTTGAGCTGCTGTTTAAATTTTTGAATGAAGATTGCATTATTGTTGAAATCCAATCCAATTGATGTAGAATTGTAGACAAAGGCGGATCTAGGGGGGGCCGGCACGGGTGCTAGCCCCCCGACCCAAAAAAAAATCCAAAAGTTTATATAGAAAAAAAAAAATTTTATACATAATTTTAGTCAAATTAAATTTTTTTCTGTATTACAGCCCCCCGGCTAAAAATCCTGGATCCGCCATTGATTGTAGATGAGTAGGAGATTCTTAAATTTTCAAATGGATATGCTGTATCAGGTTTTTAGTGGGGAAATGATGACGTGGGCTTGACGAAGTCTTGGAATGTTGGAAATGTGCTAGTCAGTGGGGAAATTGGTTCACCACCGCAACAAGATCATATTTTTGGAGATTTGAAAATAACAAGTGGATATTATGAAAATTAGTTTGACAACAAAAATAATGATACAAATGTATTACTCGTGTGCTTAAAATTGACAAGTTCAAGTAATTTGGGTGATAAAATAATTGAATCCCCACTAACAAATTTGAGGTGAGTAAAGTAATTAAATAAGGATTAAACTAATAATATCTTAAATTTCCCCTTAATAATTTATTTTATAAAATATATTAATTATGGACGGACATTGCTTTTTTTTCTTTAATTAAATTATGGGTGATGGCTTAATGGTTCACTAATTAAGACTTTTTTTCTTACGAAAAGTTCGGGTTGCTACAATTTTCATATTTAAAAAATGTTTAATAATAATAAAAATAAATAATAAAACAATTCAAAAAAAACCCAATGTGGTTTTATAAAAATTTTGGATCATATTTTGGTCGTTTTGGATGATTTTCGTCAAATTTTTCTGTTAGTTTTGACTATTTTATTTTTTTCCAAGGGCATTTTGGTTTTAAATTAATTTTATCAGATTTATAATTGGTCCGTAGTTAATTTTATCAGATTAATTTAATACTAATTAAATAATTTTCACCGAAAATATTCAATACCGTAGCATTTGTTAGCATTAATATAGTAATTTTTCAAGATACATTAAAGACTGCACATTTTGATATTTATCAACATTTACTAATAAATGTAATTATTATAACTATATAAAATTGCAGTATGAATATATCATTGTAAAAACTTGCCGAATATAAATAATAAAATAAAATAAAAAGTCAAACAATTTTGAAAATTTTGAACATCATAGCATTTATTCACATTAATATCGTAACTTTTCAAGATATATTAAAAATGCGCACATTTTGATATTAACCAACATTTCATAATAAATGTAATTATTATAACTACATAAAATGTATGAATATATCACTTTAAAAAATTACCGAATATAAATAAATAATAAAATCAATTCAAATATTAAAAAAAACCCTATACCCACCCCGTCCCCACCCAACCCCGTCCCATGCCACCTCATCCCACTCCGCCCAATTGAGACCGAGGGTGGGGTTGGGGGGGCGGGTGTTATTTACATTATTATTAATTAGAATTTTAAAATATAGAAAATAAATAAGAAAATAAAGAAAATGATTTAAAAATACGAGATTTTCAAAATATTATTATTTTAATTGAGATTCCACCGCCTACGAGAGAAAAATACCTAATTGTCGGAATCTCAATTTTTAAATACTAATTTATCGGCGAAATTTTTTAAAATACCAAATTATCGAAAATGTGTTTTTTTAAAATGCCAATTTGGTATTTTAGCCCAACAAAATATAATATACCAAAATTCAAAAATGTAATGTGTTGCCACTATGAACATAATAAGCTCAAGTATTACATAGCTATCAGAAAAAGGGATTTTGATTCAAATCGTCTAAAAAAAACTAATCATATTGCAGATCTAATCCAAAATAACTAAAGCTAGCACAAATGGTACAAAAAAATTTTGATGCGCAAATGGTCCATTTGGATGGAATTCATCCAAAAAATCATTAGTCAAAGTTAACTATCAAAAATAGGTGCCCGTTTGGTCCATTTAATTTGATAAATTGCACAAAAGGTCCTAGTCTTTAGGTATTATTACAATCAAGTCCCAAAATTTGAAAAATATATACGTCGGTCCCAATTTTTTTTATATTTTTATTTATTTATTTTTTTAATCCCAAATTTCGTTAAATTATATAATTTTATATTTTATTTTATTAATTTAATTTGATACCGATTAAATAGTTTTTATTAAAAAATTTCAACACAGTAGCATTTGTTCGTATTAATATAATAAGGGTGATAGGGGTTTGTTTTTAATGGTTTTAAAAGTTTTTAATGTAAAAGAGGAGAAAGAATGTGTGGAGTTGAATGGTGGACATTTGTGGATGTGATGTGATATGTGAATATGATTAATTTAGGATAAAAAATGGATAAAAATGATAAAAAATGGTTAAAAATTTTTAAAAAGGTTCCCTAACAAGGTAAATGATTACAACTTTCAAATTTTTCGTTAACATTAGAGACGCGGACATTTTGATTTTAAACAATAGTTAATAATAAATATAATTATTGTATCTACATAAAATTTCATTAGGAATGTATTATTGCAAAAAATATACCGAATATAAAGAATTAATTACAAAAAATAAAATGAAAAAGAAAATCAAAAAAAAAAAATCAACCACAGAAACCACCACTGCTGCTGGTTCGAAACCACCAACCGGATTTGGTGGTTTCAAACCACCAGCAACCACCACCACCACCACCACCAGCAGTGTGGTGGTGGTGGCGTGGGGTGAGGTAGGGTGGGGTAGGGTGGATTTTTTTTAATTTTTTGACTAATTTTTTGTATTCGATATATTTTTTACAGTGATTATATTCGTAGTAAAATTTTATTTAGGTATAACAATTATCTTTATTATTAACTATTGCTTAAAATTAAAATTTGCGCCTCTCTGATGTTAAACAAAATTTTCAGAAGACCGCCACCAGCAGTGATGGTTTCTGTGGTCAGTTTTTTTTATTTTTTATTTTTTGATTTTATTTTTGATTTTATTTTTTGTGATTAATTCTTTATATTTGGTATATTTTTTGCATTAATACATTCCTAATAAAATTTGATGTATGTACAATAATTATATTTATTATTAACTATTGCTTAAAATCAAAATGTGCCCGTTTGTAATGTTAATGAAAATTTTTGAAAGTAGTAATATTATATTAATATGAACAAATGCTATTGTGTTGAAAATTTTTGATAAAACCTGTTTAATCGGTATCAAATTAATTCAATAAAAAAGGTAAAATTATAAAATTTAACAAAATTTGGGATTAAAAAATAAATAAAATAAAATAAAATAAAAAATAAATTCGGGACCAAAATATATATTTTTCAAATTTTGGGACTTGATTATAATAATATCCAAAGATTAGGACCTTTTGTACAATTTACTAAATTAAATGGACCAAACGCACACCTATTTTTTCAACAGTTGATTTTTATTAACGGTTTTTTGGACGAATTCATCTAAATGGACCATTTGAGCACCACATTTAGTTATTTTGAACTAAATCTACAATATGAGTAATTTTTTTACCATTTGCGCCAAAATCCCGTCAGAGAAATAAGCAATTGGAAACTAAAAGCATGCGGAGTCGTAGAATACTATCTTGAAACATTAGAAACCTATGAGAACATTATCAGCATTAAAAAGCTAAAACTATAAAATATGCTAGAAATTCTGGTCAGATTTACTAATCTAAGCTTTAGTTACCTAAGCTTTCATTGTCTATCTTCCTTACAATTTCATCAAAAAAAATATTCTGAACAAAGTAAAAAATAGTATCACTATATTTACTTATAAACGCTTTAAAACGTAACATAAATACAACCATAAATTCAAAAAGTGGCTTTTAATTTGTTTAAGGGCTTGTTCTTTGTTCTTTGGGTAAGTAATTTTATTTTTTCGATTTACGTATTAAATGTATGGTTGAAATTTAGGAAAAATATATTAAATAATTGAATGAGTGATTGGAAATAAAAAGAGAGAAAAAATTGATAAAAATTGTAGTGAATAGAACAAGGCCTAAGTAAAAATGTGACTTTTGATTTGTTTAAGTAAATCTGCGTATATCAGAATTTTAGGGCTTGTTCTTTGCACCAACTTTGGTGATAAGGTAGATTTATTTGAATAACATATTGGATGTGTGATTGAAAATCGAAAAAAATATATAAAAAATGTAAAGTAATTGTTTGAGTGATTAAAAATAAAGAGAGAAAAAAGTTAATCGAAGTTAGGGTGTGTTCGATTACAAAGCCGAAAAATGGTTGGAAGAAAAAGGTTTTCCGGATAAATGAATTTCGGAAAAAAGTTTTCAAAAAAAAATAGTAGTTATAGGTGTTTGATTGTATTAATTTACAAATTATTGATTTCCTTATTTTTGAATTTTTTCATGAAATTTAATTATTTTCCTTATCTTTATAATTAAAGAGTGTTTGATTGGAGGGTGAAAAAGTAGATTGAATTTCAATTCCATGGAATTCATTTTCCAACCCCTCCCCATGGGAATTCAATTCCTTGATTTCAAGGAAAAACATCACTTTCTTACCTAACATGGAAAATAAATTCCATGAAAAATAAAAAGTGTTTGATTGATATATGAAAAATTTGAGTGGAAAAGAACATTTTCTGTGGAAAATAGTTCCAATCCAACATACCCTTAAAGTAAATTGCCCATTCAAAAAAAAGAAAAGAAAAGAGGCCAATATTTTCCAGAAGAACAAAATCCAGCCATGAGGTGGGAACAGCAATTCCTTGAAAAACTGGAAAATGGCATTCCAGGAAAAATGGGCAATCAAATAGCACATAAAGTTGGAAAATAGAGGAAAAATGTGTTTTTTCCTAGAAAAAGGAATCAATCAAAGACAATGAAAACCTATGGTCGAAAGAACAAGGCCTTATTTTATAAGAGTTGGCGTTTCGGGTTCAATTCCGAGTAGTACATTACCTAGAACCTAACCATAAATTTCGGTTCTATGAAAAATGGAAATATTCGGTTCCTTTCAAACAAAATATCCGTCCTATTCCGGTTCCAATTATTTTGTGATGCGTTTTTTATTACTTGAAAATTAAGGACAAAAAAATAAAAATTTTGATTTAAGCATAAACCTAAGAAAAAATAAAGAACAAAATTTTTTTTTGAAGAACAGCAGCAGCAGCAAACTACTGCTGCTGCCAGTTCAAGAAGCAACCTAGCAGCAGTAGCTTGCTACTGCTGAACAGTGTCTAAACCTGATATACAGTGTATAAACCTTGTATATCTCGCCCTTAGGATATTTTCATTTCTTATTTTAAATCGATTTCTGGTTATTACAAATAAACCTTTTGGTTTTCGGTTCTCAATTTTTTTAGTTTCGATTCGGTTTCGATTCTTAATTTAAAAAAAAAAGAACCGTTAGGTTACGGTAGGTTCGGTTCGGTTCGGTTCTTTCGGTTTGGTTCCGCTCGGTTTCGATTTTTTTGCCGACTCCTATTATTTTATGTGATGTAGATATATCGTTCCTATTATAAAAGCTTGAATAACATTTTAACTATTCATTACGACGATGCAAAAACGATGTCATTTCTTCCATGAAAACATCAAAACGATGTCGTTTTGGGGCCACATTTTTTTCAACTTCGACCCATTTCCTTTCTCGCGGATCTTGGCCCGAACCACTTACCCATTTCCCTCTTGTGGCGTCCAGAACACACACACTTCCTTCTTTCACACCCTTCGTGCGTATTTGACTTATGTTTTTTTCCAGGAAAAAGTCATTTTCCAACTTTTTTTCCTTAGTTGGCTGTTTGATTGTCATTTTTTTCTCAAAAAATATTTTTCAACTTTTTCGAAATCCGTACTTTTCCTTGTTTTGGAGGAAAACGTTTTCCTTGGGGAGAGGTGATTTTTATTTTCCAGAAAAAATTTGCTTCTTTTTATTTTTTTTATGGGTGATTTTTTTAACCATAAAGATAAGGAAAGTGATCAAATTTTATGAAAAAACACGAAAACAAGGAAAATAACACTATTTTTCAATTTTCAAATTAATCCAATCAAACACCTATAACTATCATTTTCCCTAAAAAACCTTTTCTTGAAATTTATTTACCTGAAAAATATTTTTCTTTCAATCATTTTCCGGCTTTGCAATCAAATACACCCTTCGTTCTTTCCCTCTCTAATCACAACCGAATGGAGTTTCTTCGTCATATCAATTGTAAAATGTACGTTCGTCTTCACCAAAGTTCAAAGCCACAAAAAACCTATAAAATCTCCTCAAATCTTCTTTTTATCTTCATCTTGTTCTTCCCCAACATTCGGTTGATTTCACCGCCTCATCCTCATTTCTCTCTCTACGTTCTCTCTGTCATTCTTTCTCCGGTGAAATCATCCTCCGGCGACCTAAACGTTTGTTCGACGCTTCAATCATTAGGTTCTCTCTGTCTTCTCTGTTATTTTTAGGGTTTCCTTCGTTAAATTTTACTAATATTTTTGCCAAATTTTGCAGTTCCCAGTTCGATTTGTCTCATCTTCTTGTAGTTTGTACCCTTTGGAAGATTATTATCGCGGATTTTAGAAGCGGCAGTGAGTTCTCCTTCTCATCCGGCCTCATACCCTTATTTACCTGATCTTTTTCGCTTTGATAGAACCTGATTTTCGTTCCAGACCGACAAAACTCCTCTGGAGGTGGGCAAGTTTTTTTTGTTGCTCTTGGTAAGTTTTAATTTCATCCTTAATTCCTAGCTTTGTGAGCGTAATTCCATCTCTCGATGCTCGTTAAAGGCAGGTTTCTTAGGTTCTGAAAGTCTGCGACGCTAGCTTTTTGTTAAATCCAATGAAGAAGGCGGGGACGGAGTTAGGATTATAATCTAGGGGGAACTGGCGAAACTAGGAATTTCCACTGCACTGAGTTGATTCGGGGGTTCGGGGACATCACTCCCGAAATTTTTTTTTAAGGAGTACTTTTTTCCTTGATAAATAATCTCATGATAAAGTGTCAAAGTTAGCTTCAAATGCTTTATTTTTACAAAATATTATCTAAAATAACAACCTTCTAGATTGATTGTTTTAAATAAGCAAACTAATATGAAGTTGCAATTTCATTTGATTGCTTTGGTATATACTTGGTTTTAATTGGTTATTTTTAAATTGGTTTTGTTTTCTAGTGCGTCGTTGGATTTATAAAACAATTGAAACTGAACTTTAAAATTGAAAATTATTATTTCATATTATTTCTCAAAATCATAATCAATTAAGTTCAAATCATATAAAATATTTAAAACTATTTTTCTAGAGCACTAGACCAACAATTTACTAAATTAAGTATAAAATCTTATAATGTGGGAGATAGAGTAATAATCACATAAAATAAATAAATAATGATTTTAATAAGAAAAATAATTAATTGTAATAAGAGAAATAATATATATATATATATATATATTTTATGAGATAGCTAAAGCTTTTTTTTAATAGCTTGAGATACCTGAAATTAAAGTTTTTGAAAATGTATAATCATTTAATGTGAGAGAGAGAGAGAGGAAAGAGGAGAAAAAACTACGGGGAAGTTACCCCTGGAGTAATATGTGAGAGAGAAAAATGAGAGAGGATCAACTCATAAAAGCTAAAAGAAAAAAGAAGGAAAAACTACAAAGAAAGTTTCGAACTCTGGCGACAGTAGGGATGGCAACGGGTCGGGTTGGCCGTTTCCGTGGCCGACCTGCAGGTCAAATTCCGACCCGAACCAGCCTCGTGACCCGGCAAATAATCGGGTCGGGTCAAGCCGTTCACCCGATTGTTGACTCGATTTTTTTTTTTTTAGAATTCAAGGATAAAATATTCTAGCTAATTGGGTCTTGGTACTAATTGGGTTTGGGTAATTGGATATTATTTTACTATTTGATAAATTGCAAACATACTAAATTAAGGGAAAAAAAATCTGTACATGTATTTCGGGCCGGCTTGGGTCGGGTCACCACCCACCCAAACCCGACCCGAGACCCGACACGGGTCGTGATAGCCGACCTGAACCCGACTCGCAAGTCGGTAGAATTTCGACCCATTCGGGGTGGGTGGGTCGGATTTTTTTGCCATCCTTAGGCAGCCAGCAGGCACCAAGTCTTAAGGAGCCATAATTGGCCAACTCGGCTAACAATATTTTGTGACCAACATTGCACATATACCAAATCCGTCTCTGGAGGAAGGTATGTACGTTTATCATGTTCTATGTAATTCTAGGCCTTTATTTTTATATTTATTTTTTTCTTTTTATAGTTTGGTTGATATCTATGGTTTTCCCTTCTATTTTTTTACAGCTTATTTTGCCTTCCTTTCTTAGCTCGCTTATCTGACAATTTGTGATTTCTTTTGTTTAATTTTTTTAGAATAGAATAGGATAAAGAATTAAAACCTACATTCAATTTTGCAGTTGATTTTGTTAACTTATTTCATAAGTTATTATAAAATTGGCATTTCTATTTTTCCTTATGCATGTGTTTTTTAAAGATTAATCTAATGAGATCAAAGGATAGGTTAAATCAAATATTTGAATCTTATCTTCTCATGGTTATCATTTATCAAATATTTGGATTCATCAAATATTTTATCTAGTGTCATAATATTTTATCTATTGTCATGATTATCTATTTTATCATTTAACCATTATTGTGGCTATCCTTATCTACTATTTGAATTACCTTCATTTGTATATTCTTAAGCAAATTAGATACTATTGGATAAGGATATGCTTTGAACTCAATTCATTCAATTCTTAGACTTATCATCTTATCCCACAAGAATTGATTGGAGAAGAAAAGTGCCGGGTAAACTCCTTGGGTGAATAGATGTCTTGGGGAACACACGTAATAAAAGAGAAGGGAGGGGAACGCAAATAGTTATGCATGCTAAGAGGGAAAAATCACGTACATAGCCTATATACATGCATGACCATTTGGTGTGCCTTTCTTGGTGAAGTACTTATAGCCTAATATGGAAATGATGTTATACGCCGAGTTATAAACGCCTTATCTACAAGTCCACCACTTGATTTCATCAAGTTAAAGCTTCGGGAGAAGTCAGATAGCACTACACCAACGCATTGGATCATCACGGCAGTCTTGATCTGTTGGAGGACCGGCGCAAGTCCAGGCTGGATTGCGGAGTTTCAAGGAATTAATGAAGAGCAACGGGACGTTGGCTCACAGTACAGACTAAGAAAGAAATCAGGGAGTGGTTTCGCTAGTATCTTAGTTGTTTGATTGTTTTATGCGTAATTCAATTCTTTAATTCTTTATAACTGGTTTAAACTTTTGGCAACTAGTGGATCTGTTTGTCTGCAGGGTGCAGGCACGTGGTTTTTTACCCTGAGGGGTTTTCCACGTTAAAATCCTTGTGTTGATTGCTTGTTTACGTATCTGTTCTTTTTATCATATGCTAGATATATCTAGACTCTAATCCAAACATAACTCAGATATATCTCGCTTCAGTTAATTGTGAACAAACTGCGTCTGTAACTGACCACCATCCAAATACGTCTAAGTAATCCATAAATCAGACAACTCATAATTTTCAGATTTGATGTTATAAGCAGCTTGTAATTAGGATTCCGTTGACCATTTTCCAACTGACATTAGTTAACATAAACAGAAAATTAGAAACAAGAAAATCGAGCTGTAGCATATCCTAACTTTTTACATTTTCTTTGTGCTCACAGCACCTAAGCTTGATGTTCTTGAAGATCTATTGATCCTTTTGTTTGTTCATTCTTGTAGAAGTTCTTATTGAACCATTATTTTCTTTGAGGCTTACCAACCGCCATGGAAGAACAGCATCATACTATCTATCTCGAACAATCAGAAGAAGAAGAATGACAGAGCTACCCATCAAACCCTCATTCTTCTTCTGCTCAAGAACACATACTCTCCGATTCCGATAAAGAATCCCAAGAAGAAAAAGAAGAAACAGATGTTCACACAAACCCATCACGCAACAGCAATCTGCCATCGAAGTTCTTGCTGTATCAACAATCCGTACAGGTAAGAATACCTCAGAAACAGGATTTTCAATTTCAGTTTCTTTCTTAGTATTTATTTGTGTGGAATTTTAATTGCAGTCTCCAAAAGGGGATATTAGTTACTTGCAGAAGTTTTTCTTGATCTATGTTGGAGGGAGGGTGCCTCTTCATCTTCAGGAAGATTTCTGTGGAACTACTCTTTTGAGGTATGATATTACATTATTACCCCTTCCCCTTTTTGGGGGTCTCGTCTGTCTGTGGTGGTAGCTGGTGTTCTGCAAGAAGCCAATGTTTCTTAAATGTTAAAGGAAATGAAGGTTGTGTCATTGTGATAAGTTAGTTGCGCTCTTATATAGTATATCTATAGTCTATGCTATGCCATGATTGGTGTAATTTTTAAATTGTAATTCATTAAATTTGCATAATTAGTAAATGTAATGGATTACGATTGTAATAGTAAACTGTAATTGTCGTTTCAGTATTGCTTCTTTTAGAGGACCGAAGTTTCCCATTTCCACTCTCTTCTTCCCTAATGAAATGAATTACAATTGTTATATTACAATTCTCTTAGTATTTCCTTTTACGTAATTTATCTATATCCCATACACGATGTTTCAGCTCGTATGGAGCTGATGTATATAAACTAAGTGTTCGATTGGCAGTTCTTTAAGCACTTATTAAGTTGTCGGTCCTACAGTATGTGCAGATAAAGAGTATGTTTCACCAGTTCATTCTATAAAATGCCTTCTTGTCATAAAAGATGTAATTTTTATG
Organism: Jasminum sambac; assembly: GCA_018223645.1. Lineage (NCBI taxonomy): Eukaryota > Viridiplantae > Streptophyta > Magnoliopsida > Lamiales > Oleaceae > Jasminum > Jasminum sambac. Next base: position 4,104,802 of record CP073651.1, on the reverse strand, counting down.
CATTGGGCGGTGTAGAGTGGCTTCACAGTGATGCAAGACGAACTGCCATAGGATTAGACTGAGATGCCGAGGCACTCGACTGGTGCATGGAGAACAATATGAACAAAATCGGGTCCCACATTCATTCAAGAATTTCCCTTTCCCACGGGAATGTCTTGCAACCCCTCGACTCCAGATTGGTTAACTCAGATCCCAGGGAGACTATCAAGAACATTACATTAGATGACATAGGCGATTCAAACATTCAGACAAGCTCTAAGGATGTTTGCAATACTAGGTTAATGAAAGACGCTAAATTGCCTGAAAGAGATATATGGTGTGCGCTTCTAACTACAGACAATTTGTTGTGTGTGTTTGGGTATTCCTATATTGAGTGTTGGTATTTCTTTCCGTTCATAAGCCACGGGTCTAAGGAAATGTGAATAAGTAGGTAAAAGTGGATGAAGTTGTAGTCTTTTATAGAATGTAGGAATATAAATAGAGTTTGATTAGCTTATAATAAGTCTTCACTAACCTTGCAAAACATGCACGGATAATGCTCTCAGTTTGGGCCAAATATTCTTTTATGGTAGTTAATGTTGGAAATAAAGTCACTTCTCAAAATCTAAGCGTTTCCTGTTTCCCACTTTCCTTATTGTAAAAAACAATTAGCTTTCAACTTGTAGGTGAGAAAAAAGTAACCCATACAAACTTTTGGAGAACACAATTCATTCAAGTAAAAAGCATTTTAAGTTTCAAACATGCACATATATTTGAGATCGCCTTGGTGGTGCAGTGGTACGTGCTTGGCCGGACCACGGGCAACGCTCAGTTTCGAATCTCACCCACCCCACCCCTAACAATTAAAAAAAAAAAATGCACATATATTCCTACTATAAGATCTACTGCAATTTTTTAATACCGATGGCTAACTCGAAAGAAATTGTAATTGGATGGTCCATATAATGGACATAATGAGCTTTGGACGGACCATTTATCAATTATTGCGTCAAAATATAGAGTAATTGATTTTACTATTATGATAATGTTGTATATTATTTCCGAGAGTTCTGCTTTGTGGATTAGTTTTTCTTTCAATATTTGATAAGTGATCATTGCAGGCTTACTCCACTGTTGATACACCTGACTAGATTAGATTGCTCCAGAAGTTTTGCTAAACAAAGGTGAAGTCGGTTAAAGCCACATTTAAAAAAAAAAAAAAAAAAAAAAATTAAAGTTGAAAAGTCAAAATTTGTAGGCTTTGAACCGCCATAGTCCACCGCCTTTAACATCTATAAAAAGGCATGGTTTGTTCATGTAATGTAATCCATTCTTCATTTGTAATCCCATGCTTAGAGTTACAAGTGGGTTGTAATTCCATGAGTAGAGTTACAAATCCTTTGTAATTCATAATTGGGAGATAAAGAGAGAGAGGTTTAGAGAGCTAGAGAGAAAAGAAGGTGTTAGATTTCTCCTAGTATTTCGTGTTCTTTCCTTTATCAAAGAGAGAGTGTTTTTCTCCTATTATAAGAGAGAGGTTATAAATCGCTGGTTGTGCTTCTCCTTATATTAGAGAGAAGTTGTTGTAATCCTTTTGCTATAGTGAAATCCTTCTACAGTTTGCCCGTGGTTTTTACCCCGAATTAATTTGGGGGTTTTCTACGTAAAATCTGGTGTTTCTTGTTGTTCTCATTTCTACTTCAGTTGTAATTGTGTGTCCAGTTCCACAACCGATCCTAACAAGTGGTATCAGAGCACCAGGTTTGTAGCCGGTTGTTGTGTTACAATCAGATCCTGTTAGTGGAAAGGAGATATTTATAAAGATGGCGACGAAGTACGAAATAGAGAAGTTCAATGGGAATAATTTCTCATTGTGGAAAATGAGAATAAAAGCAGTATTGAGAAAAGATAACTGCTATAGTGAAATCCTTCTACAGTTTGCCCGTGGTTTTTACCCCGAATTAATTTGGGGGTTTTCCACGTTAAATCTGGTATTTCTCGTTTATCTCATTTCTACTTCAGTTGCAAGTTTATCTCCGGTCCCACAACAACGATCCTAACAAGTGGTATCAGAGCACCAGGTTTGTAGCCGGTTGTTGTGTTACAATCCATCCTCAAGTAGTGGAAAGGAGATATTTATAAAGATGGCGACGAAGTACGAAATAGAGAAGTTCAATGGGAATAATTTCTCATTGTGGAAAATGAGAATAAAAGCAGTATTGAGAAAAGATAACTGCTTGGCGGCAATTGAAGAAAGGCCCGACGATATCACTGATGATAAATGGAGCGAGATGGATGGCAATGCTATTGCTAATCTACATCTAGCGCTAGCCGATGGAGTATTGTCAAGTGTATCGGAGAAAAAACGGCAAAAGAGATTTGGGACACTCTCACAAAGTTATACGAAGCCAAATCACTACACAACAAGATCTTCTTGAAGAGAAGGTTATACACCCTTCGGATGATGGAGTCAACTTCAGTGACAGACCACATCAACACCCTGAATACTCTATTTTCACAGCTTTTAACAATGGGCATAATATAGAGACGGGTGAACGTGCTGAAATTCTACTTCAGAGTCTACCTGATTCGTATGATCAACTCATCATCAACTTAACAAACAATATAGAGATACTAGTCTTTGATGATATTGCAGTTGCGGTTCTTGAAGAAGAAAGTCGGCAAAAGTAAAGAAGATAGACTAGGAAGCGCTGTAATTTGAAGCTTTAACGATGGTGAGAGGTAGATCAACTAACGTAGTCCCAGTGGGAGTCAAAATCGGAGTAGATCAAAGTCAAGAAGTAAGAAAAATGTCAAGTGTCATCACTGTGGCAGGAAAGGGCACTACAAGAAGGAGTGTTGGTATCTCAAGAAGAGTGAAGAAACCAAAGGGAAAGGTACTGAGACATCAAAAGCTCGAGGTTGTGTAGCGTAGTACTGGATGAGGGCGAAATATTATACAAATAAGAAGCAACAACATTGTTGAAGGCGTAAGACTGGTTCACCGATGTGTGGCTTATGGATTCAGGAGCTACATGGCATATGACCCCTAGGAGAGAATGGTTCCACCAATACGAACCTATCTCGGGAGGATCTGTGTTTATGAGTGACGATCATGCCTTGGAGATTCTTTGGTATTGGTACCATCAAATTGGTGATGTATGGCGATGCAGTTCGCACCATCCAGGAGGTACGGCATGTGAAAGGCTTGAAGAAAAATCTATTGTCATTGGGACAATTAGATAGTATTGGGTGCGATACCCATGTTCGAGAGGATCATGAAGATCGTTAAAAGCGGCGCTTGTGGTGATGAAAGCGAGAAAAGATAGCAAAAATCAGTACATGCTTAAAGGTGAAACACAACAAGAAGGAGAAAGCGTCAAGCTGCGATGGTGAATTCGGGAGAAGGACGTGATTTACGATGATGTGGCATCGTAAACTTGGCCACATGTCCGAGCGGGGTTTGAAGATTCTCTCGAAAGAAAACTTCTTCCAGGGCTCAAAAAGGTATCTTTACCATTTTGTGAGCATTGTGTTACTAGTAAGCGGCCAGACAGTTGAAGTTCATTGATTCATTTGCTAGAAGTAAAGCTATACTTGAGTTGGTTCACTCGGCGTTTGGCAAGCACCTGTTATGTCCCTAGGAGGCGCCGGATACTTTGTATCATTTATTGTGATTACTCCAGGAGATGTTGGGTGTATCCAATTAGAAAGAAGTCGAGATGTGTTTGAAGTTTTCAAAATCTTCAAAGCGCGAGTTGAACTTGAATCGAGAAGAAGATCAAGTGTTTGAGGACGGATAATGGAGGAGAATATATCATGGCGATGAATTTGATAGCTTCGCAAACAAGAAGGTATCAAAAGACAATTCACGGTGGCACACACTCCACAACAAAATGGAGTAGCAGAGCGGATGAAACAGAACCTTATTAGAAAGGACAAGAGCGATGTTGAGAAGCTGCAGGTTGGCCAAATCGCTTACGGTCAAGCGGTCAAGACCGTCATATGTGATCAATCGGTCACCATCAACCGCAATTGATCTCAAGACTCCGATGGAGATGTGGGTAGTAAGCCGGTGATTATTCTCGCTTACATACATTTGGAAGTCTCAGTATATGCTATGTACAACGCCCAAGAAACATCGAACCGGATCCGAAATCTAGAAGGTGCATTTTCTTGGGGTATCTTTGATGGTGTTAAGGGTATCGCTGTGGGATCCCACGCCCACAAGGTAATAATCGCCAGAGACGTTGTATTTGCAGAAGATAAAGTACAAAGTGATAATAGCACTTCTGAGAAGAAACCAGAGACTACTATTGTTCAAGTTGAAGATCAACAAGAACAGGAAGTTCTAGATTCTTCTGAAGGCCAGCACCAGAGCACGAAGAGCAAGAGCAAGCTGAGTTTGCGACTCCACAAGTTAGACGGTCAACACGGGAGAGGAGAGAACCAGCTTGGCACTCAGATTATATTATGGAGGGTAATGTCGCATACTGTCTCTTAACAGAGGATGGGGAGCCATCGACTTTCATTGAGGCTATACAGAGTCAAGATGCTTCTCTGTGGATGACAGCAATGCAAGAAGAAATGGAAGCTCTTCATAAAAATAAAACTTTGGATCTTGTTCCACTACCACATGGAAGGAAAGCCATTGGAAATAAATGGGTCTATAAGATCAAACGAGATGGTAATGACCAAGTGGAGCGGTATCGTGCTAGATTGGTGGTTAAAGGATTTGCTCAGAAAGAAGGTGTTGATTTCAACGAAATATTTTCTCCTGTTGTTCGACTGACGACAGTTCGAGTGGTCCTGGCGATGTGTGCTATATTTGACTTGTACTTAGAGCAGTTGGATGTTAAAACTGCATTTCTTCATGGTGAACTTGAAGAAGAAATTTATATGCTCCAACCAGATGGTTTTGAAGAAAAAGGAAAAGAGAACTTGGTTTGCAGGTTGAACAAATCTCTGTACGGTCTCAAACAGGCGCCGAGATGTTGGTACAAGAGATTTGATTCCTTCATCATGAGCCTTGGATACAACAGATTGAATGCAGATCCTTGTGTCTATAACAAGAGATTTGGCGATGGTGATTTCATTGTTCTACTGTTGTATGTTGACGACATGTTGGTAGCAGGCCCCAACAAAGATCGTATTACAGAATTGAAGGCTCAATTGGCTAGGGAGTTTGAAATGAAGGATTTGGGACCAGCAAACAAGATTCTAGGGATGCAAATTTACCGAGACAGAAATAGTAGGAAGATTTGGCTTTCTCAGAAGAATTACTTGAAGAAAATCTTGCGACGCTTCAATATGCAAGATTGTAAGCCAATCTCTACCCCTCTTCCTATTAATTTCAAGTTATCCTCAAGTATGAGCCCTAGCAGTGAAGCGGAGAGGATGGAGATGTCTCGAGTGCCATATGCATCAGCAGTGGGTAGTTTAATGTTCGCTATGGTTTGTACCAGACCAGACATTGCACAAGCAGTGGGAGCGGTTAGTCGATACATGGCGAATCCTGGGAGAGAGCATTGGAATACTGTAAAGAGGATCTTGAGATATATCAAGGGTACCTCAGATGCTGCATTATGTTATGGAGGATCAGACTTTATTGTCAGAGGCTATGTTGATTCGGATTATGCAGGTGATCTTGATAAAAGCAAATCCACCACAGGTTATGTGTTTACTCTTGCTGGAGGAGCAGTGAGCTGGGTTTCGAAACTGCAGTCTATCGTGGCTACGTCAACGACGGAGGCAGAATACGTAGCAGCTACACAAGCCAGCAAAGAGGCAATATGGTTGGAAATGTTATTGGAGGAGCTCGGACACAAACAAGAGAAAATTACTCTATTTTGTGATAGTCAGAGCGCTTTGCATCTGGCAAAGAATCCAGCATTTCACTCGAGGACGAAGCACATACGAATTCAATATCACTTTGTTCGTGAAAAGGTGGAAGAAGGAAGTGTGGATATTCAGAAAATTCATACCAAAGACAACCTAGCAGATATATTGACAAAACCAGTCAACAACGACAAGTTTATGTGGTGTCGATCCTCTATTGGCCTAGCAGAAATGTGAGCAGCACGTGAACATGGCAAACGTAGAAAGGGGAGAAGGATTATTACAAATGTGACTTTAAGTGGGAGAATGAAGTCGGTTAAAGCCACATTTAAAAAAAAAAAAAAAAAAATTAAAGTTGAAAAGTCAAAATTTGTAGGCTTTGAACCGCCATAGTCCACCGCCTTTAACATCTATAAAAAGGCATGGTTTGTTCATGTAATGTAATCCATTCTTCATTTGTAATCCCATGCTTAGAGTTACAAGTGGGTTGTAATTCCATGAGTAGAGTTACAAATCCTTTGTAATTCATAATTGGGAGATAAAGAGAGAGAGGTTTAGAGAGCTAGAGAGAAAAGAAGGTGTTAGATTTCTCCTAGTATTTCGTGTTCTTTCCTTTATCAAAGAGAGAGTGTTTTTCTCCTATTATAAGAGAGAGGTTATCGTCAGTTGTGCTCTCCTTATATTAGAGAGAAGTTGTTGTAATCCTTTTGCTATAGTGAAATCCTTCTACAGTTTGCCCGTGGTTTTTACCCCGAATTAATTTGGGGGTTTTCCACGTTAAATCTGGTATTTCTCGTTTATCTCATTTCTACTTCAGTTGCAAGTTTATCTCCGGTTCCACAACAACGATCCTAACAAAAGGTTACAGAATGGAATATGATTGGTTAGTAATTCAATGGGTGTGCTATGTGAATGTATATGTTTCATTTTAATTTCTGTTCTTTTGGTGACCTTCTAGACTGTGCACATATAAACTCTAATTGAATTTGCCCGCGTGCCTATGTCGACTGTGAAATTTCGAAAAAGAGAAAAAAGAGAGAGGGGGGTGGAAGAAGAAGAAGAAATAAAGAAGGAAAGGAAAAGAAAAGAAAAAGATTTGCATCTGAATTAGTAAATCCATGTGGATAAATTGAGGTTTATGTATACTAAATCATATTGAAGTGTGAATTGTCTGCATTTTATTTGCTTGCTCCTTTCCATTGAAGCAACATCACTTTTATGTTATAAAATTGGCAATTTTTGGTTTTGAGTAATTACCTTTTTGTATTAAATAGTTGAAGGTACAAGAATGGATTTGGATCCAACCAAAAATGGAAGATAGTATCGCATTGTGCAATTGGTGCCCTTTGTGAATTTAGAATGAATATTCAAATGCTTGTGAAAAGATTTTGATTTCAGTGTCATAACCTATATATATTGGTTGTTTCCTAATCGTTGTCTAAGCCGAAGCCGAAGCCGAAATGCACTCTTTAAATAGAACTTTTCATTCAATTCAAAATTAAATAAGGAATGCCTATGTTTCCTAATTGTTGTCTAAGCCTTAGATTATATATTTATATGATGAGCTTGTAGAGAAAGCTGATGCTTGTAGGTAAAACAAATTAAAATCTCATTCATGTAACTTATGCCTTTCTAATCATTTGTATGAAAAGTGGTATAATGGGTATATGTTTCGAATCTTTGCTATTTCCTTATGGTTTAAGCAAATTTCAAGCTATTGAAAGATTATAGATCATATAGATGGGAAAGGGTTTTGCACTTCAGAAAGAAACCTGTGACTAAATCAAAGAAAAAATTGAAGTACTTTAGTGCTTCTTAAATAAGGATTAGGCATCACTTCGCTATCACTATTATAATATGAGAGCTGCTTTTGTAGGCTTCATCGTCCACGTCATTTCCTTCAGCTTAGCTTTCCGTTTTGATTTCCTTTTTTGGCAAATTGCTCTCAAAAGCGAAAACGACGTTGTTTTTGGGTTCGCTATATGGGAGTAATGTCCATTTAGGTCATTTGCAGCTGCATTAAATCTCTCCCAAAGGTTCATCGTCTTTCCTGCCCGATTCTACCTGTTGGCTTTCTCTCTCACGTCGTCTTATTTGCTTAATATAACGCTGCCAGTTGGATGATCTTCATTGCCGAACATTGATTGGTACTCATCTATAGTAGTTTTTCTCTGTTCTGTGTCTTGCATTAGCAAATAGATTTTATTTATCTCGATTTCTTGGCGGTGTTTGTTTCTCTTTCATATTTCGGTTAATGTTCTTGCTTCTTGATAATAATTTTTTTTGTACACTTGATTTCCACTCTTCATATCATTTTAGGTCACTGAACAAAAACGATTCGGCTACTTATTTCCTATATCTTTTGTAATATGTTGAGTGAGTAACCAAATAGTGAGAAAATTTGCCTTTTACATATATGGATCATTCTTCTTCACTCTTGCCAGCTGTCCTTACCTTTCTACTGATGTCACTTAACTCAATTCTCAACTTCTATTTCACTGTATGCTTTCAACATAAGGTTTAATTAATTGGAGCAGCAATTTCTATCCATTCAATAGGCCCTTGTAGCTAGAATTCTTCTTATTCAAAACCTGAGGTGGTCATAGAAAGGTGCTATTTTCCTTGTTTGCAAGTCGGCGTAAAACCTGATAAATAATGAGGATTAGTATTCTAATTTTCTTATTCTTGCACCACAAGAGACACAGCTGTATATATTCCTTGTATATTTAGGTTACCTTGTATGATTGGGTCTCTTGTATTATTTATAGTCTGTAATTTATTCATCAATCAATTGAGAAAATACATTCTACCTCAGAATTCTTTAAAACCCACCTATCAACGGATGTAGTTACTTTCATGTCCATCGAAATCTTCAGGAAACGCAAACGTTATTGTATATGCTTTCTTTTGTGTTAAGAATTTTAGTTTTTTCTTCCCACACAATGTCAGAATTGTTGCAAACATGGAAAGGACAAATAAATTGAGGGAACTAAATAAAAACCACCAAAGCAATTGAAGCCTTCCAAAAGAGCCGTTTGTTTTTCTCTGTGAAACCAAATAATCTTGAAATTGTATCAGTTGTTCTCATGTAAATTTAACTTCTAATTTGGATGTCCTTTTAGATTGAACTTCTGTATATGGGGTCCCTTATCCACAATATGTTCCACTAAACCCTGTTCATTGCTTGTTGAATTGAATAGATAAGATTCAATTTGTAGTTTGCACACAATTATGTAGGTGGCCACAGGAATCAATACAATAATAAGAATATGTGCGTCGCACATGTTGTCCATGTTATTTATTTGAACATATAATCATTCACAGAATTCAATGATTCCAAGTAGAAGTTATTTTCTGTATTTGATGCATTTATTTGATATCATAATCAAACTACTAATTTTTGGGCACTGTGCTCCAATTTTAATTTGGGAAGGTTTTGTGGAACTTTTAATTTATGCACACATTTTTTGTTATCCATTTTGCTCCACGATTCATGTGGGAAGTTGATAAATTATTAATTTCTGAGCCTTTTTTTTTCTTCATCTGCGAATGTTGAAGAAATCATTCGTCCATGGCATTCTTTTATTCTCTTTTCAGTCTGTTTTTTCATATGCGGAATTAGGAATTATTAGTTTATGAATATTCTTTTATCATGACTTTTCCTCCTTTTTCATTTGAGAACTCTTATGCAAAAATATTTTGATTTTATACAACAAGAGAAATACAAGCCTTCCTATCAAAGAGCTAAGTTGCATTGGAGAAGGTATTTTTATGTCATGTCAATCAAGATTGTAAAAAGTGTAATGTGTAAAAAAACATCGAGGTTAAGCATTGAGCCTAATTAAGCGTGCATAAGCACACCAAGCTTCGAGCATAGACGCCACCTAGGCAGGCTTTTTAGAACAATGATGTCAATAATATCACTTGTGTAGGTATGAGTTCCTGTGGGAATGTCTCTTAAATTGATGTTATTTGAGTGTCTTCACTATGCACAATTGATGGAATGCGCTGCATAAGAAAATCTTTTACCTATGCGGTCCAACAGGACAGCTTTCAACATTAAGAAAACTGAATCCTTTTATCCGGTGTAGCTAAGTTTAGGAGGAAATTTCTTTTTAAGGACTTGTCTTCTTTTTCATATTTTTTTATATTTTATTTTATATAAGTTAGGAGAACCAAAAATTACTGTACACTGTGGATAATTTGAATGTGAAACCAACCCAAATCATTTTACGATTGAGTTCGAACCAGTCCAATCCATTTCTTGATTGGAAATTTTAGACCAAATACTCAACCCAACTTCATTTGAGCTAAGCAGGATTCGGTTGTGTTTACAGTTTTAAGGAATAAGTAGCGTTTTCACATGCGGCGTTGCACGGAAGATGTATGCCATTGTGCACCCATGAGTTGCACGGTAGATTTTAGGATGTGTGTAAAAATAGATTTTTATGTGTTTTTATGTGATATAGAAGAGAGAATGAATGGAGTTGAATGGTGAATATTTGTGTAATAGAAGTAAGTCTCACGAGATATGTAAATGTGAAATATGCTAGAGAATTAGTGTGGTTGAAAATAATGTGTAAAAATATGTAAAAACATATAAAAGAACACACGCTTAATAGAGAAAGTAAACAACTGATAAAAATCTATTCTATTCTCTATGGTTCTTCATCCGACTTTCGAAAATTCTTGAATAACGCCGATCATCATAAGTAGATAATTTCAGTAAATTAAGATTTGAGATTAGTATCCGACGAACTCAATCCAGAAAAAATTTCATCAGCAATCCCAATTTGTGAGTGCAGCGATATTAAATACTTTCGCTTTACTTGTAAGATTAGTGTAAGGATAAAAAGTGAAGAAACTAATTTTCATTAATAATTTAATTCAATTATAATAAGAGAAAAATCCATCCTCTTATAATTTTTATCAAAATTTCCCCTATATTTTGTACAAATCCATCCTTTTTAAATTTGAGTCAATTTTTTTTTTTTAAAAAATAAACACATGGTAAAATTCGAGTTTTCCTCTTTTGTTTTTCAAGTTGGTATAAAACCCCATTTTTTAATTAGGGCAGTTTAATATTTATTTCTAAATTCGATTTTTCTCTTTTTGAAAAAATGAAAAAAATGGTTATTTGATAATTTTAATAATTATTTATTTAAGTGGCTTGCGAAATGATGAAATGAGACATGAAAAACAACAAATTAATTGAAACATAGAACTTGATATATCCATTGTCGTGTTTATTCTAATGAAATAAATATTTTATTTAGTTTCCTTTAAATAATATAAAAAGAAGGAAAAAATAGATATATTTAATGTTCAACCAAAAAAAAAACCTAAAAAACACCTTGATTTATGACTAATATTTATTTCTTGTACAAAAACGATAGTTCCCATGAAAAATTGATCATCCACAAGTTGCACATTCATCATCATTCAACACACAATAATAATGCCTATATGATGGATAGACTAACTGTTTCTTATATGTTAAATGATAATATTATTCTTGATCACAGTTGAAACTAACGAAAGAAAAGAGTTAGACGATTGAAGAAATTAATACCAATTAACCTAAATATTCAATACACTCAATGCAACAAAAGCCCTCTAATCAATACAATGAAAAGGAAAAACTGTCAAAGGTAATTTAATATGTCAAAATGCTCTCTTAAAACTTCTTGTCTACATTAATTTTATCCCTCGTACATATGATCATTGTGTCAAAAAATTCAGGATAGTAAAATTAATTCTATGCTAAGGATGATTTTTAAATGCCCCTTTAAAAATAAAGAAACCAATTGAATTCTACACTGAGAATCATAGTTTTTAATGCCAATTTCTTCTACTTGAAGTCTTGAACACTAATTAGATGGTGTAACTGAATATATGGAAATAAACACTCCAAAATCACTAATCTCCATCAACCACAACCTATCGAAAATACAACTTTAGGCTGTGTAAGATAGCTGCAGATGATAATGACTTCAACTTTTAACAATATCAATAGAGTAAAATTTAAAAACCGCACCTTGGGCATCATGTGAAAATTCCTATTGGATAAAAAGGAGGGAAAGGAAAAAAGAAGGATCATGTGTGAAAATAGTCACTAAATAAAGCGTTATAATACAAATTTATAGGCATATAATACCGAATGCGAAGTTGACTCCTGCTTTGGGATTATGAGCATATATATAGTAACATTAAATTTTCACTCAGCTGCACATATCTAAACATAGCTTTATGTACACGTATGATTAAAGTAGGGCAATTTATGTTAAACAAATAAAAGGAACCTCAATTGTTATAGGTGAACCAACGAGAACCTCACAGGTTTCCAAGTCTTTTGCAGTATTCTCTTGTGCCAATCTTGGAAAATCTTCCATTACCCTCATTGGCTACAATATCAACAAACAAATTAAGCGCCATATTCGACAAGCATGATTGAGAGGACTAAATAGATAAATTATTTGAAGAATAATAAATCAATTATTCAACTCACCCATCTCCAGTCAAACACGTAACTTCAAATTCTACAGTAAAGTCCCTGCTAAAAAAGTAGAAACTCCTAAATCGTGGGTTGGAGTAGAGTGGAAGAATTCTTAAAAAAAATAAAAAATAAAAAAAAAGAAAGGAAAAAAAAATGAACCTCAAACTTGTTTTCACATGAAGGCTTGATGGCATAAGCAAATGCGCTATGGCCTCTGCAAGAGTAACAAAATCTCCCTCAATTTCAGGTGAAATGCTATCACAAAAAAGACATTTGAAAAAAAGATGAATAAGTACAAATATCACATGAAAAATATCCATCTTGAAATTCACCTAAATTTATGCGTGCTAATTAAAGGAAAGTGTGTAGTTTATGCGTGCTAAATTAAGGTAAACACCACCACTGTTAGGCGTGCTAGATTACTTTAGCAATAAACCTAAAAGATGGTTTACACAATTACACTCCTGGAGCAATAAAAAGCCAAAACGGCATATTTTATAAAGAGAATCAATAAGTTTAATTTTGACACATTTATTATATTGAGCAAAAGACAACAGAAGTTTAAAGAAAGAATCTGCAATCAATTTCTTAGTTTTTTTGTTCATATTAAAAAAAAAGAAATAAGAAAATAAATGAAAATGGAATAAAGAAGGGGAAAGCAACCAATTAGTCTATTCCTAAACGCCAAAAAAACTCTTTCGAACCTGAAAACCTGTAAAGAAGAAAGAAAAAGAAGGCAACAAATAACAAAGTTAAAAGTTTTTACCTACAGATGGAGTCCCCATTCATTTGAACAAAATTATTAATATAAAATTCATACATGATACATCTACATACAGAAGAGATTAATTTCTCTAAATCATCAAAGAATTTGATCTTAACTCAATTTTGTAATCTATAACATAAATGAATTTTATACCAACGAAACTATGGAAATAGGAATGTCAAAGTTAAACTTCCATGCACAAGAAGAGAAACAAATCACAACACGTAAAAAAATTAGTGGAGGACAAATTGTCTTTATTCAAGTTCATCATACATGCAGAGCACAAGGGAAAGAGTAATGGTTCTAGTAGAGCTGGGCAAAAAAACCGGAACAGAACGGGTAGAACCGGAACCTAACCGAAAGAACCGGAACCGAACGGTTCTTTTAAAAAAAATTAAGAACCGGAACAGGAATGAAAACCGGACGGGTCCTTTCTAAAAATTGGGAACCGGAAACCGGACCGGAATAGAATAAGAAATAGCACTATTTCTTCTATTTGATTGCTAATTCTAGTAAATTTTGGTGTTAATTCTAGTAAAATTCTAGTAGAATTTTACTAGAATTCTTTAGCGCACAACTAAAAGTTCTTTGCTTCAAGCACGGCGGCGGCCAGACAAGGCTACAGCTGCTTCTAGGCAAGAACTCAAGCGGCGGAATGCTATTGCTATTTTTTTCTTTCTATTTTTTTCTTGTTATATTTATGTTCGAATCAAAATTTTTATTTTTTTCTTGTGCTTTTCGAGTAATAAAAAATGCATCGTAAAATAACCGGAATCGAACGGGTAGAACCGGAACCGGAAGGAACCGGAATCGGACGGGTACTTCATTTGAAAAGAACCGAACGGATCCATTTTTCAAGGAACCGGAATTTACGGTTCGGTTCCGGGTAGTTCACTACCCGGAACCGTACCCGAAACGCCCACCCCTACTGTTTTAGTAGCGGCTTACCTATAAGGCTATAAAACTTCAAAATCATGCCGAGCTTTATAGCCCTCTATCGTTCCATCAGAATTGTACTTGATCTTGAAAACCCATTTACAACCGATTGGGCGCTGGCCATCAGGTAATGGAACCATAGACCATGTTTGATTTTTCTCAAGGGCTTGTATCTCATCCTCCATGGCGGCAACCCACTGAGGATCATGTCTAGGCTGTTCATAATTAGCTGGTTCCACTAATTGAGAAATATTGTTCACAAATGAGCGATAATTACCAGAATAAGAGATATACCGCTGTAGAGGATAGCGAGTGCCGGACATGGAGGGGAGAACGACGTCTGGGCCAAGCAAAGTAGCGTGGTTGGTTTTGTAGGCACTGAGGTATAAAGTTGGCTTTCGAGGACACTTGGAACGGCATAGGGCGTTAGGTGGTGAATTTGGTTCTTGTTCTGGTGGGAGGTCATATCTTGGTCCGGTGATGAGTGAGAGTTGGATTTCGATGGTTGGTATAGGTCAGGGTCCGGAGATGGCAGGGTTGATTGATCATCGGTGATTGGTATTGTGGTACGTCTAGGAAGGGATGATTCATTTTGGTGATGAATTGGGAAATCGGTAGCGGGTGTAAGCGTAGGAAATTGACTGGATTGGGGTGGAGAGTGAGTCAATGGTATAGACTCATGTATAGAATCTAAGTGGGGCTCTGGTAAAATTAGAGAATCTTCTTGTTGTTCTTGTGGGAAATCAGTAAAGGAGAAAGTGTTCTCATGAAAAACAACATCCCTTAAAGTGAAAATGTTCTTGTTATCGAGATCATAAATGCGATAGCCTTTTTGCCCAAGCGGATACCCAAGAAAACTGCAACGATGTGCATGTTTATCAAATTTGTGAGTGGGAGTAAGGTTTGTTGCATAACATACACAACCAAACACCCGAAGACGGGAATAAGTGGGTAAAGTACCATGTAAAAGCTCATAGAGTGTTTTGTCGGAAAGAAGGCGTGTGGGAAGCCTATTAATAAGATAACAAGCGGTTTGAATACTTTTTCCCCAAAATTTGAGAGGTAAATTGGCTTGAAACCAAAGAGCACGACCAACATTTAAAAGGTGGCCGGAGATGTTTGCGCTCAACTACTCCATTTTGTTGAGGAGTATAAAGTGTTGAAAAATGGTCCCATGTGCATCAAAAAAGGAACGTAGCGATGCGAACCCCTCCCAACCCCCAAAAATTTTAATATTGCGATTAAATTGTCTTAACCCAAGAAAAGAATGATTGTATTAATGGTTGTGTGTTGGACTTAAATCTCATAAGATGAACCCAAGTGAAGCGAGAGTAATCGTCAACAATAGTAATGAAATAGCGTGTCCCAGAATGAGTGTGAGTTTGCTGTGGTCCCCAAATATCACAATGAATCAAATCAAAAGGTGAAAATGATTTTATTGAACTTGACGGAAAACATAAATGCGACTGTTTTGCTAGAGGACAAATATCACAAGTATGTTTTGAATTAAACACAATTTCAGGTATTGTTTGGGATAGTAAATGGGGTGGTGGAGATGATTGATGCCCAAGCCACTTCAAGGCTCGAGTCAATTTACTCATGGATATCAAGTTTACTCGAAATTTAGGTACGAGTAAGACATCATCTAGAGACAAGTCCTTCGACAATTTAAGAGTTCCAATACTTTCTATAGCAGCTTTTTCTCCATTAGGTGGACCAACAAAATCATGAGATGGTTTAATTTTATTGTGGGAAGGCGACAAGTGAGTGACACGATCGGTGGCTCCACTATCCACAATCCAATATAATGTTGAGTGTGGATCATGATCTTTTAACACTGGACGTAGGGATAGATATACCTGTTGGATTTGTAAATGATTGGTTATTACCATTCTGATTTTTGAGAAGGGCCATGACTTGGTTATATTCCTCAGTAGTGAACGTGGGGCCACCATCGTTGGATACTTGCTGCAATTCAACATTATTAGTCACCGAGCTTTTTTTCCTCGGTTTTACACTTTTTCCATGCCATTTATGTCCAACTGGGAATCCAATAATGTACCAACATCGATCAACCAAGTGTCCTTCTCCATCGCAATAAGTACACCGGAGAGACTTATTATGGTTGGGGGGTTCTAGAACGTTGATTGGAGGCTCCAGCGCGCGAGGTCTGCATTGCATGAGTGGATAAGTTTTCACGGCGACTTACCGCTTCCATTTGTCTCTCGTGTTGAAGGATTATGCCATGAGCCTTATGTGGGTCGGGAAGAGGATTCATCATGAGAATCGAACCACGAACAACGGAATAGGAATCATTTAATCCCATCAAAAATTGCATGACTCTCTTATTTTCTTCTCAATTGGCCAGCGTTTTTGAAGCTTCACAAGTACACGTGATGGGTTCCATGTAGGAAGAGATTTCATCTCAAAGAGCTTTGAGTTTGGTATAGTAAACAGAAACAGATTGATGTTCTTAACAACATTCGGCAAGTTCTTGACGGATCTGGTACATTCTTGTATCATCTCCTTGAGAGTATCTGTCCTTAAGGTCATTCCAAATGTTTGCTGCGGTATTAGAGAAAATGACACTACGTGCAATGTCAGGCTGCATTGAATTAAGAATCCATGTCAATATCATGTCATTGCAGCGTTGCCAAAGCTGAAGTTTAGCGTCACTCAATGAAGGTGCCTCGATAGTACCATCAATGAATCCGAGTTTGTTCCTAGCGCTGAGACTATGATGTATAGAATGACTCCATTCGCTGTAGTTGTGCCCATCTAGAAGGGCGTTCACCAGCTTTAGTCCTGGGGTATCTGAAGGTTGTAGGAGGAACGGGGTCAGACGGATCCTCTGTATTAGATGGGTTGTTATTTCTGTTCCGTCGGCCGTGACGTTGGGTCGTTATATTGTGTTTGTGGAAGATGGATTGAGTCAACCAAGATCTATGGCGCTCTGATACCATAAGAAAATGATATAATGTGTAAATATTATGTGCACGTCTTATGTGTATATATACAAGCAGTACACCAACCTCGATATATATACAAGAGACGAAAGCTATTCTAAGTAATTACTATGCAAGATCCACTAATCACTCCTATCATATCTCTAGGATTCTTTCAATTTATTTCAATGATCATTGATATGATTGTCTTCCTTTGATAAATAGAAAAAGAAAAAACCACCTCGTTGCAGTTAAACACATGTCACGGTTTTTTTGAAATCTCACCAAAAAATTGGTTTGATTGTGTATAAATATACCCTGTTTGAGTTATTTTTTTCTTAGTTTAATGAATTTTCTTACTGATTGAATTGTTCAGAAACTTCAATGGCTGCTATCCAGCTTTGAAATCCATTGAAATTCAGACGGTACAATGGCAGAAATATCAGTAATACTGAAGGCATACCTCTTTCTCCGGTGTATTGTATTTATCTTGACTTGGTTGAGTGTGTCTTGGCTTTTAACATCAGGTTTTTTGTCAACACGGAGAAAGTGCTGCTTAGTTCATAATGGAATTGATAGTGATACTCAAGTTCATGTATGGCTAATACCACATTCACCTTTGTATCTCCATTTGATATTCAAGTTTATGTCTCCCTTTAGTTTAAATATATTGCCAATTTGTGAACTGGAGATGAAAATAATTTTCTCAAATTCTTGTTTGTAGGTTCGTGTTTGGAGGCAGTTCATTTATAGTGTTTTTGGAAATTATTAAGGATTGATGTGTTGTTTTAAATTTGTCAAATTTCAAAATGTCACTCTTAAGTTTGCTCCTATATCATGTTTTCCTTTTCAATTGGTCTGAATTCGCTGGAATTGATCACTGCCCTGCCCTCAGGCAAGGAAAGGTGATACCATTGCTGAATTTCTCCAAGCTGTTCAGCAACAACTCTCACCGGAATTTGGAAAGGTCCGGACGACATCTATCTGTGAAAGACCTTATTATCCCATATGTAAGATGTTGAACATGCTTTGTTCATAACACCTGTATTCCCAAGTCCCAACCCTTAATCTATATATCTATCTGTGAATTCATTTATACAAATAAGAAAATAGGATGTAAATGTAAAAATTATCTTGCACTGGCTAATGGGTTTTGTTTGTGATGATGCAGCAACATAGTTTCTATGAGCTGATCTTAATTCTTAAACAAGGCTACAGGAAAAAGTGGACCGGTAATGTTCATTTTCTAATATTTAAGCTCTGAAAGTTCTTATGTTGAAGGAACTGTTTAATTGCCTTCATTTAGACTCATTATTGCCAGTATATGAATATAGATGTTGGATGTGATTTGTATTTGATGAACCACAACATCTTGGTTCTCTCTGTTTAATGAAATTCTTCAAGCCCATCTTTTACTCACACTATACGAAGAGATTTTTGTGATACATCATAAGTATATCAATTTTTTTTTTTTTTACATTTTTTCGTTTTGATGTGCACAAATGCATTTGCACCATCGCTGATGTCACATTAGAAAAAGATGAGGTGCTTTCTTTTCCACCTAAGATTTTGTCCAAAAAATACATGGAGTGCATTATTGCATCTTTACTTTCTATTCATGCCAATTTCTGTGATATGGTATTCATCTTCCTAAGATGACAGGTGACAACTAAGAGCAAGATACTGATCAATTGCAGTTTTTATGATTTTGCTTCTGTCTTTTTGTCTCATTTTCTCTGAAATCAGCTTAATTCTAAGGTTGTTGATTTTTAATTTTATTTTTTTAATTTTTTTTATTTGTTCTTATGCTAGGGCTCACTGGAAGATGAAATGACCTTAATTGAAGCCATCAAGCAAGTCGATGTTGTGATTTCTGCTGTTTCCTTGAGGAAAGTGCTTGATCAGAAGCTTTTTATTCAAGCCATTAAACAAGCAGGTTCCATCAAGGTCATTATTGCATTTCTCCACTGTACTTATATGTCATTCGACTGTTTCTCTTAGCCTAAGAAGTATGTCTATATAAGAGAAAATTAAAAAATTCCAGAAAACCAACAAATTCTTTTGATTGTCAAATATTCTAATAATTAAATTCCTCCTTCTTGTAGGAACCTATGGTTGCTTCAAAATAAAATGCGAATGTACTCAGAGAGTTTTTTTGTGCTTTGCTTCAGTTACGAATGAAAAATTTATGCGCAATCTGTGAAGTTTTGTACCTTGCTATATTCATGGAAAAAATGAGAATAGGCTGTGGTCTGTGGACCAAAGGCAGAGCCTAATGATTGTGGGATGTTTTTCTTCTTGGAAAATGACCCAATGCGAGCTAATCGCTAAATGTGATATACTACTACTATTATTATTATGATTTATATATTGTTTTAATTATTTTTAAAGAGTGCATATTGGATTGAGGAACTAAAGTCTTTCGAACTCAAGAACCTATTTATGAAGGTGAAGTAAATCTTACTGGACAAGTGGATAAAAGCTGCATCAATGATGGCGATCAGACTTGCAAGGATATGACGACTCCAAAACAAGGTAAAAGCACTCGTGCAAACGGGGGAAATGAATTTTGTGATTATCTTTATATTTCCAATACGAGCCTAAACAATTGATTTCCTTTCCCTTGATTCTTTTTTAGGGAAATTGGCCAGGAACTGCATCAAAAACAGTGCGAGTCAAGTGACCATTTATGGGTATGTTGATTTCTGCATCTTACTGCATGATGTGCTCAAGAAGATATGCTATGTTAATTCCTTATAAGCCTGGTGCTAGCTGTTTAAATTGTTCAGCAATTCTCTTCGCCTGTGACTGCGTTTGGTGGTTCACTTTAGTTCAGGTGCTAAAGTTATTGAGTTCTTTTGTGTATTTATGAATCTAAAATAGATGAATTTTTCTCGATATATCTCAAGGCTTCTTAATTTATGGATGATTAACTATTTTCCCTTTTCCAAGCGGTCAGATAGAATCATTATTATTGACACAATTTTTTTTCTGCATAGAAGTTTCTTCAATGACTAGGAAAATTGCTGTAGACACCTTATACAAACATGTTCAAAATAGTGTTTTCCTACTGGGATTAACGTACTACACAAATATCCTGTCATCAATGATGTTTCAATATGCCAGAAGCTCAAAAAACTATGCAAACTATAAATTAGTGAAACGTCATTGATGAAAGGATATTTGTGATTCAAATAATGAAAGGACATCTGCTTGTGGGTTTCAGTTGATTCATTTCAAGAAGGATGATCCTTTCCCCATATGGGGAGCTCCCCATGCCACATGTCAACTTCTTAAAAAAAAGGTTCCACTTGAACCCTCCTCCAATCAGGGGGAACACTTGGTATGGGAAGCCCCCCACATGAAGAGGGGATCAAAATTGTTCATTTCAATGGTAGAAAACTCTCCATTAAATAGAGATTATTGGTTATTTCTCCACGTGCATCTACTGATCAGCAAGGTTAGGGTTCTTAATCACAATCAATTACTACTATCCTATTTATTATTATTATTATGTTTTTTTTCCATTTTTTTTAATGATTTTATTCTTTTATCTATTTTTAGGAGCTCTGTTTCAAGATTTATAGCTTGATCTACAATTACTTAGTAAAAATTTTGGTGAACCCAATTTTTATCCATACATTTCATAAGACTTACGATTACTATTCGCTTTTTCACCATTCATTTGTATAATTATGTCCAAAACCAGAACTATGCATAAAAAATCTCCAAACAAGCTCTTATGTCGTGTTCAAGAAAATATTTATATAATTATAGCTTGATATACAATTGTTTAGTAAAAATTTTGGTGAACCCAATTTTTATCCATACATTTCATGAGACATACAATTACTATTCACCCTTTTCACCATTCATTTGTATAATTATGTCCAAAAACAGAACTATGCATAAAAAATCTCCAAAGAAGCTCTTATGTCTTGTTCAAGAAAATATTTAATTAAGTTCGTTAAATCGACCTATAGCGTCTCAAGCTTTTAGGCGAAGTCATCAAGTGTACTATTAGAGTATGTGTTACTTATGATGTGTTCCTTTGGTCGACTTCTTGTTCATTTTCAGGTCAGGTTCAAGAAGGTGAGGTCGTTGACAGCAATGTGTTGCCCTATTGTAGCACAGATAAAAAGACAGAAGAAGTCTCTCTGGGAGATGGAACAAGAATTTCTTGAAGCACTTGAGGCAGTTAAAATTTAAAAGAAGACTTGCCGAACTTACATTTTGTAATGACCAATTATTTTTACTATAATGCAAAATCTCCTGAATGTTTGTTTCATTACAAGCATTTTACTACGAGGGAAAATCGATCATGTCACATGAGGAATTTGACAATCTAAAGGAAAAGCTTATGTAGGAAGGGAGTACTGTTATAATCCTAACTAAATATAATTTCTATCTTATAATGTTCATTATATTTTGCTATAATATTTACTTGTAATTTGGTTAAACCCTGTGGCTGTAATTTGGTTTCTTGTATTGCAGGTGCAGATGAACGGAGGTTTTTGGAAGCATCAATGGCTTATGTATCTGGGAAACCAATAATGACCGATGAAGAGTTTGATGAACTGAAATTAATTTGTTATAAAGGGACAGGAGTGATATTGTGGTCGAGTGTCCTCGCCGCAGTCTTCGCAATAGAAAGGTTTGTTCTTCTATTACATTGCATTCATCTGCCCTACATGTTAGCTTGATTATCAATCTTTCTTCCTGCAATTAGATGATGGCAAACTGTATTACAATGCTGCCAATTCTTGTTGTGTTTATACTAAAAGTATGATGTTCATTTTGGTAGAAATTCTGAGATTGGGCAGCGTGTGGCTCTCAAGATCCTTGATAATGATAAGGATAAAGTCCTCAAGGACAAAATAGCCGAACAAGTAATTTCTTCACTTACTTGATTAAGAAGATCTTTGTGAACCTTGATTTGCCTTTAGAGACAGGGCAAGATATGTATTGCATTTTGGAAGAGGATTTGAGCTTTTATTCGAGAATCCGAAGCTATGGTAGAACCATTTATTTATAAAGAGAGAGTGAGTGAATCCGAAAACTAGGACATCTGCCATGTTTCTTGGATTGAAGGTGCATTGTGTGTGTGTTTGTTTGTTGAATTTTGCCCTTTCTATTTGCCTCTTATTTTCATATTTTTATATTACAGACATGGATTGTGGTTGTTTTAACTATTATATGTTGTGTAAACATCAATGGGACTAAAATTAGTATGGCAAATTTATTTTTGAATCTTTTAAGCCGCTTCATTGAACCCTGGATTTGAAAGTGTAGCAGCAGCTCAAACAACTCAAGTGGTAATATTCTTGTCCTTTATTTTCAAATTCAAGTTATCAACTTAAAATCAATTAATGAGTTCAGTTGATTGATTGATTTTTTTCTTAGCAGTGCTTTGATGAGGCCAAGGAAAGAATGAAAAAGCTATTTCATAAAGCTGTTTCTTTTCCTCGTGGATGATTCGCTATCATTGATGAAGGTGAAAGTTTTCAATACAACACAGACTCATAGCGTTAAATCATCTCACATTCAGGTTTCAAATTTTTTCAATCATTCCAATCAATTTCTAGAATCTTCAAATTGCCTAGCCCTTTTCTAAGAAAAACTTGATGTCACCTCTTCGATGTGATTTCGCACTCATCTATTAGTGGTGTTTTCCATTTTAGTATTTTGCCACTTAGCATCTATTGAAGCAACATCCTCCTTGCATGTTTGCTTCGCCTTTCTTCTTGTTTAAAAGCCGTTAATGTTCACAGCCTGTAAGTCATAGCTAGCATTCTTGTCTCATATATCATGTAATCGAGTTAGTTATTAACTTTGTACATAAAATCAAGAAATAAAAAAAGTTTTCACTTTCTATCAATTTAAAAACTAAATGTTTACTACTGGTCAGGCAACATTCTTGTCCTATATATCATATAATCCAGTTAGTTAATTAAGTTGTGACCACATGCTAAGTTGGAACTTCATGTATCTCTTACACTGTAATATATCCAATTCCAGCAGTGCTTGCCAAAAGGATTACCTGCGCAAGTTATGTGTGCGCATTCATGTCAATATCCATTTTTGAAAAATTCATTGATTAAAGCCTGAATGGGAACAACTTTTTCCACTTTTTTCCACTTTTTTCAACTTTTTTCTCTCTCCTAAATCAATCACATCCACATATCTCATCACATCCACAAATCTCAGCCACTCACCTCCACTCATTCTCTCTCCTCTTTTACTTTAAAACACTTTAAAACACTTTTAATTTACTCACATTCACCCTTTTAAGACCACTTCAACTTAGTTGTTTCGGATCGTTGCATTGTCGCAGTTTGACATTGCGGATCATCGCATGCGAATAATAAACAAGAAATACAATGTATAAATACTATTTGGCACATAACATCAACGGTGTGGCACTTAACGAATTTTAGCCCACGCTAACTTCCCCAAATTTGGCACAACGTGCATTGCACGTTAAAGCAGCCCTAGTGAAAGGATAAGGTTGGTTGAACTTTTAAATTCGAATTATTCAAGATAAAATCATAAAAAACATGTATACTGAAAATGTGATTTTTGATTTGTTAAAGTAAATCTTTGTATCATTCCTATCTTATAAGTGGGATTGTGGAATGATATTTACTGTTCATTACGACCATCTGGAAATGATGGTCATTTTCCATTATTTTCCATTATTGCACCCGTGATAATATAGATTGTAATTGGTTTAATGTATTTTGGCATGTACAACAACCTATGAACAACAATTTTTATTCTATTTTGTGTGCGCATATCGAAATCTGTAGGTAATGGCTAAAGAATCTAAAAAGGATGTTGGGGCGTTCTCCAGATCTAAAGATTCCAATGTTGAGAAGGCACTGCAACAGATAGCCAAGGAGGAGGCTTTTGTTCTTTCCAACTTTCGTTGGCGTTCAAAGCATTCTCGGATGATGACTGGGAAACTTATTAATGTTTTTGTAGGAATCGAGGTGCTTCTCTATACTATTTTGTTTTGTGCGCTCTTGATGTGGTTTGCTTGTCATGGCTTACTATGATGTTATCGTAATTTTATTTTTAGGTGGTATCGGTGATGTTTGTTGGATATGGTTTCTCGACTCTACCATCGAAATACTTAACCTGGAAAATGGTAGCAGTAATAGTCTCGCCTATGTTCAGTACGCCTGCGCTATTTTTCATTATACATTTACTTTCACGAACCATGGATAGAATGTGTAAGTTTGTTATTTCCTATTTGTTTCTTTTGGTGAAATGAAAGATCTTCACTGGACTTTGAGTGATAGAATTTTATTGCTGCTCTACCAAGATTTCATATTTTTTGTGCCTTTTCAACACTAGCCCTAGCTTTCATTGATTGCTTCTTTTTTATTCGTATTATTTTTTAGTTGATTGGATAGATCGGAGAGAGTTGAGAAAGCTTCGGGCTAAGAGGCATAAACTAAAAAAGAAGACAAATGACCACACAACTCAGGTTATAACTGCATGTTTTCTTTTATTAAATTATTCATCGTACTTCTTATTCAAATTGGGTTTGATATAACCCGCATGCTTGATTTGTAGTGTATTAAATTTGATTTTTATGTTGAGTCTTCTTTGCAAATGTATAATCCCAGTGGAAAGAGCAATGGGGTAAAAGTTGCAAGAACAAACACTGGAGTTCGTAATAGGAAGAATCATACTGGAGAGAGCAATGGTGTTGAAGTTGCAAGCACAAGCACCGGAGTTCGTAATAGGAAGGCTTATGTCGAATTTCAGGGGTTGCGAGGAAAGAGGGCATGAGAGAGAGAGAGAGAGTGTGTGTGTTTTGTGATAGTTCCAGGTGGTTTTTTGTGTGACAAGATTCTTTGGGTTACTAGTCTTGTCTTGACTTGATTCATTTCATGTACTTGCACTCTTATTCACTCTTGCTCTTTTCCTGTCTGAGATTTTCATGTTATGTATGGTACTAGATTTTTTTCCCTCTCATTTTTCTCCTCTTTATTTCGGTCTTAAATCAAGGATGGTCAATTTGTATAACGTTGTGAAATTGTGTGCAGATGGTGTTGAATATGCATTCCTTCGAAAACTTATTTTAATGATATTTTTTGGGGATTTGTTCGTCGGACATGTAAACACAAAACTAAATAACTATGGACCATCTTCAGGTAGAATGTTGCCATTCAATGGAACGGTTTATTATTAAGAGAAATGAACAGTTCAATTTGAAATTCAAATTCTGTGGACATTTAGGATCAAAGTGTTGGCCTCGTAGTTGAGGGTTTAACTCCTTACTCCGAATATTTTGAATTCGAACCCCATCTTGCTCTTATGTTCTTCGATAAAAATAAAAAATAAAAATTCTTATGTTCCTCGATAAAAATAAAAAATAAAAATGGATTACTTTTCTTTCTAATATGTCTTCACAAAGTTTTCCCTTTCGTCTTGAGGTGAGCCTCCCCATCCCCACCATAACCACCAACCCCCAAACCCCACCCCGCAACCAAAAAAAAAAAAAAGGGAAAAATTCACTTATAGGAAGTTTTTTCATCCCCGCCCCTATGTCTCCCCTCCCGCGTGTGACCATGTTCCCCAAGTCTATTATGATCAGCCAAAACAAAATAGACGAGCCTTCTTGTATTTGTATTAACTTTGGTCAAATTTAATTTATTTTTGGATGTGTAGTTGGCAATTATAAAAGATGTATTAATTTGGATATCATTATTAATAAATAACATTATTAGTAGGCAAGGCTGTGCACTACCTAGTGCAATAGGTTGTAAATGATAAATAGCATGAGTTTGTAACGACTTATAAATTTTGTATATGAAAAGATAAAAATTAAAACAAAATGACAAATGAATAAGCAAAGATAATCCAGTCCTAATGTTGAAATTTTATTATAGTCTCAGTGCTTGATGTGATGTTATCCTGAGCTGCCACGTGACTGTCCAGTTTCACTTATCAGTCTCCAATTATTATATGGTATCTCCAGAATATATCATGTCAGTGCTGTCATCCATAGTTAATAAGAGGGTACCTCTCACGAAAGTCATTTTAGTGAAGACGGAGTCGATGAGCACACTGACATAAATACGTTGATGCGGTTTTTATTTTTATTTTCTTTTGTTATTTTATTTTATTAATTAAAGGATATGATTCTTTCTTTAATTGAGTTTTTACAAACTGTATATTATTTCATAGATTACTTTCCAACCACAAGTTTGATTACTATGATAAACTTATTTTTATTATATTTTTTTAAATAATTTATTAGCTTTGAAATGAACCATTAGAAATCATTATTTCAAAATCTGTCTCAAACCAAAGACTATTTATTCAAATAATTCTTACAAAATTCACAGAAATTAACAGTGTGTCATCGAGAATCAAAGTTATATTGACTCATTTCTTGGGGACAAGATTGAACTTTTACTAATCCTTCCCCCCCTTTCTAGGAGGCATTGTCGTTTGTAAAACATGTCATACTAGAAATACCCTCCCAATTCTTAAATTATTACATTGCCCTCGTAACTGGGTGAGGCTATTTGTACCCCATTTTTTCTAAATGCGCACAACTTGCTCAATACACCTACACCCTTTTTTTATTTTTTTTTATCAAACCTAATTTATTTAATACACTCCACCTATTCCCCATTTTACCCTTTCAGCCCACCCTCCCCCCCGAAAAAAGAAAGAAAATAATGGCCAGTCACCACCATTAATGATCGGTGGTCGACCAACAAACCTGTTAGTGATCTAGTGGTTGGACCATCAGTATTATTTAAAAAAAAAAGGTTGGTTTGGTAATTTTGTTTGAGGGTGTGTTTGTAAAAAAAGTGGAGTGTATTTAGCAAATTTTGGAGTGCAAATAGCCCCACCCCTGCTAATTCCTAGAGAACTACACGTTTTCATCTGGTCCATTTTCGGATTCTTCGCAGGTTTTTTTCCCTCTAATCAGCATTACAAACCTCGACCCACCACCTTCAACTGTTGAAGCTTTTAAAGGAGGTTTTAATGCGTTTCTTGAATCGTTGATCCCAGCGACCCGGCGACTCCTTCATATTCACTCCCCATTTCTCCACACACAGGGGCGTAGCCAGGAATTCATTCTTTTGGGGGGTGGGGGTAGGGGGGGGGGTTAAAGTGTGACAATTTTACTATGGCCCGCTGATTTTTTGCAACATCAAATTCATCTTTAATAGAATTTATATTAAAACTCATTGCATGTTATCATTCAAAAAATCCGCCTTTATGTTTGTCGGGAACAAACATCAATAACTATTAATATAAAATGAAAAAACATCGATAATATAGAAGAAAATGATAAAAATACAATAATTGTTTCACTTTTTATCAAAATCAGTGTATCAAAAATCAACATTCTCATTCACAGACATTAATAGAGAAAATCGCCTGAAAATGAAAATTTTCCCATAAATTTCCTATAAAACAAATTTTTTTGTTTGACATTACTCTTCTAATCAACTATTGTGGATGACTTAATGAATCGACCAAAGAACCAAAGAAATGATCAAAAAAATCAAATCAATAACCAAAAAATGGGTATTCGACATACAAAAAAAGATAGTTAACGGGTTGAGCCCAAAATTATAGGAGCAATCATGACTCATAAACTAATTTTACCGATACACTCATGTAAACTCCAAGTCTCCAAGTTGCAAATTTCAAATGTTAAGGCGTCAAATTCATGGAAATATGGATCTCAAATCTTTTGTTTGAAGAGAGAAAAAGTAACTGACGTGTTTAATTTAATTAGTAATTGAATGTGAAAGATAAAGTATTATCCGTGTTACTTAAAGTCACATAATTACTAATAAAATAAAAGGAAATAAAAAAATAAAAATAAACATAGAAATAGTTATAACGAAAAAAAGAAGTGGGGAAAAAAAGAAAAGAAAAAAAAATTGTAAATAGCTATATAATGTTACAAATAAGTGGTATATAGGCGTAAATCATAATGTAAAAAACAGAATAATATAAATAAAAGAAATGGGGAAAAGAAAAGTCAAAAGAGGAAAAAAAAAACCTGCAAATAGCCACAAAATGGAGAAAAGAAGTGGGTAACTGGGTATGCATAAGCATAAATCATAACGTGAAAAAAATACAGAAAGTGGCATTTGGTGGTTCGCACCTATGATGCCCAATTTATAACTACAAATTCCACCAACCTAACTGGAAGCTCTTTTGTGAAAACATGTGAATTAGATCATTAATATATTATTTCTTATGTATAACCCGATACACTTTACACTACTTTGGGGGTAGGGTGAGTTCTGACCCAATCCAGCCCCACTGTCTATCCCTCGATGGCGTAGCCAGTTCTTTTTTTTGAGGGATGATGAGTGGACTTGTGGGTTTGGGGACAGCGTCAAAATTTTTTTATACAAATATAGGATATTATAAAATGCAATTTTTTTTTCCAAAAATGTATAAAAGTAGTTGAAACCTTGCATCAAATAGTCTCAATCGATGCAGAGGTCTTAATTAAATCATTTTGAATTATAGGGGTACTTGTGAGAAGAAAGTTCAAAAAATGAGAACAGAAAATTTCTATGTTGTTCTATTATGTGCAGGTAAAGAACTATAGCGGGTGTTAGTGTATGTGTAAAAATGAGTTTTTATGTGTTTTTATGTGATATAGGAGAGAGAATGAGTGGAGTTAAATGGTGGAAATTTGTTTAGTACAGATAGGTCCCACGAGATATGTGGATGTGAAATAGGAGAGAGATTTAATGGGATTAAAAAGAATGTGTAAAAATGTATAAAAACACATCGAAGAACACGTGCTATAAACTAGCAACAAACATATGTAGAACCTTATTGCTTGTCTTCTTGTTTGATGTTGTCTGCAACATGAGCAACAAACATGCGCTATAAACTAGCAACAAACATATGTAGAACCTTATTGCTTTTCTTCTTGTTTGATGCTATCTGCAACATGAGCAATTACCCCTACTCGGGCATTATGAAGCCACTCATTTTGCACATTGATATTATTGTGTGCGAAAAAGGGCCACATTGCCGAGTGAAAGCTCACATCAATCTTTTCCCATCCCAGTTGTTGCAAGCCACGTATCATTTCCTCTTATAAGGTGTAGTTTACTTATTAAATATTGTCAAAGTACAAAATTTACACCAAATTAATTTTAATTTAATAGGTACATACACAAAGCGTCATATAAAATATCGTAAGGATATTCCAAATAATTTAGTTATTTTATAAATTAATTTGATACATATTACCACATCGAATATTGTAATATTTAGTTTAGTCCGACAAGTGATGATGACGTGCTTTTGCAATTTCGTAAAATGAATGAAGTTATTATTAATAAATTTGTGTATAAAAAGTTACATTTCTTTTCCTTGTTTATAAAATCTAATTAGTTATATTCTAGTCAAAATTGATTGCAATTAACAAAAATTAAATTGCCTAAATCCAAATTAAAATAATAAATATGAAATAATAAGCATTGGAAAAGTACTATTAAATATTATATTTTTTTTTTGAGGAGTTCAATATTAGATTTGAGACAGAGAGATTTTTGTATTAAAAATTAATGATAAAAGATTGGAAAGAGAGAGAAGGAGAGTTTTCTTTTAGAAAATAATAACAAAACTTGAACATCACAAGAGTTGTACTTGAGCCTTCCCAACCAATAGGCATAACTAGCAATCACTTCACCAACCCACCAGACATGACTTATGTTCAGAAATTACGCATTAACTATATATATTTTATTTTTGGAAAATGATGTAGGGTCAAACATTCAAACAATTGTCAATGTCGTGGGGGCGACCGCCACCCCCAGCCCTGTGTAGCTCCGCCTTTGCAAGTTGATTGTAGAGGTGTTGTGATTGTGTTCATTGAAGACTCTTTGTCTTTTGTTATGGTTTATATTTGTGGAGTTGGTGCTGGCTGAATGACTAGAGGAGGTGAAAAGATGGATTTAGTGAATTGTTGCAAGGTGAAATGTGGCTTTATGTCAAATTTTGTCTTGAAATATCCTGTTGTATCCAAAATTTCTGGTATTTCAATGTTTTCACGTCGAGAGAGGTTACTTTCGATCAAATTTCCTTCACTAGCTCTCTGTTATGCTAAGAGAATATGGTGACAACATTAATGTTGAAGAATAAAAGTAGGTGAGATTTTCCGTTCCACTAATGTGATTGTAATCTGATAGTAAATAAATTCAGGCCCTTTGACATGGAAAGATACAAAAGATTAATTAGCGGATAAATTTTAATGTATTTTTATGAGTAGGAAGAGAGAGAATGAGTGGAGTTGGATGGTGGAGATTTAATGAGTGGAGAGATATATAGATATGATTTGTTTGACCAAATTTGAATTTTAAAAAGAATGAATTAAAATACATTTTAATGTGTATGCTAACAGGTACTAAATACTTTTCTATTGGGATATTGCTTCCCTACTTCCTGAAGATTTGATAGCAAGACACAAATTGCAAAGAACCTGAGTTGTTGGTTGAGGTACGTCTCCCCTATAAAAAAATTGGCCAATCCGAGATAGAAATTGTATGTGACAACCGACTATCATGAACTGTAATTCCTGCTCCCCCTGCCCACTACGTGGGCAGGAGGCATGCCCACATGACAACATGGCGCCCTCACGAGGCGCCACGTCATAAAATTTTTAATTTTTTTTAGCATTTACGTTAAGTAGAATGAATAATACATAATAGCCCTCTAATGGTGGGGGTTCATGCGGGTCCCATAATTTTTTTGGCCTCAATTTTTGCAAATGTGGGCATCTTCCCTACCCACACAGTGGGCAAGGGAGCAAGAGTGACTGTGTTCTGCTTTTGTTTTCTTCTTTGTTGTCTCTCCCTACTAAGGTTACGTCAATTTCCAATCTTTCAAGTAGAGACACTCCAGACATTGCTGGATTTTAAAACTTTAGAATCAGTTCGCCGTTTTTTAAAACATTTATTTATTTATTTGGATTTTGGATGAATTTCACTATGTGTATGTACAAATGTGCCGTACAGGGTCTCCAGAAAGGGACATTGCCTGTGAGGATCCCACATCTTAGGGACTCCCTCAAAACCGAGTCAAAAAGTCTATGGGCAGGGAGAGGTTCAGGGAGAGGGTCAGGGAAAGGAAACTATTTTACTAATTTATTTACTAATTTACCCTTGACTTTCCAATGGAGTGATCTGAGCAAAGGGAAATCCAAAATATAGCTTACGCGGATCTCAAGGCGGGTCAAATGTTTTTCACCCTCCTAATGTGGGATGAAAAATAGAAATAACGAGTCAATGAAAGTGAAATTTTTTTACTCCGTATTATTCTACTTGATAAGAGCTTCAGTTTGAGTATAATATTGATATATAAATTTTGAGTTTAAGTACAATATTGATATATAAATTTTGAATATCTAAAAAATTACTTATTTTAGCGACGATTAGCTTATTTATCAGTCAAAATTTATATAACTTGTTAAGTCAAAATTTAATACAGTCAAAATTTATATAACTTGTTAAGTATTAAAAAAATAGTATGAAAAGATTTAAAAATCTTGGGAGATAGAATTAGTGTTGGCAATGGATCGGGTTCGGATCGGATCTGCCTAATCCAAATCCAAATCCAAATCAATCACTCCGATCTAAATCCAAATTCTTCGGATCGGATTCGGATCGGATCGGACCAAGAAAAAATCCAAATAAGATCTATATTGGTATAGATTTTTATAAAAAAATAAAAAATAAATAAAAATAAAAATAAAAAATAAAAAATAAAATCAATTCGGATCGGATCAGGCTTGATCCTCTCCAAATCCAAATCCGTTTCGGATCGGTCGATCCACGGATCGTCGGATCGGAAAAAATCGCTCCATTCGGATCGGGTATCCATCGGATTCGGATCGGATCGGATTTTTCTGCCATCACTAGATAGAATACCTATTTTGATGTTTACTTGTTATGCTAGACTATTTCATATGTATGAAACAAGATTTCATACGTATAAATTCTAAATTTTTTCAAGAAGTAAAAGTTTCATGTTTCATATGTATGAAACACCTTACCTTTGGCGATCATGTTTCATATATTGTTAGATTAATTTTAAAAATAAGTATTTGAGAATGATTTTTTCCCCCTTTTTTTTAGTGTACACCGGGTTAAAGCGTTAGGTCTTGAATATGCTAATAAGCTTAATGCGAACACATGCTATGATATTGAAAGTTTTTTGTAAAAATTATTTAATCAGTATAAAATTAATTACTGATCAAATAAACATCCGTAGAAAAAATAAAAGGTAAAATTTAATTAAAATTGGAGGCCAAACGCACACCAAATTTTTTTGACCATTTGAGTTACTTTTTATTATTATTATTTTGGACTAGAAACACAGTCAACACAGTTTTTTGAACTATCTGAATCGATTATAAATTTTTTTAATATAAATAATTTTAATTATGGATTTAAATGAAAATATAAAAAAAATTAAAGTTAAATTAAAAGACAAAAAAGGATGAAAAAACTCATCCGACATCCATAATGCAATTAATGATTACACGGTCTATGAGCAAAAAAGGATGAAAAACTCATTAAGGGCAAAAAAGTAAATCTGACCCATTTCTCTAAATGTTTCCCTGAACGATTTCCTACATATAGACTTTTTGAAACCGAGTACCATAGCTCCCACTGGGCAAACCAAGCATGCCTCAGACTCACGCACTGAAGTGAAATCTCCAACAACTGCGAGAATTGACATAGCATTAACTTAACGTGATTGATGTGAAGCTAGGCAGCTGAGAGGGATGGAGACCATACCTTGGTAACAACATATTAATGGGAATAGCAGCCTAGGCTATCCAATGATATCACATATGTCACAGCTATGTCATTGGAGGAGATTGACAGCCAATGAGCTCGCGACACGTGTCTTCCACCTTCGTCGGAAGGCAAGTGAAAATATACTCTCAAACTGAAGTTTATCTATGATCCCAATTTTAGATTCATGATAGAATGAGTGCAGAGTGCTTGCCTGAATTTAAGTGAATGAATCAGTTTCTTAATGGCATTAATTATGGAAAACAAATTCAAGAAACAAATAGATTAAAGTGAGTATAAAGAGAAATTGGAAGGAAAAACATATTAAAATTTGAAAGTCCATGGATTCTAGTGTTAGAAAATTAGGGTGGCACGGCATAATATACACGTCAGTGAAATAATTGAATAAGCTGTCTATTTCACGAGAATATTTTGACAGGTGTAAGAATTTCTGGAGTTGGATCATGAAGGCGTTTGGCCAGCTTATTTTTAATCTTGTCTTTTTCGAATGTCGGTCTTTTGCTTTTCCATGAAACGAAAGTTGGAAACTTTCAGGTTTAGAGTCGATTGTTTTGATGTTATTTTTTAAGGTGAATTTCAAAAGTAACCAAAGGCAAACGTGATAATACATAAATCTGAAATCAATTCAGTTTTATTTTAATCCTATTATCTTACTATGGGTAGTAATTCCATCGATGACTTCGGGAAGGATGCTTTGGTTTGTGATTTCATTGTCAGGTTGTTCTAGGTGCCAGATGAACACATTCAAAAGGTTATCTTACTAGCTAGCACCGATCTCAAATCTCTGTAACCTTGCAATTAATCTTTCGGCAAAACGTAAATAAAAAATAAAAAACTAAGGGGAAAACTATAAGATGGGTATTTTTTATTTGGCCAGAATACCGCTTGGGTATTACGAATGTCTCCAGTGACACTTAGATCATTTTTCTAATTTATTGGCACACTTAGGTCCTTTACGGTGGCCGGAATATATTAAATGAATAAAATATTAATTTTACTGTTTAACCACCATTAAAATATTAATTTTCCATTTTTATTCATTTTCCTTTTTTTTCATTTTCTAATCAGATTATTATTATTATTATTATTATTATTATTATTATTATTATTATTATTATTATTATTATTATTATTACTATTACAACATAAATAATCCCAAAAAAAGTGTGTCGATCGTGCTTTTAGTGCAAAATAGAAAAAAATCGCTCAGATGGTCCAAAATTTTTTCTACGCATTTGTTCCATAATCAATTTTATCGAATTAATTTGACACTAATTAGATAATTTTATCGAAAATTTTCGACGTAGTAGCATTTATTTAAGTTTTCTTTTGCATTAGATACGCCCATATTTTGATTTTAATCAACTGTTAATAATAAATATAATTACTGTATCTTCATAAAATTTTAGTAGATGTGTCCTACTATAAAAGTAAAAATATAATGAATATAAAAAATAAAATAAAATACATACGCGGCACATTTTGATTTTAAAAAAATAGTTATAAATGAATTGTTATACCTAAATAAAATTTTATTAGGAATATATCTATGTAAAAAAATATACCGGATACAAAAATATGTCATTGGTCAAATAGTAAAATTAATATTTTATTCATTTAATATATTCCGGCCACCGGAAAGTACCTAAGTGCGCAAATAAGTTAGAAAAATGACCTAAGTGTTGCCAAAGACATTCTTAATACCTAAGTGGCATTCTGGTTAAACAAAAAATCACTAGTATAAAAGGGAGATTAGGTGTCGCACATTGGGTGGCGGTTGTTGAAGAAAACGCCACCCAAAAACTTAGGGGTGGCGGTTGTCACAAAAACCGCCACCCAAAAGTAAATACAACAACAACAACAACAAACTAAGCCTTATTCCCTACAGATAGGGGTCGGTTGTATGGAACCATATGAGAACTACGTCGGATCGTAGGTATGAGTTTTGCTATACCACGCCTTCCTATCCAAAGCTAGTTGCCCATCTACCTGTTTAATAAGCATATCTGTACGAATGACTTGCATCCACGTTTGTAACGGTCTTCCTCTACCTTTCCTTATATTTCCTACCCTAATACTCTCACTCTTTCTCACGGGTGCATTCTCAGGTCTCTGCAGTATGTGTCCACACCATCTCAATCGGTTCTCCCTCATCTTATCCTCAATCGGGGCGACTCCTAATCTACCACGAATATCTTCATTGGTAATTTTATCCTTCCTAGTCTTACCACACATCCACCTCAGCATACGCATTTCTGCAACATTCAATTTGTGTTCATCTACCTTCTTAACTGCCCAACACTCGCTGCCATATAGTAATGCCGGTCTTACAACTGTTCTATAAATTTTCCCTTTTAATTTTAAAGGCATAGTACGATCACATAAAATCCCAGAAGCACCTCTCCACTTCATCCATCCAACATTAATCATGTGATTTACATCACCTTTTATGTCAGCATTGGTTTGAACCACGGATCCTAAATAACGAAAGCTATCTCTCTTCGGTACTACCTCACTACCTAATTTCACCACAAGAGGATCCACTCTATGCTTACCACTAAACAAACACTCCATATATTCTATTTTTGATCTGCTTAACCGAAAACCACGAGCCTCTAAAGTATGTCTCCATAGTTCTAACTGATCATTTATACCTGCCATGGTTTCATCCACTAAGACTATATCGTCGGCAAATAACATACACCATGGTACCCAAAAGTAAATATAAATTAAAAAAAAAAAAAAACAAAGGGTGGCGGTTGTAGAACGTAACCGCCACCCAATCTTAGCAATTGGCGGTTGTCTTTGTACAACCGCCACCTAAATAAAAAAAAAAAAAAAGACAACGGGTGGCGGTTGTACTGTAACAACCGCCACCCTAAGTATAATTACGGGTGGCGGTTGCTAATAACAACCGTCACCCAAAATGCGAAAAAATTTGAAATTTGAAATTTGAAATTTTGAAATTCACTTTGGGTGGCGGTTGTTATTTAACAACCGCCACCCGTTATTGAACCAGATTAATAATAAATACCAGAAATACACGATCTACATCATTATTTTTGCTTTCTTCATCATTTTATGATAATGTTCTCTGCAAATTGGAGTTGCAACTGATGCAAGGTAAATTTCTTCTACCTATTGCTTTCAAATTCGTGTATTTTTTAAAGTTAGATTCAAATTCGTGTATTTTTTTCGAGTTTTGGGTATGCAAACTTTAAATGGTCATAACTTTTGCATACGATGTCCGTTTTCAGCCCACGAGTACATTCCGGAATCTTCGCGACGAGATCTACGACACTCACACTATCGCCGTGATCCCATGTTTCAGGCCGATCTGAGGTCGTCTAAGGCCTCAAAACGCAATTTTTAACTTTTCATCTTATAGTTTTGTGTTTTTATTCTTAGATTGTTCATTTTGTTGTAATTGGATGCAATTGGTTTTGAATAAAAATTATTTCGTGTGTTTTTCATAGCTCAGATCTTAAAAAAAAAAAAAAAATTAGTGGACTTTGGGTGGCGGTTTTGCACTAAAACCGCCACCCAAAGTGCTTTTTTTTTTTTAAAAAAAGACTTAGGGTGGCGGTTGTGTCCAACAACCGCCACCCGAAGTCCTTTTTTTTTAAAAAAAATAATAAAGGGTGGCGGTTGTTGGACACAACCGCCACCCGAAATCGACTTTGGGTGGCGTTTTTTTACCCGCCACCCTTTCGACGACTTTGGGTGTCGCTGGTTTGGGTGGCGATCAAAAAAACGCCACCCGAAGTCTAAAACAACCGCCACCCAATCGCCTTTTTTGTACTAGTGAATACACATCTAGTAGTTTTCCAAAAAAATAAGTGGCACTTAACAATGAACTTGCTTGATTGTGTAAAGCTTAAATTTTCTTCCTATTGAGAATGACTGCCATCCTGCAGATGAAGTTTAATTGAACCATGTAAATACTCAATTGTTTCATCTTAAATTCTAGGTTACCATTCACTTCTTAGTTGATGCTCTTAATTGATCCCATTCATTTACAAGGCTAAGGTGAAGACGATCGATCCCACTACAGGTGCATTTAGGGCAAGATCATTAGACCTCATGGAAATAGTGGAGTTGTTCGTGCAAAGTTCAAGTCTAATCTTTTCCCTAGATCCATGGGCGCTCGTGTTCATGTCTACTTGTACCCTAGCAGCATTTGATATGTCAAAGCTTGAAGAAGGGAATGAAGTCACAGGCAGTACTGAGGTATTCTCGATTGAAGTCATTACTGATTGTATAATTTCTTTACTAGAGTTCACTTGCTAGTGCTTTCTTGAATCATACAATCCGTTTCAATTTTGTTTCGTTCGTTTTTCTAAATGCATTTAATTGTTCGGTAGATTGAAACTTTGGTTAGACTGGGGGTTAAATCCCAAATGGCATCTCAATTGTTTTTTATTTCCATGGTTTTATTTTGGCAAATTCCCTTTGTCAAAATATAAAATAATAATAATAATAATGATGATGATGATGATGATGATGATGATAAAATAAAAATAAAAGTATATATAGAAGTTGGAGAATAAAAAGAAATAGGATGAGAAATTAATCTAGATACAATGAAATGACAAATCATATTATATTTAGGCACATACATTAATTAATGACACAAAAATTTCTTGCAGTGTCGTTTATTGGATGGTTAAATTGGCAAAAATTAAACAATTTACTATACTTTTGGATTTATCTAATATTTAGATCTCAGTCTTGCCTGCAGTTTCTTAGTATTTATGTTACCCACGTTATTAGTCAAATGCGATTTAGAAATTATGGATTGATTACTTGTAGTTATCATGTCTGATGAAAGTGAAAAGAGGTCTCACGTCTTTATCACAGATCTTTAGTCGATTAAAAACAAATTGACAATAAAAGCGAGAGCTGTGAGAAAAGGAGCAATTGGTCTATCCAAGATACTTCTTCCTCATCCATGTTCCATGGTTGCTTTATTGATCCATCACACCAAACATATATTCATTTCAAAATTCAAAATATATAATGTTCAAGAACCACGTGCAATGCACGTGTTTCCGACTAGTAAACTAAGGAGACAAATTCTTATCAAAGTATTCAAGAGAAAAATAATTAAATTAGGCGTGGTACTCATTAAGCACTTATAAAATTAAATATCAATTTATACATAGATGATAAATAACAATTTAAACAAAGAAGACTTAAGAAATGGCTAAGATACCAAATTGGTATTTAAAAAAACACACTTGTGATAATTTGATATTTTAAAAAATTTCGGCGATACATTGGTATTTTAAAAACGAATGTTTGGACAAGTAAGCATTTTTTCTTGGCAGCGGTGGAATCTTGATTAAAATAATATTATTTTCAAATTTAATTATTTTTTATTCATTTTCTGGTTTTTGGTTAATATTTTGTTTTTTTTTTCATTTTTCCTTCCTTTTTCATTTTTCCTCTTTTCCTTCTTCCTTTTGCTATCCTTTTTTGCTACAAAAATCCAATTATGATATAATAATGATTATGAACATAATTATCACAGAAAGCACTAAATCTTTCCGATAAATTACCTTGATGGAAATTTGCAATTGCATTTTATAATGTCCTATATTTATTAAAAAAAAAATTCGGGGGGTGTTGCTCACGAGCCTACAAGTCCGACCTCATTAGTTCCAACTTTCGCCTGCGCAGTCCAAAAATCCTGGCGACGCCATTGGCAGTAGGTTGAGATAAGTGTTGACACAATAAGCATCTAATTTATTGGCTGGACTTGGATATAAAGTAATTTGAACGCTCTTGGTAAATACATGTTAACACCTAACACAACTTTTTGACTCTTTCATGTCTGACAAAGCCAAATGACATCATTGACATTTAAAAGGGTGATAGCGGTTGATTTTTAATGATTTTTAATGGATTTTAATATAAAAGTAGAGAGAGAATGAGTAGAGTTGAATGATGGAGATTTGTGAATGTGACGAGATATGTGGATGTGATTGATTTAGGGTAAAAAAAGAATGACAAAAAAGTGGTAAAAACAATTGGCGATCGGGGCAATGATGACAACGCGGTTGGTTCGGGCCGAATCACCCTATCCCGTGATCCGCTTTATTTAATTTTTGTATGCCTTGACCCATCCCGCGATAGTGTTTGTGTGGGTAGATTAATTTCTAATTTGTTGACCCTTTTAAAAAAAAATTCCTTCTATTTCTAATTTTAGTGTAATAGTGTGTGTGGGTAATGAGTTAATTGTGTTGGTGGAAGTATTGAGTTTTTAAAAAAAAAAAAAAAATTTGGGGTGGGGCGGGTGAGAATCAAACACGGGCATTGCCCGTGGTCCGGTCGAGAGTTACCATCGCAACAACCTGGGCGATGTCAGTATTGAGTTTTTTCGTTAAAGTAAAATATTGGGTTTTTTAAATTGTAAAATCTGAATTTCTAAATTGTATATATAAAAAATAAAAATTTTTACACAGAACAGATTTGGATTGGAGCAGATTGGGGCAAGGCTAACCTGCCCTGGCCGCGACCCATGACAATAGGAGTGAGCATAAAAGCGGAGCGGGCAGGTAGAACCAGGAAACGAAGAACCTAAGAGCGGTTCTTAAAAAAAATAAGGCAGGAAACCGGGCAGAAATGAAAAAATTGAAAACCGAACGGGTCCTTTCTAGAAATCGGAACCGGAACCGGAATTGAAAAAATATAGCACTATTTTTCCTGTTCTTCTTGCTCCTAAGCGGCGGCGAGTCTTCTTTGCAACTAAGCGGCGATGGCGGCCATTCTTCTTGCGGCGATAGCGGCTCTTCTTTAGTTGCGGCAACTGATTTCTTTAGTTAGTTCTTGGCGGCGGCACTCTTAGGAAGCGGCGGCTGACTTATCACGACCAGCGTTTTGGGAAGGTTCTAGAGACGAACTTCTTCAAGACACCGGTGGAACTCTCTAGAAACCTTCTACACAATTCATGGAGCATTCTAGGTTATTATCTAGAATCTTCTAGCATGTACATATCTTAGATATTTTGGTAGATTATTGTAGAGAATTCTAGAGCATTAATGTAGGCCGTTGGATCGAGATGATCACCACCGTCCATTGAGAAGGTGGATTAGTATAAATAGGGGATGTAGGAGCTCATTTGTAACCAATCCAAGACCTTGTAAAGCTCTCTTGTAATACAAAGCTTCTCTTAATTTCCCAAGTGTTCTACTTTGCCTTTTGTTCCTCTTAAGTTCTCTCTACCTAGCAACTTTGTTCGGGAGGCTGACTTAGTGTAAGTCTTGCACGGGGCGGACGTTTGAAGCACTAAGGCCGCACGTAACTTGTGTCGAAAACAACAAGTGCGTGACAAGTGGTATCAGAGCTAAGGTCGAGACGTCGGGATTGGGAGAAAAGGCAACAAGAGTAGGGAAGTTCTTGAATCCCACACCACCCTCGAGGAGGAAACCCAAAGTCTTAGTCCTAGCCAAGCCCACGAGGAGGAGGAGGCTCGGGACGAGATGGCGGAGGCGTTTGTTAACTCGGTGTGGGCTCATGTCAACTCTATTGAGAAGTCCCTCACAAATCATGAGAAGGATTGTGGGAAACAATTCTTGGTGTTCAAGCAAGACCTTGATAAGGTCTTGAGAGACCAAGAGGTGTTGGAGGATAAGGTCGTCAGTGAGCACCGTATCCTAGAAAGCAAGGTTATGGATGCGGTGTCCGCAATGCAAGCACAACTTGATCGGTTTTGCGAGGAGATGCGCAAGAGGTTGCGGCTTGTAAGCGGGTTGCGGCGACTAGTTCGAGGACTAGTCCGATGGTTGCTCCTAAGGTTGATTGCCCTAAGCGAAGAATGCGATGGCAAGCGGATGCCAAGGCTATTGAAGACTTCCTATGGCGGATGGAAGTCTACTTGAGGAGTTGAATATCCTTGGCGATGGGACTAAGATACGTACGGCTACCATGTATCTAGTAGACATCGCTTCTCTATGGTGGCGTCGTAAGCATGCCGACATAGAGAAAGGGACTTGTAGAATAGATACGTGGGATGATTTTAAGAAAGAGTTGAAGAAGCAATTCTACCCGGATAATGTTGTCTATGAGGCAAGGAGAAAACTTAGGGAATTGAAGCATAAGAACAACATTCGTGAGTACGTGAAGGAATTCACTACTCTTATGCTTCAAATCCCAAGTATGTCGGATGAGGATCTTCTCTTCTACTTCATCGACGGGTTGCAAAATTGGGCTAAACAAGAATTGCAACGTCGTGGAGTAAAGTCGGTCGATGAGGCGATTGCGGTTGCCGAGTCCTTGACCGAGTACCAAAAGAGTGGTGATTCATCAAAGAACAATAAAAACTCTAAGGATAGCTCGGTCAAGGGCGGGGGAGAGAAGAAAGATAAAGGGCCACAGAAGGGTGGAAACAAACCCTACGATGATAAGAAGAAAGGATCGTACGTACCCATAGCGGATGCTTTGTATGCAAAGGACCGCACGCGATGCGAGATTGTCCCAAGTTAGGGTCGTTGGCGGCTATGGCGGAAGAGCGGTTTCATCCTCTAGCCATGACAACTCGGAGGAGCACATGGGCTCGTTGCAACTCCTCAATGCTCTCAATGTTAAGCTCGTTGCTAGTAATGACAAAGGGTTTATGTATGTGGATGTCTTCATCAATGGTCGACCGAGTCGGGCGATGGTCGACACCGGAGCAACCAATAACTTCATCACCGCGGACGAGGCTAGGAGATTGGGCCTCCGTGTCGAGCAGGCGGTGGACTTCTTAAGGCGGTGAATACCAGGAAAACCCCTCGATGGGGTAGTTCGGCGTGGAACCGCCTCGGCTCATGGCGAGGACAAGCGGAATTCTCGGTTGCGCCGATGGACGATTTCCGGTTGGTCCTCGGGTTGGATTTCTTCCGGAAGGCTAATGTCGTCCCTATGCCTTCCTTTGGGTCGGTTTGCATCCTAGAGAACGGTAACTCGTGCATGGTCCCTACGGTGTCGTCGGGCGCCAAGGAAGTCAAGCAACTTTCGGCCATGCAAGTTGCCAAAGGTTTAAAGAAGGGTGAACCGACATACCTAGCGGCGATCAAGGTGGACGACCCGGAAGGCGAGACTAAGATGGAGTCGCATGATGATGAGTTACCCAAACTCATCAAGGATGTCCTCAAGGAGAATGAAGATGTCATGCCACCGGAGTTACCCAAGAAGCTACCGCCTAGGAGGGAGGTGGATCATAAGATCGAGTTAGAGGCGGGAGCGAAACCGCCGGCCATGGCACCCTACCGGATGACACCACCGGAGCTGGAGGAATTAAGGAAGCAACTAACGGAGTTGCTTGACACGGGGAGGATTCGACCCTCGAAAGCACCTTATGGCGCACCGGTATTATTCCAAAAGAAGCATGATGGATCATTAAGGATG
This sequence comes from Jasminum sambac, assembly GCA_018223645.1. NCBI lineage: Eukaryota > Viridiplantae > Streptophyta > Magnoliopsida > Lamiales > Oleaceae > Jasminum > Jasminum sambac. The sequence continues at coordinate 4,062,616 of CP073651.1, read as the reverse complement.
TGCGTGGACTATCGGGCGCTTAATAAGGTAACTATCAAGAACCGTTATCCTATTCCTTTGATTGCCAATCTATTTGATAGACTTGGTAGTGCCAAGTATTATACGAAGATGGATCTTCAAAAAGGCTACTATCAAGTAAGGATTGCCGAAGGAGATGAGGCCAAGACCGCTTGTATAACTCGGTATGGTTCCTTCGAGTGGTTGGTGATGCCTTTTGGCTTAACCAATGCCCCGGCCACATTTTGCACTCTCATGAACAAGATCTTCCAACCATACTTGGATCGTTTCGTGGTGGTCTATCTTGATGACATTGTCATCTATAGCAATACCTTGGAGGAACATGCCGAGCATTTGCGTACTGTCTTTGGAGTGTTGCGGGAGAATGAGCTCTATGTCAAGAAATCAAAGTGCACATTCGCTAAGGAAGAGGTGTCATTCCTTGGCCACGTCATAGGGCATGGAAAGCTAAGGATGGATGAGGCGAAGATCAAAACAATCATGGAATGGGAGCCACCAACCAAGGTAACGGAGCTTCGATCCTTCCTCGGTTTGGTGAACTATTATAGGCGGTTCATTTGTGGGTACTCTACTCGAGCGGCTCCTTTGACGGACCTCTTGAAGAAGAACAAGACGTGGGAATGGTCCGAGAAATGTCAAAGGGCCTTCGAGGACTTGAAGGCAGCAGTGAGCCAGGAGCCAGTCTTAGCATTGCCGGATTTCGCTAAGATATTTGAAGTTCATACGGATGCCTCCGACTTTGCTATTGGAGGAGTTCTCATGCAAGAGGGGCATCCTATTGCCTTTGAGAGCCGCAAGCTCAATGACACCGAGCAGCGGTATACGGTGCAAGAGAAGGAAATGACGGCGATCATCCATTGCCTACGGGTATGGCGTCATTACTTGCTTGGTGCCAAGTTCGTGATCAAGACGGACAACGTTGCCACGAGTTACTTCCAAACTCAAAAGAAGCTTAGTCCAAAGCAAGCTCGTTGGCAGGATTTCTTGGCGGAGTTTGACTACGATTTGGAGTACAAACCCGGGAAGGTGAATGTGGTGGCCGATGCTCTGAGTCGTAAGGCCGAACTTGCCGCCATCACTCAAGCCAAGGGTTCCCTACTTGACTTGATCAAGGAAGGGATGGAGCATGACCCTTTGGCTAGGGAGCTTCTTAAAGCCACACAAGAAGGACGAACAAGGAAATTTTGGGAGGAGGATAGCCTAATCTACACGACGGGGCGTCGAGTCTATGTCCCAAAGTGGAGCAATCTACGTCGTGACATAGTGAAGGAGTGTCACGATACTAAGTGGGCAGGTCATCCAGGCCAAAAGAGAACTCTAGCACTGGTAGAACAAGCTTACTTTTGGCCCCAGATGAAAGATCAGGTGGAACAATATGTGAAGACTTGTCTTGTGTGCCAACAAGATAAGGTGGAGGCGAAGAAAAGTGCGGGGTTATTGGAGCCATTACCCGTACCCGAGAAACCATGGGACTCGATCACCATGGACTTCATCTCGGCGCTACCCAAGTCGGAAGGTTTTGGTTCTATCTTAGTAGTGGTGGATCGATTCTCCAAGTATGCTACATTCATACCGGCCACTAAGGATTGCACAGCTGAGGAAGCGGCACGACTATTCTTTAAGAATGTCGTGAAGTATTGGGGATTGCCTAGGAGCATCATTAGTGATCGCGACCCCCGTTTCACGGGTTGAATGTGGTCGGAGTTGTTCAAAATGCTCGGGACGGAGTTACACTTTTCCACAAGCTTTCATCCTCAGACCGATGGGCAGACCGAGCGGGTGAATAGCTTGCTGGAGGGATACCTAAGGCACTTTGTGAGTGCCAACCAACGGGATTGGGCAAAGCTACTTGATGTGGCCCAATTCTCATATAACCTGCAAAGGAGTGAGGCCACGGGACATAGTCCGTTCGAGTTGGCTACCGGACAACAACCCCTCACTCCGCATACTTTAGCCACTTCCAGTGATGGAAGAAGCCCGAGTGCCTTCAAGATGGCGAAATCATGGGAAGAGCACGCCGATGTAGCTCGCACGTGCTTAGAGAAGGCACGAAGGCGCATGAAAAAGTGGGCGGACAAGAAGAGAAGGCCCTTGGAGTATAACGTTGGAGATCAAGTCCTTGTGAAAATAAGACCCGAGCAATTCAAGGCGTATCGAAGTGTTCACAAGGGCTTAGTGCGCAATGCGAGGACCTTTTCGGTTGTTGCTAAGGTTGGCAAGGTATCATATCGCCTTGACTTACCTAGCACCACTGAAGATTCACCGGTCTTCCATGTAAGCATGTTAAAGCCTTATCACTTGGATAAGGGAGACCGGTCTTGGCCCGAGTCTAGCGGGCACCTCAGGTGTGACCAAGTCTTACGACAAGGAGGTTGAGGAGGTTTTGGCGGATCGAGTGGAGTGCAAGCGGCGTACCTCCCAACACCCAATTTTAATCAAGTGGAAAGGCTTGCCAGTGCGAGGCAACATGGGAGTCACGAGGCGACTTGTGGCACGAAGACAAGCTCAAAGAGTACTCGGCGTCGAGGGCGTCGCCGAATTAGGCGGGGGAGAGTGTCACGACCCGCGCGTTTTGGGAAGGTTCTAGAGACGAACTTCTTCAAGACACCGGTGGAACTCTCTAGAAACCTTCTACACAATTCATGGAGCATTCTAGGTTATTATCTAGAATCTTCTAGCATGTACATGTCTTAGATATTTTGGTAGATTATTGTAGAGAATTCTAGAGCATTAATGTAGGCCGTTGGATCGAGATGATCACCACCGTCCATTGAGAAGGTGGATTAGTATAAATAGGGGATGTAGGAGCTCATTTGTAACCAATCCAAGACCTTGTAAAGCTCTCTTGTAATACAAAGCTTCTCTTAATTTCCCAAGTGTTCTACTTTGCCTTTTGTTCCTCTTAAGTTCTCTCTACCTAGCAACTTTGTTCGGGAGGCTGACTTAGTGTAAGTCTTGCACGGGGCGGACGTTTGAAGCACTAAGGCCGCACGTAACTTGTGTCGAAAACAGCAAGTGCGTGACAAGCTGCTGAGCAGCAGCAGCTTCTGCTGCAACTAAGCAGCAGTATTTTTTTTTTTGTTACATTTTTTTTTGGGTTACATTTATGTTCGAATTAAAATTTTTATTTTTTTCTAGTGTTTTTCGAGTAATAAAAAATGTATCATAAAATAACCTGAACCGAACCGGAACCGGAAGGAACCGGACGGGTACTTCATTTGAAAAGAACCGAACGGTTCCAATTTTCAAGGAACCAGAATTTACGGTTCGGTTCCGGGTAATGAACTACCCGGAACCGAACCCGAAACGCCCACCCCTACATGACAAGGTGGGAAATGAAGCCAGAACCCATCCTGCCAACAATCGGGTTGCCTTTTTGGCCCCATTAGGGACGGGCCGCATCGGGTTCGGATCCTCGATGAATAAACAAATATATATATATATATATATATATATATATATATATATATATCAAAAGCATTACTTGGGATTAATCGGATTTCCTGTCTAAAATACTTGGGCTGCTATTATCTGTCCGCTTGAAACATATCTATGCCAACTCCCAATTAATACCCATCTTCATTTTTTTGTTAATTAATCAATTATCGCGCAAATCCTTGGATTTATCGCTTCTTCCCTGTCTCAATCTTTCTTCCACCGCAAAAAACTCGCACAAATCTTCCTAATTCACAAGGAAAAACTTCCTATATCCACCAATAATCGAACCCAAATCGATCACCGAGGCCCAAAAGCTGTTCCCAAGCCCGTGCCACGAGTAAAAATATGCCGTCTATCCCACTTATTCTAGCCCACCAAATAGTCCCAGCTTGCTATGACTTATATCACCCCCAAAATTCCCTAACGTCAATTAGAACCACCAAAATTCCACGGTGTTCCCAATTTTCCACAACCACGTACGAATCTCGGTTCTTGACTCCGTTCATCAGATTTATTCATCTCCAATTCAAAGTCGGGGTACATCCAACCTCCGTCGATTCTGGCGATCCGATTTCAAATTCAAGGTGCATATCAACTTAAATCAAATTAATTTTGTGCTTTTTTTTTGTTTTACTTTAGAATTAGTTCTACAGGGTTTTCTTTTATATAAGTCACTAAGCAAGAATATGGCTGTTAGTAAGCTTAATGGGTCTAGTAATTAATGAAGTAAACACTGAAACATGACGACCTAAACATTGATCTTTGTCCTTTGCATTGTCTTATGAAGTTTATGGAGGAAAATAATGATACTATGAGAGAACATCAATCTCGAATAAAACAAAGTAACGCAACTGGTCCAAAAAAAGTTTGTTAGGTGCGTATTTGATCCAATTGGATGATTTCCGTCCATTATAACCGTTAGTCAAGTCAAAATATTCTATTTTATCTTTTTCCCAAGTCCATTTTAGTCAGTTGGCTTAAAATAAATTACACAACCGGTCCTAACCTAACCTTTAAGGATTATTACATTTAAGTCCAAAAATTTGAAATATATATATATTTTAGTCCTAAATTTTAATTAAATTACACAATTTCATATTTTATTATTATTATTTTTTTTTTGGAATTTTGGCGCATTTGGTCCGGTCCCAATTAAAAAACCACCAGCAGCAGCTCCCTACAACACAAATAGGAGAAAACCACGTCTAACTAGAAAAATGAGAGAGACTATAAAAATCGTGATACCTTCTGCGATCAAAGTATCCTGGATCTGATTCGAATAAAGGAAAATTAGTAATGGATCTGAGCAAAAATTACCCTACTAAAAAGATTAACAGCGAGATCTGAACTTAATTGAGCTGATTATTTTGTGTGGGATAGAGATTATTAGGAGGGCTGGGGCCTGATGGAATAATGAAGGCCGGTTTTTTCCCTCGCTGGATTTGCTGCAACCTTCTAGAGGAGAGAGGGAGAGAGTGTAGAAAACAAAGGGAATCGTATATTCAATTGATGATAAAATACAATACAAGACGACTATAAATAGAGACTCGAAACCCTAGACGTAAACCTAACAATAAAAAGAAAAACAAAGGGAATCGTATATTCAATTGATGATAAAATACAATACAAGACGACTATAAATAGAGACTCGAAACCCTAGACGTAAACCTAACAATAAAAAGACGGCCCGAAACCTTAATCGTAGCCCTAACAATAAAATAGACAAAACTACCCTTAACTAATAAACCAAATTACTAAAATATATTCTAACACCCTCCGTCAAACTCACGATACTATCGAGAGTTTGCCAAAAGGTTTACAAAATACGAGAAATAATAATACAAAAAACAATGCAAACTTTCGTCTTCTTGCGATCTTCCAAAATGCAAACTTTAGTCTTCTTGCAATCTTCCAAACTTGACTAATATTGTAAGTTTGGCTTATACTTGCACGAATTACACTCTCCTTTAAATCGGGGCTAGAGTCACTCGGCACTCCCTCCATGTAGGGCTCGAGATCGTTAACAAGTCCATGAGTTCGACCAACAACACTTCGTCATCGCTAAGCCAAAACAAATCAAATCCAACCGTCACCAAAAGTCCACAATAATGCAAATCAACAATCCAAGTGTCATCACGCAGAAGTCAAAACCACAAACTCAAGATTGCTGAAAGCTGAACCCAACAACCAGAAATGCAAAAGTTCATATGTCACAAAAACAACACTAAGAAGAGAGACAAAGAAAATCATATGCCAATTCCAGATGTATTGGACCAAAAAGAGAAGAAAGAAGAGAGAATCAACTTCCAATGCCAAATATCCTGAATCAAATTGAGAAGACAGAGAAGAGAATCAATAAGGAAGAGAGAACCAAATGCCAATTGCAAATTCCAATGACCAAAGAGAGAATCAATGGGAGAGAAGCATTTACTGATTCGAGTGAAAAATAGATCAAATTCATAAGAAAAGCAAACGAAGAAGAGCGAATCAAAGGGGGTGAATCAAATTCCAATTGCAGATCTCACTGCACATCGAATACAGATTCCAAATTTCATTGGACCAAATGAGAAGAGAAACCAATTCCAAAGCAGAGACGACAACAGAAGAAAATGAGAGAAGACCAATTCCAGGAGAAGAGAAGAACAATTCCATATTAATTCCTAATCAAGCTGGACCAACTTTAGCAGAAAATCACACAAAAGAGAGAAATCAACTTATGGGTTCAACTTGACTTCATATGCTCCAACCAAAATAACCAATCAAAGAACAACAAATCATCCATCACAAGAAACAAATCCTAAAACAAATTCTAAGAGAAAACTAATCGAAAGTCACAATTTCAAGACTTTGGGGACTCAAATCAATAAAGAGGAAATTTCTGGGACTAATTCTGCAATATACGCATTCTGACCATTCTGCACCGTTGAAACTTCGTGGACTAACTTAAACAAAGAGAAGAACAGACAAACCAACTTAAACAAATTCAAAACCCTCAAGGACCAAATATGCAAATTCCATAGCTTGTCATCATCTTCTTCGTCCCTGTGAATATTCCTAATCCGTAACTCAACCACAGGGCTGCCACGTGAATTGCCTATCACTACCAACGTCGGCCACCTCCCAAACCAAAACCCAACGACCATCATCACACTAACATAAACAATTGTCACCACCGGCGATTCATTGGTCTACAAACACTGATAATACAAGTCTACAATCATCAAAGCCCGAGATGTCGAAGGCGAAACCATCGCCACCAACTGCCGACAACTCCAACAGACAAACTTTCATCAACAGTAGACACCAGACAACTCAAAATTCTAGATAGAAGTTGTACAAAAGTCGGGACATTACCATAGGTATCATCAGTCGACGCCCAAAACATAAAACTTCAGGAACAATTTAAACAACCATAAAACTTGAATAAAATAAACTCCAAGAAAAATCAGATGCCCAAAACATTGTCCCAGACTAATGCTCTTATACCCGCAGTGGATTTGGAGGACCAAAGACTCTACAGGAATTTTATGATAGAGGTGGAGGATTCGGATGACGAAAAAGAAACCAGATCTTGCATCCAATAAGCAAAGAAGAAAGAATTCAAGAAACAAAATACCAATAATTTCTTCTTGCCGGACGAGCGGCACATGGCCGCTCGCCGGAGAACAGAAGTGCTCAAAATTTAGCCCAAGATCAGAATACGCTCTGATACCATGTAGAAAACAAAGGGAATCGTATATTCAATTGATGATAAAATACAATACAAGACGACTATAAATAGAGACTCGAAACCCTAGACGTAAACCTAACAATAAAAAGACGGCCCGAAACCTTAATCGTAGCCCTAACAATAAAATAGACAAAACTACCCTTAACTAATAAACCAAATTACTAAAATATATTCTAACAGAGAGTACAGAGAAAAGGGAAATGGAAATAAAGAACTAATAAAGAGGTGGAGTTAAATGAAGAATTGGGTTCCGGAAGAAAGTGAGCTGTCGGATTTGATCGAGAAATGATCAAATGAAGGCGTTGGGAGTAGTGGTGCCCAGGGGAGGGAGGGGTTGGGGGGTTTTGATTTTTTTTTATTTTGTTTAAAAAAATTTTTGATTTAATTTTATTAATTCTTTGTATACGGTATATTTTTTACAGTAATATATTCCTATTAAAATCAAAATGTACACATTTCTAATGCTAAACAAAATTTTCGAAAGCTGTGTTATTATATCAATATAAACAAGTACTATTGTGTTGAAAATTTTTTATAAAAATTATTTAGTCAGTATCAAATTAATTCAATAAAATTAATTATAGGCGAAATAAGTACCCATAGAAAAAATAAAATATAAAATTATACAATTTAATTAACTTTGGAACTAAATTATACATTTTTCAAACTTTGGGGCTTAATTGTAACAATACCTAAAGAGTAGGACTTTTTGTAAAATTTATCTCAACTCAAATGAACCAAATGCGCACCAAAAATTTCAGAAGTTGACTTTAACTAATAGCTTAATTGACAGATTACATCCAAATAGATCAAATGCGCATCAAATGTTTTTGAACCAAATGCGCTACCTTTTTTTAATTCGGACTAAAAACGCACCGAAACAAATTTTTTTGGACCAAATGCGCCAAAATCTCTTTTTTTATTGATGCTTATTTAGTCCATAATTAATTTTATTGAATTAATTTGATACTGATTAAATAGTTTTTATCAGAAATCTTCAATACATTAGTATTTGTTCGCCTTAATATCATAAAGCTCGAAAATTTTCTTTAGCATTAAACACGAGCACATTTTGATTTTGACTAATATTTAATAATAAATATAATAATTGCGTACCCAAATAAAATTTTATTAGGAATATATCACTGTAAAAAATATACCAAATATATATATAAATAATTAATAAAATCGAATTAGAAAATTAAAAATTCGTTGTAATAAGCCTGTATTCATCATAATAACTCTTTTTATCAATAAAATTCATTTCATGAGCTCAGATTTTCGATTTCATATATTTCTAAAAATATTATCAAAACCCCCCTTCCCCATCCCACCCCACCCCAAACCCAACCCCCAAGAGTGGTTCAACCAAACCACCACAGATCTTTGGTGGTTTGAACCACCACCACCACCAGCCTCGTGTTGGTGGTGGTTCTTGGGGGTGGAGGTGGGGTGGGGTGTGGTTGGGGTGGGGTGGCATGGGGAAGGGGGGTTTTGATAATTTTTTTCTTCTTTTTTCCTTAAGTTTGAGAAATATCTGAAATTGAGAATTCGAGCTCGTGAAATAAATTTTATTGACAAAAAAGAGTTATTACAAGGAAGATGCGGGTTTATTACAACGAATTTTTTAATGTTCTGATTCAATTTATTAATTCTTTATATATTCGGTATATTTTTGCAGTGATATATTCTTAATAAAATTTTATTTATGTACAGTAATAATATTTATTATTAACTATTGGTCAAAATCAAAACGCTCGTGTCTCTAATGCTAAAGAAAATTTTTGAACATTATGATATTAAGGCGAACAAATAATAATGTGTTGAAAATTTCTGATAAAAACTATTTAGTCAGTATGAAATTAATTCAATAAAATTAATTATGGATCAAATAAGCATCAATACAAAAATTAAAATATAAAATTTTGCAATTTAATTAACATTTTGGACTAAAGTATACATTGTTTAAATTTTTGGACTTGATTGTAATAAGCCCTAAAGGTTAGGATCGGCTGTGCAATTTATTTTAAGCGAAATGACTAAAATGGGCTTGGGAAAAAGACAAAATAGCATATTACGGCCATAATGAAAATCATCCAATTGGACCAAATGCGGACCTAACAAACTTTTTTTGGACCATTTGCCCTACTTTATTTTATTTTTGGACCAAATCGCACTAACCCAACTTTTTCTAAACCATTTGCACCAATTTCCCTAATTTAATTTGTGCCACAAATAGAATGGATCTCATTTTGGCATCGAGGATTTAATTGGAAGACCAAGTTTTCTTGAATTATTAGAACAGGTTGCTTCTCTTGATCATGTATGTTTATTGTTTTTCTATAGACTTTAGGGGGTTGAGATGTTTAAAACTTGCAAATTAAATGAAAAACCTACTTGAGGATGTTACACTTCATAGATAATAATATTATTAATATTATTTTTATGTCTTTATAGGTTCAACCGCATCGAACAACTTCATCATTTCAACGATTTGAAGCATAACGATTCATCATATAATTATAGACAAGATCGAGACGAATTAGAACATGGGCAACAATGGAATAGAGAATCATAGATGTTCATCTCTTTTTGTGACATGTACTTCTTTTGCTTAGTTATTGGTAGCTTTTGAACATGATTTCGTAAGTTGTTACATTATTGGTTCTTTTGTATTTTGGTTCATTTATCAAGTCGGTGGAATTTCGATTCTCTTGCTTAGGTTTTTGTATTTTGATTCTTTTGCATGGTTGCCACTAGTTAGCAAAAATGAACAATATGAATTTTATCTAGTTTTATGAATGTTACTCATGGTTCTAAAACTTTTTTTGAATCTTTGTTGGATTCCATCATTAACACTTGAATGGACACACTTGACGCATTAAAATGCAATTGATTTACACCAAACAAAGATAATCTATTACTTGAATAAATAACTCAATATTATCAACTACAATTAAGAGTATTTGTACATATTCTTGATAGTAACTGAATTGTCACAAGGAAAAAAAAATTGTTACACAAAAGGTGAAAAATCATCACCGACTTGAAAAGAAGGTTCCGGAATTATGTGGAGTATTGCCAACTTGAGAAAGCTAGAAATTTCCTACATTACTACTTTGGAAGAATCTAGAATCGACATGAATTGCATCCACTCTAGAACCTTCCACCACCTCCATACTAGAACTTTCCTCCACCGTCATACTAGAATGTTCCAATGGTGTCTATAAATATGGATGATGTGCATTGTAGATTGTGTGAGTAAGAGAAGTGTAGTAAGAGTGTGTGAGCAAGAGAAGTCACTTGGTGTGTATCAACAAAGTTTGTGCAAGTTCATATTCTAATAAAAAAAAATTTTTGCATCCAACAATTCAACAAAAGGTAGCATTATCTATTATTAGTTCAATTTACAGTAGATTATTATTATAAAAGAGGTGCCACCAGGAAATACAAAGATATGAAAGGCCACATTGTGTGACTTTTGTTATTTTTCTGCTCCCACAATTGCTTGTACCATGAAGTTCCATGCTTCACCAAAAATTGTAAGGCTTGGAGAATCTCAAATTCAAAAAAGCACAGAAAATGTAAGGTTAGAAGAACCATTGATATTGTCCTTTCTCATATGCTCTTTTCTCATGAAGCAATTCTGTACTTGTGCTCCAAGCTCCATCAATAAGGTGTTATTACTTTTATAAGTAGCTTGGCAAACAAATTGAATGAGTTCTGTAGTTACAGCGGAAGAAATAAAATAAGTCACTGGATGGAACAACCAAAATATCCAACAATTCATGTGTCATGAGATCGAAGAAAAGTACAACTTTTGACTACTCATTTTTCTGTAAGAACTGTGGCTAATCAAGTCCAACTGCCTGTTTCATATATAATCCTGTTTTCTAAGGAAAAATGGGGTCTTTTTGCAGAATGTTTGACAACCAAAAAAACTTAAGAAGAGATTATAACAACATATTAATCATATATAAAGCTAACTAATCACAAATTAAGCAAGCTAACTCATTGCACATAACTATTTCTTCTACCTCCTCCACTTCGAATAGCAAAAACAGCACAAACTCAAATTAAGCTAGCATTACAATCCAGTAACTAATTATAATTCAAAAAGAAAACAAGAAATCTATGAATCAACTTTGAAAAATATGCCTAATTAAATCAACCAAACACTGAAAAGAAAAAAGGAGGGGCCACACCAACCAACTTTAGAAGACAATCGTTGTTCTGGCAAGAAATTCCCAATTGCAAAGGTGTTAATGATATGACTAAACCCTTTAATCAATTGAAGAATTCTATTTTGGGGGACTATTGTAACTATTACGGGAAATGATATATTTCTTCATCTATATAAAAGGAATGAAGTGCTGTACACGTCTTCTTGTTTATTGTAATTGATTGTACATATATTTTTTTCCCTAGAATAGGCGAGCTAATTGGTTGTATAAATGTACTTCTTCTCTTTGGTTCAATACACAGAAAATTCCATCACACAAATGTTACTTTCAATACTCCTATTAATTCTTTTTCATGGTCTCAGAGCATCGAATCTGGCGACTCTAAAATTTCTAAACACTTCCGCAATATGATTCCAATTGTTGCTATGGCAAAGAAAAACAGCGAAATATCGAAAAACTTGACAACCACCATGGAACCTTCAAACCCATATTCAATACATCACTCGGATCACCCCAGAATGATTCTCGTCTCCAAGGTGCTTGAAGGAGACAATTATAGCACATGGAGTCGGGCTATGCGAATTAGTCTAAGTGCTAAAAACAAGATTGGGTTTATCACAATCTCAATAAAACCACCTCCCTCCACAGATGAGAATTTTCCTTTGTGGCAAAGATGCAATGACATGGTGATTTCATGGCTACTAAACTCAGTTCATCCAGACATCGCAAATAGTGTAATATATGCTGAAACTCCGGAAGAAATCCTTTAAGGGCAGCAATGGCATTGCGATCATTCCCGGTTATAATCATGTCGTCGACATAGATTAGTATAACTGTGAAAGAATTTCCCGATACTCTTGTGAAAAGTGAATAATCGGCCTTAGATTGAATAAACCCATATATTGCTGAATACTAGCAGAAAATTTGTGAAACCAACTATGAGAGGCTTGTTTAAGTCCATATAGTGACTTATTGAGTCGGCATACCATTGGTACCTCCCCTGCCGACGAAAACCAGGAGGCAATTGCATATATATTTCCTCGAGTAAATCTCCATGCAGAAAAGCATTCTGAATGTCCACAAAATGTCCAGTAGTATATTGTCGAACTTTGTGGAAGCTGTGGAATTTTGGTGGTTGATTCACGATGGGGAATTTCGGAGAGAAGAATTCATAGCGTTTGCACAAGAAATGTAATGCTTTAAAGAATTCATAGCGTTTTCATTCACAGGCAAGTTGGGAAAACGAATAAAAATAGTCCCACTTATTGATTAATAATAATAATAATAATAATAATAATAATAATAATAATAATAATAATAATAATAATAATAATAATAATATACGTGTGATCTTTAAAGAGGTTTTAAAATTTTTTAATTAGTTAGGTATGTTTTTAAAGTTTAAATTTTGACATCCTATCTATTTAAATGTTTTTATTTATCTTTTTTTATGATGACTTGTGGATCGTAGGGGTGCTTCGATCTCTTGAATCCGGATCAAATATGCAATGTAAAAATAGTCCGACTTATTGATTAATAATAATAATAATAATAATAATAATATACGTGTGATCTTTAAAGAGGTTTTAAAAATTTTTAATTAGTTAGGTATGTTTTTAGAGTTTAAATTTTGACATCCACATCTATTTAAATGTTTTCATTTATATTTTTTTACGACGGCTTGTGGATCATAGTGATGGGTCGATCTCTTGAATCCGGATCAAATACGATAAGGGATGTCTATAGCACTCTAACAAGCACCTTGGACTCGATTGTATAATTTAAAAAAATAAATACAAATTCTTATCAAAATTTATTTTAAAGATAAAATTTTATTGCATTGCATTGGGGCAATACTAGGCAATATATAACATGAAGTAGGAATATTATTAACGTTTATTCGTAGTTGATGTATCGATGAATCCATCTCAATTGTTGCCTCAAAAGGAAGGAAGCTCTTCCATGCCTATTACATGAGCAAAGGAACCTTAGCAAAGGAACCTTATGGTTCCAGAGGCCAAAATTTGTATGTTCCAGAGGCCAAAGATCTGCAGGCACATGGGATGTGGGCCCCCTGCATTTAGGGAGGCTTATGTCTTGGGCCTAGACATGTCAATTGGGCTCGGCTCGCCGGCTCGTTGTTCGGGCTCGTTTACTGTACGAGCCCGAGCCGAGCTCGGCTCGTGTAGCTCTTCTCGAGCTCGAGAGCCGGGCGAACTCGAGTCGAGCGGCTCGTGCATTTGGCGTTCGTGCTCGGGCTCTCCTTTAGAGGCTCGGCTCGGCGAGCACGAGCTGAGCTCGCCAGCCGTTTCGGCTCGCGAGCCATTTTGACAAGTCTACTTAAGCCAAAAGTTGGCCGTATTTTTTCTGGCAATACCAGAAAATTTTCGTACACAAGTATACCACGATTGTTCTTCTGCGCATGTATATTTTTTTAAAAACACTTCTTAGAATACTAGCTAATTTTAGTAATAAGCAAATAAATACCAAAATTACATAATTAATAAATAAAGATGAAATAAGTGACAAGTAAGAGCTGGACATCTAAACCGCGAACCGCCGACCCGAACCGATCCCAACTGACCCTAGTCAGTTTGGGTTGGAAGTCCGGTCGGTTTCGGGTTGGAAAAATCCAACCAAAAACCGATTGGTTTGCCAAAAAACAAAATTGCACAATAACCGACTTGAACAGACCCGAGTCGGTTCGGGTCGGTTTCGGGCACCGAAAGGACCCATCGGTTCGGTTTCGGTTTGGAATTTCCCAAACCAACTCAAATTGGATCAATTTCGGTTCGGGCTGGAACTCGAACTGACCCGACCCGTGCCCACCCCTACTGACAAGTAAATAAATACATAAATTACGTTTCAATAAAAAAAATTTGCTATTGACTTTATTAAAGATTTTAATAATTCAATTCAACCATAATTTTTTAATTATCTCTTGACTATGTTAAATATATATTTGGGATTCTATCTCTTAAATAAATATTAAGAATCCAACCTTCTTTAAATTATTTATTTTATTTATTTTATACAGAGTTTTTTAGTTTAGATTTTATTCAATTTTCAAAGATCATCAATTAAGTGATCTATTTTAAGTATTAATTAAATATATTTCAATTTATTTATCTCATCCAAATTAATTTAAATATGATAACAAATAATTCAATATTTGATCAAGATAACCTAAAATCTACAAGATTTTGTATCAATCACATTAAGGATGCTATATACCTTAAATTATTTAAAATAAACATCTAAATTGATAAGTTAAAAAAAAATGTTATTAGACATGATTAGTATATTTAGAAAGTGTTTATTGGACAAAATGATTTCTTAATACAGATTTTAAAGTGTACAAATAAAAGTCACTGATTAAATGATCACCATGGGGTATGGACAGGGATGAGAATTTTTTAGCTGGATAGGGAATGGGAGTCTCATCCTATTGTAATTCTTACATCATCCTCGCTTGGACTCGATTAAATTTGGTGCAGGAGTGACAAGGATAAGTGTTTCCAAACGGGACAGGAATGGGGGTGTTGGGTTTGTCGAACTGTACCCCGCTATATTGTCATTTCTATTATATATTTATATATTGATTATATTTCATAATAAAATTTAAAAATCATTAATCACATATTTATTGTCAACATTTTGCATCTCACGGGTGCACAATTAATATTTCTCGAAATTTGTAATTGTATTTAATAGAATGTGGAATAATATGACAATCTCTATCATGGATCTTCAGCCCGTGCATTGCATGGGTGAGCGGTGTCTCAAACCCGAATCAAATGTTGGTAAGGAGATGCCTTTACCATTAGGCTTAGATTAGTCAATCTAAGATTAAAACAAATAATGGAACTTGAAATTAACATGTGTTTGGATATATTCATTGAGATCTCATAGTTAAACGGAAAAATAAGTAATTTAAGATTAAAACAAAAAATATAATGTAATTTTTAATAATCTAATAGTTACAATAAACATCTATATAATATGGCTTAATTGCGCCAGAAGGACCCGACCTTTGAACACGCTGCGAACTAAGGTATATATAAACATCTATATATACCTAATTGCCAAGAAAAAAACGATAGGTCCTTAGTTCGCAGCGTGTTCAAAGGTCGGGTCCTTCTGGCGCCAATAAGCCATATAATATTTCGATGTAGCTATGGCAAACATTTTCATAAACAAAAATCCCACTGTGTGGTAAAGATTTGAAGACTTTCCTTTGATACATCACTTAATTGATCTAATTGAGTTGTTGGTTAATTGAAGTCATTATAGGGCTTTGAATTTGCATTACCAAACATATGATTTGATTGTTGGTTAATTGATCTCGAGATAGCAGAATTGTATTGGAGAGGTGATTCCTATTTGATATCTCCTTTGCACAAATTATTATTTTAAAAAAATTAATGCTTCCAAATGAATTTTGAAGTGTAAAATTGTTGCTGAGATGTGTAACTAATGGCTTTGCGTGGTGTGAGTGATTTCGAGTTGTATAATTTTCAGAAATCTTGCTTTGATTTGCTGTAATTGCTAACAGCTGGTTGGCAGTTAAAAACCTTCATTTAGACTTTTGTTTAATTGATTATACTATATTCTGTATGTAGTGTTTAAGAAAAGTATGCAAATTTCCTTTCAAGGGGACACACGTATTGCCATATAGAGAATTGAGAATTAATTTGTTTCTTGCATGACGGGTATTTCCTTATTAATGCAGGCTACCCTTGCACGTCTACATGCTGAACAATGCTAATGTTAAAAATAAAATAAAATAAAATAAATTTTCTTGGGAATAGGTGGGAAACTGTGTGTAAAAACACACACTGGGGTAAAGCTTTTTATATTATAAAGATTTAAAATATTACAAATCACATCATGTTTAAAATAATAATTGACAATAAAGATAAGAAACCAATCAAACTACAAATATGTTCTTTATATAAATTTATCATAATTAAGCATAATTGACTTTATTTTTTACAATTTCTAATATCTTAAGATTTTCTTTTTCAAAAAACGTGTTATTTATGTATAGACCTAGGATTTATAATAAATAATTTTAAATTATTTATTTTGTATCCATTTTTGTCAATTTAGATTTTATATAAGTTTTAAAGTTTATCGATTAAATCATCTATTTAAACTGGCGAGTTTAAAGAAATATGTTAATATAGCAGCCGAATATGTTACATTGGTGAGTTTATCCCCAAATATGTTAATGTTTGTGCTTAGTTTATTTAGAAGGTTTCTATTGAAAAAATTAGATGTCATTAACACATACAAAAAAAGTACATATAAAAGTTTTCGATTATAAGATGATGATTGGGCGTGAACGTGGATGAGAATTTTCTAGTGGGGCGAAGATGGGGAATAAGGAGTCCCAATCCTGTTCTAATTCTTATATTATCTTCGCTCTACCTCAATTAAATGATGTTGTGGCGCGAACGAGCATAAGTGTTTCCTAGTGAGAGATGAATGGGATGTTAGGGTCTGTCGAACTGTACCCGCTACAATTTTATTATATAATATATCTATCTGTATATTAATAATATTTCATAATAAAATTTTAAAAATCATTATTCACATATTTATTGTTAATACCATACATCGCACGCGTGTATAGTTATATCTCTCGAATTTGTAATTGAATATAATATAATGTACAATAATTTTAAATAAAAAAATTATAAGCTCTACAAATGGTAGTAGAGTTTTTGAGTTTGACATTTTGATAACTATAATATTGAATTTAATATTTTCGCTATTTTATGTTAATTGAGTTTAGTGCTCTAGCCCATATTCAATTAGTTTTAGTGGTGCTACTGTCATACTATTAAGATTTATCAAAATAGCTATTTGTTGGAAAATTAATCTCCCGTGCAATACACGGGTGAAAAAGCTAGCAGAGATGAAAATTTAAGTGAAACGATGTACCCAATATATGCATGAATTACTTTGGGGAAAAAGTAGAATCAATCAAACATGCTAACCCACAAAATCTCAAAATATCACAAGAGAAAAAATAGAACAAAGATGCTAATCCCATGTCTTGGAGAAAAGCAACAAAAAAAGGTTTTGATAATTTCTTGAAAAAAAAAAGGAAAAAGGAACAATAATTCTTGATTGGGAAGGTCTTCATGCATGCGCCTCCAAGTCTATTTCCTGCTCCACACCTCCTTGCTGCGCCTCCAAGTCTATTTCTTGCTCCCCACCTCCTTGCTGGTGTTCCAAGTCTCCTTGATGCTGCTCCTCGCGCGGTGGAAAAATAGTTGACAAGATAACACGTCCAGAGTTGATGAAAGAAACTAGTATCGCCCAGTAGAAACGGCGGTCATGAATCGAGACGTGCGATGCTAAAGCCCACGCAGTAATGACATCCAAAATGCTAAGATCTTCGGTCGTCCCCAAAGAAGCCAAAAAGAACAGAATCATGTAACCTAAACTTCCCCAATACTCCACTGAGTGCGTTCCTATGAATTGTAACGCCCCATATGCCGCCACCAGATTACAAACCCAAGACGTAGCAAATTTGACGAAAGTGAGTGCTTTTACGCAGTTTGTTCTCCTAAGAACATCCACTAGTTGTATGCCACCGTACATAGCTCCCAAGATAACAATATGAAGTGGTCCGGCTACTGCCAATGCCATGAGGTATGTTGATGTTGCTATACCATTGGCGCCATCGTCAGATGCTGCAGGTGGATAATAGCTTGTGCCATAACTTGATTGCCATTCTTTAGCCCTGGGCAATTCAACAAGCCTCCAACATGCAAGACAAAAGAAAGCCGCACACAAAACCCAAGCAATCATGGTCCTGGAAAATAATCCAGCAAGATATCAAAAACCAGATTCTTAATTATATCCAAGCCTATCTCAATCTCAACAGCAACAAAAAAAAAAAAAAAAAAAAGAAGCAGTCCCAACACAAACACCTAAACACACCTACGAACTACATAGCAACATAATTCACTAATTATTCACGGTGCAAAACAGAATGCTATTTGATAATGTACCCAATAACATCATAGTTCACTAATTAATCACAGATATCAGAGGCCTCAAAGAGCTTAAGAGCAGAACAAAAGAAAAGCACACAAAACCGTAGCAATCATGGTCCTGAAAAATAATCCAGCAAGGTATCAAAAACCAGATTCTTAATTATATCCAAGCCAGATCCTATCTCATCTCAACAGCTAAAAAAGAAGTCCCAACACAAACACCTAAACACACCTACCAACTACACAACAACATAATTCACGGCGAAAATTGTATCTTGCAAGCCAAAAAAAAAAGCCAGCAGCTGCAAGCAACACACACCCCCCTGAGAGGGGGGGGATGTTTTTGATATCTAAGCCAGATCCTATCTCCTCTCAACAGCAGAAATAAGTCCCAATACAAACACCTAAACACACCTACCAACTAATTATTCACGGTGCAAAACAGAATGCTATTTGATAATGTACCCAATAACTTCATAGTTCACTAATTATTCGCAGATATCAGAGACCTCAAAGAGCAAAAACAAAGCCAAAAGAAATTAAACAGCATGACACTCAGAGAACCTCAAAGCTGTTAGAAATTACCCAATAGACATGCACAGCGGAATACAAAATAGGCAATTCTAAACCGGATCTACTCGTTTCTTCGATGAGATCTGTGATAAGAGATTACCGATATAGAAGCAGATTTCGTGGCGAATCTCTCGTTCAGACTGTCGTCTCCACAGCCGTCCAATCGTCCGGCCTCCAATGGTGATCCACACATCAAGACTCTTCTCAATTACGAACAACTTCAGTAGTGGGATGATCTCTCAATTTAGTGCTAGCTAATTGTAGAGAGAGCTTAGAGACAATGTATATGTCTTAACCAGCTGTATTATGGGGCTACAATGAGTTATTTATAGGTTTCATAATCACTATTGGGCTTATGGTTTCTTTGGCCTCAAGATAACTCAATGGGTATTATTGGGCCAGTACATACCATAACTAACATACTCCCACTTGGACAAGGTCCAATTCAAGATATGAGTACTTGACTTTGTGTGTGACCCATCAAAGCTCCCCACGAGGCAAAGCGTCATGGCGTCACTATCGATCTTATCGATGAGATAAAGTGAAATCCTATTTCAGTTTATCATCGATTCACCTCGATCGATCGACCCGTCGTCAGTTGATTGACATCTAGCAATGTGTCATGGCAATCCATGTGACGGGATAAGTCGTAATAGTAATAGCGAAACCTTTATATGTGCGGTTATCGTGGAATTATAATCCCTTCATCAATATAACCCAGTTGGTTCAGAGATATGGATTCGCGTCAATCTCGTTCAACCAGCCATCTTATTCGTTCTCAACTCAACGTTGATTAAATCAGTGATTGTGATTGAAAATTCTATTCAATCCCACAATCCCACTCGCCAAGGAATTTATATCAACTTGATTGGGCGAAATCACGGGTTATAATCTCCCGTTACCCAGAAGCGATGAATCACGTATTGAATACTCACAACCTTCATGCATTTCTCACTATACCCGTCACGGCATTTCGATCAACCCCAATTAGAGTATCCTTCAATGTCCGCCCAAAGTAAAGCGATCCGTGCATAAGATTCTATGATATTCTCAAGTCAAAGGACCAATTCCACACCGCGCATTAGAGATCAACTACTGACGCAAGGATAACTATCCATGCAGTATCTCTAGGCGGGTCATCCAAATGCTTGTTCCACTAACGAAGCATTCACGTGTTCATCCGAATGTCTCCACATTCTAACTTGTGAGATCGATTACTTTCTTCTTAAGAAAGAGATACTACACATGCTAGTCTATCCATAATAACAATATCCGTGTTTTGTTATTGCTACTTTCGACCGAGGACAATTTAAGAATAAGTGCCAAAAACTTTTATCTCACTATCACAACACCTTGTGATTAACAAGTTTTCCCACATTTATTCTACGGACTCCATTATTTTAGTTGTTATGATAAAACAACGTAGATATGTAAAATAATAGATCTGCCATTCAAGTGCATCTATCAATTAGGTGTTTACGCATATCAATATCCAATGTAGATTGCAACACCACAGTTTTACACAATTAGATCCAAATACTATTGTATCTAATACATATAGCTTCAATCATGAATATCTTTCATGACATCCACTATGTCAAGAGATCTTTTGTATTTATCCTCTTATCATTTTGTTGCATTATCTCTTCTAAAGAGATATGCCACCTTCAATACACACCTAGATCGTTGATGAGACTTAGGTTTCCTTTGCTTGTGCGATGGCTCCATTGTTATCTCAATCTCTATTGGATCAACAATGTTAGGAAAACATTCAAGTTCAATTAAGAACTTAACGATCTAAAGCTAGCTTCTCTTGCTACTTCCAAGGTAGTAGTGTATTGAGTTTTAGTAGTTGTATTCATATGGAACCTTTCCAATTGATCATACTACTTTTATGAGTAACTATCTTTCCGAATTGGGATTAGTGTATAGTCTTTCAAGACCAAGAACGACATTTGTGAATTTTGAATTCTTCGTTCAGATTCTCCATTAGAACATGTATTCAGTGCTTCTCAAGCATCTAATAATGTTTGTTGACTATTTAATGTTTCCTACATTGTTTTCTCGGAGATTTTCCCTCCAAAACATGTGAAACATTTGATCTAGTACATAGTATCGCATGAATCTTATCTCCGCGACCTCTCTCAACCGCGTTCTCCAACGCCTTTTGAAAGTGCAGTCCTATCCTTATAGGATAGAGTTCTCTCTCGAACTCTTTCAGGAAAAACCTTCTAAGGATTTCCTCTATGTACTTGGATTTAGATAGGTTGAACATTTTGTAGATCTATCTCCATAGATCTTTATCCCAAAATTACATGCAACCTTTTCTAAATCTATAATGGAGAAGACGTTGGACTTTCTCTGGAGATATCATTTTCTAATAACTCGTATCCATATACCGTATTAGAAATACGATTTCACTCCCACTAACTTCTCGTACACACACTCATACTCATTTATAATAAAATCAAACTATTCGATTGTCTCATTAAAATGAAGTTTTTAGCTCCTCTTGGGTATGCTCATACACTTAATTTGATCTTATGAATTCAAAACTTTTTATGTTGCATCGATACAACGTGATCAAAATCAAGTTTTGAAAACCATTTTCAAACACGAGCATCTCGGTAGTTAAATTAGAATTAATTAATGATTATAGATGTGAATTTTGCTCTCAAATGCAACATTTGTCTTTGATTGCAACATTCACTTTGTTAATCTTGTCTTGTGAGCATTACGATCCATGTTGGCGGATGTTTGTAAGTTAATTTACAAATTATAGGTCTAACCCACCTGTAACCAAAATCCGAATTTTGATTTTAGTACATGGAGCTCACTTGAATTCTAGTGTATCTATCTATACATTTTAGGTCAACAAGTTGACTTTACCATTTATAAACCACACTTCTCATCATTGACTAGCAATACCATATTAATAGCATAGATCACATCTTGCTATAGATGATCCTTTCCACGATCTATCACGGGCCAATGTGTTATAAATAACTTTTCTTCTTTACTAGTTTACACCTCATCAAATGAAGTTAAAGAACTAGTTCATCTAGTAGGTTGATCTCTATTGTGATTTCTTGAACTCTTTCAAGGTCTATCCTACTCCCTTTGTCCTTTTAGGAAAACAATTTCTCAAAGATTAGATCATATTTCGATAAGATGATTCTAATCTTAAAAGTGAGAATAGTGATACTCAATAATATTTTATCTTGAATATCTATCAAGAGATTTAGTCTCGCTTCATCTAAGCGTTATTGCTCAAAACTATTTTGAGTTTTATCTTCCAACTTAGATGGAACATTATTTAGTGTGTTACTTGCAATCTCTATTGCCCATCTTCAAAACAATTTTGCAGTGAACTGCTAGGTATAATGACAACATCGTATCATATTAATATGAACAATTTCTCTCACTATATACCATTGAATTAGTCATGTATATTCCCAAATTCACTGAACGAGAATCTCATTCTTCTAATTGTATCCTTAAATAATCTTCACTTCGATCATATCGAAATGTAAGAATATTCCCCAAGTAGCTCTCCTCTCTTACTTGAACCCTTTTGAACATTTCAAAACTTTTTCATGCTTGTGATCCATCAAGTATAAGATACTATATCTCGTATATAGTCCTCTTTAAGCTTGACAACGTTAGAGATGCTATTTTCGACCTTCTATACATATCGGCAACCCAATACATCAATATGAATTAGGGTTAACATATTTTGATGTCGGAATAGGATATAATTATCGTTATACCCCCTTTTTATTTTCTATTCCAATAATAAACCTTTAGAAATCCAATATTATGCGATCTTATTTCTATAGTTGATTCCATTAAATGATTGTAAACAACTATTGTTGTTTTATCTGAATGGATCAACTATTCGTATGTCCCAACATGAATAGAAATGATGTTCTTCATAAGAAGCGTGATCAAAATATTTTTCCTAAAACAAAATAAAGGATAACTTGAAAATAATAGGTCTTGAATGAAGTAACATTTACTTCTTTTCTTCTTTGTAGATCTCATTATCTTACTTTACAAGAACTTTCCTATTTAAATCTTAATCGTATTTAAATATGGGATCTCGATCCGATATCCAATACATAAAAGATTTAAATACAGACTTGAAAATCTTCTCCAAGATTCTTCTATTCAATTGGTTATGCATGACTCAGTTCCATACCAATCTTCTTTGTCTCTACAAAGTGTTATTGGCTTTGAATATGTCTTTATATACTTCAAGTTAGTTTGATCTAAAATTCTTTCTCAAAGTTCCTTTGAGACTACTTCTAAAGCCTCGTTAGGAGTTTCAAGATCAATCTTATCACATCGATTGGTATGTATAGCAGTTTGGGCATATCAAGCAGTTAGTGGGTATTGGGAATCTTATTCACATCCGAATTCACAACAAATTGTGATAAACTATTTGGCAATGAGAGTTGAACTAAGTCAACATTTGACTTGTTGTCCATCAAGCTTCCAAATAGTATTTTGATTTTTATATTACTCGATACATGAATCAACTCTTTAAGTTGACAAATAACAATATAATGTCCATACCCACATGTGACATTTACAACTCCATAACTACAAGTATCATACATATTGCATTATGATCATCACATGATCTTTATAAATTCACATTGTCAGCAAGACCATCTTGGCGATTTGTCGGATAATCTGTTTATGACATATTGTTACTTATATGTAGAACAAATCTCACATTTATGACGTTAGTGTAAGAGAATCCGGTGAGTGTGGTGACACCCAATTCACTTTCCATATTTAGTCTGATACTCAAGTAGTTTGATGAGTTAAATCGGCATCAAATATGCTTTTCAAACTCAAATCATTACTCATAATATAATAAGCGAAATGATAATGGAATAATAATAATAAATGCAATAAAGTTAATCAAGTATGGACTTTTATTTAATTAACAATACTCTGCCAATCAATGATCCCCAACATTGATAGAAAACAATTTTTCAACTTTTATCGGTGGCCTAGGACCCGTTTGTTCAATTAGAACCTTGAGTCACTCAACAAGCCTAATTGTCATTGGTAAGATACACCTATCAATCACATCTCCATGTGACTCCTAGATCATCAAGCAGGATAACGATTTATCTTGTACATCTCATGTAATCGTGCCTCTAAAGTTTATTTCCTTGAGTTACTCAACAAGAAATAAATTTTAGTTAAACTTCGACCCAATGTTCGTGAGGCATCACATGTCTGTGATGAAGAATATTTCCTACGATCAGGGGACCTTGAGTTACTCAACAAGGTCGACTATTTATTGTGAAATCTAATTTTTCACCGTAGCATTGGAAGGCATGGATTAACATTTTAATCGTGAATTTAATATCATTTTAAAGGGATCAGTCTCATCAATAATATAATGCACAATAATAAACATCAACCATGCAATTATCAATCATAATAGAACTAGTGGATGATTACGGACGTATATCTATCTGCGTTTTCCGAGCCAAGAGAAAAACTAGTTGGTCAACTCCTAAGGGACAATGTCTTCGTCCTTACGTTAGTTAACTCGGTGATCTCCATCTTCCTGCTCCAACTCGTATCCGATACTAGTTGGCACATACGCCATATCACATAGACTCGCAGGTCCAAATTAAATTAAAAATTAATTGTACGTGAGCCCAAATTAATAATGCACCTTGAGGCCCCCAACATGAAATAAAGGAATAAAACCACACATTCATCCAATCACATTGAGTAAGTCCCATAATTATCACGATATCTAATATTAACAAATTATATCAATTTCTAGATTTGGGTAATAATATAATTTGGCTAAACATTTTAAACCAATAAAGAAATGAACCAAAGCGAATATTAATTAGTTAATCGTATTAACTAATTAATAACTCATCAATTAAATTATATAATTAATCTAATTAATTATTTAATTTTATCATGAGAGGAATGTGGAAAATAACTCTTTATTTTCCCAATCATATCAAAAATTTAATTAGTTAATCACATTAACTAATTAATTACATATTAATAAGATTCTATGATTAATCAAATTAATCAATTATTTTTATTAATAAGAGGGGACTCACAAAATAACTCTTTATTTTGTGAATTACTTTGATGCAGTCCAAAATCATCCACAATATCCAATATTGATAAAGCGATTCAATTTCTAAATTTATTGTGACAACAAATATTATTTAAACAATAAAGAAACAAAATTCTACAATTAATCTAATTAATTTCATGTAGAAAAAGTAATTAATCTCATTAATTACATGTAATAATAAATAATTAATCTAATTAATTAAATATTATTTAGAAACGGGTTAGACAAAATAACACTTTATTTGTCTTCTATATCAAGTCACACTTCAATAAAATTTTTACGAAACACTAGGGAAGAATAAACTAAAATTGCAATTTTCAAAAATCCAACTTTTTGCCCAAATAGGAATTTACAAATTGAAAATAAATATTTAAAGTTGAATATTTGCAAGAAAATTTGAAAATCTAATTTATTATGAATTTTAGAAATTTATTTCAGCCCCTAGGACTCGTTTTTATGCAATAAAGCTGAAAGTGGGGACTAATTTGTAAGTTTAAAACTTATGGACTCAATCAATCACATTGACCGAGTGGGGCTTAGTGTGCAATTTTAAAATTGCACACCAACTCACCTTCACCGGCTCCTCGCGTATTTGAAACCACAGCTTTGCTAGGGTTTCTCCCCTAACACCACTCAAGCGGCGACCATATCGCCCAGCCGCCACCAGGGCGGCGATGTCGCGGCCGCCATCTTCACGCTTGGCCGAAGTCGCTGGCTTTGGAGATTGCAGCCGACCATTGCAACACAGCGGCGATCGTTCTTTCAGCTGCGGTGATGCGTGCGGTGAGTCGCCGCAGCCTGCGTAACGATTGCGCGACAGATCACGCCGGGCAGCGACCCTTGTTGCCGCCACGGCTCGTGATGCTCGATCTGCAACCTCTTTTTTTTTGTTTTTTTCGCTATGCGTGAATAATTTACTGGATCGATCCAAAATTAATTTTAACGCAATTCCATAAATCACTAATAAATCAAACTAAATTGTTTAATAGAACATTAATTACCCAAATCAAATTGATATAAAACACATATATACACTAACACTTATTGTAGCACAAATAAACAAATCTCAACAAGAGAAACGAGTTGGCTCGATACTTTGTTAGAAATTACCCAATAGACATGCCAATGGAATACAAAATAGGCAATTCTAAAGCGGATCTACTCGTTTCTTCGATGAGATCTGTGATAATTACCGATATAGAAGCGGATTTCGTGGCGAATCTCTCGTGTATCGTCTCCACTGGCCCGTCCAATCGTCAGGCCTCAATGGTGATCCACACATCAAGACTCTTCTCGAATTACGAACAACTTCGTAGTGGGATGATCTCTCTCAATTTAGTGCTAGCTAATTGTAGAGAGAGCTTAGAGACAATGTATATGTCTTAACCACTGTATTATGGGGCTACAATGAGTTATTTATAGGTTTACAATAATCCTATTGGGCTTATGGTTTCTTTGGCCTCAAGATAACTCAACCGGGTCCAACTATTGGGCCTTGTACATACCATAACTAACAAAAGCAACAAGGCACCTAACTCAACAAGCATAAAACCAGAAAAGACGCATAGCACCATCCAACACCAGTCATACGTTCACTTGAAATTGCATACCATTCATCACTCTGACAGTCACTAACGATTAGAATAATCTTCTCCTCGTCCTCTCTCACCATTTGAGCAGACCCGGACCTGAGGACAGTCCAAAGAGACTGCTGCCTCAGGCCCAAAATTTTAAGGATCAGGTTTAAAAAAAAAAACGGAGAACAAACGAGTGAGAAAAATAAAAAGTAAATGTAACCTAAGTATATACTTCTTTTGTTTTTTTTTTTTTAAATAGAACCTAAGTATATACTTATACAATGTTCATATGTTAAAATCATTTTTAATCTATATGTGAAATATAATAGGATCATACTAATTATTACAATACAAATAATTGTACAATTTAGTGAGTTGTTACAATCTTATAAATTGACACATCACCATTAAGTTATTATTTGTTTACAAAATTGTAAAACCTTATATATGTATATATATGTATATATATATGTATATTGTTAAGAAAATATCTAAGCTCCAAAAGCACCTTATATTATCTATGTGTAATATATATTACATACTTTTTGTTAATTTTTATATTTCTTTTCTTTGTAACTTTTCTATCTTTTCAACACTAACTTTGTAGAAAAATTATATTTATTTGAAAAAAAATTGCTCAAATTTGTAAATAACACGTTGATTATACCAACTGTTTAAGTGACTTTTTATCTCAAACTATTACGTATTTAGCGCTTTAGTATATGTTCGTCTCTATTTATTTTTACTTAAAAATCACATACTGTTAAAAGTCAAAGTCAAATAATAATATCAATCAAGTACCATACATTTTAAATCATCACTCATTATTAACTACATATCTTATAATCTCCATCACTATTTATATAAAAATTAATGTTTAGGTAAAAATAAATTTATCC
Source organism: Jasminum sambac (assembly GCA_018223645.1). Classification (NCBI taxonomy): domain Eukaryota; kingdom Viridiplantae; phylum Streptophyta; class Magnoliopsida; order Lamiales; family Oleaceae; genus Jasminum; species Jasminum sambac. The sequence goes on along the minus strand of CP073651.1, from coordinate 4,035,051 downwards.
AAACAAACATTTAGCATGTGCCAACATCAAATTATAGTCACTTAAACAATTTACGCAATAATTGCACTAATCCGAGGCATATATCATATCGTATGTATCATATCGTATGTATATATCATATCGTATCGTATGTATATATCCGAGGCATATATCATATCGTATGTATATATAGGGTAAAGGACAAAATAAAGGAAAAATTGCTGTGATGTCTGTACGGCAGGAGTAGGGGAGTGCCTCGCACGCACTGTGGTCTGTGTGTGGGAAGGGAAATGGAATGGGACCAAAAAAATCTGCATGCATCTATTATTTTTTTCGAGTTTTCAACCAAATAAACGAAAATGGCGACATTTTTTTATCAGTAGGGGAGTGCGTCACACGCACTGTGGTCTGTGTGTGGGAAGGGAAATGGAATGGGACCAAAAAAATCTGCATGCATCTATTATTTTTTTCGAGTTTTCGGCCATATAAACGAAAATGGCGACATTTTTTTATTAGTATACACAAGTGAGAAAACGCTTCCTACAAATGAGGTCAAAAGTAAAAAAAAAAAAAAGAAAAGAAAGAAACGAACACGTGACGTAGTGGTAAGATGCTCACGTTTCGATTCTATGGTCGGGGCTCGATTCTTATAGATGACACCATTTGATATGATAATATATTATTAATTATCACTAGATTCATTCTGTAATTAATTAAATTTTATTTTTGAAGCTCACGTTTCGATTCTATGGTCGGGGCTCGATTCTTATAGATGACACCATTTGATATGATAATATATTATTAATTATCACTAGATTCATTCTGCATGCATCTATTATTTTTTTCGAGTTTTCGGCCATATAAACGAAAATGGCGACATTTTTTTATTAGTATACACAAGTGAGAAAACGCTTCCTACAAATGAGGTCAAAAGTAAAAAAAAAAAAAGAAAAGAAAGAAACGAACACGTGACGTAGTGGTAAGATGCTCACGTTTCGATTCTATGGTCGGGGCTCGATTCTTATAGATGACACCATTTGATATGATAATATATTATTAATTATCACTAGATTCATTCTGTAATTAATTAAATTTTATTTTTGAAGCAACAATTTTTAACATTGTTTAAGAATTGCCAATATACCATATAATTACGACAATTTTTGTAGCATAGGATATAATACTAAATACTAAATATATGCATTTAATAGATTAATAACTTGTTTGATATAAGTTTTATTAACTTTTTACTTTTATTTTTTGTCACTCTTTTCTTTAATTGGCAGTCGGTACCAACATTGCCTTGGGCAGTTATAAATGAAAGTAACTTTTACACATTGCTTACTACAATTATAAAAATTACTACTTTAATTTTTGCAAGTCATGCACCCCCACAATATGTATTGTTAGTACCAAAAATATTTTTGCCTTTAGGCCAGACTCGATTGACGCAAATTAAGTCAAATCAAAAAATATCAATACATGTAATTAATCAGACTAGTGTTTCTACCCGTGCGTTGCACGGGAAGATATATACACATATAATAAATTAGAATCCACAGAAGGGGATAAGTGCAAAAGAATTTCTAAAATTTTTAGTAGGCTTTCGCCTATATTTTACACAAATACACCCTATTATAGTAAATAGCAGGACTTAAAACAAAACAATTTCACATAATTTTATATTGTGTTGATCCAACTTGTACATGGATTGGCTTATTTTAACGGTGTAATTTTTTTAATTCATAAAAATAGGTCGACCCGATGCGTGTATATATGTATACACGCTGAAGAAGAAGTCGAGTTGGAAAAGACATGTAGAAGCGGTAAAACTCGTTGCCATAATTAAAAATTAATTTTTTAATTTAGAAAAATAGGTAAATGTGGCGGGAAAATATGCTGGTTTTATTAATATATATATAGATTGGATCAGATAAATAAATACTGACAATCGAATGGTAATTCATATGTGTATTTTTAGTGGTTCAATATTGTACTGGCTACGTGTTGCCTGTTGAAATATGCCAATATAAGGAGGGTGAGAGAAATATCAAGACTGGGGAAAGAGACAATTTGGAGGGTTGGGAAAAAGGATAATCTACCTATATATATATATATATATATATATATATATATATATATGTGTGTGTATAGATAAGGATAATTTGTCCCTATGTTTTTTATTTCTTCAATAAGACCTCTGGAATTAAATCCAACTCTGACCTCCAAATTCAGTCGAAAATAAAAAATGTTATATTTCAAGACTTCATTGAATTTGAACATTGTGACAGTTTACATTTTTGAAAATTTTGTTCTTGCCTCTGTCAATAGACAAGTCTGTCTTTACCATGTTGAATTTGAACATTTGTTATTGCTTTGACCGGATGAATTCTTGTTGGGTTTAGGCACCATGTCATTACACAAAAAGGATTATAAATTAGAAAGAAACATAAGTTGCAATGGAAAAGAAGGGTTTTAGTTTGATCAAAATATATATATCAATCAAATTATCTCACTACATTATAAATGCACTCTAATTAAAATATAAATTTTTTATAAGGACATTTTACCAATCAATTTGTCCCACATTTATCTTCTCCGGTTTAATTAATAATATGTAACCAAGCTAAAAGAATAATATATACTTAAAAAAAAAAAAAAAGCAAACATGTCAGATAATGGGGTATCTCCATTCAAAAAAGATAAGAGTATCTCCATTGCTATGTGAATTGGGAGAGATGTCATGGAAGAGAGATAGAGAAAAGATGATTATTTTAATTGAAAAAAGAATAGAGGATGTGTAGTGAAAAAGAGAAGAAAAAATGAAAAAGTATTAGAGATGTAGAAATAAATTCAAAATTAATAATAAAATAATAGTGGAGGATGTGAATGTGAATGTGGGAATATAGAATGTGAACGGGAATTTATGGTAAAAATGTGAGAAAAAAATGGAGAAAAAGTGAGGAAAGTGATTTTAAAAATGAAAATTTTTTAAAAATATGTGGTCCACAAAAAATTTTATGTCTATATCTCTCATGTCTAGACATTGGATGTCTACATTATGCAATAGAGATGCTTTAATAGGGTATTTGGTAATTTTCCAGCGCCAAATCAATTCAACTTTGATTTTCGATGACATGCTAGGATTAATTTTTTGAATTATTTTTATTATTATTACGTATTGTATAAAAAATATTATAAAAATGAGTGAGAGAGAGAGAGAAATTATAAAGAGGAATTCATGCACTAGTACTAGTATGAGGTTTTTCTTTTTTTGGGGCGAGGGGGGGGGGCGCCAATGAGAGATAAAAAATTAAGAGCTTGTTCTTTCCATCATTTTATAATAATCTTTGTTCTTTCCATCATTTTATAATAAAAAAATTTCTCTCTCCTCTTTTCAATCACACACACATTCTCCACTACAATATTAACCACACATTTTGTATGAAATATCGTGCACAGCAAATAACTCACCAATCAAACAAGCTCTAAATTTCATATTTGAAGCCACAATTTTTAAAGTTGTTGGGTTGCTAGTTGATTTGGTTATCACGGTCTAGAAATGCTCTATAGACATAGTGGATCCGGAGTATATGGTATAGAATTACATGTCAAGTATTTATCGGTTTGTCTATTACTATAATGACTTCAACATATCGCATCAACTAAATGTGTTGTGTGATATTTCCTAAAAAGTAATGTGGAAATGCATCGTTTTTCCTCCCTCATAATCAAGGGCATAGCCAGGATTCAAGTTTAGGAGGGTAAAGTATGATAAATTTTACTTCTATAATACAGTGTACCTACTAATTTGGGTCTCGCTGATTACCCTGTAATTTAATAATCATCTATGATAGAATTTATATCTAAACTCATTGCATAGTTGGTTTTTAATTTTGTTGAGAATAAATATTGACGTCAACTACTGATATGAAAAGAAATAATATTGATACTATATAGGAAAATGACAATATAATAATCTTTTCCATTTGTCGCCAAAACTAATATATAAAAAATCAAGACTCCCGCTCATAAATTGTAGTGAAGAAACCACTTGAAAATAAAAAATTTCCCATAAATTCCATATACAACATTTTTTTCGTTTGATATTGTCTTCTCGCACAAAGTGGGTGACTTAATGGATGAAGTCATTGAACACAAATTATAAACCAAACAAAAAAAATTAATAAAAGAAAATAATCAAATCAATAAAAAATGGAGTATTCGATTCACAATAAGTTCAATCCAAAACAATACGATTTATGAACCAGTTTATAGATATACTCTTGCAAACTCCAAGTTGCAAATTTCGAAAGTTAGAGCAACAAATTTATTGAAATGTGGAGCTTGATTTTTTGACTTGAAAGAGAAAATCGAATCACCAACGAATTTAGTTTAATCGGCAATTAAATAGAAAAGACATATTATAATTTCATATTTCCTAAATTTACATAATCAAAAATAAATTATTATACAAACGAAAAAAAGACCCAAAAAAATTAAAACTAAAAATAGACATATATGCAAAATGATATAAAAGAAAAGATAAGGGGGAAAGGGAGAGGGAGGCAGAGAGAGAGAGAGAGAGAGAGAGAGAGAGAGAGAGAGAGAGAGAGAGAGAGAGAGAGAGAGAGAAGGAAACCTTAAAATCAATGAACAATGTGATGTAAAAAATATAAGGGTGTGTTTACTTGTAAAGTTGGAAAATGGTTGGAAAGAAAATATTTTTCGGATAAATGAATTCAAGGAAAATATTTTCCAGGTAAATGGTAATTGTAGATATTTGATTGCATTAATTTACAAGTTGGAAAATTATGTTGTTTTCCTTGTTTTTGTGTTTTTTATGAAATTTAAATATTTTCCTTATCTTTATGGTTAAAGTAAATTGTCATTAAAAAAAATAAAAAAAGGAAAACTTTTTCCAGGAAAAAAAAAAACCACTTCTCCCCCAAGGAAAATATTTTCCTTTTAAATAAGAAAAAGAACGGATTTCGAAAAAAATTGAAAAACGTTTTCTTGGAAAAAAAAAGATGCATCAAACAGACCAAAAGCCAAAAAAAAAAAAGGTGAAAAAATTGGTTTGTCCTGGAAAAATTTGCCCAATCAAACACAGCCTAAGTGAAGCATGAGAATATGAAGACTTGAACCCTGGCCTTGCATATGTAAGAAATTAAGGATAAAAAAAAGTTTGCCAACCGCTCCGCAACTTGTTTTGCTATTTAATTAAGTGATACTCTTCACTATATAAAATATTTCAAAAATATATTTGCACCCACTTTGGACTAGATTGGGGATAGGACTAGGTTCTAGCCCCCCCCACCCCCCCGTGGGGGTCTTTCCCCTGCTCATAATTATGATGATTTTATAAATGTTAGGATTGAATTTTTTTAATTAATTTTTATGTGAAATAGGAATTAAATAATAGAGATTTATGTCATATAAGTAGATCTCCACAAAATATGTAAATATAACTAGTTTAACTAAATTAAAATCTGAAAAAAAATGAGTTAAAATGTACAAAATTTCTACCCTAACATGGGCTTAAACTCTTAGTGGAAACCTATATTAAGGCCTTGTTTGATTGGGGATTTAGTTGTTCCGCGCGGTATTCCGTGTAAAAATGTGTGGTTAATATTAGTTTGGGAAATGTGTGTGTGGTTGAAAATGAGTATGAGGTATACGGAATTGCGTGCGGATTTGGTAAATACCAAATAGAACAAGGCCTAAATTACTCAAGATTTTAATAGATCTTTAAAAATATCAATTGAATAAACATACGATTTTTCAATCCATAAAATTGGTTTTAAAAGCCTCAATTAAACATGCTCGCTTACGTGTTGTCTGCATTATTTCTTTTTATGACAACACTAAAAATGACCCAGAAAGTAACCTTTTGTCACATATGAGAATATGCAATGGCACTGGCCCACTATAGAGAAAAAGAGAGAGAAGAGAGAGTGCGTCCGCGTTAGAAATGGAATTCCTAGGAAAACACAAATCGTACATATCTCGTCCGTTTCGTAAACCCCAAAGTTGCAGGATATTAATTGCTTGGCAAGAGAGCAAAATGCACCATCACACATGTTAATCATTTCATGAAATCAACACCAAAAACAAATGTGAAAGAGAAACTAAAAAATACTTCCTCCGCCCCAAAATTATAGTCATTTTCTTATGTTCATACAGATTAAGAAAAATATAATTAATGGTATTAGAAAAGTATAATTTAAGATTATTTTCCTAATATGCCATCTCATTTATTAAATGTTTTATTTTAACTATTCTATTTTGATAATATCAATATATATTAAATGAGGGCATAAAGGACAAGTAATATTTTGACTATATCTTTAAAAGGAATGTGGCCTATATTTTGGGAAGGACGAAAATAGAATAGTGAACTATATTTTTGGGATGGAGATAGTATTAAAAAGAATCGTGTACATTAAACCCATTTATAATAATAATAATAATAATATAAAACAATTAGTATTATCATTATATAATAATAATATGCAACCAAGCCAAAAATAATAATAATACAAACATGTAAGATTATGGGGTATTTGGCAATTTTGAGGCTCCAAAACAATTGAATTGTCATTTGTCACTAAAATATATCTAAATGGTTTATTTCAACTTAAAAATTGTTGATAAACTTCTTAAGTCTTCTTTTTTAAGTTATTAACTATTATCTATGTATAAAGTGACATTTAGTTTTATAGATGCTTAAGATATGTATAATTCCTAATTTAATTATTGGTACTCTTTAATTTATAGTACTTATAAAATTTTAAATGTTGTCTCCTAGAAACTAGATGGTACAACTTTAATTCTCGATGACGTACTATTAATGCCTTGAAGAATTATCATTATTATTATTATTATTATTATTATTATTATTATTATTATTATTATTATTATTATTAGGAGTATGTAATGTAATCTATTGATATATTTATATGCAAAATAAAGTAAAAAAATGAGAGATGTTATGAATAATTGAGAATAATTTGGTGGTTATGAATTATGAGGAATAATTTGGTGGAGGAATAATTTAGTGGAGGAATAATTTGGTAAAAGATGTAATTATTATATGTGAATGACTATTATACCCTTGATGAAATTATGTAATTACGGTTGTACCATTCGAAGTTTTCCTATAAATAGGGCTTCAGTTATTAATGAAATTCATTCCTGAGAATTCCTTAGAATTCATTCTCTCTAAATTCTCTCTATTGTTTCTATACTTTTATAACACGTTATCCTCTAGCCATTTGAGTAATATGAAGGAGTATGCTCTGATTGCATCTTATAGATGATCTTATTATAAATAACCTAATCCATCTCCAATCAATACTTATCTTTCTTTTCTCTCTTATCTTTTTCCCACTTTCTCACGCCTCACTCTCTCTATCTTCCCAATCACTCACATAAAACATTTATGCAGAGACAAAGAGTTGTGGGCAATTCAAGAATTGACAAATGGAAGAAATACGTGCATGTTCAATTGCTTCTCCCTACGAAAAAGGAAAATGTATATATATTATATTACTTTATAATATAATAATATATTAAACTATAATATTCGTTTTCTCGAGATATAAGGAGCATACATTATCAAAATCAAATTTTCTCGACTCCATTATACTCGATTTAACGAGAGCTTCGATTTGACACCAACATTGATAGGGTAATAACTCGTTTTGAAATATGTTATTATCAAACTTTCAAAATTTACAAATCAGTACACCAACTTTTGAAAAAGTTACAAAATAGTCCTTGAATATTTTGATATTGATAAATTGAAGTAGAAAGGAGATAATTTTCCAATCGTAAAACATTGATAAAATATTTTTGACAATTTTACCTTTACGAATTGGAATGGACAATTTTACCCTTAGGGTAAAACCGAGCCTAATTTTGACTGAAAAATGGATAGAATATTCATGAAGAAATTCTAAATCCATTGATTATATAAAATGGCTTGAAGTCCATTTGAGTTAAAAGATCGGAATATTATTTTAACTCCCAATTACATAATGTACTTATTCTAGAAGGATAAGTGTGCTCTTGTAGAAGTAATGAGTATTTGTTCTAGAAGAACAAATTTGCTCCCGTAGAAGTTTCAATATTTAATTCTCGCACTTTATTTCTTGCAATTTAATTCTTGCAATACCTCCTACTTAATGATGGGTTCAACGTCACTAAGCGGAAGGTTTTATATATTTACACTTTATATGCTAAGTGATGGGTAATACCTTCTACTAAGCAGTCCTACTCTGAAGAAGTAGTTAAATATTATGCAATTTAATTCTTGCTATTTAAATTCGTAAATTTATATTTATTGCAATAATTCCCATAAGGTAGGTTCGACCACCTATTGGAGGAAATTTAATTTCTGCAATTTAAATTTATGCACTTTATAGTTTGAGTATATTTCCAATGTGGTGGGTAATACCACCACGATTGGTGTGCATATTTCCAATGTGGTGGGTTATACTACACGATTGGTTATAACGAATCCTACTCCAGAAGAAGTAGTTGATCAAATATTCTAATCATACTCTCGAAGTAGTAGACGATGAGAATAAAATTACTTCCCCATATATACCGAATATTAATGGCGAAAATTGAACAAGTGGTACTTGAAGTCACCATTGGATAAATAGATGAAAATAAAATGCTCAATAGATCCCATGTTGATAAATCAAAGAAAATATATCGCATGGAGAGATTATATGAAGTAATCTCATCGATGATATGAGATTGTATTAATATGAGAATAAAATGCTCTTGAAGAAGCATAATCACTAGATTTGTATTTGAATAAAGCCAATATGATATTATTATTATTACTCCGTAAGAAGTACAAAAGGTGGAACATATTGAGAATATCAAAAGATGGCATTAAACACTCGAAAATATAGAAATGCAAAAAGAATATACATCTTGAATCCATAAATGAGGATGCGTCTGAGAGTATAAATACTCTGTAACTCGCCACCATCAACATTAGGATTTATAATGAAATATTTAAAGGATCCGAATTTCTTTTTAAGCTTGACACTTCTTGAACATATGCATGAAATTTGATGAGTAGTTCATCAGAATAAGTATTTTCTCAATGAGAGATAAACTTATTATTTACACCGATCTAGAAAGCGCTAGTAAGCCATCAAAGAAATTATTAATATTCAACAAACCTATTGGTTTGACATGAAAGTTCCACTGTACCAGCGAGGCTATATTGAATATTTCCTCCGGTGTTGTAATGCTGGAAGGACAATGAAAGCATCACTATTATTCATCATATACATCATGCGGTTGTGGATGGATTAAGCTTGTAGCCCCAACCGTCTTTGGACCCATGGTAGAAGCGGCTCCAATTGGTATTAGATCCAACTAGATGGAAAGGTATTACACTCAAAACTCTTATTCCCCATGATTGTGGCCATTATAAGTCTAGCTAAAAGTTTGTTGTTGGTTCCTCCATATAGTATATTGATTTCTTGTCTCCCTAACTCTTTTAGGTCGGTTTGCCATATCCACATATTGGATATGGCCTACCGCCAGATCCACCAAGAATACATACGGTTTTAATCAAGCGAGGTAAAGTGACTTGTATGAGATGATTCTAAAATCTCCATATCCATCTCTACTCCTATATCTTTTTGCACTATACTTTTAATGTATGAACATGAGAGATATATGAATCCCTCTATTTAAAGAAAAATTTTCAAACCAATAATTGAGTGCACTATTTACTTTTTGACAAATATGAAAGAGAAAATGGTAGAAAAATTTTAGTGAAAATGACATATACACGATTGAAAAATAATATATATATACATATATATATCTTAAAATTGAAAAACAATATTTACAATTACAAGAAAAACATTGATCTTCATTATTACAAGAGCTTTCTTACATAAATATGGAAAAATCATTATACTAAATTTTTCTACTAAATTTACAAACAGGATCTTCTAAAGTAAGTTTTTCAAGACTGTAACGTTTGTTGATCTTTGAATTTGGCCCATAAGGCCATTAGCTCACCTTATGCGTGTCCACTAGGATGTGTCTCAAGAGCACATTGAATATCATCCAAAGGCTCCTTACTCAATCCATCCTTAATGAATGCTATTTTATCTTCTCGATTTCTGGACAAGTACCCCACAGATTTACATCGAGTGTCACATGTCCACCGAGCACATTTGTAGCATCCTCCTAATCTTTTTGCTCTCCGTTTCTTTGAAAAACTACTTTTACCCATACCAGGCATGTATTTAGAAGGAATTGAAACCTCACCAGATAATCGAACCTTTGCTTCAATCAAGCATCGGATATCTTGTGGGATACCCTTATTCATTAGCATCCTTAATCTTTCCAGCCTACCTCGATAAATCCTTTTTAGGATTTTAATCGGTAGTGATGGATAGTATTTTCGAAGATTTGAGAGCATATGATCCATTATAATGTATAGACCCTTGCTAGGATGAATTTTGCAATAATTTTGATGATTTATTTATAGAATAATACGACGCGTATGAAATAAGACTCCGATTTTAAATAAATAATATGAAGCGTAAGAGCTACGATTTCGAAATTAAATAATAGCCGGATGTGATGCGTATGAGCTGTAACTCCGTGTTTGAATAGTGGTAGACAATAATGTCACTAAAAGATGATGGAATATGTCGGTGAATTGTTTCTATGATAAATCATATTGAGCAATATACAGATACTAGTGAAATCGATATAAATTTCTTGAACTAGAAGTTCAATAATACTCGTTTGCAAAACCGGATTGACCATCCCGGTTTAAATAATTATTGAAATCAATATTTCAAGTGAAGAATTAAAGGAATTCTTCAATGATTGTTCTCGATAAATGATGAAATCATTACTAGCCAATATTGGAAATAAATCCCAAATATATCTGGAATAAAGGATGAGAAATATGGGTCCACTCATCCTCCATGTGGACTACTAGATATTATGATATGGATCCACTAGATAGTCACATGTGTATATGATTCGTAATTTGAAATTTATTTAAATATTTGCTCACTGATATGAGCATGATTTCAGATTTAATGATAAAGCTAGTAAATGTATATCCTAATACTTGAATAAATCACGAAAGGATTGAGTATGCGCATACAAGTGGGATATTATATGGCAAATTATTTAAAGTCCTCAAATAAATTGCCGATATCGAGAATAGAATGCAAACGGTCTAAATAATCATATTAAGGCTGAATGATGAGAACATATATGATTAAAATCATACCAACTGTATGAGTTTTGGTGTTCTAAATTTTCTCGGCATGAAGGGGAGTATTAAAGGTTGAAAATGATAATGTAAATGCATCATGTTATATCCTCACAATTAAAATATGAACTTGAAGTTCAAAGATGCATAAAAGATGCTATGAACAATCACATATATCGATTAAGATGCTTTGATAAGTTAGCCTTTAAGCGTTGATATTATGAGATTTCCCAAACATATATATATCAAAGCAAATTATAAAAAGATGGTCTTAATAATGGAGGCATATGCTCTTGAAGAGTATATAGACATAACTATATTGTGCAATCCTACAAGAGGATTGATAATGAGATATCTCGATAAGTTATGTCGATATGGGAAAGAAATGAAATTGAAAAGTGTCGACCACGATATAAAAATGTAGCGCTACATATGATCAATGATAATGAAAATATTGAGATATATTGAAGATGATAAGCGTGAATGTGAAATCCTTGATTTATGAGATGATGAGATGATGATGACTGATGGTTAAGTTTAAAGATAAGCATGGTGGTCATTATATGTTGTATGCTCATGAAAGTTAAATTACCGATCGTGTATGAAAAATCGAAAAGAAAATTAAAGGATCAGGGTGAGCTAAGCTCGTGTTTATAAGTACCCTAAAGGGGAGCTAAGCCCTGGAATGAAATAACCTATTAAGTGAGTATTAAATGTTAAATGATATATTTTAAGTGTTAGTTAGTTATGAAGGTTTACTTATATGTTTACATGTTTTTAAGATGAATTTATATGTTTTAAAAATTGTGTATTTGGAGACATGTGTTCATGGTGAATGTTTTGTAGTTGTGTAAGAAAATTGATGCACTCTAAATGAACGAAGAGTATAAAACCAATGTATATGATACTCATACAAATGTATGAAAAGATTTTGAAATGCTTACTGCAAAGATACTTCAGTATAAAATAGCATTGCACTCTTTTTTTCCTCGACCGGAGGTTTTATCCCATCGGGTTTCCTAGCAAGGTTTTTAATGAGGCAACTTTAAGCGTATTCACATGAATAATGTACTCTTTTTCCTTCATTAGGGTTTTCCCACCTGGGTTTTTCCTAATAAGGTTTTAACGAGGCATATTCAGTGGTATATTGAAACGATAGGAGAAATTGATACGCAGTATCTATTGGATCAAGTTATAATGGAGCTAATGCTTTAGATCCAAAGCGATGATGATATTGAAATCATTTACCGAGTAAAGATATCAGTTCTCAAGATATGAAATCAAACGGGCAACAGATTTTTTCCTTCGATCAAGTTTTTTCCCACTTTGGGTTTCTGACAAGGTTTTAACGAGGCAAAGACATGAATACTCTATACCGAAGACATCATGGGAAGCAATGTTTTGATGAAACGAAGATATAACCACCCAGCCTATCCTGCAATCGGTTTGGAAATTTTTTTCCCACTCGGTTTTTCTCCAAACAAGTCCAAGAGCATTTGTATTAATAGTCATTCGAGGGGAGTGTTATGAATAATTGAGAATAATTTGGTGGTTATGAATTATGAGGAATAATTTGGTGGAGGAATAATTTGGTGGAGGAATAATTTGGTAAAAGATGTAATTATTATATGTGAATGACTATTATACCCTTGATGAAATTATGTAATTACTGGTTGTATTATTCAAGCTTTTCACATAAATAGAGACTTCCTTATTAATGAAATTAAATTCCCGAGAATTCCTTAATTAGTTCTCTAATCTCTATTGTTTACATACTTTTATAACAAGAGAGAGAGAAATTAATTCATGCAATTATTACGAGTGAAAGCGCGTGTGGTTTTGGGGTGTGAGGGGGATTGGAACGGCTACGTAACTACCTGGGAAATGCAGTATCAGTACGCAGGCTACCACTACCTTTAGGGTATAGGTACAGAGAGAATTGAGTGGAGAGGGAAAATTTGAGTGACTGGACAGTTCACATGGATTGGATTTACATTGCGGGCGGTTGGTTGGGGGCCGGGGGCGGGGGTTGGGGGACGGGCGTGGTGGGTTTTTTTTCCTCTTTTCTTTGGGCGTGGGGTGGGGGTGGGTAGGGTGGTTTATTGAGCGGTGGTTTTACTATATTTATCCATACATACATCCAAAGTTTTATCCAGGTGTGTCAAAATGGGGAAGCCGAGCCTCAAACTTTATAAGCATATTCCTACATAGACGAAGCTTAAGCGTCAAAAGACGTTTTTCATTTTTATGCTATTTTAATTATTTTAGACCAATAAGTATATAAAATAATGCATATCTGAAAAAATTATGCAAAATTGCAAACTATTACATATTTTCTAAATTTTTTCCAATAAAAAATAGTCTTTAAAATATTCAAAACAAAAATATTACTTACTATTTCTATTTAGTAACAGCCTCGTGAAATTAAATGAATATAAGGAGATAGTTGACTTTAACAAAAAATAAAAAGAAAAATACAAACATGACGAGTTCAACCAAAATAAAACATGAATATAGCTTGAATATTGAATGTTAGAAATTATGAATGACCGAAATTCAATTAAATATCATCTTCATCCAATAAAAAATAATATAGCGAAGTCTGAAAAAGAGATGTGATCTTGTAAGTTAATATTTTAGATCAAATCTAAGAAATAACTAGTAAAACAATTAAAAGGAATACGTCGTTATAACAGCATGCACGCAAGAAGCGGTCAACTTTAAGTTGACTGCCGTTTTCCAAACCTTTCACAAGGCGAGGCATTTAGATCAAGCCTCCAACCTAGCCGGGCCTTTTAGAGCAATGAATACATCAAAAGATGATGATTAGAACTCTTTTCTTTTTTCTTTTTTTTTTTTCAGTTAGAACTCTTTTCATAAGGTATGCATTTTAGTCTTGAAAAAGAAAAATAAAATAGTTTATTAAGCTTAAGATTGAGGGGAAGGTTTTGCTAGTGGTTTTTGAAAATCACCACCACCACCTGCCTAGTGGTGGTGTGGTGGGGGTGGGGTGGATGGAGGGGAGGGTTTTTAAATTTTGAATTTTAAATTTTTAAATTTTATTTTATTATTTCTTTATATTCATTTTTTACGGTAGTGATATATTTTTAATAAAATTTTATGCAGGTACAATAATTATATTTATCATTAACTGTTAGTCAAAATCAAAATATGCATGTCTGTAATGGTAAATAAAATTTTCAAAAGTTATGATATTAATGCGAGCAAATATTATTGTGTTGAAAATTTTAGATAAAAACTATTTAATTAGTATCAAATTAATCTGATAAAATTAATGATGGACCAAATAAACATATATAAAAAGATAAAAGGTAAAATTATACAATTTAATGAAAATTTCGAACTAATGTAGCTATCTTTTTTTATTTCGAACTAGAAACACATCAAATACACTTTGTCGTAGGCTATTTGCGACAACCTTCCATTATTTTTTAATAGGGTGACCAATTTGCCTATTGGGAGGACAATAAAATACCAATATTTGAAGGTCACGCGTACAACTAACAGCAATGATGGATGGAAATCATCAATTTCGACCATTTTTGCACTAAAGTATCTTTTTTGGATATCTTTGAGCATTTTTTTTTTTTGGAACTAAAGGCTCATTTAACCAAATTTTTTTGGATTATCTGCGCCAATTTCCCTTTTGTTTTTGAAAAAAAAAATTACTATACATTTTAGGGCTTATTCTATACACAATATTTTTTATTTATTCGAATGACATGTTAGATGTGTGGTTATAAATTGGAGAAAATATATTAAAAATGTAAAGTAATTACATGAGTAGTTGAGAATAATGAGAGGGAAAAAGTTAGTGAAAATTAGCTAAAATTAGGGGTGGGCACAGGTCGGTTCGGTTCGGGTTCTGGCCCGAACCAAAACCGACCCAATTTGAATCGGTTTGGGAAATCCCAAACCGAAATCGACCGGAACCGACTCGGGTCGGTTTAATTACTGTGCAAATTCTTTTTTTAGTAAATCGATCAGTTTTCGGGTTGGATTTTTCCAACCCAAAACCGATCCGACCACCAGCCCAAGCCGACCGTAGTGATGGCAACGGGTCGGGTTCGGGTCGGGTCGGCCATACCCGAACCCGAACCCGAACCGCGATGCCGAACCCGAATCCATACCCGAACCGAACCGTGGGTAATTCGGGTCGGTTGATTCAGTATCCGTTCGTATAAAGCCGACTGACGGGTACCCGTTTACCGATTTTTTTTTGTACTTTAACCAACATGTTCACAATTCACAAATATAGTTAATACTTAAGTCTCATTGGTAGAATTTAGAATGCACATTAACACAACACTTGAAAATTAATTTTTCATTTTATTAATTTTATTTTTTTTTTAGGAAAAATATATATATTCGGGTATTCGGTTTGGGTTCGGGTATGACGCTAAAATCCATATCCGAACCATATCCGTCTCGGGTTTTACTATCAAAAACCATATCCGACCCACCGATCCGTCGGTTCGGGTTTTTTCGACCCGTTCGGTTCGGGTACCCGCGGTTTTCGGGTTTTTCGGGTTGTTTTGCCATCCCTAGCCGACCGGAACCAACTTGGGTTGGCGGTTTGTGGTTTAAATGCCCAGCATTAGCTAAAATACGAAATTGGTATTTGAAAAAATACACTTTTGATAATTTGGTATTTTAAAAAATTCTAGCAACACATTGGTATTTAAAAATCGAATTTTGGACACCTAATAGTTTTCCTTGACCGGCGGCGGAATCTTGATTAAAATATTAATATTTTCAATTTTTTGTATTTTTTATTCATTTTCCCGATTTTTGGTTCATATATGTTGTATTTCTTCCGTTTTTTCTTTCTTTTCCCTTTTTTCATCCTTTTCTTCTTCATCCCTTACTCAACAAAGCAACAAAGAGGTATTTTCTCTCTTCTTCCCCAAATCACTCCATTTCCACTGCTGATTCACCCTCTACTGTTGACGATGAAGATCTATACATTTGATGAAAGGTTCAATTTCTTATTTTTTTCACTGTAATCAATTTCGTTTTATTGTGTTGGAATTCTTTGTAGTCGTTTTTGTCTCTGGTCTTGTGTGCTCATTTTTCAAACGTTTCGAAACCATGGCAAGCATTTATCGAAGAACCCTTTTCTGCATAAATTATTCCTTATCGGAATCTAGGGTTTTGGGATTGATGAAAGCATTGATTACAATATTAAAATATATGTAAAACATCTATTTTTGTAGTTAAATATAATGTTTTAGCTGCAGTGATTAAAAAAGAGATTAATATAGTATATGTTAATTGTCAATCCTTATTGCTAATGATAGCTTCTTCCAAGAAGCTGTCATTAGTTTATTAGTTATTAATAACCTTTGTTTATTAAGAATGAAAGCTTTTGTGAGTTAAAATTTAATATTCTTTATTGTTCTGGTGTAGGACTTCGAAGAAGACATTATTAGTTGATACTGATGATCATTGGAAACCTGACCACCATTTTATAACCAGGACAACTTTAGAACCACGCCCTACATCTAATGACTCTTCTTCTAATCAAACAAGTCGTAGAAGACAAAAAAGTACCCCAGAGAAAGAAAAACCTAGCCTACAGAAGGAAAAAACTACCCCGGAGAAGAAAAAACATACCCATAAAAGGAAACTAATTGCTTCCAACTCTAGTTCACAACCTGCTCCTTCTGGTAGCTCTTTGAAATCTTGTCCAATTGTTACTAGAGCCAAAAAAAATCCCTTAGCCAATCTGTGGGTGACAAACCAGTATGGGATTACGGGGATGATCTACCAGTAGATGATAAAAAGTAACCTCATCAAATGATGACATTAAGGAAGATGAAACCTACAAGTTGGACCCAACTAAAATGAATTATGATGGGGACTTTGTGTAAGAACCAGTCCGAATTCGTCCAATTTCGTATATGATTTGTATGTGATTTCGTATGAGATTTGAAATGATATGAATATTTTTTGAAATGATAATTATGTGCACGATATGTAGTATATCTGATGTGTTTGAATATCGTACGACCTTCAAATCCATATTGTATAGGAAAAATTTCTGCATAATGAAAATTATGGCGGTAAGATTCAAGGATAAGGCCATAAAATATAAATTACGATAGAAAATTTATAAGATACGGCCGTGAAAGTAAAGAAGAAGATTGGGAATTTTCAGAGAGTAAAATACCTCAGTAACATATGATTATAAGGCCGTAAAATTCTAAAATGAAGAAAATTAGAAAATTTTCAGAAACTTTTATGCAACCATAAATTTATTAATACGACCATATGATTGGAGTTATAGCCGTAAATTTATAGGTTACGACCGTAAATTTAAGGCGGCAGATTGGTGTTTCTAGAAATTTCTTGCTATTGTCTGGTACATAAATACCCAAATTCAATCCTAAGGCTTTATAAGACACCAAAGAACACCTTCCAACCTCTCTAAGCTTTCCAAAACTTTTTTGGATCCTTATTTGATCATTATATCTCCATTTTATGCCAAGAAAAAGAAGGAGGAAAAAAGAGGAAGAGAAGGAGAAACCACCAAAGCTTTCTTGTGCTTGTTTCCTTTCATCCAAATGTTGGTAATAGATGTATTTACATAGGTTAAGAGGTAAGTTATTCATATTTAAAGCTCTATTAAGATTTGTGATTGATTTTATGATCCAAAAGCATAAATTTCCTTTTGTTGGAAACTAGATGTGAATAAGTTGAAGTATTTGATTTCATAATATGTTTAGATAATCTTGGCATCCTATAATGTTATATGTGAAGAAATTGTGATATGAAAGAAGTGATGCCTTTGTTATATTATGCTTACATGATTGGAAAAGCTCAAGTCCTCTAATTTGAAAGTGTGTTATGAATGAATTGAAGTGTTTGAAATGTGTAACATGTTTTGATGAATTTGATATTATGATACGTTATATGTGATGAATTGGGCATTAACGATATGGTATATATGATACATTCGGTATTTTGAAATAGCAATGCCTTTGTGTATATGATGAGAATGCGTTTTTGAAGCCTTGGAAGTATGATATGATTTTTGATAAACATATGAACGAATGAAGTCAACGCTTGAAGGTAAGATATTTGCACAATCATGTCATGGAAGCATATGTATATGATTGTTTTTCATGTGTCTACATTGTCAATGAAAGATACGTGGCCCAAACGGGGGATCTAAACCCTGATATGAAATGTAAACCTTCAATGGGGGATCTAAACCCCAATATGTGATATGTGGCCTACTGGGTGATCTAAACCCCAACATATGATACGAAATGGCCTAACAGGGGATCTATGCCCCAACTATGTGATACGAGACCAGTGTGATATGATACGAATGGCCAAATATGTGAAATGGGGCTAATATGATACAATGTAAAAGGCCAATATGTGATGTGACTTCAATGATGCCATTTTAATCACATGATTTGCAGCAAGGTCAAAGTAAGAATGTGACATGCATATCACATGCAATTGTATCTACATCTATTCCTACTGAGTCTTTACAACTCGTTATGTGCTTGTTTATATATTGTGAAGATGCAAGATATGAAAAGTATGCTGGAGTCGGCGAAAAGTCCACCAAGCCTTGATATGTGAAGATGTGTGAGGGAAAACTAGAAACAAAGATCCTGCATCGTGTTATGTATGAAAAACAGAAATCTCCAGAGTCATTCTATATGTGAAAGAAAGTTGGGTAAGTTATGTTAATGAATCTTTATTTTGAAGTATGGACTAGGGATTTGGGAAATGTATATAAGTTTGAAACGTATGTGTGACGTTGCCTCTGCAGTTCCGTAAATGTGAAATCAATTCGTATACGATATAAAGAAGTGCACATTATATGATAATACATTTACATATAAGAAATGTGATACAGTACTAGGGAAGGCGTTACACTTTGAACCTATTGTAAAGGAGAAGGGGAAAAGAAATGTGGATGAACCTCAACTGAACGAGTTTTGAACCATGATGAGCCTGTACAAGATCAATCTGGTACACATATTGAATGAGAATTAAACTTTGATTACGAGATAGACTATTCTTTAGATGGGGATGATGAGGTTATTGCCAATAAATTATTATATGATGATGAAAAAACGGTGGAAATTAGGAAAGCCAACAAACTGAAGAAGAAAAGAGGAAATGTTGGTTTAGATGGTGGCCAAGGTCTAAGAAATGGAAACTTGAATATTAGTGAGGGCAATCAGGATGCTCTAGTAGATGGTGGTGGTGATGCCAATAACATAGAAGTAGTGGATAGTTCAGTTGATAGAATTGAAACAATGGCATTTGTTGAATCTAAATGGCCTTGTTCCTTAACTACCTATGAAGAGGGCTACGTTTCTGATCAAAGAAACTTAGATGATGAAGGATCATTGAGTGAAGGAGATGAAGAAGATGGTGATAATATATCAAGGGCAAAAAGAGGGTCTAAGTACCCTATATTCAATGAAAAAACTGATATGAGTGCATTTACATTCAAGATTGGTTTGAAATTTTAGACCAAAGTGATCTTAAAAGAGGCCATTGTTTGGTATTCAATACAGCAGCATAAGGATATTATCTACTTGAAAAATGACTTGAAGAGGGTACATATAGGAGTTGCAGGATGTCATTGGGAGATATCTGCTGGCCATGATCTTGAGCAAACTGGAAGGTGGCTGATTAAGTCTTTGTATTCTGAACACATGTGTGTTAGAACTTTAAAGAATACGATAGTAGATGCTAAATGGATAGCAAAGATATTTATGGAGAAAATCTTTAGAAATCCTAAACCGAAGGCAAGAGAGATCAATGAGGACATTAAATCTTTATTTGAAGTAGTAGTGAACATGAGGAAGTGTGAAAGAGCCAAGGACTAAGCATTGAATGCTATGCAGAATCTAATGAAGAAGCAATATAGGGTTTTAAAACCTTATCTGTTGGAGCTAGTGAGGCCTAATCTAGGAACCATTTGTGTTTTGAAGACTACCAAATTAGAGCCCGGTGAACCAGCTTCCTTCCTCAGATTCTATGTCTGTTTTGCTACATTAAAAGAAATAATGATGAAGTGCTGCAAGCTAATGATGGAGGTTGATGGATGTTTCCTCAAACATGCATATAGTGGACAACTTCTTCGTGTAGTTGGAAGGGATGGGAACAATCGTATGCTCCCAGTTGCTTAGGCTGTTGTAGAGAGAGAAACCAAAGCTAGCCGGGAGTGGTTCCTTAGGTTGGTCTATGACGACTTGCAAATGGGACTTGGAGAATGCTGGACCATAATTTCAGATCAACAGAAGGTATTTACTTCATCTCCTAACTTGTCTTTACTGATATATGCTTAAGTAGTTAACTAAATCCATCTTTCAAATCATTTATAGGGATTGGCTCCAGCTATTCACACAATGTTGCCTAATGTAGAGCACAGGTAGCGTGCTAGACACATTTACACCAATTGGAGCAAAAAATATGGAGGCAGTGAACTACGTAGACAGTTTTGGAGATGTGTCAAGGTAAGCTCAATGGGAGAGTTTGACGCAGAGAGTACGATGTTGATGGACTTATCCCCAAAAGCATTTGAAGATTTCATGGCCACAGACCCCCACACATTCTGTAAGTCACATTTTGAAACACACTATCACTGTGATTGTGTTGATAACAACATGGTAGAGACTTTCAACAACTTCATTCTACTAGCTAATTATAAGCCTATAGTAACCATGCTTGAGAACATTAGACTTGGACTCATGGATAGAACGAAAGACAAAAAGGAATTTTCTTCCAAATTTTTAGTTGGTATTGCTCCTAGGATCAGTCAAAAGTTAGAGCAAGCATATGATGAACAGAAACATTGCCAGTGCAAGTAGAATGGGAATGAACATGAGATTGGATTTGAGGTAATACACTATGGGGTTATACATGTAGTGGACTTGTCTAAGAGGCCTTGTTCATATAGGGATTGGGACCTAACTTGAATTCCATGTGCTTATGCCATTAGTGCAATCCTGACTATGAATAAATAACTTGAACATTATGTGTCCAAGTGGTACTTAAAGGACACATATGTTCAAACATACTCCACATTACTAAGACCACTTGCTGGGAGCAGTTACTGGAACCATAAAGAAGATGGAGTGGTTCTTCCCCCATAGATTCAAAGAAAGAAGATGAAAAGAAAAAACACAGCTAGAAGAAAGGACAACAATGAATCAGTAAGGAGATCAAGAAAATATATCAGAAAGGGATTACCAACACACTGCTCTAGATGATATTTTTTTACAGTAATATACTACAGATAAAATTTTACATATGTAATGAATTATTACAGTTTAAAATCAAAATGTGTGTGTCTCTAATGCTACAGAAAATTCCCTAACGCTACAGAAAATTTTTGAATTTTTTCTTTTTTGGTATTTTTTATTTGATTTGATTAATTCTTTGTATTTGATATTTTTTTCAGTAATGTATTATTCCTAATAAAACTTTATGCATGTATAATAATTATATTTATTATTAAATGTGCGTGTTTCTAATGTGAAAGAAAATGTTGGAAAATTGTGATGTTATATTTATACGAACGAATGCTATTGTGTTGAAAATTTTTGACAAAAACTATTTAATCAGTATTAAATTAATTCAATAAAATTAATTACTGACCAAATACGTACCAATGGGAAAAAAATAAATAAAATTCATAATTGTGTAATTTAATAATTTAATAAGCCATAATTTAATTAAACTTTGGGACTAAAGTACATGTTTTTCAAACTTTGGGACTTAATTATAATAATATCCAAAGTTTAGGACCAATTTGACCTTAAAAAATGCACGTGAGTTGCACATGCAATAGATTTAACGGAAGAATATGACGGAGGTCCTTACGCCGCAACAAAAATTAAGCTTGAGTACTGAATTGCCAAAAAAAAAGTACAGGTCCTTATTGCGCAGCGAGTTCAAACGTTGGGTCCTTGTGGCGCTAATAAGCCTATCAAAATCGATAGAAGTAATTTGAACGCTCTTGATAAATACTCTGTATCGTGATCCACCCCATTTAATTTTTTTTTATGTCTTGACCTGTCCCGTGTTTGTGTCCGTAACGTAATTTCTGATTTGTTGACCATTTTAAAAATTTTTCTCCTTCTAATTTCTAGTTTTAGTGTAATAGCGTAATACTGTTGGTGGAAGTATTGAGATTTTTTTGTTAAAGTAAAGTATTGGGCATTTTAAATTGTATAAAAAATAAATAAAGTTTTACACAGGATGGGTTCGGATCGGGGCAAGGCCGACCCGCCGCACCCCACCCCACCCCACAACCCGTGACGGGTAGGAAATGAAGCCCGGACCCGTTCCGCATTGTCTTTTTTTCGCTCCATTAGGGCCCCATCGGGTTCGGATCGTCGACAAATAAACAAAATTTTATTAAATATATTTAAGAATCTTGATGATCAGCCAACAAATGGACATGAAAATTTAAGTGAATTGATGTACTAAATATATGCATGAATTACTTAAAAGTAGAATCGATCAAACATGCTAACCCACAAAATCTCAAAATATAACAAGAGCAAAAATAGAGCAAACATGCTAATCCAATGTCTTGAAGAAAAGCAACAAAAAAGGGTTTTGACAATTTCTTCAAAAAACAAAAGAAGAAAAAAAAAACCCTCCGAAAAAGGAACAATTCTTGATTGGGGAGTCTTCAACTCTTCATTGCTGCGCCTCCAAGTCTGGTTCCTGCTCCTCATCTCCTTGCTGCTGATCTCCTTGCTGCCATTCCAAGTCTCCTTGTTGCTGCTCCTCGTGCGGTGGAAAAACAGTTGACAAGATAACACGTCCAGAGTTGATGAAGGAAACTAGTAAGGACCAGTAGAAATGGTGGTCATGAATTGAGACGTGCGATGCTAAAGCCCACGCAGTAATGACATCCAAGACGCTAAGATCTTCTGCCGTCCTCAAAGAAGCCAAAAAGAACAGAATCATGCAACCCAAACATCCCCAATACTCCACTGAGTGCGTTCCTATGAAGTGCAATGCCCCATAAGCCGCCACCAGATTACAAACCCAAGATGCAGCGAATTTGATGAAAGTGAGTGCTCTTACCCTGTTTGCTCTCCTAAGAGCATTCACTAGTGTTACGCCACCATACATCGCCAACAAGATAATAAGATGAAGGGGCCCAGCTACATTCCACATCATGAATGATGTTACTGCTGCCATATCATTGGCGTCATCAATGGATGCTGCAGGAGGATAAAAGCTTGTGCCATAACTCGACTGCCATTCTTTAGCCCTCGGTAATTCAACAAGCCTCCAACATGCAAGACCGCAGAAAACCACACACAAAACCGCACACAAAACCGAAGCAATCATGGTCCTGAAAAATAATCCAGCAAGATATCAAAAACCAGATTCCTAATTATATCCAAGCCAGATCCTATCTCATCTCAACAGCGGAAAAAAGTCCCCACACAAACACCTAAACACACCTACCTACTACATAACAACATAATTCACTAATTATTCACGGTGCAAGACAGAATGGTGTTTGATAATGTACCCAATAACATCATAGTTCACTAATTAGTCAAAGATATCAGAAACCTCAAAGAGCAGAACAAAGCCAAAAGAAATTAAGCAGCGTAAGACTCACAGAACCTCGAAGCAACAGGGCACCTAACTCAACAAGCATAAAACCAGCAAAGACGCATAGCACCATCCAACACCAGTCATGCGTTCACTTGAAATTGCATACCACTCATCACTCTGACAGCCACTAACAGTTAGAATAATCGCCTCCCAGTCCTCTCTCACCGTTTTGAGTGGATGTATTTTCCTAATTTCTAATGTATGAATATGTATGTATCGATTATCGGATTATGTTAATAAATTTACCTCGCTCTTGTGATGCCCTCTAGCTTCAATTCAACGAAGAAAATCGTTTCCAATGAGTCTGAGTGGAGCTCTGAGCTCTCTTCTTCCCTCCTCCCTCTCTCGGTCTCTAGCGCTTTGTAGTGCGTCTCTCTCTCTCTCTCTCTCTAAAATGCCTCTCTAACGTCTCTCGCTTTCTCTGTTTCTCTCTCTGTCGCTCTGTGGTGTTCTCTCTTAAAATAAAACGGAGAACAAGAGTAAGAAAAATAAAAAGTAAATATTCTCTCTTTCTCTTCTCTGCGTTTTACACCAGTTTTGTTGGGGGTGATTTTTTGGCTTTTTGGCGTTAAATCATCCCTTTTTCTCTGTTTTTGTGTATATTTTCTTTTAAGAAGTGGTCTATCCACATAGATCTGGGCTTTCTTTTACCCTTTTGTGATTTCGTCGTCTTTGTGCGGCGTTTGGCTTTTCACCGACTTGTTACGGTGCTGTTTGTTCGTGTGCTTCAAATTGGTCGTCTGCTTCGAGTCATCATGGCTTCAATCCATCTCTGGGCGTCAACGTTGCAGATCCGGAAGTGTGGGTATTCCGGTTACTATGTTTTTGACACATTTGTAGGCATTTTTCCATTTTTTGCTTTTAACCGGGATGCTGTGAGTCTGTTCGAAGTTTCATCCTTTCGGTTTTTAGCGGTATTGATCCTGTGGTTTTTCGTTGTATTTTGCCAATTTAATTGAATGAAAAAGCCAATTATTCAAAATAAAAAATAAAAAGTAAATGTAACCTAAATATATGCTTATACAATGTTTATATATTAAAATCATTTTTAATCTGAGACGTGTTCAGCTGTTGCAGTGGTAATACGCCGGCCGAATCTCGGGGAACGCCCGGGTTCGATTCTCACCCCACCCCGAATATAGCTTTAAAAATTTGTGGCTTTCTCTTCACACCCCCCCCCCCCACCCCCCACAACCCCCTACACAAAAAAAAAAAATTCATTTTTAATCCATATGTGAAAAATAATAGGATCATACTAATTATTACAATACAAATAACCGTACAATTTAACGAATTGTTACAATCTTATAAATTGACACATCACCACTAAGTTATTATTTATTTATAAAATTATAACACCTTGTATATTATTTGTGTGTAATATATATTGCATACTTTTCTTTAATTGTTTTCGTATTTCTTTTCTTTGTAACTTTTCCATCTTTCCAACACTAACATTGTAGAAAAATTATATTTATTTGAAAAAAGAAAATAAAAAATACTTGCTCAAATTAGTTCAATCATTTTAATATCCTACTAATAAATAACACACATATTATACGAACAGTTTAAAATGACTTTTTATCTCAAACTACTGAGTATTTAACGCTTTAGTATGTGTCAGCATCAAATTATAGTCACTTAAAAAATTGACGCAATAATTGGACTCATCCTTGGTATATGTCATGTCATATGTATATATCGGGTAAAGGACAAAATAGAGGAAAAGTTGCTGGATGTCTGTACGGTAGGAGTAGCGGAGAGCGTCACGCACACTGTGGTCTGTGTGTGGGAGGGAAAAATGAATGGGACCAAAAAAATCTGCATGCATCTATTATTTATTTCATTCAAGTTTTCAACCCCATTCAACCATATAAACAAAAATGGTGACATTTTTTTATTACTACACAGCTGAGAAAACGCCTCTTATAAATGAGGTCAAAAGTAAACAAAAATTATGAGGAATGATTTATTACATGTTTTAATTAAGAATAAAAATAAATTTTGATTTTCGACTCATTAAAAATGTGATTAAAAATAAACAAACTCGTCTTTGGTCAGATCTACCTTCTCTAATTAGTAAAAGTGTGGGAATAGAACACAAATTTTTCATTTTGATTTTCTGATTTAAAATTTTATTAAGAAAATTATTTATTAATAATTTGTAATTTGCATGAGGGTTGTAGAAGAGGAGAGAGAAAAATGGAAAAATACATATATTTCCCATGTTTGCGATAAAGTGTTCACCATTCTATTTATTATAACACTAATCCTTGAGCCAAAAAGCGACTGCAACTTTTAGCCACGTTGTGAGAAATATGCAATGGCCAGTAGAGAGATAACATCAAATTGCTTTGCCAAAAACAAAATAAAAAAGAACAATGTCCCCATCACACATGGCAACATAATCCTTCCATGGAGTCATACATAAAACTAATCAAATTAAGTTCAATTAAATATTTAAATTTATGAGTTGTTATAAACTTATACTATTTATGGATTACAACCTATTGCACTAGTGAAATGACTCGTGGGTAAACGACTACACCATTTGATATGATAATCTATTGTTAATTATTACCAGATTCATTCTGTAATTAAATTTTATTTTTGAAGCAACAATTTTTAACACTGCTTAAGCATTGTCAATGTACCGCATAATTACGACAATTTTTGTAGCATAGGATATAATGCAGAATGCTGAACAAGCATTTAATATTATATTAATAACTTGTTTGATATACGTATTATTAACTTTTTACTTTTATTTTTTGTCACTCTTTTCTTTAATTTGTAGTCGATACCAACATTGCCTTTGGCAACTATAAATGAAAGTAAAGTTTTACACATTACTTACTGTAACTATAAAAATTAGTACTTTAATTTTGGCAAGTCATGCACCCCCATAATTTGTATTCTTAGTACCAAAAATATATTTGTCTTTAGGACTCGATTGACACAAATTAAATCAAATCAAAAAATATCAATACACGTAATTAATCAGATCAGATCAGATAAATAAATACTGATAATCGAATGGTAATTCATATTTGTATTTAGTGGTTCAATATTGTACTGGCTACACGTTACCTGCTGCAATATGCCAATATAAGAAAGGAGAAAGAAATATCAAGACTGAGGAAAGAGACAATTTGGCGGTTGGGAAAATCTCTGACACGTTTGATTGGTTCTTTTTCCCACCAATCAGGAAATAATCTACCTAAAAAAATTGAAAAAGATAATATGCCCCAATGTTTTTATTTTTTCAATAAGACCTCTAGAATTAAATCCAACTATGGCCTCCGAATTCACCCGAAAATAAAAAATGTTATCTTCCAAGACTTCGCTGAGTTTGAACATTGTGACTAGGGATGGCAAAAAAACCGTGAAAATCGAAAACCGTGGTTACCCGAACCGAACGGAGTAAAAAAATCGAACCGATGGGTCGATGGGGCAAATATGGTTTTTTTATTTTCCTGACCCGGTTCGGTTCGGTTCGGTTATGGTTCGGGGGAAAAAAAACCTAACCGAAAAAAACCGAACCGAACCATTTACCCGCTAGGATTGACGAAGCTCCAGGTTATAATAATTATTGAACTGTGCAAGTTAGTTTACAAATTGTTAGTTAGTTGAGTTGGTTAGCCGCGATGTCTTGCAACCAGAAGGCTCGGGTTTGAATCTTCATTGGTTTATTTGTATCTGAATTTTTTATTAAAAAAATGATTTTGAAAACGGATCGGAACCCTGAATCGAAAACCGAACTGAACTGAACCGAACCGAAACACTAACGGTTCGGTTATGGTTACGAATTTTAACCGACGATTCGGTTCACGGTTCGGGCCGAACCTTTCTCCAACCAAACCGTTGCCAACACTAATTGTGAAGTTTACTCGGGAAAATTTTGTTCTCGCCCCTTTCAATGGACATGTCTTCACTAGCTCTCCCGATGATAAATATGACAAATGATTTCAAATCTGCTCCCTTGCACACTGTGTGTGTAGGGGGCTTGTGCACAAGCCGATAAAAAAATTTGCGGGGGCCACATGAGACCCTCAACTATTAGAGACAGTTATGTATTATTCATCTCACCTAACGTGGATATTAAAAAAAAATTTTAAAATTGATGATATAGCGCCGTGTGAGAGCACCACGTCATGGCGTGTGCAGATTCTCTTGCACACGACGTGTGCAGGAGAGCAGCCGTGCAAATGATTTAGCATGTTGAATTCTTGTTGGGTTTAGGCACCATGTCTTTACACAAAAACGATTATAAATTAGAAAGAAACAAAAGTTGCAATGGAAATAGTTTGACTAACCAACAACGTGCAAGGCGATCACGTTGCCATCCAGTCGAGCTAAAACTCCAATGGCCAAAGGGAGAAGGGTTTTACTTTGATCAAAAAATATATATACCAATCAAATTATCTTACTACATTATAAATGCACTCTAATTAAAATAGATATTTTTTATAAGTACGTTTTACCAATCAATTTGTCCCACATTTATCTTCTCCGGTTTAATTAATATAATATGTAACCAAGCTAAAAGAATAATAAAAGAAATTTTGAAAAAAGCAAACATGTAAGATAATGGGGAATCTCCATTCAAAAAAGATAATAGGGTATCTGGTAATTTTCCGCCCCCAGATCAATTTCAACTTTGATTTTCGATGACATACTAGTATTAATTTTTTGAATTATTATTATTATTATTATTATTATTATTATTATTATTATTATTTGTATAAAAAATACATATATAATGTAAAAAATGAGAGAGAGAGAGAGAAATTATAATTCATAAAAGAGGAATGTTCCAAAACTATCCAGTGTTGAACCTGGAGGGGGTGCGGGGTGGTGGGAGGGTTATTCTGGTCAATGGCGTTGTCAGGCTAGAGCAGGTTACTGTGTTCATTAATTGCAATATCCCACATGAAATCAAATAGTTCGCACACATAGGTACTAGGCTCCGTTTGCATTAATTTATCTGTCATTGGCAGCCACTCCAACCCACGTTCCCCCGGGTGAAAGGGCACGAAAAGCAATGAATCGGGTTGGGCCAAGATCCGCCAGTTCTTGACCGGTAAAATTGATTAACCGGGCACCAAAACGAGATCGTTTTTACATTATCGTAATGAAAAGTAAAAGGTCATTCACACTTATACATCGTCGTAATAAACAGTCAAAGACCATTCACACTTTTATAATAGGAGAACAAAACCAAATAGACCAGTTTGGTTCCAAAACCATCGATGGTGTCATAGTTATGGCACTATCGATGTCGTCGATTCGACCCCGCTTTAAAATCGAGGCACTGATTTAGAATCGGATCGATGAGTCGATTTAGAATCAGCCAAATAGACTTGGTTTGAGACATTGTGAAATAATAATTTACTGTTTAGATTCTACAAAGTTTAATAAATAATTTCTTTTGAATAAGTGGCTTTTTCATTCAGATAAAAATAAGTTTATGATACTAAGCAAACTTGTTGCCGGAAAGTAATTTATGAGACAATATGTAGTTTGTAAAAACTCAATTAAAGAAAGAATCTTATCCTTTAATTAATTAAATAAAATAACAAGGGAAAATAAAAATAAAAACCGCATCAACGTATTTGTGTCAGTGTGCTCGTCCGCTACATTTTCACTGAAGTGACTTTTAGACAATATGTACTCTGTAAAAACTCAATTAAAGAAAGAATCTTATGCTTTAATTAATTAAATAAAATAACAAGGGAAATAAAAATAAAAACCTTATCAACGTATTTGTGTCAGTGTGCTCGTCGACTCCATTTTCACTGAAGTGACTTTTGTGAAAGGTACCCTCTTATTCATCTTCTGGTCAATACCATACAACAGCGAAAAAATTCTGGTTCGGCCTGGCCGAATTTTCTTAAGTTCGGCCACACTCACAAGCCCACCGGGAATGCAGGGAGGCGGGGGGGTCCCTCTCCCTCTCTCACATTATGGTTCGGCCATAACTTCCACATGGCCGAACCATAACATTCCTGCATACAACAATAGGGGGTGATAAATGAAATTAGACAGTCACGTGGTAATAGAAGATAGCGCCACGTTAAGCGCCAAAACTATAACAAAGTTTTAGCATTAGGATTGGATTAAATTTACTTATTCATTTGTAATTTTGTTTTAATTTTTATCTTTTCATATTCAATTAAATTTATAAGTCGTTACAAACTTATGATATTTATCATATACGACCTATTTGCAGAGCCTTGCCTGCTAGTGGAGTAATGTTATCTATTAACAATGATATCCAAATTAATATATCTTTTATAATTGTCAACCACACATCCAAAAATAAATTAAATTTGACCAAATTTAATATAAATACAACAAAGCTCATCCATTTTGTTTTTGCCGATCACAATAGTCTTGGCGGATATAGGGGTGAGGATTAAAAAACTTCCTATAATTGATAATTTTGGGGTTGGGGTTGGGGTTTGGGGGAAGACGAAAGGGACAACTTTGTCAAGAAATATTTGAAAGAAATGTAATCCATTTCTACTTTTTACGGAGGAACATAAGAGCAAGGATGGAATTCGAATTCGGAACCTATCGTTAAGGGGTTGAACCCTTAACTAATAGGTTAACACATCGATCCCTAAAAGAAAAGTAATCTAAGGCCTTATTCTGTTTAGGATAAAAATTATCTCTATTTTTCTCTTTCCTTTTTCAACCACACACACACTTTTCAATACAATATTAACCACATATTTTATACGAAATACCGCGCGTATTAATTTTATACCCAATCCCTAAATATCCAGGGAATTTGAATTTTTCATTTATCTTAATAATAAACCGTTCCATTGAATAGCGGCATTCTTCTACCTGAAGATGGTCCGTAGTTATTCTGTTTCGTGTTTACATGTTTGATGTACAAAACCCAAAGAAAAATCATAAAATGAATTTTTCAAAGGAATGCATATTCAACACCATCTGCACACAATTTCACAACATTATACAAATCGGCTAACCTGAATTTAAGACCGAAATAAAGAGGAGAAAAATAAAATAAAATAAAATAATCTATTACCATACATAGTATGAAAATTTCAGACAGGAAACGAGCAAGAGTGCATAAGAGTGCACGTACATCAGGTACATGAAATGAATCAAGTCAAGACAACACTAGTAGCCCAAAGAAACTTGTCACACTAAAACACAGTTACACAGGAACTATCACGAAGAGACTAGTAGCCCAAAGAAATTTGTCACACTAGAACCAATAGGGAACTATCACAAAACACTCTCTCTCTCCCAATCAGGCACTCTTTCCCCGCAAGCCCTGAAATTTGACATAAGGAGCCTTCCTATTACGAACTCCGGTGCTTGTGCTTGCAACTTCTACACCATTGCTCTCTCCAGTAGGATTCTTCCTATTACGAACTCTGGTGTGTGCGCAACTTCTACACCATTGCTCTCTCCACTGGGATTATACATCTGCAGAGACGACTCAATATAAAGATCCAATTTAGTATATGACAAATCAAGCATGCTGGTATGAAACCCAACTAGAACAAGAAGTGAGAAATGATTTAATAAAAGAAAACACGCAGTTATAACCTGGGTTGCGCGGTCATTTGTCTTCTCTTTTAGTTTACGCCTCTTAGCCCGAAGCTTTCTCAACTCTCTCTGAGCTATCAAATCAACTAAAAAATAATGTGTGTAAAAAGAAGCAATCAATGAAAGCTAGGACTAATGTTGAAAAGGCGCAAAAATATAAAATCTTGGCAGAGCATCAATAAAATTCTATCACTCAAAGTCCAGTGAAGGTCTTTCATTGCGCCAAAAGAAACAAAAGACAAAATAACAAACTTACATATTCTATACATGGTTCGTGAAACTAGATGTGTAATGAAACATAAGACAGGCGTAAGGAACAACGGCGAGACCATTAGTGCTACCAATTTCCAGGTTAAGTATTTGGATCGGATGGTCCAGAAACCATATCCAAGAGATAACACCGATAAAACCTGAAAATAAAATTACGATAACATCATACTAAGCCATGACAAGCAAACCACATCAAGAGAGCACAGAACAGAATAGTATAGAGAAGTACCTCCATTGCTACACAAAGATTAATAAGTTTCCCAGCCATCTCCCGAGAATACCTAGAACGCATGTGAATGTTGGAAAGAACAAAAGCCTCCTCCTTGGCTATCTGGTGCAGCGCCTTCTCAACATCAGAATCTTTAGATGTGGTGGGCGCCTGACATCCTTTTTAGATTCTTTAGCCATTACCTATAGATTTTGATACGCCGCACACAAAATAGAATAAAAGTGTTGTTCATAGGTTGTACATGCCAGAATACATTAAACCGGTTGTTGATCATGAAATTAGAAGTTGTCGGTCAGACTTGTTCTCCGCTCTTTATTTGTCAGCACAAAAGGAACTAAAAATTCAACTATAGTAAAATTTACAAACTTGTATCTACAAATTTCATAAATAACGATGACACAAACTCTAGAAACGAAAATTTATGACTTAAAGGACGAGTATAAAGTAGATTTTTGGTCCTAATTAGCATTCAGAATATGCATAGCCAAGGACGATTATTCACAGCAGTAATATTCTCATAATTAGGACTTTAAATGTCATGTTGTTCTACAAAAATATCACGGTTTGTGCATGAAAAAGCTATAACTTATATACGGTAAGCAAGAAAAATCCCAAGTCAATCGTCCTTGAATTTGAGTTACTTCGATATTAAATTCCGTGAGTTCACATTTATGTAGATATAATAGTAAGGCAAGAAGTCATGAAAGATAGAGAGAACACATCTCATTTTCGATTATGTAAGTCATAATACTTAATTTAGAACGAAGCATGTTGGGACTACCTCGTTGATTTAACCTTAATAGAGTATTTTGAGACAAGCAAAGCAAATATACTACATATAGCAGTGAGTTTTGACATAAACCACTAAAGCATCATCTCAGGTGCCATAATCTATATTATCATTGACATCCAAAACCTACAACAATCACATAGGTTTCAAAGCATATGAATTTTTGCAAGCACAATCATGAAAAGATAACAAAGAAACCACAAGCTCCATGACTTAACTCATATCCCACCAATTTTCAAATTCAGTTCCAACGTTAATATGTGGTCAATTCAAACCAAGGCATTTTACCTCCATGATTCAAAGAGTTTTGAGGTGTGAGCCTCAAGATAAACGAATGAAATATTTAAAGGACTACAGAGTGCATATATATGTTCACAAACCAACCATAACCAACTTTGAAATACATGAACTGAATTAAGAAAATTGAAAGTAACCAGCAAACAATCGTAAAATAGACTACAAATAGTAAGTTCTTGAATTAAAGATCACATAACAAAATTGCAATGTATCTATAGGCTGGAAAAAAACGCCAAGAGTTATCATCGATCTATTATCACCACTTGTTTTGAGTTATTATCTTGTCATGGGCTTTCATTAAAGCAATTAAATAAATAATTAAAATTGAAAATTTCAACATTGCATTGCCAAGCTTGTCAATTAATATAATGTCTCTTCTAGGCAGCTGGCCCCTCAAAGCAGATGGTAACCAAAGAAAACTAACTTGCAAACAGAAACAAATAAAGAAGAAAATTAAACAAGAGAAATAGGAGACGAAAATAAACAAAAATGCACATACACTCCAACATAAGCAAAACGATTGAGTAAAGGAACATGCAACAATAAGCTAAAATGAACTCCACTGGTTTAGCAAGAAACAAAGATATCAGCGCCAAAATAAAACAAAGATGTTAGACAAATATCTTCCAACAATGGCCTGCAAAGTTTTCTTCATTTTTTTTTTCTCCTCTGACCAAAAGAAAAAGTACAAAAAAGAAAAAGAAAGAGACTCAATCTATTATATAATCAACTAAGATGCAAAATTTTGACTGAGGATGATACCATGCCTAATCGTCCTCCTGTTTACAATAAATTTTGACTGATTAAGTTTTAATACTTACGCCTTAAATTTCAACAATTTTGTACAAATTCAAACCTAAACCTAAACCCAAAACCCTTACCTTCACGATGCTAAATTTGGGAATTAATTCAAAAATCCTAGTTAACACATGGGATTTGAAATGGAAAAGTAGTTGACTTTTACCGGGGAAAAACAAAGGAGAAACTGAAGAAATTTTGTACAAATATGTCAAAAAAGGCACACAACCGGACATTTTTTAAAGTAGTTACCTCAAAAAGAGAGGGGGGCAGGGACCTTAATCTGTGCCGAAAAAATCGAACGAGGCGATGGACGAGCAAGAACGAAGGAGAAAATATTTCGAGCAGCTGCAACAGGAGTAAGCAAAGTGTTCTCAGACGAAAGAATGTGAAAATGGGGAAACAAGGTATTTAACTTTTTTTTTTTAATTAAAATCCATAAAGTAGTCCAAAACTATGGACTGCTTGCAAACTGGCATGTCTCTATCAGTGTGTGAGCATTATATGATGCCCACATGCGGGCATGAGAAACGGGGTGATATATTCAATAAGAGTATGTTAGAAAATAAAAGAATTAATAAAGCAAGTGGACTGTAATTTGAAATGGACAAGTAAATAATACAAGCTTATCTTCACTTTACTGAAGGAGTATGAATCCAGCTGAGTAAATTTAATTAATCAAGCAGAGTAAATTTAACAGTGAAGATTACACACGCTAAAAATTGAGTAATATGCAATAAATTCTGGCCCAAACAAGTGTTGTGCTTAATACGCTCCAGCAATAAATTAAAAGCATAGGCAACAAGATTAACCAAAATAAATAGCATAAATGAATCAAAATAAAGGAAGAAATCTGACCCACAATTGGCTTCAGTATTTTTATCCACCACAAATCATTACCATAGCTGCCAAGATTAAAAAATAAATAAATAATAAAAAATTAGGTTAGATGAATGATTATTCGTTCACAATGGAGGGAAAAAAAATGAAGAAGGAAGTTCTTGGCCAAAAAATAATCTTTTGGCCTTTACGGTTCGTAACAAATTGGGGAAAAGGATGATAATCAGAAGAAATCATCCACAAACAGAGAATTATGACGAAGTGAATGAAGTGAAGAATTATAAGATTGAATGGAATGAAAGGAAAATTCATATTAACACAATCGAAGGCAAGAAAAAGCACCAAAATACATATTAACACAATCGAACGAGGATTTGACCTAAATTCGTTGAATTTTCAAATAATCATGATACGAAACAGAAGAGAAAAAATGGAGAAGTGAAACCACAGAATTCTTCTATTAACAACAAAATCAAAGTTCAAAGAGAACGCGAATTGGAAAGTGAGATGCACGTACCAGCGGAGTAAGTCGGAAATGGTGGAGGGTGGAACCTAAGGTAGCCGAAGGGTTTTACGGAGTTCTTTTGTGTAAATTGCAGTGAGCATACGTAACCTTTCTGAGTGTTATTACGATGGGTCTCTAACCTTCAAAGTACTGTATGTAGAGTCTCTAATTTTCAAAAGTTAGCACCAAAAATCCTTATGAAAAAAATGTTACTTGGATGGTCAACCAATCAAATTTATTGTTTCCTCAAAAAAAAATAAAAATAAAAATAAAATTTATTGTAATCAGCAAAATTGTCCTTCTCATCAATAAGCAAATTTTACAAAATTATCTCAACTTGAAAATTGTCGATAAATTTCTTAAGACTTCTTTGTTTAAATTGTTACTAGTCGTCCATATATAAATTGATATTTAATTTTACCATGCCTAACTTAGTTATTTTTCTCTTGAATACTTTGATAAGAATATGTCTATTTAGTTTATTAGTCGGAAACGCGTGCGTTGCACATGGTTCTTCAACGTTATTCTGAAACGAACATATGTTTGCTGTGATGGATCAATAATGTACCCATGAAATATGGATGAGGAAGAAGTATTTTGGATAGACCAATTGCTACTTTTCTTATTGCTCTCGCTTTTATTGTCAATTCATTCTTAACTGACTGAAGATCTTTGATAAAGATGTGAGGCCTCTTTTCTCTTTCATTAGATGTGATAACTGCAAATAATCAATCCATAATTTCTAAATCTCATTTAACTAATAATTTGATTAAAGGAAATAATAAGAAACTGAAGGCAAGTTTGAGATCCAAATATTAGATAAATCCAAAAGTATAGTAAATTATTTCTGCCAATTTTAACCATCCAACGACACTGCAACAAAATGTCTTGTCATTAATTAATGTATGTGCCTAAATATAATGTGATTTGTCATTTCATCGTATCTAGATTAATTTTTCATCCTATTTCTTTTTATTCCCAACTTCTGTATATATAGAGAGAGAAAGAGAGAGATAGATGCTATATTTTAAAATTATGTTGTTGATATATTAAATTAAATTACATAATGACAAGGCACAATTTTAAAGACAAAAATTGCTAACACGGCACAATTAATGTTGGAAGGCGTGTAACGCAATGTCTACCTAGTTTTAAACATTGTCCTTGACATCCTCGTCATCAGTTCAATAATTTCCATCCAATAAACACATTTTTCTCTTATTCTATGTGAGATCTGCCTTATAATCTTATTTTTTAGGTCATAATTTATATTTATTTATTTATTTATTTTATTGCATTACTTAAAATCTTGACAATTTCTTAATAAGGTCTCGGAATTGAATGTCATTTTTGTTATTAAATTTTAATCCTAAACGAGTCCGATAATTAACCATAACTCTTATAACTTATATAAGAGCTATTTTATTTTTATTTCGTGTCTTTCTACTTATATATTTCCTTTTTGTTGTATTGCTCATCATTCATGATTGAGTGTGGGGTCGATTTCAAAAACGATACTATGTCATATGATTAAATTTTGTTGGTAGCCCCCGAAGGTGCAAGCTACGATCGATATGGCGTGCATGTCGTAATTGTCTGCCTACTAGATCAAAACTTCTCCAAAGAGGCGTCCAATTGCAGGTTAATTGCATGTTCTGTGATGCACATTTAGAGGATGTTGATCATCTTTTTTTGCCTTGTCCATTTGCACGACAGTGTTGGAGATCGGCCAATCTTACCCCTTTGTTGCCTAATGATAACTTGGTTAAGGAGTCGATTTTCTCAATTCTTTCCTCTCAAAGTGAAGGGATAACCCAGAAAATATTCATGACAATTTGGAGTATTTGGAAGCAAAGAAACAGCTCGCTATGGAATGAATGGGTCTCACCTTTCCCCGGGCCAAACGGTTAACTCGGCAATGAGTTTTCTTTCAAACTGGTTGTCGGCAAAGGAAATTCCAGCAGCAGTTTCCAATTCAAATTCAGTTCGGCGGGCTTGGTCGAGACCACCGACTAGTTATCTTAAATGCAATGTGGATACGGCTATTTTTCGGGAGCAAAGGATGATTGGTTTTGGCAATGATTATTCGAGATGAAGAGGGTAACTTCATTTGTTGCTGTTCGAGGGCACTACCGGGTGAATTCCAAGTCAAAGAAGCTGAAGCAATGGGTCTCCGCGAAGCTATTATTTGGGCTAGATCCTTATATTCACGGAAGATGATATTCGATTTGGACGCCAAGCTTGTTGTTGATGCTATCCATGAAGATAGGGAAGATTTCTCGTACTTTGGTTCTATTATTAAAGACTGCAAAAGCTTTCTTTGCCAATGTCAAGATTTTGCAATTTCTTTTGTCCAGCGAGATGCCAACGTCCCTGCTCATGAGTTAGCTAGATCGTTTAGGAATCATGTTAGTCCTACTACATGGAATGAGGCTCCCACGTTCTTAAACGCCTCTCTTTTGTATGACTTTAATTTTTCAAAAGAGTTATAAATTTTTTTCTTCAAGAAAATAAAAAAAATTGTTGGTAGCCAAATCATCGGTCCAAAAAAGAAGGGTTCATGACTTCATGTATTGAGACTCCAGTACTGAAGGTGTCAAGATTCTATTTAGAGAAGTTTGTCTTACTAGGGGCTTGTTGGGTAAAGTTTTTATGAGACGAAAATTGATTTTTCCTGGGAGAATGTGTGATTACAAAGAATTTATTATGAAAAGTAATACTTTTTGTTGAATATGAAACAAACTACATTTTAAGTTTTGCTAAACAAGCGCTGGGTCTTTTTGTGGCCGAAGTGTTAAGATCATGAGTCATTAGATCTCAGTACTCTGCACCAATTTATTTCTTTATTTAGAATTACAGTCCCAATACCCCACCACATTTGGCCTTGAGATATTACGGGGTTAGATACTTTTAGTTCTTTATTTTTTTCTTTCCCTAGGGATGTTGAGTACCAGATCTTCGGGTCTCAAGTCCATCTTTTAGTATTAGATTTATTAGGGCAAGCCTGGAGCTTACAGGATACTATTATGATAATTAATTTTATTAGTTGACATTATAACAAATTTTATTTTTTCTAAACTTTCTCTGTGTGTGTATATATATATATATATATATATATTGTGAACGATAGAGTCGTCATTTCAATTTTTGGTATCAAATTTATTACAAATAACCCTTATTTATAGGAAAATATTAGGGCACATTATATTACATATATTGATCCGGTATGCAATAGTCATTCACACAATAAAACATAATTATTATGTTAACTTTCAGTGCCTTTTACTTTCTCTTTTCGGTACTTTTACTTAACTTTTACAATATTCCCCCTTAAATAACTATTTATACAATTGTCTTTTAAACTTGTTTGGAGAAAAATCCAGTAGGAAAAAAACTTTCAAACTGATTGTAGGAGAGCCTGAGTGAACATATACTGCTTCATAAAAACCTTGTAGGACAAAAGCTGAGCAAATAGAAAAGAGTAAGTTACTCCCTCTGATGGTGATCATTCTTATAGGAGTATTTATGTGCTGCCTCGTTAAAACTTTGTCAAGAAAATCCAATGGGATAAAACTTGCTCGAAGGAAATAGAGTACAACCACTCCATCTGATTTCGTATCTTGAGGACTAATACATTCACTTCTAGTGAAGGATTTTAAGATCATCATCTGACTTCAAGTAATGTCTTCATTATAAACTGATCTCATAGATGCATTAAGTCGAGTTCTCTTGTAATCCTCAATATATCACGAATATGTGAAATGGAAATTGCTTGAATCTCATAACTTGATAAGTGGGTTAATGTCGTTATTCGTACTGTGCTAGTTGAAGTTAAAGAAGGAAAAGAAGCTTAGGGTGTGTTTGATTGGAAGAAAATATTTTACATGAAAAGCATTTTACATGTAAAATGTTTTCCCACCTAAACCCATAGGAAAACATTTTACATGCATTTGGCAAAAATTGTGCTTGAAGTGATTGTACCTTGTAAAACAAATGCATTTTACATGTTGCAATCAAACAACAAAAGTAGGAAAATGTTTTCCACGATTTGACATTTTGCATGTAAATTGTTTCAATCAAACACACCCTTAGATCATGTTTATTTTACTATGCGAACCAAAAGTTAACTGAAAATAAGTGTCTTTGATAGTGCTACAGATCACAAGATGTGTTGATAGTAATGGCTAACGGTCTGAGATATGTGCTTGATATCGAAGTTTGATTATGATTAAATAATATTATTTTTTCTGTAAAAGAATGTTACCACGAATGTAGCCTAAATTGCTACACCATAGAACAAGAACTAAAAAGTTTTGTATGTTTGGTGAGCGCAGGTTTATCCCAAGTCGTGGACTGCCATTTATGTTGCACTTGATAACGTAGGAATGTGGAACCTAAGATCGGAGTTTTGGGCTCGACAGTACCTTGGACAACAGTTCTATTTGAGGGTGTATAGAGACTCGACCTCATTGAGGGATGAATTCCCCATCCCAAAGAATGCACTTCTATGTGGTCGGGCAAGGGGACGACACACACGGCCCCTTAACTTTTGAGACGAGAAATCCCATGGCTAGCTCGGGAAAAGTTGCATAGCTCGAGGAAATGAAGACTAGAATTTGGCTATGGAGAAAATTAGACCTTTTCTTAGATAAGTTTAATCTCAGGTACTAAATCAGCACCTATGAACCTTATTTAGGACCATGTATTTCTTGTACTTTAAGCTTAATGACCTTAGCTCAAGGTCACATTCTTTTAGCTTCCACCCGATATTTATTGTATCTGGTTTGCGTTGTTTTGGATTATATATCATTATATTTAATAATAATTTGTTCTTCTCAGTCAAGCTTAGTCAGTGACGCACTTGCTATTATTCCCCAAAGACGAAATATAGTAACCCACTCTTGGTTACTTTTATCGTTCAGGTTAATTGTAATCCCCTATTGGACGGATTCTCTCTAACATTGTATTTCCTCTTTCATTTGGGATACTAGTTGTCGATTCCGGGGGAATGTTTCTCACCGTCTACTTGTGTGTTTGTAGAAACAGTTCAAAGTTTACGACAACTAATGCTAAGTAGCAGCTAGCAGTACAGCCGAATAGATGCCTGTTTTAAGAAAAATAAGAGAGAGAGAGAGAGCCAAATACCGGTAAAATAGCAACCAAGTCTTGTAGCGTCTCAACTTTTCATTTATCTTCTCCCATCGTAACTGTTAATTTATTTTAAAAATATTAATAAAAATTGAAAAGAAAAAGATTACGTTTTCATATCATTTTGTTTATGTAAATACATGCAAGGTGCTTTCTTAAATAGTGCCAAAAAAAAAAAACCCTTTCAACCAAACGGTGACTATCGGTAGCTTGCTTTCTCTTTGGTCCGACATGAACAACTTCCATAGGTCTATGTGAATCTCCCTCATTGATTCTTTCTTTGCTCTTTAGACTATAATTTTGCGATCAAATCATTAAACTAACATACCTTAAAATAGACTCAAAAAAATAAAAAACATAACCTAAAATAAATACCAAATGTAAGTTGAAATAAAGGTTTGATAACAGTATATAAAATATACTACATAATTTTCGGTGGCCTTTGGCAGCTTCAACTGATCCACTGAACCAGGTACCGATATCGATGGAGAATACTTAAGCAGCATATTGGACTCCCAGGTGAGGTTTACACCACTGGATCCATGTCAGCGGAAAGGAAAAATACAGTAATTAGGAGATTTAGAATCAATAGAGATCTTGGTTTTCTCAAGTAAGCGAAAACAAAAAATAAGGCCTTATTAGACGGTGTAAAAGTTCCATAAAAATCCGCCCTAACAAAACATTGGACGAACAACTCAACAAAAGAAGGCGTAATGAAGAGGAAATTTCTTAACTTAGCAATAACACAGTAGCTCCTTCTAGTAAAGATCTCCGTTTCATGACAAAGCTCAAAACGTCTAGTATGGACCAATTTGCACTCCTTACTTGAACTACCAAAACAAAGCCTTTAACTTTAGCATCCTAACAAATACCAATATAATTATGTATTCAAAATTGATATCTCTAGTAAAAAATTCCCTCAATTTTATATCCAAACTATTGCAATGCAGTTGTAATCGCAACCACAAGTATATGATATAGGTCCACGAACAAATCCCCAAAAATCTGCAAGCAAAGATCAAATAACTTCGTACTATGATGCAACTAACGCCCTTTCTAGCAATGCTACACCAAATATACATAAATCATTTGGGCTATCAGAAAGGCAACTCAACCATTTCATTTAAATTAAACAACAAAGGTCAATTTTTCTTGTTTATGCCATTATGAAGAGGAAGCTGAACATGTTTTACGGATTAGTGTAAGCTATTACAAATAGATTATCAAAAAGAATTGTAGCAACTAATATCAAAAGCAGAGTACAATGAGAAGCAGAGAAGAGAAACTTTTCAACAATTGTAATCTATCTGATGTACGATTAATTGAAACAATAAAAACTAACTATCAGAAATGTTGAGATTAATTGAAGACAGCAAGACACAAAGATGTGAAGAAAACAACATAAACACATACCTCTGATCAATTGAAGATAGTGTAGTATCAGTGCTTCGAAATCCCTAAAATCCAAATTTGAGAAGTGTTGCAGAATTCTTTGGAGAGGATGAACTTCGAACAATTGTGTAGATCTGTGGTATCGATGGGAACTTAGAAAGGAAGAAATTGGAAGATTTGCGAAGATCTTGTGTAGATTTGTCTAGATATTGGAATATATTGGGAAGTTGGAAGAAAAAATCTGATTGAGAGGTTAGTGATTGATGATTATCAATTAGCTTCAATTACTCTGGTAGGATTGAGCCAAAAAGAGACCTGAATGAGAGGGAATCATGGATGCAATCGGTTGAGAAAGGAAAGTGAAAAGAGAGCGCGT
Organism: Jasminum sambac; assembly: GCA_018223645.1. Classification (NCBI taxonomy): domain Eukaryota; kingdom Viridiplantae; phylum Streptophyta; class Magnoliopsida; order Lamiales; family Oleaceae; genus Jasminum; species Jasminum sambac. Next base: position 3,992,908 of record CP073651.1, on the reverse strand, counting down.
GATTTTGTTTTTCCTTTTACTTACGCGTAGGGATTCTGACACAGGAAGGAAAGGCGCGTTAAACGTGACAATAAAAAGCCCAAAAAAAAAAAGGAAAAAAAGAAGGAAAATAGCTGGACAAAGATTGAGCGGGAAATCAATTAAAAAATATATTAAAAAATAGGGTGAAATACCCTAGTATTATATATATAATAATAATAATAATAATAATAATAATAATAATAATATAGATTATTATTATAAATGGGTTTAATAAACACATATTCTTTTAATATTTTTAGCTCCACATTTGTTTTTTGGTGATGACAATTATTATGGATGTCTCACTTTATCCTTCCATGGAATGATTATCCGTGTGTGGTGGTGCATTTTGTTCTCTTGCCAAGGAATTAATATCCTGCTTCCACGCTCTCTCTCTCTCGCTCCACTCTTCTCTCTCTCTCTCTCCAGTGGGCAGTGGCCATTGCATATTCTCATATGTGACAAAAGCTTACTTTCTGGGTGAAGCCTTTTTCGTGTTGTCATAAATAGAAATAGTGCAGACAAGCGAGCAGACTTTTAAAACCAATTTTAAGGATTAAAAAATTGTAGTAAGTTTATTCAATTGATATTTTTAAAAATCTATTAAACTCTTGAGTCATTAGGTTTCTACTAACGGTTTAAAATACTCATAATTACGAAGGAGGAAAACTAATGCATTTCCTCCACATTACTTTTTAGAAAATATCACACAACAAATTTATCCGACACGATATATTAAAATCATTAATAATAGACAAAACGACAAATATTTGACATGTAATTCTATACCATATACTCCACTATGTGCTTCTGTAGTGTGATAACTAAATCAACTAGCAACTTGACAATGTTAAAAATTGTGGCTTCAAATATGAAATTTAACTACTGAAGGAATGTGGTAGTAATTGACAATAGATTATTCTTATCAAAGGTTGTAATATTTTACCCACAACATTCAAGTCGTTCTCAAAAGAGTTTAATTTTTCATTTAATATTGCACTAGAAAAAATTTTGGTTTTAATGACGTTTAAGAATTTTATTGGAAATTTTTTCATTTCTGATTACATTTAACTAGAATGGCTATTGTAACTCTAACAATGGATAGATTACCAGTCCAGAGGCTTGTTCAGGTACCCACCATGGATATCTTATGATACCTACAATCCGAAGAAAAAAATTTGCGCGGGCCGGTGCTCCTCCTACCATCAAGGAATAGTTACGTATTATTTATTTAACGTAATGTAGATATTAAAAAAAAATTTTAAATTTTTTTTTTAGTCACGTGGCTTGAGTTCGATACCCATATGGGTATTTAAACAAAAGCATACCACTCTAATATTTATTAGTCTACGAGACTAATTTTTGCTGATAATTCTCATGACCATGTAAGTGAAAAATCTATAAAAAAAAGAATTAATATTATACTAAATAAATAAAAGAACACTGATGAAATCGAAGCCTGAAACGTGATTGGAGACTAATGAAATTGTCGACGAAGTTGTCACGGTACACTTGTTACTCTGTGCATTGATTGCAATATCCCATGAAATCAAATAGTACACACACATAGGTACTAGGCTATGTTGCATTAATTTCTCTCCCAAATAGTACGCACACATAGGTACTAGGCTATGTTGCATTAGGCCTTGTTTGATTGGGGATAATTTTTATTCCATATATTTCTTTCTCTTCTTTTAAATCATATACACACTTTTCAATATAATATTAACCATATATTTTACACGAAATACTACGCGTATCAATTTTATCCCCAATCAAACAAACTCTTAATTTCTCTCTCATTGGCATATTGCAGCAGGCGGCATGTAGCCAGCACAATATTGAACCACTAAATACAAATCTGAATTACTATCGATTATCCGTATTTATCTGATCCAGTCATATTATTGATCACAAATTTTCTGATACCCTATACGGTACATGTCCAATAGAGACAGCCTCCCCTAAATATGGGGGGCTCACATAATTTTTTATTTTATTTTTTTTTTATCTTTATTGAATATGGTATCTCTGTTGGGTATCAAAACAAGAGATAATTTTTTATTTGATTTAATTTGTATCAATTGAGTCCTAAAGACAAATATATTTTTCGAAGTAACAATACAAATTATGGGGTGCATGACTTGCCAAAATTAAAGTACTGATTTTTATAATTGTAGCATGCAATGTGTAAAAGTTACTTTCATTTTTAGCTGCCAAAGGCAATATTGGTATCGACTACCGATTAAAGAAAAGAGTGACAAAAAATAAAAGTAAAAAGTTAATAATACTTATATCAAACAAGTTATTAGTCTATTACATGCACGTTTAGCATTCTGTATTATAATCCTATGCTACAAAAATCATTGTAATTATACAGCATATTGACAATGCTAAAACAATGTTAAAAATTGTTGCTTCAAAAATAAAATTTAATTATAGAAGAAATCTGGTGAGAATTAACAATAAATTATCATATCAAATGGTGTAGTCTTTTACCCACAACATTCAGTAAGTCATTCATATTTAATTCACCAATGATATATCATCATTGTTAATAAATACTACTTTCGTTCCAGAAATACAGCTCATTTTTATTTTCACAAAAATTAAAAAAAATACAATTAACAGTGTTAAAAAGTAAAATTTAAGATTATTTCCTAACATATCTTTCATTTATTAGATATTTTATTTCAACTAATCTATTTTTGGTGATAATAATATACATTAAATGAAGATATATAAGACAACTAATATTTTAACTACATTATTAAAAAGAATGTGACATATATTTTGGGATGAGCAAAAAAAAATAGACTATCTTTTTTGAACGAAGGTAGTAACATTATTCCACCCGTTGGGCATACGCTAATGCAATAGGTTGTAATCGATAAATAGTATTTTATAACAACTCATAAATTTAAATATTTAATTGAACTTAATTTGATTAGTTTTATGGAGTGTTGTGCTCCAATGCCAACTGTTGGCATGCTCACACTCTGAAAAAAAATTTGTAGGGTCCATACAGATTCTTCACCATCAGAAGGACAGTTGTGTATTATTCATCTCATCTAATATAGATATTAAAAATTAAAAAAAAAATTACCAGATGATGTGGCCTACACGTGGAGGTATGAGCATGCCTATAGTGAGCAGGGGAACAGAGGCGTAGTTTTACGTATGGCTCCGAGAGATTATACAGCCATGTGTGATGGGGACATTGTTCTTTTTTATTTTGTTTTTGGCATTAACTGTGGCTAAAAGTTGCAGTTGCTTTTCGGAGTCAAGGGTTAGTGTTACGACAAATAGAATGGTGAACACGTTATGGCAAACATGGGAAATATATGTATTTCTCCATTTTTCTCTCTCCTCTTCTACAACCCTCATGCAAATTACAAATTATTAATAAACAATTTTCTTAATAAAATTTTAAATCAGAAAATCAAAATGAAAAATTTGTGTTCTATTCCCACACTTTTACTAATTAGAGAAGTTAGGTCTGACCAAAGATGAGTTTGTTTTATTTTTAATCACATTTTTAATATGGCGAAAAAAATTTTTTATTTTTATTCTTAATTTAAACATGTAATAAATCATTCCTCATAATTTTTGTTTACTTTTGACCTCATTTGTAAGAGGCGTTTTCTCAGCTGTGGCCTGTGTGTACTAATAAAAAAATGTCACCATTTTTGTTTATATGGTTGAAAACTTGAAATAAATAATAGATGCATGCAGATTTTTTGGGTCCCATTCGTTTTTCCTTCCCGCACACTGATCAGTACTGTGTGACGCTCTCCACTACTCCTACCGTACAGACATCCCAGCAATTTTTCCTCTATTTTGTCCTTTACCCAATATATACATATTATATGATATGATATATGCCAAGGATTAGTGCAATTATTGCGTAAATTTTTTAAGTGTCTATAATTTGATGCAGATACATATTAAGAGCTTGTTCTTTTTATTATTTTCCAATAAAAAAATTTTCTCTCTCATCTTTTCAATCACACACATATTTTTTAATATAATATTAACCACACATATTGTACGGAATATCGTGCACAGCAAATAACTCACCAATCAAACAAGCCCTAAAGCTTTAAATACTGAAGCGTTAAATACTCAGTAGTTTGAGATAAAAAAAATCATTTAAATAGTTCGTATAATAAGCGTGTTATTTATTAGCAGGATATTAAAATCATTGAGCTAATTTGTGGGTTCGATTATCACCCCACCCCAAAAATGGCTTTGAATTTATGGAATTTCCCACCCTTCCCCCCCAAAAAAAAATCATTGAGCTAATTTGAGCTAATTTTTTTTCCTTTTTCAAATAAATATAATTTTTCTATAAAGTTAGTATTGGAAAGATAGAAAAGTTACAAAGAAAAGAAATACGAAAACAATTAAAGAAAAGTATGTAATCTATATTACACACAAATAATATATAAGGTGTTACAATTTTGTAAACAAACAATAAGTTAGTGATGATGTGTCAATTTATAAGATTATAACAACTCGCTAAATTATACAGTTATTTGCATTGTAATAATTAGTATGATCCTATTATATTTTGCATATGGATTAAAAATGATTTTAATATATAAACATTGTATAAGTAAATACTTAGGTTTGTTAAAAAAAAAAAAAGGATATATTCTTACATTTACTTTTTATTTTTCTCACTCGTTTGTTCTCCGTTTTATTTTAAGAGAGAACACTACAGAGCGACAGAGAGAGAAACAGAGAAAGCGAGAGACAATTACAGAAGCATTTGAGAGAGAGAGACACTACAAAGCGATAGAGACAGAGGAAGGGAGGGGAAGAAGAGAGCTCAGAGCTCCATTCGCACTCATTGGAAGCGATTTTCTTCGTGGAATTGAAGCTAGAGCGCATCACAAGACCAAGGTACGGTTTATTAAACCCATAATCGATACATACATATTTACATACATACATTAGAAATTAGGAAAATAAATCCGATCCACTCAAAATGGTGAGAGAGGACGAGGAGAAGATTATAGTGGCTGTCAGAGTGATGAATGGTATGCAATTTCAAGTGAACGTATGACTGGTGTTGGATGGTGCTATGCGTCTTTTCTGTTTTTATGCTTGTTGAGTTAGTTGCTTTGAGGTTCTGTGAGTGTTATGCTGTTTAATTTCTTTTGGCTTTGTTTTGCTCTTTGAGGTCTCTGATATATGTGATCAATAATTGGTGAACTATGATGTTATTGGGTACATTATCAAATAGCATTCTGTTTTGCACCGTGAATAACTAGTGAATTATGTTGTTATGTAGTTGGTAGGTGTGTTTAGGTGTTTGTGTTGGGATTTTTTTCTTTTGCTGTTGAGATGAGATAGGATCTGTGGCTTGGATATAATTAAGAATCTGCTTTTTGATATCTTGCTGGATTATTTTTCAGGACCATGATTGCTTCGGTTTTGTGTGCTTTTCTTTTGTTCTGCTCTTTGAGGTTTCTGATATCTGTGATTAATTAGTGAACTATGATGTTATTGGGTACATTATCAAACTGCTGTTGAGATGGGATAGGATCTGGTTTGGATATTATTAAGAATCTGGTTTTTGATAGCTTGCAGGTTTTTTTTTCAGCTTGAATTCTGCTATTTGTTCACCTCCAGGCTCCAAAAACATACCATGATTGCTACAGTTTTCTTTTTGGCATCAATCATTTTCTATGGTCTTGCATGTTGGAGGCTTGTTGAATTACCTAGCGTTAAAAACTGGGGATATAGTTTTGCTACAGAGTTCTTCCCTGAATCATCCGACAATGATAAGGCTGCAATAGGAGCACTCGTGGCATCGCTGGTATCGATACCACTTCAATTTTTTATTGTGTTGGCTGTGTCTCAAGGAAAAATATTGGCAGATCGTCTCGAGAGGACAAACCAAGCAATATTTCTGACTTCAATCAAATTCCTTGCCACGTGGGGTTGTAATCTGGTGGCGGCCTACGGAGCGTTACACTTTGTAGGAACACATTCGGTGTGGTATTGGGGAAGTTTAGGTGCGAGGATTTTATTCTACCTGGCTTCCCTTAAGGCTAACGAAGATTTTAGCATCTTAGATGTGATAACCGCATGGGCGTTAACTGCACATGTCTCGATCCCAGAACACAAATTCTATGTGTCGGCATTAGTTTCTTTAGTCAACTCTTTGCGTACTGTCGTTTCGGCTATCTTTTCGGGGCATGAGGAGCAGCAACAAGGAGATGAGGAACAACAAGGAGAGGAGGAGGAACAAGGCGACGAGGAGCAACGAGGAGATGAGCAACAACAAGGAGAGGGGGAGCAACATGGCAACGAGGAGCAACAAGGAGATGAGGAACAACAAGGAGAGGAGGAGCAACATGGCAACGAGGCAACAAGGGGATGAGGAGCAACAAGGAGACGAGGAGCAATAATGATGACTTAGCTTGCCAATCAAGAAATTTTTTTATTGGCCGGGGGGCGGGGGGGGGGGGGGGGTTTCCTTTAGTTTCCTTCTTCTCTTCAAGACATTGGACTACTATATTTGTTTGCCCTGTTGTTGCTCTTGTTATATTCCGAGATTTTGTCGTTAGCTAGCATATGTTTGCTCTCCATTTACGTGTTTCCCGAAGTAATTCATGCAATACTTAGGACATCAATCAACTTAAATTTTTGTGTCAGATTTGTTGGCTTAGAGCATCCACAATGATTTTGTTATTTCATGTGCTAAATGTTATATGTTAGCTAATGCTTAAATTAATGTTCATGTGCTTAAATGTTATATGTTAGCATCCTAATTAAAAGAATCTTTTTTGCCACAAGTTAAAATGTTTGCTAACTTTAGCTAATATTTTAACACATGAGGTGGCATATTTGTCTTAAATGCATTTCTTTTTCCTATCTCTCTCTCTTTTTTAATACTATTTGACTTTTCAACAGATGAAAGTTAGCATATCCATTGTAGCTGCCAAATACAAGTCAAATTTAGCATATAGATATGTCATTTAACATCTATTTTATTGCTTATGAGGCTAGCTAAATTTAGCTTACCATTGTGGATGCTCTTAATAAGTGATCATTAAAATTCTTAAATACATTTGCATAATTAGATTTTGTTTATCGTTTAAAAGTATCAATAAAATCATTTGACTTTGTCGGACACGAAAGAATTGAAAAGTTTTGTTAACATGTATTCATTAAGAGTATTTTTTTTTATTACAATGGGAATTCGAGGAAGGGGGCAGCACAGGGGCGGGGTAGGAATCGAACCAGAGTGTAGGGCCCAACACGTGGGCGGCTTTACCGCTCCACCACTTGTTCGTTCCTCATTAAGAGTATTATTGAACGATGTAAATGCACAAGTTTGATCTAATAATTTATCGCCAAGACGACTATAGTCTAATTGTATGTAAGTGGGTTGTTTACACCATTGATAAAGACCCAAACTCCCCCAACACTCCGATTATAATGTTTCCCCGGGGGGTGGGGGTTGAAAATAACTACACTTAAGGGAAAGTTTGTCCACTAAATTAAGTATATCTCTTTTTTTTTTACTATTAACTCATTTTTTACATATTAGAACCAAAATAGAAATAACAAATTACAAATTTGCAACAATTGTCACTCTAATAAAATAAACTTTCATGAAAAAATGCATACACTTTCTCTTTCCAGATTACTGTCCCAGGTAATCTCGATAAACATTCAACTTCTTGCTTCATTTTTTTCCTCTACACACCTTCTCTCTCTAGATTACTAGATTTTCATTTTTGTCTTTTAGTACAAGGTAAAATGATCCTAAATTCTCATTGAAAGATTAGGGGAGGTGTGGGATCCTGTGAAACCGATACTTTGGCGTTTTGTTGCAAAAATGCCCAAAATTAACTTTAATTTAATCTCATATTAGTTAAATTAATTTTAATTCAAAAATACCAAGTTAATATAATGTACAAACTCATCCTAAATCTTTCCAGTGTGTCGACTGCGCTTCTAATCCAAAATAATAATAATAAAATAGCTCAAATGGTCAAAAAATATATCACTATTAATAATAAATGTAATTGTAGTACCTAAATAAAATTTTATTAAAAATATATCACTGTAAAAAATATACTGAATACAAATAATTAACCACAAAAAATAAAATAAAAAATTAAAGCCCCCCCGAAACCACCACTGCTACTGGCGGTCTTTCCAAATTTTTCTTTACCATTAGATACACGCACATTTTGATTTGAAGCAATAGTTAATGATAAATGTAATTCTTGTACCTAAATAAAATTTTATTAGGAATATATCACTATAAAAAATATGCGAATACAAAGAATTAATCATAAAAAGTAAAATAAAAAAAGAAAATCAAAAATAAAAAACCTACCCCACCCCCACCTATCCTCCCTCAAAAACCCACTACCAGGGTGGTGGTGGTAGCCGTGGGGGTGGGGAAACCACTACCAGCTGGTGGTTCCACCAGATCCGAGATCTGGTGGCTTCGACCACTAGCATTCTTTGGTGGTCAAAACCACCAGTGGACCACCGGCGGCCAGTTGGTGGTGAAGCCACCAGATCTCGGATTTGGTGGAATGGTGACGCAACCACCAACACCTTGGTGGTGGGTTTTTGAGGATGGTTGGGGGTGGGTAGGGTAGGTTTTTTTATTTTTTATTTTTTGTGGTTCTCTCGATTTTTTTATTTTTGATTTTGTGATTTTCTTCTTCAACCACCAGATCTATTTTTGGATTCGTAGGCGTGGTCGTGGTGGTGGAGGAAATTGTGGTGAAGATGTGGACTAATTTGTACCTATTCAAAAGTTATGATTTGGTTATTTAATTTAATTAAAACAATATAAATAAAATGGTTATATTATTTTTTTAATACAAAAAGTCCTTATCTAGTATTAAAATGTTAGGTTGTAAACGAAAATGCCAAGAAAAGACGATAGGTCCTTACTGTGCACGGGGATAAAGCGGTAGGTCCTGATTGTACTAATAAGCCTAATGCGAACACATGGTACGGTATTGAATTTTTTTTGTAAAAACTAGTTAACCAGTATTAAATTAATTTAATAAAATTAATTACGAACGAAATAAACATCTATTAAAAAAATAAAAGGTAAAATTTAATTAAAATTTAGGACCAAATGCACACCAATTTTTTTTTTACCATTTGAACAACTTTTTTATTATTATTTTAGATTAGAAGCGCAGTTGACATACTAGAAAGATTTAGGACTAGTTTGCACATTACATTAACTTGGTATTTTCAAATTTAAATTAATTTTACTAATATATGATTAAATTAAAGTTAATTATTGGTATTTTCGTAACAGGTCCCCAAACTATTGGATTCACAGGACCCCCAATTCTTTCAGTGAGAATTTAGGACCATTTTATCCTTGTATTAAAAGACAAAAAAGGAAAATCTAATAGTGAAATTGGATGGAAAACATTAACGGGATCAGGCAGTGACAATTTCTCATATTGGGGGGGGGGGGGCGGCGTAGGAAGCCCAAAAAAAAAGAATGAGGTTGGAATTGTAACAAAATCGATAATTTGGGCAGGTTTTGCGAAAATAACCCTATTTTATATATTTATTTATTTATTTATTTGGTCAATAATTAATTTTATCGCATTAATTTGATGTCAATTCAATGATTTCGATCGAAAATATTCAATACCGTAATATTTGTTCGCATTAATATCGTAATTTTTAAGAAAATTCTTTAGTATTAAAGAAGGACACATTTTGATTTTATCCTACAATTAATAATAAATATAATTATTATACCTATATAAATTCTTGATAGGAATATATCATTGAAAAAAATATATATAATGTAAAGAAATAGTAATAAAAATTTAAAAAAATCAAAAATCAAAAACCCTAACCACCCCAACACACCTCACCCCCACCCCCCTAAGAACCACCATCGCTGCTAGTGGTTTTCGAAAACCACAAGGAATTCTTGCGGTATTCGAAAACCACCATGCTGGTGGTGTTTCGAAATGCAGTACTTCCAATGATATTGGTAGTTCATTAAGTATTTTTGATGATTTTTGCAATTATTGTGTAAATTGTGTATATGACTATAATTTCAAGTTTACACGTATTAAAGTGGTAAAATTAAAACGCAGTTTCTTGAGAAAAGAACCACTTGAATAGTTGACACAATGAGCATCTAATTTATTGGCTGGACTTGGATATCAAAATGGCTTATTAGCGCCACAAGGACCCAACGTTTGAACTCGCTGCGCAATAAGGACCTGTACTTTTTTTTTTTTTGCAATTCAGTACTCAAACTTAATTTTTGTTGTGACGTAAGGACCTCCGTCATATTCTGCCTTTAAATCCATTTGCATGTGCAACTTACGTGCGTTTTTTAAGGTCAAATTGGTCCTAAACTTCGGATATTATTATAATTAAGTCCCAAGGTTTGAAAAACATGTACTTTAGTCCCAAAATTTAATTAAATTATGGCTTATTAAATTATTAAATTACACAATTATGAATTTTATTTATTTTTTCCCATTGGTACGTATTTGGTCAGTAATTAATTTCATTGAATTAATTTGATACAGATTAAATAGTTTTTGTCAAAAATTTTCAACACAATAGCATTCGTTTGTATAAATATAACATCACAATTTTCCAAAATTTTCTTTCACTTTAGAAACGCACACATTTAATAATAAATATAATTATTATACATGCATAAAATTTTATTAGGAATAATGCATTACTGAAAAAATATTAAATACAAAGAATTAATCAAATCAAATAAAAAATACCAAAAAAGAAAAAATTCAAAAATTTTCTGTAGCATTAGAGGCAGACACATTTTGATTTTAAACAGTAATAATTCATTACATACGTAAAATTTTATCTATAGTACATTACTGTAAAAAAATATCAAATACAAAAAATTAATCAAATTAAAAAAATAAAACAAAGAAAAAATTTTAAAAAAATCACCCCACCCAGCTCCTCTCCCCACCCAACCACCACCACTGGTGGCGGCAGTGGCTTCAAATTGCCACCGCCAAGATCTCGATCTGGTGGTTTAGCACCACCACCACCGGTGGTGGTGGTGGTTAGTGAGGGAGGGAGCGGTGAGGGTGATTTTTAATTTTTTTCTTTTTTATTTTTAATTTATTTAATTTGATTAATTTTTTGTATTCGATATTTTTTTTACAGTAATGTATTACAGATAAAATTTTACATATGTAATGAATTATTACAGTTTAAAATCAAAATGTGTGTGTCTCTAATACTACAGAAAATTACCTAACGCTACAGAAAATTTTTTAATTTTTTCTTTTTTGGTATTTTGTATTTGATTTGATTAATTCTTTGTATTTGATATTTTTTTCAGTAATGTATTATTCCTAATAAAATTTTATGCATGTATAATAATTATATTTATTATTAAATGTACGTGTTTCTAATTTGAAAGAAAATTTTTGAAAATTATGATGTTATATTTATACAAACGAATGCTATTGTGTTGAAAATTTTTGACAAAAACTATTTAATCAGTATCAAATTAATTCAATAAAATTAATTACTGACCAAATACGTACCAATGGGAAAAAATAAATAAAATTCATAATTGTGTAATTTAATAATTTAATAAGCCATAATTTAATTAAATTTTGGGACTAAAGTACATGTTTTTCAAACTTTGGGACTTAATTATAATAATATCCAAAGTTTAGGACCAATTTGACCTTAAAAAACGCACGTGAGTTGCACATGCAATAGATTTACCGGCAGAATATGACGGAGGTCCTTACGCCGCAACAAAAATTAAGCTTGAGTACTGAATTGCCAAAAAAAAAATACAGGTCTTTATTGCACAGCGAGTTCAAACGTTGGGTTCTTGTGGCGCTAATAAGCCTATCAAAATCGATAGAAGTAATCTGAATGCTCTCGATAAATACTCTGTATCATGATCCACCCCATTTAATTTTTTTTTATGTCTTGACCCTTCCTATGTTTGTGTCCGTAACGTAATTTCTGATTTGTTGACCATTTTAAAAAATTTTGTCCTTCTAATTTCTAGTTTTAGTGTAATAGCGTAATAGTGTTGGTGGAAGTATTGGGATTTTTTTATTAAACTAAAGTATTGGCCATTTTAAATTGTATAAAAAATAAATAAAGTTTTACACATGATGGGTTCAGATCGGGGCAAGGCCGACCCGCCCCGCCCCACCCCACCGCACCCCACAACCCGTGACGGGGTAGGAAATGAAGCCCGAACCCATCCCGCCAATAATCGGGTTACCTTTTTTTCGCTCCATTAGGGGCGGCCCCATCGGGTTCGGATCGTCGACAAATAAACAAAATTTTATTAAATATATTTAAGAATCTTGATGATCAGCCAACAAATGGACATGAAAATTTAAGTGAATTGATGTACTAAATATATGCATGAATTACTTTGGGGGAAAAGTAGAATCAATCAAACATGCTAACCCACAAAATCTCAAAATATAACAAGAGCAAAAATAGAGCAAACATGCTAATCCAATGTCTTGAAGAAAAGCAACAAAAAAGGGTTTTGATAATTTCTTCAAAAAAAAAAAAAACCCTCCGAAAAAGGAACAATTCTTGATTGGGGAGTCTTCAACTCTTCATTGCTGCGCCTCTAAGTCTGGTTCCTGCTCCTCATCTCCTTGCTGCTGATCTCCTTGCTGCAATTCCAAGTCTCCTTGTTGCTGCTCCTGGTGAGGTGGAAAAACAGTTGACAAGATAACACGTCCAGAGTTGATTAAAGAAACTAGTAAGGACCAGTACAAACGGTGGTCATGAATAGAGACGTGCGATGCGCCCATGCAGTAATGACATCCAAGACGCCAAGATCTTCTGCCGTCCCCAAAGCAGCCAAAAAGAACAGAATCATGCAACCTAAACATCCCCAATACTCCACTGAGTGCGTGCCTATGAAGTGCAATGCCCCATAAGCCGCCACCAGATTACAAACCCAAGATGCAGCGAATTTGATGAAAGTGAGTGCTTTTACGCCGTTTTCTCTCCTCAGAGCATTCACTAGTGTTACGCCACCATACACTGCGAACAAGATAATAATATGAAGGGGCCCAGCTACCTTCCATATCATGAATGATGTTACTGCTGCCATATCATTGGCGTCGTCGATGGATGCTGCAGGATGATAAAAGCTTGTGCCATAACTCGACTGCCATTCTTTAGCCCTCGGTAATTCAACAAGCCTCCAACATGCAAGAACGCAGAAAACCCCACACAAAACCGCACACAAAACCGAAGCAATCATGGTCCTGAAAAATAATCCAGCAAGATATCAAAAACCAGATTCCTAATTATATCCAACCCAGATCCTATCTCATCTCAACAGCGGAAAAGGGTCCCCACACAAACAGCTAAACACACCTACCTACTACATAACAACATAATTCACTAATTATTCACGGTGCAAGACAGAATGCTATTTGATAATGTACCCAATAATAACATCATAGTTCACCAATTATTCACGGTGCAAAACAGAATGCTATTTGATAATGTACCCAATAACATCAGAGTTCACTAATTAATCAAAGATATCAGAAACCTCAAAGAGCAGAACAAAGCCAAAAGAAATTAAGCAGCGTAAGACTCACAGAACCTCGAAGCAACAGGGCACCTAACTCAACAAGCATAAATCCAGCAAAGACGCATAGCACCATCCAACACCAGTCATGCGTTCACTTGAAATTGCATATTAATCAGAAACCTCAAAGAGCAGAACAAAGCCAAAAGAAATTAAGCAGCGTAAGACTCACAGAACCTCGAAGCAACAGGGCACCTAACTCAACAAGCATAAAACCAGCAAAGACGCATAGCACCATCCAACACCAGTCATGCGTTCACTTGAAATTGCATACATTCATCACTCTGACAGCAACTAACAGTTAGAATAATCGTCTCCCAGTCCTCTCTCACCGTTTTGAGTGGATGTATTTTCCTAATTTCTAATGTATGTATATGTATGTATCGATTATCGGATTATGTTAATAAATTTACCTCGCTCTTGTGATGCCCTCTAGCTTCAATTCAACGCAGAAAATCGTTTCCAATGGGTCTGAGTGGAGCTCTGAGCTCTCTTCTTCCCTCCTCCCTCTCTCGGTCTCTATCGCTTTGTAGTGCGTCTCTCTCTCTCTCTCTCTCTCTCTCTCTAAAATGCCTCTCTAACGTCTCTCGCTTTCTCTGTTTCTCTCTCTGTCGCTTTGTGGTGTTCTCTCTTAAAATAAAACGGAGAACAAGACTGAGAAAAATAAAAAGTAAATGTAACCTAACTATATACTTATACAATGTTTATATATTAAAATCATTTTTAATCCAAGTGTTCGGCTGTTGCAGTGGTAATACGCCGGCCGAATCTCAGGGAACGCCTGAGTTCGATTCTCACCCATCTCCGAATATGGCTTTAAAAATTTGTGGCTTTCTCTTCATCCCCCCAAAAAATCATTTTTAATCCATATGTGAAAAATAATAGGATCATACTAATTATCACAATACAAATAATTGTACAATTTAACGAGTTGTTACAATCTTATAAATTGACACATCATCACTAAGTTATTATTTGTTTACAAAATTATAACACCTTATATATTATTTGTGTAATATATATTGCATACTTTTCTTTAATTGTTTTCGTATTTCTTTTCTTTGTAACTTTTCCATCTTTCCAACACTAACATTGTAGAAAAATTATATTTATTCAAAAAAAGAAAATAAAAAATACTTGCTCGAATTAGTTCAATAATTTTAATCTCCTACAAATAAATAACACACTTATTATACGAACGGTTTAAAACGACTTTTTATCTCAAACTACTGAGTATTTAACGCTTTAGTATGTGTCAGCATCAAATTATAGTCACTTAAAAAATTTACGCGATAATTGCATTCATCCTTGGTATATATCATATCATATGTATATATCGGGTAAAGGACAAAATAGAGGAAAAATTGCTGGGATGTCTGTACGGTAGGAGTAGCGGAGAGCGTCACGCACACTGTGGTCTGTGTGTGGGAGGGAAAAATGAATGGGACCAAAAAAATCTGCATGCATCTATTATTTATTTCATTCAAGTTTTCAACCATATAAACAAAAATGGTGACATTTTTTTATTACTACACAGCGGAGAAAACGCGTCTTACAAATGAGGTCAAAAGTAAACAAAAATTATGAGGAATGATTTATTACATGTTTTAATTAAGAATAAAAATAAAATTTGATTTTCGCCTCATTAAAAATGTGATTAAAAATAAACAAACTCGTCTTTGGTCAGACCTACCTTCTCTAATTAGTAAATGTGTGGGAATAGAACACAAATTTTTCAATAAAACAAACTCGTCTTTGGTCAGACCTAGCTTCTCTAATTAGTAAATGTGTGGGAATAGAACACAAATTTTTCATTTTGATTTTCTGATTTAAAATTTTATTAAGAAAATTATTTATTAATAATTTGTAATTTGCATGAGGGTTTAATTTTGGAGAAGGATTGGGGTTGTAGAAGAGGAGAGAGAAAAATGGAAAAATACCCTCAGTGATATGTTGCCCGCGCTGGGAGAAAATATTTATCCTGCGGGCCTCTCATACCCAGTCACGGGGGGGCCAGGGGGGCAAGACAATTGCCCCACTGGGAGAACTGGGAGAATTTTTTTCTCCCAGTGCGGGGAACTTAACAAGGCTGGAAAATATACATATATTTCCCATGTTTGTGATAAAGTGTTCACCATTCTATTTATCATAGTCCCGTTTCGATGTCAACGTATTGGCATCGTAAGATGCCAACACCCCTTTTTTCGGGAGGAAAAAAAAGATAGAGGTCGGGTGAGACCTCCCACCATCAGGGGATAGTTATGTATTATTCATCTCAATTGACGTAAATTCTAAAAAAAAAAGTTAAAACAAAAAAATTTGGGCCGGTGACGTGACGCCCTGTGAGGCCGCCACATCACCCTTGTTGGCAACACAAGTTACCAACAAGTTGGTAGGTGATTATTCACCCTATTTATCATAACACTAAGCCTTGAACCAAAAAGCGACTGCAACTTTTAGCCACGTTGTGAGAAATATGCAATGGCCACTAGAGAGATAACATCAAATTGCTTTGCCAAAAACAAAATAAAAAAGAACAATGTCCCCATCACACATGGCTACATAATCCTTCCATGGAGTCATACATAAAACTAATCAAATTAAGTTCAATTAAATATTTAAATTTATGAGTTGTTATAAACTTATGCTATTTATGGATTACAACCTATTGCACTAGTGAAATGACTCGTGGGTAAAAGACTACACCATTTGATATGATAATCTATTGTTAATTATTACCAGATTCATTCTATAATTAAATTTTATTTTTTTAACACTGCTTAAGCATTGTCAATGTACCGCATACTTACGACAATTTTTGTAGCATAGGATATAATGCAGAATGCTGAACAAGCATTTAATATATTAATAACTTGTTTGATATACGTAATATTAACTTTTTACTTTTATTTTTTGTCACTCTTTTCTTTAATTTGTAGTTGATACCAACATTGCCTTTGGCAACTATAAATGAAAGTAAAGTTTTACACATTACTTACTGTAACTGTAAAAATTAGTACTTTAATTTTGGCAAGTCATGCACCCCATAATTTATATTGTTAGTACCAAAAATATATTTGTCTTTAGGACTCGATTGACACAAATTAAATCAAATCAAAAAATATCAATACACGTAATTAATCAGATCAGATCAGATAAATAAATACTGATCGAATGGTAATTCATATTTGTATTTAGTGGTTCAATATTGTACCGTCTACATGTTACCTGCTGCAATATGCCAATATAAGAAGGGAGAGAGAAATATCAAGACTGGGGAAAGAGACAATTTGGAGGTTGGGAAAATCTCTGACCCGTTTGATAGGTTCTTTTTCCCACCAATCAGGAAATAATCTGCCTAAAATAAAATGAAAAAGATAATATGCCCCAATGTTTTTTATTTCTTCAATAAGACCTCTAGAATTAAATCCAACTCTGGCCTCCAAATTCACCCGAAAATAAAAAATGTTATCTTCCAAGACTTTGTTGAGTTTGAACATTGTGACTAGGGATGGCGAAAAAACCCTTAAAATCGAAAATCGTGGTTACCCGAATCGAACGGGGTAAAAAAAATCGAACTGATGGGTCGATGGGGCAAACATGGTTTTTTTATTTTCCTAACCCGGTTCGGTTCGGTTCGATTATGCTTCGGGGAAAAAAAAAACCGAATCGAACCATTTACCCACTAGGATTGACGAAGATCCAGATTGTAATAATTATTGAATTGTGCAATTTAGTTTACAAATTGTTGGTTAGTTGAGTTGGTTAGCCGCGATGTCTTGCAACTAGAAGGCTCGGGTTTGAATCTTTCTTGGTTTATTTGTATCGGAATTTTTTATTAAAAAAACTATTTTGAAAACCGATCGGAACCCCGAACCGAACTGAACTGAACCGAACCGAAACACTAACGGTTCGGTTATGGTTACAAATTTTAACCGACGGTTCAGTTTACGGTTTGGGCCGAACCGTTTCGAACCGAAACCGTTGCCAACACTAATTGTGACAGAGTTTACTTTGGGAAAATTTTGTTCTCGCCCCTTTCAATGGACATGTCTTCACTAGCTCTCCAATGATAAATATGACAAATAATTTCAAATATGCTCCCTTGCACACTGTGTGTGTAGGGGGCTTGTGCACAAGCCGATAAAAAAATTCGCGGTAGCCACATGAAGCCATTCACTATTTAGGGGCAGTTATGTATTATTCATCTCATCTAACGTGGATATTTAAAAAAAAATTAAAAATGGATAATATGGCGCCTTGTGAGGCCGCCTGCACACGACGTGTGCAGGAGAGCAACCATGCAAATGATTTAGCATGTTGAATTCTTGTTGGGTTTAGGCCCCATGTCATTACACAAAAACGATTATAAATTAGAAAGAAACATAAGTTGCAATGGAAATAGTTTCACTAACCAACAACGTGCAAGGCGATCAGGTTGTCATCCGGTCGAGCTAAAACTCCAATGGCCAAAGGGAGAGGGGTTTTACTTTGATAAAAAAAAATATATATATACCAATCAAATTTTCTTACTACATTATAAATGCACTCTAATTAAAATAGATATTTTCTATGAGTACGTTTTACCAATCAATTTGTCCCACATTTATCTTCTCCGGTTTAATTAATAATATGTAACCAAGCTAAAAGAATAATAAAAGAAATTTTGAAAAAAGCAAACATGTAAAGATAATGGGGAATCTCCATTCAAAAAAGATAATAGGGTATAATTTTCCGGCCCCAAATCAATTTCAACTTTGATTTTCGATGACATACTAGTATTAATTTTTTGAATTATTATTATTATTACTATTATTATTATTATTATTATTATTTGTATAAAAAATATATAATGTAAAAAATGAGAGAGAGAAATTATCTTAATATAATAATAAGAGGAGTGCCAACTAGGCACTGCGCCATGTTGGCAGTGCCAAGTTGGCACTCATTTAATTACTTAAAAGTAAAAAAGGAAAATCTTATTTTGGAAATAAATATTAAATACACACTTTATTATTTTATTTTTCTTATTTAATTTAATTTATTTTCTTTATTTAGTATTTTTTCCTTATTTTAATTTTTTATATAAATTTTAATTTTTCAATTATGTATATAATTGAAACTAAACAAAAAAAATGCAAGCATTAATGAAAATGTGATAAGATATTAAAGTTACAAACTGCAATATCAATTTAAATATTTTTAAAAATGATAATTAACTTTTTTAATATACATTTTAATTTTTTAATGTTATATTTTAATTTTTTATATATTGTTTAGTTTTTGAATTATAGTGTCAACTTGATATAGTGCTAGGTTGGCAGCGATTTGCTATTTAAAAAAATAATTTTCATTTATTTAAAAATGTAAATGAGAAAAATATTTTTTTATTTACTTAATGTACAAAATCCGTTCAATATTCATAATTCAATTTGAGCTAAATATGATATAAAATCAATTCAATATTCACAAAATTTATATACGTATCTGTAGACTAATTATAAGATCATTACTAATCGTATTTGAATAGTTATGTATGACTCATAAAATATAGTATTTAGTTTTTTTTCTTTGTTCAAAAAATATGTTATCGAAATTTTCCCAAAATCACCAATTACGATAATTGATATAATATTTTTTCTTATAAAATAATATTTCGCACCAAATTATTGTCTTATTTTATAATATTATTTTATGTAAATATATCATTTTAATTATCCCGTGCAACGCACGGTGTAATACTAGTAATTTATAAAAGAGGAATGTTCCAAAACTATCCAGTGTTGAACCTCGAGGGGGTGCGGGGTGGTGGGAGGGTTTCGCGGGGGAACATGGGTTGGAGTGGCTGCCAAGGACAGATAAATTAATGCAAACGTAGCCTAGTACCTATGTGTGCGTACTATTTGATTTCATGTGGGATATTGCAATTAATGCACACAGTAACCTGCTCTAGCCTGACAACGTCATTGACCATTTCATTAGCGTCCAATCACGTTTCAGGCTTCAATTTCATTAGTGTTCTTTTATTTAATTATTATATATAATATTAATTCTTTTTATAGATTTTTCACTTAGGGCGTGTTTGATTGGTCAAATTTATTATAAAAAATATCTTATCAAGAAAAATATTTTCTTACTTTATTGTTTGATGAAGAATGATATGGGCAAAAAATGGATTAGGAAATGATTTAAAAAATAGAAGTATTTTGATCAAATTGTCCTTAAATGCTTTATTTTGAAATTTCAAAATAAAGCATTTAAGGGCAGTTTTGTAAAAAATATTATTATTTCCTAAACCATTCCCTAACCCATTCATTTTTATTATTTGATTGTATCATTTTTCATAGAAAATAATGCACAACCATTTTATGCATGAATTGGTCATTTTCCATGACAAACTAATTCTAACTCCCCCCAAAGAAAATATTTTTCTTGCAAGATGAAAAATATTTTCTTTTCCACAATTGGCCAATCAAACACACCCTTACATGGTCATGAGAATTATAAGTAAAAATTAGAACAATCTAATCTCGTAGACTAATAAACTAATATTATCTATTAAAAAAAACTAATATTAGAGTGGTAATCCATCGTCATTCTAGTTAAACGTAATCATAAATGAAAATTTTTCCAATAAAATTCTTAAACGTCATTAAAACCAAAATTTTTTCCAATGCAATATTAAATGCAAAATTAAACTCTTTTGAGAACGACTTGAATGTCGTGGGTAAGATATTACAACCTTTGACAAGAATAATCTATGTCAATTACCACCACATTCCTTTAGTAGTTAAATTTCATATTTGAAGCCACAATTTTTAACATTATCAGGTTGCTAGTTGATTTAGTTGTCACGGTCTAGAAGTGCTCTATAGACATAGTGGAGTATGTGGTATAGAATTACATGTGAGTATTTACCGGTTTGTTTATCACTATCAATGACTTCGATATATCGCGTCAAATAAATTTGTTGTGCGATATTTTCTAAAAAGTGATGTGGAAATGCATTCTTTTTTCTCCCTCATAATTATGATGATTTTAGAGAATGTTAGAATTGAAATTTTTATAGATTTTTATGTGAAATGAAAAAGGGAATAAATCTTTATATTAAAAAAAGTGGAGTGCCAACTAGGCATGTGCCATGTTGGCACTCCTTTAATTAATTTTTTTAAAAAAATCTTATTTAGAAACAAACACTAAATGATATTTAATAATTTCATTTTCTTATTTAATTTATTTTTACTTCCATATTTGCTAGTTTTTATTTATTTCAAAGTTGACACTCATTTATTATTATAAATATAAAAAAACATGATTAGTAAACAAATATTAAATATGCATTTAATAATTTTATTTTCTTTATTTAATTTATTTTTCTTTTCGTATTTAATGTATTATAACCAGTATTTTCTCCCGTGCGTTACACGGGGAGATATATAAGAGTTTGAGTTGCAGATTTGTGATTATCCGAAGCGTAATTTTATAATTAAATTTTATTTTTTTAATTTAGAAAATGAAACTTTTCGCGAAAAAATGACCTCATATTATATGGGAGATATATAAGAGTTCGAATTCTAGAAGAGGAAGGAAAGATTGAGTTGCAAATTTATGATTATCCTTTTATGATTAAATTTTTTTAATTCATAAAAATAAAACTTTTGGTGGGAAAATAATCTCATTTTATTAATATATAGATATAGATTTGTGAACTATGTATATAGTTGAAATCCTAATATAATAAAACTTCACTTTAAAAAAAAACTTGAAGTGCCACCTAGGCATAGAGCCTATGTGGCAATGCCATGTTTGGCATTTTTTAGTGATTAATTATTTTTATTATTTAATTTCTTCTATTTTTTCTTATTTAGTATTGTTTCCTCATTTATGTTTGTATCTGTATTCTAATTTTTGATAAATTTTTATAATTTTTTTATATTTGTGTTACATGCATTAATGAAAATGCGATAAGATATCAAAGTTATATCTTACAATATATATAGATATCTTATTAAAAAAAGTTGAAATGCTAACTTCACACAGTCCCATGATTGGCGATGGTTTTTCAGTTTTAAAAAACAATTATTAAAAATCATGATTTAATCATCGCTTCATTTTTTGGCCAAAATTTACAATTATGAAAAATTAATTTTTTATTTTTTATATTTAGTCCTATATAAATTAATGAAAGTGTGATAATAGTTCAATGTTACAACTTACAATACCAATTAAATTAATTTTCAAAATGAGAATTAACTCCTTTATATACATTTTAATTTTTCAATAAAATAATTAATTTTATGTAAATCTAACTATTATTAATAGCAAGCCACGTTGGATATTGCTAATGTAGCACACGTATTCTAAAGAAAATAAAAATAATAATTTTTGGAAAATGCATTAATTATTATTTCCGTTTAAGAGTGTATAATTTAGGAAAACCACAATAATTAATAGGTTTATTTAAAATAATGGGGCATTAAATATTCTTGCATATGAAATACATGAAAAATGAAAATCAAATTGTTATTATTATATAACTATGGAAAAAAATTTTGAATAAATGTAATTTTTACAAATTGGGCATGAATTTATGCATTTACATCAGTTGAAATTTAGGGGTTTTTTGAAAAAAATTAAATTCTTTAATGTTATTTTCATGAATCGCTCAAAGATAAAATATACCGACAATAGTCAATTACTAAAATAATTATTAAATACATGCATATATTTAATTAAAGGAAAATCGGACATAAGTAAAATTTTCAATTATTCTACAAAACCATTACTGAAAAATCAATATGTAGAGTTTCACCTATAAATACGTTGTATAGAGATCTCATCACTTCACATGATATATAATCCACATCGCATAAACTATCCAAAACTTAAAATTAAAACAAAACGTGTTAAAAAATGTTGCGGATGACCTAAATTTTGTCTGATACAAATGCACGTTAAAAAGTTGTCCCAAAAATACCTTTGATTTCGTTTGATACCAAATTATCTTTCAAGTTTCAGATAAGATAATTTTCATTGATTGTGTCATATGATATGACTATTAGCAAGTCAAAGATAATTACTTCGCAAGTCGTCCTTTTGTTAAATATGGCAATATTCAAAATTACCAATCATGTAAGATTTGAAAGATTGAAGGTTATTATATATGACAAACATGAAAAGCCAACGGATTAGACGATGAATGCTATTTTCAAACAAGTATTTCAAATTTTTTAATATTTATGGAGTTCAAATTTGGGACAATTTTACATTTATTCATTTTTGTTACCTAATAAATAATTTTAATGATTTTATAAGTAAATTACACTGAGCCCGTACATCGCACGGGTGCAATACTAGTAAAGTTAAATGATAGAGATTTGTATAATACATGTAGGCTCTCAAAAAATATGTGAATATAATTGGTTTGACCAAATTGAAATCTAAAAATATATATATAAAAATAAATTAAAATGTGTAAAAATTTCTACCCTAACATGGGCTTAAACTGTTAGTGGAAACTTATATTAAATGACTCAAGATTTTAATGAATTTTTAAAAACATCAATTGAATAAACTTACAATTTTTTAATCCATAAAATTGGTTTTAGAAGTCCAAATTGAATATGCTCGCTTACGTGTAGTGTGCACTATTTCTGCTTATGATAACACTAAGAACATCTCCAATGCTAAATGTCTAGACATTGTGTACAAGTAGAGAGAGGGAGAAACCTTTTTCTTGTGGGTCCCATGCCTTTTTTATTTTATTTTTAATTTTATTTTTTGAAAGTCACTTTTATCTCATTTACGCCACTTTTTCATCACTTTTTCTACCTCGTTTTTTGAGTCATGTCCAAAATCAAACATCAATTTACACATCTTCGACTACTATTTTATTATTATTTTTGAATTTATTTCCATATCTCTCATCTTTTTTTATTTTTGCCTCTCTTTTTCATTACACTCCTCTCCATTTTACTCAAATTAAAATAATCATTATATCTCTATGTCTCTCTTAAATTTC
The DNA here is from genome assembly GCA_018223645.1 of Jasminum sambac. Classification (NCBI taxonomy): domain Eukaryota; kingdom Viridiplantae; phylum Streptophyta; class Magnoliopsida; order Lamiales; family Oleaceae; genus Jasminum; species Jasminum sambac. The sequence goes on along the minus strand of CP073651.1, from coordinate 3,969,251 downwards.
ACATTTTGTACAAGACATTGCACTGGAGATGCTCTAAGAGCATCTCCATTGCATGTGGATGTGGGGAGAATGTTCAGGGATGATGTGGATGAGAGAGATAAAGAGAAGATGATTATTTTAATTGAAAAGAGAATAGATGATGTATAATGAAAAAGATAGGGAAAAGTGAAAAAGTATGAGAGATGTAGAAACAAATTCAAAAATAATGATAAAATAATAGTGGAGGATGTGAGGTTGGCTTTCTAGATACAGAGGGGCACAAGAATTTACGGTGAAAAAAATAGGAAAAAGTGGGAAAAAATGAAAATGGAGAAAAAGAGAAGAAAATGTGGGACCTACAGTCTTTTTGTGTGTCTTTATCTCTCCGTCATATATGATACAATAGAGGATGCGTAAACATTTAGCAATGGAGATGCTCTAAGGCCATCTCCAATGGAGATGTTAATTGCAGATGATGTGGAGGAGAGAGTGGAGGAGAGAGATAGAAAGAAGATGATTATTTTATTTAAAAGTGAATAGAATGAAGTGTAGGGAAAAAAAGAGATGGAAAAATGAAAATGAGGAGAGAGATAGAGATAAATTCAAAAAAAATAATAAAATAGTAGTGAAATAATTCTAGACGAGCGTCTATATCTTGACGTGGTACGGGTATCAATGAAGAAAAAGTGGAGAAAAAATGAAATAATTGAGATAAAAGTGATTAAAAAACTAAAAATTTAAACAAGCATGGGTCCCACTATTTTCTCCCCTTCCTATCTCTCTCTCTCTCTCTACTACCGCAATCCTGTGCCCAGCTGCAATTCAAGGCCAGCGTTGGAGATGGCCTAAGCATCTTCAATGCATTGGTATGGATTGAAGATGATGTGGAGGAGAGGGATAGAGATAAGAAGATTATTTTATTTAAAAAGAAAGAGAATGAAGTATAAGAAAAAAAAAGATAGGAAAAAGTAAAAAGAAAGAGAGATAGAAATAAATTCTAAAATAATAGTACTCTCTCCATCCCATTTTGAGAGGTATGATTTGACTTTCACATGGATTAAGAATTTGAAATTAATATTTATTGAAAAGGTAAATTTTGCTTGTATAATTCTCAATATACCCCTATATTAAATATGACAATTTACTCTTATTAATAACTATGTATAATAAATAGGGGTAGATTAGGAAATGAAGAAGTTAAATTTATAGTAATAAGGAAAGTAGCCTATATTTTGAGACGGAAGAAAAAAGGAAATCAAACCTATCAAAATGGGATTGAGGGAGTAGATGATGTCTAGACGGATGTCTAAATTTAGAAAGAGTGGGAAATGATAATGAAAAGTGATGAAAAAATGGAATAAATGAGTAAAAAGTGATTTAAAAAATAAAAAACTTAAAGATAATTGAAAAAGTATGGGATCCAGTGATCCACATTAATTTTATGAGTCTTTCTCTTTCCTTTAATAGACAACGTTCAAATTTTGTGCTAAAAAGACCCACAAAGTAACCTTTTGTCACATAAGAGAATATGCAATAGCCACTGGCTCACTGCAAAGTAGAGAGAGAAAGAGAGAGTGTGTGTGTGCGCATTCGTTAGAAATAGAATATGCAGTGGCCAGCATGTCCTTGCCATCTCCAATGTGTGGTGAATTGCACCTCCGGAAATAGTAATAGGCAATAGAGAGAGAGTGACACAAGCCAATTGGTGGATCCCTTTCATATGCGCGCGTGGCTTTTCTTTTTTTTTTTTACCACTTTTATATCAATTATTATCTCACTTTTTCTCTATTTTTTCAGTCTAGATTCCCGTACCACGTCCAGATATAGACGCCCGTCTAAAATTATTTTACTACTATTTTATTATTATTTTTAAATTATTTCTATCTCTCTCATATTTTTTCATTTTTTCCGCTCTTTTTTTCCACACTTCTTTCTATTAATTTTTAAATAAAATAATTATCTTCTATCTATCTCTCTTTTACATTTTTTCCTATATGACTATATCATCTACAATCCATACTCCCACCAGAGATGCCCAGAGAAAGAAAACACAAATCGTACATATCTCGTCGGTTTCGTAAACCCCAACGCTGCAGCATATTAAGACCCCGTTCTCCTACTCATTTTTACGTATTTTTACACATTTTTACACACAAATCTCGTGGGACCTACCTGTACTACACAAATCTCCACCATTCAATTCAACTTTTTCTCTCTCCTATATCACATCAAAACACATAAAAACGCATAAAAACACATACCCTAACACGCGCTAATTGCCTGGCAAAAGAACAAAATGCACCACCGCACATCACACATGGATAATCATTCCACGGAATCAACGCCAAAAACAAACGTGAAGCTAAAAATATTAAAAGAATCCGTGTTCATTAAAACCATTTATAATAATAATAATAATAATAATAATAATAATAATAATAATAATAATAATAATAATATGCAAAAAAAATCAGTATTATTATTAGTATCTATGAGCCTTGATTCGGTACCCACTTAGGGTATTTTATGTACCTATAGTTGGGAAAAAAATTAGTTGGGCTGGTAGAGCCCACACCATCAGGGAACAGTTATGTATTATTCATTTGACTTAATGTAAATATCAAAAAATTTAAAAATAATTAAAAAATTTTAGTTGATGACGTAGCGCCACTAAAAAGCGTCACGTGGCGTGGATTTGATACCCACATGGGTATCCGAACGAAAGCATAGTATCTATAAGCATGAATGGGAACTCTTTTTACCAACTTTTACCACTTTTTTCAACTTTTTTCTCTCTCCTAAATCAATCGCATCCACAAATCTCAACCACTCACCTCCACTCATTCTCTCTCCTCTTTTACTTTAAAATACTTTAAAACACTTTTAATTTACTCTCATATATGCAACCAAGCCAAAAATAATAATAATACAAACATATAAGATTATGGAATATTTGGCAACTTTGAGGCTCCAAAACAATTGAATTGTCATTTGTCATTGAAATATGTCTAAATCGTTTATCTCAACTTGAAAATTGCTGATACATTCAAAAAAAAAACTTGAAAATTGTTGATAAATTTCTTGAATCTTCTTTTTAAAGTTATTATCTATATATAAAGTGATTTAGGGTGTGTTTGATAGGGGAAATTTTACGTGTAAAATAGACCTGGCCCATGTATTTTCCAACATTTGGGCTGTTTGATTCGCCATTTTTGCTTGCAAACCAAATTCCGTGAAATGGGTCACATGATGACCTTTTGCAGCCGAATAAGGAAAACACTTTCTTGTCTCCAAGCCGAGTTTTCATTTTCCCTGCAATTGAAAAAGGTGGGCGCGGAATCCAAGCCCATTCTCTCATACATTGCCGAGTACTGTGCATCCAATTTACATGTAAAATATTACTAATCAAATACAAAAAACAAGAAAATGACACAATTTTCTAGGTAAAAACTAATGCAATTAAACACCTACAATTATCAATTCCTGCAAAACAAATTCCCTGTAATTCAATTACCTGCAATTTGTTTTCTTTGCAACCAACGTAATGCCCCCGCACGTACTCGTCCCAAATACATATGTGAATTCGTATATGAATCCGTATATGATTTTGTATGTGAATCCCTATATGATGTGAAATGATATGGATATGTCTACGTGACGGTTCCAATGTGTTTAGAAGTATATGAGATGCCTCGGGATCCGAAACAGCCTTCGAAATCATGAAAAACCGATAATTTCAACAGAGGCAGAGTTATGGCCGTAAATTTCAGGATTACGGCTGTAAATATCTGGTTACGGGCGTAAATTTATATGATACAACTGTAAAAATAAGAAGAGGAAGTGAATGATTTACAGAAAGTTTGGTACGACCGTAAGCTGAAGTGTTACGGCCGTAAATTATTATGGTACGGTCGTAAATGTTTAAAGGGGAAGAAGTGCCAAAACTTTCAGAGAGTTATGGAGAGCCATATAATGGTGGGATACGGCCGTATTAGGGGTGTTATGGCCGTAATTTATTAGTGTACGGCCGTAATTTCAGACAACGAAAGATGGGTGAGGATTTACAGAAGCCAGGTTACGGCCGTAAGAAAATATGTTACTGCCGTATTTTAAGAGTTACAGCCGTAAATTGGAAAGTAATTTTAAGTTGGCCATTTTTGAAGATTATCCTACCAAATTCGAACCCTAGGACCTCCATACACCCAAGAATACCCCCAAAGCTCCTAATTCAAGTTATGGATTGATTTGATGCATATTCACCATCAAAGCTATGCAAAGAAGAAGAAAGGAAAGGAAAAAGGAAGAAGAAGAGGAAAGGAAGAGGAAGCTTGATTCATCCCTATTGCTTGGTTTCTTCATGTGTAAGGTGGGTAATAGATGCACTATATATATGGTGTATGCTTTTAATTGAATTGATGAAGAAATTGGCATATGTTTATGATGATATGTAGTTCAAGAACATGGAAGCACTTAGTTTCTTGGCCTTGTGGTTATGTTGTGATGTGTTGAAGTTGTGAATGTGTTTATATGATTTATATGATCCCCAACACCACCCTAGTATGAACGAACATCATGAAGACAAAGGAATGATGGCAAGTACTAGCGTATTCGTTGTGAACTAATTGAAGTATTGAATGGCATAGCATGTTTAAATGATTTGATGTTGTAATGTGTTAGAGATTATGTTATAGGCAATACGTATATGAAATGAACGAGGGACGTACTAGACACGTAAGAAGGTAAAAGCATGCTTATATGAGTCTTACTTATGTGCAACGTGAATGGAACTTAGGTTCTTGTGCGTACGTTCTCGTTATTAGTCCATGATTATACGTGCTTGCCCTTCATGTTTATATGTGTTTGCATCTTCTATTTGGGTGAAATTGATGTTGGTACATTTAACGTTTAATATATAAAGGAACATGTACGTTTAATATATAAAGGAACATGTGATGAGGATATGGTTTTGATGTGCCTTGTGTCACGAAAGAAATGTATGATGATGATGAACTTATGTGAATAACCTCACGATTCAACGGTAAGAACATCATACGCTTACGACCTAAAAGCATATGCATGTGAAGTTGAGGAGCATGTGTTTACCAAATATGACAGTTAAGTTGGCCCGTTGGGAGATCTAAGTCCCATATATGATCATATGGCCTTATGTGGCGGCCTATTGGGTGAGTTAAGCCCTTAGGCGACGGCCGAATGGGGGATCTAAGCCCTAAAAGATGATAAAAGGCCGGGCCAAGGATGAAAGTTTATAAGATGGCGCTAGTGTATTCACATGATTTGCAACAAGGCCCAATATGAACGTGTGTCATGCATTACATTGCATCTATTATCCACCGAGTCTTTATAACTCATGTGGTGTATATGTTTATATTTGATAGATGTTCGGGACGTGAAAAGCTATGCGGAGCCCGCGGAGGACCTTGAGAATGCGTGATGTGTAAGGGATACGGATGTATAGATCCTGCGCCAAACTTATGTACGGGAACGTAAGATTTGTATCACGTTTTTTGTTGAAAGTTTTAAGTATGATACATTCCCATAAGTTATGAACTTCTTTTATACGTTAAAAGCTTGTTTGGCGTTCAGAATACAAAGTATATGAATCTGCATGCTAGAGAATGATACGTGAACTAATAGGCATGCGAGTTAGCTAGTCATAACGAATGTTAGTCTAATATGTGAAAAGTTTAAAAGCCAACTCATGATATGTACTGGTAACGTGCCCCTAGTTCTAGAAATACGATACGATATACGATATGTGATAAGGGAATTAGAGGGGCGTTACAACCAAATTCCAGCTTTTCAACAAACACGCCCTAAGAGCTTATATACAGCCTATATATTTCGGGATGGAAGATTGAGTGAGAAATTAAATTCACATAATTATCACGAGTGAAAGCGCGTGTGTTTTTGAGGTGTGAGGGGGGATTGGAATGGCTGCGTAGCTACCTTGGAATTGCAGTAGGAGTGTACATAGACTACTACTACCTTTAGGGTATAGGTAGAGACTATAGAGAGAATTGAGCGGAGAGGGAGAATTTGAGTGATTTGAGTGACTGGACAGTTCATATGGATTGGATTTAAATTGCGGGGCCGTTTGGCTAGGGGGTGGGGTATTGAGCTGTGTTTTTGCTATATTTATCCATACATACATCAGAAGACGATGACTAGAACTCTTTTCTTTTTCCTTTTTTTATTTTATTTTTTTCTTTTTGGTTTCAGTTAGAACTCTTTTCTTAACGTGCACATTTTATTGTAAAATATTAAAAGAAATATTATGCATTTTAGTCTTTTTCTTTTCTTTTTTTGGAATAAAAAGCTTCATTAATGACAAATAGACCAACAAGTCTTCAAAGATTCAACAATACAACTAGGCACGTTAAAAAAAGAAATTGGACGAGCTTGAAAACGAACCTCCCTTACAAGTGCATAAGCAGCCCCATTTGCTTGCCTTTTCATACACTGGATCGAAAAATCGCGCTCCAAATTGAGAAGATACTTACATTCCTTAATCAATGAACCAAATTCCGCATCATCATCAGAAATCCTCTTAATAGCGAAAACAACCAGCTGCGCATCAAGCTCAAACACTACCCTTTTAAAACCAAGATTTTGAACCCCACAAAAGCACATGCACCAATCCCAATGCTTCAGCCTCCTTAACTGGCAAAGAACCTGCATAAGGTACCATGCGACATCCAAAAAAGGACCCATTATCATCCCTACAAATCATACCCAAACCAACAGCCCTTGACGGGGGCGAAATGGAAGCATCTACATTGCATTTAACAGTACCAACAGGGGGTTTATGCCAACTAAAACAAGGCTTACTGTGACTGCACTGTTTAGCATCAAAAGAAGCAGCACGACTAGCTTATAACCACTTATACAAACTTTCCATGGCTGAAAACAAGTTTGCGAGATTGACAAAACAGTATTGTTCCATAACTTGTCCTTTTTAGCTCCTATAAGAATGATTGTCATCAGGGGGAGCAACTAACTCATTTCTCTTCGCTCAAGTTTTGTTCTACAAGAGTTTTGCTAAAGCAGTTTATATTCACTCAAGCTCTCCTACAATCAGTTTGGAAGTTTTTCTCCCACTGGGTTTTTCTCCAAACAAGTTTAAAGACAGTTGAATAAATAGTCATTTAAGGGGGAATGTTATAAACGAGGAAAAGGAAAGAGAAAGCACCGAAAGTTGATATAAAAGTAATGATTATGTTTTTATTGTGTGAATGACTATTGTATACCGGATCAATATTTGTAATATGATGTACCCTACTATTTTCCTATAAATAGAGGCCATTTGTAATGAATTTATTAACGAGAATTGAAATAAAAACTCTCTCGTTTACAACAATCTGATTATAATTGGTTGCTAACATTTCTGTACTTTCACGTTTGCCTTTGGTTTCTTTTGCAATTCATCTTAAAAAATAACCTCAAAACAATCGAATCGAAACCTGAAAGTTTCCAATTTTCCTTTCATGAAAAAGCAAAAGGTTGACATTCGAAAAACGACAAGACTAAAAATAAGCTTGTCAACGCCCTCATAATCCAACTCAAGAAATTCTTACACCTGTAAAAATATTCCCGTGCAATAGACAGCTTATTCAATTATTTCACTGACGTGTATATTATGTCGTGCCACCCTAATTTTCTAACATTTGAATCCATGGATTTCTCAAATTTTAATATGTTTTTCCTTCAAATTTCTCTTTATCACTTTAATCTATTTGTTTCTTGAATTTGTTTTCCATAAATGCCATTAAGAAACTGATTCACTCACTTAAAATCAAGCAACCACTCATTCTATCATGAATCTAAAATTGGCATCATAGATAAACTTCAGTATGAGAGTATATTTTTACTTGGCTTCAGACGGAGGTGCAAGACACGTGTCCCAAGCTCGTTGGCCGTCGATCTCCTCCAACCGCATAGCTGTGACGTGTGATAGCCTTGGATCGCCGATCGCCTAGGCTGATGTTCCCATTAATGTGTTGTAACCAAGGTATGGCCTCCATCCCTCTCAACTGCCCAGCTTCGCATCAATCACGTTAAGTTAGAGTGTGTTTGATAGGATTCCAGGAAAGAGAATTCCATGAAAATGAATTTCGGGAAAACGGATTCTCACCTCTTTCTTGGATTAGTTTTCTAGGAAAACCAGTGTTTTTGTATTTTAAGTACTTGTACCTGGAAAATAATTTCCAGAAAAACATTTGCCATCACACACCAAAACTGGAAAATAACTTCTTTGATTTGATATTTTCCTGGAAAATATTTACCAATCAAACACACCCTTAATGGTATGTCAATTGCCACAGCTATTGGAGATTTGACTTCGGTGCGTGAGAAGGGGGGGCGGGGGGGCTTGGAGTTAGTGTTGAGGCAGTCCCTTAGGTGTGGGATCCTCAGAGACAATGCCCCTTTCTGGAGGCCCTGTACGGTGTATTTGTGCGTACACATAGTGAAATTCGTCCAAAATCCAAATAAATAAATATAAATATTTTCAAAAACGACAAACTGATTCTAAAGCCTTAAAATCTAGCATTGTCTGGAGTGTCTTGATGGGTAAGATTGGGGATCAACTTCACCTTAGTAGGGAAAGACAACAAAAGCACAACACAGTTTATGATAGTCGATTGTCACAGACAATTTCTATCTCGGATTTGCCAGTTTTTTACAGGGGAGAGGTACCTCGACCAACAACCGGGGTTCTATGCAATTTGTGTGTCTTGAGAGAATAAACAAAATTCATATTCAATTGCTATCAAATCTTCCGGAAGTAGGGAAGCAATACCCCAATAGAAAAGTAATAAATCTTTTGTATCTTGCCATATCAAAGGGCCCAAATTTATTTACTATCAGATTACAATCACATTACTGGCACGGAAAATCTCACGCACTTCTATTCTACAACGTCAATGCGGTCACCATATTCTTTTAGCATAATTAGGAGCTAGTGAAGGAAATTTGATCGAAAGTAACCTCTCTCGACGAGAAAACATTGAAATACCAAAAATTTTGGATATAACAAGATATTTCAAGACAAACCACAGGAAGTTGGATAACTCATGCATAAAACAATTAGTGATGCTAGTTTCTAAAATGGCATAGCCACATCCCTTTAACTCAAGTTGCAAGGACAAACAACCATATCATAAGATGCACGACAAAACTCATTTCAGTTATTCCAATTAAACATTTCCCCGGAGAGGACCTCCCAACATACATTACCCATACTGTTACAGAAACCAAACAGCTCAGTGAAATTTCAATACCACCCAATTCTATTGGGACAAAGGAGCAGTCAGTCACTTAATTGGGAAAGAATTCATAGGAAATGAGAAAGACAGCCTGAAATAAAGCCAGATTTCACCTTGCAACAATTCACTAAATCCATCTTTTCACCCCCCTCTAGTCACTCAGCCAGCACCAACTCCACAAATATAAACCATACAAAAAGACAAACAGTCTTCAATGAACACGGGCAGTCAGGCACAGCACCTCTCCAATCAACGATCGATCTGCTAATGAAAAATGAAAACGTCATCAATAAAATAACTACACTCATAAAAAATCAATTCATAAAATCACAAATATGATTACACATTTACACCTACATAAGATTGTTGTACTTAATACCAAGTGATGCAAGACCTCATGCTTATGGATATACTAACACGGATTTAACTGACATTAGTCTAGCTTTCAGCGTACATTTTTACGTCTCGGTGTTGTTAGCGAGATTTTTGGAATAACTATCACTGTAGCAACCCTAGGAGCGAGATCGATCACGATCCTTTCAAGCCTTCGATGAATAATTATCACTCAATTTTATTTGCAAACATAAAAGAATCTTCGAGAGGAAGTAAAACAAAAGAATTTGCTAAAATAGTGAAAAACCCCCAAGCCTCCCTGCCTCCAAAGAAACAAACAAATTTAATTTATTAAAAAAAAACCACATACCTTCAGTAGAAGGAACAAACAGAAATAAGGAAATAGAAACCGCAGAGAGTGGACAGATAGTCGACGAAGCTGGTATGCGAGCCACACATTGCTTTTTTTGGCGTTGGAGAAGACGTGTGCAGAAATGGGGAGTGAACGTGGAGGAATCGTCGGGTCTCTACGATCGACAATTCAAGAAACGCATTTAAAACCTCCTTTAAAAGCTTCGACAGTTGAAGATGGTGGGTCGGGGTCTGTAACGCGGATTAGAGAGAAGAAAACCTACGAAGATGGAACAGATAAAAACGTGTAGGGTGTGTTTGATTGGTAAATATTTTGTAGGAAAATACCAAATTAAGGAAATTATTTTCCAGCTTTGGTGTTTGATGATAAATATTTTCCTGAAAATTATTTTCCAGGTACAAGTGCTTAAAGCATAAAAATAATGGTTTTCCTAGAGAACTCAATCCAAGAAAGAAGTGGGAATCCGTTTTCCCGGAATTCCTTTTCATGGAATTCCTTTTCTTGGAATCCTATCAAACATACCCGTAGTTCTCCGGGACTTGGGGCTTGGGAGGTGTGTGGCTATTCACCCTCCAAAATTTGCTAAATACGCACCCCCCCCCCCTCCTCTTTCCGGACGCACCCTCAAAAACAAAATTACTAACAAACCCTTTTTTTATTGAATAATACTTAGGGCCCAACCAATAGATCAACACAAGATTTGGTGGTCGATCACCACAATTGGTGGCCGTGCATATTGGTGGTCAAAACCACCATTAATGGTGGTGACCGGCCGTCATTCTCTTTTCTTTTTTTTGAAAGGGTAAAATGAGAAATGGGTAAGAGTGTATTAAATAAATTAAATTTGATAAAAAAAAATTTGGGCGCAGGTGTATTAACCAAGTGGTGTGTATTTAAAAAAAATAGGGTGCAAATAGTCTCGCCGATTTACAAGGGCAATGTAATAATTTGAAAATTAGGAAGACATCTCTAGTATGATATTCCCTCTGTCCCACAAAGATAGTCTCACTTTGACTTTCACACAATTTAAGAAAAATGCAATTAATATTATTGAAAAGGTAAAATTTTATTGTATTTTTTGAATATGCCCCTACATTTAATAATATTAATATATCTTCATTAATAACAATACATATTTAATAAAGGTATAATAGGAAAAATAAAAAAACTAAATATACATAAATAGAAAGTGGGCTATATTTTAAGACGGATGAAAACGGAAAATGGGACTATCTTTGTGGGACGGAGGGAGTATGTTTTACAAACGATAGTGGCTTTTAGAAGGGGAAGGATTACTAAAATCTCAACCTTGTCCCCAAGAAATTAGTGAATATAATTTTGATTCTCGATGACACACTACTAATTTCTCCGAATTTTGTAAGAATTATTTGAATACTAGGGTTAACTTAACGTGCGCTGCACGTTATGCTAATTTTGTATAAGCTAACGATAATGAACATCCGAAAGTAAAATATTGACTTGTGACGCACTCGGACCAAAATAAAATGTGACATCCAAACTATACGCCAATAATAATAGTATGAACAAAGTAACTGACTGTGCAAGCATTGCACGTTATCTTTGAGCTTGTATATGCTAACCGAAATCTCATATTATTGCATTTGTATATGCAAAAGGCAAGAAAGAGCATTTCTAGAGCACAAATGGTAAATAGGTTTTCATTCACAGTTTTATTTGTTTATTTGTTTATGTTGTTTTCGCACGCTACGGCACCACTCGCTCTAGAAAGTACTGATCTAAAATTTCAAGTAATGTGCACAAATTAAAGCCTCATGCACAAAAAAAATTACACAACGGATATCAAATTCTGGTCATACTACCGTCACCTACGAAGCAACAACTCCTGTCGGTCAATTTTTGCTAGTGTCTTTGTTTGACCATACCTAAAACCCAGTGATTGTCATGCGTTAAAGATGATATAATCAGCTTGAGGGGTAAAAAGTATGCAAGTGGAAGCAACACGAGCAAAAAAGTACACAAGTGGAAGCAACACGAGCAATACTCATTTATAGCTGCATAAAATATCACATCAGCAACACCCTCGAATAGATGAATCCACTTTCTTCTTTCATTTCTCTGACCTCCAACATCAAAGAGTCAATAAGCTTCACCATTTTTGTTCTCCCCAAATGGATTGCAAAAATTTACGTGATGAAAGAAAGAATAGCGTATGAGTTTTGGATCAATATGCATGGCATCTCTGTCTACCGTCATTAACAAGGACTAATGTTGGTTTCATTTTTTTTTTTTTTAAAAAATAAAAATTTGTAAAGCAATCCATGTGACATTGAATTTATTAGCAAACCAAAATGATAAAGAAGATTACGATCATACATCTACTCTATAGGTAAAAATGTTCTACCACTTCTCATGGTTATGTCCTAGTTCTTCTTGTAAAATAGTGTAGGCAATTATATTTACCTTTCAAAATGAAGATGCTAACTGGTGAAAAGTTCTAATTTTATCTTCCAACTTCTCTGTTCTCACCTGTGTTTCAAAGCACAACACCCATAAAGTGGATCAAATGACAACTTGTTCGAAACCGATTATTTGAATTCATACGTGCAGTCGCATTTGTATCTCTCTTCTATAAATTGTACAAGAGATAGCAAAAGACTCAATATACATAAAATAGCAGAGACAACTATCATAATATGCCGAAACTGAAAAGCTAGATAATTAAAACCAACTTAAGGAAAACATAATTCAAGTACATACATCCATAAGACCTAATTGGTCATCTATCTATCTACCTTCTTCTTTGTCGCTCAAATTTTATATCAAATTTCTCAGTAATTGATAATGGAAAAATTGGAAAATTAAAATTAAAAAAAAAATGTTAAACCTATTCCATATAGTAAGACGACATAGTAAAAGATAGGGCATAGTTCACGCATTGGAGAGAAATAAACTAACAAAGAGAAGAACAAAAGAATGTCATGAAAGAAGCGAACCAAGAGAATGGAAAACAACGAAAAATTAGACAAGTGAACTAAAATAATCCAAACATGAGAAAACTATAACCAGTTCCAAGTTCAGAATAACATAATTCTCAATGTGAAGCCACATAAATAAAAATCATAAATCCTAAAAAAGGAAATTAAAAACATGATCATATTTCCAAAAGTTACACCTTATAAATTACCCTATAGCCTTTTGAAATGGATGAGATTCATGTATGCAAATTGGATATAGTTTGTCATAATTCTTAACTAACACACTTGTTAGTACCCTGTCATTGAGCTAAAGGCCTACTGGTTAAAGTAATTAGATAGGAACAAAATTATTTCAAGGCATTTAGTATTCACACTCTCATAATTATTGTGTTTGGTATCACACTGGATTCCAATAGGAAAATTTGAATCAAGTCAAGTATAAACATATCTATTATATGGAGGTACCAATTCCATGCATTCAAATTTCACTTATAATTGATTAAGTTCAAATACAGGGCAAGAACCAAAAAACATAGATAATCGATTGCTGCCACATGGTAGTCGATCTTGCCAACATCTAATATCAACCTTCAATGTAAGCCTATATGGTTATAGAGGTTTTCTATTTATATTAATTTCTCTATGTGTAGGCTATGAAAAGTCCTTCTATAAAAATAAAAAAAATAAAAAAAAGAAAGAAAAGAAATTCAATTTTATTAACTCACTACGCTAGCATCTTTCTATGTCTGGTTAAACCTATCGCCAATATCATGAATCTCGCTGCCTATAATAACAGTATAATCATAAACAAATGAAAGCAAAATATTTTATTTTAGCAAAAGAAAAAATACGACTGAAACTGAACTTAAAGAATTAATCAATTGGTTATAAACACACAGACACACACTCAAATTTAACTATTACTATGTTAAGTAAACAAATAACTGTAGAAATTTTATACGAAAAAATTTCATACCTCGTAGGTTGGAGATGGCTCATTCCAAATTGCACTTCACGCAACAACCTTGATTAAGCAATTTAATAAACTTGTTAAACATCTAAAATAAATCATTTCAAAATAAAAGTCAGGAGTGCAGTAAAGGTACAACCTTGATTAAGCAATTTGATAAACTTGTTAAACATCTAAAAAAATCATTTCAAAATAAAACAGGCAGGAGTGTAGTAAAGGTCTAAATTTATTAATATCACTCAAATGACTGGTTTGAGGAAAAAGAGAAGGGATGACCACGTCATAAAAAGAAAATTTCTTTGTCTGACTTACATCCTACTTGTCCATTGGGGTTAAGAAATGATCAGACACATGGAGCAGCCACAACACTTAATATTGGGTCCAGGTAATTCAATACACCACCAAGTATAAGCATTTTTCCAAGTCTTGGCTACATAGGTAGCATTGCCAAGCAGCGTCCTGTCAATGACATCAAGCAAACTGATAAATTATACAAACTTAATCTACCTCATATGTTTTGACCACTGGGTTGCTTAAAAAGAAAATTGGTCAATCGTGCTTTATTGGAAAAAAAAAAATAACAATCCGTATTCCATAGACAAATCCGATTTCATGTTCACATCAATGTCAATTACAAAGCTCACGTCACTACTCGTCATTATTCATACATCCTGCAGACTCCACTCCTATCCAACATAAAATAAATAATAATAATAATAATAATAATAATAATAATAATAATAATAATAATAAATAACTATAAAAATCAATTTTTTTTAGCAAAATAAAATTTTATCTAAATGCACCATGCATTTTCAAAGTTAAAATTTACTTCAATAGAATGGAATGTTAAACTGAATATGATTATCAAATGAAAAGGAAAGCCCATAATAATCAAGCTCACCAATTAAGCATAAGAAAATAATGGAGACGATGACTTGAATGGATCGATTATACTGCATATGATATTGGAAATTGGAAAATATCAGAAGTTGCTGTAAGTTGAGTACGCAATGACAAAATACTTCATCTACCTTCTTCTGTAAAAGAAAATTGATTATCTTGCTGAGTTCCCATCCGTAACTCCTTACCTCCCACCCGTAACTCCTTACCTCCCACAAAAGCAGATGTTTGAGAATAAAGCATAATATGAAGTGATTCAAATTAATTTAGGAATGAGTTGACATCCTTGCGTCCTACAAGACCAGATGTTTGAGAACAAATCATTATCTTAAGTGATTCAAATAAATTTAACAATGAGTTAACATCCACTAAGAATGAATTTAATCAAACCAAAGATACACCGTTAACACAGAACTTAAATATAAAAGGAAGAGCAGTGGAAAAATTTGTTTTCAATTGTCCCAATTATTCCATTTTGTCTTCATGTTAAATTCTTAACAAGAGATTACCTTGCCTCCAATTCAAATCCAAAAGGTTGTACCATAGCACAAAATCCTTTTAGGAATAGAACCATGAATGATGCACCTGAAAAATAGGAAAAAGTTGATCCTTTGTATCATATTCATTCTCCATTATTTCAAACCTGCCAAAGGAAATCAAATTCGTGAAAGGAAAGCAACAGACATCTAACGACAAGAAATTTTGGACCAACTTAGTAAAGCACATCAAATTCCTCTATAAGCACATGTTTGACAAATATTAATTAAGCATTATGCATATCAAATGGAAGAACAAAATATTTCGAGGAAAGGATGTGAATTAGTAAGCTTTTTGCATTCAATAATCTGAAGATAAATAGATAATCGGACAGAACCAAAAAAAAAAAAAAAAACCTTTACCAAATAAATATCTTACCATCTGATCTAAAATAAGTATCAGTTAATTTTCATAAAAGTTGAAAAATAATCAAATCCCCAAACAGGCTAGAGTTTTCCAATTGAAATTAGTACTTTTACACCTTCCGACCCAGTGGAAACAAGCATATATATGCGCCCAATCATCATTCAAATTTCTAAAAGGATCTAATTGATTCTCGAGCTTCTTTTCTGCCAAAAAGGAATGGATTGAATCATCAAACAAGAACTTGACAAACAAAAAGGTCAAAATTTTCTTTATTTCTATCAGACATATCTTCTCAATTTATAGAGAACCAAGCCAAATTTCGATCTTTATGTATATGTATTTACCATTATGATAAATGTAATAACATTAGACTTTATTCCTTTGCTCATCATCTCTTCCTAATAATTCTCTAGCCCTTTTTACCTCTCCATTGTCGCAAACCATTAACCACAGCAGTCAATCAAAATGCTGAAACATCGATATCCATATCTACCATTTCGTGAAAAAGCTCAAATCCCAAATCCAAATGATCATATTTCATTAATTTAATAAAAATAACAGTGCAAATTCTTTCATCTACCTAGATCCTATTATTTTCCATCTAATTCAAAGTGCCCACAACCTGTTTGAATTTTTTCCGGTCAGACGTTCCAATTTTTCCAACAATTTTTCCGGATTGAAGAAGTTGCGGATTATAGGGTGGCTATTTCCCAACTATCCACCAATAATTGTTGCTCATAAATCGAAAAGTAAAAATAAGAAAGGCCCTAATTGTACAGAATTTAGGGCACGACAAAATGATCTGGGACGTAACTTAAAAGCTTCAGTTGGGACATCTTTAATAATAGCAAACTGTGTTAAATGTTCTGTTGATCAATAAAGGGTTCTCTTCAGCAATGAGAAAGGTCACATAGGTCACCATTTATGCACCCAAAAAGTCAGAAATCATCTCACATATGCAAGCAGGAAAAGTAGTTTAAATACTATCTGATGAAACTTTACGTAAGACAACAAATTCAGACAATATTATAGGAAAACTCAAAAAATTGTACCTGCACTATCTGCATTATAAGTATTTTGGTTGGCTGAACTTTCATTCAAATTATTATACGACGATGAAGCTGGAAAAAAATATGTAAAAGTTGAAAATAGACATGGATGGTCTAAAATGCATGGAAATAATTTATTAAAACATGGATTGATAAAATCAAAACGTACCATACAAGAAATCCAACGTTGCCTATAAGTTGATGATTCACAATTTTTCTGTTTCCTTCTCTTCCTTTCAACACGCAATTCTCGGCGCTTTTTATATCAGCCTCTTTTCTTGTAGCATAAAGTTCTCGCCTCCTTTTGTTACGAGCATCTTTTGCTGCTAGTTCAGACATAGAACTCGTAGGAACTTCTTGAAACAAGAACCAATTGAAGGAATTATCCAACTATCATTGTAATATAACTATAAGAAGATAAGTAGTGACAATATGTTTAAAGTTTTTCTTCAATTATCAAAACCAGAGCAAACTTTAATAAGGAACCAAAAAACCAATGAAGTTTCTTCGAAATTTCAGATGTCTAAGATGGCTCAAAAATTTCAAAACTTGTGACACCATATATTTACATAATTTGTTGCAACTAACAAGAACATACTAATTTTCTTATAATTATTTTTCATTCGTTTCCTTTTATTTAGCCTGTCTTTGTTTTAACTTCTTTCTACCTAAGAATTAGTTTCTATCATTAATCATATATGTCAAATTATTGCTCATTATTGTCCACATATTTCATAATCTCCACTAATTTAAAAATTTAGCTTCCGGCAAAATGTTCGAGTAAACTTTTTTCTTGCTAAATATGTGAACTGAGAGACAAAAGGAATTAGAAGACAAACCTTTATCTTGTCATGACTGGCTTCATTTCTCATTTGCATTGTTTCACATATCCAAAAACTGTTGTCCTAAAAGATAAACAATAGTAAGAAATGTGAAAGTGAGATGCCCTAAAGCAAAAATGTGAGCGCAATGAATGAAAGTATACATTTCAATTTTCACAACTTATAATTGAAGCCATGATCTTACAAATCTCACTGGAAAACATGAGATACGGGTTCAGTTTTGTCAATTTCTTCCATAACTTTGTAACCTCCGGCTTTCAATCATATCTTTCAGTTTCGTATGCACCTCCAGCTTTTACAAAAATCCGCTTAGCTCGTGTTTTAACACCAGTTGTCACCTTGCGTTTAGCATATCTGATCTTTTTACCAAACCTGTTCACAAGTTATCAGGTAGAAAAATATTACTCTTTGTACCAAAGTATGACTCTTTGTACCAAATGATAAAATCTGTAGATGGGTAAGTTTCTACTAAATCCAATCATAGACAAGAAATGGAATTGGATAATTATTAGGGGAAAAAAGGGAAAAATGTTGTAAACAAAAAGCGCAAGATCAAGAATAATAATTATAGAAAGGAATTTTTTTTAAAAAAACTTTAAAAATATAAAATCCATGAATAATATAAAACGTATATCTTCACTTCGAATAGTCTTTCTTTTCTTGAGCATAAAATTCACTTCTATGTTTGTTTGATGCATCTCGCTTTCTAGTTTAAGGCAGGGTAGACATAGTTGTCATTCATACCTACAAAACTATCATGGAAAAGAAAGAGACAATAAACTCAATATATCAATTCCAAATCCATCACTTTTTTCCCTTTCAAATACATCACTTATATAAACCAAAAGATCGAAAAAGATCTCAACAAAATCAGAACGAAAATTCTAAATCACTAACACAATCAAACAATGCACAGCTAAATAAAAAAGTGAAGCGTGATCAACTCGACCTTTCAAATTGGATGTTCATTTTTTTCAAATCTCCGTAAATCTTCACCAATGGATTTGGTACCCAAAACCCACAAATTCATTTCCTTTGTAAAAGACCAAGGTTTTATCTTTTCTTCCAAGCACAACATGTCTGCCATTATTCAGTGAGCAAACCTATTTCCAGATTGATAATTTGTCGATGAATACAATTGACAATTTAGGGATTCCAGTTATGAAGATTTGATTTTTTTGAATTGTGTAGATTTATAATATGAATTATTTTTGCTAAACGGGGTGACGACGAGAAAGTACCAAAAAATACAGAAAAGAAGTTCAATTGGCAATCCAACTCTAACACCATAAGTAATGCAATGAAATTAACATTTCTGCCATAGATCGATCAAATAAAACACAATAAAACAAACAAAATGATGCAAAAAAAATGCACAATCTGTATACATGGTAAGTATCTTTCAACAAGTGAGGAAAGCATAAAGCATTTTTTTGCAATTCCCTGACCTAATTGCTACAATAGACCAAGAAAAATCTTCAATTCATAGAGTTTTTGTCTTGAGCTTCCTTCACAAGCACTTGAACTACTAAACCTAATCAATTGCGAAAGGGGGCAAACGAGTACTGAGAAACGTTGGCATAAACGACGAGAAGAAATCCAATCAATTGGAAGAAGGGGAAAAACCACACATAACACCAACCATAATCGAGCAACAAAAACACAAAAGTATCAAAGAAAAAGGAAGGCGAAAGCCTAAACCTCAAAGGAACCCTACCGAGACTGAGATCTGACAACAACAAAACCAATTTAGCCAATCTTCCACCATGCCAGTGTTCTTCGCGCAACAACAAGGGGATGCAGAGTGCAAGCGAATTGGCGGATCAAAGAACCATGGAATCAATCGAAGAAAGGATTAGAGAGAGAGAGTGAAGAGTATCAAAGGAGGAGAAAAAAGCGGGTGAAAAGGTACGAAAAGCAATGAATCGGGTTGGGCCAAGAACCGCCAGTTCTTGACGGGAAAAATTGATTAACCCGGCACCAAAACGAGGTCGTTTTTACATTATCGTAATCTTTATATTAAAAAAAATGGAGTGTCAACTAGGCACATGTGTCATGTTGGCACTCCTTTAATTAATTTTTTTTTAAAAATCTTATTTAGAAACAAACACTAAGGCCTTGTTCTATTTGGTGTTAACCAAATTCGCACGCAATTCCGTATACCTCATACTCATTTTCAACCACACACACATTTCCCAAAATAATATTAACCACACATTTTTACACGGAATACCGCGCAGAACAACTAAACCCCCAATAGAACAAGGCCTAAATGATATTTAATAATTTCATTTTCTTATTTAATTTATTTTTACTTCCATATTTGCTATTTTTTATTTATTTCAAAGTTGACACTCATTTATTATTATAAATATAAAAAAACATGATTAGTAAACAAATATTAAATATGCATTTAATAATTTTATTTTCTTTATTTAATTTATTTTTCTTTTCGTATTTAATGTATTATAATTTGTGAACTATGTATATAGTTGAAATCCTAATATAATAAAACTTTGCTTTAAAAAAAAACTTGAAGTGCCACCTAGGCATAGAGCCTATGTGGCAATGCCATGTTTGGCATTTTTTAGTGATTAATTATTTTTATTATTTAATTTCTTCTATTTTTTCTTATTTAGTATTGTTTCCTCATTTATGTTTGTATCTGTATTCTAATTTTTGATAAATTTTTATAATTTTTTTTATATTTGTGTTACATGCATTAATGAAAATGCGATAAGATATCAAAGTTATATCTTACAATATATATAGATATCTTATTAAAAAAAGTTGAAATGCTAACTTCACACAGTCCCATGATTGGCGATGGTTTTTCAGTTTTAAAAAACAATTATTAAAAATCATGATTTAATCATCGCTTCATTTTTTGGCCAAAATTTACAATTATGAAAAATTAATTTTTTATTTTTTAGATTTAGTCCTATATAAATTAATGAAGGTGTGATAATAGTTCAATGTTACAACTTACAATACCAATTAAATTAATTTTCAAAATGAGAATTAACTCCTTTATATACATTTTAATTTTTCAATTAAATAATTAATTTTATGTAAATCTAACTATTATTCATAGCAAAAGAGCCATGTTGGATATTGCTAATGTGGCACACGTATTCTAAAGAAAATAAAAATAATAATTTTTGGAAAATGCATTAATTATTATTTCCGTTTAAGAGTGTATAATTTAGGAAAACCACAATAATTAATAGGTTTATTTAAAATAATGGGGCATTAAATATTCTTGCATATGAAATACATGAAAAATGAAAATCAAATTGTTATTATTATATAACTATGGAAAAAAATTTTGAATAAATGTAATTTTTACAAATTGGGCATGAATTTATGCATTTACATCAGTTGAAATTTAGGGGTTTTTTGAAAAAAAATTAAATTCTTTAATGTTATTTTCTGCAACTGCTCAAAGATAAAATATACTGACAATAGTCAATTACTAAAATAATTATTAAATACATGCATATATTTAATTAAAGGAAAATCGGACATGAGTAAAATTTTCAATTATTCTACAAAACCATTATTGAAAAATCAATATGTAGATTTTCACCTATAAATACGTTGTATAGAGATCTCATCACTTCACATGATATATAATCCACATCGCATAAACTATCCAAAACTTAAAATTAAAACAAAACGTGTTAAAAAATGTTGCGGTGACCTAAATTTTGTCTGATACAAATGCACGTTAAAAAGTTGTCCCAAAAATACCTTTGATTTCGTTTGATACCAAATCATCTTTCAAGTTTCAGATAAAATAATTTTCATTGATTGTGTCATATGATATGACTATTAGCAAGTCAAAGATAATTACTTCGCAAGTCGTCCTATTGTTAAATATGGCAATATTCAAAATTACCAATCGTGTAACATTTGAAAGATTGAAGGTTATTATATATGACAAACATGAAAAGCCAACGGATTAGACGATGAATGCTATTTTCAAACAAGTATTTCAAATTTTTTAATATTTATGGGGTTCAAAGTTGGGACAATTTTACATTTATTCATTTCTGTTACCTAATAAATAATTTTAATGATTTTATAAGTAAATTACACTGAGCTCGTGCATCGCACGGGCGCAATACCAGTGAAAAGAAAAAGCGGGTGAAAAGGTACGAAAAGCAATGAATCGGGTTGGGCCAAGCCAGTTCAAAGGTCATTCACACTTATACATCATCGTAATTGACACGCCCCGCACCAAATTATCTCTAATAACTTGACACGTGGCGTGCGCCAACGATGGATGACAACTACGTGCCGGATCCATCGCTAAGGCAAACTGTAATTGCTTGATTTTACCTTAATTTGAATAATAAGAAAATATTTTGCGGAAAATTTGACAGAGTTTCCTCTATATTTTGGACATATCCATCCTGTAAGAGATTTATTCCAAACTCCAGACATACAACCCAACATTTGCACAAATCTCATTTCAAATCAAGAATATTGAAACCTTTAGAAACAAGCCCAACCACCATAATTCAATATCAATGTCACTTTCCAAAACTCAAATGAGAACGATGCCGAAAATAATTAATGAATAACTAATGAATAAATCAATAGATCTCTTCTTAAAAACCCTTTCTCAAATGAATGCGAGGTTTCAACTAAACGCTAGTAAATAAATGAATAAATAAATGAACCTACTAGCTAAATGGAAAAGTAATGGTAGTGGTGGTCAACATGCGATCCAAACTCACGCTCAACTGCTTCCTGATAAGAGAAACATTAGGAAAATACGTGAGTTTTGTAACCCAGTGAGTGGATAAGTTCACAAATATATGTAGTTTTCCAGCTAAAATATCTTCATAAAAACCTCTTTATCCAAACGCATAAAATAGCATAAATAATTGGAAACCATCGAGACAATACTAATAACTGAAATTATTCTAACTGAACAAACACTGATTATACCGTTTCAAACGGATTTTGTTTTCTAAAACTGAATTCTGTAACTACAAATAATTTATTGAAAAATAACATCAAAAGTACCAACGAGCAACAACATACTTGTGTAGAATACTCTCAATACACGTGGTGTATTGCTCAAAAGTCTGTTCTGTCTGAATATCTGGTCATACGCGCACAGAGCAAGCCCCAAAGGCTAAACACCCTCATACACTGCCCAAAGCCTATGTGTGTACGAAAGTGGATCCCAAAGACCTCTGTAATTCTGATCATACACTGTGGAACACATCACAACAGTGTAGAGCGGGTAAAGCTTCGAGGTACTTTATGATGGTTTTAAAAGAATATTCATTTGATCTTTTGAAAAGAAAACACTACTTAATAAAATCCACAATCTTCTGAAATATTTATTTATAATAGCATATCGTAATAATCTGAAAAAAAGGACATTAGAATTTAAAACATGCTACTTTATGAAAATATGATTTTTCCACTCACAGAACTACGAACTGCTTCTAATTCGGTTGGTAGGCTTGCCCAATCGTCTCGTCACCACCTGAAATAATAGTAGTAATCTAATCAAAACCTATACACATGAATTTCCAACCAATCGCCTACCCACATTCAATACCAAGTTTTAACTTTTCTAACATTCTCTAATTTTTCCATTCTGTTGCTTTATTCCACTTCTTTCATTGATTTTATTATATTTCATACCATTGGAACCATCCAATTGAGTCACAAAATATAATTCCCAAATTTTCCAAGAACTAGGTAATGTAAGTTTCAATCCACTTCATCACCCACTACTCGATTACCATCAATTCTACTTCAAAATATTTGATTAGGGCTATATAACATCCTAATAACACCCAATCAATCCAAATTAATGATAAATTTCGAATCCCCAATGTCTATTGGTAAAACCCTAAAATTACTTTAACTATTTACCTCGAATTCCATGAGATAAAATTGAAGAAATATACTTACCACGCGAAACCAAGCTCCCTCCTTCCTTTTTCCCCCTTTTCCTTTTCCTTTTCCTTTTCCCTTTCCCTTTTTTTTTCTCCTTTTTCTTTTCTTTTCTCGCGAATTGGCTCGGCTTCTGGTTTGTTTTTCGTTTCTGCTGGATTCTCCACGAATGCCATTTTCGTTTCCTATGTATATATTATATATATATATATATA
The DNA here is from genome assembly GCA_018223645.1 of Jasminum sambac. Classification (NCBI taxonomy): domain Eukaryota; kingdom Viridiplantae; phylum Streptophyta; class Magnoliopsida; order Lamiales; family Oleaceae; genus Jasminum; species Jasminum sambac. The sequence goes on along the minus strand of CP073651.1, from coordinate 3,945,518 downwards.
ATTGCATCCTAGGTCCCTTTCTTTTAATTAAGAGATTTAAATTGGTCTTTTGACCCTTATTTACGTTCATAGCCCACAAACTTCCAATTAAATCAATTAAATCCATAAACTTTTAATAGACCAAATTAAATCTCTTTAATAATTTGACTTTGACCCACAATTAACGGTTTTGACCAAGTAGTGGCTGAAATTTTAATTACCGAAAATCCGGGTCGTAACAACCTTACCTCCTTACAAGAATTTCGTCCTCGAAATTCAATGAACTTGGATATGGCGGAATCTAGTTACTTAGAACCTTGATAATTGGTTTCTCCATTAAATACTGTAATACCTCAAACTTGGCCCAAAAATAATGTAATTTTGACCATAAAATGGATTAATATATAATAGAAAAATCGAGTCGTAACAGTAATAAACAGTCAAAGGCTATTCACACTTTTATAATAGAAACAAAATCAAATAGACTTGGTTTGAGACATTTTGAAATAATAATTTCTGAGTGTTTCGTTACAAAGCAAATAAATAATTTTTTTTTTGAATAAGTGGTTTCATTCAGATAAAAATAAGTTTATGAGTTTATGATACTAAGCAAACTTGTTGCCGGAAAGTAATTTATGAGACAATAATATGTAGTTTGTAAAAACTCAATTAAAGAAAGAATCTTATCCTTTAATTAATTAAATAAAATAACAAGGGAAAATAAAAATAAAAACCGCATCAACGTATTTGTGTCAGTGTGCTCGTCGACTCCATTTTCACTGAAGTGACTTTCAGACAATATGTAGTTTGTAAAAACTCAATTAAAGAAAGAATCTTATGCTTTAATTAATTAAATAAAATAACAAGGGAAAATGAAAATAAAAACCTTACGTATTTGTGTCAGTGTGCTCGTCGACTCCATTTTCACTGAAGTGACTTTTGTGAGAGGTACCCTCTTATTCATCATGGATGATAGCCCTAACATAGTGCATTCTAGCAATACCATACAACAGTAAGGGGTGATAAATGAAATTAGACAGTCACGTGGTAACAGAAGATAACGCCACGTTAAGCGCCAAAACTATAACAAAGTTTTAGCATTAGGACTGGATTAAATTTACTTATTGATTTGTAATTTTTTATTTTTATTTTTTTCTTTTCATATTCAATTAAATTTATAAGTCGTTACAAACTTATGATATTTATCGTATACGACCTATTTGCAGAGCCTTGCTGGAGTAATGTTATTATCTATTAACAATGATATCCAAATTAATATATCTTTTATAATTGTCAACCACACATCCAAAAATAAATTAAATTTGACCAAATTTAATATAAATACAACAAAGCTCATCCATTTTGTTTTTGCCGATCACAATAGACTTGGCGGATATGGGGGTGAGGATTAAAAAACTTCCTATAATTGATAATTTTGGGGTTGGGGTTGGTGTTGGGGGGGGTGGGGGTGGGGGGCGAAAGGGACAACTTTGTCAAGAAATATTTGAAAGAAATGTAATCCATTTCTATTTTTACGGAGGAACATAAGAGCATGGATGGAATTCGAATTCGGAATCTTCCCGTTAAGGGGTTGAACCCTTAACTAATAGGTTAACACATCGATCCCTAAAAGAAAAGTAAATATCCAGGGAATTTGAATTTTTCATTTATCTTAATAATAAACCGTTCCATTGAATAGCGGCATTCTTCTATCTTAATAATAAACCGTTCCATTGAATAGCGGCATTCTTCTACCTGATGATGGTCCGTAGTTATTCTGTTTCGTGTTTACATGTTTGATGTACAAAACCCAAAGAAAAATCATAAAATGAATTTTTCAAAGGAATGCATATTCAACACCATCTGCACACAATTTCACAACATTATACAAATTGGTCAACCTGGATTTAAGACCGAAATAAAGAGGAGAAAAATAAAATAACATAAAATAATCTATTACCATACATAGTATGAAAATTTCAGACAGGAAAAGAGCAAGAGTGCATAAGAGTGCACGTACATGAAATGAATCAAGTCAAGACAAGACTAGTAGCCAAAAGAAACTTGTCACACTAAAACACAGTTACACAGGAACTATCACGACAAGACTAGTAGCCCAAAGAAATTTGTCACACTAACAACCAATAGGGAACTATCACAAAACACTCTCTCTCTCCCAACAGGCACTCTTTCCTCGCAAGCCCTGAAATTTGACATAAGGAGCCTTCCTATTACGAACTCCGGTGCTTGTGCTTGCAACTTCTACACCATTGCTCTCTCCCGTAGGATTCTTCCTATTACGAACTCCGGTGTTTGTGCTCGCAACTTCTACACCATTGCTCTCTCCACTGGGATTATACATCTACAGAGAAGACTCAATATAAAGATCCAATTTAGTATATGACAAATCAAGCATGCTGGTATGAAACCCAACTAGAACAAGAAGTGAGAAATGATTTAATAAAAGAAAACACGCAGTTATAACCTGGGTTGTGAGGTCATTTGTCTTCTCTTTTAGTTTATGCCTCTTAGCCCGAAGCTTTCTCAACTTTCTCTGAGCTATCAAATCAACTAAAAAATAATGTGCGTCAAAAAGAAGCAATCAATGAAAGCTAGGACTAATGTTGAAAAGGCGCAAAAAATATAAAATCTTGGCAGAGCATCAATAAAATTCTATCACTCAAAGTCCAGTGAAGGTCTTTCATTGCGCCAAAAGAAACAAAGACGAAATGACAAACTTACATGTTCTATACATGGTTCGTGTAACTAGAAGCGTAATGAAACATAAGGCAGGCGTAAGGAACAAAGGCGAGACCATTAGTGCTACCAATTTCCAGGTTAAGTATTTGGATCGGATAGTCCAGAAATCATATCCAAGAGATAACACCGATAAAACCTGAAAATAAAATTACGATAACATCATACTAAGCCATGACAAGCAAACCACATCAAGAGAGCACAGAACAGAATAGTATAGAGAAGTACCTCCATTACTACACAAACATTAATAAGTTTCCAAGCCATCTTCCGAGAATACCTAGAACGCCAACGAATGTTGGAAAGAACAAAAGCCTCCTCCTTGGCTATCTGGTGCAGCGCCTTCTCAACATCAGAATCTTTAGATGTGGAGGACGCCCTGACATCTTTTTTAGATTCTTTAGCCATTACCTATAGATTTTGATACGCGCACACAAAATAGAATAAAAAGTGTTGTTCATAGGTTGTACATGCCAGAATACACTAAACCGAAGTTGTTGATCATGAAATTAGAAGTTGTCGGTCAGACTTGTTCTCCGCTCTTTATTTGTCAGCACAAAAGGAACTAGAAATTCAACTATAGTAAAATTTACAAACTTGTATCTACAAATTTCATAAATAACGATGACACAAACTCTAGAAACGAAAATTTATGACTTAAAAGACGAGTATAAAGTAGATTTTTGGTCCTAATTAGCATTCAGAATATGCATAGCCAAGGACGATTATTCACAGCAGTAATATTCTCATAATTAAGACTTTAAATGTCATGTTGTTCTACAAAAATATCACGATTTGTGCATGAAAAAGCTATAACTTATATAAGGTAAGCAAGAAAAATCCCAAGTCAATCGTCCTTGAATTTGAGTTACTTCGATATTAAATTCCGTGAGTTCACATTTATGTAGATATAATAGTAAGGCAAGAAGTCATGAAAGATAGAGAGAACACATCTCATTTTCGATTATGTAAGTAATAATACTTAATTTAGAACGAAGCATGTTGGGACTACCTCGTTGATTTAACCTTAAGAGAGTATTTTGAGACAAGCAAAGCAAATATACTACATATAGCAGTGAGTTTTGACATAAACCACTAAAGCATCATCTCAGGTGCCTTAATCTATATTATCATTGACATCCAAAACCTACAACAATCACATAGGTTTCAAAGCATATGAATTTTTGCAAGCACAATCATGAAAAGATAACAAAGAAACCACAAGCTCCATGACTTACCTCCTATCCCACCAATTTTCAAATTCAGTTCCAACGTTAATATGTGATCAATTCAAACCAAGGCATTTTATCTCCATGATTCAAAGAGTTTTGAGGTGTGAGCCTCAAGATAAACGAATGAAATATTTAAAGGAACACAGAGTGCATATATATGTTCACAAACCAACCATAACCAACTTTGAAATACATGAACTGAATTAAGAAAATTGAAAGTAACCAGCAAACAATCGTAAAATAGACTACAAATAGTAAGTTCTTGAATTAAAGATCACATAACAAAATTGCAATGTATCTATAGGCGGGAAAAAAATGCCAAGAATTATCATCGATCTATTATCACCACTTGTTTTGAGTTATTATCTTGTCATGGGCTTTCATTAAAGCAATTAAATAAATAATTAAAATTGAAAATTTCAACATTGCATTGCCAAGCTTGTCAATTAATATAATGTGTCTTCTAGGCAGTTGGGCCCTCAAAGCAGATGGTAACCAAAGAAAACTAACTTGAAAACAGAAACAAATAAAGAAGAAAATTAAACAAGAGAAATAGGAGACGAAAATAAACAAAAATGCACATACACTCCAACATAAGCAAAACAATTGAGTAAAGGAACATGCAACAATAAGCCAAAATGAACTCCACTGGTTTAGAAAGAAACAAAGATATCAGCGCCAAAATAAAACAAAGATGTTAGACAAATATCTTCCAACAATGGCCTGCAAAGTTTTCTCCATTTTTTTTTTCTCCTCTGACCAAAAAAAAAAAGTACAAAAAAGAAAAAGAAAGAGACTCAATCTATTATATAATCAACTAAGATGCAAAATTTTGACTGAGGACGATACCATGCCTAATCGTCCTCCTGTTTACAATAAATTTTGACTGATTAAGTTTTAATACTTGTGCCTTAAATTTCAACAATTTTGTACAAATTCAAACCTAAACCTAAACCCAAACCCAAAACCCTTACCTTCACGATGCTAAATTTGGGAATTAATTCAAAAATCCTAGTTAACACATGGGATTTGAAATGGAAAAGTAGTTGACTTTTACAGAGGAAAAACAAAGGAGAAACTGAAGAAATTTTGTACAAATATGTCAAAAAAGGCACACAACCAGACATTTTAAAGTAGTTACCTCAAAAGAGGGTGGGGGACCTTAATCTGTGCCAAAAAATCGAGCGAGGCGACCGGCGAGCAAGAACGAAGGAGAAAATCAGTCGAGCAGCTGCAACAGGAGTAAGCAAAGTGTTCTCAGACGAAAGAATGTGACAATGGGGAAATAAGGTATTTAACTTTTTTTTTAATTAAAATCCATAAAGTAGTCCAAAACTATGGACTGCTTGCAAACTGGCATGTCTCTATCAGTGTGTGAGCATTATATGATGCCCACATGTGGGCATGAGAAACGGGGTGATATATTCAATAAGAGTATGTTACAAAATAAAAGAATTAATAAAGCAAGTGGACTGTAATTTGAAATGGACAAGTGGACTCTAATTTTATCGTGTTCACTTTTAATTAATCAATGTCTACTTTTAACTAACGTAGACAAGTCATGCTAATTAATTTAAGTGACTAAGTTACCTAATTATTTAAAAAAGAAAGTTACCTAAGCAATTAAATTAATTTCTTATCGGCTATAGCACCATAAAAGAGCCAACAAGGACTCAATAAAGCTTCACCTCAAGAAAGCCAAAAAATAATGCTAGCAAAAGGTCTAAACAACTCTCAACTTGTCAACAAAAGGGCAAATACCCAGCGGCCCAACAAAATTCCAAACAAATCTAGGCTCCAACAAAATGCCCCGAAAAAAACTCAACAAATCAGCCCCATGGAGCCAAGCAAATACAGATTGAAAACAAAGCCCAAAGCTTATCTTCACTTTATGGAAGGAGTATGAATCCAGCTGAGTAAATTTAATTAATCAAGCAGAGTAAATTTAACAGTGAAGATTACACACGCTAAAAATTGAGTAATATGCAATAAATAGCTAGAAATTCTGGCCCAAACAAGTGTTGTGCTTAATACGCTCCAGCAATAAATTAAAAGCATAGGCAACAAGATTAACCAAAATAAATAGCAAAAATGAATCAAAATAAAGGAAGAAATCTGACCCACAATTGGCTTCAGTATTTTTATCCACCACAAATCATTACCATAGCTGCCAAGATTAAAAAATAAATAAATACTAAAAAATTAGGTTAGATGAATGATTATTCCTTCACAATGGAGGGAAAAAAATGAAGAAGGAAGTTCTTGGCCAAAAAATAATCTTTTGGCCTTTACGGTTCGTAACAAATTGGGGAAAAGGATGATAATCAGAAGAAATCATCCACAAACAGAGAATTATGACGAAGTGAATGAAGTGAAGAATTATAAGATTGAATGGAATGAATGGAAAATTCATATTAACACAATCGAAGGCAAGAAAAAGCACCAAAATACATATTAACACAATCGAACGACGATTTGACCTAAATTCGTTGAATTTTCAAATAATCATGATACGAAACAGAAGAGAAAAAATGCAGAAGTGAAACCACAGAATCCTTCTATTAACAAAAAAATCAAAGTTCAAAGAGAACGCGAATTGGAAAGTGAGAGGCACGTACCAGCGGAGTAAGTCGGAAATGGTGGAGGCGTGGAACCTAAGGTAGCCGAAGGGTTTTACGGAGTTCTTTTGTGTAAATTGCAGTGAGCATACGTAACCTTTCTGAGTGTTATTACGATGGGTCCCTAACCCTCAAACTACTGTATGTAGAGTCTCTAATTTTCAAAAGTTAGCACCAAAAATCCTTATGAAAAAAATGTTACTTGGATGGTCAACCAATCAAATTTATTGTTTTCTCAAAAAAATAAAAATAAAAATAAAATTTATTGTAATCAGCAAAATTGTCCTTCTCATCAATAAGCAAATTTTACAAAAGTATATCAACTTGAAAATTGTCGATAAATTTCTTAAGACTTCTTTGTTTAAATTGTTACTAGTCGTCCATATATAAATTGATATTTAATTTTACCATGCCTAATTTAGTTATTTTTCTCTTGAATACTTTGATAAGAATATGTCTATTTAGTTTATTACTTAGAAACACGTGCGTTGCACATGGTTCTTCAACGTTATTCTGAAACGAACATATGTTTGTTGTGAGATGGATCAATAATGTACCCATGAAATATGGATGAGGAAGAAGTATCTTGGATAGACCAATGGATTCTTTTCTTATCGCTCTCACTTTTATTGTCAATTCATTCTTAACTGACTGAAGATCTTTGATAAAGACGTGAGACCTCTTTTCTCTTTCATTAGATGTGATAACTGCAAATAATCAATCCATAATTTCTAAGTCGCATTTGACTAATAATGTGATTAAAGGAAATAATAAGAAACTGAAGGCAAGTTTGAGATCCAAATATTAGATAAATCCAAAAGTATAGTAAATTATTTCTGCCAATTTAACCATCCAACGACATTGCAACAAAATGTCTTGTCATTAATTAATGTATGTGCCTAAATATAATGTGATTTGTCATTTCATCGTTTCTAGATTAATTTTTCATCCTATTTCTTTTTATTCCCAACTTCTATATAGAGAGAGAGATAGAAGATAGACATTGCGTTACACGCCTTCCAACATTAATTGTGCCGTATTAGCAATTTTTGTCTTTAAAATTGTGCCTTGTCATTATGTAATTTGTTATAAAAGTATAGAAATAATAGAGAGAATTTAGAGAGAATGAATTCTAAGGAATTCTCAGGAATGAATTTCATTAATAACTGAAGCCCTATTTATAGGAAAACTTCGAATGGTACAACCGTAATTACATAATTTCATCAAGGGTATAATAGTCATTCACATATAATAATTACATCTTTTACCAAATTATTCCTCCACCAAATTATTCCTCCACCAAATTATTCCTCATAATTCATAACCACCAAATTATTCTCAATTATTCATAACACTCCCCCTTGAATGACTATTAATACAAATGTCTTCTGGACTTGTTTGGAGAAAAATCCAGTGGGAAAAAACTTCCAAACCGATTGCAGGATAGCTTGGAGTGGTTATATACTGCTTCATAAAAAACATTGCTCCCCCTGATGTCTATCAGCGGCATATGAGTATTCACGTGCTGCCTCGTTAAAACCTTGTCAAGAAAACCCAGTGGGAAAAAACTTGATCGAAGGAAAAAGAGTACAGCTGCTCCGTTTGATTTCATATCTTGAGAACTGATATCTTTACTTCTGGTAAATGATTTCAATATCATCATCGTTTGGATCTAAAGCATTAGCTCCATTATAACTTGATCCAATAGATACACTTTATCAATTTCTCTTATCGTTCTCAATATACCATGAATATGCCTCGTTAAAACCTTATTAGGAAAAACCCAGTGGGAAAAACCCTAATGAAGGAAAAAGAGTACATTATTCATATGAATACGCCTTTAAAGTTGTCTCATTAAAAACCTTGCTAGGAAAACCCAATGGGATAAAACCTCAGTCAAGGGAAAAAGAGTGCAACGCGTATTTTATACAAGTATGCTGCAAGCATTTCAAAATCTTTCATACATTTGTATGAGTATCATATACATTGGTTTTATACTCTTCGTTCATTTAGAGTGCATCAATTTTCTTACACAACTACAAAACATTCACCATGAACACATGTCTCCAAATACACAATTTAAAGCATATAAATTCATTGTAAAAACATGTAAACATATAAGTAAACCTTCATAACTAACTAACATTTAAAATATATCATTTAACATTTAATACTCACTTAATAGGTTATTTCATTCCCAGGGCTTAGTTCACCCTTTAGGGTACTCATAAACACTGGTTTAGCTCATCCGATCCTTTAATTTCCTTTTAAATTACTACACACGATCGGTAATTTAACTTTCATGAGCATGCAACATATAATGACCACCATGCTTATCTTTAAACTTGAGCATTAGTCATCATCATCTCATCATCTCATAAGTTAAGGATTTCACATTCACCATTTATCATCTTCAATATATCTCAATATTTTCATTATCATTGATCATATGTAGCGCTACATTTTCATATCGTGTCGACACTTTTCAATTTCATTTCTTTCCCCATATCGACATAGCTTATCGAGATATCTCATTATCAATCCTCTTGTAGGATTACACAATATAGTTATGTTTATATACTCTTCAAGAGCATATGCCTCCGTTATTAAGACCATCTTTTATAATTTGCTTTGATATATATGATTGGGGAAATATCAACGCTTCTAGCGTGCTAACTTATCAAAGCATCGTAGCTGATATATGTGATTGTTCATAGCCTTTCATGCATCTTTGAACTTCAAGTTCGTATTTCAATTTCTAGGATATAACATGATGCATTTCACATATTATTTTCAACCTTTAATACTCCCCCTCATGCTGAGAAAATTTAGAACACCAAAACTCATACAGTTGGTATGATTTTAATCATATATGTTCTCATCATTCAGCCTTAATATGGGAATTTAGACCGTTTGCATTCTATTCTCGATATCGGCAATTTATTTGAGGACTTTAAATAATTTGCCATATAATATCCCACTTGTATGCGCATACTCAATCCTTCAGGGATTTATTCAAGTATTGGGATATACATTTACTAGCATTATCATTAAATCTAGAAATCATGCTCATACCGTGAGCAAATATTTCGTAAATTTCAAATTACGAATCATATACACATGTGACTATCTAGTGGATCCATATCATAATATCTAGTAGTCCACATGGAGGATGAGTGGGCCCATACTTCTCATCCTTTATTCCAGATATATTTGGGATTTATTCCCAATATTGGCTAGTAATGATTTCATCATTTATCGAGAACAATCATTGAAGAATTCTTTTAATTCTTCACTTGAAATATTGATTTCAATAATTATTTAAACCGGGATGGTCAATCCGGTTTTGCAAGCAGTATTATTGAACTTCTAGTTCGAGAAATTCTTATATTGATTTCACTAGTATCATATAGTGCTCAACATGATTTATCATAGAAACAATTCACCGACATATTCCATCATCTTTTGGTGACATTATTGTCTACTCTTTGTTCAAACAGAGTTCTGACTCATACGCATCACATCCGGCTATTATTTAATTCGAAATCGTAGCTCTTACGCTTTATTTAAAATCTGAGTCTTATTTCATACGCGTCGTATTATTCTATAAATAAATCATCAAAATTATTGCAAAATTCATCCTAACAAGGGTCTATACATTATAATGGATCATATGCTCTCAAATCTTCGAAAATACTATCCATCACTACCGATCAAAATCCTAAAAGGATTTATCGATGTAAATTTGGAAAGATTAAGGATGCTAATGAATAAGGGTATCCCACAAGATATCCGATGCTTGATTGAAGCAAAGGTTCGATTATCTGGTGAGGTTTCAATTCCTTCTAAATACATGCCTGGTATGGGTAAAAGTAGTTTTTCAAAGAAACGGAGAGCAAAAAGATTAGGAGGATGCTACAAGTGTGCTCGGTGGATATGTGACACTCGATGTAAATCTGTGGGGTACTTGTCCAGAAATCGAGAAGATAAAATAGCATTCATTAAGGATGGATTGAGTAAGGAGCCTTTGGATGATATTCAACAGGCTCTTGAGACACATCCTAGTGGACACGTACAAGGTGAGCTAATGGCCTTATGGGCCAAATTCAAAGATCAACAAGCACTTTATAGTCTTGAAATACTTACTTTAAAAGATCCAGTTTGTAAATTTAGTAGAATAACTTAGTATAATGATTTTCCCATATTTATGTAAGACAAATTTATGTAATATAGAATATCAATATTTTTCTTTTATTTGTAAATATCGTTTTTCGATTTTCGATTTTTTTTCGTTTATTTTCTATCACCGATGATATATGTCATTTTCACTTAAATTTTTTTACGTATTTTCTCTTTCATATTTGTCAAAAAGTAAATAGTGCACTCAATTATTGGTTTGAAAATTTTTCTTTAAATAGATGGATTCATATATCTATCATTCATTCGTTGAAAGAGAAAGATAGAAGTGGAGATGGAGATGGAGATATCAGAATCATCTCATGTAAGTCAATCTTTACCTCGCCAGGTAAAAACTATATGTGTTCTTGGTGGCTCCAGACTAGTAGGTCATATCCAATATGTGGATATGGCAGACCAACTTGTAAGGGAGTTAGGAAACAAAATATCAATATACTATATGGAGGGACTAATAACAAACTATTAAGGAGTCTTACGATGGCCGCACAATTATGGGGATAAGAGTGTCAAGTATAATACCTTTTCATCGAATTGGAGGCGATGTCGAATTGGAGTTAGAAATGTCATTAGTCCAATGGATTGATGCTACAAACACAATCCATCCATGACTGCTTGATGTACATGATGAGCAATAGCGAAGCTCTTATTGTTCTTCCAGGCGGCTATAACACGCTAGAGGAAATATTCAATATAGCGTCATTTGCATAGTGGAATTTTCATACCAAACCCATAGGTTTGTTGAATATTAATTATTTCTTCGATGGTTTGCTAGCATTTCTAGATCAGGGTGTAGAACATAAATTTATTTCTCGTTTAGCAAGAAATATACTTGTTTTACGCTAATACGATTCTTTGATCTACTCATCAAGATTCAATCATATGTTCAAAAATCATGGAAAATTTGAAACCCATCGGTCACAGATCATCGGTGTCAGCGAAAAAGAGATCCTTTGGATCTTTCATTATGAACCGAATGTTCGGGGTGGCGAGTTACTGAGTATTTATACTCTCGAGACGCATCCCTCATTTATGGGTTCAATATATATTTTCTTTTAAGTATTTCTATATTTTCGAGTGTTTATTGCCATCTTTGATATTCTTAATATGTTCCACTTCTACTGTTTTGTACTTCTTCCGAGTAATAATAATAATATCATATTGGCTTTATTCAAATCTGAGATATCTAGTGATTTTGCTTCTTCAAGAGCATTTTATTCTCATATTAATACAATCTCATATCATCGATGAGATTACTTCATATAAGCTTTCCATGCGATATATTTTCTTTGATTTATCAACATGGGATCTATTGAGTATTTTACTTTCATCTATTTATCCAATGGTAACTTCAAGTACCACTTGCTCAATTTTCTCCATTAATATTCGGTATATATGGAGAAGTAATTTTATTCTCATCGTCTCTTTGCTTGAGAGTATGATTAGAATATTTGATCAACTACTTCTTCAGGAGTAGGATTCGTTATAACCAATCGTGTAGTATAACCCACCACATTGGAAATATACTCAAACTATAAAGTGCATAAATTTAAATTGCAGAAATTAAATTTCCTCCAATAGGTGGTTGAATCTACCTTATGGGAATTATTGCAATAAATATAAATTTCACGAATTTAAATAGCAAGAATTAAATTGCATAATGTTTAACTACTTCTTGAGGAGTAGGATCTGCTCGATGAAGGTATTACCCATCACTTAGCATATAAAGTGCAAAAATATATAAAACCTTCCGTTTAGTGACGGTTGAACCCATCATCAAGTAGGAGGTATTGCAAGAATTAAATTGCAGTAAATAAAGTGCGAGAATTAAATATTGAGCTGCTTCTACGGGAGCATTTGTTCTTCTAGAACAAATACTTATTACTTCTACAAGCGCACACTTATCCTTCTAGAATAAGTACATTATGTAATTGAACTCTTGGGAGTTAAAATAATATTCGATCTTTTAACTCAAATGGACTTCAAGCCATTTTATATAATCAATGGATTTAGAATTTCTTCATGAATATTCTATCCCATTTTCCTTTGTTGTCAAAATTAGGTCGGTTTTACCTAAAGGTAAAATTGTCCATTCCAATTATAAAGGTAAAATTGTCAAAATTATTTTATCAATGTTTTACGATTGGAAAATTATCTCCTTTCTACTTCAATTTATCAATATCAAAATGTTCAAGGACTATTTTGTAACTTTTTCAAAAATTGGGGTACTGTTTTGCAAATTTTTGAAAGTTTACCTTATCAATATTAGTGTCAAATCGAAGCTCTCGTTAAATCGAGTATAATGGAGTCGAGAAAATTTGATTTTGATAACGTATACTCCTTATATCTCGAGAAAGCGAATATTATAGTTTAATATATTATTATATTATAAAATCATATGATTTACCTTTTTCCCTTTCTCTAATTATTCCATGGATGAGATTTACTTGCAATCCATTTACGTGATCGGAAAATTCTTTGGACTCCATTCTTCCAATTTTGGGATTTCAGACATCTCCAAGCAGGTTGTGTAGAATGAGGAATTGTGGGAGAGGAATATGAACAAAACGGAATTTTCAATGATGTATTTGCAAAGAGAGTTATTTAGGATTGATGAGGATGAATTAATTCATTGGTAATAATCCAGGTTTACGATCTGAAGATCATCTATAAGATGCAAATCAGTAGAGCATACTTCTTTCATATTACTCAAAGGGTTAGAGACTACGTCTTTGATAACGTGTTATAAAAGTATAGAAATAATAGAGAGAATTTAGAGAGAATGAATTCTAAGGAATTCTCAGGAATGAATTTCATTAATAACTGAAGCCCTATTTATAGGAAAACTTCGAATGGTACAACCGTAATTACATAATTTCATCAAGGGTATAATAGTCATTCACATATAATAATTACATCTTTTACCAAATTATTCCTCCACCAAATTATTCCTCATAATTCATAACCACCAAATTATTCTCAATTATTCATAACATAATTTAATATATCAACAACATAATTTTAAAATATAGCATCTAAGCTAGCGCTCCCCTGTACACTAGTGTGCAGGGTAGCGTGCACACAGGGCGACGTGGCGCTCCCACAGGGCACCACGTCGCCAAATTTTTTTTTTTTTTTTTAATTTTTTTTAATTTTTTTTTGGAATCTACGTTAAATTAGATGAATAATACATAACTCCCCCTGTTGGTGGGGGGCCGGTCGACCCCCACGAATTAGTGTGCACGAAGTAGTGTGTAGGAGAGCGGGAGTGCTAGTTTTAAACATTGTCCTTGACACGCTGGTGCTCCCCTGCACACTAGTGTGCAGGGGAACGTGCACACGGGGCGACGTGGCGCTCCGTGGGAGCGCCACGTCACCCCTTGTTTTTTTTTTTATTTAAATTTTTTTTAAAATTTGTTTTTGGAATCTACGATAAGTGAGATGACTAATACATAACTACCCCCCTGATGGCGGGGGGTTATATGCCCCGCACGAATTAGTGTGCACGAGAGTGTGCACGAAGTAGTGTGTAGGAGAGCGGGAGTGGTCCTTGACATCCTCATCATCAGTTCAATAATTTCCATCCAATAAACACATTTTTCTCTTATTCTATGTGAGATCTGCCTTATAATCTTATTTTTTAGGTCATAATTTTTATTTATTTATTTATTTATTTTATTGCATTACTTAAAATCTTGACAATTTCTTAATAATGTCTCGGGAATTGAATGTCATTTTTGTTATTAAATTTTAATCCTAAACGAGTCCGATAATTAACCATAACTCTTATAACTTATATAAGAGCTTGTTGTTGATCAATCCACACGGCAAGTGTACGGATCGTATAAGTAATAAAGTGGACTTTTAAAGTTCGGATGTCGTACCCACGAGGACTGATTTATTCCCACGCTCACTTTAACTAGCCTTAACCGAAATGAATAAGTTGATGTCACTTGAGTTCTAATCTTGCAAAAATTAAATTATTAAATTAAATTTCTAAATCTAAAATTAAAATTAAGAATTAAATTGGAACAAATTAAAAGAATGATTTTTTATGGTTTTAAATCAAATATAGGAAAACTAGCATTAAGGTTTCGAATCCACTTTTCATTTAGTTATCCTCCGGATTATCAATTTGACAATGAAAGTTAGTTTTGACGATTCAATTCACAAAATTTGTTGAATAATCTTTCTCAAGTAGAATTCAACCTATTTATATGACGTGTTAACTATATCTCTATGATAACAACGCCATAAAAATGCATTACAACGCAAGAATTGCATAAAAACATCGCACAAAGCATATGGGTATTCTCATCCCCTATCGGACTTTGTGGTTTTCAACAAAAGTCTAATCTATTCACGATTTCTCAATACAATAAATAGATCACAGATCAACTTTGGCCACAAGTTGTAAAAGAAAGCATAATTATATTGAAAACTCAAAACCGAACGTTCATCTTAGCATAAGAATTAACAAAACATTAAATTAACAATCCGGATTCAAACCAAAATCAAAGTTTCATCTCTACCCTAATGCTATGAAAAGTTTAGCCTATCATGTTATAAAAACCAGAAGAAAAACGTGAAGAGAAAGCCATCACCGAATTAAAGTTGAGCTCTTGAATTTGGATCTTCAATTGTGGCTTTTTCTCCAAGTTGATTGCTCCAATTTTCGTTCCCCTCTGTTCTCTGATGTTCTTCCCGAAATTAGGTCGAGTTTTGTATTAATAGATGCAAGAAAGCCCAAGAAAATCAGATCCAATTCAGTTTCGGAAAGTTTTCCGAAAATCTGCCCGATATAACCATGCTATCGCGCGTGCGATCGCATGGTTATAAATTTCCAAAGGCATGCGGTCGCACGTGCGACCGCATGGTTATAACAAATTTCAACTTTTGCCATCTTCCAATTTAGTCGCCAAAGTTTAATTGCAGGCCAAGTCCTGAACTTCCAACTTTGATCAATTGAGTCCCCAAACTTTTAAAGCTCTCCAACTTGGCTTCCATTTGATTTTTCTTCACGTTCCCACTTTCATTTCTTCTGATTAGGTGCTTCAACTTCTGAATTGTGCCCCGTTTGGCTCAAAATTGTAATAGTTTCTTCCATTCCAGGTTTTCACTGAAATAGAAACAATTAACACTAAATTAAATATAAATTTGACTAAAAATAATGAAAATACATAATTTAAAAGACCGAAATAAGTGCATAAATTGCACTTATCAGAGCTATTTTATTTTTATTTCGTGTCTTTCTACTTATATTTCCTTTTTGTTGTATTGCTCATCATTCATGATTGAGTGTGGGGTCGATTTCAAAAACGATACTACGTCACACGATTAAATTTTGTTGGTAGCCCCCGAAGGTGCAAGCTACGATATGGCGTGCATGTCGTAATTGTCTTCCTACTAGATCAAAACTTCTCCAAAGAGGCGTCCAATTGCAGGTTAATTGCATGTTCTGTGATGCACATTTAGAGGATGTTGATCATCTTTTTTTGCCTTGTCCATTTGCACGACGGTGTTGGAGATCGGCCAATCTTACCCCTTTAATTTGTTGCCTAATGATAACTTGGTTAAGGAGTGGATTTTCTCAATTCTTTCCTCTCAAAGTGAAGGGATAACCCAGAAAATATTCATGACAATTTGGAGTATTTGGAAGCAAAGAAACAGCTCGCTATGGAATGGGTCTCACCTTTCCCCGGGCCAAACGGTTAACTCGGCAATGAGTTTTCTTTCAAACTGGTTGTCGGCAAAGGAAATTCCAGCAGCAGTTTCCCAATTCAAATTCAGTTCGGCGGGCTTGGTCGAGACCACCGACTGGTTATCTTAAATGCAATGTGGATACGGCTATTTTTCGGGAGCAAAGGATTGATTGATTTTGGCATGATTATTCGAGATGAAGAGGGTAACTTCATTTGTTGCTGTTCGAGGACACTACCGGGTGAATTCCAAGTCAAAGAAGCTGAAGCAATGGGTCTCCGCGAAGCTATTATTTGGGCTAGATCCTTATATTCACGGAAGATGATATTCGATTTGGATGCCAAGCTTGTTGTTGATGCTATCCATGAAGATAGGGAAGACTTCTCGTACTTTGGTTCTACTATTAAAAGACTGCAAAAGCTTTCTTTGCCAATGTCAAGATTTTGCAGTTTCTTTTGTCAAGCGAGATGCTAACATCCATGCTCATGAGTTAGCTAAATCGTATCCTACTATGTGGAATGAGCCTCCCACGTTCTTAAACACCTCTCTTTTGTATGACTTTAATTTTTCAAAAGAGTTCTAAATTTTTTTCTTAAAAAAATATATATATATATATATCTTTTGTTGGTAGCCAAATCATCGGTCCAAAAAAGAAGGGTTCATGACTTCATGTATTGAGACTCCAGTACTGAAGGTGTCAAGATTCTATTTAGAGAAGTTTGTCTTACTAGGGGCTTGTTGGGTAAAGTTTTTATGAAACGAAAATTGATTTTACCTGGGAGAATGTGTGATTACAAAGAATTTATTATGAAAAGTAACACTTTTTGTTGAATATGAAACAAACTAAATTTTAAGTTTTGCTAAACAAGCGCTGGGTCTTTTTGTGGCCGAAGTGTTAAGACCATGAGTTATTAGATCGCAGTACTCTGCATCAATTTATTTCTTTATTTAGAATTACAGTCCCACGGTAATGATCTCCTCCCCATAGTGGGGAGGAGATCATGCCCACAAAAACACATGGCCCCTCTTGATTGGTGGGAGGCCATGTGTGTAGGTCCTACCATCGGCTTCCCCACCAATCACGGGAGGCCATGTGTATTTGTGGGCATGATATCCTCCCCACTGTGGGGAGGAGATCATTACCGTACAGTCCCAATACCCCACCACATTTGGTCTTGAGATATTACGGGATTAGATTACTTTTAGTTCTTTATTTTTTTTCTTTCCCTAGGGATGTTGAGTACCAGATCTTCGGGTCTCAACTCCATCTTTTAGTATTAGATTTATTAGGGCAAGCCTGGAGCTTACAGGATACTGTTATGATAATTAATTTTATTAGTTGACATTATAACAAATTTTATTTTTTCTAAACTTTCTCTATAATATATATACACATATATTGTGAACGATAGAGTCGTCATTTCAATTTTTGGTATCAAATTCATTACAAATGGGCCTTATTTATAGGAAAATATTAGGGCACATCATATTACATATATTGATCCGGTATGCAATAGTAATTCACACAATAAAACAAAATTATTACATTAACTTTCGGT
Source organism: Jasminum sambac (assembly GCA_018223645.1). NCBI lineage: Eukaryota > Viridiplantae > Streptophyta > Magnoliopsida > Lamiales > Oleaceae > Jasminum > Jasminum sambac. The sequence continues at coordinate 3,927,479 of CP073651.1, read as the reverse complement.
GCCTTTTACTTTCTCTTTTCGGTGCTTTTACTTAACTTTTACAATATTCCCACTTGAATGACTATTTATACAACTATCTTTTAAACTTATTTGGAGAAAAATCCAGTAGGAAAAAAACTTCGAAACTGATTGTAGGCGAGCCTGAGTGAACATATACTGCTTTAGAAAAACTTTGCAGGACAAAAGCTGAGCAAATAGAAAAGAGTAAGTTACTCCCTCTGATGGTGATTATTCTTATAGCAGTATTTATGTGTTGTCTCGTTAAAACCTTGTCAAGAAATCCAATGGGATAAAACTTGATCGAAGGAAATAGAGTACAGCCACTCCATCTGATTTCGTATCTTGAGGACTGATACATTCACTTCTAGTGAAGGATTTTAAGATCATCATCTGATTTCAATTAATGTCTTTATTATAAACTGATCTAATAGATACATTAAGTCAATTTCTCTTGTAATCCTCAATATATCACGAATATGCCTCATTAAAACTTTATTAGGAAAAACCCAGTGAGAAAAATCCCAATGAAGGAACAAAAGTACATTATTCATGCAAATACGCTATAAAAGTTGAATTTATTACTTTAGTATTATTCCATGTCCTATACTTGTCTGCAACTCGCAATCTCGAACTTATATCCTCATTGTATCGAGATATATACACGAATATTTGTTAGAGATTTCATTTTTCAAATTAGTTGTGATTATGCTACCTCAATAAAAAACTTGTTTGGAAAAAATCCTTTGAGATATCTTATTATCAATTATCTTTTAGGAAAAGAGTACAGCGTACAAATTTTCCTTCACAATATTATTATTGTTTTAATCCGTTGCATGCACTGTTATTTATAATATTTTCAAGAGTTCCAGTTTCATTCTTTCTCATCAAACCCGTGTATTAATAATTTTATTATAAGAGCATATATTTCAATATCCTCATCATCATTAATTGTATGTAGCTCTACATTTTCATAATGTATCGACACTTTTCAATTTCATTTCTTTCCCCATAAATTATTGAGATATCTTATTATCAATTATCTTTTAGGATTACACGATATAGTTAAATGTATATACTTTTCAAGAGTGTATCCCTCCTTTATTAAGACCATCTTTATCATTTGCTTTGATATATACATATTTGGGGAACGTTTATTTAAACAATATCAATGCTTCAGGCTTGCTGATTTATCAAAATATATATAGCTGGTATATGAGATCATTATAGTCTTTCATGCATCCTTGAATTTCAAATTCATATTTTAATCATGATACATTTCATATATCATTTCCAACTATTAATACTGTAACGTCCCGTCCAGTTCCACATACGTATACGTCATGAATGACGTCATAAATATATGTAATCGTGCACGTAACTTACACATAGGGTCACCTTCGGACCCGTGCACGTCATTCTTTTCATTTTCTTCGTTTCATAACATCATGGAACTAGACGTGCATCCATCATTCATGTATCCACGAAACCCTAAATTCATTTCTTTCAAACATATAACGTAAAGCTAGGGTTTCGGGTTTCATTACGTACCGCAAGATCTTTAATTCCCTTTCCCCATCACGCACCACATCATAGCATCTAGTGACCTTTCGCCTACCTCCAACGCACAGCACCTTCAAAACATAACACGTATACACATAGTGAATCATAAAGACCCAGTGGATAATAATTGCAATGCAATGCATGTCACACGTTCACTTTGGGCCCCAATTACAAATCATGTGAATACTTGGCGCCGTTCATTCTTTAGCTAGGCCTTATCTTTCATATGGGGCTTAGATCCCCCGAAGGCCAGCTTTCTTCACGTACGGGGCGTAGATCCCCCGACTGACCACGTCATAATGGGGCTTAGATCCCCCATATGGCCAGTTTACATTCATTCGTATGTAAACACATGATTGGTAACTGCATTCACACACACATATGCTCATGATAACATAAACATTACCTCTTTACGCCTTGTTTTCCTTTCACATCGTCATCATTCATACGTATCAGTGTAGCATAAACATTCCGTACATTTCATAACAAAGCATTACATATTCGTGCATTGGATGGTAACACATTATCTCACATACGCCACAACATTCAATCATATGGTATACATAAGCACGATCGTATCCCTAGCACATAAGACACGTAATACTTCACATTGAATCACACCAACATACAAGAATGCCAAGCTTAGACTTGACTCTCTTTTTGTTCATTACATACAATACCTAGGTTTCTTTCCTCCTTTGGATCCTTATAGGTACATAGGTCATGGAACTTGGTAAGAAGGTCACATAGATCATATAAATATATACATAACATGCACACAACCATATAGCTACACCAAGTGACCCTAGCATGTTTCTAATTCCATAATCATCATAATCAAGTCCATTTCTTATGTCAATCAAATATAAACATGTAAATACATTATAAAGCATGTAAAGCAACCATTACTCACCATAAATAAAGCTCAACCAAGCATAGACAAGCTTCCTCTTGTTCCTCTCCTTCTCTTCCTCTTCTTCCTTTTCTTCTTTCCTTTTTCTTGTAATCATAAATTACCTTCATGTGAGATGGAGTTTGGGATGATTACATGGGTGTTTGGGGTTCTTGGAGAGGTTCTTGGGTGTCCTATGGATCTTAGAGACACATTAGAGTGGAAGAAACCCCCAAAAATATCAAGAAAAGTCGAGAAAACCCACTTTGCCGACTTAGTCGTACGGCCGTATGGCCTCTGCTGAAAATTTTCTGCACTGGCGGCTTTCAATGTTTTGGTCATAACTTTTGCGTCCGATGTCCAAATGAGGTGATTCAAAGCTTGTTGGAAACTAGACTCAATGGGCTACAATTCTCATGAGACATCATCCTCAAAATCAAACTCGTTTCAAAGATGTGTCATGTTGAACCTCGATGCTCTCTTTTCTATTATCCCTCTTTTCTCTTGTAATCAAGGTTACATAGGGATTACATGCACTTGTTTCTTGATTTGGATCATGGAGAGGGTTTTGGGCATAATCTTGGGAGTGTTATGGGAGTGCTTGAACTGAGCTCACATGAATAATCCTCAAGAAATAGCAAGAAACTTCTAGATATACCCTTTCTGCCGACTTAAACTTACGACCGTAACTTCACCATTTACGGCCGTAACATCAATCCTTACGGCCGTAACCAACTCTCTGTAAATCCCCTGCATTCCATTCTTCGACACTTACGGCCGTAACTCCATAATTTACGGCCGTAACATTCATCGTACGGCCGTACCTAAGGCCTCATATGGCCGTATCAAACTCTCTGGAACTTTTGGGCATTTCATCTGTTAACATTTACGGCCGTATCATGTAACCCTTACGGCCGTAACATAACTTTTACGGCCGTAACTCTGACATTTACGGCCGTAACGCTTGTTCTGCAGAATTTTCCCATGTTCATCATTTCTAAGGCGGTTTCGCATTCCGGGGCATATCTTACACTGCAAAGCCTATCATGAACATATCATATACACGTATAGCATGCCGAAACATCATCATGTCACTTCATATCAAATAGGGGACACATACGGACTTATATACGAAATCATATACGTTTCCGGGACGAATTCGGGAGGATCATTACAAATACTCCCTATCATGCTAAGAACCAAACTCATACAATTTGTATGATTTCTATCATATATATTCTCAGTATTTAGCCTTAATGGGGGAATTTATTCAATCTGTATTTTATTCTCGATATTGGCAAAGCGATTGGAGGACTTCACATAATTTGTCAATTATATCCCACTTGTATGTGCATATCCAACCATTCAAGGATTTATTCAAATGATTGGAATATATATTTACTAGCTTTATCATTAGATCTGGAACTCATGCTCATATCTTGAGCAAAGCATCTCGTAAATTTTCGATATACACATGTGACTACATAATGATCTATATCATATTATCTAGTAGTCCACATGAAGAGTGAATGGGCCTATATATCTCATCCCTTTTATATGTTTTAGATATATTTGGAATATATTCCCAACGTTGACTAGTAATGATTTTATCATTTATCGAGAATAATTATTTGAAGAATTCATCCAGTTCTTGATTTCAATAAATTATTTACATCAATCGAACCGGGATCTATAAAGTACTCAACATGATTTATTACTTTCATCATATGCATAGCTCAACGACATATCCCATCATCTTTTGGCGGCATTATTACACATTACTCTTCAAACGTGGAATCTTAGCACATACGTTTTATATTACGACACTATTCAAATGCGGAGACGTACCTCACACACGTTTATAAGTCACCCGAACGCTTATAATATTCACCATCACATTATAATGGATCATATGTTCTCAAATCTTCATAAATACTATCCATCACTACCGATCAAGATCCTAAAAGGAATTTATCGAGGTAGACTCTAAAGGTTGAGGATGCTAATGAATAAGGGCATTCCACAAGATATCCGATGGTTGATTGAAGCACGGATTTGATTATCTAGTGAGGTTTCAATTCCTTCTAAATATATGTCTAGTATGGGTAAAAGTAGTTTTTCAAAGAAACAAATAGCAAAAAGGTTATGAGGGTGCTACAAATGTGCTCGGTGGACATGTAATACTCGATGTAAATCTGTTGGGTACTTGTCCAGAAACCGAAAAGATAAAATAGCATTCATTAAAGATGGATCGAGTAAGGAGTTTTTGGATGATATTCAATAGGCTCTTGAGACACATCCTAGTGGACACTTGCAAGGTGAGCTTATGATCTTATGAATCAAATTTAAAGATGAACAAGCATGTTATAGTCTTGAAAAACTTACTTTAAAAGATTCTATTTGTAGACTTAGTATTCCACATTGATGCAAAGTAAATCGGCGAAGATCAATGTGTTTCTTGTAGTTGTAAATATCTTTTTTCGATTTTTGAAATTTTTTTTAATCACCAGCAGGTGTATGTCATTTCATTCAAATTTTTCTATCGTTCCTTTTTTTCATGTTGTCAAAAAGTAAATAGTAAAACCACTTATTGGTTTGAAATTTTACCTTTAAATAGAGAGATTCATGTATCTCTTATTCATACGTTAAAAGCTTATTGCAAAGAGAGAAATGGAGGTGGATATGAATATGGAGATTTTAGAATCATCTCATGCAAGTCAATCTTCACCTCGCCAGATTAAAATCATATATGTTCTTGGTGGGTCTAGACTGATAGGTCATATAAAATATATGGATATGACAAACCAATTTGTAAAAGAGTTAGGAAGACAAAATATCAATATACTGTATGGGGGGACCAACAACAAACTTTTAAAGAGTCTTACAATGGCCGCCCACAATCATGGGGGATAAGAGTGTCAAATGTAATACATTTTCATCTAATTGGAACCAGTAATCGAATTGGAGCCAATACTGTCATGGGTTCAACTAGACTGATGCTGCATACGCAATCTATTCACGACTACATGATGTACATGATAAACAATAGTGATACTTTTATTGTCTTTCCAAGCGGCTATAACACGATCGAGGAAATATTCAATATAGCGTCATGGATACAGTTGAACTTTCATACAAAATCCACAAGTTGTTGAATACTGACTATTTCTTTGATGGCCTACTGGCATTTCTAGATCAGAGTGTAGATAATAAATTTATTTCTCACTCACCGAGAAAAATACTTATTTCTGCTAGTACCGTTGATGAGCTACTCGTAAAGTTTCAAGCACATATTTAAGAATCTGTGAAAACCCAAATCCGTCGATCACAGACCATCGGTGTTAAGTGAAAAAGAAATTCGGATCATTTAGATCTCTAATTATGAACCCTGATGCTATGGGTGACAGAGTTACAGAGTATTTATACCCTCGAAACGCATCCATTCTTTATGGATTCAATATGTATTTTCTTAGCATATTTCTATATTTTCAAGTGTTTATTGCCACCTTTGATATTCTTAATATATTCCACTTCAACTATTTTGTTCTTCTTCCAAGGCACCAATAGTGAAATGATGCTGGCATTATTCAAATATAAAAGTATATTGTTCCACCAATATAACATCCGTGACATGTGTTTTTTTAATAGCATTTTCTTATTATGGCGATACGATATCATAGTACCAATAAGATTATTTTAGTATTAATACGATTCGTCCATATTATTTATTTCTTTAATTCTTCGGCATGGAATTTTATTGAGTAAATTTCTTTCAGTGAACTATCTGGTGGTAGCTTTTAGTACCACTTGCTCGATGTCTCCAGTAATACACAATAAATGTGGAGAATAAACTTTTCTTTATCAATTGCTTTTGAGAGCATTTTTCATCGTATCGATATATCATAATATACTAATCTCATAATGAGATTTTCCACCGTGGTATATTTTCTTTCTCTTTATTACCATGAGATTCTTTGAGCAATTTTATTTTATTAATACATATAGCGGTAAATTTTGTGTCACTTGCTCAAATCCCTTCATTAATATCAATATGACATTCTTATCCAATATATAAATCAGTTACTTTTATTTAGTACCAATCGTGGGGTTTAATCCAACCATATTGGTAATATACACTTCAATCGTGTGGTATAACCCACCACATTGGAAATATAAAGTACAAAAATTTAAATTATAGAAATTAAATTCTCCCAAATAGGTGGTAGAACCTACCATATGAGAATTATCGTAATAAATATAAATTTAAACTGTGAGAATTAAATTACATAATGATTAATTACTTCTTTAAAAGTACACACGTTATTTACAGTCTGCAAATGTAAAATTGTCCAGTCCGCAGCGGTAAAAATATCCATTCTAGCCCGCAAGAGTAAAATATCCATTACAATTATTTCCCAAAATATAATTATCATATTTTTCCTTTCTACTTCGATTTATTGATTTAATTAGTTACTAACTAATCACTTGCTAAATATATCTTCCATGCAGTGCACGTGTGCAAGCACTAATCCTCTTTAAAACAGTATAAATTTCATTGGAAGGATGAGGAAAAGGATGCTATTCCTAAAAGTGCAAATTTGTAGCCCATTCTGAATAATTTCTTTATGGATGTGAAATTGAAAGCATGGAACTGTAGTTGTGAAATGATTCCATAATTTTCATTTGTCCAAAAGGATGATAATGATGGCTATATACTTTTGTTGTTAAATTGACCCTACAAGTTCTCCGTGGCAACTGCAATCAACTTTCTTTCCACATCACTTTGCCTAAATATCACTTTGTTTACGACAATTAAATGAATTAAATAATCCATTCGGTACAGAGAATTACCTGACATTCAAGTTGTGTAGAGAAATTATTCGATCTACACGGTTGATGCAATTTTGAGTACTGTTATTGATGGCATCTCTAAAACCCATTACAACTCAAAAAGCTCAATCATCATCCTCATAGGCCTCGAGATTCAAGCTGCCCATCACATCAAAATTATGAGATAATATTCAAATTCAATTTAAAAAAAAAAAAAAAACAGAAAGATCAAAGTAAGCATATGCTCAGGTAGCATCCTTTTGTGTATGCCATGTAAGATCAGCATAGGGTGATAAAACATTACCATCATTTGGGTCCGCCAAAATTGCTTTTCCACTTTTGCCATATCACCTTTCACCTCCTTCAAGAATTTGGCATAATTTGCTAGTAAGAGAAATAATTGTTGGGATTTGCTTTAATCATATTTTGATAATAAGCATCTGTAATCTCATTCCCATGAATCCAAGATTGGTGATGAAGCGCTTCTCAATAACATGATTCTTTGTGTTTCTATGGTCAGATCTTGAAAATAATTTGTAGAAGAAAATGAGAACCGCGGGGTTAGATCTTTGAAGATGATTATGAAGAATCATAGTTGATGCATCGGTATTCATTTTGACTTCAATGCCTTATTTTCAATGAAATTAAATTCACATTCCTCTGTCATTAGCAATTTGCCGACTGCAATTATTCCAGTGTCACCCACCCACAGCTTCCCTCAGCAATTATCCCTCCACCAACCTTACATCTCTCTCTCTCTCCTGCGCAATATACATTTTTTTTTCCAATAAACCTATGCAATATATACATATGTTATGTCTCTCTCGATTTTTCATTTTCTTGAGTCAATAAGAAACGGCTAAACCGCTAAATCCATTTGCCGGATGATAATTATCATCAAGAACTACGCTTTTGATCAACTACCCACGTGGTACATACTTACGCCGACGTGGTGCCCTGTGGCGGAAAAAAATTATGGGAGCCGATGGGGATCCACAAATTTTTTCCCATGTGGGTACGTAGTTGCGTAGGCAACGGAACGTAACAATCAAGAGCTAATACTCCATCAACCATTTTCCTTGAGATAGGATGTGACTAATTAAATATAATATGTACAGAATGCTGGATTAATAGGTTAAGGTGTTATTTGTAAATTTAGTGGTGGTGTGACTACAAGAATTATTATTATTTTTTTATTGTAGTGTACTTAAAATGTGGTGTACGAAGAAGAAATTATGGTGTATATATAATTACTTGTTATGAATAATAATTGAAGTGTTATGAATAATTGAGAATAATTTGGTGGTTATGAATTATGAGGAATAATTTGGTGGAGGAATAATTTGGTGGAGGAATAATTTGGTAAAAGATGTAATTATTATATGTGAATGACTATTATACCCTTGATGAAATTATGTAATTACGATTGTGCCATTCGAAGTTTTCCTATAAATAGAGCTGGTTATTAATGAAATTCATTCACGAGAATTCCTTAATTCATTCTCTAAATTCTCTCTATTGTTTCTATACTTTTATAACACGTTATCAAGACGCAGTCTCTAGCCATTTGAGTAATATGAAGAGTATCTTCTACAGTTGCATCTTATAGATGATCTTCTCAGAAACCGAATTATTATAAATAACCTAATCCATCTCCAATCAATACTTATCTTTCTTTTCTCTCTTATCTTTTTCCCACTTTCTCACGTCTCACTCTTTCTATCTTCCCAATCACTCACAGAAAACATTTATGCAGAGATAAAGAGTTGTGAGCAATTCAAGAATTGGCAAATGGAGGAAATACGTGCATGTTCAATTCTTTTCCTAAGAAAAATGAAAAGGTATATATATTATATTACTTTATAATATAATAATATATTAAACTATAATATTCGTTTTCTCGAGATATAAGGAGCATGCATTATCAAAATCAAATTTTCGACTCCATTATACTCGATTTAACGAGCTTCGATTTGACACCAACATTGATAGGGTAATAACTCGTTTTGAAATATGTTATTATCAAACTTTCAAAATTTACAAATAAGTACACCAACTTTTGAAAAAGTTACAAAATAGTCCTTGAACATTTTGATATTGATAAATTGAAATAGAAAGGAGATAATTTTCCAATCGTAAAACATTGATAAAATATTTTTGACAATTTTACCTTTTTAATTGGAATGGACAATTTTACCCTTAGGTAAACCGACCTAATTTTGACGACAGTGAAAAATGGATAGAATATTCATGGAGAAATTCTAAATCCATTGATTATATAAAATGGCTTGAAGTCCATTTGAGTTAAAAGATCGAAATATTAATGTAACTCCCGAAGAGTTCAATTACATAATGTACTTATTCTAGAAGGATAAGTGTCTCTTGTAGAAGTAATGAGTATTTGTTCTAGAAGAACAAATTTGCTCCCGTAAGCAGTTCAATATTTAATTCTCGCACTTTATTTACTGCAATTTAATTCTTTGCAATACCTCCTACTTGATGATGGGTTCAACCGTCACTAAACGGAAGGTTTTATATATTTACTGCACTTTATATGCTAAGTGATGGGTAATACCTTCTACTAAGCGCATCCTACTCTGAAGAAGTAGTTAAATATTATGCAATTTAATTCTTACTATTTAAATTCCGTAAATTTATATTTATTGCAATAATTCCCATAAGGTAGGTTCGACCACCTATTGGAGGAAATTTAATTTCTGCAATTTAAATTTATGCACTTTATAGTTTGAGTATATTTCCAATGTGGTGGATAATACCACACGATTGGTGTGCATATTTTTCAATGTGGTGGGTTATGCTACACGATTGGTTATAACGAATCCTACTCCAGAAGAAGTAGTTGATCAAATATTCTAATCATACTCTCGAAGCAGTAGACGATGAGAGTAAAATTACTTCTCCATATATACCGAATATTAATGGAGAAAATTGAGCAAGTGGTACTTGAAGTTACCATTGGATAAATAGATGAAAGTAAAATACTCAATAGATCTCATGTTGATAAATCAAAGAAAATATATCGCATGGAAAGCTTATATGAAGTAATCTCATCGATGATATGAGATTGTATTAATATGAGAATAAAATGCTCTTGAAGAAGCAAAATCACTAGATATCTGTATTTGAATAAAGCCAATATGATATTATTATTATTACTCCAGAAGAAGTACAAAACAGCCGAAGTGGAACATATTGAGAATATCAAAGATGGCAATAAACACTAAAATATAGAAATACTGAAAAGAAAATATATATTGAACCCATAAATGAGGGATGCGTGCGAGAGTATAAATACTCAGTAACTCGCCACCCAGAACATTCGGGTTCATAATGAAAGATCCAAAGGATCTCTTTTTCGCTTGACACCGATGATCTGTGACCAGATGGGTTTCAAATTTTCCTGATTTTTGAACATATGATTGAATCTTGATGAGTAGATCAAGAATCGTATTAGCGAAACAAGTATATTTCTTGCTGAACGAGAAATAAATTTATGTTCTACACCCTGATCTAGAAATGCTAGCAAACCATCGAAGAAATAATTAATATTCAACAAACCTATGGGTTTGATATGAAAATTCCACTGTGCAAATGACGCTATATTGAATATTTCCTCTAGAGTGTTATAGCCGCCTGGAAGAACAATAAAAGCTTCGCTATTGCTCATCATGTACATCAGGCAGTCATGGATGGATTGCGCCTGTAGCACCAACCCTGCTGGACCCATGGTAGAACTGGCTCCAATTCGAGTATTAGATCCAACTAGATGGAAAGGTATTACACTCGAAACTCTTATTCCCCATGATTGTGCGGCCATTATAAGTCTAGCTAAAAGTTTGTTGTTGGTTCCTCCGTATAGTATATTGATTTCTTGTCTCCCTAACTCTTTTACAAGTCGGTTTGCCATATCCACATATTGGATATGGCCTACCAGTTTAGATCCACCAAGAATACATACGGTTTTAATATGGCGAGGTAAAGTCGACTTGTATGAGATGATTCTAAAATCTCCATATCCATCTCTACTCCTATCTCTCTTTTACACTATACTTTTAATGTATGAACATGAGAGATATATGAATCCCTCTATTTAAAGAAAAATTTTCAAACCAATAATTGAGTGCACTATTTACTTTTTGACAAATATGAAAGAGAAAAAGGCAGAAATTTTTCTTTAGTGATATGACATATAAATCAGTGATTGAAAAATAATATATATCTTAAAATTGAAAACGATATTTACAAATAAAAGAAATATATTGATCTTTGTTATTACACCGAGCTTTCTTACATAAATATGGGAAAATCATTATGCTAAATTTTTCTACTAAATTTACAAAGCAGGGTCTTCTAAAGTAAGTTTTTCAAGATCTGCTAACGCCGTTTGTTGATCTTTGAATTTGGCCCATAAGGCCATTAGCTCACCTTGTACGTGTCCACTAGGATGTGTCTCAAGAGCACTGTTGAATATCATCCAAAGGCTCCTTACTCAATCCATCCTTAATGAATGCTATTTTATCTTCTCGATTTACGGACAAGTACCACAGATTTACATCGAGTGTCACATGTCCACCGAGCACACTTGTAGCATCCTCCTAATCTTTTTGCTCTCCGTTTCTTTGAAAAACTACTTTTACCCATACCAGGCATGTATTTAGAGGGAATTGAAACCTCACCTGGATAATCGAACCTTTGCTTCAATCAAGCATCGGATATCTTGTGGGATACCCTTATTCATTAGCATCCTTAATCTTTCTAGCCTACATCGATAAATCCTTTTTAGGATTTTGATCGTAGTGATGGATAGTATTTTCAAGATTTGAGAGCATATGATCCATTATAATGTATAGACCCTTGTTAGGATGAATTTTGCAATAATTTTGATGATTTATTTATAGAATAATACGACGCGTATGAAATAAGACTCGATTTTAAATAAATAATATGAAGCGTAAGAGCTACGATTTGGAATTAAATAATAGCGGATGTGATGCGTATGAGTCAGTAACTCAGTGTTTGAGCAGTAGTAGACAATAATGTCACCAAAAGATGATGGAATATGTCGGTGAATTATTTCTATGATAAATCATATTGAGCACTATACAGATACTAGTGAAATCGATATAAGAATTTACTGAACTAGAAGTTCAATAATACTCGTTTGCAATACCGGATTGACCATCCCGGTTTAAATAATTATTGAAATCAATATTTCAAGTGAAGAATTAAAGGAATTCTTCAATGATTGTTCTCGATAAATGATGAAATCATTACTAGCCAATATTGGGAATAAATCCCAAATATATCCTGGAATAAAGGATGAGAAATATGGGCCCACTCATCCTCCATGTGGACTACTAGATATTATGATATGGATCCACTAGATAGTCACATGTGTATATGATTCATAATTTGAAATTTATTTAAATATTTGCTCACGGTATGAGCATGATTTTTATTTAATGATAAAGCTAGTAAATGTATATCCCAATACTTGAATAAATCACCAAGGATTTGAGTATGCGCATACAAGTGGGATATTATATGGCAAATTATTTAAAGTCCTCAAATAAATTGCCGATATCGAGAATAGAATGCAAACGGTCTAAATTCACATATTAAGGCTGAATGATGAGAACATATATGATTAAAATCATACCAACTGTATGAGTTTTGGTGTTCTAAATTTTCTCAGTATGAGGGGGAGTATTAAAAGTTGAAAATAATATGTGAAATGCATCATGTTATATCCTCAAAATTGAAATACGAACTTGAAGTTCAAAGATGCGTGAAAGGCTATGAACAATCACATATATCAGCTACGATGCTTTGATAAGTTAGTGCGCCAGAAGCGTTGATATTTCCCCAAACATATATATCAAAGCAAATTATAAAAGATGGTCTTAATAACGGAGGCATATGCTCTTGAAGAGTATATAGACATAACTATATTGTGTAATCCTACAAGAGGATTGATAATGAGATATCTCGATAAGTTATGTCGATATGGGGAAAGAAATGAAATTGAAAAGTGTCGACACGATATGAAAATGTAGCGCTACATATGATCAATGATAATGAAAATATTGAGATATATTGAAGATGATAAATGGTGAATGTGAAATCTTTAACTTATGAGATGATGATGACTAATGCTCAAGTTTAAAGATAAGCATGGTGGTCATTATATGTTGCATGCTCATGAAAGTTAAATTACCGATCGTGTGTGTAGTACCGAAAAGGAAATTAAAGGATCGGATGAGCTAAACCCGTGTTTATGAGTACCCTAAAGGGTGAGCTAAGCCCCTGGGAATGAAATAACCTATTAAGTGAGTATTAAATGTTAAATGATATATTTTAAATGTTAGTTATGAAGGTTTACTTATATGTTTACATGTTTTTACGATGAATTTACATGCTTTAAATTGTGTGTTTGGAGACATGTGTTCATGGTGAATGTTTTGTAGTTGTGTACGAAAATTGATGCACTCTAAATGAACGAAGAGTATAAAACCAATGTATATGATACCCATACAAATGTATGAAAGATTTTGAAATGCTTGCAGCATACTTGTATAAAATACGCGTTGCACTCTTTTTCCCTTGACTGAGGTTTTATCCCATTGGGTTTTCCTAGCGAGGTTTTTAATGAGGTAACTTTAATGGCGTATTCACATGAATAATGTACTCTTTTTCCTTCATTAGGGTTTTTCCCACTGGGTTTTTCCTAATAAGGTTTTAACGAGGCATATTCATGGTATATTGAGAACAATAGGAGAAATTGATACGGTATATCTATTGGATCAAGTTATAATGGAGCTAATGCTTTAGATCCAAACGATGATGATATTGAAATCATTTACCAGAAGTAAAGATATCAGTTCTCAAGATATGAAATCGAACTGAGCAAATTGTACTCTTTTCCTTCGATCAAGTTTTTCCCACCGGGTTTTCTTGACAAGGTTTTAACGGCGAGACGTGAATACTCATATGCCGCTGATAGACATCGGGGAGCAATGTTTTTGATGAAGCGATATAACCACCCAAGCTATCCTCGCAATCAGTTTGGAAGTTTTTTCCACCTGGGTTTTCTCCAAACAGTCCGTAAGACATTTGTATTAATAGTCATTCAAGGGGGAGTGTTATGAATAATAATTGAAGTGTTATGAATAATTGAGAATAATTTGGTGGTTATGAATTATGAGGAATAATTTGGTGGAGGAATAATTTGGTAAAAGATGTAATTATTATATGTGAATGACTATTATACCCTTGATGAAATTATGTAATTACGATTGTGCCATTCAAGGTTTTCCTATAAATAGGGCTTCAGTTATTAATGAAATTCATTCCTGAGAATTCCTTAGAATTCATTCTCTCTAAATTCTCTCTATTGTTTCTATACTTTTATAACATTACTCTTATTTTTATTTTAGCATATTTATAATGTAGTATAAGAAAGAAAAATATTGTGGCAATATAATATCCTTGGAGTTTAAAATTGAAGTGGCCATTTTTCAGTAGCAACACAAATGAATGAATTTGTGAAAGAAACCACAGACGGTAAAATGAATTTGTGAATTTGTTTTGTGAATTCATTTTGCCCCCCATGGTCTCTTTCACAAATTCATTTGCGCGTACAAACAATAGATCCATAAATCGAAATGGCAGACTTAAACTATTAAAACCCACGTGTAAGATCTAAGAGGATAGGGAAAACATTGTGAGGACATATTTAAAATAAATAAATAAATAAATGATCGAATCTGAATATGCACGGAATTAAAATTAAAATTTTTATTTATCTATCTTAATAATAAACCGTTTCTCTGAATAGCAACATTCTACCTAAAGATGGTCTGTAGTCATTTTGTCTAGTGTTTTCATGGCGATGTACATAACCCAGAGAAAAATAATTACAGTATGGATAAATTTCACTTTTCATCCCCAAACTTTTGACTTTGACACAATTTTATCTCCATCTTTTTTTATTCCTTTATGTTGTCCCCAACACGCATTTCATCCCTTTTCTCAATTTTTATGTTAAATGGAATGTTAGTGAGGGGTAAAATGGGAATAAAATTTGGGTAACTTCGCTCCACATCCCCAAACTTTTAATTTTGGCATAATTTTGTCCCCATTATTTTTTCACTGTTTTTTTTTCAAATCTTTCATCTATTAATGCGTTACATCCCCAATATCAAATTTCGTCAATTGTGTTTAATTAATCAGATGTCTTAATTGGTGTTATTTTAGCTAGATGTTAAGCAACTATGTTATTGGAAATATGTTATTTTGATTTATTTTCCATGGTTTTAAAAATTAGATTGGACTGATCAGTTCAACCCTAAAAATCGAGGACACGTCGAAAAATCGATCTGGTTCACTCTGAAAATTGACTAATAGAGCACAGAACTAAAATCGATCAAGAACCGGATATAACAGGTCAAAACCAAGAAAATCGAAAATTTTTATTAAAAAAAATTTTAAAAAAAATTCGGGTGAGACAATTCAACCCCAAAAAACCCACATTTTCCAAAATACCCTCCCACTTTCTTAACAAAAAAAAAAAAGAAAGAACGAGCGACGAAGAAACCGGTGCATTTCCCGCAGCAAATGTTGCCAAAAATGACAGCAAAAGAAGCTGTCAACTGTGGCGGCTTTTTTTGCTTCCATTTCCGGCAGCAATTGCTGCCGGAAATTGCAGCAAAAACGAGGCGAGTTCTCCCCCCTTTTTTGGCTACCATTTCCGACAGCAATTGCCGTCGGAAATGGCAGCAAAAGTTCATTGAATTTTTTTTCTTATTTTGCTTGTTCGGCCAACCATGGCCAGGTAGCTTCAGGCCAACCATGGCTGAACAACTTTGAAGCTCTTCAGTCATGGTTGGCCGAATAGCTAATTGGTTGCCAAACAACTCTGAAGCTGTCCAGCCATGTCCGACCGAACAAAATGTTTTCATTTTTTTAAGTAAATTAGGAGTATTTTGGGAAAGGTGGTATTTTTGTGGTGCGTAATGGTTGAGTGTAAATAGTCTCACCCAAAAATTCAGTACAAAAATTATTATTTTAATTATGTAAGTAAAACTGGTTCAACCTAAACTCGTTGATGTTTCCAATTCAATGACCACTCTGGTTTTTGTAACATTGGTATTTTCTTGAATCGGATTAATTGGTATTTTCCATCTTGATTCTTAGTTAACTATTAATTTGGTACTTTTGGACATATCTATGGTGTTATAGGTATTTGATTAGGTTTTATTTCAAATATTCGTCAAGGTTTTGCTATCAGGTATGCTTGCAAAGTGTTGCACTCACCATGCCTATTCGAGGGAAAATATGTTCATTTTAATGCTTATGTAGACAATAGAATAATAAGTGTTGTTAATTATTATGGAAGGAAATGGGCAAACTTGTCCAAGTTTTATTTCAATTTTGTCCCTCATTAACATGCCATTTAGCAGAAAATTGTTTAAATTGACGAAATGCGTGAGCATATAAAAGATTGGAGACAAAGTCAGGGCATAAAAAAGAATGGGAACAAAATTATGTAAAAGTAAGTTTGGGAATGACAAGTGAAAGGCATCGATAATTCCTTAACTAAGCCAACAGCACGTGCACACAATTTCACAACATTACATAGAAACCGACTAACCCAACTAGCATATTAAATCTAATTACCAAAATTTTGTATTAATTGTGTGATTGATAATTAGAAAAAATATAAATAAATTACCAAATCAATATAATAATGATAGAAAAATTAGATTTAGATTGATGAAATTTAATATGTACAAAACAAGTTCTTAAGGCTCAAATAAAGAAAGGAGAAAAAAAATCTGCTAATATACATGATACGAAAGTTTCAGAGATGAAAAGCGCAAGAGCGCATAATAATAGCAGATGACACATTGATCCGGGTGATACTTTCCATAATGCAGGTTTGTTCTAAAACGATCAAAAGTGCCATAGTTCTAAAACCATCACTCCATTTTGAAAGCTCGTCCGACCTCCGTCTTGAAATCCGGGACCAGATTTAGAATCAGCATCGCGAGGGGGAGCTCAGCAATTTTGAAAATTTTCCGGCGACACCGTGGCCGCCCGTGGCGGCCGGTCAAAGTTTTATCAACAATTTTAGGCCAAAATTATTGATCAAACTTTGACCGTCAGCCACAGCGACTACGCCGCCAAAAATTTTCAAATCACGAGCTTCTCTCGCTTATGCCGATTTTAAATCCGGGTCCCGGATTTCAAAGCGGAGGTTGGACGGACTTTCAAAATGGAGTGATGGTTTTATAACTATGACACTTTTGATGGTTTTAGAAAAATTTCCTTCCATCAGAATCATTCCAAAACCATCGATGGTGTCGTAATTACGGCACCATCGATGTCATTTGTCGATTGACTGCTTGAAATCCGGCCAGATCGATCAAGACGGCGAGAGGAGTTCCAGAATTTTCCGAATTTTTCCGCTGGCTCATAGCGACCGTCGATCAAAGTTTTGACAATATTTTTGGCCCAAACGGTCACGGCGGCTAACAGAGCCGCCGGAAAAAATTTGGAAAATTCCTGGAACTCCCTCTCGCCGTGCTAATTCTGAATCTTGGCCCGGATTTCAAAACGGGGGTCGAATCGATCCCCAAAATGACATTGATGGTGCCGTAATTACGGCACCATCGATTTTGGAAAGGGACTGCACGTCTTAAGTGGAGACAAGATTAGTAGTACAAAGAAACCAGAAGTCACACTAAAAACCACTAGGAACTGTCACAAAACTCTCTCAATCATGCCCTCGATCTCTCCTAGCAAGCCCTGCAAATATGAAAAGAAACATATGTTATGCCACTCTCCATCATCACAACTACTTAAAATGCTAACAAATAATTTATCCGTTGAGTTTACCCTCCTATTACGAACTCCAGTGCTTTGTTATATGGAAACCAATTAGTGCAAGTGTGCAACAAGTGAATATTTTTGGTGGTTAATGACTTAAGGTGAAAATGATAACAATACCAAGAAACAAATACTTCTGGAGAGAATCGATAATTGTACTTGTATTCAACCACCACTTCTATTGCTAACTTGGTGGGACTAAATGCATGAAAGATTCAATAAAAGAAAATACGCAGTTATAACCTGATTAAGCTGTATAGCCCGCCTCTCAGCCCGAAGCTTTCCTAGAGTTGTGTTTTCCATCCAATCAACTAACAAATCATGTGCATAAATAGTAAACAATCAATGAAAACTATGACTAACGTAGAAAAGGCAGGGAAAAAAAAAAAGACACAGCACCAATGCAATTATATCATTCAAAATGCAGTGATGGGCTTCATGATGATGATAATAATAATAATAATAATAATAATAATAATAATAATAATAATAATGAAATCTTACACATGCTGTTCAAGCCTTGTGCAACTCGATATGCAATGGAAAACAATGTAGGCGTAACAAGCATAAGTAAGGCTACTAGAGCGATCATTTTCAAGTTCTTCATCAAGTGCAACGAAAAACCAACTCGTATCACAGTTATCACCTGAAAATAAAATTATGATTGCATCATACTAAGACATGACAAGTAAATAGTAGAGCATGGAACAAAATAAAATTGATTTAGAAGTACCTCAACTACTATGAAAAAAAGGATGAGTCTCTTAGAAATCTTCTGAAAATCCTTAGAACCCCATCTAATGTTGGCAATAACTAAAGCTTCTTCATTGCTTATCCGTTGGAGCTCCTCCTCAACATCAGCCATTACCTATAGATTTTGATAAGCACACACAAAATAGAATAAAAAGAATGTTTTTCATAGGTTATACATGCCAAATTAAAGATTACATAACAAAATTGCAATATACATCTGTAGGAGGAAAAAAGCAAAGAGTTATCATCGATCTATCATCACCACTTGTTTTGAGTTATTATCTATCTTTTGTTGTCATGGAATTTCATTAAAGCAATTAAATAAATAATTAAAATTTGATCTAATAAAATTCCTACCTCGAGCTTGGATTTTCGAGCCGAGGTAATTCCAAAAAAAATAAAAAATAAAAATAAAATAAAATAATAAAAATAAAATTTGAAACTTTCAACATTGCACTACAAGTTTGTCAATTATCAATTAATATAATCTCTCATCCAGTCAGCTATCCCCTCAAAGCAGATGGTAACCAAACAAAACTAATTTGCAAATAGAAACAAATAAAAATGAAATTAAACAAGACAAGTAGGAGACGAAAATAAACAAAAATGCACACACTCCAACACAAGCATAGCAATTGAGCAAGGGGAACATGCAACAAGAAACTAAACTGAACTCAATGATTTAAAAGAACGAAGATATAAGCGCCACAAAAAAAAAAAAAAAAAAAAAAAAAAAAAAAAAAAAGAGGACCAATTGCTAGAAAAACACAAAAAGGGAGAAGGCAGCTACATTTGTCATGAATGGACACAAATTAGTGATAGAAAGAAAAACAAAGTAACCTTAATGTAAATGAGGGAAGTTATAGAAATACTAACCTTTAAATTCAAGAGTCAGCGTAAAGAACAAAAGAAGAGGAGTAGAAATCTGTGCGGACACAGGAAACAAGAACACATGAATTAACATGTAATGAACATGAGGCAAAGCAAATTACTTCAATAAAAACCCAAGGAAATCATGTCAAGAATATAGAGCAAACAAGAAATCTGAAAGTAGAAAAGCAGAAAATTATAAAGAGCACAAACGTCAAAAAGTAACTGTCGAAATCCAATAACCAGTGAAGAGATAGCTCAAAATCTGTGAAAAAGAGCAAAAACAAAGCCAAAAATCATAAATACAGTAGACATAGAGAAGAATACAACGTGAAAAGCCATAAACCTTTAATAAAATCAAATAAGTCCTGGAAACATTCTATCAACACAACATCACAGCAGGTCTAGCAAAGAAATCAGATGCAGTGCAGTAGAGACGAAAACGAAGCCCCCAAATGCACAAAAGAATGAGAGAAATTAGTCAAAATAGCAAATGCAAACAAAGAGCTCCTAAATCGGGAAATCCATTCAAAACACTTGAACATGTGGACCTGATTGTTGAGTGTAATGAGATCTAAGAACAATGAAGTAAACATATAAGGCCAGTCAACCTTAAATAAAATCTCATCAATCTGGGATCCGTAAAATAAAGGATCTACCGTGCTTATGAAAGAAGACGAAGTATATCATGTATTAAGGGAGTTCCCATACTTGTGTTAACTGGTTGGTATGAAATGCACAGGGACCTTTCGAAATTATATGTTGATTTAGGTGAAGCATTATAATAAAATTCACAAAGCTGTAGGTATCTCAAGTCTAGCGGAACAAATACAATGCCGTTTCTTAAAACCCATGACTCCGCAGAAAAATTACCACATGTATGTAAAAGGGATGGAAAAGAAATTTCAGAAATCTAATGTTTTCTTGCAACAAGTGAAGTACACAACATCAATAACCAATACAAACACCTAATAAAAGAGTGTAATAGATAAAAAGAATGGCAAACAACAAAATTTTGCATCAATTTAAGGAAAACTCGCAACAATCTGCCTGCAACTTCAATTCTTTAAAGATATACAGCATTGTGATCCATCAACGTAAGAGTTAAACAAGGACAACTGCCACTTTCATGTAAAAATTTAGATAACATAATCTTCAATTGACATAGTATGTCACATGTATAAAAGAGTGAGGTACCTAAGCCGTATCGTAATTGCAAAAGAGCACTTGCATCTTAACACAAAATTCTTTTATTTTTTCCATACACATAACTATATTACTGAATCAGCAATGAACCGAAAACAGAAGAAGAAACAGAGAAAAGAACCATATCTAACCATCAAAGGGGAGGTAGGAAGAACAATATTTGAGAAAATACAAATGAAAAGAAAAAGCAGGACAAGCAAAAAATAACACAAATATTGAAACCTGGAAAGACAAGGATGAAACGACCAGAAAAAGGCAACACAGTCGGCCAGTCAAAGGAATCCTAAATCCCAAAACCATGGAAAATTGGGCCAAAAGAAAGGGAAAAGAAAGAAGTTATTACCAGTCCGGCGAACAGGGAACAGAAACGGCGAACGCGCACCCACAAATAAAGACACAAAGCACATACGCTGATACAGAACAAAGAGAACCACCGAAAAGAGACCAACAAACAGAATGGGAAAGTATATTATGGAAGCTCGTAGAACATCACTTATGGATACCCACAGCGACGCCGTTTCGCAGAGACAAAGGGCATATACGGCTCCCGGGAAACGGTTTAAAGTTTAAACTAGTATACGGTTGGACGGTGGGAATGAGCGAAGCCGGTGGCCGTGTTAGGATTGTCGTGGAAGGGGCGACACACTTGCGAAGTAGAAATGAGATATACGAGACAAACGCGGCATTTTCATGTGGAAAACCCCAAAATAATTTGGGGTGAAAATTACTGGTAAATGATAGAAGGATTTCACTATAATAAAAGAGTTATAATAACTTCTCCCTAAATATAAAGAGAGCATAATTAACGATAATCTCTTTTATAATAGGAGAAAATATCTCTCTTTTTTATAAAGGAAAGAATATGAAATCCTAGGAGAAATCTTATAACTTATTTTGTCTCTAGCTCTCCAAACATCTCTCTCTTTATCTCCCAATTGTGAAATTTCAAAGAATTTGTAACTCAACACATGGGGTTACAAAGGACTTCTAATCTAGAATGGGATTACAACCCACTTGTAACTCTAGTTAGAATGGGATTAATTCATGCATATATATATAACTTTGGCGGTTGGCAGCCATTTTCTTTGATTTTTCCTCTTTCTCTTTTTTTTAATACTTCTTTGGTCAAAAATAGTGGATTTACCGCCTTCATTCTCCCACTTAAAATTACTTTTGTAGTAATCCTTTTATCCTTTCTACGCTTGTCATATCCATGCTGCTTACGTCTCTGCTAGGCCAATAGAGGATCGACACCACATAAACTTGTCATTGTTAACTGGCTTTGTCAATATATCTGTTAGGTTGTATTTGATATGGATTTTCTGAATATCCACACTTCCTTCTTCCACTTTCTCACGAACAAAGTAATATTGAACTCGTATGTGCTTTGTCCTTGAGTAAAATGCTGGATTCTTTACCAAATGCAAAACGCTCTGACTATCACAAAATAGAGTAATTTTTCTTTGTTTATGTCCAAGCTCCTCCAATAACATTTGCAATCATATTGCCTCTTTGCTGGCATGTGTAGCTGCCACGTATTTTGCCTTCGTCGTTGACGTAGTCACGATAGACTACAGTTTCGAAACCCGATTCACTACTCCTCCAACAAGAGTAAACACATAGCCTGTGGTGGACTTACTCTTATCAAGATCACCTGCATAATCCGAATCAACATAGCATCTGACAATAAAGTCTAATCCTCCATAACATAATGCAGCATCTGAAGTACCCTTGATGTATCTCAAGATCCTTTTCACAGTATTCCAATGCTCTCTCTCAGGATTAGCCATGTATTGACTAACCGCTCCCACTGCTTGTTCAATGTCTGGTCTTGTACAAACCATAGCGCACATGAAACTACCCACTGTTGATGCATACGGCACTTGAGACATCTCCCCATTATCACACAAATATTCCTATGATTTTCAGATTCAAATTATGCGATAACATTAGCAAAAAAATATTCCTATAATCTTCAAATTTTCATTTCGTAGCAATTTTTGAATTTTATGTTTTATACACGTTTTCCTATAATCTTCATAATATTCAAATTATGAGATAATTAACAAAAATATTTCTATAATCTTCCGATTTTTGTTTAGTTCAAATTTTTATATATTATACACTTTTTTGCCTTTTCTTCACAATCTAATACTATCTATTTCCACATGGTAAGTAATTCACCGTAAATTCAAATTATAAAATAACATAGATGAATACTACTATGTCACAACAATATTGCTTATCTGTACACGATTTTCCCTTTCACATCAAAGATATTATTCACACGTATCTCCTATCGGTTTTGCAATCACATTGACAAGGTAATCACCATGCACATATTTAGTTTCTCTTTTAATTCACAATAATAGAATACTATTGTAAATTACCTGCAGAGTATTTACTATAACTGTAGGATGGTTCAATGCTACATTAATTGTCGGAGTTACAAGAGACTTGCGTGGGTTGGCATATGTGCCTTTATCGTTGTTGCAGGAGATGACACGTTCCTGCACATGCATACGAGGATTCGATTCCTCAAACTTTTAGATTTTTTGTTGGTAGACAATCAGGTAATCTCCTATAGTTTATGGATTGATCGTTATTGTGGGTAAACATCTTTGCATAAATATAATATAATAACAACTACATGGCATTTTGGCTGTTGATTTCTTTGACCCATTATTGGATCCATTATATGACTACCTTTCCTAGATTTTTGGACATTCTGTTGTTTTCTACAACTACTTTCTCTTATTCATTTTGTCTTCCTTAATTCTCGAAATATTTTTCTAACACATGTGTTGCATAATTAATTAATTATTGCAGCATGGTTGATATTTATTCACGACCAAGTACATATTTTATTACCCTAAAATAGTTCCAAAGAACAATACTCAAGCTTACCTAATAGCTAATGATGTACCGAATAACAATATTTTAATTGATTCTTTTAGCTAGGCTTTTAGTGACTGTTCAGTTGTAAAATCACAAACATAACTTCTTTACAATAAATTTATCTGATTAATGGTAAATTTAATTCATGATATTCTCCACATATTTAATTTAAGTTCGAGTTTGCAAATTCATGACATTCATGTGTTTTCTCTCATTTTAGATTTATATTTGAGATTGAATTTACAATCTAAAAGTCCATTGCGAATTGTTCTAGGAGCAACTCTTAGAAGACACAAGCACGGACTGTGTACTTTGGGCTTGAAAGAGTGCAACTCATTCCCCGCTAAAGCATCCCAGAATTTCCTACAAACAAAATAATCTCATTAAAGGTTCTCAGGACAAGCAATGCCCACAACCTTCAGATAGAGCCTATACTTGGAATATGGAGCTAGAGTAACTTTCGAAGAAAAAGCTTGGAAGTATAGAAGGTGGCCGGAGATTTCACCGGCGATGGTATCTGAGAAGGTGGCCAGGGACCCTAAATCCTATATTATATACGTCATAGGATTTTAGTTTTTATAGGTGTAAGGGCAATTTTGGAACAACATGTGAAACTTTGGTAAAATTTGGCATTTAGTAAAGTAATTTGACTCTTGATTTACAGTCATTCACCCTAAAAACAATTAAAGGTAGAGACGAGAGATGTACTCTATAATAATAATAATAATAATAATAATAATAATTGAAACAAAAAATGCTATTGTTAATATAAAAAATAATTTTTGTTTAAAAAAATACACCAATGAAACAAGATAACTTAAATAACAATAATTGAAAAATACCGACCGAGCGTTTCTCCACCAATCCACCCACGTTACACCGCCGACAGCTAGCGAAATGCCTTCACAATCCAACGTGAAAGACAAGGGATTTTCCCCATGGTTGCTGGGTTTTCCAGGAGAAAACCCCTAGGCCTTTCACATTGGAATATTATGTGTTGGAGATCTTATCTTCCAACGGCATAGGGCGGGTGGGAGAAAGCCCGGTGGGCATCTTTTCAATTTTCCTTATTTTCCTTTTTTTTTAATTTCACTAGTGTGTTTTTTAATTAAAGTTTAGTTTTATGTTAAAACAATAGTAAAATACAAATTAATAAAGATATATAATAACAATATTAATAAATAATTTATTAAAACTACCTGTTTCACCCGTGTGTTGCACGGTGGGACAAATTTTTCAACTAATATCCGTATTGATAGATATTAATAATATTAACATAAAACCTAAAAAAATAATTAAAATAAAGAATGAGTTACAATAATAAACTTAATTAATTTGACTCGAAACAATTCTATAAAAATTTCAACAGATTTTCACCTATATTTCGTACTAATTCATCCTGCAAATATGTAAGGAATAACTCATGAAAATCCACACGACTTAATTTACTATTCTCCATATAATAGTAACTTAGTTAGCATTTATACCCGTGCTTTGCACGGAATGACAATTTGTGGCAGAAATTGTGATAACATATCACATTTCATTTATTGTAAGATTAATCTACTAATATAAATCCAAAATAAAATAACATTAGATATTTAGATGTTATAGTTATCAAAATAACCATATTAAAATAACTCTAATAACATTTGTAGAACTCATCATTTTTCTTTAAAATTATTTTATATTCTATTGTATGTAATTATAAATTTTGAGAGATATTAATTATACATCATTGTGATATATGTTATTAGCAACTAATATGTAAATAATGATTTTTAAATTTTAATTATGGATTATAATCAGCATAGAGATATATTATAAAAATAACAATATAGTGAGTACACTTCGACAACTACTAACACCTCGTTCCTACCACGCCGGGAAACATTTATTCTCATTCGGCCCATCTTCATTTAAGCCGAGTGAGAATAATATAAGAATTACAATAGGTTGGGAACTTCCATTCCCCATCCTCGCCCCATTAGAAAATTCTCATCCCATCCACGCCTCATCTTGATGGTTTAATAAAAAACTTTTATTTCTATTTTTTAATATATGTGTTACTAACATTTTATTTCTTCAATAAATACCTTCTAAATATATTAACATGCATATTAACATATTAAGTATAAATTCACTAATTTGACATATTCGATGTATTAAATATTGAATGATTCGATATAAAATTTAAATTAATTTGTATAAGATAAATAAATTGAAATATATATGATTAATATTTAAAATATACAACCTAATTGATGATGCTTAAAACTTAAATAAAATATCAACTAAAAAAATTCGGTATAAAATAAATAATTCAAAGTAGTTAGGATTTTTAATATTTATTTAGGAGATAGAAAGTTATATAAATATTTAACACAGTCGAAAGCCAGTTTAAATATTATAATTGAGTCATATAATTCCAATATTTGATTGAGTCGATAATCAATTGTTTAGTAAGAATTCTCAAACTGATTCCCTAGCGAAGGTAATAGTTTGAATCAAATAATTATTATATAATTATTGGTCCAAGTGGTATCAAAATAAAAAATCATTACAATTTGAAGACCTAGCTTTGGGGCATGTTACTTTAAAAAAGGAGCAGATCCTTTGAAACACTCTTAATTATATAAAAAAAAGAAATATTAATGTTTTTCCACCAACTATAACTCAAAAGAAATATTATAGAAAATACAAAAATATATGAGAATCAAAAGAAAAATATGTTTTGAAAAAATAATGATACTGAAAAAATAAATGAAGTTAGTTAGGGGCTAATAATCAGTCGGCTTACTATACAATAAGATATAACACCCCAATTCTAAGAATCCAAAATTTTATAGATGTTAAATTAACTTTATTTTAAAATATATAAAAAGACAAATTAATTTCGGAAACACATTTTTCATTCTCGCAGCAATCTAATTAATTTTAATTATTTTTCATTTTTTGAAATAATTATGTTTTCCCCCTTTAGCAATTTAATTACTATTGATTAATTTTCATCTAATAAAACTATATTAATTTTCATCCAATCAAAATATATCCAATTAAATCTAAGAAAAATAATTAATTTTAATATAATTAATTCTATTTAATTTTTTTGTAGCTAATTATTTATAAAAATAATTTATTATTTTTAAAAAAATTAGTTTTTTAATCGTGGTTTTAAGAATTGTATGAATCTAATTTTGAAGATATTTTATAATTAAAAAGATATCTTGCATGTTAAAAGATGTCTTTCATTTTTTTAGGAAAATCTGATAAACCATGACAACCTAATTAATTTAATTATTATTATTTTTTAATTAATACTATTTTTCTATTTTAAAAATATAATTACTTTTGATTAGTTTTCTTCTAATGAAACCAAGTCAGTTTTTGCCCATTAAAATCAAGTCCAATTAAATCTAATATAATTAGTTTTAATTAATCTTCATTTTTAGCCAATTATGTATGAAAAGAATTAATTATTTCTAAAACAATCATTTTAATATCTGCACTTTTATTAATTGCATGAATCTATTTTTTAAAAAATCTTGTAATTTAAAAGATATATTACAATTTAAAATATTTTTTTTCATTTTTTAGAGAAAACACATAGCAATCTAATTTTTTTTATTTTTTAAATTAATTAGATTTCCCTTTTTAACAATGTAATTAATTTTGATTAATCTTTATCCAATGAACTCATGTCCAACTAAATATTAGAAATATAATTTATTATTTTAATTAATTATATTATAAATAATTTTAGTTAATTTTTGCGTTTAAGCTAATTATTTCTAAAAAATTAATTATTTCCAAAATAATTTGCTTGATAACCATAATTTAAAAAATTATATGAATCTAATTTTAAAGATAGCTTATAACTAAAACGATATCTTAGAATTTAAAAGATATAAATATAAATTCAATTAATTTAAAAATTGATTAATGCTACAATTTAATTATGAATTTAACAAAATTGATGTTAGAAGTTTCTTTTAATTTTTTCGTAAAAATTAAATAAATTTTAATTTTGTATCACATAAAAATGAAATCTTTGTGAAATTGCTAATTTTAATTAATTTTTATTTATTAACAAATTAGTATTTTTAAAAATAATGAATTCTTTCTAAAATTAATTAAAGGTCCAAAGCTAACTTTTAATTTTTCATGTTGTACATTTATAAAATAAAGTTAGCTTTAACATATATTTGCGAGATAAAAAAATTTAGGCATTAGTTTTTATTTAATTTATTCTAAGGTAAATCAAATATGGAATAGAATTAAAAGCAAAAACAATTTATACATCTTATTATAGTTGAATTTTATGCACAAATATCAATTAAGTGTCGTAACAAATTATCCATTTCTTAAATCTCATTATGTCAGTGGTCGTTAATCTATATCAATATCAATTTATATTTAAGTTAGACACTAATTTATATATTTGCGGTAAATTTTTATTTTTAGAAAAATAAAAATTTATATATTGATAGTATACTTGTTTTAAAACTCTTATCAAGTCCAACAAAATAGAATCACAATTTTTAAAAAAAACTTATAGGTAGAAAATGAAAAAACAAAAGGATAAAAAATGATAGAGTATTTAGATATCATGAGATTGGGTAAAGTAGGGTAGAAATGGATTAGGAAAGAAAAAAATAAAATAAAAAGAGGATTTGTTTTAAATGGGAAAATGGATTTAAGGCAATAAAAAATATAATAAGAAAAAAGCCTCATTTTCTTTATATATAAATTATTCTACATATAGATCGAAGATTATATTAGGCAAATTTAATAGGCGGGAAAAATTGATGATGTATTTAGGTTGGAAAAAATACTCTTTTTATATAATATAGATTAAATTGTTTGTGCAGGTAATATAAATTTTTAACTTTACGATATTAGCCCTAACATTTTCTAATTATTCAATAATTGTGATGAGAAATATTAAATTGTGAAGAAATTAGTTCAATAAAATTATGCGTCAAAATCGAAATAGGTAGAAAGTTATAATAATAAAATTTAAGAAAATTTAGCACTAATAATTAATGAAGAGTTTGTATGGAATTTAATTTGAGTTAAACTTTAATGAATTAAGGGGTTTGAGTGTAATTTTCATATTGTACTTAAATTGTAAAAGGAGGGTCTCATTTTTATTTTTTTAGGGAATTAGGCAGAATTTTGATTAGCTGGACCGAAATCACTTAACTAGAGGGGACTTCGTAGCTTCCCTTCCTAGATCTTTAGGAAAATGGATAAAATAAATGTTAAATTATCAAAATACCCTTCATATATTAAATAAAAAAAAGATCGACTAACGGTCAAATGGATAGAATAGTGAAGTTTGGATGGACGCACATCACCAATGTTTCAAAGGTTGGGGCCTGCCAGTTCAAAAAAAAATTCAGGATGAAAGTGCAAATGAGTAAAGTTTGGGAAGTAAATTTGCAAATTACCCTTAACATAATGTTAAATGACCAAAATGCCCTTTATTTATTCAAAAAAGGTCAAATGAATGGAAAGTGAGTTTTGAATGAATGTTGCTAACGTTTCAAAAGTTGGGGGTCTGTTAGCTCCGGAAAAAAAAAAAAAAAAAGCTGCGAACAAGAATGCAAATAAGTTTAAAAGTTATATACTAAATTTGCAATTTATCCTATAATATATATGCCAAGGATTTGCGCAAACTGTTTATGTGACTGTAATGTCAAACGGGCATGTATGAAAGTGTTAAACACGCAATAACTTGAGACAAGAGTCACATAAACACTAGAGCTTTGGATGAACTTATATATACATGTTTCGAACATTGGGATTTGATTGTAATAACCCCCCAAAAATGAGGACATTTTGTGCAATTCTTGATAACTGTGAAGTAATTGGTGCGGATTGCAGAGAAATTCAATCATGATAGATAGATTTGTTTCAGCAAAAATTCTGCATAATTCATTATTTTGCCCAATTCCACAATCCACACACACTATCTGAATAAAGGAGGAACAGAATCTATGTTTTCTTTATATATATAACTTCATCACCAGCGGATTGAGTTTTTCCGTCATCATTGTAATTGGATGGTCCAATATTGATGTCTATATAAAAGAAGACACAATAAAAATCTACAGAATTGAAATGAATTTTAACGCATCCAGTTTTTTTGATATCGTCAATGAAGAAATGTGTCTATATATATATAGTGCATCTATGGAGAAAAAGTAAAGAAACTCTATTCGGACGGGTGTACAAGGTAAAGCCAATTTAGAAAACTGAATGATTTTTGATATCCCATTCAGTTTTTGAAATGATTTTTAGAAAATCATAAGAGTAATGATAAAGTTCATTTCCTGATATACATCTGATGAATTTAAACTAATGCGTGTGATAATAATTTGTCAAAGACAAAGAAATTGGTTGGAGGAACCGTCCCCTCTGTCCATAGACAACGAGAGGAAGATTGAAGTGGAAGGTTTTTTTTTTCCCCCCTCAATCGAAGAAACATTCCCCGGAAATTAATTCAATGTTAGAGACAATCCGTCCAATAGCGGATTAAAATTATCCTGGACGATAAAAGTAACGAAGAGTGGGTTACTATATTTCGTCTTTGCGGAATATATAATAGCAAATGCGTCACTGACTAAGCTTGATTGAGAAGAACAAATTATTAATTATCAAATATAATATAATGATATATAATCCAAAACAGCACAAACCAGATACAATAAATATCGAGTGGAAGCTAAAAGATTGTGACCTTGAGCTAAGGTCATTAAGCTTAAAGTACAAGAAATACATGGTCCTAAATAAGGTTCATATATAGGTGCTGATTTAGTACCTGAGATTAAACTTATCCAGGAAAAGGTCTAATTTTCTCCATAGCCAAATTCTAGTCTTCATTTCCTCAAGCTATGTGACTTTTCCCGAGCTAGCCATGGGATTTCTCGTCTCAAAAGTTAAGGGGCCGTGTGTGTCGTCCACTTGCCCGACCACATAGCAGTGCATTCTTTGGGATGGGGAATTCATCCCTCAATGAGGTCGAGTCTGTATACATGCCCTCAAATAGAACTATTGTCCAAGGTACTGTCGAGCCCAAAACTCCGATCTTAGGTTCCACATTCCTACGTTATCAAGTGCAACATAAATGGCAGTCCACGACTTGGGATAAACCTGCACTCACCAAACATACAAAACTTTTTTAATACCATTAATTGTATTTTTTTTAAATTTGTGTGAAGTTTAGAAATGGACTATAATTTTAGGACATATGTAATATTTATAAGTTATTCGCACATATTGCTATTGTAATGCATGCCCATGTAACTAACTCATTATAGCAAATCAGATGACCATCATGCATAAAAGTCAGCAATCACAATGCCAATCCCAACAAACATTTTCTACTAATCAATATTTAAATAAATTTTCATTCCACAAGCAAGAAGTCCCTCCAACAACTGAGAGGGTGTTAGCACTGAATTTTTAATGCATTTTAATGCATTTTTTTCAAATTTTAAATTTGGTCAAACAAATCACATCCATATATCTCTTCACTCATTAAATCTCCACCATCTAACTCCACTCATTCTCTCTCATCCTACTCATAAAAATACATTAAAACTCATCCGCTAACGCACACTGAGATTTAGACAACAAAAAGAGAAAGCAACAACAAACAGAGAGAGGAATGGCAGAAATAGAGACCAGAACGATTGGGGCAGGTGCAAATTAATGTATTTTTATGAGTAGAAAGAGAGAGAATGAGTGGAATTTGATGGTGGAGATTTAATGAATGATGAGATATATGGATGTGATTTGTTTGACCAAATTTGAAATTTGAAAAAAATACATTAAAATGTGTTTTTGAACTCATGCTAACACAGCCTAAATGAAATCAATTCTTACCACATTGCAAATGAAATTGACATTGATTGTTGGAAAACTGATCTTTCATATCAAAATTGCGGCCACCTTTCCTTCAAGATTCACTTCCAAGAACCTAAAACAATTAATCATCATATCAAAATTTTATCTCATAACTACAGACAAATCAACATGAAAAAAATTAACCGAATGGTATTGAAATTAGTATCCTTTCACCGAAGTAGAAAGATGTTTCCGGAATTCCACTGCGATATATGGTGTACCTTGCCCTTTGTTGCGACACGGAAATGAGATTGAAACGCAGGGATGATTTTTAAATACCTTTGAGAGCTCGAACAATTCTCAATATCAATTTGTGAAAAACTCATTGATTAAGAGCACTGCAACTTAGTTGTTTCAGATCGTTGCATTGTCGCAGTTGACATTGTTGGATCATCGCATGCATGCGAATAATAAACAAGAAATACAATGTATAAATACTATTTCGTACATAACATCAACGGTGTGGCACTTAACGAATTTTAGCCCACGCTAACGTCCCCAAATTTGGCACAACGTGCATTGCACGTTAAAGCAACCCTAGTAAAAGGATAAGGTTGGTTGAACTTTTAAATTCGAATTATTCAAGATAAAATCATAAAAAACATGTATACTGAAAATGTGATTTTTGATTTGTTAAAGTAAATCTTTGTATCATTCCAATCTTGTAAGTGGGACTATGGGATGACATTTACTGTTCATTACGACCATCTGAAAATGGCGGTCGACTCATTTCTTTCAAACGAAAGATAGGTAAGTTTTCCACCTTTTCCAGTAACATAGATATGCGATTTCTCTCGTGGTAGCACCTTGCAATCAAACTTTTGGTGGAATTTTTTTCCCTATTTCAGCAGTGTTTTCTACGGTAGCTGTGTTCCCTCTCCCCCTCTCTCTCTCTCTCTCTCTCTGCGTCTCTTACAGCAAAGTTCTGCTTCTCTTTCTACTCTTTCTCCTCCGCCTCCTATTCATCGAATTTTCTTTCTTTCGCCGACCATCCACAGATATAATTACACGCTGGTGTCCAAATTTGTACCTCTTGCAAGCGCGTGCATTTGGTAGTTTTCGACAATTTCGTGCTGCTTATTTGCCGCCGATCCAT
Source organism: Jasminum sambac (assembly GCA_018223645.1). Lineage (NCBI taxonomy): Eukaryota > Viridiplantae > Streptophyta > Magnoliopsida > Lamiales > Oleaceae > Jasminum > Jasminum sambac. The sequence goes on along the minus strand of CP073651.1, from coordinate 3,894,549 downwards.
AAGACGTTACGTCCATTTTTGGTAAGCACTTATTTGCTTATTTTGCGTCTGTTAAATCCTCGGGGGGGTGTTCCATTTTACCACAAGTTCTCTGTAATTTTTCTTGCTGTTGAGATAAACACAATTTTAGGTTTTTTAAAATTGCTTTTTCTGTCTTAAATTTTTTTTTTTTCCCTAGAGATATAGGTATTGTTTCCCTTCCACTTGTGGTATTTGTGGTTATATTTCGTCTGAGTTTCTATTTAAGGTTTTGCCTGTATTAGAAATTAGTTCAATATGTTGTGATTAATAAATTGCCTACACTACATTCTTGAATTTTTTGGATCCACTGTTTCTTAGAGATATGGGTTGATTGTGGAGGCATAGGTTTAGAATAAATGTGTCTCGTTGATTGAAAGTAATAGGAGATCCCTTCTCGTGTTCTTTTTTTCTTGTAGTTTGATTGATATCTAGGGTTTTCCCTTCTATTTTTGGAGCTTATTTTGCCTCCCTCTCTTCATCCTCTTGGTTAACAATGTGTGATTTGTTTTGTTTGATGTTTGTAGAATAGGATAAAGAATTAAAATCTACATTCAATTTTGCAGCTGATTTGATGTTATAAACAGCTGGTAATTAGGGATTAAATAGTTTATCAGTGACTTCGCATTTGTTCGTTCTTTCTTAGCCCTCTTGGTTAACAATTTTGCTTAAATTTTGGTTTCTGACCAAGAGATTAAACAGTTTATTAGTGACTTCGCATTGATCATTTGTTCTTTCTTTCTTTTTTCTTCTCATTTGTTTTTCCATATTTATTTTAGTCGAGCTTGCTTGCGATGGTTGCAACAGTACCATATTAGAATGTATTCACATTAGCTTTAGCCGTTATAGTTTGATTCATTTATTTATCAAAATTGACTTCTCAATAGTAAGTGATAAATATTTAGAACTGCAAAAAACATATAAACATATTTTAACTAGAACCATATTATAATAGGGTTCACTTATTTTCTATTAAGCTTTAGTCAATCTTATAGAGGGTGCATTTCTTTCAAGTGTTCTCGTTTCTTTTACATGTTGATGAATTAGATTTTATTTCGTATAGAATGATCACTTTATCTCAATTAGATAGATATAATTTTTTATTTCGATTAGACGATTAGTTAAGGAGTCTGAAGCCTTGATCATCCCATTCGTGTTCAAAATATTAAATGGCATTTTCATATATAGTTGCTATTTAACTATAGTCAAAATATTTATTGTATGCTACTCAGTTTTTAGCATGTGTAATCTTCACCGTTAAATTTACTCAGCTGGATTCATACTCATTTCATATAGTGAAGATAAGCTTGTATTATTAACTTATCCATTTCAAATTATGGTCCACTTGCTTCATTAGTGTTTTTATTTTCTAACACTCTTATGGAATATATCACCCTGTTTCTCATGCCCACATGTGGGCATCATATAATGCTCACACGTTGATAGAGACATGCCAGTTTTCAAGTAGTCCATAGTTCTGGACCACTTTATGGACTTATTTTTATTAAGAAAAATAAAATTAAATACCTTATTTCCCCATTTTCACATTCTTTCGTTTGAGAACACTTTGCTTACTCCTGTTGCAGTTGCTCGACTGATTTTCTCCTTCGTTCTTGCTCGTCGATCAACTTGTTGGATTTTTTTGGCACCGATTAAGGGTCCCCCCCCCCCTCCCTCCCTCCCTCCCTCTTTTTTTTGAAGTAACTACTTTACAAAATGCCCAGTTGTGTGCCTTTTTTTACATAATTTGTACAAAATTTCTTCAGTTTCTCCTTCGTTTTCCCCTGTAAAAGTCAACTACTTTTACATTTCAAATCCCGTACGTTGACTAGAATTTTTTAATTAATTCCCAAATTTAGCATCGTGAAGGTAAGGGTGTGTTTGATTGGAGGATGGAAAAGGAGTTGGAATTCCAATTCCATGTAATTCCAATTCCCACCTCCCCTTATAGGAATTGAAATTCCTTGTTTACAAGGAAAATCTCCACAACTTGGCTTAGAGTGCAATTTGAATTCCATGAAATTCAAAAGTTGTTTGATGGCAGATGGCAAAAGTAGGAATTAGGTGGAAAATGGTCATTTTTCATGTAAATTATGGGCAATCAAATGCACCCTGAGGGTTTTGGGTTAGGTTTGAATTTGTACAAAATTGTTGAAATTTATGGTGCAAGTATTAAGAATAAATGAGTCAAAATTTATTGTAAACGGGAGGATGATTAGGCATGGTATCATCCTTAGTCAAAATTTTGCGCTTGAGCGTGTGTTCTCCTACAAGTTTTAACATATTTTTACACACAAATTTCATGGGACCCACTGTACTACACAAATCTCCACCATTCAATTCCACTTATTCTCTCTTCTATATTACATAAAAGCATGCATCCTAACACCGCTTAATTGATTATATAATAGATCGAGTCTTTTTCTTTTTCTTTTTTGTACTTTTTATTTTGGTCAGAGGGGAAAAAAAGTTTAAGAAAACTTTGCAGGCCGTTGCTGGAAGATATTTTTCTAACATCTTTGTTTTATTTTGGTGCTGATATCTTTGTTTCTTTCTAAATCAGTGGAGTTTATTTTAGCTTATTTCTGCATGTTCCCTTACTCAATTGTTTTGCTTATGATGGAGTGTATGTGCATTTTTGTTTATCTTTGTCTCCTACTAGTTTTGAATACGTGCTTCGCACGTAGTATAAAATAATGATTTAAAGTTTTAATTTTAATTTTTTTCAAAAACTATAAAATTAAATCAACATAGTATTAGAAACTCATGCATGTAAACTAAATAACACTTTTGACCATTTTATACACTAATCTACACAAAACTATTTAATCTACACACTTTTGACCATTTCTACCAAGTTAGTACAAATATCTAATCTACACAAACTTCTTTTCCAATAAGATTAGTCACATATATTAAGGTTGATTAAATATGATACCAATCTAATTTTAAAACTATGCAAGCATGATATCCTAATTAGAAAATTGTGAAAGATATTATAGAAAAAAATGATCAATATATATTTTTAAATTATACACATTGAATAAAAATACATTATCTATTGAAATATTTGTAGTGTGATCAAATCAAAGTAATTTTAAAAATCACTTAAAAATTAGTTATGTAATTTTTTTTTAATTATTGAACAACAAAAATATTTGTGACATATTGTTAAATTAAACGATTATCATACGACTACATGACTTTGTAAAAGATTTCTAGTTATTAATCATCATTTTTATATTGAATAAAATCAAAATGTATTAGAATATTTGTATGTAGTTTAATTTCTTTAATGTAATTGTAATATGAAGAGTCACTCATTAATTATTATCTATATAATTAAATATATTTCTTTAATAAGGGTATTTTAGACCAAATAAAATATTAGTGAGGACATTATTGCAAATCAAAAGATTTCCACACATCCATACTTTTTAATATAGTATGATATCTCTTGTTTAATTTTCCTCTTTATTTGTTTCTGTTTGCAAGTTAGTTATCTTTGGTTACGGCCATCTGCTATGAGGGGCCAGCTGCCTAGGAGAGACATTATATTAATTGAAAAACTTGGCAATGCAATGTTGAAAATTTCAATTTTAATTATTTATTTAATTGCTTTAATGAAAGCCCATGACAAGATAAATGACTCAAAACAAGTGTTGATGATAGATCGATGATAACTCTAATTGGCTTTTTTTTTTCTGCCTATAGATACATTGCAATTTTGTTATGTAATCTTTAATTTGGTTACTATTTGCAGTCTATTTTACAATTGTTTGCAGGTTATTTTCAATTTTCTTAGTTCAGTTCATGTATTTCAAAGGTGGTTATGGTTGGTTTGTGAACATATATGTGCACTCTGTATTCCTTTAAATATTTCATTAATTTATCTTGAGGCTTACACCTCAAAACTTTTTGAATCGTGGAGGTAAAATGCCTTGGTTTGAATTGACCACATATTAGCATTGGGGCTGAATTTGAAAATTGATGGGATATGAGGTAAGTCATGGAGCTTGTGGTTTCTTTGTTATCTTTTCATGATTGTGCTTGCAGAAATTCATCTTCTTTGAAACCTATGTGATTGTAATAGGTTTTGCATGTCAATGATAATATAGATTATTGCACCCGTGATAATATAGATTGTAATCGGTTTAATGTATTTTGGCATGTACAACAACCTATGAACAACCATTTTTATTCAATTTTGTGTGCGCATATCAAAATCTGGAGGTAATGGCTAAAGAATCTAAAAAGGATGTCGGGGTGTTCTCCAGATCTAAAGATTCCAATGTCGAGAAGGCACTGCAACAGATAGCCAAGGAGGAGGCTTTTGTTCTTTCCAACTTTCGTTGGCGTTCAAAGTATTTTCGGATGATGACTGGGAAACTTATTAATGTTTTTGTAGGAGTGGAGGTACTTCTCTATACTATTTTGTTTTGTGCGCTCTTGATGTGGTTTGCTTGTCATGGCTTAGTATGATGTTATCGTAATTTTATTTTCAGGTGGTATCAGTGATGTTTGTTGGATATGGTTTCTGGACTCTACCATCGAAATACTTAACCTGGAAAATGGTAGCAGTAATAGTCTCGCCTATGTTTAGTACGCCTGCGCTCTTTTTCATTATACATTTATTTTCACGAACCATGGATAGAATGTGTAAGTTTGTTATTTCCTCTTTGTTTCTTTTGGTGAAATGAAAGATCTTCACTGGACTTTGAGTGATAGAATTTTATTGCTGCTCTACCAAGATTTCATATTTTTTGTGCCTTTTCAACACTAGCCCTAGCTTTCATTGATTGCTTCTTTTTTTATTCGTATTATTTTTTAGTTGATTGGATAGATCGGAGAGAGTTGAGAAAGCTTCGGGCTAAGAGGCATAAACTAAAAGAGAAGAAAAATGACCACACAACCCAGGTTATAACTGCATGTTTTCTTTTATTAAATTATTCATCGTACTTCTTATTCAAATTGGGTTTGATATAACCCGCATGCTTGATTTGTAGTGTATTAAATTTGATTTTTATGTTGAGTCTTCTTTGCAGATGTATAATCCCAGTGGAAAGAGCAATGGGGTAAAAGTTGCAAGCACAAACACTGGAGTTCGTAATAGGAAGAATCATACTGGAGAGAGGAATGGTGTTGAAGTTGCAAGCACAAGCACCGGAGTTCGTAATAGGAAGGCTTACGTCGAATTTCAGGGATTGCGAGGAAAGAGGGCATGAGAGAGAGGAAGAGTCTGTGTATGTGTTTTGTTATAGTTCCAGGTGGTTTTTGGTGTGACAAGTTTCTTTGGGTTACTGGTCTTGTCTTGACTCGATTCATTTCATGTACTTGCACTCTTATCCACTCTTGCTCTTTTTCTGTCTGAGATTTTCATGTTATGTATGGTACTAGATTTTTTTGTTTTTTTTCCTCTCATTTTTCTCCTCTTTATTTCGGTCTTAAATCCAGGATGGTCAATTTGTATAACGTTGTGAAATTGTGTGCAGATGGTGTTGAATATGCATTCCTTTGAAAAATTATTTTAATGATATTTCTTTGGGTTTTGCTCGTCTGCAGACATGTAAACACAAAACTGGATAACTATGGACCATCTTCAGGTAGAATGCTGCTATTCAATGGAACGGTTTATTATTAAGATAAAGAGGCATTAGCATATATATATACAAGATTAGAGTTGTAATTGCAAGAAAATCAAAGAATATTTCATTTTGCAAGATTAGCAACAAAAAATAGATTATGACCAAGACACCCTTGAATTTTTTCATTTTTCCGTTTCAGTCCCTTTCCTTCTTCTATTTTCTGATAATCTTCTTCGGCGCCTTCTTCCATTTTCCGGTCATCTTCTCCGGCAAATTAACAAACTCCTGTCGTCTTCTCTGGCGAGCTCTGATCATCTTCTCCGGCAAGCTCCATTTTTCCTGCCAAATTTTTTTTCCGACAAGCTCCGGTCTTCTTCTCCGACGAACTCCATTTTTTCCGACCAATTTTTTTTTTATTTTTTTGGATGGAGAGAACCGGATCTGGTTCTCCATGGATGGAGAACCTTCGAAGAAACGATCTGAAGAACCGATTGAGAAGAAGGGCAATCACCAAAGAACATCTCAAGCAAGTCCCAGATCTCGTGTTCATCTGTTTCTCGGAAGAATCTGTCAGAGAAGTGCATGCATGTGTGTGTGAAAGAATAGTGATAGTGTGGGGATGAGATCTACTAGTGTAACATTACATACATGGGACTGATGGAAGTTTTTGGATTTATCATCTTCTTTACAAAAACACGGTGAGAGCTTTGGAAGGAGAAGATTACAGTCGGATTTTGGGGGTGGGTGGGGGTGGTTTTGCCGCATGGGGCATGGGGGTGATGTTGGGGGTGCATGAGTAGGTGGGGGGTGATATTTGGTAAATTTTTTATATGATTTAAAAAAACTTGTTATTTTTACAAATGTAAATTTTAGTTGACTTTCTAGTATTTTGTAAATTTTTCTTTGACATTCTTTCTATTATTTCTAAGATAAATGAAAAATTCAAATTCAAATTCCGTGGATATTTAGATTACTTTCATGGATCAAAGTGTTGGCCAAGTAGTTGATGGTTTAACTCCTTACTCGGAAGATTCCAAATTCGAATCCCATCCTGCTCTTATGTTCCTCGATAAAAATAAAAAATAAAAATAGATTACTTTTCTTTCTACTTTGTCGTCACAAAGATTTCCCTTTCGTCTTGAGGTGAGCCTCCCCATCCCCACCATAACACCCACCCCACCCCTCGCCCCGCCCCAACCCACACCATCCAACGTAAAAAAAGGAAAAATTCACTTGTAGGCAGTTTTTTCATCCCCGGTCCCCTTCCCGCACGTGGCCATGTCCCCCCAAGTCTATTATGATCAGCCAAAACAAAATAGATGAGTCGTCTTGTATTTATATTAAATTTGGTCAAATTTAATTTATTTTTGGATGTATAGTTGGCAATTATAAAAGATGTATTAATTTGGATATCATTATTAACAAATAACATTACTAGTAGGCAAGGCTGTGCACTGCCTAGTGTAATAGGTTATACTAGTGTTTTCACCCGCACGTTGTGCGGAGAGACATATGTCTACCAATCATAGTCCAATGTTTGAGACGAGAGTAAAGAAAATTAATGCCAAAAAGAATTTTTTAAAAAAATATTTAATTAAGTAAGAAGCTTGAATTCCTTGAATTGTTCCTTCATTCATTCTCATGTCATCCAATTCTTCGTAAGGTGTTAGCATGGAGATTTAAATGCATTTTTTTCAAATTTTAAATTTGGTCAAACAAATCACATCCATACATCTCTCCACTTATTAAATCTCCACCATCCAACTCCACTCATTCTCTCTCTTCCTACTTATAAAAATAATTGTGAAGTAATTGGTGCGGATTGCAGAAATTCAATAATGATAGATAGATTTTTTTCAGCAAAAATTCTGCATAATTCATTCTTGCCCAATGTTGCGATCAATCCACACCGCAAGTGTACGGATCGTATAAGTAATAAAGTGGACTTTTAAAGTCCGGATGTCGTACCCACGAGGACTGATTTATTCCCACGTTTACTCTAACTAGCCTTAACCGAAATAAATAAGTTGAGATCAATTAATTTCCTAATCTTGCAAAAAATTAAATTATTAAATTAAATTGCTAAATCTAAAATTAAAATTAAGAATTAAATTGGAACAAATTAAAAGAATGATTTTTTATGGTTTTAAATCAAATACGGGAAAACTAGCATTAAGGTTTCGAATCCACTTTTCATTTAGTTATCCTCCAGATTATCAAATTGACAATGAAAGTTAGTTTTGACGATTCAATTCACAAAATTTGTTGAATAATCTTTCTCAAGTAGAATTCAACCTATTTATATGACGTGTTAACTATATCTCTATGATAACAACGCCATAAAAATGCATTACAACGCAAGAATTGCATAAAAACATCGCACAAAGCATAGGGGTATTCTCATCCCCTATCGGACTTTGTGGTTTTCAACAAAAGTCTAATCTATTCACGATTTCTCAATACAATAAATAGATCACAGATCAACTTTGGCCACAAGTTGTAAAAGAAAGCATAATTATATTGAAAACTCAAAACCGAACGTTCATCTTAGCATAAGAATTAACAAAACATCAAATTAACAATCCGGATTCAAACCAAAATCAAAGTTTCATCTCTACCCTAATGCTATGAAAAGTTTAGCCTATCATGTTATAAAAATCAGAAGAAAAACGAGAAGAGAACGCCATCACCGAATCAGGTTGTGTTCTTGAACTTGAATCTTCAATTGTGGCTTCTTCTCCAAGTTTCTCCAAGTTTTGTGCTCTAATTTTCGCTCTCCGCTCTTCTCTGATGTTTTTTCCCGAAATTAGGTCGAGTTTGTGTTTTAAAATAAGCCAAAAAGCCCAAAAATCAGAGTCCAACTTAGTTTTGGAAAGTTTTCATGACTGCTGATATAACCATCTTTGTCAGCACAAGGCGTGCGACCGCATGGTTATAATTTTAAAGGCATGCGACACAAGGCGACCGCATGGTTATGTCTGATTTCAACTTTTGCCCGAGTTCACTTTGGTCCTCATAGTTTAATTGCGGGGCAAGTCCTGAACTTCCAACTTCTATCAATTGAATCCACATACTTTAATTTATCTTCACTTAGGCTTCCATTTGATTTTTCTTTACTTTCCCAGCTTTGTTTGCTTCAAATTGAGTCTTTCAAAAGCCCACAATTGCAATCTTTCTTCAATTCCCGGTTTTTACTGAAATAGAAACAAATAATACTAAATTAAGCACGAACTTAATAAAAAATAACAAAAACACATAGTTTAGAACACGCAAATAAGTGCATAAATTGCACTTATCAAACACCCCCAAACTAGAACAATTGTTCGTCCTCGAACAACAAAACTAAATTAAAGAAAGAAATACTACAAATAGAGTAGCTAACCACCAACCACGAATATAACTCATGGTCAAATTGTGTACCATATGCCTCAGGCAAACAAAATAATAGTGAAAACTCAAGTTGGACAAACAAAACAATCACTAAAAAGAAATTCACTTACCCAAATGCTCGACTATCTAGTGTGTGTGTGCTAGGCATCGCCTAACTCAAGTGCTTGTTCAAGTATCACCACGCATGTTCAACACGAAACCATGCCTCAGTACTCCCAAGTGGTTGAATATCCTCACCTCGCTCATGAATCACTCCTGATGCTTTTCTCTCAATTCCCGAGGTGTTTCTAACTTGTGATTTCTACAAAATATATTATGCATTTTTTTTTTCACACAAGACGTCAAGAAGAGTGACTAAATGTTGAAAAGTATTACAACTATCAGTCCATCCACTTCGACCTCAAGTTTCCAAATTCCCAGCCTTTGAGTCCTTTCCTAGCACCTTTATAATTTTATTCAGTGGATTTTCCTTTTACTTGCTCCTTCACTGATAATGGCTCTCTTCGCTCACTTTGTTTTTTTTTTCTTTTTCCCTTTTTGTTTTTCTTTTTTTTGTGCAATTTTTCTTTTCAGCTTTTACCCCGCAAGTAGCTCTCGCTCTATTTCCCTAGAGGTAGCCTTCTTCACTGGTAGATCGTCCTCTAAACATTGGTTATGAAAAGCACCAGATTACTCAGTGACGACTCTCACTCTCTAGGGTAGGTAGCTTTTTCCTGCGGTCCCTCTTATCTACTAAACCATCATCTAAATCCAAAATTCGATACTTTAACATATGATAGTGCCAGTATAAACTCACTTGGTAAAAATCCTTCAACTTAAAGCAGGAGTATCAAGACTTCCAGTAGCAATCCCCTCCAACATAGAGTCACTACATCTTACCACCCCCAAACTAGACCATTTGGGCTAGTTGGATACTAAAAGGTAGTCCTAAAGGAACACAGCATCTAGGTGATAAGTCAACAAGAACGAGAGTTAAACAATGACTATGTGCTCTTTTTCAGTTAATCGGGCACAGATAAGTGAATAGAAAATTTGAAAATTTTCAAGTGTTGTTTCAAATCCAACTATGAGTTCATTAGAAAAATTTAGTCACCTTGTCATCATCGCAGTACACAACTCGACCAAAACAAATAAAAAGACAAAACAAAGACAAAATGATTTTTTTTTTTTGGCAATCTATCTGAACAAAAACCGGGTGAAAGAGTGTTAAAATAAAGAGCAAACGGGCATCCAATATATATAAAGATTTGAAGTACAACTTCAATCTTTCCTACATAAGCATACAATACAAAAGTGCCCCCACCCAAGCAAAGAGAGTACATTGCCCCCAATGTATGCGCAATTAAGATCAAAGAGAAAAGTACAATAAGAAGCAATAAGAAAAGACAAAAGAGGCAGAAACTCCCCTACTGGGTCCCGTGAGGTGGAGGGAACAACGGATCATGATGAATCCCGTATGCTGACTCTAAGCGGTCCATCCTCTGGCTAAGACTGGCCTGTCCCTCCTCAATGCGCGCCATAGAAGCCTGGCGCATCAAACCGTGGTTGTGGCCCTCGAGCCGTGCGGTGATCTATTTGGAGGAGGCGGTGTGTCTGTGTCGGTCGGTTTGCCCCCTTCTGCGGTTGGCGGCTCAAGTGTCCTGAGGTTGATCCGCCGCGGCCGGCTCACCGGGTACTCCCGAGAATGCGATGGTATCGACTATTGAGGCGGTCTGGCGAGATAAGGCCGGGGAAGATTAGCTTGCGGCCACTGTCGGATCCAAAGTCGACCACAAGCCGATAAATAAGGCCCCCAAGATCAATCTTCCTCCCGCGGGCTAAGTGACACAACAATCGAGCTCGATCCTCAGTAAGTGTCGTAAGGTGCGTGGTCGGCTCGATGTTGGTGCAGACGAAGATATAGAGCACCCGCAAGATATCTGGGAGATCGGTATAAGTGAAACCGGTAGGGCGTGGCCATGCGTCATCGGACCCGTAAAGAAATCGGGCCACATCAGCTATGTCCTCATCCAGTGGCATCGGCTCAATATCAGCATGTGTGAGGCCGAGTGCTGTATCAATGGTCTCCGGGGCTAAATGCGATCCACTGGCCTCGTACCCACGTCTCCTGATAGTGGGGCGTCCCAGGAATGTCGATCCGGTCATTGAAGTTCGCGTAGAACTCGCAGACCAGATCATGATAGCACTGGGAAGGTCCGCTCATCGCCTCCCATCCCGCTCTGGTGATGAGTCGCTCAATCACCGTGATCCCGAAAAATCACCTAGAGTGACCTCCCGCTCGACGATGTAGAAACCCTTCTTCTTTAACAATTTCTTCAATGTCTGCTCTTCCTTCTTACCTCTACTACGTGGAAACTCCGCGGGAGCACTATCCTGTGCTGCGCTCTCTCTAGCCACGCCCTTTCGCTTGCGGGACGAACCCTCTCCGTCATCTCCGTACCCGCCCGGAGTTTTAGTACGAGGCATTGTACCTGTTATAAGAAAAGTCGACAATCAGGTTCCAAATAGAATAATATAGCAAGCAGTTCTTATAAAAGCACCCCCAAATGATATAGAATTTCATAACACAAGAGAGGTTCAAGCAATTGTGAAATAAAGGGGGCCATAAAAATGGCGCAAAATGACGCCAAGGCGAAACAAACCCACACTCCATAAAGTGCGTGTCAAAAGCGACCACATGTCAAAAAGTGATGCAATTCGATTAAGTTTGGAACGACAAATGATGGTAGTGAAGTGAAAGAAGTAGAAGTGGCCGCGACTCGGGTGGCGTCAGGCCATGACTTAAGTCGCTGCGAGCGATGACTCGGCGGCGTCGATGCACCAACCTTACGGGCGAAAGCGCAATGTTTAGTGTATGCAAGTTATGGGAAATTTATACCAAACTGATCATTTAACAACGTAGAATCATGCCATAAAGCAAAAACACATAAAGGAGCTCAAAATCACGGTGATGCATTTTGTCGAACACTTGGCGTGCAGTGTAGTCTTTGAAGGATTTGCAACACATAACAAGCAATGTAGCTATCCATTTCACATCCCAAAGCCTAAATTCATCCACGAACTATCCTAGAGCCCGTACGCCTTCATAAATCCAACATAAAATCCGAAAATTAAAGCACAACTTCGAATTAAGCCCGAGCATAAAACTACCGTCGAATTCATGGCAAATCACGGGTTAAAGCATGAAATATACGTACCTTAGTGTTGGAATTCGACTGTAAATCACGTAATTGATGATGAAAATCAGAGATGAACCACAAACAGTGAAACTCGAGCCGATGTATTCGAACAAAAACCAAAATAACGAAATAGTGCCCAACTATAGTGCGCAATCCGAGGATATATGGTGAAAGGAGGCTCGAATTTCATCAGAAATCACTGGGTAGTTGGGTATCTATGAGGATGAAATTTTGGGGAGGAGGGAATTAGGGTTCGTGTTCGAAATTGGGGGAAAAGAAATGGCCGTGTTTCTGTTTTTAAAAGCTGATTCTGGGGGGGCCCGTTTGTTCCATGCGATCGCGTATGCGATCGCATGCCTGAAATGTGTCCTGGTAATGCATGCGATCTCATGCTTGACCAGTATATTTCTTTTTTTTTTTTCTTTTATATATTATATGCAATGACTTGGGGCCCGACACTAATGATTTCAAATGACACCTTGGGACTTATTCTAAAGTTGGAAATCAAGTGAACACTGGTTTGAGAATTCTTGTGGATTTTAGACACTAAAAAGATGAAAATAAACGAAAAACGACTAGAGATGCAGAAATGCAAACTAGCATGCAAACTTGAACTCTAAACTCAACACTAAACTCAAAACTGAAATTAAAACTGAAGGGAACTACATGAACAGGAACATCGACTAGCAATGTGAAAATGCAAACCTATATGCAAAACTGGACTCTAATACTTGAAACTAAACTTAGAAATAACAATAAAACTTGAATAAAGGATACGGGGGTGGGTTGCCTCCCACCAAGCGCTCCGTTTAGAGTCTAAAGCTCGACTTTGATTTGTAATAGCTCAAGGTGGTTGTCTTCGGCTCTTGCACTCCTTGCAATTGCCGGCTTTGCAAATTTCCACATTCCTTTCCGATTTAGCGAGGCCTTTATCCTCTTTAGGAGTCCATTCATACCCCTCTCTCCATTGTACCTTTTTTTTTTTCGACTCGACTTAGTCTCATACGGTGATTCTTCTAATTTGGAGCAAACTCGGGGATTTTGGGGTGGTGATGCGGATTTTAGGACGTTTAAGCGCACTTGATCGTCATCCACCCGTAGAATCACCAATCCGGCCTCTACATCAATCAAAGCTCGGCTCGTGGCTAGGAAAGGTCTTCCAAGTATGATTGGGATTCTACTATCTTCCTCCATGTCGATCTGTGAAATCCATGGGAAAGATAAACTTGTCCACCTTTACCAAAACATCTTCAACCACACCATATGGATATCGAATGGAGCGATCTGCTAGTTGCAGCGTTATATTGGTGGGTTTTGGCTCTCCTAAACCAAGTTTCCTATACATGGACAAAGGCATTAGATTGATACTTGCTCCTAGATCACATAAAGAATTCTTAAAGCACAAATTGCCAATAGTACAAGGAATAGAGAAACTCCCTGGATCTTTAAGCTTAGGTGGCAACTTGTTGAGCAAGATTGCGCTGCACTCTTCATTAAGCGCAATTGTTTCGAAATCCTCAAGCTTCTTCTTCTTTGATAACATCTGCTTCATGAACTTGAGGTAAAGGGGCATTTGAGCCAAAGCTTCGGCGAAGGGGATGTTAATATGAAGTTTCTTGAAAATATCGAGAAACTTGGAAAACTGTTGATCCTCCTTATACTTCCTTAGCCTCTGTGGGAATGGAATAGGTGGTTTATAAGTTCTCAGCGGTACCACTGTCGTTTTAGATGTACTGCCCACATTTCCTTCAGCTTGTGGCTTTGATTCTTCCTTTTGAACTATTTCCTCAATCGCCTCATTTTCTCGTTCTTTGGAGGGCCTTGTGACATCAATGTCAGGGAGCTGCACCCCACTTCTTGTAGTAATGGCCATCACTTGCTCCCTTGGATTTACCTCTGTATTGCTAGGCAAAGTGCCTTGCGGCCGGCCCGAGATGGTGATAGCCAATTGCCCGACCTGTGTCTCCAAGTTTCTGATAGATGCTTGTTGATTTTGAAGAGCAGTGTCGGTTTTCTTCATGAATTGATCGGTACGCTCCATATATTTTTCGGTTCTTTCCATAAATCGACCTAAAGCCTCTTCAATCGAGCTCTTCCTTTCCGGTTGCTGGTAAGGAGGTCCTTGGAATCCTCCATTATTCTGATTATCTCTCCAGCTAAAATTTGGGTGATTACGCCAACCCTGGTTATAAGTGTTGGTAAATGGGTTGCCAGGTTGCCGTTGACCCCCTTGAACATAATCAACTTGAGCAGTGCGGTGAGCAATAATAGGGCACTCACTGGTACTATGGTTAGCTCCACACTCATCGCAAGTAGGTGTTTTTGAGCTTCCTATCTTCACAATACTCTCTACCCTGTGAGCTAGTGCATCAATTTTCGCGGTCGAGCAAAGAAATTATCGACCGTGAGACTCCAGATGCTCTGCCATGATTTCTTCTATCAGACGCCCACATCGCCGTACTGCTTGCAATCCTTTCGAAGAGCTCAAGTGCTTCAGCAATTGTTTTGGTACGAAGCGATCCATTTGACGACGAATCTACCAAACTCTTACATGAAGGAAGTAACCCTGCATAAAAATCAGTACTTCAGTCCATTCTTTGATCCCATGATGCGGGCACTTCCTTAGCAAGCCTTTAAACCTCTGCCATGCTTCGTCAAACGATTCCAAGTCATGTTGCTGGAAAATAGATATCTCGTGCTTCAATTTAGCAATCTTGACTGGCGGAAAGAATTTAGTACAGAACTTTTGAGCGAGGTCGTTCCATGTGGTGATGCTTGCAATAGGTTGAGAATCCAGCCATTCGAGAGCCTTATCGCGCAAGGTACGGGGGAACAACCGTAGTCTAATCGCGTCATCTGATATGCCCTGATATTTGAAGTGTTCGCACATCTCTAAGAACCGAGAGACATGTGTATGAGGATTCTCATATGCCAATCCATAAAACTGGTGCCCATTCTGGAAGAGGTGGATCACATCTGTCTTTAACTGAAAATTGTTCTGCCCAAACGGAGGGTACACTATACTAGATTGGCTTTGGATGATCTGTGGCGTCATAAAATCGCCAACTAGCATGTTATCCTCGTCCACGGCCTCTTCTACTCGTGCTCCACCATTGTTAATTCGGAGAATGTCATCATTAGCCGCCATTTCTTTCTTTTTTGAATTTTTGTTTTTCTATTTCTCTAACTTCTCTACGTCTTTGACGAAAAGTACGCTCGATCTCTGGATCTAGTTCGAGAGGTTGACCGAGCCTCGCACTTCGCATAAACCTGAGAGAAAAACAAGAGAAACTGTGAACGAAAACTGCAATAAAATTAATTAAAAATAAATAATAAAATTCGAATTAGTGCTAGCTAAACTAAACGAGAAAATAATTTCAGTCCCCGGCAACGGCGCCAAAAACTTGTTGCGATCAATCCACACCGCAAGTGTACGGATCGTATAAGTAATAAAGTGGACTTTTAAAGTCCTGGATGTCGCATCTACCAGGACTGATTTATTCCCACGTTTACTCTAACTAGCCTTAACCGAAATAAATAAGTTGAGATCAATTAATTTCCTAATCTTGCAAAAAATTAAATTATTAAATTAAATTGCTAAATCTAAAATTAAAATTAAGAATTAAATTGGAACAAATTAAAAGAATGATTTTTTATGGTTTTAAATCAAATACGGAAAACTAGCATTAAGGTTTGAATCCACTTTTCATTTAGTTATCCTCCAGTTATCAAATTGACAATGAAAGTTAGTTTTGACGATTCAATTCACAAAATTTGTTGAATAATCTTTCTCAAGTAGAATTCAACCTATTTATATGACGTGTTAACTATATCTCTATGATAACAACGCCATAAAAATGCATTACAACGCAAGAATTGCATAAAAACATCGCACAAAGTATAGGGGTATTCTCATCCCCTATCGGACTTTGTGGTTTTCAACAAAAGTCTAATCTATTCACGATTTCTCAATACAATAAATAGATCACAGATCAATTTTGGCCACAAGTTGTAAAAGAAAGCATAATTATATTGAAAACTCAAAACCGAACGTTCATCTTAGCATAAGAATTAACAAAACATCAAATTAACAATCCGGATTCAAACCAAAATCAAAGTTTCATCTCTACCCTAATGCTATGAAAAGTTTAGCCTATCATGTTATAAAAATCAGAAGAAAAACGAGAAGAGAACGCCATCACCGAATCAGGTTGTGTTCTTGAACTTGAATCTTCAATTGTGGCTTCTTCTCCAAGTTTCTCCAAGTTTTGTGCTCTAATTTTCGCTCTCCGCTCTTCTCTGATGTTTTTTCCCGAAATTAGGTCGAGTTTGTGTTTTAAAATAAGCCAAAAAGCCCAAAAATCAGAGTCCAACTTAGTTTTGGAAAGTTTTCTGCGAATCTGCTCGATATAACCATGCTGTCGCGCGTGCGACCGCATGGTTATAATTTTGCAAAGGCATGCGGTCGCGCGTGCGACCGCATGGTTATGTCTGATTTCAACTTTTGCCCGAGTTCACTTTGGTCCTCATAGTTTAATTGCGGGGCAAGTCCTGAACTTCCAACTTCTATCAATTGAATCCACATACTTTAATTTATCTTCACTTAGGCTTCCATTTGATTTTTCTTCACTTTCCCAGCTTTGTTTGCTTCAAATTGAGTCTTTCAAAAGCCCACAATTGCAATCTTTCTTCAATTCCCGGTTTTTACTGAAATAGAAACAAATAATACTAAATTAAGCACGAACTTAATAAAAAAAATAACAAAAACACATAGTTTAGAACACGCAAATAAGTGCATAAATTGCACTTATCACCCAATTCCACAATCCACACACACTATCTGAATAAAGGAGGAATAGAATCTATGTTTTCTTTATAACTTCATCACCTAGTGGATTGAGTTTTTTCGTCATCATTGTAATTGGATGGTCCAATATTGATGTCAATATAAAAGACGCAATAAAAATCTATAAAATTGAAATGAATTTTAAAGCTTTCAAATTTTTCGATATCCCGCTCGTCGTCGATGAAGAAATGTGTCTGTATCGTGCATCTATGGAGGAAAAGTGAAGAAACTGTATTTGGACAAGTACTCCGTAAAACCAATTTTGGTGGTCTCGGAATCGCGTTTGACCGTCTGTATGACGAATTCAAGCTTTATAGTTAATTGAATATTTTCTTTTTACATTAATATTCTCATTGGAATTTTGAAATGATTTTTGAAATCATAAGAGTAATGATAAAGTTCATTTCCTGATATATATCTGATGAATTTAAATTAATGGGTGCGATGATTTGTGAAAGAGAGAGAAATTGGTCAGAGGAACCGTCCCCTTTGTCCATAGAGAGGAAGATTGAAGTGGAAGGGGTTTTTTTTTTTCCTCAATTGAAGAATCATTCCCCGGAATCGACAACTAGTATCCCAAATGAAAGAGGAAATACAACGTTAGAGACAATCCGTCCAATAGGGGATTACAATTAACCTGAACGATCGATAAAAGTAACCAAGATTGGGTTACTATATTTCGTCTTTACGGAATAATGGCAAGTGCGTCACTGACTAAGTTTGAGTGCTTGACTGAGAAGAACAAATTATTATTAAATATAATGATATATAATCCAAAACAACACAAACCAGATACAATAAATATCGAGTGGAAGCTAAAAGAATGTGACCTTGAGCTAAGGTCATTAAGCTTAAAGTACAAGAAATACATGGTCCTAAATAAGGTTCATAGGTGCTGATTTAGTACCTGAGATTAAACTTATCTAGGAAAAGGTCTAAATTTCTCCATAGCCAAATTCTGGTCTTCATTTCCTCCAGCTATGCAACTTTTCCCAAGCTAGCCGTGGGATTTCTCGTCTCAAAAGTTAAGGGGCCGTGTGTGTCGTCCCCTTGCCCGACCACATAGAAGTGCATTCTTTGGGATGGGGAATTCATCCCTCAATGAGGTTGAGTCTGTATACACCCTCAAATAGAACTGTTGTCCAAGGTACTGTCGAGCCCAAAACTCAGATCTTAGGTTCCACATTCCTACGTTATCAAGTGCAACATAAATGGCAGTCCACGACTTGGGATAAACCTGCACTCACCAAACACACAAAACTTTTTTAGTTCTTGTTCTATGGTGTAGCAATTTAGGCTACATTCGTGGTAACATTCTTTTACAGAAAAAAATAATATTATTTAGTCATAATAAAACTTCAATATCAAGCACATATTTCAAACCGGTAGACATTATTATCAACACATCTTGTGGTCCCTAGCACTATCGAAGGTACTTATTTTCAATTGACTCTTGGTTCGCATAGTAAAATAAACATGATCTAAGCTTCTTTTCCTTCTTTAACTTCAACTAGCACAGTACGAATAACGACATTAACCCACTTATCAAGTTATGAGATTCAAGCAATTTCCATCTCACCTGAGTAGTACAACGAGACACTGCATCACGAAGATTGTACTGGTTCCTACTAGCAGTAGTCCATTGCCCTCCATCCATACTGGATTTGAGATGAGGCAATAACTAAGTATACGTATGGAAGAAATGCAAATAACTTAACACCATTATTTTATGCGCTTACCCAACTACAAAGAAGGAGTAGCCATTGAGGTGATAGCTCTGTAGTATGTCCTCGTTGTTTTCAAACACAATCTCAATAAACGCTCGGTAATCAACACCCAATACTGACGTGTCAAGGTATATTCCTCCACCAGTGGGAGCAGCAGAAATGCTCCCAACACGAAAAACTCCACCAATTTTGAAGTAGTCAGCAATTTTCAGGGGAGTGTCAGCAGGAACAAAGGATACACTGTTGATAGCATATCTCTGTTTGCCATTGACTTGACCAGCAGAACTGGAAAGCCTAATAGTTCTTGAAGTGTTTATCATGCCATAGTGATATGAACCTTGTGGATTTGGTCTAGGTCCACTTGCTGTAAGATTGGTCCTAAAATCCAATACAATACTCACTTATTAAAGAGTTCGAAAAAGAGGGTTTCGGATGTTGAGTAATGCTAGAGCAAAAACTAAATAATACACCTAGATGTACAATAGAGGATTGGACCCTACCAATACGAGGGGGGTAAAATAGTATTTACCATAAACCTCTATTAGAGGATTATACAATTAGTTGTACAATTTGATTGTACACCTAACATTATTCTTCGGATGCTAAGCAGAAAAAGACAAATATTACCTGATATAATCCTCTATTAGAGGATTATACAATTAGTTGTACAAATTGATTGTACGCCTAACATTATTCTTAGGATGCTAAGCAGAAAAAGACGAATATTACCTGATGGAACGAGCCTGGTTAAGCGACCAGTCAACTTGAATTGTGGGTCCTCCGGGAGGTGTGCCGGAGACCTGAGTCTGTGAATTAGCGTAATGAAGAACGCCAGTTGTAGTGAGTATCTTACTAGTGAAACGGGAGGACACAACAATGTAGTGGTCTTTAGGTTCTTGATTTGCTGTTATAAGTACAGAGTACGATTGACCAACATGAACATCAAGGGACGAGTAGGTTGTTTGGAGGGTATGCGTTCCTTCCACCTCAACCAACGTCATCTTGTGTCCTTCAATGCGGAAGTTGAGCGAATGTTGCAATCCAACATTAGATATCCTAAGCCGGTAAGTTTTTCCTGTATTATACGTGGGATTAATTTTATTAGACATAATGGAAGGCGATCAAGTTGGCGATCCATTGAGACTTTTCCGATTGTATGTTGATTAACGAATGTACGTATTAGTAGATGACGAACCTTGTTCAACGGTGAGTGAGTAGCCACTGGGACCACGCCCGTTAATAAGAATTCCATCGGGGAAAGGCAACTTCCTACCCCGGTCGAGAATTGCCTTCAAGTCCTGTATAGATGAAAGCACATATTAGCTAACAATTTTTTTTGAAAGGCCAAAACCTAGATGAAAGCACATATGTAGGAATGTACTTCATGTATACCCATATTTATTCAATCATGTTATATTACGACATGGAGAGAACTTAGTTTATCAGATTTTGACAGTGCAATGCGGCGCATAAATCTAATGTCGTGTTCGGTTCAGATAAATTTTTGTTTAGCTAACAATTAATTTTTTAAATTTAGTACTCGTGAGAATCATGAAATATGTGGTAAATAATAATTTATGTAAAATATATAGTTGAGATTCATGATTAACTTTGATTAACAATAAAAGTTAAATTTTAAGTTAAAAAAAAAAAAAAAAGCTAACATCAACAAAGGCTAAGCGTATAGGCTGCATTTCTCGGTTAATAAGCTGAGTCGAAACGTTTTTAATGTTCAAAGTGACACATTTTTGAATTTTTCTATCTTGGTGAACTATAGACAAAAGGGAAGGTCCGAATTAGTTAGGCGTGTTTCTGGATCTCCACAACTCTGGGCCCGTACAGAAGAAGTTGTGTAGACATCCAGCTGTGAATGGCCCGCTTGCAAACCTTTGGTCCCACCCCCACTTACAATGTTAAAGCCCATAGGCCATGGCCCATATTAAGACCACGTTTTCTACGCGGAAAGAGAAGTTCATTAACTTGTATTCACCTTTTGTCAATTGTCCAAAGTATAGTTACTCCATGATTAAAGAAGTAAGTGGAAAAGTTACCGTGTGATTTTTCTTGTACCAATCGCCGATCAAGACAGTCTGATCGCCGGCGGGATCTGCGAACGGGACAGGAATTCTTGGCCTGCTGAGAATTCTGATGCCTCCAAAACCACCGGCGGCCTTGTGGAATGCGAGCGATGGGTAATAGTAAAAGCTTCCGATCTGATCCTTAACTTGTAAAATGTATGTGAAATTTTTACCCGGTGGAATTGGGCATGTTGTTCCGTATACTCCATCTTCGAATGAATTTCTCCTGTTTTGAATTCCATTCCTGCATTTTCCCCAACAAAATTCGTTACAAAATTAATATGCCGTCATCTAAGACCCCGTTCTCCTATTCATTTTTACACATTTTTACACATTTTTACACACAAATCTCATGGGACCTATCTGTACTACACAAATCTCCACCATTCAATTCTACTTTTTCTCTCTCCTATATCACATCAAAACACATAAAAACGCATAAAAACACATGCCCTAACACGCGTTCATGTTTATAACGTTTACACGGAATTCGATGGAGAATCTATAGTCAGTTTCATTGTCTGAGAAAGGGTAAGATGTCAGTGTAACTTCCTTTTAGGATCTTTAACTTTTAACTTTTAAAGTAAAAAATAGATTAATCAAGAGAAATTCTCACCCATTTTTAAAGTACAGACAAAATCTATAAAGATAATATAACGAATTGTTAATATTTAAATACTCGCTGACGTGAACATTATTCTCTTCTTTTTTCCTTTTTTCTCCTTTTTTTTTTTTTGCATCATGCGAGAATTATTATTTTTATTTATAACATATATATATACACATTTTGTTTGGTTTTTTGGAATAATGTGAGCATTATTCTTAATGAATGAGCAAACTATTTAACCTTGGCCAAACATGCATGCCAGCTTATGCCGCCGAACCGCCTAAAGTTAGTGGAGGACAGAGGGGCCCACTAGCTGAATTCAGATTTCGCCACTTATCTTTCACGTGCATGCAAATACCAATTCCAGCCTAAAATTTTCAATTATTTTTTTTTTATCGGAAATTTTTCAATTATTTTGATAACAACAGTGTTTTATTAACTTTTATATCAAGAAGCATTTCCAAGTCTTTTGTTTGATTACACTTTTCCACCCATATATATATATGAAAAATAAATAGGGACAGACGTATCAGCAACAAAATTAAAGAATATATATCGTTGTCATCAACATTCAAAATGGTTAAAACTATACAAGTTTAGAAATTTTTAAACACGTGTTAACCTATAAGTTTTAATAAATTTTTACATATTTTTATACATTCTTTTCAATTTTACTCATTCTCTCATATTTCACATTCACATATTTCTTGAAACCTACATATATTACACAAATCTTTATAATTCAATTTCATTCAATACCTCTTCTAATCACATCAAAATTCATAAAAATTTATTTTTACACATTCACTGGCACGATGACATAATGCTGTAAATGATTAGTCTGTTTGAAATTGATGGGTAAGTATGGGAGGAACATGGTCACAATCTAGAAAACTCGTACTAATTGACGACCTTTGATGTAACAAACCATGTGACTAGGAAGACTTTCTATAGTGAAATAAAAGTTCAAAAATTCGAGTCAACCCTAAGATAATTACTTCTTCACACTTCTCGTAACAAGGATCGAAACTTTATAGGTATTGAATATTCGCCCATATATAAACATTTTATTATGCTCACATGTAGGCGGAAAAGCAGAGCTATTACTCCTTGTTTGTTGTGCCACCTAAAAATTTAGGACCCCAATAATTTTAATGCTCACGTGACTAGGTTGTACCGAAAATGGTTTCTAGTTACTCTGCACATGGATTGCTTCATCATTCATGGCCCTCAGCAAACACCATCCATGGGAAATGCTCCCATGCCCACAGCTGGATTGGTTCATCATTCATGGCCTTCAGCAGATACCATCTATGGGAAATGCTCCCATGCCTACGCTGTGGGGGAGGGGGGTGCACACGCCGATGTGGAAGCCACATCGGTGCTGACATGTCCTCTAGGTTGGCGTGGGCACGGCTGCCCCTACCCATGGCGTGGGCAGGGGAGCAAAAGTATACCATCTATATATTTAGAATGCCCCACTTTGTAGTTTGTATCGCTACATTAGTAGATTATATAATTTAAATTACTACTCGTCGTTATTCATAAATTTAGTGACTTCTATTCATAAGTGTCATATTGCATTAAAAAAAAAAAGGACAAAAAAAGGCCTGAAAGAGAGAAAAGGCAATAGAGTGGGATATAAGCTAGAGATCTATACTGAAAGACAAAAATGCCCCTGCACTCATATTGCATTATCATAAAGTAGTAACTGCATTATCTTAACATAGCGGGAAGCTCCACGAAAATTACCAACACATCCCTGATCTCGCATTGCTAAAATCAGAAATCTGGCAACACTATGCGGATATGCGCATTGAGTGAAACTATCAAAGGGTAGCATTGTCAATTTCCTATGTCAGGAGATCTACTGCAACATAACTGAAACAAAGCAAGTGTTTATACAAACAATACATGTGCATAGTTCTTACCAGGAAATGAGAAATGGCTCATCTAAGCTGTTAAACACGTTGACAATCAGGTTATCATTCGTAACAGAGTGAATATCAGGTCCAGGAAATTGTCCATTGATTAAAATACCCTACACAAAAACAAAAAACAGAGCATCATAAACAAATCTAGATTACAGCGAACTGAAAATCGCTCGTGTTCACTGTAAAGTGTAAACGAACCCTTTGGCGAAGTCCGAGAGGATAAATGTCACCGTAGGAAACATTCCAGGTGAAAAACCTGTAAGGATCTTCAGCTCCAGCAATTGCTAACAGCGTAAACAAAACCGCTAATTTTAGCGGCATCCTTTTTGAGTAAAGAATTAGGAACTTTCTCTTCAGTTGAGAAACAGGTAGAACTAGAATACGGCTTTGTGAGGATTTAAATTGATTGAATGAGGTGTTTTTAATTTGGGATTAAGGAGGAAAGTGAATGATGAGGCATGGTATATTTAAAGTGCGGTACAGAGTGCTGCGAAAAGTCAAGAGGCAGAGTGAGTTGTGACGGCAAGAGCTGTAAAATATTTATTTAAATTTAGAATTATTGATTGAGAAATTGGGAGGGAAATTAATCAAAATTCAATTAACCGAAAAGAGATGGGAAAATGAGAGTGTCGGTGCGGCCATGGTGGGGTCTACACCCCACGCCACCCCACCCCACCCCACATGCTATTCCCTCAGCTCCATAAAAATAAATGTGTTGCCTTTTCATAAGGAAAAAATAATAAATAATAAATATTATTAAAAATAAAATATAAAAGTATTTTCCTAATATATTATTTAACTTACCAATTATTACACTTTAATTATTTTATTTTATTAATAATAATACATATTAAATAGAGATATATAAGATTTAATATTTTATCGATTATATTTAAGGAAAGTAACCTATTTTTGTGGGACGGACCAAAATAAAATACAAGCATATCTTTGTGGGCCGGAGGGAGTATTTGCTTTTTAGGTGCTAGCTGGTCAGGTCGTTCTTGGGTGGCGGTTTTGGGAGAATTGTGATGTTAGTCCCTAAACAGACTTTGTGAACATTAAGGTGGGTTTTATAGGTAAATGATCACCTGCCCACTGCGTGGGCAGGTGATCTACCAACAATGCGACGTGGCGCGCCATGGGGGCGCCACGTCGCGCAAAAATTTTTTTTTTGTTTTTTAATTTTTTTTTTTTTTGGAATCTACGTTAAGTAAGATGAATAATATATAACAGCCCCCCTGATGGCGGGAGGCTCTTGTAGCCCCGAACATTTTTTTTCCCCCGAATTGCGGGGTGTTGGTATGATATCCTGCCCACGCAGTGGGCAGGAGATCATTTCTGGGGTTTTATAAGGTAAAAAAATGAGCAAGTTGGTCATCAATATTGCTTTATAGGGTGATAGGACTTGATTTTTAATGGTTTTTAAAGGTTTTTAATGTAAAAAATGAGAGAGAATGAGTGGAATTGAATGGTGGAGATTTATGGATGTGATATGATATGTGGATGTGATTGATTTATGGTAAAGAAAGAATGGATAAAAAAGTGGTAAAAAGTGGTAAAATTTTTTTTAAAAAGTTCCCTACCATGCTATTAGTGAAAATGTTGGACGTATACACAACATATGTACGTTCAAGTAATAAACCCTCCTAATATAGGGGGTAGAATGGTAATTTACTTTAGCTTTCGGATTGAATTGAATCGCAATTTGCAATTATCATACATGGAAGGCGAGAGTTATTCTTAACTATTTTACTTGAGTAGATTTGAAGACTTGGGATCACTCTTGACTTGGGCCCGGGGGGACTTCTTTATCTTTCTTGTTTGTCTCTCGACTCTTTGATTAGTAGGTCAATCGATATTATTTTGATGGTTGGTGGCTAAATGGAGATCCCTTCCGCTTCAGTCGCGATGATTGTGGTAAAGAAACCTTCCCCTTGTCTTTTTCTTTTTTTCAATAATGATCCAGCACCGTTGGTACGTGGTGTCATAGTCATGGCACCACCGGGTATTTTTTGGTCACATATGATCTCAGTTGTAGACGTTAAACGACGCTAAAGAGAATGACTGACCAACGATTGAATCAAAAGGAAATAAATACTATGTGTATAGATGTATGTAATTACACCATTTTTCTTATTTTAGTTCAAACAACCTGTCTTAGACAGTGAAAGCTATTCAATTTAGGAATCCAGCCCTGCTAGTTAAATTCTTGTTGCTTAAAACGGTATTATTCAATCAAAAAAGTAAACATTATTAATTAAAAAAACTTCTCATGATTTTTTTTTTTTTTTTGAATACAAGGAGGAATCGCAAGGGTAGGATGATGTCTTGAATCCAAGCCAATCACTTAGTAAGAAAGTGTAGACACAAGTAAATATTTACTTTTATAATAATATATTAATTCTATTTTTTAATCCATGTGAAAATCAAAATAATTTTATCTCGTCTTTTATATCTGGAAAGATGCAATACTGGAGTCATTATCATCTAGATGGAATTAGGTAAAACATTTATAAACAACAACGAATTGACACAAAAACATATAGTGTTATTTATAAATGGAAAATTCATGATAGGACTACTTGATCATATATATATATATATATATATATATATATATATATAATTGTTATATTTTCTTGATTTCAAATTCAATTGCACATTGTAAAAGAAAATATTGATCATGTTTGACACGATTATAAACAATTCTCAAAAACGTCAAATTAATTTTATCCATATAATTTGTAAACGATAGGTAGCAGCCACGATAAAGAAATTGAGAAATAATAGCGAAGATGTCATGACGCCACCACCACACATGCTCTATTGTTTTATCTACCGGTGGGCATGGGACGGTGGTCTGGGGTTGCATGGTTACATTTACTATATAAGTGCAAATTGTAAATGAGATCATGTGTAGACGGCACACACGGGAATGTCCATGTGCTGTGTTAACACCGCCAAGTGGGTCCCACACGCCTTCAAAAGACCATTTTCCTTGTCGTTTCCTCCTTTCCCTCCACCATTTTTCCCTCTTCAAATTAACAAAGTGGGTCCCACGCCCCTTCGTACGACCGTTTTCCTTGTCGTTTCCGTCTTTCCCCTCTCCACCATTTTTTCCCTCTTCATGTTAATAATCATTATTACTATTCATCACAGTGCTTGATCTAACTTCTTATGGTACTTTGTTATTCTTCTGTCAAGGATTAGCACATACATTGGGTCAATTATTTATGGGCTATGCTCTCAGGTTATCACATGCATACTTTTATATCTTAAAGCTTGAGATTATTAGTATATACTGCTTATACGGGTAGAAATTAAACGTAAAATCTGATTTTGAGTTGTATTGCATTAAGAAAAATTGATTTGTGATTGTAAGAAAATTTTAATTTCATAAGATAATATGCACAATAAATATATCAATTACTAGATGGAGATCCAAAATCATTTACTGGCAATGCCAAGACATGTTTATACATAATTATCAACAGTCAAACTATTTTTTACCGTATTTTGTTGCAAGTCGGGTACTATTAATTTCTTCGCTCATTTATTTTGTTTTGCGTAACGACTGTTTTAAAAATTTTTAAAAATAGAAATACATTCGAATTTGGACACCTAGTAACATAGAATTGCGAGATTGTGAGGACTGATATTCATGTTATTCCATTCACGTGATGTTAAGTACTGAAAGGCACATGAAAGGGATTTATATGTCTCTATTTTGATTAGAAGAAAAAAAAATGAAAAAAATGGAAAAGGATAAGTTCAATACTCTTCTGATTAGAAAATTGAAATAATGGAATTTATTTAAATAGTTAAAATAGTCGACTCTCCGTTGTCTGAGTACATGGATAAGGACTACTAAGGAGGAAAAGGTTCAAATTCGCACTGCTCAAATATGTACGATGAATCTATTATATGACCATCACATGAACAAATTGCTGACATCTTGTTGGTTCTCTAGTTTTCTTGACCCTTTTAGTCTGGAATATTTGTAGATGACCTTTTGGTGCTTTTATAAAATTTAGTGCTTGTTTGGTCCGCATACATTACAAGAGCTTGTTTGGCAAAATTTGTTCATCAATGTGATTAAAAAGCAGCAACCATGATTGTTAAAATAGTTTTCTCAAAACAAAGAAGTAAAAAAAAAAAAAAAAAGAAAAAAAACGGTGAATGTGTGGTTGAAATGAGGTTAAAGAAAATTAGAATGAGAACTGAGTAGTGGTTCATGAATCAAGGAGCACTTGCTTGCATGTTACTTTACTTCATTAGAAACTTATTTTTAATGTTTTGTTAAACTTCTACTACTTTATATGTATCTGTTCTAAATATAGATTCCTTTTTATTTATTTATTTTTTTTGACATGGAGAATGCAAGGGAGGGAGAATTGAACCCTTGACCAAGGGTGTGCGAAATGAACTTATATGCAGCTAGATTACAAGGCCTTTCTGCCTTTGGCATAGACTACTTTCTTTGTTGGCGTGTATTTATTATTTAATTTCTTAAGGTTCTCTTATTTAGTACTTTATTATTAATAAAAATAAATTATCATATTTTAATATAGGAAATCTATTTTTAAAAAAATAAAAGTAAAATTTACTTTTTAAATATTAGAGAGAATCAAAGTAAATCCATTTTAGCAGGATGGGGAGAGTACTATTATATGGGAAAAAATTGTAGTACTCATTAGATAATCCTATTTTTTTTCAATTAGATAGATGTTAGTTACCTTGCTCATAACATCACCATCAACAAAAAAGTTTATTTCTACATATGATTTGCCCAAATAGAATTACACATGTGTAAATGATAGTTTAACAACGGTTGATATTAAAGATAATAATATAATATAATATATATGTGAACAAATATATTCTTGTCAAATATGTATCCATCAAATTGTGGTTATAAAATCATTTGTACGTCCAGCAACATTGTTGACTAGATAGTGTGGCTGTGATTTATATATGTGAACTAAGTACTAACTGATCTAAAATTACTCATAGTGAACCAAATCCTTCCATGTTATGTGCACTAAAGTCAACGCATTAGTGGATATTAAATTTTTCATTAGAATATAAGCGTCATCCCAAGATCAAACTACAAATAGTTGACCTATTCAATGTCAATCAATGATTTATCACAGAGACAGCTATATCTAGTAGCCACTATCAGCAAGACAAAACAGATTAATTAGCATAATTGTTGCATTTGAGTATGTCAATTTGAGGCGTAACCGTGTAAAGCACGCAGGGAAGTGGACTGGGAGTTAGCTAGTCCATTATATTTATATTTTTAAATGAGAATGAGATTTTACGAAAGCAAAATAATTACCAGATGTTAAATATTATTAGTGATATTTGATATCGAAATTTTTAAATGATATAATTGACCTGATACTTCTTTATCAAATAGCAAAAATGTATATTATGTGACATAATATGTTGCCACTTTTCTCAAATTCAATCACGTATTCTTATACAAACTCGTCACTTTTCATATTTTCCGGCCATATATTTTCTAAATATTATTTTTCTTGAGGAAGTACCAAGAAATTGAGGGTGTTAATTAGCAAATAAATTTTAATGTATTTTATGAGCAGGAAGTGAGAAAACGAGTAGAGTTAAATGGTGAAGATTTAATGAGTGGAGAGATATATGGATGTGATTTATTTGATCAAATTTAAATTTTAAAAAGAATGAATTAAAATGCATTATAATGCATCCGCTAAATGTTAGGTTATGAAACCATTTGTACTTGTTTTCATTTGAAAGCATAAAATGAAACTTCTTCATTTATTTAAAAAAAAAAAGAAAAGAAAAGGTAGCTTCTTGTGGCTGGGTGACATACTTGAAATTGTGTAGACGTAAAGGTTAGGTTATGAAACCAGTGTCCCCTCCACCACAATTATTTCGCATTGCATGTGCCGTGATTGAAGTCATTATTCTACCTGGTTATTCAACGCGTTCGACCTTAAAATATTTCAAATTTTGAAGACAATAATAAAGTCAGGGAAGGATCTAGGATTCCATCCCAGCTAGAGCGGACGTTGATCATTGACCATTAAAATAGTATTTATTTTTTATTTTTTCTTTACCAATTTAGAAAATTTTACGGATCCAGCACGAGCGGCTGCGCCGGCTCAACACCCTTGAATCCGTCCCTGAATAAAGTGTAATGTCATGTAGTATCAACAAAATTTTAAGTTGATACACGTTGTTTGCCGCATTTTATTCCAAAAATTATAGTTTTCTCAAATATTTTTGATCATTTATTTTATTCATATGATATTTTTTTTATTCTTTTAAAAAAATTTCATTATTTTTAATCGCATTAATGTTACTAGGTACTGATTACTATTTGACGTATAGTAAATTCCGAGCTAGTTCGAACATTGTTATTATACAGAATCGAATGTTTGACTTTTAATAATATAAAATTAAATATTTAACGTGAATCAAATTTTAAAATTGTACTACGTACTAGATAGTATGCTTCATATGTAGATTGCAGCTTTTATTTACCAATCAAATTTATAGTTACTTTTATATTAAGGGATATGACCCTCTACCTCTCATGGACATAGGGAGGATTGTGGATCTCACTCCTCCTCCTTGTGACCAACAAGATAAGAGTAGCATATGTTTTTTTTTTTTTTTTTATATTAATTCCAATTTGATTTAATCATTTGATTTAAACGTCACTCTGATTTAATCATTATATTAAATGACATTTTTAAATGTTTTAAAATACTATTTTATTAGTTTTTTTTAAAACTAATTGTTCAAAAATCAATTTAATTTTTCAAAATCTATCTCAAACATACATACACTCAGAAAGCAAAAGTTTGATCAATCAACATAGTACTGATTGAGGGACCAAATAGTTTTGAGTTTGTCGGAAGCAACGACAAATTAGCCATTACAAAATAGATTGGATGTTGGCCCTAATAAATCTCAATTAGTGCGTATGTTACTTCAAACTTAACATCAACAATATACAGACAATAATTACGTAAAGGCAATTAAGACAGCTAAGCAAAAGAAAGAAAAGCTTAATTATTTGTTGGATTGAAAATTTTATGGCGCTGATATGTTAATTAATTAATATCGAAAAATGGCCAGGTAAGTATTGCAAGAACGCGGGAATTTAAATTCGAAATATTTATTATTTAATTAATATTATTTTCCACGTTTGACGGAAGAATTAAAACTAGTAGGAAATTTCATGCTTTCATGGGCATGGCAAATAGGGTTGGCGAGCCGGCTCGGCTCGCCCAAACTGTGTTCGAGCTCGGCTCGAGCTTGTACACTGTACGAGCCCGAGCCAAGCTCAGCACTTGTTTTACACAAGCCGCTCACTTCGAGCTTATGAGCTGGGCGAGGTCCAGACGAGCGGCTCATACCTTTTGTGTTCGTGCTCGGGCTCGAGATGAGCTGGCTCGGCGAACACGAGCTATTTTGCCAAGTCTAATTCATGTGAAACAATGTTACAACGCCATGTCTCATTTCCATTTAATTAAATTATTTTTACTACTTTTTGTTTACATTATACCTAACTCTTTGAAACAAAAATAGGTGACAATCCAATAGAATTTTAGAGAATATTTAATTATTATTATTATTATTATTATTATTTTTATTTTTTTTGAAGTACAATGCATGATATTATTCATGACTGAACAAGGCTTCATATATTGCCGAATCAAAATACAAGCAATTGTAAATTTGTAATTGTAGCCTTTGAATATTTTACACGTGTACAATAGAAATCAGGCACATTTTAATTAATTTGTTGCAGCTTTTATGTTATGTCATCTAAAAATCCTTCGACTAATACATGAAATGCTTGCTGTAACTCGTATATATGAGAGTGCTAGTTTGGTAACGTAAATTGCCGTCTCAGAGACCAGCAGGGAAATAGGCTCAAAGTAATCTGAGGCCCATAACTCAAGCAGCCCATAAATCACTACTGCCTTATCCGACCAGAACCTTCCCATTTGCATTTTGCTTCATCCTCGCAACACATCCGAAACCCAGAGTCCTCCTTCCTTAATCAATCTAACATACTCCTTTGTAGATAATAAATTTTTAATTTCATTTTTATTTAGAGTGGATAAGAATTTGTTTTAAAAAGCTGGCTTAGATTTCATTTAGGCAATTCTTAAAAGCAATGCTCAAAGCTTGGGATTTCCTTTTAACACATTCTTGTGTTAGCATGTGTTAGGCAACCATTTTAAAAAATGTTTACCACTTTTTACTATTTTTTTATTCATTCTTTCTTTACCCAAATCAATCATATTCACATATCACATCACATCCATAAATCTCAATCATTCAACTCTACTCATTCTCTCTCATCCTTTACATTAAAAACCTTTAAAAATTATTAAAAACCAACCCCTATCACCCTGGAGTCGACCCTGAGATTTTTAGGATTCTTAAACAAACTTGATATTACGCTTCTAGAGAAAGATATCAGTCTTGATTGAGAATATAGATATATATATTTTTTATCAGCTATGAATTTTGCTGCCGTTTTATATTCTCGAAAAAAAGTTCAAATTGGGAGTTCTAAACGGTCACCTTAACCTCAAGGCCATCTCTATAGTTGTCTATCATCCTAATCTATTTTGGCATATTGCCTTTCTTCACCCTGTAATTAAACTTCAGCTCATCCATTAGATGAAGGATAAAAAGAGTGTCAGTCAAAGAATTTGAACTTAACGTAAAATTTTAATTTTTGAAATAAGTGGTGAAATTTGGTGCATTATATAAAGACCGTATGAGATATATAGATGTGATTAGTTTAACTAAATTCAACATGCTATTTGTGGGGGCACAAAATGGGTGTAGCACTCATGCCATTAAAATTATATAAGGCATAATTAAAGAAATTGGATAGTTAAAAAAATAAATATAACAACATTATTGAACTCAATCAAATAAAATTTTTTAAATAAAAATGACAAATAATCTAATGAGCAAATCACATTCTATCTATGATAAATATTTTAGGTGATGGTTTAGGGCTTATTTGATACAAATTAATATTGTTTTAGCAAAGTTTTAAATATTTTTTAATATTATTTTTTTCTCAGCCACACATTTAAAATTTTATTTATGAATAATCCATATCAAACATATTAGGTCATCTTCAATATTGCTGTTAATTACCCAATCGTCTTTTAGAGACTTTTAGAGAGAGGTTAGAGCGAGATGGGAACATAAATAGTATATGGGTCCCGTGATTTTTTAATTTTCAATTTTTTTAACTTTTTCCTCATTTATCTGACTTTTTCACCCTAGATTCTTGTGCCACGTCTATTTCTAATGTCTGTCTAGAATTATTCCACTATTATTTTATTATTTTTTTAAATTTATCTCTACCTCTAT
The DNA here is from genome assembly GCA_018223645.1 of Jasminum sambac. Lineage (NCBI taxonomy): Eukaryota > Viridiplantae > Streptophyta > Magnoliopsida > Lamiales > Oleaceae > Jasminum > Jasminum sambac. The sequence continues at coordinate 3,861,783 of CP073651.1, read as the reverse complement.
TCTTTTTTTCACATTTCTCCATCTTTTTCCTATATTTCCTTCCATTCACTTTCAAATAAAATAATCATTTTCTTTCTAACTCTCTCTTCCACTCTCTCATCCACATCATTTGCAATTAACATCTCCATTAGAGATGGCCTAGTGTGTTTTGTTATAATTTGCTTATATTATTGATCCCCCGTTCTTCTACATGTTTTCACACGTTTTTACATATTTTTATACATTTTTTTCAACTCTACTAATATCTCTCATATTTCACATCTACATATCTCGTAGGATCTACCTGTACTGTACAAATCTCTACCTTCAATTCTACTCATTCTCTCTCCTATATTATATAAAAATACATAAAAATTCATTTTTACACACATTCTAACACTTGCTGAATCTCACATGCTCTGTCAATTTCAGGCCTTGTTTGATTGGGTGTAAATTTTATCCGTGCGGTATTCCGTGTAAAAATATGTGGTTAATATTGTATTGGTAAATGAGTGTGTAGTTGAACATGTGTATTGGTTATACGGAATTGCGTACGAATAAGTTAAACACCCAAAAGAACAAGGCCTCAAAATATAACTTTTCCTTGAAAATATACAACAAAAGTGATACACTATGTAATTTTGTGATTTCTTTTCTTTTCTTTTTATTAGAAGTATCACACTCGCAGTCATAAAAATAATAATAATAAAAGTATCACGCACACACATTGTGTAATGTCTTAGTTGTTAGTTGTTATTTTTCCTTTTGTTTTTTTTTAACAATGGGTATAGGGGCGGGGCATACTTCGAATCCTGGTCACACGGTAGAAATTTTGTGATTTTAACCACTGTTACCATATCCAAACCATGTGTTAATTGTTATTAATAAAAAAATTACGTAGATTTAAAATGGACTCGTTTGAAACATTTCCACATTATTTTTTTTTGTTCAAAGTAAGTATTTTTTCATTAAAAAAAAGTAAGTATTAATTTCTTTAAGTAGTGTAAACAGATATTTTGACATTATTACTTCAATTAAATTTGTATTGCATTGTAATTTTTTGATTTAATGAATTAAATGAAATAGTTTTAGTAAAAAGATAAAAAGCAATTCTATTTAATTTACACGACTTTGAAAATATTAGATACTCTAACAAAATTAATTATAGCTATTTTAAAACTTAAAACGAAAAATGAATCTCCTTGATTTTACCAAATAATTATACCTACCGAATCTAACTAACAAAATAAAAAAAGCAATAAACTAAAGTTTGTTATAAATAATTCAAAAGTTGGATGCATTATTGTGAATGAGTTGTGAATGACTATGAAATCATGTGAGGATGAAAATAATTCATGAATAATTGTACAACTTGATTGATAATTATGTGTAATATGACTCATCATTTTTGTTTTGATTCTACACTTGATGGTCTATAAATAGACCTCAATTCATGAATTGATGAATGAAGAAGAAGGAAGAAAGTTCAATATATTTCCTCTCTATTCTCTTGTAGCATTTAAGGTATTTTTTACTTTGATTTTATAACAAAGTTTAACCCTTAAGCACGCCCTGTAGAAGTATTTTTGTTGTTTCCAATTTCCAAACTAATCAAACATGCTTGAAAAGAAAAGCATATGACAAACTGTATAAAACCAAAATATACGTACATAATTTTCCTCTTCTCCCCTTTCCCGATCGATCACCTGTTGAAAATCGTCGTCGCCGCCGTCAGCTCTCTGCCACCTTCGAATACCTGTAGTAAACACCCATAGATATACACATACAAAAGAATAACGAAATATAGCGGGGAGAGCGATTGCGCGGTGATAGAGTTTGGAAGGATGATAACGCGGTCAAATTTGGCGGAGCAGCTGAGAGAATATCAAATTCGATCCAAGCACGGCTGGGCTTCTGTCTCCTTCTTCTCCTCCACCTCCAACCTAGCATCCTCTAGGTATTTTTCTTCTCCATTCATTTAATTTAATGATTACCCTTTATGTTATCTCATTTCCTTCGATAGATTGTTCTTGTTTCTCTCTCTGATGGTAGGGTTTCTTCCATCACACTTTTGCTGATTGTGCTTAATTTTCCTTTTTGTGGCTCTTTTATGTTGACATTTAGGTTTATGAGATTTTTATGTTAGAATTAGATCAACTTGGATTTGTATCTATTCAGATTTTTGAGTGAACAAGTGATCACTTATCTCTGGTCGTTGAAATTCATTTAACTTTGATCTTTAAGGTTCCTTAGTTTGCTATAAGAATCATAATTGTAGGTATGTTTATGCATATGGATGTTTCTGTAACCTAGGTGGGAAAAGACCATAAGTTTTGGTGCAAACTAGCAACTATTCTGATAAGCATTGCTGATGTAGGAATCATTTTACGGTATACCAACATCTGAAAATTCAGTATTATCCATGTGAGACTGTATAGAATAATCACATTAAGATTGCCATTCATTCTTTTTGAATTCTTTAGCTCCCTTAGTTGTGGTACGAGAACATATTTTAACCGTTATCTGTAGCAGAGTTCAGCAAAATAGAGCATGTGCCATATACAGTGACTAATATCAATTTAATAATGCAGAGAAGAAAAGTAAATTTGCAATTAATAGGGAAAAGGGAATGTGCACTATCATTGATATGTTTATGTAGGAGTTAATCTAGCTAACTCAGTAAGGACTCAACCGTGATTAAGGGTTAAGTTGAGAGAAAAGCTACACTTTTCTGCTTAAAATGGAGGAGATATATATATGCTGAACCTACAATACTTTAGTTATAGAAGACACTGTGTTATATGATGAATCTATCTTGAGACTTTTATATATCAATGGTTCCCAAGGAACGTGAGACTGCATTCAACTGATAAAAAGTTCATGGAAGGCAAGGCACTTAACCGACTAGGTCATGGTAACAAGTGCGTGTGGATTTATAGAAGAGATCCACTTGCATGTGTGTAAGAGCTGTTTTAGATATGGTAATCCATGGAGTCTAGTCAATGTTTCACTCTCAGTAAATGGTTTCTCAAATTTCTATTCAGTCCAAACATAGTTTTGAACTTATAAACAGTCAGACAAAAAAATCACACACATACAGCATGTGCAGCCAAAGGGCGTTGATGGAAAAGGTAACACACCTTAAAGTTATCTTGAGATGTCTCTGCATCAGCAAATGAGTCTCAAAGAAAAGTAATTAATCAAGAATGTTTGTGTCTCAATAAAATAAAAGGCAAACCAGCTCAACATACTAAACCCACGATGAAAAACTACCATTTCCTTAGCCAACAGTCACCACTTGAACTTTACTGCTTCTTCCACCCACCATTACTCTCTGATCAATTCTCGCTTGTTGCAGCCTGACACTTGATTTCCCTTTACCAGCATCACCAATTCACTTCACTGTCATTATCATAATTCATAGCTGTTGACCATCCACTGCTGTTCACCTTTTCAGAGTCCTCAGTCATTAAGCTGCAGCGTATTAAGGCTGCTTTCAGCCATCCTAGATAACAACAAATGAATCATTATCCAGTCAAACTGTCTCCTGATATTCTTCTAATTCGTCAAAGACACAAAATTGCTTGCTCGGTGTAGATTTTTCAACATGAGAATTGATCATTGATAAGAATGTTTGATAAGTCATTTAGAATGTATGGTTGAAAATTGACCTTGGAAGATTTTGTAAAATCTTGAGGAAACAAGCTCTTATAAAGCTCAATTACCCAAATGGGTTATTAGAGCATATGCAACAACCAATTGCATTGTCTTGAAATTATATGTGAAATTGAAAATTCTCAAAGTGACCCAATGGATTTTTGGGAGAAAGATACACGTAAAATTTAAATTTATAAATTGCAAAGACCACTGATTTGTGTTTGCATAAATTGAATCGTAGCAACAAAACTCTGAATGATATTGCCGTTACATGATGTTTGCAATCAGCACTACATTCTATCCAGGACACATTCTCTGTTGTCAATGCTACCCTGATTCATGTCTGCTATTCTAGTTCTGTGGAAGACAAAGGTCCCTCTTAAGCAATGGTCGTTGTGCTCCAACCAGTTCCTAGTGACCAATCAGTAAATCAATCACTTAGTCCTATGAAACCGTGTGTGATAAGCATCATTGAAAATTTTGTTGTGATTCATCCTTGAGACTTATCACCTAAAAGAAGTGCTATATAGAAAGAGAATGGAATAAACTGTTATTCATCATATCAATGCAAGTAGTTAGTAGTGGTATCCCCCCGACAAGAATAATGGGTTTATGCTGGTTGGACATGGAAGTCAATTATTTATTGACCCATCTTTTGACTGTGAGTCTCTACTTTTCTCTTATCCTCTACTTTCCAACGCTAGAAATGGGATGCCAGATCCGACGGATTTTCTAATCCCTATGGTTGTAATAGTTGACCCAATAGTTTTAGACATGCCTAAAGTCTTTTCTTTTCTTTGCACATGTTCTGCTCTTGAGTTCCTAATATAGTTCTAGAATTGAAATTCTGATTGGTAACTCTAGACATTTACTGGATTTCCAAGTTCTTGTATTTGCTCTAAATCATGAAAGTCTCTTTCTCATTTCCAGTAAATATGTTGCTTTTCTGTGTACATGTTTTGCTTTTCCTTTTCTATTAGGTTTATCCTCAATGCTTATGTATCTCCGAAAATTGCATTTCTCATATGCTGCATTTCCTGGATGCAGGGTGGATGTTGCAATCTTCGTGATATGGGAACTTATCATTTTAGCATTCCTTGTTTTCTCTGCCGTTTCTTTATATTTTGGACATTTTAGGCTTGCTGTTATTTTGGTATTTATTACAATATTACTACTTTTATGCATGAAAATTACAAAGCAAGTAAGACTAGCCCGGAAAAAGAAGCGAAGAATGCTTCTTCCGTTATCCATGTAGACTATCAATGAACTAAACACTCTTTTTCAAAGTTGTACGTTATGAGAATCCTCAGCCATTGCTGATCATTTCTTCGTTTTCCCTTTTTTCACCTGTTTCTTTTTCGCCTTTAACATTTCTTAGTATATGTATATTGCATTTTTCGCATTTTTGCCACTTCAGTTGTACATTATTTCCATTTCTGTTGTTTCACATACATAGTGCATGAACTTACATTTACTTGGGATAAATGATCTACTTTCACATACATTCTCATGGTCGACCTTCTCACTGGGGCTTGAAAAAATGGACTTCTATTCCTTGTGTCACTATAGTCCATATTGCGCCTGATACCAGTAGAACGCTTAGTATCATTCCAAGAGATCCAAGTGACCAGTTGAGATACCACATTGCACTATACTTTTGGGGTTTCTTGATCACAATTCCACATCAAGCAGGGATATGCTAGAGTTACTGGCAATGCAATGCCTCCTATCAATCCAGCCAAGCTTGGCAAGAATGGGAATGCAATGGCTATGAAGAGTGCTAGGCATCCAAAGAACACGCGCAACAGCGCCCTAACCCACCACGGACATGGTCTGTTCCAGTTGCTGGTGTACTTGAACTCGAAGTTGTCAAAGACTGGCATTGCATATATCTGGAAAGATGTAAGGCTGTTGATCACGACTAAAATACTCGTTAATCCCAAAATTGCCCTGCTCGTGTTGTGTCCATGATACTTGTCCAATGCACTCAAAATCCCACCATTTGTAGGCATCTGGTTGTAAAAGCACATTGTTTGTTTGTCAGTATGGTCATATTTTGCATGCTAGATTACAACGGGTGTCATCTCATGGGCAGGAGATATGTTGTCTCCATCTTATATGGTAGCGTCTCATTGGTGGGGGACATCAAAGCTAAGTTGCCCAGCCGCACGAATATAAGTGGGCCCCCACCATGATATTGTCACATAGGTGGTGGACAATATCTCATTTTAGAATAGATAAGTGCTGTAGGTACAGTATTTTATATTTTAGAATGGAAAATTACCAGGTTGCCGCATGCCCAATAGCCTCCAATTGCCAGTGGAAACAAGCAGCAAGCTATGATTAGATATGAAAACTTCACCCCTTTCCACATTGGCAGATGTGATGGGTGCTTTAGACTAGAAGGCATTGTTCCCTGCAACATTATAAATCAAGTAATGAATCAATTACTCTTAAGATAAAATTTGATACACAACATCAACCTTCTTCTTAGCAATTTTTAGCAACATTTGGTAGTAATTTTTAGCAACATTTCGGGAGAGTAGTGGTGGAACCACTGAATGTGTGACTAAAGTGAATGTGTGATTAAAGTGAAGTAGTTTCCGCTTAGATATGTACAATGTAGCATTATGTGGGAGCTCAAATATTGAGGTGTTAAAGGATAAGAAAATGTAAAATTACAGACCTGTATTTCCAAGACAAGATTGTGTCCCCTAAAAGCAAATGCAATGATTCCGAGGGCATTAAGGATGCTGCAAATTTTAGCAATATCAGATTTAGTCTCTATGGGCTCATAGGATATGCCATTGGGCCTGTTTTTGGTGACAGACAAAACCCATGTTAGGGTACAGTATGTGACGGCAGTGGTGGCGCCGATCAAAGATACTCCGGCAATGGAGTTCAAGTTGGGAAGCTGAGCCAAGATCACGGCGGAACAAGTGAAAACAATGTACCACTCAACGATGGTGATAGAATCTGAATTGCAAGTAGAGTTGCTACACACAATTCCGAAGAACATTTTCAAGGTGGCACCGCCAATCATTATTAGGGTTACGCAAGTTCCACCGGAGAGATACATGGTCGGAAGAAGTGCCAATAGCTTTCCCAACTTTTTACCTGCGACATTATCCCTACCATTAGTTATTTTGTTCTAGTATACACATGTATATATATACTGAAATGATATGGCTTCTATATATTGTATAGCAAACCCGCTACATGTATATAGGGTCTAATGTGGATTCCATACACACGCAGACATTAGCTCCATATTATTACCGTATATAGGAAAATATTAATGGTACAATAAAGATGTACAATAAGGTATACGCAATATGCATGGATCATTTGATAATCATAATTTAAATGTGATGTGATGTGGGAAAAATAAGATCCCATCAAGTGTATATATTGTAAATCCCGTTGTACTCTTTGATATGTATGTATATGTTTTATTGAATAATCAGTTCTACATCATGCTTGAAAAATCATGTTAAGACCCAGCCGGTTTGTATAATTGAGAAATTACTAGAAGGGAAAATGGAAAATGTTCCAAAGAATGTGAGCTTAAAAATGAATATAAGTTACCGTAAACGTCTAAAAGATTTTATTTCGTTTTGTCATAAATTGAAAATTGATTCATAGTATGAACTTAACATATTCTATATATATTACTATTATTTACCAAAAGAAGCCATGGAGAGTACGAGGTAACGGCTATAGCGAGTCCCGGGGACGGATTCATGGAGTTGTATTAGTAACCATAATGTGTATAATTGCCACACAAATGCCAATGATAGGGATATAATTCCCCAAGTCCTGCAATTAATCAATAGAGGGAGTAATTAACTTAATTAATTAATCACTAAGAGACAACTTAATTTAATATTAAAATAGACATGTTGCATTATCGACTTGTTACATGCACTTTAATTTCAGAAAAAGATGGTTTCACTTTATATAAAAGAAGGTAAACGCCTTAATTAAATATTTAATATTTGTCTCCGTTTATGAAAACAAAAATAAAGTTGATCCAAATGTGAGGGGAGCTTCTAGAAAATAGAAAGTAAGCATGCAGACGTGCGCCATATACCCATCTTTTCCAAAAGATTAATGTGCGGTAACGATGATGAATTAATCAATTTGTTTTCTTAAATTTTACATTAAAAATTTATTATCATTAATCAACTGTTACATTACTAATAATTAGTAAATAGTTATAATAAATATTACTCCTAAGTACTGTCCCAAATGTATATAGTTAAGTTTTCATTTTGGGGTATCCCAAATACATAGTCATATTTTTATGTTTAGTATATATGATTTTTTTTCATTCACAAATATGCCCTTAACTAATCCTAAAAAATGTAAAATGTGAATCCTTTAAATTAATCAACCTTTGGAATATGTTAAATATATTAAATTAGGACACATTAGGAAGTTTTGTTATATAATTCATTTTTCCATAAATATTCTCCATGTACAATGTAATACCAAAGTAAACTATATATTTGGGACGGAAAGAGTATTATTTTTAAAACTAGGTGGTTGTTGAGACTCATTTTTGACCTCACGCCATGAGAGACCAGAGACATACATCATGATACAACTATTCAATTTTTTTTCTCTTTTTAACCATGTAATATTTTGTTGGAAGAATTTAAACAAACAAATCTATTATAAGTTTAGTTTTATCTTTACTACTTTTAATGGAATCAACTATGAAATGTTGGGATCAAGAGGTTGGCGGTTGGCCAACTAGTTAAGGGCTTAAACCCTTACAGAGAAGGTTCTGGGTTTGAATCTCATTACCACTCCTACATATGCCTCCCGATCACACACACACAATATATATATATATGAAAAGAAAAATCTATGAAATGCTTGTTTGATCGTTTACAATAATTTATGTTAAAAAAAAACTACGAAGAAATTAGAAACATGAAAGATAATTTTCTTCTTGGGAAATGTATGGTTAAAAAAAATAATGTAAGAAAAGATTATTTTGACAGTAGTTTGATTTCTTAAAACTAGATCGAAGGCCAAGTTTAAAATTCGTGTTAATTATTAGGGAAATGCTAGATTACTATAATGAATATCATAATGGTTGACATAATGGTTGTTGATATATTTAATAATCGTCCATCTAAAAGTGATGGAGTTGTTGAAATTGTAGAATCATGCCATATATCCATTATATCAGCTATTATGGTATTTATTATGGTGTTGTAGTATGATCCTAATTATTAATAGTAGTCGGAATCAATCTCTGACTCTTCTAATTAATGATCGAAAAATTTCAGTAAGAATATCTCCGTTATTTTGACAATAGTTTAATTTCTTAAAACTAGATCGAAGGCCGTTTATTATTAATAGTAGTCGGAATCAATCTCCGACTCTTCTAATTAATGTTCGAAAAATTTCAGTAAGAGTACCTCCGTTACGATTGCATAATTAAACTACATTAAAATTTAAAATAAAATTCAATTTTTACTGTTTAACCATCCAAGTAAGTGCAGTAAGAGTATCTCCGTTACTATTGCATAATTAAACTATTTTAAAATTTAAAATAAATTTCAATTTTTAGTGTTTAACCATCCAAGTGATTTTTAACTTATATAAGTAGTTGACACACTTCAACCTTATAAACTAGTGAAAAAAAAAAAAAAAAAAAAAACTTACCAACCAAGGGCAGTGAAAGCAAGTGGAAGAACAAGGGCTTGAAATCCAATCCCAGAACTGAGAGTATGAAACGCAGCATAATAAGCATTCCCATTTCTTGACTCAGTAATCGGAAGCCATTCTTCTTGCGGATCAAGCTTCGTAAGGTGCCCGATTTCTTCGAGGTAACTCTGCATGCTTTTCACGGCCTTCTTCATTGGGCTTGCCAATGGTGTCATCATCGCTGAAAATGGGCTTTTAGGGTTCGCTTGAACCGGAGATTCTGTGATGATCATTGCTGGGCTTGAGTATACTTCCGTAACCTCACCCATTTTTTAAAAATTTTTTTTATTTTTATTTTTTCAGTAATTTGTATGGTTGTATACATGCAACTGTCAAGTGTGAAGGGTTTTGAGTGTATATATAGAGTTGTTTACAGGGGGCCGGGAGTATGGTGGAGAGGAGGAAGACTATAAAGTGGTATCTTTGACCGATCGACCCGGCCCACTTTGGCTGCTGGTGTATCAATTTACTTTAATCAATCATACACGACAGTGCTTAACACGGTGTACAATTTGCTTGGTTTAATGCAGCCGCCATGCAGATTACGAAGCTGAGATCTCACATACTGTCCCAATTTCTACTCTAACCTATTGAATTCACTTAAAATAGTCTATATACCACCGTAAAAAAAAGGATATATCTATATATAATTGCACCTTGTTGTCACAACGATCTTGTACCTGATATCGCTACTATTGTGATGACAGGGACACATCGAAGACAATAGGTCCAGAGAGGACCAAGACTATAAATCTTCACTCCATCTTCATCTAGAATCACGGTTTATTTCTTGTCCTCTCGACTGTCACATTCAATAAAACAGATTGACTAACATAACTAAGTGCATTAATTCAATGATAATATAGGAACAAACAAGTGATAGAGTGGTAAAGCCACCCACATGCCGGGTCTCGGTCCCAGTTCGACTCCTACCCGCCCTATGCTCCCCGATTTCCCCTTGTAACAAAAAAATAAAAATAAAAATTCAATGATAATATTAAATATTTTAATTAAATGAATCAGTATAAAAGACAAACTATCAGGGGTTTGTTATCGGTAAAAGTGGTTGTGCTTTTACTTTTGCTTTTAGACTCTAGCTAGTACTAGTATATTCAATTTATGATTCACTATATATCTTTTATGGTGCATAATGCAGGTTGACGGGCCTATTCACAAAGTAGCTTTGTGAATATTCAGTCAAAAGTTTTTATTTTTATTTATTTTTGGGTTAGATATAATCAGTGTGGTTTTCTTGCCAACGAAGATTTGGAAGTTTATACATATTTGTACGTAGTGCTATGGAAGTGAACGAGAAATTCCTTCGGTACTTACTTTGGCCTCCACACATCTTTCTACTTTTTAGGAAACTACTTGGTATTCAATTAAACTAACCCACCTTAATTAAATTATAACCCCATGGATAACGATGTTTCTTGGTTTGTTACAATGTACTACCTCCATTCCAAAAATATAGTCCAATATTTATTTTTATCCGTCCCAAAATATAGATCACATTCCTTTTAAAGATGTACTTAAAATATTACTTGTCTTTTATACCTTCATTTAATATATATTATTATCATCAAAATGGAGTAGTTGAAATAAAACATCTAATAAATGAGATGGCATATTAGAAAAATAATCTTGAATTCTACTTTTCCAACACTATTAATTATATTTTTTTAATTTTTGTGAAGATAAGAAAATGACTATAATTTTGGGACGAGGATAGTATAATATAATAAACAATTAGCTAATCCAAAGTAATGCAAACAATTATCCATGAAGTACTTTTTAATTAATTGTTAGATGGATACGTAAACTTGGTATTTGTATCTGTGTCTGTATCATCATCATTTAGTTTTATATATATATATATATATATATATATATATATATATATATATAAGTTGAGAAATTAAGATATGCCAGACATTCTATGTCTAAAAGCTATGATATCGTTGGTAAACAAAGTTTAGAGCTATTTGAATAAAAATAAAAATAAAAATAAAAATTTACATTTGTAGGTATTTATTTTTCACCTTTCTCAATAAATTTTCTCCCACGTACCCTTACAAAATCGGTTTTCTTTACTGTCTCGTGTGAAACTTTCAAATTTTACAATTTGGTCACCTATCGCATGGGTGGAGCTAGCAAAAATTTTATAGAGTCCACCTAGGTGCACACTATGATGCACCCATAGCTGATGTGGCACATCAACTGTAATAACACATCATGTGCTATATCAATCAGGGTGTACCATAATGTGCATCATGTTGGGGCACCATAAAATCTTTGGCGGAGCTAGTGCACAAAATAAACAAATTCACAACTTTATACCCGAAGAAAAATGGACATTCTTTGTCTGCTACACGTTTGCAAGTGATGCAATGTGCTGATGTAAAATATTGACATATTGTATTACGTTAATTTGCTAACCAAAATAGTCATAGTCAATAACAAAAAAGGTTTCAGTACTCTTCTGGAAAAATAGAATACGATAGTGTCAAGCTCCATTATAGAATAGGATAGTGTCAAGCTTCATTAAAATTTCCTTATGTTACAATAATAATCATGACATCCATGATGACCCAAATCGTAACTATGCAAATTTAATTACTTGGGTACATAATCTTGTCCATTTTTTTTATTATTTTTCTTATATAGGATAGCTACTTGAACTTAATTTCCTTCTATTTGGATCTTTATTTGATTTAATTTTCCGATATGGCATATATAGTTTATATATTATCTTTAGGGATTTTTAGCGCAAATAATTAAAGCTAGTCGTATTCTGATTTGGTAAATAATAAAGGTAGCGCAAATGGTCATTTGAATTTCTTGTACCCTAAAATCATTTCTATTTTGTCCTTTTGTGCAGGGATATTTTGATCAAAAACATTAGAAAAAATTACACAAATGGTCCTCACCTTTGCGGGTTATTAAAATCAGGTCCTCACCTTTTCGGTAAAATTATCTAATTAGTGTCAAATTAATTCGATAAAATTATTTGTGGACCAAATTCGCATCTACGAAAAAGGTAAAATATAAAATTATATAATTTAATTAAAATTTGGACTAATGCAACAAAATTAAAAACTTTAGGACTGATTTTAATAACCATAAAGGTGAGGACCATTTGTGTAATTTTTTCTAATATTTTTGACCAAAATATCACTCACAAAAAGAATAAAAAATAGCAAAATGGACGGAAAAATGTAAATGTTAAAATGGACCATTTCTTGTATTTTTTTTTGAATTCTTATTTCACCTTTTATTATTTGGAATTAAATCTGTGACATGCATTTAATTTTTGGGGACTATTTGCCAAAATCCCTTATCTTTAATATATATCAAAGCATCCATCCAATCCTAGTTTTTTTTTTTTTTTTCTAATGTGAAATTATTTTACTTTTATATAACTTCTCTCCAAATTAAATTAAATCCACCTTAATTACTTTCCAATATGGGATAGTTTCAATTTCAATGATCCTACCTGGTTTGGGGCCGTGTGACAACACGAGTCTCCCCCAATTCAGTGATCCTAATTTTGAATGGGAAATAAAAATTTCCGACATATTTGTCATTTATCTCACAATCATGTGAACCATTAATCCTGCTAATGCAGGAAAACAATTAATGCTAAAACATCACATCATCATGTCAATATAAAATATGTTCCTCTAGAATTACTATAAAAATATTTTAAAATTTATGATGAGACATGAGCTTCAAAAATAAGAAAAGACAGCGCGGAAAAGTGGAGAGACTAGCTAAGATCTGCAATTAAATATGGATAACCTGGCCATTGTTGTAAAGTAATGAGTTAAAGCCACCGAAAGTTAGGGAAAAGAAATAGTAATGTAATGATTATGTTTTTATTGTGTGAATGACTATTGTATACTAGATCAATATTTGTAATACGATGTGTCCCAATATTTTTCTATAAATAGGGGTCATTTGTAATGAATTGAATAACGAGAATTGAAGTGAAAATTTCTCTCGTTCATAACACGTTATCAGCACGATTACTCTACTTATCTTCTTAACAGATCTAATCTACACACATTTCTATCTAATCTACACTCTTTACATTTAGATCTAGATCCATGAATCTCAATTGCCAATTCACAATTCATTCACACATTCTCTCTCTATCTGTCGAAGGTTTCTTATCCAACACTGTAATCTTTTACAATCTGCCAGCCAAACCCATCAATAACAACCATGTCTGACTCTCTCTCTCTCTCTCTCCAATCTATATATCTATCCCTTACCTAACTTGCCGCTTCGACTTCATTTTCCGGCCAAACGAGATGACGTAAACATAAAACGAGACCACATCGTCGAAGCTCTCGACGAGGCGAGTCTATCAGTATCAAATTTGACCTGAAAGTCTCACCATAAGGTGGAGAAAAATGAGCTGAAAGTCCGGCCTTCATGAAATGACGAAATCAATACAAAATCCGAGACTTTAGCTTTGATTTGCAACTAAACCAGTTGTCGTCGACATGAAATAAGACAACCGTCTTGAAGCGTTTTTCGAGAGGAGCATTTTGGTACCAGATTTGAGGTGAAAAGGTGGTCAAACGAAGAAAATATTGGACCCGGAAATTATATGTGCAAGGAAGAAGACGAAGTCAAACTGCAACTTTGATCTTTGACCAACGATTGCAAGAAAACTGGGAGGAGTTACCAAAATCGGAGACCATATCTAAGTTTCCCATAGAGAAAGGCTTCTAATGGTGGTAGTGGTGCAACATTTTCACTTTCCGATGACGGCGGATGGGGCATATTCCGACCTCCATGCAACAACCGACACCAGATGTTATTGGCGATTGTGGGAGCATCCGACGTCGGATTAAGGTAAAATCAGTACCGTTGGAACCATGACATCCTAAGGTATCTACAGCTATAAACTCATAAAATTTGGACTCATAATAAATTAGTTAGCATTAAACGTTTGCTAAAAGAAAGAGTACTTGGTTTAGGCTGCCGTTCTTTGTGAAGATTAAGTTTCTGGTTTTGACTGCAGAAGCTAAGTTTAAGGATATATATATATATATATATATATATATATTATATTATTACTTTATAATATAATAATATATTAAACTATAACATTCGTTTTCTCGAGATATAAGGAGCATACATTATCAAAATCAAATTTTCTCGACTCCATTATACTCGATTTAACGAGATCTTCGATTTGACACCAATATTGATAAGGTAATAACTCGTTTTGAAATATGTTAATATCAAACTTTATAATTTGTAAAAGCGAGACTTTAACTTTGAAAAAATTACAAAATAATCTTGGAACATCTTGATATTTACAAATTAAAGTGGAAAAGAGCGATATCCCTATAGTATAACATTGCTATAATATATTCGATAATTTTACCTCTGCGGACTGGAATAGATAATTTTACCTTTGCGGACTAGAATGGACAATTTTTTTTCTTTGCGGACTGAAATGGACAATTTTACCTTTACGGATTGGAGTGAATAATTTTACCTATGCGGATTAGAATGGACAATTTTCATATGGTAGGTTCTACCACCTCTTGGAATCGAAATTTACATTTATTACTATAATTTCCATATGTTATACAACCTATTGAAATTTATATTTATTAAATAATTCCCATACGGTAGGTTCTACCACCTATTGGGGAGAATTTAATTTCTATAATTTATATTTTTATACTTCAAATGTGGTGGGTTATACCACACGATTGGAGTAAGTATTTTTGATGTGGTGGGTTATACCACACAATTAGAATGTATATCACCAATGTGGTGGGATTAAACCCCACGATTGGTACTAAATAATAATAACCGATTTATATATTCGACAAAGATGTTATATTGAGATTAATAAAGAGATTTGAGCAAATGATGACATATGTGTTGATAAATTGCTCAAAGAATTCCATGGTGATAAAAGAGAAAGAAGATATACCATGGTGAAAAATCTCGTTATGAGATTAATATATTGTGATACATTGATACAATGACGAGAAATGCTCTCAAAGAAGCATTTAATGAAGAAATATTCATTCTCCATGTTTATTGAATATTGATGGAGAAAATTGAGCAAGAGGCACTAGAAGTTACGATTGAATAAATAAATGAAAGTGAAATGCTCAATAGATCCCAATTGATAAATCAAATGAAATGAATCATATGGTGGGATCATTTGAAATAATCCTATTGATAATATGAGATCGTATTGATATGAGAAGAAAATGATATTGAAGAAATACATGTCACAAATGTTATACTGATGGTACAATAGATTTCTATATTCGAATAAAGCCAACATGATATCATTATTATTGCTCTAGAAGATACACAAAACAAGTTAAAGATGAACATATTGAGAATATCAAAGGGTGACAATAAACACTTGAAGATATAGAAATACAAAAAGAAAATACATATTGAACTCCGTAAATGAGGATGCGTCTCGAGAGTATAAATACTCCGTAACTCCGCCACCCCTAGCATCCAGGTTCATAATGAAAGATCCAAAGGATCTCTTTTCCGCTTGACACCAATGATGTCAGTGATCGACGGGTTTGACTTCCAGATTCTTGAACATATGATTGAATTTTGATGAGTAGATCGACAAGCGTATTAGCGAGAAACAAGTATATTTCTCATTTGAGCGAGAAATAAATTTATAATCTACACCCTGATCTAGAAATGCTAGCAAACCATCAAAGAAATAATTAATATTCAACAAACCTATGGGTTTGGTATGAAAATTCCACTTTGTGCCCATGGCGCTATATTGAATATTTCCTCCGATTGTGTTATAAGCGCTGGAAGGACAATAAAAGCATCACTATTGTTCATCATGTACATCATACAGTCATGAATAGATGCGTTTTTAGCATCAGCCCAGCTGAACCCATGATTGTACTGGATCCAATACGATTGCTAGCTCCAACTTGATGAAAAGGTAATACGCTTGACACTCTTATCCCCCGTAATTGTGCGGCCATTGTAAGACTCTTTAAAAGCTTGGTATTGGTCCCTCCATATAGTATATTGATGTTTTGTTTCCCTAACTCCTTTACAAGTTGGTTTGCCATATCTATATATTGGATATCACCTATAAGTCTAGATCCACCAAGAACACATACAATCTTAATCAGGTGAGGTGAAGATTGATTTGCATGAGATGATTCTAAAATTCCCATCGCCATCTCCATTTCCATCTCTCTCTTTACACTAAAATTTCAACGTATAAATGAGAGATACATGAACCCCTCTATTTAAAGATAAATTTTCAAACCAATAAGTGATTTTACTATTTACCTTTTGACAATATGAAAAAAGAAAACAGTAGAAAAATATCAATGAAATGACATACACTTTCGGTGATTGAAATCTATATATACATACATATATACTTATTTATTTACATACATATATATATTTCAAAAAAAAAAAAAAAACGATATTTACAACTAAGGGAAATACATCGATCTACGCCAATTTGTTTTGAGAAAATCATAATACTAAATTTTTCTACTAAATTTACAAACAGGATCTTTTAAAGTAAGATTTTCGAGACTGTAACGCTCTTGTTCATCTTTAAATTTGGCCCATAAAGCTATAAGCTCACCTTGTACGTGTCCACTAGGATGTGTCTCAAGAGCCCGTTGAATATCATCCAAAGACTCCTTACTCAATCCATCCTTAATGAATGCTATTTTATCCTCTCGATTTTTGGACAAGTACCCCACAGATTTACATCGAGTGTCACAAGTCCACCGAGCACATTTATAGCATCCTCCTAACCTTTTTGCTCTGCGTTTCTTCGAAAAACTACTTTTACCCATTCCAGGCATGTATTTAGAAGGAATCGAAACCTCACCAGATAACCGGACCTTTGCTTCAATTAACCATCGAAGATCTTGTGGAATGCCCTTGTTCATTAGTATCCTTAATCTTTCAAGTCTACATAGATAAATTCTCTTTAGAATTTTGATCGGCAGTGAGGGATAGTATTTACGAAGATTCGAGAGCACATGATCCATTATAATATCTGGACCCTTGTTATGGTGAATATTGTAAGTGCTCGGATGATTTATAAACGCGTATAAGGTAAGACTCCGCGTTTTAACAGTGGCGTAACAGGAAACGTATGAGATAAGATTCCACGTTTCAATAGTAATCATAATAATGCCACCGAAAGAATGACGTGATATGTCGGTTGGCTATGCATGTGATGACGGTAATAAATCATGTTGAGCACTATATAGATCCCGGTTCGATTGATGTAAATAATTTATTGAAATCAAGAATCGGAAGAATTTTCCAATGATTGTTCTCGATAAATGATTACTAGCTAATGATTGGGAATAAATCCCAAATATATCTGGAACATATATAAGGGATGAGATATATGGGCCCACTCACCCTTTTATGTTGACTACTATATAATATGATGTGGATTTATTACGTAGTCATATATTATAAATGGAAATTGACAAGATTATTTGCTTACGATATGAGCATGAGTTCCAGATCTAACGATAAAGTTAGTAAATATATCCCAATAATTTGAATAAAGGCCGTAAATGATTGATATGCGCATATAAGTGGGATATAATTGAAGTCCTCCAATCGATTTGCCAATATAGAGAACGAAGTATAGAATAAACCCCTCCAATAAAGCTAAATATTGAGAATATATACAAATTGTACTGAGTTTGATTGCTAGCATGAGGGGGAGTATTAATGCATCATGAATTTGAAATTCAAATATGAATAACGATCTCATATACCAATTATATATGTTTTGACAAATTAGCAAGCCCGAAGTATTGATATTATTTAAATAAAAGTTCCCCAAATATGTATATCAAAACAAATGATAGAAGATGATTGTGATAAAGGAGGCATGCATTTTGAAGAAAATATAGACTCAAGTATATTGTGCAATCCTAAAAGAGGATTGCTAATGAGATATCTCAATAAGCTATATCATTATGGGGAAAGAAATGAAATTGGAAAGTGTCGACATGGTATGAAAATGTAGCGCTACATACGATTAACGATAATGAGGATATTGAGATATATCGAAGAATATTGAAATATATACTCTTCAAATATATACGGGCTTGATTGGGAAAATAAATATAGAACCATTAAATGAATGACATTGCTTGTAATAGCGTAAAACATTGATATTGTTATACGCTGTATTCTTTTCCTTATTTGAGGTTTTTATCCCAAAGGGTTTTTCCTAAATAAGGTTTTTAATGAGGCAGCCTAATCGTAAAATCTCGAAAAGAGATTCGGATATATATATCTCGATACAGTGAGAATGTAAGATCGAGATTGTTGATTGTAAATAAACACTAAATACGACACAGTGATGAATATGATACTTACTCGAAGGATTTTTGATATGCTTATACAAAATATACGTTGCACTCTTTTTCCCTTAACTAAGATTTTATCCCATTGGGTTTTTGTCTTAGTAAGGTTTTTAACGAGGCAGCGTTCATGGCGTATTCATATGAATAATGAGAAATTGAATCAATGAATTCATTGGATCAGTTTATAATAAAGACATTACTTGAATTAGATGATGGCTTATAAATCTTTTGTCAAATGTGAATGCATCATCTCCCAAGATACGGAACCAAATGGAGTAGCTGTACTCTTTTTCCTTAGATCAAGTTTTTCCCATTGGGTTTTATTGACAAGGTTTTAACGAGGCAGCACATCGACTCCTATAAGGATGATTCTCATCAGGGGGAGCAACTTACTTTTCACTTAGATTTTGTCCCACGAGATTTTCTTGCAGCAGTACATGATCACTCAAAGTCTCCCACAAACAGTTTGGAAGTTTTTCTCCCACTGGGTTTTTCTCCAAACAAGTTTAAAGACAATTATATAAATAGTCATTCAAGGGGGAGTGTTGTAAAGTAATGAGTTAAAGCCACCGAAAGTTAGGGAAAAGAAATAGTAATGTAATGATTATGTTTTTATTGTGTGAATGACTATTGTATACTAGATCAATATTTGTAATACGATGTGTCCCAATATTTTTCTATAAATAGGGGTCATTTGTAATGAATTGAATAACGAGAATTGAAGTGAAAATTTCTCTCGTTCATAACAGCCATTTTGATTTTGATAGTTACTAAGAACAATAAGTAATATTGCAGTTATGTATTATAGAATCTTTTCGCTGCATGATAAAGAAAACGTTCCAAGATAATGTATTTTATGAATATAAGAACATGATAGGGATTGTTATGAATTAAAAGTGGGGGATGCTTTTACTTTTTAGTACATTATGGAATATGGATGAT
The DNA here is from genome assembly GCA_018223645.1 of Jasminum sambac. NCBI lineage: Eukaryota > Viridiplantae > Streptophyta > Magnoliopsida > Lamiales > Oleaceae > Jasminum > Jasminum sambac. The sequence continues at coordinate 3,842,080 of CP073651.1, read as the reverse complement.
GACCTTAAGATTTTGGGTGATTGGGATAAATTTGTATGTCACTGATGCTGCAGTTAGGGAACCCTTTTAAAATATTTTTTTTCATTTTTTTCAACTTTTTTATACATTCTTTCTTTTCCTAAAATCAATCACATCCACATATCTTATCAATCCATAAATCTCCACAACTCATCTTTACTCATTCTCTCTCATCTTTTACATTAAAAACTATTAAAATTCATTATAAATGGTTCCCTAACATGGGCGATATTAATTAACGGCTTATTGTATAAAAGATATTGTTGATTTATTCGAATTAAGTATTAGATGTATGGTTTAAAATTGAGAAAAATATATTAAAAATATACAATAATTGTATAAGTCATTAAAAATGATGAGAGATAAAAAGTTAGTGGAAAAAGATAGTGTATAGAATAAGCCCTAAAACTCAAGTTGAATAGTAGTTAAACTACAAGAGAGTAAATAATAAGAAAAAGTTATTATTACTATCTCCGTCCCAGAAAGACAGTCCCAGTCCCACTTATACAACGATTAAAAAAATATAATTAATATGTTAGAAAAATAAAACCTAAAATTAGTTTTCTAATGTATCCTTACATTTATTAAATTTTCACTTTACTAATTCTATTTTGTTAATAATAATATTCATTAAATAGATGCATATTGTTGGCACCCTGGTGACGTGGCACGAGTGCACCCAGGCCTACGCCCCACGTGGACCCCTTGTCTACGTGTAGGAGAGCCAGGTCGGCCGGTGACGTGTCATGTGTCCCAGGTCGGACTGATCGCGGAATTCACCCCAACAGGGAATTGGCGGAGTGTCCCAGTTCAGCTCGGCTAAGCCCAGCTGTCGCCACCCTAGGACCCAGGTCGGTCAACCCATGGAGAACTCTTCCTATCACAACCGACCCCCGGGTGGTCCGAGGTCAGCTCGGCCACGGTGTGTGCCCTGTCCCACTCGCTACAGTAGCCGACAACAAGGACAATCTACGTGTCACCTGACACCCTGACACCACTTGCAGCCGACAGACCATCCTTTCCCCATTAATGAAACGACGGCTGCACCCAAGTTTCGAGGTCAACGCCTTAAATGCGAGACTGCCTGAAGTACAACAGACATCATCATTGCATCTATTCTGGAGCAGACCTAGCCGGCGCCATGATGACCTACTACCCTCTTACCAGATTGCACACTATAAATAGAACACTTAGCATTCATTTGAGACACGAGAAACTCTCTGTAAACACAGCCCAGTTCGGACAATATACATTTATACATTTTACTTCTTCTTCAGTACTACTATCCAGGTCCTGACACCTACCCCAGTTGATAAGTAATCAGTCCTTACTGGTTTCGACGTCAACACATATAATTAAGAACACTAATATTTCAACAATATTTTAAAAATGAATGTGGCCTATATTTTGAGACGAATAAAAAAGAAAAATGAGTTTATCTTTAAGAGACGGAGGTAGTATATAATAACTAACACTGGATCTAAATACTTTAAGCATTCAACTAAAAATTATGTAAAAAAAACTTTCCCAAATTTTTATGTATTTTTATTCATTCTCTGTCAATTTTAAATTTGGTCAAACCAATCATATCCATAAATCTCGTGGAACCTACATATACTATACAAATCTTCAACATTCAACCCTTCTCATTTTTTCTCATTTTCTCTCCTTAACATTCACATCAAAATGCATAAAAATTTATTCCTTAACATGCAATAAAACTCCAAAATTCTATCTAGCTCTTTATTACAATTTTTAAATCTAGAGAGTAGGTTTTAACTCTTCAAACTCGGAGAGCTAAACCCACTATTTATTTGGTCATTATTGCATTCACCACTAACAATTTTAATTTATCTACTTTTTGCAACTTTTAAGATTAATTATGAAATTCAATGCATATTTGCATACAATTATAACGAGTATGCTGGAGGAGATTAAAAATTTTACTCTTTAAATTTAAAAATTCTCTTTATTTTTTGAAAAATACTCATTAAATATAAAGAGCCTCTTGGAGATTCTCTTAGATAAAATTATGTGAAATCTTTACATTGATTGATAATTTTACAGATTTATGCCACGTGTTATTGTGTAAACTATTATGTTAATTATTATTGTTGACATATATAACGTAGTCAAAGACTTATCTCGGTATAAATACTTTTGGTACATTAATTTAAAATGGTATGTACATAAAAGAGTAGGGTAATTGATGTATAATATTGGACACATTTGTGCGAGTCCATACCTATATTTCTCTGTATACATGATCCCTTTCTATGCGTAGTGAACCTAGTTATGGTGGCTGAGGTGCAATACATTGAGCATGTGTTTGTTTTAACCTGTTTCATATTGACAAATTAATTATATAATTTAGGCAAAGTCAAGTTTCAAAATTAATCATATTTTTAAAATAACAGTTCATTATTTCCACATTGTTTTTATTACAATGGAGAGAATTTTTTATTAAGAGATAAGGCAAAACATTTCTAACAAATTGACACACAAACAATCACGAAATACAGCCTATGTATTTTAAAAAACCAGCTACTTTTTCCATCAAACCTGATCGAACACCCGCCACAGCGCACTATTATGCCCCCTTGTGTACTGATGCCACATTCAATTTTTCTATTAGGGTGTGTTTGATACGCCACGATTTTTTATAAAATGTCACATAGAGGAATATATTTTCTCACTTGTGCGTGATATAAAAATTTTCCATGTAAATTGTTTTTTAAATGCGAGCCACTAAAACACATTTTTGATTAATTTCCATAGAAATTAAATTGATTGATTTTATTATAGGGAAGGTTGGAAATTTGCAAAGAATTCCATTAAAAATATTTTATACATCGAATTCTTTGTATAATCAAACAAACCCTATTGAATTAGCTCTAATAACATTACAATTGCTTTGTATATAATAATGAATATATAAGTAGGTTGAAACTGGTGGCCTCCACTGCTCCACCCCCAGAGCATTGTGGAAGATGTAAATTGAAGGATGTGCACGAGTGGCAGGGTCCTGGGGGAGAGAACCACCAGTGTAACCCTATAACAAACCCTCACAATATTTCAGTGAGAAACTACTCCACACGATAATGAATACATATATAAGTAACTAAGATTTTAATTCTCAATTGTACTAAAAAAATGTTGAAAAAACTCATATATCTTAATATTTTATTTTTACTTATATATATATATATATATATATATATATATCTATGTGTGTGTGTAAATTTCTTAACCAAATATCGCCCTTATTATATTTGTGCATACTGCAATTATAATTTTCTATGACTCCTTTTATTCTAAAGTATTAATCACGTCTCACTTTTCTATATGCTTTTTTTTAAAAAAAAAAATTCACTAAAAAATTAATTATTTAATTTAAAATGAAAAAAGGAAAAATTTTCCAAATTTTGTTTTAGATAGTACATAATTTAGTGTCCTTCATTTTCAAGATGTCACTTTTTCAAGCTAAATATGACCCATTTTATAATCGTTTGTATGTGTAATTAGTATTTGTGGGCGATCATTTTTATTTTTAACTTTTCAATCAAGTGTGATTTTTCATTAATGCAACTTTTTAATATTTAATCTACAACTTTTACTAAAAAAAGTCACTGAGAAATGTGTTATTAAAAAAAAGAAATAAAAGTTTCACCATATTTTTGTTTGAAATTAAATTAGATTTTACATATTTTGCATGAAAATAATTATCAAATTCAAAATTAAATAAGAAAAATATCATATAGAGTTCACTTAAGTTAGAATTATGAGGCTTTTCAATCAAGTATATTTATTTCATATTTCTAAAAATATTTAGTAAAAAGTTTCTTCTACTTGTCCCGAAAATTAATATATAAATTTATTGGCAAATTAGTAGCAATTAAACCCAACTTAATAAATTTCAAAAAAAAAAAAAAAAACAAAGCCAACTTAATCAAGCCTAACTTTTCTATATGAGATTTTTTAATTTTATTTAATATATGACTTATATTTGAAAATTTATTACTAAAATTTAATTATTTAATTCAAAATGAAAAAGAAAAGTAAAAATTGCCAAACTTTATCTCAAATAGTACATATTTTAATATCCTCCCTTTTTTACACTCCACTTTTTAGGCCAAATATGACCAATTTTATAGTCGTGTGTATATGTAATTAATATTTGTGTGTGATCATTTTTATTCTTAATTTTTCAATCAAGTGTGACTTTTTCTTAATGTAACTTTTTAATTTTTAATCTACAACTTTTACTACAAAACAATCACTAACAAATATGTTATTAGAAAAAGAAGTAAATAAAAGCTTCAACAAACTTTTGTTTGAAATTAAATTAGATTCTATATTTTCTACATGAAAATAATTATCAAAATCAAACTAATAAGAGAAGTATCATACATAATCCTCTTAAATTAGGATTAGGCGGCTTTTCAATTAAGTATATTTATTTAATATTTTTAAAAATAATTAATAACAACTCCCAATAATTTTCCCTTGTGAAAATAAGTGACAGACAATTTGCTGTATAAGCAAGTAGAATTATTTTTTATTGCTCTAAATTGTACTTCCTTTGTTTAAAGTCATGTGTTTTTCCAAACTTAAAATAACGCATATAGACCTTCACGTGTACAATTTTGCTGACTCAGCATGTAAAAAGTAACACGTATTACCAAATTGAATTCTCCCTCGTTACCATAATTACAAATGCGTATAACAATTTACCATTTTGAATTCTGACTTGTTATTACTTATTTCGTGATATATATATTTTATTGCGTGTTTTCCATACTTGTATAAGGGATACTAGTATTACCCCCGTGCGTTGCACGGGACGATTAAAATGATATATTTACATAAAATAATATTATAAAATAAGACAATAAATTTGGTGAGAAATATTATCTTACAAGAAAAAAAATTATATCAATTATCGTAATTGGTGATTTTAGAGAAAAACATAATATTTGGGAAAATTTAGATAATATATTTTTTGACCAAAGAAAAAAAAATTAAATACTATGTTTTATGAGTCATACATAACTATTCAAATGTATATTTCAAATATGATTAGCAATGATCTTATAGTTGGCCTACGAGATCGTATATAAATTTTGTGAATATTGAATTGATTTTATATCATATTTAGCTCGAAGTGAATTTTGAATATTGAACTGATTTTGTACATTAAGTAAATAAAAAAGGTTTTTCTCATTTACTTTTTTAAATAAATAAAAATGATTTTTTTAATAAAAAATCGCTGCCAACCTAGCACTATACCAAGTTGACACTATAATTCAAAAACTAAAAAATATATAAAAAATTAAAATGTAATATTCAAAAATTAAAATGTATATTAAAAAATTTAATTATCATTTTTAAAAATAATTCAATTGATATTACAGTTTGTAACTTTGATATCATATCACATTTTCATTAATATTTGCATTTTTTTTGTTTATTTTCAATTATATACATAATTGAAAAATTAAAATTTATATAAAAAATTAAAATAAGGAAAAAATACTAAATAAAGAAAATAAATTAAATTAAATAAGAAAAATAAAATAATAAAGTGTGTATTTAATATTTATTTCCAAAATAAGATTTTCCTTTTTTAATTTTAAGTAATTAAATAGTCTGAAACTTAAGCTGCTAAACATGCAAGATCTTTTAGTTGGCTCCTCTTATTATTATATTAAGATTAAGATTTGTTTTGACAACATGCACCTAGTTGACAACCTGACACACGTTTGCTGGCTAACCAAAAAATGGAAATAACCATGTTATAAAGTGATGGTAACTTAGGCCAAAAAAAGTTTCACGCTTTAGGTGCGAAACTGCGTATAAACACACACTGGGGCAAAGATTTTTATATTACAAAGATGAAAAATGAAAAAGGAAAATTAATATATATATATGTATTTGTTGATAATAAGGAAAATTAAAAGTTGATTCCTAGCTCATGTGCGTAGGCTGTCGCATATGTCGCCTATAAAATTCATAGTACTAACAATTTTCTTATCGTTAACTTTAGGAAAAGTTCTTTTTGGTACACAAAAGCTAAAGTTTGCTGAGTGTGTCAACATAATTATGGAGTACTAAGACGAATTGCTATGTTAATTGTTTTGAGTTGTGTAAAACTTGTTTCCAATCTTGTAAATAAAGCAAGTAATTTGAGACAAAAAATAAAGAAAGCAAAGCCTATCTATGCAGTATGGGTTTATGGGTCATGTTCAGGCATGTCAATTTGGCTCGGCGAACCGGCTCGGCTCGCTGTTCGGGCTCGGTTCGAGCTCGCCCTGAACGAGCCCGAGCCGCTTGCCTCGACCTCGCAAGCCGGGCCAGCTCGAGCCGAGTGGCTCGTGTATTTGGTGTTCGTGCTCGGGCTCGGGCTCGCCTTTAGGCCAGAGCCGAGCTCGGCTTGGAGAGCACGAGTCGAGCTCGCGAGCCATTTTGACAAGTCTAGTCATGAACAATGAAAAATTTTATTATGATGGTGCTATTAGTAAGGGTAAAAGGTGTCCTGAATGACAGGCCTGTGTTGCTACCTTGTCTATGCTTTTGACTGAGTTGAGAATTGAAGTGGAGGGGAAGCTTGCAATTCAATAAGATTATATGGTTGAATATGATATCAGAATTCATCAAAATGTAACGAGTTGTATTGAAACGAGTTATCATCTTACAGGAATACTGTGGGGAATATCAATCCAAGATGGGAAGATCATGGGGATTTGCAAAATTGTTTTCTAGTGAATGGGAATTAAAGCCCAGATCAACTTTAAGCGTGTCTCCGAGTAGATATTTATTTATTAAAAACTAAAAATCAAATTTTTACTTCAAATATATGTAGACAAAATATCTTACAGTATAAATACATTTGGTCGACAGTATTACTTTTTATTAATACATCTCCTGAAATCAACAGGTGTTGAATACGTATTTACCATCATTTCTATCTACAAATAAATAGTACTAAAAAATGTAAAGCGAAACTAGATCTCAACCAGTTTCAAAAATTTTCAAGACCGAATGAGATAAACATAGCTCAGTCAAAGTTTAATGGTAAAGTGTAACTAAACATAAGATCATGCCATCTTCTTTTTTTAGGGAACTATATGATTACTCTGCAAATTCAAATTTGAAATAGAATTTTATTGATAAAAGGAAATTTTACGGAAAAGGAAGAGGGCTCTAGAGCCAAAACCTTCCAAAGGGAAATTACAGATCCATAGAAAATTTGAATAACGTTCTAAACGGATTCTAAGTAATACATTATTTAAGATCGTGTCATCCAAGTGACACGGGGGGAAGGGTGACTAATTACTGGTGGGGTTAACTAAATGCAAAATTTCAGGTCGAAATCGGAAATAATCATTCTTCAAGGGCGTAATTTTACATGATTCCCAACTTCAAGGAGCTTCAATTTTCCATTTCCATTTTTCCCCAAATCGCTAGCAATCTTTCATTTCATCAGCAATCTAGGGCATTTCTGTAAGAAAAATCACTCGCACAGTACTAGGAATGGGAGGAGGACATGGGCATGGCGTTACTTACAAAGGTGTAACGGTGCACCAACCCAAACGTTGGCATACTGTCACCGGCAAAGGCCTTTGTGCCGTCATGTGGTATATTAATTTCTTCATCTGTTTATCGCCTTAGATTATTCTGCATTGTGGCTGAAACTGATTCTAATTTTAGTTTTTGAGTTTTGATTTTTTTTAAGGGGGATATGCTTTTTGAAGCATTGAATTGGTTGTATTGAAAATCCCGGATCTCTGGTGCTCATTAATTCATGATTAGGATGAGTATCCTTATTTTGATGAATGATTTCTAAATGTGGCCTCTAAGTTTTACCAGTGAGCATGTAATGAATTGTAATTCCTAATGAGTTCATGACTTTATTTGAGCAATTTGTCAATGCTAGTAGAATATTGCTGGATTTTTATTTACTGGTCCACCGAATTTATGCTGATCGTCTTGTAGTGACTCGAAACCTATTGAATGAAGAGACAGATACTTGAAGCCCAAATTGTCAATTCACTCAATTTGGTTAAACTCGAAATCTCGTGACCTTTGCTTGCTCTGATCTTGTGTTGAATCACTTCAGTCGAAAGCTTAATTTTCATCTATAATTTAGAGTTTAGACATTATTTTCAAGAAAACACCACTGCAGGCTTTGATATTTTTCTTTGCTGTTGTAGTACAAGCGTCAATATCAAGTTTGTATTTGCTATAAGTACTGTATGCTTTGGCCTGAGAGACCCTGATGCTTGCATGCGGTTACCAGTCAGTCAATACTTGTGCTTATTCCTTTATTCTTGTGACATACGGCCCTGTCTAGAATGTTATGTGGCATCCTTGTGAAGAACAACTACATGTCTGGATGTCTATTTAGAGGTTATTGAAGAGAGTATTGGAAATAAGTAGTGTAAACAAGCCTGCCAATATCGCAGCCATATAGACCTGATATGATGCAAAAAGAGGAGAAAGGAATATGTCCACTTTGTATGATATTATGCGCTGTGTTTTTGCATCAGTTTTCCTTGATTTATGTGGTGTACATGGTTGATTTCAGGTTTTGGATTCTTTATAGGGCCAAGCAAGACGGGCCTGTCGTACTGGTGAGCTATGAGTTTTCTTTATGGGTTTGTGATTTTGCTGTACCTCTTGTTTTAGAACTCTTGGGTAGGGACATTTTCTCACATGGTTCTCATGCTTTCAGGGCTGGAGGCATCCTTGGGATGGTCACGACGATCACCATTAAGTAAGTGTTGAGCTATGAGTTTTCCGTTTACTTTATGGGTTTGTGATTTTGCTGTACCTCTTGTTTTAGAACTCTTGGGTTGGGATTTTCTCACATGGTTCTCATGCTTTCAGGGCTGGAGGCATCCTTGCGATGGTCACGACGATCACCATTAAGTAAGTGTATTGCTTGCCACAAAATAGTGTATAGTATGAAACAAGACTTTCAACTATTATCAAGACTACCAATACAATCACTCATTCTTCCTGTTCTGACTTGTGTAAATTTGAGTGACCATCACTTTAGTCAACCTCTGGACTTATTAAAAAGAGAAATGCTATGTGAAAATCCCAGTATGCTGTGGGGGTGTACCACCCCCTCACAGTAGGGAGAGGACAAACTGGTCATTCTACCCCCCTTGTGTCTAGTGCAGTACATCCATGGGAGTGTCCACGTAATATTTTTCTCATCAAAATAGCTGTCATGTTCCCCCAGGCCAGGCTTATACACAACCCTGTAAATGATAAATTCTCGATAGTAAGTCATAGTAAAATTTCCCATACTTTTATTTTCTGTTGAAGAGTTGTATCTATTTCTCAAATGGCTAGAAAATATTCCAGTTCAGTTGAAGAGGTATAGCTTGGTAACCAGATATTGGAATGACATAGCTTTTGATTGATTTACTACATTTCTATATATTACAGTGGCCTATATGATTATTAAAAGGCACTTTTCTAAAACTTTTTGTAAATTTTCTGTAGATGTACATTTCTTTATTTGTGGAATGAATATCGTCTCTCAGGTCTCTGGTGGTGCACAAGCCGCAAGTCACTGATCCGCTTCTGCCCTTGGTACGAATGCCATTTCAGGATATCTGTTTACCTTCTTTACAATAAAATGATGGGAAAAAGGAGTTTACTCAATATGATGTGCTACTCAAATTCTCGGACATACTCAAATTCTCGGACATATGGTTGATGTGTTTTTTTATGTAATATGATGTTTTCATTTGTATTTAATAAAATTATGGCAACTGAGGTGGTAACTTTCTCACTTTGGTTGTTGACGTGTTCTTACTGAATTGGTGCAGCGTGGGCCCCAATGAAGTTACAATCCTTCAGTAACAATCGTATCATCTTATGTGGTGCGTTTGAGCCAACTCAAGGCAGTATTGGTTTCACGCAAATTGGCAGATCTAATTTGGAAATATCTTGATTACATACAGTACGTGTATGCATGTCGCATGACGGTGGACTATATCGGTAGACATTCATTACTGGAAATGTCGCTAAAATATTTGATGACATAGATCAAGTGTGGTGTAGATTAAACTGCATGTATTGCATTGTCAAAATGTTAATTGTCAAGGGCCTGTTTTCATTTCTGGTTTCAACATCTTGATTAAGTAAATATTTTTGACATTAGACTTCATTCAACACAATCCATACATAACCATTAACTTGTTATCAATTGATGATTCTTCACAACAATTATTAACATTACTAAAGGTTTGTGGAGGAAAAATAAAGGTTAATTTCCACTCTTTTCAGTTGGTTCTACGTACATTATTTGTAAGTTATAAAACTAGCTTTGTTTGGATATCTACGTGGATACCGAACATACGCCATGTGGCACCTTTACAAGGCGTCATGCCATCCGAATTTTTTTTTATTTTTTAATTTTTTTTAGTATCCATATTAGGTTAGATGAATAATACATAATTACTCATTGATAGTGGAGGCGCCGGTGAGACCCCTGCAAATTTTTTTTGGGAACTGCGGGTACTTGAACATTGTTGGTTATAAAACCATCCTCATTTTCCTATTGTTGAGAATAAGAGATTAGGTGAACAACTTTGACAGGACCGCGATCAAAATAATTAATAAATAAATCATTGCTAATAGACAGGACAGAAACAAATGAGTTTACCTCATAATTATTTTTAAAAAATAAATATTGAAAACATAACAAATAGCATAATAATGACAAACGGAATAAAATAAAAAACAGTATTATAAATCCCATCTTTATTTTCCTATGTATGCTATTGAGAATAAATAAAAGAATACAACATGATTGAAATCAGCTGGCTGACATTAACCCTAAAATTAAATCCTGTAATGATTTAAACTGTGTTGTAACGAAGAAACTAATTCTCCATCCCTAATTGGTGAGTATATTAAGAAGTGATGCTCTTGTCCTAATCAATCTTCTAAACATGCACTCCAGTTCATCTTCAAGATTTTCAATGATAATTTCCACAGCCTCAAGCCTCTTGATTGCAGTTTGAACTGATGAGAAGTCACATTTTTCCCACAAACTCAGGCTATTAACCCTAGTTAATTTAAACCTAAAAGCCTCTTTATTGGGCTTTCTATTTGGTTTAGGTACAGATAGGAGTGAGTTTAGAGACTCAACAATGGACATGGTGGTGGCTTTCACTTCTCTAAGCACATTCACAACCACCACAAGGCTGCAGTGGTTGTCGGCCACAACCGCCTCTCCGGATGGGGCAATGGAGGCGATGTTCTTGCTTTTCATCCCTTTTAGTGATTGCAAATGCTTTAAGATGGCTTTCTTTAGGGTTTTCCGGTGGTGGTGATAGGCGCTGAACTGGTTGCCAACCACCGCAGTTTCGTTGACACTGATCCGACGGAAGGTGGATTGGAGTTCTTGGAGATGATCTTTCACTAGGAGGAGAACATCCTTAGTTGCTCCACAAGCCTCCACCATTTTCAGAGATGCTTCCGAGACCTGGTGAACCCTTTTTTCTTCTCCGTAATAAACGATCTTTTGTTTCATCATTGGTGAGTGAAGCAAGTTGTTTACCGAGTCATGCATGTCTCTTAGAGCGACGAAATTAGGGCGTGACATTTTCTTGATCAACAAATATTAAAGTTTCACTGATGTTCACGATGAAGAAATACTGAATTTTGTCAATACTATAGACGAATTTTTCTATAATATTCACAGTTGAGAAGTACAAGCTTGTATACTATGTGACAAGAAACAAAGGTAGAATGTTTAAAGAAAAGTGGATCAATTTGATGTTCTTGATGAGGGTTGATATGGAATAATGGAAACAAGGAACTCTCTTGAATATCAATATATATGAAGCATAAGACAACATATTATATTGTAATGAATTAAATCTCAGATCTTTAGGAAAATGGTACGAAGTTTCTCTTTTTTTGTACGGATTGGAAACATCTGTGCGGGGCCAATTCTTGTCTGAAGGAACCTTCCATGCACACACCACATGACCACACACATGAACATAAGTTGGGAAAGCATTAAAATATCGAGTGAATATCTCGTTCAGAAATCTTTACGGCAAACGGGATGCATTAGATTAGTATTGTCTTGTTTGCCGTTTGGTGGCACATAAACGTACAGGAAAAGTAATAAAAAAATATGATGTACAAAAAATTAATGTGACAGTTTTGTGACTATTAATGTTAGAGATGATATAATTAAAGTAGATTTATACTATGAATCCATTTATTTTTTTATAAATTATCTGTGAATATAACATGATTTGTAGACGTATACAATACGGTAGACGTGATGCATGTACGTTGGAGGATGCCAACCTGTGTTGATTATTTGCATGCAGACAAAACTGTTGGTGACAGTCAAGACCTAAATAAAAGTTTTTATTTGACTACAGGTGTGCAGGCATTTGTATTTTTCTGCATGCATACGGACACACAAGATCTAGGATTAAGATTTGATAAACTCGTATATAGTTTCCATGAAGTTCCTATGACGAATAAACTACGCGGTATATATGTTCATCAGTTCATGAAAGTAAGTAATTGAATTAGGATAGTAAGTGTTATTTCTTGTTCTTGATATGATCTCGTATTCTTCATTTCTTTGATTATGTCGTTTAAATCTAACAAGCGGCATCCGTTCATTAATCATGTTGTGTTGTTATGAATTTCATTTTTTTCCCCCACATAATTATCTTGGTGTAACAGTTTCATTATTGACGAAAATATATACTAGGGTTGCAATTTGAAGCATGAAAATAAAGATTTTTTAGCATGCTAGTATGTTTGTGTAAGAAAAAAAAATCGAGATAGTTGCAATGGCGAAAAATCTAGTAAATGAAACTCCAAACATATTAACACTTCAAAAAACGACCCCACGAAAGACGACCTTTTTTATTTTGAGAAATGTCATTGATACAACAAAGATGTACAATATGAGTGACCTATTTTATTTGTACTTAATTTGTACCTTGCAATTGCTAAATAAGGTCATCAATGGCGATAGCGTATAGTGAGTGTTCTATCGTGTCAATTAGCATTATGTCAATTCCGTAAACTGAAAGCACCGGAACTCGCTTCACAGATTCTACACACCACTGTACAAGTTGAATTACCAATTATTTCTCACTTTGGGGGGGGGGGGGGCGGGGAAGAAATAATCCACAACCTTCACTTGGGCGAATGTACGCATCTCCCTCCCTATTTTACATTCCTAAATAAAATTTAGGAGCCAAAACAAAATGATACAGATAAAGCACATAAATTGCATAGTAAATACCTAAATACCATTCATGGCCCCTTTTCCAGCTCCTTGCTTCTTTTCTTCTAGCAGGGTAGCCTCATTCAACATATCAGCTGCATCCTTGTGCATGTCCAGCTTGGCTAAGGCTACTGCCTGCATGTAAAACGCCGTTGACCAATCTGGATAAACACATTGTGCTTGCATTGCATCTTGTAAGGCAGCGGCCGGTTGATCACACATCAGGTAGCAGAGGCTTCGTCGTGCATGAACCGTTGGAGAAATCATAGTCCCCACATCTATGAACTGCACATATCATCGCAATTATTTAACCATACTGTTAATGCAATATCGATCTGTCTTAAACATGTATGTACTAAGATTTGTGCTACTTGTACAACTTCTGTTGACAACTAGATTGATAACATGCAATGAGACAAGTTTGTACGTGTTGACTTTGGAAAAGATTGTGTGGCCTACACAACTTGTCAAACTAGTTGTACAAGTAGCAAAAATATGTACTAATAAGTGCTTGCTTGAAGAGTTATTTTCAACAATCACATTTTCTTACACTCGCATTGAACCACACTGACGACTACAAGTACCTGAGAATAGCAATCAATAGCAGTTCTGAAATCTTTGTCATGGAATGCCAAGTCTCCGCGTTTCCTTGCGTCCGACATATCTCTCATCTGTTGAGTCCACTCTTGAAAAGATAACTACAATAATAGGCTCCACATTTATACCTGAAAAAATTATTCTAGAATTGATCATATCAGCGTCTTAGCTAGGATAAAACTACCTCTTTGGTTCCTTGATCATCTTTATAGTCTGTCATCACCAAAATTTGATGGATAGCTGTGAGATCCATACGTGAACAGGCATCCCCCATTGGGGAGAGACGGCGTTGTGGGGTAGGGGGCGTTTCGTCTGGCTTAGGAATTCCCAGCATCACGTGAGAAGGAACCTGCAATATTCACTTTCTGTGTTACTTTGAGCAAAAGTCAAAAAATACTTCGCAGATATCTAAAATCAAATCCAATGCACTTAATCTAATAACTGGTTATTTTATTCCATGGGTATTGATAACCCAAATTGTGTGTGCAAGTACCCCTGCGCCCCCCTTTCCCCCCTCTCCGCCTCCGCTGGTGGGGAGGAAGGAGAAAACATATTATCCATTATAAGAATGCAGTGGCACAAATAAAGGAACAAAAATGACATGCCCGGAGGAGGACGAAATGGGACTCACATCGGATTTATTTTGCAGTGGGGCAAGGGTAGAAACAAGATCTTTGGTTTTTGGCCGCTCTCTTGGTTCATATTGTAAACACTGTGAAGCGAGACCAAAAACTACAGTTGCCTCTTCCGTTGAGAAGTTACCCTCCAAATGTGAATCCATCAGAAGTAGAATATTTTTACCTCGAATCATGTCCAATGCCTGACAGCATAATACAAAAAGCAGGAGGATGAGACCGTATAAAAATTCATTCTAATGCAAGATGTGGAATCAACTTGCCATAGCAATTAAAAGCATGCACAAAATTCATTATTATATCTCATCTCCGCACTGCAAGTTCAATTGGAGCCACAAAATAAATTTTGAAGGTGAATTGCAGAAGATTTACTTTGAGTAGTGGTGGGACCACAAAATGTGAGGTTTATAATGACTTAATGAGTAGTAGTTCTCAATGTGTGATTGACATTGAAGTTTAACTTCTATTTAGTAGTAAGATTCAATTTTTAGTTGAAGCAAAGTTTAAACAAACACACACAAGCAACCTATATATTACATCCTTACGCAAAGAATCCACTTCTGGAGTTCATGGCTTAAAAAGTTCAAAAGAAAATTTGATGACATAAAATAAAACAAAGTTACAAGTAATCATAAGTTATGAAAGCTGTCTCGAATAACCAGCAGAATAAGAAACATAAAAGCACGAGATAACAAGTCATTTGAGCTCATAAATGATAAAATACGTAAATACGCACATGACTTGGAGGAATGTGCTTTCCACTGAGAAGATCCAAAAGAATAGTCCCAAAGCTGAATGCAACACTTTCCGGGGTGACCCTTCCTACAAGAGAGTTTAAAATGTACGCTCATTCTTGGAAGCAAATTCTGAAAGGTAACAAAATTGAAAAGGCAAAAAATGGCATTCATGAAAATCTACAACAGCTCTCGTCCGGTATTATGGAATTGAGAAAAGTTTTGATCCAACACTTCATATGCAATCTGAGAATAATTGGGACCTCTGAAAGACTGGGGGAGAAGCTACGAGTAACTGGAGGCACGTTTATTGTTATAAAGCTACCAGCATGCTGATTTTCTCCAGATCTGCACAATTATAATAATTTTAGGAAAAGGAGCTGATTGGCTTGCCTATGGTGGGAGTGTGTTCTTCAAGGCTAGTGGAAAGGAGAACCCACCATTTATAAGCTGGATAGGTTCCATGAAGGAGAATCAGAGGGAATAAGATGTCAAAATTTTCATTTCCTAAGCACGCATGATCAAAATAAGGCTCCTGGTCTAAATAGAATAACTGTACTGTTTTACATGTGCCAAGTAGTTAAATATATTATGGACAATACATTTATGTTGAAGGATTATCCTTTCAAACCCTTAGTAGAGAGTGGAGCAATTTTTGTATTTAGTATCTAGGAAGTTTTGGAATTTTCGGTTCTTTGTAACTAGAATGTTCCCTTGACATTCTCTGTAACTCACAGTTACATTTGTAAATGTGTTTCTTTTTCAAAAAAAAAAAAAAAAAAAAAGTTCACAAATAGCGTAATAAATAGGGTGATAGGGATTGATTTTTAATGGTTTTTAAAGATTTTTAATGTAAAGGAGGAGAGAGAATGAGTGGAGTTGAATGGTGGAGATTTGTGGATATGATGTGATATGTGGATATGATTGATTTAGGGTAAAGAAATAATGGATAAAAAAGTGGTAAATGGTAAAAAATTTTTAAAGGGTTGCCTAACACCCTTAAAAGCTCTAATACAACTTCTGCCATCATCAGTTCATCACCGCAAGGCATAATGCCATCGTGGAGATGCTTATGCGGACACGATAATTCCGAAGTGCTTTCTCTGAGACTAGGGGAAGCTATTAATAAGATACTATAATCAAAATGCAATAGCAGGTGAGAGGAAAATCCTTCATAAAGTACTTGTTAATGGTTTAATTGTTATTGACTGCAATCTAATAACTGCGGATGCTTTACTTTTTAGGATGCGGATCCGAAGTTTTGTTTTATAAACATAAATTCATCAAATCGCCAATCATAGGAAATCAAAATTAAGTATTTATGAGAACCAAATTTACAAATCCATTTTAAATGGAATAGACACTTAATTTCAGCTAGTTCTTAATTGACTCATGCACAACATCTCAAACATGCTTATTCAGTTTACAACAACGATGGAATAAACATTGGCTTGACAAAAGGTAGCTCGGTATGTCTCTAATGGCAGATAAAAATGAATTCTAGGAGAAGATTCCAGTATGAGTGACATAGTGCGTACTGGATCCTCCTTTGACTCGAAATCTGTGAAGTGATTAGCAAAACAATTTGAAAAAACACTCTTATTTTTATTTTAATTACTACTCCCTCAGGCAAATAGTGATTATATGTGACTTTACTTATTAGGGATATGATTCCTTTTTTTTTTTTTTTAATTTTTTGGGAATCTCCTAATATACCTTATTTAGGATACACTGTTATCAAACCCAAATAAATTCAAATGTAACATGACTTACACAAATCTATTCAAGCTTTTAATTAGGAAAAATAGGAATTAGTTCTGTAAAACCACACCCACCTTGGTTTAATGAGTACTTAATTATTAATATAAGGATATAGTAGGACAACTATTCGTAGAACTTACGTTTCCAATTATATTACATGAAAATTTCTTAATCAATGAGAAAAAAAGAACAAGCCTATCCTCCTAGGACGGAGGGAGAATAGATTTAGTTTAATGTCATGAAACTACTGTAATATGTACTAAATACCACAATAAAAGCTGCAGAAGCCACGGGGGTTGATGGTTTGGAAGAGCTTGTAAATGAATGATTCTTTCTCAATAAAGATATTTTATGAGATGAAAAATTTTAGAAACAATAACGTAACGGTTAAAGGCTCTAAGCCTTTGTGCCACCACATTTTGCCACTTAAACCCCAATAGGATAACAAAAGTTTTATATAAATCTAGATTTCAATGCTGGACTAGCCCTTATTTGCCAACTGTTTAAAAATAAAAACTAAAAAAATTGGCGAAACCGCCTTTTATTTATCCATTTTGTGAAACCAACAAGCACTTCCTGCTTATTCGTGTCTCATTTCTATCTAGTTGTATAGATCAGTTATTTGTCACTGGCTTAACGTATAAATTGCAGAATAAACCCTTTAAACTCCTTTATGGTTTGAGTCATTACTACTACATAGAAAAATCCTATCTGATCATGCAATGAAGTTCAGGATGGTGAACATAATCCATGTTGAAGAGGAAACGTAAATCAAACATACAGTGTAGGCTCATTTAGGCATATAAATAGATGATAAGCTAAAATAGGGGGAAAATAAGAATATTACCATTTCTTAGATACTCAGGAGGTGTATATGCAAGATTTGTGCTGTAACTTTTACCATCACTGCTATTTTTCATCAATCCAAAACAGGACAATCGTGGATCACCGTTCTGCCAAATAATCCATCATATAAACATTTTTCTCCAATTGAAGCCTAAAATCCCTGATAAGATACTAGGATGGGGGTAGAAAAGAAAAGCATTGCAAGATAAAGGCATATCATCGAGTTCAAGAACAAGAAATTAATTAACCTCGGCAAAGAGAACCCTATAGGCATTCAAGTCATGGTACAATGGACGACCTTCAGCGCTGCAATAATCTAATGCTTCAGCTATGTATAGAGCCACTCTTAACCGCATAGCCCACTCAGGGGTTTGATTCTCCCCTGTTGAAGAAAGTAGAATATAACATGTTAAAAGACCGAAAAAGAATATTATGACATTTAAAATAAAATTCTCATAGAATAGGAAACTTCAACAGGAATTGGGGATTTCCCCTGCAGGTGGTGAAGGATAAATTAAACAATGCGCGTGCAGAGAATGTAGCATGTAGACAAAAAACTCTTCAAAGCATACTATTGTGGGTTTGTCGATAAACCAAGTGGAGCGTGAAATTTCTCACATTTTTGGTAACTTCACGGCAAAAGTGTCAACATTCTGCACTTCCAATATCTCGCGGTACAGATTTTCAAGCTATTATCCATGCTCAAAAATGTATTTGCCTCATAATTAAGAACAAGACCACAATTCCCCAACTCGAAGACACTCCGCATTGAAATGATAACTTTCGAGAAATAAAATTTTTATTTCCATTTCACAAACTATCATCGTATTTTTTGTCACTCCACAGTGATCAGACCAAAGATCACATTTTAATTATCTTGTCTTACTAATCTTACAGTATGATGACAATTAATAAGAGTCATCATCAATCTCTTAAGCATGTTGGAACTTTATTTCTAGGAATCAATTTGCAGTCATGGATATCCAGAGTTAAATATGACATGATTGAAATTATTAATTTAGGATAGAGATCGAAAACTAACAAATTCAATAAGTATGATCTACAAAGAAGTTATACAAAATTTAGATTAGCTACGTTGGTTATGAAAGTTCCAGCAACAATATCTAGTAGAATGTTTTTTCTTCAATATATTTATGCTATTTGAATTGATTAGTGTCAAACGTAATATCATATATGTATTATCGAATTCATCTATTGGGTTCATCACATTGATTTAACCGTAGTTAACTTTAACAAAAATACCTTATGTAGTTTAGAGAAGCTAAGATTAAAAATAAGGAAGTAACTAATGCTTTGTTATAGCTATGAACATAGATGCACTTGATAATAAATGATGGAGAAATGCTAAAAATGCAATAAATGGATCACTAATTAAGCTGAAGCAAGAACATACAGTGAAATAAATGCTTGGCAAGAGTCTCATTAGGCATAAACTCTGCCACCAGCAGCCTCTCATCGCCATCACAACAATACCCAATCAAATTCGCCAGCCTCTTATGCCTCAGTTTTCCTACTTCCTTTGCTTCCTCCTTTCAAAACACGAACAAATTAAATAAGTTCATTTGCATAAAAGTGAAATCAAATCGCAGATATTTATACATGTTTAGGTGTAACAGCATTATTTTCCGTACAGCGAACTGCTTAGGATCGGGCCAAGCCATTTTGGTGAATTTTTTGACGGCGACCCAGCGGCGGTTCTGTAGACGGCCTTCGTAGACTACATTGGGGGCTTTCTCTCCGCTCTCCGAGACGATGTTGTCGGAGCTGAAGTTGTTGGTGGCGGCCTTCAGCTCCTCCAAAGTGAACTCTGTGAATCCCGACGATCCTCCTCCGGTGGCGGCGCCTTTGGCGGAAGAGGAACGGCGGTGCTGGCTGAGCTGCCTACGGTCCTTCTCCAAGCTCGGCTTCCTCGAGAACAACGACTCGCAGCAGCCCATAGCTCGGCCGAATTTCACTCCGCAGTGACCACCAATGTGAGCATTCTTGACTTGCGTAGAGTTATTTCTAGCGAGATGAAATTCGCCAGCCTCCTATGACCACGTCCCCTCATTTTTTTTTTTAATCTCCTATATATGAATAATACTTAATTATCCCTTGATAATGAGGCGTGTGGATCCATTTTTTCTCAAAATAAGAAATAAGGGTGTTGGCATGATTCGTTGCCAATCATTTATGTTCTTACAGTTCAATTTTCCATTATATTTTCTGAATCTCAGCCCCTGTTAGTGTATGTGTATTTATGAGTATTTATGAGTTTTGATGTGAAATAGGGGAGAGAATGAGTGGGGATTGAGTGGTGAGATTTATGTAGTACAGTGGGTCCCAGAAAATATGTGGATGTAATTGGTTTGACTTTTGATGTGAATGTGTTAAAATGTGTAAAAATTTGTTAAAAATTATAAAAGAACGGGCTGTCAGAATCTCAATTTTCCATTATTCAAATCTTTTTTTGTTAGTATCTTAATTTTAGGGGTTAATAGCACTTGAGGTCCTCAATTTTCAAAGATTTTAATATTAGAACCTCAAACGTTTAGTTTCTAGCAGTTTGGATCTCTATCCCTTTTTTTTGAAACTTTTGTAATTCAATTAATTCTCGGATGAAAATGACAAAGAATCGAGGATAGGTGATCGTAATCTATCCACATAGCATCCAAACATAGGAAAGTCAAGTCTTGATACATAGTACCTGTGATTTGAAAGTTTTAGTTATTATTAATAATAAACTTAACTCTACCATTTATGCTAAATTGTTTTATTATTTGTTTGTTATTATTAGGAACATTTAACATTTTAACCTCATTGTTAAGAAATTGAGGATAATGTATGATTAGATAACGTCAAATTTTTGCATTTCTATTATTTGATTCAAGAAGAACTTGGACGGTAAAGTTTTAAAAAGTTAATGACTGCTACTATTAGTAAGAAATTAAAAGTGCTAAACTCTAACATTACACTCTTAAAAGTTTATTACTCTGAGTGCAATTTCAAGAATTTTAATTTTACTAAAATTTAGACAAAGTCAAATTCCGGCTAAGCTATGACTTCTTACTTATAGTGATCATAAGTAAGCAAATTATGCCAAAAACATTTTTACAATGTAATGTAATGTTATAAATCCGCCAAAAACAAAAAATTTTATAAATTGCAATTTTATAAATTTTTCTGCTTTGCATGATAATTTTTTGAGTATTCTGGGAGAAGATTCAGGTTTAACAATGTTAATTTACACAACCCATGATAGGTAACCATTTTTACTAATTTTTACCATTTTTTTATCCATTTGTATCTATTTTTTCTTTACTCTAAATTGATCACATTCATATATCTCATGGGACCCACATGTACTACACAAATCTCCACCATTCAATTCCACTCTCTCTCTCATTTTTTACATTAAAATCCATTAAAAACCATAAAAATTCAACTCCTATCACCCACTATACAATTGACATGTTGCATCTTCACTTGATACAAAGATGTGTATTAAAAGATAAAACACAAATACAACTCATTAATTGCTTAATCAAAAATGACACATTAATACATCATTTAAAAACAACAATTAACAATATCTAACTAGAATTAAACTAATTAATTTTTAAGCTTTTGTTTGTTTTAATTTTTTTCTATCTTAAAAATTAATTACACTACTAATCAGATTTAAACATTAATATCAACCACATATATGTATCTTGTGACACTTATTATTATTATTATGGCGATAGAGAATAAATTATAATGATTTTAAAAGGTTTTTAATGTAAAATAAGAGAGCAAGAATGGAGTTGAGTGGTGGAGATTTGTGAATGTGATGAGATATATGGATATGATTGATTTATGATAAAAAAATAAACTAATAAAAAATGATAAAAAAAAGAATTGGCTAATGGGGCTTATATACATCTCATAGACCTCACATTATTGACACTAAAAATTAATTTTTTAATTTAAAAATAATTTACGTGAACTCACTACAGTGTAATTCACGTCAGCATGAGAATGGAGGTGGTTGAGTCCAAAATATTATTCCAATATGAAAGCACGCGTGGAATTGTTGCTTTCGTAAAAGCCCGTTTCCCGCTGGGCCTGACTGGAGACTTGAGAGAGGACAGTCCCACGTGAGGTTCGGCTTTCCATGTGCCTTATTACCATCGTCATTCGTGGCATCCGTGACAAACGACTGTTTAATTTTTTTGTAACTCAAATTGCAGTCAATGTCCTCGTTCTTTTCCTCTTTGACATTTTTATCCCTACTCTTGTGTATGTTCACCGATGAGTCCAACTTTGGAAACTTAAATAAAATGGATCAAACCAAAGGTCCAGGTACATGCAGGATGGGCTTAATTTTATGCAAGCTCAAACTAAAGGAATAGTACCACCAGACAAACCGACCAACAGGAAATTAAGCCACCGTTTTGATGAATGGCCCTATAGAAAAGGAGTGGTATTGTTCAGGTGCACCCGGATGTGCCGTAACTATAGCACACCCGGGTAATTTTTTAGCGTTTGATCTCCGATTTGAAATTCGGGACCGGATTTAGATTCATCACGACTAGACGGAGCTCCGGTAATTTTTTCAAAATTTTTGCGACACTATTGGATGCCGTGGGGCCGGTCAAACTTTTTGGCCAAATTTTAGGCTAAATTTTGGCCAAAAAGTTTGACCGACATCCAACAGTGTTGTAAAAATTTTGAAAAATCTACGTTTCCATATCGCTTGTGATGAATCTGGATCCAATCCCGATTTCAATCTGAATAACGCTAAAATCACACTCAAACATAATTCTTATGTCTGGCACCTGGGTGCACCGGAACAATCCTGAGGGAGTTTGACGGGTATAGATTACACGGTCTCTATTCAATCTGTATAGATTAGAAGTTTGTCTATTTGTTTGCCATGTGAGCTATAGTTCATTGACTCCATTGGAGATGCATTTAATAACTCTAGTGCGGAAAATTTCGTGCAAGAGAGAGACCGATGGCTAGTGTAGAGATGAGACAAGAAATTATTTATAGAGTCAGTATATTGTTATTTTGCTAAAAATTAATTTTTTACTTTTTTGTTTGAATGGTAATGAAAATTATATATGAAACATATGGATAATGATTAATTGTCTTGAAGGTGACTAATACTGATTTCGATTGAACTATTAAAAAAGTTTTTTTAATAAAAAATTAAAGCGAACACAAGCAAGTGGGAATATTGTCACAAGAGGCCATAACAATAATTAATCTGTTTTAAAAAGCTCATTTCGACATTGTTTAAGTGATGTTTAAATTTGAAACTTGACGTTCCCGCTTGCATGCTTTACGCTTTTATTCCACATAGCAGTGTTACCTGATTAGATTTGATACTTAACCTTACCGATTACAATTACATTTTACAATTTTTAGAACATTAATAATAAACTATATATGGTCGATGAAAGTGGCCGGTGCTTGACTTTTTGAAATTAAAGTTCAAATATGGTTGGGAATTGATTTTTGACGACATGCGCCAATTGAAGATTGAATAAGCAATTTTTCGATAATTAATGGCAATATAATTTCACTATCTATATACTCAGTCCGTTTCATTTTCATAGGCTTGATTTTATTTTTCGTCTGTCTCAAAGTATAAGCTACTTTCTTTATTAGTATAAATTTAACTTTTCCATTCTTTAATCTACCCTTATTTATTATTCATGGTTATTAATAAAAGTAAATTATCATATTTAGTATAGGGGTATATTAATAAATACACAAGTAATATTTACTTTTCCAACAAATATTAATTTCCAATTCTTAATCCGTGTAAAAATCAGATCATGTCTATCAGAATGGAATGGAAAGAGTAGAATTAGTATTAGTATGCTAATCTTGTTTGATTCTAATTTCCATTATTTCTGGCAAAAGATCAGCTAACGTGCAGACTAGTTAGAGAAATATACTCTTATAATAAGCGGATTGGCCCTGTTCCCCACTGTGGGGAACAGAAGCCAAATCCCACGCCGACGTGGCGCCACCAAGTGGCGCCACGTCGGCAAGTAAAAAAAATTTTTTTTTTTTTATTTTTTTAAAAATTTTTTTTGGAATCTACGTTAAGTTAGATGAATAATACATAACTGCCCCCTGATGGCGGAGGGTCTCACCCGACCTCTAAACTTTTTTTTCCCCGACTGTGGGTACCGTAACGTACCCACAGTGGGGAACAGAGCCTAACTGCTCCTATAAGATATTCATAATGCAACTGCCGTGTCTTAATTAAAGACCCATATTAATTATGAAGGGTGTAATTAATAATTGCTTAGTTATTTACCTATAATAATGGTGAATCAAATCATGTGAATGTTACTTAATCCTTGCATTTATCTCTCTAATTAATGTGTTGCCTCATTTAATTTTGTTCCTATGTTTGATAGTTCAAGCGTCACATTGACACGCATCGCTGTACATCGGTTCGGTTTTCAATTCTGCAAGTGAAAATTATAGATAAATTAATTAATTCTTCACAGCTATTCGAAAATTATCAATTAAAATACTCCCTCCGTCCCACGAAGATGCACCATTTTTCTTAAATTGAATAGTTAAAATATATAAGTTCTTATATATCCCTATTTAATATGCATTGTTATCAACAAAATAGAATTATTAAAGTATAATAATAATTAGTAAGTTAAATGGTATATTAGGAAAATACTCTTGCATTTTACTTTTCCAACAATATTAATTGATATTGTTTAATCCTTACGAAAAAATCAATAAGCCTATTTTATATTCCTATTACACCCTTAATTAATTTGACCAACTTAATGAATAACTTTTAGAATTCTCAACTATTAGGAATGTTTTGTGAACTTTTTATTTCTCCAATTTCATTAATATATATATATATATACTCCCTCCGTCCCACTAAGATAGGCAAGTATTCCTATTTTGTCCGTCCCAAATTATAGTCCAATTTCCTTATTGAATGTATAATTTATTTTCCATGTACTAAAATACCCCTATTTAAGATAATTGGAATACTAAACATCAAGATAGATATTTCATCTCCCAAGATATTTAAACATATTCACACTACTTTTTGACCATTCAATATAGGGGTAAAATTGGAAGAATATATGAATATCTTATAATTACAAGAACATTTAAGATGTTTTCTTAATATGTGTGAAAAATGGTGGGTGCCTATCTTAGTGGGACGGAGGGAGTATATATATATATCTTAAACTACGTAAAAAAGAAGTTGGGTCTATTATTTTGGGACGGAGGGATCTAAGTGTTCATTCTCCTTAATTAATGTTTTTGACTTTTATTTAAAAAAAATTGGTAACTTTTTATGTCTAAAATACAAAAACATTTCGAAAAACAAGAAAAAGATTTTGTCGATAGAAAATATGAATTTTTTTTAGAATCTTTTATTTTTTATATTTTACAAATACATTTTCAAAAACAAGAAAAAAATTTGTAGCAAGAAATTATAAAGCTTTTTTTTTTTTTTGGAGTGCTTTTGGTGAAAAGAAACCTAAAATTTAACACAAGACCGACTCGATCTCCGTATTAATGTTCTCCCTTCCCTCCCAAAATTGAGGACAAAGAAGTTCAAAAAATTTGAGGACTTACAAAAACCAATTACGTAATTAAAAACTCGAAACTCAAAATTGATCAAAACCCAACTTTTTGTCAGCAAAAAGTAACTATAATAATTACAAAGATAAAAAAATTACTTGAAAATAAATATAATTGAAAAAAACAAAAGCATGCAACATAAATCTAGGGTAGAAATCTCTTTCTCATATATATATATATATATATATATATATATATATATGTATCTCTATATTTAAGTGTTTACATTTTCACTACTGAAATAAAACTAACTATTGTATGAACAAACAAAGATTAAAACCAAAAATATAATTTACATATCTTTCTCAATCTTTTTTCCCCAATTTAATTTACTTTTCTAAATTCTACTACAATATTAATTATGTTAATACATTGAGGAGTGAAACCCTAGTGTTGATTAAACTCCGGAATGATCTTTCTCCACAACTTTCAATCTCAGCCATACAATCTTCCACCAACTCTTGCATTTTCTCAGACACCATTTTTATCTCTTCCTCATCTTTCCTCGTCAATCCAATTATTTCATCCAAATTAATCTGTTGAAATTCTCGAATCCCCGGTTGGATCTTCGCTTTCTTCCAGCTCAGCCCCATCCGCGGTGGTTTCTGGCAGCCCAATGACGCCGACAGCCCGCCGAAAAGCGAAACCGAAACCGCGATAGTAGCCTCAATTACATCTCTGATAATTTCTTGCAGCTCGCCGTCGAATTCACCGGAGAAATAATTTTTCCCGGTGGAGTGAACTGAGGATTCGAGTTTGCCGATTTCTTTAGCGATTTTGGTGAGACTCTTTACATGCATGGCTATTTTCGTCTCGTCTTTTCTTCTTACAGCCATTTGTACGGACAGAAACTCCTGTTTCAACGTCAATAACAAGGTTTGGAAGATGCCGTAAACGTCGACGAATCTGAGGAAATCTTCTAGAAACTCGTCGGTCAAATCGGGGTTGCGAGAGAGTGATTCCTTTGTCTGAGGGAGTTGAAGCAAATCATCGAGTGATTCGTGGACGATTTTCAGCCTGTTTAAGCCATCACAGAGGGACGAACACGTGGCGAGTTCTGATGAATTCGATGATTTGAGGTCGTCGATTGAATCTCTGAGCTGGGAAATTATCGGGTGTGATAATGATCGACAAGCTGGAAGACTTGTGGATCTGACGTGGAGCTGTTTTTCGGGTTTGTTTGACTGGTTTGAGAAGGAGAGAGATCGACGGAAACTGGAAACCACCATTATAATGTTAGAGATTGGAGGTGTGAGTAATGAGTTGGGAATTTATGATGAAGATGAATTTAAGGTTTTATAAAGGGAAACAACTGAACGTGGAAATAAATCAATAAAGAAGGAGCACACGTGTGGCCGGGGGTGGTTTGAAGGCAAAAATGTGAATGTTGGACTTGCACGTGGTGATGATCTGTCTGTGTGTTTATATCGAGGGGAGTTATTAGACGTGTCGCACGCGCAATTAAATTCTTGATTTTGTTTATGGGTAATTATGCTGGCAGCATAATAATTATTTCTTACACCATATTTTTTTTATTTTTTTCTTATTATTAACTAAAATAGACATACTAATAAATAATAAAATAAAATAAAAGAAAAACCTCTTATCCTTTATCTTCTTTTGGACACCACAAATTTCTTAAAATAGTTTTTCATGCCTTTCCTCCCCTCTGTCTTTTTCTTATTATGGTACGGTTTTCGTCACTTATAGATTAACTTTTCATTACACGATTTAATTCTCTGTCTTCTATGTCTTTCAATTTAGATAGTGTACGTCATTACTGTAGTTATAGAATTCAGATTTATTGTCCCACTTTTAATTTTGATTCTTAATTCTCTCATCCAAGAAAAACAATCGACGATCAATTAATGCATTTGCAAGTTATATATGTGGATTGTTTAGATTAGCAAGAGAACAACATATCGATCTAAATTAGTAGTTGCTCTATTCCAAGTTGATAATCGGGTGCTAAGTGCATTAATTTGGTAACGGGGTTCTTTTATTGATCAAATGTCCTCGAAGGGACAAATCAGAGTTATTTTATTTAGAGAGATAATCGAGAGAGCATGAAATACATTTAGACTCGTCATAATGTCACCTAGATCAGTAGGTAGGGTTGTGACTTGTAAATGACTTTTTAGCAAATTAACTAATTTCATATATAGTCTATATAACTATGTATAATATTGGCATTATATATATATATATATATATATATAGTTTGTGCAATATATTTGATTCATAACTCCAATTGATTTTTATACTAGAGCATCTCATCATGGTTTTGTTTTAATTAAATATTTATGTAGATAATACGATGGAGGTTTTAATTTGATATTGTACATCGATCGCTATCACCATTGTCATGCATTCTTCCTTGTCTGAATTGCACGGTGATATTAAGAAAGTAGAATAAATTCATGAGTAGATGATGATGTACAATACGAAAGTTCAAGTGAGATCTTTGATAGACTAACATTTCGAGTCGATCCACCCAAAAAATAGGAAAACTTTATTACATTGTACAATTTGCTCTTTTTGATCCAATTTGTTAGTGTGATTTGAAGTAGTATCAAATTTTGTACTTTTTGTCCAAATGAAGAAAATTTTTTGTTTTTATTATTATTATGGATAAATTCGTTGTAAATGAAAGGTTATATAAAACTGATAATTGGACTAAAAAAATATTTTAAAGATTTGCAACAAGAAATAAACTTTAAGGACCTTGAAAGTAATTATTTATGTAGTGCACAAAAGAAAAATTGTAATGCAAAATTATATTTTTTCCATACATCAAATTCTTTAATAACTATTTAGTTCACTAGTCAGGCCCGTAGCTAGGCATAGGCAAATGAAGCAATCGCTTGGGGCTCGAGTTTGAGAGCGGCCCAAAATAGTTGGTTATTATTATTTTTTTAAAAACTTTTAGTCCATCTTTACAAATTAGGCATGTAATTGAAGTTAAATCAAACCCTATTATGCTATACTGTCTTTCTCATCACTTTTTAATTTTTAAATTTTTACCTATGATTAGAGGGCCCGAAATATAGATTTCGATTTGGACCTCAAAGACGCTAGCTACGGATCTATCACTAGTGACTAGAAATAGTCATCATATATAGCCAAAGCGCCGAAATTAACCTCCTATTATCTTTCTTCCGTTTTACTAGTTTTTTGTTTTCTTTCAGCGTTTTTCGTCCTTCTTCGTCTTTTGGTGTTTGTTTCTCTGTTGACGAGAATACCGGCAACGCCATACCTTCATTGCGTCGTAGAAGGTGCAGTATACAGTGATTCATGAGGTTATATTTGTAATTTGCAAACATAGAAATTGCCTGTTTGTCGGAAATTATATGTTTTCAAAATGGTGTGTTATTTATTACTTTGTACTACTCTATTTCCCATTTTAATATCATCATTAATTTGATCCAACTCCCCTCAAATTTAGGAAGAAAGAAAACAAAGTCCAACTCCGGGATAACATATTTTACATGGCAAAGATATATAATTTCAAATTGCGATGAAATTAAATCTAACCAAATGATTGCATTTGATAACACCAGTTTTGTTGCAAAAATAATTTTTATTTCATTACTCTCTCTCTTAGGGGTGTTCTCAACATGAAATTATATGAATTTCTTGGTTTTGTGGATTTTCATAAACTTTAATAGAATTCCACAGATTTTAATAGAATTCCATAGAATCCTTCAGATTCGTATGGAATTCTATGTCACCGAATTTTGTAGATTTTCATGAATTTTAGTAGAATTTATTATCTATATTTACCATTAAAGTAGAATAATCAAGGGAGTGGAAGGTTCATTTAGATGGTTAAAAAGAAAAAGAAAAAGTAAAAAAAATGTCATTAAAAGTTGAGCGACGTATGAAAAATCACAGGGTTCAGTTTATTTGGACTTCCTAACAATTGGATTTACCAACAATTATGAAATTATCAATATTATATTACATCTTGCGCATTAAATTTTTTTATAGATTGGATATCATATGATTTTTGAAAAATTAGAGCAATGAACAATAAATAAATATGTGTTATCATTATAATATATATATATATATATATATATATATTGTATTTTACACAAGCTAGCTAGCTAATTATGGTGCAGTTGTTTTGAAATTATAATGGTAATGGAAAACATGTTTTTTCAATTTATGATTACAAATTTAGGTTCTAAAAGACTCTTTGGAGAAAAAATGAAAATTTATGAATTCCATAAGAATCCAAGGGTGGGAGGTAGCATTTTGGAAAGAATATTGTTAGTATATTTTTAACTTAAAAATCCATAAAATTAATCAGTAGAATTTCACAATTATGTATGTTTGATTCACAATAAATTTTCAAAACATTTTTCTCTTCTTGTTCAACCACACATAGAATTACTTTATATTTTTTAATATACTAAACCACACATAGAATTACTTTATATTTTTTAATACACTAACTCTCATTTTCAATCAAACAATCTACATGCAAATCGAGTAAACAAAATTTATTCTAACTTCGTGGTGAATCAAACATACCCTTAATGAAATCTATCAGATTTCATGAGCAATTGAGAACCCCAAATTTTTATAGAATCCACATAATTCCAAATTTAGAACATTGGATCTAAATAGAATCCACATAATTCTAAATTGAGAACACTTGGAATTATATGAATTTCTGAATATATTCCATGAAATTCCAGATAACAAACATTTTTTGTTTAAATAATTTTTATTTCATTACTCTCTCTTTTAGATAAATCTCCATATCTTTAGTGTAATATACCAATGTGTTATGTAGGTGACTTCGATGTGCAAACATACATATACATATGTATATCTATAAATACTAATTATTCATGACGTCTAACAATTAGTTAATTTAATTTATGAATTTGTACAAAAACCACTACGTACACTACTCCACTATATCATTATAAAATATAAAGTACTTACACACTATATATTTCATTATGAGTTGTTGCATCCATGATCCAACACTTGTAATTACTCATTATAGTATTTATTCCATTAAATTAAATTAGATATTAAAGCGAGAGAAAAGTGAAAAATATATTAATATGGTTCAAGCTAGCATTGATTGAATTAAATTTTCTTTATAGTTCTCCATATAAAGAAATATTTAAAAAAATTTAAATTGGCAATATAAATCCAACAAAAAGAAACTTAGGGGGTGTATTCAATTGAGATTTTAAAGGAATTTTAAAGACTTTTAAAGAATTTGATGGATTTGGAAAAGTTAGGGTGTATTCAATTGAGATTTCTGAAAGTCAATTAAAATATTAGGACACTACTAGAATATGGAGCTTCAGCAACGGCAAAATTCTGTTGCAACAAGGGATTTTTTCGTTGCAAATGTAGTACAACAACCAATACTTTCCGTTGGAAATCACGTTGCTGAAAGTGGCGTGGCTAATATTGCAACGACTGATCCGTTGCAAATTTTGCAACGGTGCCGTTGCAAAATTTGCAACGCCACTGTTGCAAATATGCGACGTAATATAGGTTCGTTGTTATTTCCGTTGCAATTCTTAAACCAAATCATCTATTGCAGATCTACGAAAGTCCGTTGCTATTTGCAACGCCGCAGTTGCAAATTTGTGACGGAAAAGAGCTCCTATTGTTATTTATGTTGCAATTCCTGAATCAAATCATTTGTTGCAAATCCACAAAATTCCGTTGCTATTTTCATTGCAATTGTCAAACTAAATACCTATCGAATTGAACATTTCATTTGAATTTTATTTTCCTGTTGACATTTTCATACAACATATTAAATTATTAATTCTAATAGCAATCATCAAACTACAAAAGTCGCAAATAAAAGTAATCATAAATAGGAAACATTCATTCAACATTGACCAAAATAATTCTCTAATACATTGCTACATGCATGTCTTAGCAAATAGCATCATCTTACATGAGAATATTAGCAAAACCCCCAAAAATAGATGAAAGTTTTTGAACTTTCATCAATTCATCCCCAACCTACTGGTTTTGATTCAAAGATTGCAACAAAGTAGTGAACCTCCCATCTCTAAGCATCAAAGCCTTTAGAGTAGCAACTTCGTGATTAGTTTTCTCCATGTCTTGATTGTGTTTGAGCCGCATTTCCTCCATGTCTTGATTGTGTTTGAGCCGCATTTCCTCCATCTCTCGCGCTTTTTTTTGTTCTAGCTCTTCAATTCTCTGTCGCATGGCATCCATATCTCCATGTGACCTCGTTTTGTCTTTTGAAGGGCGAGATGCATTTATCACTTGCGACGCAAGATCAGAACTTCCTAAACATTACATTCGACCCTTTTTAGGTCCATCAGTTGCTTCATTCCATGCATCTAAGTCAAAAGTTGGATGTTTTTCTACATCTGGGCCATATTTATTCTCCATGGATGCAATATACTTCTCCTGTAAGGCATAAATCCTCAATATCCATATTTATTCTTGCTAGCAATGAGTTAAATTAGCCACGTCCAATTAAATAGCAAAGTGACCCATGAAGAAAACTAGCATAAAGAGGGAATTGCAGTGACCTCATGGAGGCTGAAGCAAAGTGATAAATAGAAAATCATCTTAACTAATAATAACATGCACTATAGATGTACCTTTAGTTAACTATGTTAACCAAGAAGGCAACTCAATTAACCCTACGAACTTCAATCCCAATCGGTGCCAACAACCAGCAAGCAAGTCAATTAACCCAACAAACTTCAATTCTTTAAACTCCAATAATACAAACAACAAACAAGCAACAAACCCAACAAACTTTAATTCAATAAATTGGAATAATCAACCATGAAACAAACCTAGCAAACTTTAAGTTGAAGCAGTTTAAGTTGCTGTTAAAACAACAACTTAAATTGTTGTTAAAAGCAAGAAGATAAGTACCGCCTTTAACAACGACTTAAGAACACTTAAGTCGCTGCTAAAAGCAAAGAAGACATCTTCTTTGCTTTAACGACATTAAAGATTGTCAAAGCATTAAAGGCATTTGTTGTCTTTGCTTTTAATGACATAAAGATAATGTCTTAAAAGCAACAAAGATCTTTGCTTCCAAAACTTAACCGCAGCGGTTTAAGCTCCGTCGTTTTTCCAATACGTAAAGATGCTTAGTATTGGTACTAGATATGTTATTTTAAAACTTACATGTGTTTTTTGTGCCTTCTGGTCTATATAGGTGCCATCTCCAACTTTATGTATTAAATCAAAAAATTCATAAGGCGTTGGATCATTACCATCATACTCTTTCCTCTGACAAAAAAAAATGAAAATGAAAGGAAATTATTGATGAGTTATTAAAGATTTGAATTGTATCACATAACAAATTGATTTATAAGTTTTAGAAAAGAAAATACTCAACGAGCAAGGTGCACAGCGGCAGAAACCGAACCACCTCTGTGTTTAGGTGGTCCGCCGTGCTCTTCAGAAGCACGATTCTTTTTGTTGGTCTCGGACTTCTTTTGCCAATCACTAGAACACCATATCCTTATGCAACCTCTCCAATAGACATCATCTATCCAAGATGGCTTGTATTTCTTCCAATGTTGGGGATTTGTTGACTTGCTATTTTTAATTGCATCATCTCGGGCACGTTTAAATAATTCTTTATATCGATTCTCAGATATTGTATTCCATACACGATATATTTCATCGTCATTGTGTTGAGGCCAATTGTATACGTCCTATACATCACAAGTAGAATATAAGTACGACAAAAACTAACAAGCAAGTCAATAAACCCAACAAACTTCAATTCTTTAAACTCCAATAATACAAACAACAAACAAGCAACTAACCCAACAAACTTTAATTCAACAAACTCTAATAATCAACCATGAAGCGAACCCAACAAAATTTAAGTTGCAGCATGCAGTTTAAGTTGCTGTTAAAGCAACAACTTAAAAGTTTCTTTGTTAAGCAAGACATAAGTCTTCTTGCTTTTTAGCGACAACTTAAGAACATAAGTTCTTTGCTAAAGCGGCACTTATCTTCTTTGCTTTTAGCAGACATCTTAAGAACATTAAGTTCTTCTTTGCTTAGGCTCTGTTTTGCAAAGACTTATTTTTAATATCACAAGTAGAATTGAACCCCAACAAAATAACAACAGAAGACACAAATTCAACCACAAAACAAGTGAATCCTTAAAAAACAATTCAGAATTTTAATCCCAACTAGATACATAACTGTTCCTTGAATGTCTTAAATAAGTGACAAATCATTTTTATTACCTTGAACGTCTTAAACAACTGTTGCTTCATATTTGTGCGCACCTTACCCCATGTAGGCCAAGGACCTTTTATATGTCCTTTGATAATTGAAGTGATTGTTCGTGGGGCAGATGTTTCTTCAAAACTAAGGAAAAGTTAAAATGAAACATTTATTATATGAAGATTGTTACTGATTGTTGTTGAGTTTAATGGAAAAAAGGTACCATTTACGCTAGTAGAGAAAGTATACTCGAGCTTACCTTGTGCCACTGATATGTAGATCCTCTCGTTGTGAGGGATCTTTCCAAAAACCATTATTTCGATTCGGACCCCGTGTACTCCTTGTGCTATCATCCTCTTCATTAGTTGAATTGTCATCATAGTACGAATCTTCTCCGAAATCCTCATTATCATTAAAGTCGTGTGTTTCATTGAATGTATTGTCGCTTTCTTGCCCATTGTTCCATGTGTCTTGTTGTTGTCTTTCGGAAGTTTGAGTGTCATCTCTTGTGCTTTGTCCCCTTCTTTTGGAAGATTGGCTTCCCTCTGTGTTGTTCCTTGTGCTTTGGAATTGTCTCTTAGCACCCAAACAACTTCCTCTTGTAGTTGTTCTGGCCATACTTTCATGGAGCTACCAAAGAGATATTATTATCTAATATAGACCATTAACCATTATATGGAGCATCAATGCAGCCATCCAAACTCGTTATGAAGAGAAAATTGGTGCAGATGTACATTGGACAACTAATTGTAGAAAATATGTGAGAGTGTGATTATGTTGAGTATCTCTAAACAACCTTGTTACCAACTTACCACGCTAGAACTTCATTTATTCTGTTGAGTATCTCTGAGTTAGTTTAACAATATTGGCAACTACAATAACTCAATATCGCTTGAGGCATAGGTCTAACTCTTGATCTTGTCACCTCAGTCTTTGCATACTTCTGCAAATAACTGGATTACATTCCCCCCACTCCCCCCACCCCAAAAAAACAAAAAAAAAAGTTTTCTTTTTTATCAAAAAATTATATTGGTGTGGGGCGCGTCGGGTTCGGGTCGGGGCAGGTTATTTTGCCTTCACTATTAACACGAGATGAACCTCCCATATATCTCGATGAATCAATAAAACCTTGCCATTCTTTATGCATATAAGTAGGAAACTAAACTTGGCGATGTTTGGATAACACGACTATGCATTCAAGTTTATAGATGTTCTTATTCTTATAAAAGAAGGAAACAACCTCTTCAAAAACAGAAAGGTTACATTATCGAAGCTTTGCCAAAGCTCATTTAGTCGATGTCTTGGTCTGGAGTAGATGTAGAAAAAACTCAAGTTGTATGAGATAGATTACCTGAACAAATAGATTCACTATGAAATACCAATAACCTTCCATGTGACACACTCTAAAATGTAATCAATTTGGAGAAAACTTAGCGATAATCTAGGACTTTGAATGATTTTATAATCCCAAGAAGATTGCGAGACAATTATGGAACCATTTTCAGCAATGGAATATCAGTAATGACTTATGAATGGTACAGCAACAAATATCTGAGAAGGAAAACTAACAGCTCAAATCATGTCCTAACAGCTATTCTTTAATTATGCTCTCACATATTTCCTATAGTCATGCTAATTACAATGAAAAGTTACAACTTATTACAACCAATTCCCACAAGTATTCTAACAGCCAGAGTGAAATGCAGGAGACAAGACTCTCACAAAATGCATACTGATTAAATTTTGCGAGTTAGGCATAAAGAGTGAGGAAATTTTGCGAGAAATAAAATGCATAAGTACTCTATAAGAATCAAAATCTGACTTAGGCAAATTATCACAACATCACATGTCCACTTCGAACCCTAGCAGATACACTACTTCAACAATCGATAGTAAGCATACTGATTAAATTTGTGAAATACAAACTAGCTTACAAAAGAGATTTGATAGACGATTTACCCCAAAGAAATTTGATAGATGATTTACCCCAAACTAGCTCACCAAGAATATCTGAACGAAACCTCATCCAAGCGCAGACAAGAACAATATGTGGAAGAGGCTTCTAATGTAAACATGGAAATTAGAGCGAATTTGCTTTTTGGCGCTGAACGAAAATTTCTACAATTTTTTGGAAGCGGGAATCCTTAAAGCTCGTACAGAGTAATGGCGATATATACAGAGACGGAACATAAAGGCATACTGGATCTCACACGAGTTTGGGCTGGTCTGATCTTTCACACATGAATTTGGGCCGGCCTGGCCTGTTAAGAATGCTATACAATTATATGATGATAAAATTAAATAATAACTAAAAAAAATAATATTAAGAAATAGCATTGTTGGAAATTTAAAGTGGTAAAACAAAAAGATTTCAATGTCTCCAAGTTACATAAATACACTCTATTTTAATTCAACAGACATGATTATTGGCATAACAGACATTATTGTCGGTTTTTTTTCCAAAAACAAACTAAAATTTTTTTAAAAAAAATTCACAAATAACCAGTGAAAGCTATTTTTTGAAAGATCATATACATTAATTATTCATTAAATTTAAAATTCTGCGTCTTAAAGAAAATTTAAATCTATATAAAAAAATATATCCGCATTACAAATTTAAAAAATAGATAATATGTGTACTATGCTATAGTATATATTTTTTATTAACTTTTCCGCCTTAAGCTAATTACTTTCTAATATTTATTGAATTTTATTTATAAACCTTTTTTATTTTTCTCCCTAAATAATGTGACTTCTACAAGTTATATATAGATTTATTCTTGGCAAAACAAACTGAATGAGAAAATTAGCATACCTTATTCGTCTCCCGCATCACATCCACTATCATAATCACATGAGTCACTATGTCCTTCTTCTTCTTGCGAACTTTCCTCAACGCCAATCTCTTCGAACACGCATCGGTTAGTACTAAAGGTTGATTATCCAATTCCAAAGATATGTGGACGTTTTGGCTCTCATCGGTATTGAATCCTCTTGGAATGCAAGTTCTACCCATAAGTTACACTCTTCGTCCCTTGATATGATACCTTCTACACGAGTTAAATTTCTAGCTTTTGTTTTCACAACTGCCCACCAATCTTTGTCTCTACCTACCGTGGGGAAATTGGTGAAATATACTTGTTGAGCTTGCTGACCAAGTACACGGTTATCTGGCGACACTAACATCTTTTTATAGTTAACCTCCACATGGTGGAATTGTGCATCCACACGAACTCCGCAGTCATTGTCAATCCAATGACATTTGAACAAAATAATAGTATTACCCGAACCAAAATATTGTAACTCCAGAATCTCATTGAGGATGCCATAATAGTCACGAGCACAATCATTGTAGCAACTTCCTAAAACACACACCCCACTGTTCATTGTCTTTTTATATCTACTGTACTCCACGGTGTGAAATTTGAAACCGTTGATAAAATAACCGTTGTAATATCTAACTTCACGAGACGGACCCATTGCCAATTGTACTATTCGGGGATCAACTTCTTTGTCTCTACTTTCCACCTGAGATACGAAATCAATGATTACTTTGTTTTATTATACGGATATAATCAACCTTGTATAAGATTTGCTTACATAATGTTTCACCATCGATGTAACCTTTTGTCCATGAGCGATCCAAGCGTGCATCAGATGCATGTGGATGTGTCATTCTCATTTGACTTTCGAAATGTCTACAACACACAATTAAAATTAAACATGTTCATGAATAAAAACTAAAAAAACAAGTGAGATATAAATGTGTTACAACTTACTCTAAGAAGGGAGCGACTTCCTCACAATTTAAAAGGACATATCGTGAAGCAGCCTCAAATTCTTCATCAGTTAACATTCTCGAATTCTCCATTCGTTTTCCAAGAGGTCGCCCAGGATGTGTAAAAATTGACAACCTCCCTAATGGATCAACTAAACCACCATCGTCATTCCTGGGAGGGCGATTCATTCTTGTCTCAACGGTATTGTCAAAATATAAAGAGCAAAATGTTGATGTCTCCTCTACGAGGTAAGCTTCAACTATAAATCCTTCTACAGATGCACGATTTTTAACCTTTCTTTTGAGATGGTTTAGAAACCTGAATAATGTAATTGTAAGATTCACAAAATATATTTAGCATTTACCAAAAGAACAAAAATCTTTATACAAATGAAACGAAATCACTAATATAAATTACCTTTCAAATGGATACATCCATCGATATTGTACAGGACCTCCTAGTCGAGCTTCATATGGTAAATGAATTGGTAAATCCTCCATTGAATCAAAAAACCCATGTGGAAATATCTTTTCGAGTTTGCATATTGTCACTACGATATTTTTCTCCAATTGTCTCATATCTTCAACCTTCACAACAGTAGAGCATAGATCTCTAAAAAACTGACTCAACTCAGTTAGTGCTTCCCAGATTGGTTTTGGAAGTAGCTCTTTAAATGCTATTGGTATCAACCTCTACATAAAAATATGACAATCGTGGCTCTTCATTCCATACAAATTAGAATCTCCTTTAACACAACGTGCAATATTCGAAGCATACCCATCGGGCATCCTTAGTGTTTTGATCCAGTTGCATACTACTCGTTTTTGGTCCTTCGTCAAGCTGTACGAAGCTTTCGGCATATAAAATCTACCTCTCTTTTCAAATATGTGAAGATCAGGACGAGAGCAATATAGTTCTATATCTTTTCTTGCCTTGAAATTGTCTTTTTTTTTTGTGATTTATATCCATCACTGTGTTGAATAAATTTTCAAAGAAATTCTTCTCAATATGCATTACGTCTAAATTGTGCCTTATAAGATTCGAGTGCCAATAAGGCAACTCCCAAAATATGCTTCTCCTAATCCAATTGTGATCACGACCATACCCTTCAATTTCTTGTCTTCTAATTGTTCGGCCCGCTATAAAATTTGGAATTGTATCAACAACACGTCGTAGTTGATCACCCGTTAAAGGGATTGGTGGCCCATCCCTTTCAATTCTACCCTAAAAAAATTTATCATGTTGATTTCTGAAAGGGTGGTCGCGGGGCAAAAATTGCCGATGACAATCAAAGAAGCAAGGCTTTTGTCCATTTTGCAACCTAAAAGATTTAATATCACCCATGCAGTAAGGACAACACAATGGCCCGTATGTGCTCCACCCAGATAACATACTTAAACCTGGAAAATCGCTAACAGTCCACATCAATGCAGCTCTCATCTGGAAATTTTGTCTACTGTGTATATCATAAGTTTCAACTCCTTCATTCCACAACAATTTCAATTCATCTATAAGTGGACGCAAGTAAACATCAATGTTCTTTCCTGGACTTTTAGGTCCATGGATAACCATGGTTAAAAGCAAGTTGTCCCGTCGCATGCACATCCCAGTTGGAAGATTGTAAACAGTGGAAATAACTGGCCAACATGAGTACTGAGAGCTTGTCATGTTGAATGGGTTGAATCCATCCGTGCAAAGGCCAAGACGTACATTCCGAGGCTGAAGGTCAAAGTCTGGATAGGTTCTATCGAAGTGCTTCCAAGCCTCACTGTGTGCTGGATGAGACATTTCTCCATGCGTAAATCCATTATCTGCATGCCATATCATATGCTTTGCCGTTGGTCTAGACATATACAACCTTTGAAGTCTAGGAATTAATGGTAGATATCGCAACACCTTTTGAGCCACTCTATGCCCAGACCTAGAGACTGCATCTGTATATCGTGGATGGTCACATGTAATACACATAGTCAAGTTCTCTGTCTCTTTGTAGAATAACATACAGTCATTAACACACGCATCAATTTTCACAACTCCAAGGCCTAGACTAGATAATATTTTCTTTGTTTTGTAGAACGAGGGTTCTAGATGATTATCTTTTGGTAACATGTCTTTAATGATGGACAATAGACGATCAAAACAAGCTGCAGGCATATTATATTCGGACTTGCAATTCAGAAGCTGAGACATTGCTGATAGTCTTGTATGCTTATCACAACCCGACCATAAAGGTTTGTTTGCATCTTCTAATAGTGCAAAAAATTTTGAAGCTTCCACATTCGGTTCATGCTCTTCAATCTTAAACTGGTAGTTAGGGAATGTGTTATAAATTCCAGGCCCCATTGCATCGATTACCATTGTTTGAAGGGTGAAATCGTCTGTCATATCTTGCATAGAAGATGATTCACCCAAATTAGACAAATGACCCCAATATGGTTCACCGTGTGATGTCCAATTAGTATACCCACCCATAAACCCATATGACAACAAGTGAACCTGTATAACCTCTCGTTTGAGGTACATTCCGTTGCCACATCTCGTGCAAGGGCATCTAACTTTATTGACAACCCCTTGTTGTGAAAATGCAAAATCAAGGAACTCATTAACCCTGGCCTTAAACGTTTCTAACAGAAATCCATTCTGCAATCGACAAT
This sequence comes from Jasminum sambac, assembly GCA_018223645.1. Classification (NCBI taxonomy): domain Eukaryota; kingdom Viridiplantae; phylum Streptophyta; class Magnoliopsida; order Lamiales; family Oleaceae; genus Jasminum; species Jasminum sambac. Next base: position 3,801,904 of record CP073651.1, on the reverse strand, counting down.
ACATCCAACTACGATCATGTGACATACTGCATCGTATCAAATGAAAATAGTTAAAGAACAAGTACAATATCACATTGTTACAATAATAATTATTTTAATTTGAACAGGTAACATAAGAACATAACTTCATTAACATAAAGAACATTAAATCAAGAAATTATATTTGTATAAATGGTCGTTTTTGTGTCTAGTTTGTATTTTTAATTATTATATCTATCATTTAAGACATGTTAGTATTTTATTTTATTATTTTCCATGTAAAACTACTATTATTCAAACCAAAAACATACTTATCTATTGTCACCTTGATATAGTTTGAACATATAATAAATGAATAACTTCATTTTCCAAAACTAGTTTCAAATAAACATTCAACCAAAAAAAAACCCCCTATATATTATATTCATGTTATTTGGTTTTTATGTATAATTTGCATAATTTTTTTAACAAAATATTGCTAAACAAATATTACTAAGTATTCTCCTATGTTCAAGAAAACAATGATTATTTCAAGGGACTAAGTAACACACTTTGAACAAACCCAAAATATCTTATGTCTAGTTTGCATTTTTAATTATTATATCTACCACTTAAGACATGTTAGTATTTTATTTTATTGTTTTCCATGTAAAACTACTATCATTCAAACCCAAAATATACTTCTCTAATGTTATCTTAATCTAGTTTTAACATATAATCAATGAATAACTTCATTTTCCAAAACAAGTTTCAAGTAAACATTCAACCAAAAAAATCCTATATATTATATTCATGTTATTTGTTTTTTTTATGTATAATTTGCATAATTTTTTAACAAAATACTGCTAAACAAATATTACTAAGCAGTCTACTATGTTCAAGAAAACAATGATTTTTTCAAGGGACTAAGTAACATACTTTGAACAAAAAAACATGTGTATATAATTCTTAATCATGTAAAAAATACTAAAATAGTAAACTTTACCTTGAAAACTAGCTCCAACAACACTTCAAATAACTATGTTTATATCTTTTTCATCCAAATTTTGGATGATTAATGGAGTGAAATAAAGAAAATTGAGTGAATTGCCGAATGCGCAGAGAATTCTTAGCTAGGGAAAAAATTGCAAAGTGAGAGAGAAAGGGAAAGTGAGAATTGATGAGAAATAAATGAAGCAATTAAAGGTGGTAGGTTGGCTTTGCTTTTAATTTTGAAAATAGCCAGCAACGGAATTTGCCACGGAAAAGTACACGTTTTCAATTTGCATCGGAAAGTCCGTAGCAAATTTGCGACGGAAAGGAGACCGTTTCAGAATGGCAACGGCAATACAAATCCATAGCAAATTTGCAACCAACGTTCCGTTGCAATTTTTCAACGTGTACTTGCCACAGTAGCAAATTGCGACGACTATTGCCTAATCCGTTGCTAATTTCCTACGATTGCCGATTCCCGTGGCAACATTAGGACATCAACACATTTTCCCGTTGCTGATTTACTTAGCAACGAGATAATCCGTTGCTACTTGCCACAGATATTGTGTCCGTTGCTATTGCCCGTTGCTGAAGCCTAATATTCTAGTAGTGGGATATTCAATAGAGATTTTTATGGACTTTTTAAAAGTCCATCAAAATCATGAGGTATTAAATGATAACTTTTTAAAATCCTATGAAATTATAAGGTATTCAAAGTTGTCTTGGATTTTTAAAAACTTTAATGGAATCCTTTAGGTACTTATCTTTTAGCACAAAGTACAAACATAATTTATCAGATGAAATCTATCACTCACCCCTAAGATTTTGATGAACTTTTATTCATCACCATCACTCACCACCACTACCGCCGCATCCACCACCACCACACCACCGCCACCACCGCACCACCATCGCCACCATCCCCCAACAAGACCGCCATCTCCGCCGCCGCCACCACCCTCACATCACCGCCGCCGCCACCAATCTTTTATTACTTTTTCTTCTTTTTTTTTTTCCTTTTTTCTTAATTTCACAATAAGAATGATGTAAAAATATTTTTATAATATTTTTTATCTTCGTTTTGTTAAACTTTTCATGAAAAAGAAAATTATTTACAAAAGTTTGTAAATATTATATTATATCAAAATATTGTGAAATCTCTATTTGTAATATTCATGGATTGTTTTAATTATAAAATTATTACTTTTTTATAAAAATATTGTATAGACAATAATTAATTATTACTAATTTCAGCTTTTGAAACAATAATAATTTAATGAGAAAAAATAATAAAATTCTAATCTCAATAAGTTTTATAATATTTATTTTATGAAACGAAAATATATATTGTCAAATGAATTCCAAAGAAATCCAGTAAAAGTTTTGAAATAAAATTACTTCCAAATCCATTGAAGATTTTTATGGATTCTGTGGAAATCCATGAAAACCTATCAAATATCAGTAAAAATCCATTAAATTCCATGAAAATCATTCAATTTAAAAGTCTATTAAAATCCTTTCAAATCGAAATTAAATACAGCCCCCTTACAATCTTTCACTTAAACTCAAATATGCTGCCACATAAATAATGTCTCATGCGTGTAGAATGTATTGTTACGTTGCTATTGTTCTATAGTCGCTATTATTGTTCTATAGATCAGATACAATAGTACAGGGGCAACAAATTGCTTCTAAAGGTTTTGTTTTTGATGAAATGTCTAGGGTGTCGTCCAACATAAAGGATTCAAAATTCAAAATATGGAAAAACCGTAGTTAAAGCTACCATATACACAGGAGCAACGACGACTATAATTGAACACAATTTAATGATGTGACCAGTTGTGAAAACCATATTTCCTTGCCACGAGAAAGCTCTAAATTTCCTTCCAAACACCTTTTCGACAAGTAGTAACACAAGGCCTATGAGAAGCATGCAAATAGCATGTAGCCAATATATAAACAAACACGCAAAAAAGGCTGCATATTTGGCATACTCATATTCAGCCAATGTGGGATTTACTCGGGAACGTATTAGAGATACCACATATTCTGCTAAAACAAATAGCCACGGAGGAAAGTAGAATATGACCAAAGTCGGGACACAAGCATAACCAAGAACATGCACATTGGAAAAAAATTCCCCGTAGCTAAGATGAATCTCACGACACTATCGGCTACAGTCGACATTGTATTGTATGATGATCAAAATGCTAGTTAACTTAAAGTAAAACAAGGACGAAAACAAAGATTTATAATGGTTGGGAGTCCAATAACCTAAGAATTGCACATGACTAATTTGTTTCTATCGGATAGAGAGGTTCGATCAATTCGGACTGAGGATATAATTCAAAATTAATTGACCAATAAAAACGTATGATTTGATTTAGAGGATTATCACAATAGTATTTTGAAGGTGATAATATTAATCTTATCATGTTTATTGCATTAATTAATTAATTAATTAATTGATTGATTAACACCACACAAAAGTAGTATTTGTGTCAAAAGGAACGAGTCATTTTTATTGACCTAAAAATGTTGGATGAAATTTGATGGCTTTTATTCATATGCCCAAGATAATTATTATATTATATCATAATTGAATGCAGAATTTTAATTGTAATAAATCAAAGAATTATTTTTCCTTTTCCTTATTTAGGTTGATTTTTCAAATGCTATCGAAGAACTTAATACCTTACCTTCAATAAAATAAAACCATACAATGCAAGTAAAGCTATGTAGTACTGTTTTATAAACTAAAAACTCTGGTTCTAAAAGAAAATATATAAGAAGACATTAAAGGTGAATTCATGTAAACTTATTTTTACCTAAACATTACCTGAAAACTAATTTTTTGTATGAATAGTGGTGGAGACCCATGATGTGTGGAGAATAATGAGTGACGATTTGATATATATGTGTGGTTGATATTAATATTTGTTTAGTAGTATGTAATTTTTAAATGAAAATAAGTAGAGACGAACACGTGCTAAGTATGCTTACTACACTATCAGAAATAAGGTCTTTAGTGGTCGGCTGTCACCCTTATAGGTTCGCGTTTGTAAACCTTTAGGGACGACAAACAGTTATATCGTTCCTAAAGGTCATTCTGACTTAACCCATAGTACAGATCGCCCCAAAGGCTCAGTTTTCAATTCTTGAAGTGCTAGACTTCTAGCTCTACCTCTAAGATCCTCTAGTTGCAAGAGTGTAAATTTTCCAAAAATCGTTGATTTGCCAAGTATATATTCAGCCACACTAGTGTTCCAATTTAAAACTATAAATTAGTTAATTTCTAAGATACATCAATCATATCGGTCCAATGACATTATAAAATCTAAATTTAAATATTTTATGATGCTAGCTATCACATTATCAGTTGAATAATTTAAAATCGATTTTGAATTCATCATATTATTAATAATTAAAATGATTGATTTCAAATGTTCATTGTCTAATTATTATATTATTTTTATTAATTAATGTCCTAATTATTATTTTATATTAAAAAATTAATACATGCATGCATTCCTTAAAAATAAACGCGCAGCTGCCTTAATACATAATTGTTTGAATTAAAAAAATATATATATACATGTATACGATCTCGAATTTGATGATTGGATTTTCGCGGTAAGAATTCACATAATTGGAATTAAAAAAGCAAGAGAAAAAGAAGGTATTTCTGCATTTTAGCCTTTTACCTACTCAAATGCTATTGTGCTACATTCAAAAATAAATAAAATAAATAAAAAATACCAGTGTGCTAGTCATTTGGGGGGCAAAAAAACACACACTAGCGTACGTGCTTGTATGCAAAATTGCAAATGTGTGAAAATTGAGATCAATACAATCACAAACACATCAATCAGAATAAATAAAATGACTGTCGTAACAAAAATAGTTTCCCTCAATTGGTTCCAATTGCTCCAAGTGAAAAAGAAGCCCACAGATTCCAAAAAACGAAAAAAAAAAAAAATCCATTTCGTAATCTCTATATATCCAGAATACAAGTGCTCAAATCAAGTCTATATTAGAATAGATTTTCTCCGTTCAAAGGAAAGGAAAGAAGAGAAATAGAATCTGATATTCAAGAACTGCCGACTCTTGGTAGTGGGGCCCTTGTGTTCTTCTTCTTGAAGATGCTAATCAGCCCTCTGAGAGAATTGATGAGGGAAATGCGCGCAGCCCGCAACAAAGAAGGTACTATCTGATATGCGTACGTGGCAAGCAAGAGCCCAGGCAATTACGGCATCTAAAGATGCCATATCCTCTTCGAACATTGCAGAAAAGAGGTAGCTGAGGATTGATAAGCCAACCAAAACCCAGTACAGAATGGCGTGTGTACCTGTGAAATAGGTGGCTCCATACGCAGCAACAAGGTTAGAAGCCCAAGTTGAAATCACTCTGGCCACGATTCGACTTCGTCTAGGAAGAGTGTTTCCCAAGTTAATCAAGATCCACAGAAGACCACATACAACCATGTGAAGAAAGAGAGAAGTAAAACCCTCAATGCCGAAGCCGAAAATATCCCTTCGAAGTTGGGATCCCTTTGGATCAAACTCCTTGGCACTGTTGATTATGAACTCGTTGATGACAGGAACAAGGATTAGGATGAGAGCAACATGTCACGACCCCGTGTTTTTGGGAAAATTCTAGAGATGAGTTTCACTAGAATACCATAGAATCCTCTAGAAAGCTTCTACACATATCATGGAGCATTCTAGGCCTTGTTTCTAGAATCATCGTTTGTAAATACTCCCTCCGTCCCGCAAAGATAGACCCATTTTCTATTTTAATCCGTCCCAAAATATAGTCTCATTTCTATATTTAATTTTTTCGTTTTCTCATATGCCCCTATTTAATGTGCATCGTAATCAACATACAAGAACTATTAAAATGGAATAATAAATAAATGTAAGGGTATATTAGGAATTATGTTCTAAAGTATTACTTTTCCAAGAATATTAATTGATCTTCCTTAATCTGTATGAAAGTCAAAGTAGGACTATCTTTATGGGACGGAGGGAGTATGTTAGATATTTTTAGGAAAAGATTGTAGTGAATTCTGGAAGCTCAATATAGGCCGTTAGATTGAACTAATCTCTACCGTCCATTAAGGAGATGGAAAGTATATATAAATAGGGGGTAGGAGTTCATTTGTATCCATCCAAGATCTTGTAGAGCTTTCTTGCAATACAAAGTTTTCTCTTAAACTTTAAAGTGTTCTACTTTGCCTTTTTCCTCTAAATTCTCTTAACTTAACAACCTTTGTTCGCGGAAGGCTGATTTAGTGTGAAGTCTTGCACGGGGCGGACATTTAAAACACTAAGGCCGCGCGTAATTTGTGTTAAAACAGCAAGTGCGTGACAAGCAACAACAAAGAAGATCACTGAGAAAGATAAGAAAATTGAAGAAAGAACTCGGGGAGCCATGTTGAGATACTGTGAGAATTCAGAGAAGAAATGAAATTAAGAAAGAATGATTCTTTATTTAATGAGAATGTCAACAGCGATCCATCTATTTATTTATTTATTTATATGATGAATAGAATTGCCGCCTAATCACAACTGGTTTCTAACTAAAGTGTATATAGTCAACTTTCCTAAGGCTGTTAGGATGTGTATAAAAATGGATTTTTATATATTTTTATGTGATGTAAGAGAGAGAATGAGTGGAGTTGAATGGTGGCGATTTGTGTAGTTCCAGGTAGTCCAACGAAATATGTGGATGTAAAATAGGAGAGAGAATTAGTGGGGTTGAAAAGAATATGTAAAAATGTGTAAAAACGTGTAAAAATATATATAAGAACGGGCGCTTAAGTAAACTAGTCACTAAATTAAAAACGATTCTAACAGACAGTGCAAGGCGGTGGGATGCAGAATATATAGTTGGATGGTGATTGATGTAACCTTTAACAATTTACAATTTGCTCTTTCGTCCGCCTTTAATTTTATATATTTCGTCCTTGACTTAATTCAAATTGTATCCCCAAAAGTATGTAAAAGTTAATTATAATAGCAATTATGATCGAGGTGTTGGGAGAGTTGATTGAAAATAATCAAATTGTTTTGAGGAAGATTTATCTAGTGGGCTTGGGCCATTAGCTAGGTTGATTAATAAGAGTTTAATTAAGAAAACTTGATGCACAAGGCTTGTCCAACCTATATATATGCGTGGAGTTTGAGAGTCAGGGTGTAAGCGTGAGGGTTTTTGACGTGAAGAGTGCGGCCACAGTGGTCAAAGACCGAGAAGAAAGAAAAGAAAGTTGGAGCCGTGTGGTGAGTGAGAGAAAGGAGGGAGAAGAGAAATTAAGGCGCGTGCCTTCGGGCACGCGCGTGGTGTGTGAGTATTTCGTTTTGTGTTCCTTTCATTTAGGCGAATTGCACATGGGTAGCAGTTGAGTGTCGTCTACCATGGTGAATTGCGTCATCAATGATGGTTGAAGAAAATTAGACAGATCAAAAGAAGACGGTACGAACGGTGGTGTTGCGTACGTCGTTCTTTGACGGGTCAAAATTGTTAGAGAGAGGGGCGTGAAAAAGTTGTGTGCGTGAGTTGAGAGAGAGGGAAAAATTAGAGATAGAAAAGAAAAGCGTGTAGTTCTTTTTATCGTCTAATTTTTGTGTGGAGAAGTCGAGTGGGTGAGAAAAAAAATTGTAGAGTGATTTTTCTTCATCAATAAAAGGTGTTCTTCTCCCGTGGTTGTTGGTGGTCAGCTGAGCCACGTTAACTATTGTGTTCTCTTTTTATTCTCGTTTGTGTGTTGATTATTTTCGCTGCGCAAAGTTTGGGTGGGGAAATTTGTGATATTTCCCAACATGAGGAGATCCAGATCTAGTGATGAAGTCACAAAATTAATTACCCCAAAAGAAAATATTCATATATTGTCATTTTCACAATCTTGGATTCAAATAACAGTATTGATAGGCATTGGAAGGTCATAGAAATGTCTCCCCTAAACATCATTGATCTCAACATTATCGAAAAATGTTGAGAAATGATCAAAATAGTGGTTAGCACATACTAGTCCCATGCACTTGTCTGCACAACCTTTTAAAATATGAAATGACACCGCATAAGTATAATCTAAGGTTCTCTTCAGTTTTAACCGTTGCATGAAGCAATGTAATTAATTACCATATCTTCTCTTAATTTGGAATGCAATATCGTGTTAATTAAAACATTTTAACCCAAGATTTTCAAGATTCAATGCTTTCAAAGTAAACGAGGTTTGCATGGTCGACTCTGGTGTCGGCTTCAAGGGATGTTAATCTTTTGACAAATATTTTATCTTTGCTCTACGTAACCAAATATACCATTATTAAGAGCACTTTTAATGGTGAGGGGGAAAAAGGAAAGCAAAAAGAGAAAAGAGGAAAATAAGGGGTGAAAAAATCTAAAGGAGATGTCAAATCTCGCATCTCCTTCAAATTTTTCCATCCTGAATCAATCAAAAGGTAAATTTTTTCCCCTTACCATTATTTTATGAAGAGGGGGAAAAAGGAAAGTGGAAAAGGAAAAGAGGAAAATAATAAGGGATGAAAAAATCTAAAAGAGATATCAAATTTCACACCTCCTTTAGATTTTTTCACCCTAAATCAATCAAAAGGCTAATTTTTTTTCCCTTACCATTATTTTACGAAGATGGGGGAAAAGAAAAGTACAAGGGGAAAAGAGGAAAAATAAGAGTATCTTCAATGGGTAATGATGTTAAGGGATGATGTGGAGGAGAGAGATAAAGAGAAGATGATTAGGTGGATTGAAAAGATATAGAGGATGTGTAGTGTAAAAGAGAGGAAAAAGTGAAAAAATAGGAGAGATGTAGAAATAAATTCAAAAATAATAATAAAATAATAGTGGAGGATGTGAAGTTGAGTTTCTAGATATAGAGGTGGCCCGGAAATTTATGGTGAAAAAGTGGAGAAAAAGTAGGGAAAGTGAGAAAAAAAGAAAAAAATGTGGGACCCATAATTTTTTTTGTGTCTCTATCTCTCCGCCATACAGACAAAAATAAGGATGTGGGAAAGTTATGCAATGGAGATGCTCTAAGGGTGAAAAAATCTAAAACAGATGTCAAATTTCGCACCTCCTTAAAATTTTTTCACCCTATATCAATCAAAAGGTAAATTTTTTTCCCTTACCATTATTTTGCTTCATAGGGGAGGAGTGAAATTTGGATTTTTTAACCCCTGTATTAGAAACTCTTGCTATTACGATGGATTATCCCCTTTTTCTCTTTTTGTCTTCATTATTTATTTATTTATTTATTTTTTGTTACAATGGGAAATCGGGGAAGGAGGGAGCACAGGGGCGGGGGTAAGAATCAAACTTGGGATCGAGACCTGAAGATGCGTGGCGAACTCTTTATCAAGCCCACCACTTGTTCATTCCTTCTTCTTGTTTTCATTATTATAATTTTAAAAAAAAAAAAAAAAACAGATACCGGAGACGCAAGGGTCAGAGGGACTCGCGTCATTTCTAATGATTTTCAGTACATACATACAGAAATGTTTGATTGGATTTGATTTGATAAATGAATAGTAAAAACTAGGAAAAATTACAAGAAGCCGGGATTTGGGAAATTGAGGAATCCCATAGATAATTGGACCCAAAAATCTACGCATCTGCCAGAAAATCTGATCTCTTGTCTCCCTTTCAATTTATATACTAGAAAGTAAAATCCATGAAGCATATAACTACGTACCACAAAAAGGTCCGTGGCTATTCCCCAATTCTAGTCTTTTTGGGGAATGTAAACTTCCTCTGTCATTGTCTCATTCACTCATTCAGTTCCTCAATAATTTCAAGCAAGCATTAAATGTCCATTGAATGCAAAAAAGCCATTTAGAATTTTGTCAAACCGACCATTTGTCCATAATGTATCATTTGGAAATTCCCATTAGGATTAAGACACATGACACTAAATTTTGGAACCCTTGATAATTGATAATATGGTCGTACATAATTCCGATTTCAGTCATATTTTTCTTTGAAAATTTTAATGATGGAGATGATAACTCAGATAATTATTATTTATAGAGTAACACGTAACTTAACATTGAGAATTTAGGTAAATTATGTTTCTTTAACTTCTTTTCTTGATCAAAATAACATGATAATTTTAATACATACACACAATTTTAATATATATGTGTTTTATCTTCAACATTTCAATCTTATAATAATAAACACTAATTTATTTATAGAGATGGCCGGATGTTGAAGGTTGAAGAAGGAGATAGCACTTGAGCGAGAGGATGGGAGAGAGAGGACGGAATGGTGGACGTGTGACCAGGGACGGATTCAGAAAACTAATCTAACTAGAGCGGCCATTGACTGTTGACCGTCACGTTGATCGTTTGATGGTTAGTGACAACATTTATTAATGTTAAAAATTTATTAATATATACATAAATGCACAGAAAACATTGAGAAAATCATATAATACTAAAACATGATTCAATACAACCCAAAATAAGAAAAAATAATTAATTCGATAAGTGTAAAATTTGATGCTAAACTAGCCGTGTAGTGGCTAGATTAGATAGATGTCACATTAGAACTAGAACCATTAGGTTGTGTCGTTTAGGTTCAAAAAACATTCCCTAATCTATACATCAGTTAAGTAACATATATAAAAATTGTACAAAATTATATTTAAATCTCAAAATAAAATAAAAAGAGGAAATAGATAATTAACCTTACAAATAATCACAAATTTTTATTCAATTCAATACTAAACTAAGCTAATTAAATAGATTCTAAATTAAAGATTAACCAACAAATAATCACAAATTATTCACACTATTTTAACACTAAACTACGACAGTTAACTAAACCGGTAAACTCTAAATCAAAATTGACCAAAAAATTATAAAGCCACTTATATAAATTAAAAGCTAATTTTAAGCTAAACCTAAACTAAAGTTAATCAATTATATTATTTCCAAATTCTATTCAACTACAAATGAGCACACTAATTACAAATATGATATATAGAAAGCAATACATAGACATATGGCCATGTCACTCGTCAGCTTTGTATTATATTGGGTTTGGTCAATTATTATTTGCAAAAAGATTTAGGTGCAAAGAAAAAGGTCTTGAATTGGCCCACAGCTTGAAAAATGCCCAGAGCATAGTCATCTTCTTCGTTAGCCCTTTCATGGAACTACTTCACAGCGTGCATTGCCTATGCCACTGTTTCAATCCCAAATCCATAGGTGTCTTCTTCCTTAATTGGCAGTGACTTACGAGAATTTTTTACAGATCCAGCACTAGCGGCTGCGCCGGCTTGCCATGCACTAGATCTGTCCCTGACTCCTTGCTATGACAGACATATCATTTTTTGGGTGAGTGGGGAGAAAAACCTTTATTCGGTCAGTAATTATTTATAAATAGAGAAAAGCAGGGCACACTGACTGCAAGGTAAACCTCGTAGTTTAAGTTCCAAACATAAAGGTTCACGTGTCAAGTTAACGATTAGCATAATAGCGCATGAACTCTAGGATCTTGATTGAACATTTTGGACAGTTAATATTATTTATTGGATCAGTTAAGGGAATTTGGCGCAAATGGTCCAGAAAAAAATAGGTTAGTGCACGTTTGGTCCCAAAAAAAAAAAGGTAGCGCAAATGGTCCAGAAAAAATTAGGAAATTGCACGTTTGGTCAATTGGATGATTTTTCGCCCATTTTCTCTAACTTTTTCAAATAGTCTTATTTTGTCTTTTGTGACTCTAAATTGTTATGATAAATTGCATTAAAAGTCCACAACTTTTGAAAGTTATTAAATCAAGTCCTAAAAAATCCAATTTGTTTATATTAGTTCAAAATTTTAATTAAATTATACAATTTTATTTTTTTATCTTTTTATGGGAGAGAATTTTGTCCATAATTAAGTTTGTCTAATTAATTTGATACTAATTAGATAATTTTATCGAAAACTTTCAACGTAATAGGATTTCTTTACGTTACTTTAACATTTCAAAGTTTTCAACGTAAATTTAATTATTGTTCATAAATAATATTTTATTAGGAATATATTCTTTGTAAAAATATACCGAATACAAAGAATTAATAAAATCGAATCGAGAAAATTGGTTTTGGGGGTGCGGGGTGGGGCGGGGTGGGTAGGGTAGGTTTTTCTTCTTTTTTCTGGTTTTTTTAATTTCTTTTTTTTTCCATTTTTAAAACATATCCGGATTCGAAAATTCAAGCTCGTGAAATAAATTTTATTGATAAAAAGAGTTATTACAAGAAAGATATAGGCTTATTGCAACGAATTTTTTAATTTTCTGATTCGATTTTATTAATTCTTTGTATTCGGTATATTTTTTACAGTAATATATTCCTAATAAAATATTACTTATGAACAATAATTAAATTTACGTTGAAAATTTTGAAATGTTAAAGTAACGTAAAGAAATCCTATTACGTTGAAAGTTTTCGATAAAATTATCTAATTAGTATCAAATTAATTAGACAAACTTAATTATGGACAAAATTCTCTCCCATAAAAAGATAAAAAAATAAAATTGTATAATTTAATTAAAATTTTGAACTAATATAAACAAATTGGATTTTTTAGGACTTGATTTAATAACTTTCAAAAGTTGTGGCCTTTTTATGCAATTTATCATAACAATTTAGAGTTCACAAAAGGACAAAATAGCACTATTTGAAAAAGTTAACGGAGAAAATGGACGGAAATCATCCAATTGGACCAAACGTGCAACTTCCTAATTTTTTCTTGACCATTTGCGCTACCTTTTTTTTTTGGGACCAAACGTGCACTAACCTATTTTTTTCTGGACCATTTGCGCCAAATTCCCATCAGTTAATTACTTTTTGTTTACAACATTTGACTTGATCTAGCTAGTGCTGGTTTAGAAAATGCGTAGTTGAAAATTAGTTCAAATGATGAAAAGTTAGTATAATTAATTGTCAGAGTTAATTACTTTTAATTTATTTACATCAAATGATGAGTGTTTACTGTTTAATCATATTGTGTTCATAGACAAGGCTTTAGCATGTTCTCGTTTAAATGTTTTCTAACAAAAAATTTAATTTTTAGTACTGTTCAATCAAAGCCAAATTTTAATATTGTTAATATAATACTTCACTAACGCCACTACTATCATTATGCACACATTCTACAATCTCCAAATTAAAATATCAATTTTTAACAAAATAAAAATCTACTCGATCGAATAGAAGCTTATGCGTTTTAGAGAGTACATTTACAAACTGCAATGTAGAAATGCTTCATGCTGGAAACAACCGTAAAACCAAATTTAAATTTCATAACAGGTGAGACTATTCACACCCCAAAATTTACTAAGCACACTCCAATTAAAATTTGGACAATAATACCCCCAATTGAAATGACGAAAATACCCTTTTCACAATTAAAAAAAAACCACCCCGCCCCACCCACCCCACCTTCTTATTCAATTTCTTATCTAATTTTCTAAACACACCCCAAAGCTCTCAACGCTCCCCAATCTTAATCTCAACTCTCAAATATCTTCTCTCCAAATTGTAGTTCTACAATTATAGTGGATCATGAAAATGTGTTCTTCAATCGAAATGTAAGTGATTTCTGCCCTTTATTTTTCCACAAAATTGCATTTCCAACAATATGGTTCAATTTTTCGCGAGCTCTGTTCGACCAACATTAGCCGAACATAACCCTATAGGTTCGGCCTTTGTTGGCCGAGCCTATACAAGCCTTATTCGGTTGTGACTAGCCAACAACCATAGGGTTGTTCGGCCCTGGTTGGACGAATAGCTCACGAGATGTGTTGCCCAACCTCATGCAAATCAGCCAATTTTCACGCCAATTTGAAAAAAAATTAATATGGTATAACAACAACCAGCCCTAATTTCTAAAATTTGCTCAAAAAAGGTGCAAAAACGAGCAACTTGTTCGCTCATACTTTGCGAGAGTGAATATACCGGTTTATGGTGGGTGGGGTAAATTTTATTTTTTTATTTTTATTTTTTTAAGGTTAAGGGCAGATTTGGTAAGTGTGTGGGGTGTATTTAGCAATTTGGGGATTTTTTTAATATTTTTGGGTGGGGTGTGTGTAATAAATGTTGGGGTGTGAATAGTCCCACCCTTCATAAATTCTGTCATATTTTCAGAGTTGAAGTGGAAAATATATGTTTTCGCAAGTTGCACTAGGCACTACCCATGCACTGACTTGTTTCTTTGCTATTCGCCATATATATATTTACATATTGGAATTTTACATATTGGTGGACTCTAGAGTCTTTGACTCAAAAATTGTTGAAAGAATTGAGTCTAAATGATTTTATTGAATTAATTTTCCAATAATTTGTTGCTAGATAGTTGAACATGGCAGATTGGCTCTGTAGACTTGTCCAAGCAGACATTTTAGACCTAATCCCAGTATTCCACACCATATTTGGCATAAAATAAATGCAAATAGTTGGCTGATAAGTCCCTTTTATTGAGCGAGTGGCTATTTGTAAAAATAAGTGAAGCATAAGAATTAACATAGAAAAATTATTGTTATTTTGTAATAGCAAGACAATATTTTATCACATGTTTTCGGAGAAACAAGATGCCTAATTGCATATAAACCATGTGTTTATTTGAATTTTTAACAATATCATGTCAATTAGACAATTTGTTAATAGGAGATTAATGTTGAAGCCTTGAAGGCATGAAAGCCAAACCATTATTAGTTTGTATGCACGATATTAAAACGCATTTCTCCCATCTCTGGGCTACCTACTGCTTCTCCATGTATCAATTAAAGCAATCTATTTATAAACAGAGAGGTGATATTATTCATTTAATCGTGATCTCTTATCTATAAATGAACATTATTTATTGGCTAAGAATATATATGAGTATTTAGTATTCTAAAAGTATTTGGACTAGAGTTTAGTAGGCAAAAGTCTAATAGCCCAATTTCTAGAAACTTATTCTAGAGAAGACCATAAAAATTAAAAAAATATCATAATATTTTAAAGATACTTTTAAGACATATTTAAAGACATTTTAGAAGATAGATGAGTGTCAGACATTTTTTATTTCAGAATTTTATATAATAAATTATTGTCATTAGATTAATTGTGTGGTGGCAAAATCGTAACCATTGGTTAAAGAGGCACCAATAGTAATATAAATAGAGGTCGTTGTGATATTATTTCCTAGCTTTCATTTAAATCTTACTAACCTTTTTAAATATATTCCTACATGACATACTATTATTTTGCAGATTCAATTTACAGTTGTAAAATTTATGGCTTTACATACCCTATATTCTTTCTCTATATATCCCTATATTCTTATTTTCTATAAATAATAAAACATATTTTTCATATTTATTAAAAATACAAAGTCATGCTGAATAAAAATAATTATTCTAAAAAATAATTCACAGAAAATTACTAGTTAATATATAGACTTAAATTAATTTGCTTAAAAACACATTTACATAACTAGTATAATTAAATGACTTATTGGTCATGCTAACTAATATGCAAACACCGGTAATTCATATTAGTCATGCTAACTAATATGCAAACACGGGTAGTCGACGTTGTGCTTTCCCGTACGCAGCAACCAAGTTGGCACGGAGTTGTAAAAAATTTCGTAGCAACCCGCCAATTATGGCTTGGAAGAGAGTTGGTCATTTCAATCAACAGGTAGAGAAGAGCCAAAGCAAGCGTATGAAAACCAAGGGAGAGAAGCAGTGGCGTAGACAAGGGGGGTTGGACTGTGCTCTAACCCAGTCCTACTCCCCAAAATATTTTATATATTAGGTAATGTGTCTTTAAGCAAACGTGAAACTGTGGTGCAGCGGATGACTGTTCAGCTAGCATGTAGGAGGTCGGGTGTTTGAGTCTTGTTCTCTTCATAGTTTGCCTACATTTTTACATAACATTTATAAGCTTATTTATTTTAATGTTTTTCTTTTCCTTATTATTATTATTATTATTATTATTATTGTCTTTTCTTTTTATTTATATAATTTAGTTTTAGTTATGTAAATTTACGTAATGTGAAATTACAACTTTCTACTTAATTACCGATTAAATTAAACTCGTCGGTTATTATTTTTCTCTCTTCGAGTCAAAAAAATCCAGCTCCATATTTCAATAAATTTGTTGCTCTAATTTTTTAAATCTGCAACTTGAAGTTTGCAAGAGTATATCGATAAACTAATTTATGAATCGTATTGTTTTGGATTTAACTTATTTGTGTATCATATTTTGACTTTCGAATGCTCCATTTCTTTTTATTAATTTGACTATTTTCTTTTATTATTATTTTTTTTTGGTTTTAGTTTAGCTTCAATGACTTCATCCATTAAGTCACTCACTTCATGCGAGAAGAGTAATATCAAACGAAAAAATTGTTGTATACGAAATTTAAGGGGAATTTTTTATTTTTGAGTGGTTTTCTTTGCTACTATTCTGAGAAGGAGTTGTATTTTTTATATATTAGTTTTGGTGACAAATGGAAAAGATTATTATATTATTGTCATTTTCTTATATAGTATCAAAATTATTTCTTTTCATATTAGTAGTTGCTACTGAGATTTATTCTCGACCAGCTTAAAGACGAATTATGCAATGAATTTAGATATTAAATCTATTATATATGATTGTTAAGTTACGGATAATCGGCGGGGCCCATACTAATAGGTACACTGTATTATGAAAGTAAAATTTATCGGATTTTACCCCCCCTAAGATTCAATCCTGGCTACGCCCCTGGAGAGAAGCACTACCATTAGAACAATGAGATTATGAGAACATCCATTGGCCAGCTAGGTGCCGTCGGTTATATTTCCCTCGTGTTGTCTGCTATCATGCTCTTTATGTAAGGCATGCGAACACATTTCACAGAAGCAGCTAGTGAAAGCACAAGGAAAAATACAGAAAAACAATGCCTCAATCTTGGACTTATGGTGATATGTGAAGTCAAGAACCTAGAGAGAAGAAGAGAAATTTGGAGAAATTCGAGGACGCAATGTGATTTGTGAAGAAACAGAAGTCAACAATCTACCGAAGAAGAGAAATTTGGAGAAATTGAAGGATTCATTGTGATTAATTCGTGAAGCTAGAAAGCAGAAGTAGTTTCTGTAATCGATACAAGAGTGTTTATATAAACAGTAAAGTAGTAAACACTACCTAAACAAAGAAACTTGCGTAAAGCCGGTTAAAAAGAAACCAAATTTGTTCTCATCAATCATTGATGAGTTTTTTACGTGTCTCTCTCATTACAATTTGAGTAATGCCAGATCTCCACATAAAAAAAAAGTGTATGGAGATGTCCACACCCTAATAGGGGTATGGACCCTCCCACTTTCGGGGAATAATATGGTCATTTATTATTACCTTTATCAGGGTGTGGATTTGTGTGGTCCAATTTTTGTGTGGAGATTAAGAATTATCCATACAATTTTAAAAATTGGTTTAGAGGGTGATGTGATTGATTTTTTTATTTTTTAATTTTTTACAGATTTTTATATGAAAAAGGAGAGAGAACGAGGAGAGTTGAATGGTAAAAATTTATATAATATATATAGATTTTAAGAGATATATGAATATAATTAATTTAAAATAAAGAAAGAATGGATAAAAATAAATAAAAAATTATAAAAAGACATAAAATTTGGTCCCTATCGCATGCTTTTTATCATGTTTTCTTTTACGCAGCTGATATGTCCAACGTGGGGTAATGGCTACGAATGTCGTGCATGTGGGGGGTTTACTTTTTAACAAACGGGGGGTGCTGACGTGTATCGGCCTCTATATCCAATGGCAGGTTAATAGATTGAATTAAATTTTATTGCATTATTTATAACCTTTAATGTAATTGATTGATAAATTTTACTAAGAAATTTTACCTGATTATGATCCATTCGACATTAATGAAATAAAAAGTCTAAATCACTTAATTACACTTTTATTAAAAAAAAAAAGAAAAAGAAAAAAAGCCCAAAATATCACATTGAAGCCACAAAGAATTACAGTAGTGTGCACAATTGCGCACAGAGTTTTTATGGCTCATTTTTTTTAGAATTGTAGTAGTAGTAGTACTACTAACACTACTACTATTATTAGTATTATTATTATTATTTTATTTTTTAAAAAAAAAAATTTTCAATGACAAGCTCTAAGTCTGATGCTTAAGATGAGATCACTCCAGCGCAATCCACGTGAACTAGCATACACAGAGTAACATTGATCATAATTCTCTTCAAAAGGAAGACTTGCTTAAATAGACTTCTGGGAAAAATACGATGTGCGGATATCTGACAGCAACAAATAGTGCTGTTTGGGTTACAAAAACATAGCACTTTGAGAATAAATTTTCCTAGGCATCAGACATTGTTCCTCTCCAAATATATGATGAATGTAAACAAAATGCCGTACAACACAACTTGAATTAAAAAACACCATATCTGTAGGCCACAAATGTGGATGAAAAATGCTTGACAAGCTCCGAATGAAAAACCTCCGAAAGATTAGAGATTTCATAACCGAAAAATTATGTGACAACAAAATGAAACGTGTAAGAAACAAAATGGAGAAATAGGTTAGGAAAGATTAACAAGACGATTCCAAGTCTAAGAATTCCACCTACTGCATTTGCCTGGGCTTAATTCTTAGGAAGATGCTGTTTAATTGATTCCACAACTACCTGCATCACATTTCACACAGAATTAACGTCGTCATAACCACCGTTCCTAAAACAACCAGTGTTCAATAGATTAAATTTTCTGTTCCTCTAGTTATCATCGGTTTAAGAAAACCACTCTTGCTTCCGGAAATCATAAACTTCTAGGTTAGTTCAGACTGTTTTTTGTATTTTCCCACCTCTAATGGAATCTTCTTTTCAATAGGGAGAAATATTATGGCTAGCAAGTATAACATAAAGTCGAAATTCCACATAACAAAATCTTTTCTGCCATCATTGAATACAATGTACGCTTTCATTTTTCCCCACTTTGTTTGATTATTTGCTAATCTATAATTACGGGAGTGAAAAACTAGTTTTACCCTTCCATCGTAAGACAGTGATGCAAATATCCAGGGTTCTCGAGAACTCCAAGCAAGGTCTGCAGCCAAGTGAAGACAGTTAAATTGAGTTAAGCAAAGAATGTTAATGGAGTTTCAGATGCTGCAACAATTACCATAAACACTGTCTTCATAGTCCGTGTACGAATGAAGCAACGGATCTACCCTCCTCTTAGGTGATTCCACCAGGCTGCCAAAATCAGAAAAAGGATGAATATATTTTAATGGTCAGATAATGGCATTGAATTGGGCTTGTGAAGATAATAAGGACCTTCCAGAAGGAGCAGCATCTTTGCTTGGAGGAGTCAGCCATAAATTGACAGCTGAGTCAGTTCCAGCACTCTACAACATTTGGAACTGTTAGGAAAAAAACCAGTACCTAGAAAATATCACTCCCTTTCTAAGAAGCAGAGAGAGAGAGAGAGAGAACCAAAATCAAGCCTTCATACTCCGGATTACATTTAACTGTCCATGTCCTGTCGACAATATCAATATTTTCGGAAGTCAAATAATCACTACTAATGAATGAAGGATTATGTTCACTGAAAACTACCACCATAACACAACAAACATGAGAAACACAAGAGTGCTGCAATCTTGTAGGGGCTAGCCTAAAAGGTTCATCGTGCTTTATAGGATACAGGACTTGCTTTCTACATACAGGGGAATAAACTCTAAGAAAAGGAAGAAATAACTTGAACAAAAATAACCAGTTGGAGACATCAGAAACTAGAGGCAAATTAAAGTAGGGATGTCCATTATTTGCAAAAATACCAGTGTGAATGTCCAGGGAGCTCGAAGACTGGAAGCTTCGGCTTCCTGAGGTCCCATATATGTATCCCAGACTCATCTTCAGCGGTTACCTGAGAAATGTAAACAGCACGTGTAAGATCATCTTTTAGAGAGAGAAAGATTGAGGGCTTTGAGAGATGTGCTTCTTTCGCGTAGTTTTTAGCAGTTAAAATGGTGTTCAGGCGAATAAGTAGTTTAAATTTAAAAAATGTCAAGGGCCTGTAGAATATGTGTGGCTGAAAATGAGTTTGATGAAATGCTTTCTGAAAAAAAAAAAAAAAAAACTAAACAAGCTCTAATTGCAATTAATACGAGAAAAATGAACAAACATTAAGAAAGACCAAGGGAGAGAGACCAAGAAAATATTTTTATGTTTTATTTCTTTTCTAATAGTAGAATACAGATCATTACCAGGGTCGGTGCCATACTTCTCATTGTTGTGTTGATTATATTTGTAATGGATGGAGAAAATTGTGAATACACAATGCGTATTTAACATTATTATAAACTGTTATAGACATTTATAATAGATATGTTTATAAATGATTCTTAAAAGTTAAACCACTTCTCATCCACATAATTCATAGAAACCACAAATACTATCCACTTCTCTGCCACTTATTTCTTTCATTTCTTTTGTTATAAAACTGTTGTTTATCAAAAATATCCAAACACAATTAACATAATGATGGCCCTCAGCAGGTCGATTATGCATCAAAAAATTCTAGCTTCTTTCAACTGAGGCACCCTTCTATTCCTCTATGGGTTACACATTTTTGGTACAGTACAATACTTTTGTCTATGATTGCACAGTGCATTATTAGCCGCTCTTTAATCTTTTACCCCGTTAGCCAATCACTTTTATCACTTTTTACCACTTTTTTATCCATTCTTTCTTTACCATAAATTAATCACATCCACATATCTCATCACATCCACAAATCTCTACCACTCAACTCCACTCATTGTCTCTCCTCTTTTACATTAAAACCCTTTAAAAACCATTATAATTTATTCCCTATCACCCTTTTTGTATTGCTTTAGTTTCTATCAGTTCTTGAAGGGATTAGACAACATAGGAAATAGTAATCTTGTCCATAAATTTTATATTATATGAAGATGATGTGATTGGAATGTCAAAGATAACATGCATGAATGGGAAATAAAACAAAAAGGTCTTCTGAACAAAAGCATAATCAATAAAAATAAAAGTAAAGAGCATAATTGATGTGCAGAAACTCACTCATTAGTGGCCAATTATCTAGAAGCAAAGAATGGGAACCTAGATTGTCAGCCTAATGTGAAACCTATGACCTATCCCATCTATAAATGCATGTGCATGCACAATACAAGTTCATATGGCCAGTCGTCCATCAATATCGCATGCAATCATTACCATTACATATATACAAAATGACATCCTTACAACTGACAGCATTGCAAATGAAATGCTTGAATCAATTCGCAGCTGGATACTTACGAGTATGTATCTCTTTTTCGTGTCATAATCCACATTACGGACATGAGTCTGCAGAATTGAGTTAGTCATCCTGAAAATAAAGATGAACCTCAATATTTATAGTAAACATCATGAATCTTTATCATTGGTCATCTAACTTCCAGATAAGAATAATAACAAGCAATAATCATGAGGTCAATCTGGACCTATTTTAGAGGCACCAGGAGTTTGCAAGAATCAAGTGACTGACACATGGTTCACTTAGGCCTTGTTCTATACACATCAAATTTCACTAAACTTTTCTCTCATTATTTTCAACTACTTCTACAATTACTTTACACTCCCTCTGTCCCACATTTATAGTCCACTTTAGTTTTTTACACAAGGATTAAGAATGGTTTTGGAAAAGTAAATTTACAAACAAATTTCATTTAATACCCTTATATAAATGAATAGAAGTAAGTGTATTTGTATTTTCAATGATATGGGTGTGGTATAATTGTAAATGAATATGAAAAATGCGACTAAATATAAAAATGGGACTATATATGTGGGAAAACCCAAAAAGGAAAAGTGGACTATATATGTGGGATAAAGGGAGTATTTTTTAATATATTGTCTCCAATTTTCAGCCACATATCAACACGTAGTTCGAGTAAATCAAATTTAATGTGGGGAGAACAAGGCCTTAGATGAATAGATGGTGACTGGAATGGAAAGTTCTACACATGTTAATATGAAATGTTCAGCAGACGCACCATTAACCATGAACGTGGCGTAATGTCTTGACATCAACCAAATGTGGTGGAAAAGCAAAAGAGTGAAATATTACGTTCCAGATAGTACTGACGTCTCATTGTGAAGTAAAGGCATATATTAAATGTGGAAAGTAAAAAAAAAAAATTGCAGAGGTTTACAATTTACTTAGGGGACCATCAAGACAAAACCAACTATTGAAAACTAGGCAAAGATCTGGATTTGTTATTAACATACTTCATTGTTCGCAGATCCCAAAGTTGAATAGATGATTCACAAGTTAGGGCAGCAGCATTAACGTCATGCGGATCCCAAGCTCCACCTGATAAATAATGGAGCATGCCTGCTGATTCTTGTGATTGTACCTATATTGTGCATCAAGACCTGAATAAGAATTAGCCCATGAAATCGAACGGATAAATACCATTATATCGATCTTAAGGAACGTCTCCAGTAATCATAATTTCATCTCCGTTGAATGCGCGACCATCATTACGTGAAGAAAATATAAATACAACATACACACATTTCAAGTAAATGGGGCAGAGACATGAGCAATCAATCTCAAATATATTCAGTCACTTAGTTATTCTGCAAAATTAAAAACGAATCAGCATAAACACATAAGTCATGTTGCCAACACGCAACTAAATAAGCTGTTCTACAAGAAATACCGGGCAGCCTTCTTTACAGTATCAATGCTCCATAAAGAGAGATTCTGCTCATCCATACTAACTAACTTGTCATGCTTTCCGGTAGGCCACCACAATACACTACAAAGACAATGAGCATTCAATCCCCTTCTGTACTCAACTAAACCAAAACTATCTCATTTCAATGAAAATCAGAATAAGATGAAATTGTCTTGATAGCAGCAAACATTGGAAGCATGTAATGTTGAATGCACATTTCGTTACACTTTTTCACGCTACAACAGGAACACAACAAAGTAACATTTCATTACTGTGTACGTTTTGCTTCTTTTTACAACAAATCATATTGGTGTTCAAGTGAGTAGCAGCAATCTACTTAAAAGTCAAAAAGAAAAACAAAATTTATCGTTGAACGAAACAACTCCAGGCGGAGTACTTTGTATCAGATCTTTAGCAAAAGGGAAATAATTACCCAGAAAAACAGAAATAATTACCCAGAAAAGCAGAAACAACAAATTTTGAAAACCGCAAGACTCATGAGTGGCATTCCTGTTAGAAATTAAATTGGCAAGAGACTTGACTAGATTCGGAGTTAAAGAATTTTACTTAAGTCATATGAGGTATGAAAGCAAAATAAATGCCCTGATTTTCATTTGTTTCGATGAGTATCAACATAAATACCCCCCCCCCCCCCTTTTCTCTCGCTCTCTCCCCCAGTCCACTCAAGGGTCTATAGAATCAAAACCACATTATGAGATAGAAACATAATACTCTTAGAACAAAAATGTATTCCAACTTCCTTTTATTTTGAAAATAATAAATCAATAATATGGACAATTGCATTTTACATTTTTATCCATTTTCTGCTTCCATCACACAGTTTAGCCATGAATTGATAAAACGCACCGTTTAATCTTTGAACTGTGAGCATCGAGAGAAGCTACTCGTTCAAGTTGTGGGGAATTCTGCTGGCCATATAACTCTGGGATTCGCCATATAGCTGCTCCATATGATTCACCTTCAGGAAAACAGAAACATTTGGAGAACTGGGAGACTAACAAATGTGGAAGTTCATATAAGCCGAAAAGCAATTCAGGAAACAATCCCCAACTTACCCGAAGAGAAGACAGTAGAGAATATTCGTTGATCAAAAGGACAAGAAGCGAGGTCCCAAATTTCATTAGGATGCGAGAATAAACCTTCGCAGATCAATTCAGTACCCCCAGACGAAAGCCTTATCAAATGCACCTGATATTTGAAAAATCGCATTCCATCACACACACACATACACACACACACATTGCTATCAATATTGAATCAACGGGGAATATTGAAACGACCTCGTTTTCTTCTTTGAGACTAAGAGTGCCGGCGAGGAAACTGGTGTGATCCGTATCTGCTTTCACATCGGAAATGCATCTAGCCTAGAATCAAACTTCAAGTCAGAATTTTTCCCTCAGAATTAGGGTTTTATGAATCAACGGCATAAAATTAAGATGGTAGCAGTTGACCTGATATTTTAGACCATAGCCGACTCCGGTTGATCCACCTTGCATTGTACTACAATTGCCAGAAAATTCGTGAATTTGGGAAAAGAAGAGGCGATTTGAGCAGAGCAATTGAAGAAAACTGGTGAAATTTGATGGGGGAAGCCTATATCTATCTCTTCTTCCGTGGGTTTTGAGGTAAGACTCTTCTGTTTGGGCAGCAGTAGAGGAAATTCACAAGGTCAGTGACAGAGATGCGATGTACACATTTTTTTCAAAATTAATTTATTCAATTACCAACACTTTAATTTTTCTTTTTTTTTTCTTTTTTTTTTTCCCTCTTGCCAAAGGCCTACACTTTATTTATCAAAGCGTGTTAGCATGCAAATTTTAATTTATTTTTTATAAAATTCAAGTAATGATAGGGACGGATCGGCTCTGTTTCCCACAGTGGGAACAGAAGCCAATTCCCACGCTTACGTGGCGTCACCTCCCACGCTTACGTGGCGCCACCAGGTGGCGCCACGTAGCCACGTAGGCAGGTAAAAAATTTTTTTAAAAAAATATTTTTTTTAAAATTTTTTTTGATATCTACGTTAAGTTAGATGAATAATACATAACTGTCACCTGATAGCGGAGGGTCTCACCCGACCTCCATAATTTTTTTCCCCGACTGTGGGTACTAGTGGGCACCAGAGCCGAACTGATGATAGGGAATCCTTTTAACCGTGTGTTTGATTGCAAAGTTGGAAAATGGTTAGAAGGAAAACGTTTTCATGGTAAATGAATTTCGGGAAAAGGTTTTTCAGGGAAATGGTAGTTGTAGGTGTTTGATTGGGTTAATTTGAAAGTTGGAAAATAATGTTATTTTCCTTATTTTTGAGTTTTTTTTAATGAAATTTGATCATTTTTCTTATCTTTATGGTTAAAGTAAATTGTCCATTAAAAAAGAAGAAAAAAAAGTATCAAACTTTTCCCGGAAAACAAAAACCGCATCCCCCCAAGGAAAACGTTTTCCTCCAAAACAAGGGAAAGAACGGATTTGAGAAAAGTTAGAAAACCTTTTCCAGGAAAAGAAAATGCAATCAAACACACCAAAACCCGGAAAAATGTGAAAAAATGGTTTTTTCCTGGAAAATATTGTCCAATCAAACACACCCTAAAAGTTTTTTACCACTTTTTTATCCATTCTTTCTTTACCCTAAATCAATCACATCCACATATCATATCACATCCACAAATCTCCACCATTCAACTCCACCCATTCTCTCTCCTCTTTTACATTAAAAAACTTTAAAAACCATTAAAAATCAATCCCTATCACCCTATCAAATTTGATCAAATAAATCACATTCATATATTAATTATACTTTTAAATCTCTACCATTCAACTTCACTAATTCTCTCTCTTCCTACTCATAAAAATATATTTTAATTTATATGCTAACACACACATAATTTAGGGCGTGTAGTTTTAATTTAGTGTTCAATTTGGGCACTGTAATGTGTCCAAATCATAATTTCAAGATTAAACGTTATTTAGACAAGATTGAAACATGTTTTTTATAACACAGGTAAAGATTGAAGTGTATAAACAATAATTGTACCATGTGATATACATGCTCAATAATATACCTTACTTTTTGATAGATTTGAGTCCTATGATGTTCAAATGGGAGGAGAAATTAAATGAAGAAACGTTGAAATTTACAAAAAAATGTGATTCTAAAAGAGAATAAAGTAGAAGTTTCAAAAAATAAAATAAAATAAAATAAAATAAAAGAGATGGATTTAAATATTTTTAGAGCCACCGGATAAACGCTTTTACTATCAGTGATAAATACGTCAACAAAGATATTCTTAATTTTAGAGTTAGCCATTGATAATGAGCAAGGGTCAATACTCATTCGTCTAAAATGTTAAATAACGTTATTTATCTTCTTGAAGGAAAATTTTTTGTGAATGATTCAACCAGTTAAAGGACGTGGACAAATCTCATTGAAAAGTGTTAATACTATTTTTAGGGTTTTTTTTTTCCATGGAAAAAATAATGTTATTATTATTATTTTCACGACAACTACCACATTAATATTATTTTTTTTGCATTTTTACTTGTTAAAACATTAAACAATTTCTAGGTATAGTAGTGAATTGTTACGACCCGAATTTTCGCTAATTAAATTTTGGCTACTACTTGGTCAAAGCCGATGATTATGGGTCAAAGTCAAAGTTTTAAAGGAATTTAATTTGGTCTATCGAAAGTTTAAGGATTTGATTGATTTAATTAAAAGTTCATGGATTACAGATGCAACATAAGTTCTCAAGGACCAACTTAAATCAGACAAATAAGAGAAAGGGGGCCTTATTGCAATTATATATAAGAATATATGCATATATATATTAGATAACAAACAAGCCCCGAATTGGAGTCGTGGATGGCAAACCAGAAGGCCAATCGTGAAAAAGAAAAAGAGAAAAAGAAGGGAAAAAGGAAGGAAAAAGGAAAAAAAAAGAAGGAAGGAGAAAGCTTGGATCTGTTGTGGTTTCGCGTGGTAAGTGTATTTCTTGATTTTATCTTATGGAATTTGAGGTAAATTAGAAATTGATTTTATGGTTTTTACCAATAGATATTGGGGATTCAAATTTATCATTATTTTGGATTGATTTGGTGTTATTAAGATGTTATTTGGCCCTAATTAGATATTTTGTAGTGAAATTGATGGTAATTGAGTTGTAGATGATAAAGTGGATTGAAACTCACATTACCTAGATGTTGGAAATTTGGGAATTTATTTGTGATTCAATTGGATGGTTCCAACGGTATGAAATATGGTAAAACCAATGAAAGAAGTGGGATAAAGCAACGAAAGGGGAAAAATTAGAGAATGTTAGAAAAGTTAAAACTTGGTATTGAATGTGGGCGCGATTGGTTGGAAATTCATGTGTACAGTGTTTTGATTAGAATACCGCTGTTATTTCGTGTGGTGACGAGACGATTGAAGCCTACCAACCTAATTAGAAGCGATTCGTAGTTTGAGTGGAAAAATTATATTTTTCATAAAATAGCATGTTTTAAATCCCAATATGCTTTTAAAGATTTTCACGACATGTTATTGTAAATGAATGTTTCAGCAAGTCATGGATTTTATTAGTAGCGTTTCCTTTTCAAAAGAGATCATATGAAAATCCTTTCAAAACCATCACAGTACCTCGTTAGATTTACCCGCTCAGACTGCGTTGTGATGTGTTCCACAGATGTATGACCGTAATTATAGAGGTCTTTGGGACCCACTTTCAGACACATATAGGCTTTGGGCGTGTATGCAAGTGCTTAGCCTTTGGGGCTTGCTCTCACAGATGACCGATATTCAGACACAACAGACTTTTGGGCGACACACCACGTGTATTGAGAGTACTCTACACAAGTGTGTTGTTGCTCGTTGGTACTTTTGATGTTATTTTTAAGTAAATCATTTTTAGTTACGTAATCTGGCCAGAAAGCAAAATCCGCTTTGAAACAAAGATAATTAGTGTGGTTCACTAGAACAATTTCGATTATTAGTATTACCTCGATGGTTTTCAATTGTTTATGATATTTATGCATTTGATTATAAAGAGATTTTATGAAGGTATTTCAGATGGAAAGCTACGTATATTTCTGAACTTATCCACTCACTGAGTTACAAAACTCACGTGTTTTCCCATAACGTTTTCTTATAGGAAAGACTGAGCTTGAGCATTAGTGGATTGCCTGTGGAGTTCGTAACCGACCACCATAGTACTCAGATGATACATGTTTTTACTTGGCAAATCGTCATATTTTGATATGCTGTCAAATATGATTGAAGTTTTAATTTATTTATTATAACTATTTTTTTTAAAACATTGGTTTTAGAATTATTCATCATCTCCACAATTATAATTCTTTTATCACAATTTCTACATATGATATTAAATATTTTCGGATAGGTTATTCGAATTTGTTTAGGAAGCCCTTTTATAATTATTATAAGCTCATTTTAGTACAGAGAAATTATAATTTCATGTCAAGTTCAGCTTGCCTTGACAGTGGGTCCAGTATTAGGCTGGCCTCCATTGTCGGCGCACGCCACGTGTCAAGTTATTAGAGATAATTTGGGACGGGGCGTGTCAAGTGGTATCAGAGCATGATCCTGTTTTCAGAAGAGTTGCACCATGTATTTTCTCCAAGTTTAAAAAAAAAAATGCATAAAACATTTTCCTTGAAACCTTTAAAATCTCTTCACATGCATTTAAATTTTCAACGTATCACTCGTGTCTTCAAAAAAAAAAAAAATCATGATTTACGGTGGCAGAACTCATGGGCAACAACATCCATTGCTTCAAGCTTCACATCTTCTTGGATGAGAAGAGGTTAGTATGATCGATGAGTAATTTCTTTAGTACTGTTATTGATAGAATAAAGAGTTGTGGCTCCAGGTAACTAGTTGACCAAGAGACTTTCTTGAGCATTTCTTTTCCATTGCCAAAAGTTGATAAGTGTTACTCAACTTGAATGAGGTATTGATGGTTGATAAAGCTTTTTAGAATGAATATGATGATTTAGTTATACTTTGGTTTCATGACTTGAAGTATTGAAGCTACTAATTATGTTGATTATCATAGGAGTCATATCGGGTTTATTAAGAACTGTTTGATTCAAGGCTTATTTATTTCATTAAATATTGATTATCGGTGATCATATGACGGCGTAATCTCGATGTGGGGAAAGGATGTATATGTGGATTTTCACGTATAATGAGGTGAATTAGAATGAAGATATTAGATATTGTATTTGGGGGAAGGTGTCTGCTATGTTCTTAGGGATGCCAATTAGGAGGGTATCATAACGGATATGATAGATGATGATTATGATTATCGTTTCAACACAGATTACTATGGCGGTAAAGTCTATTTTGTTGGAAAAATATGGATTGAATTTTTCATTTAGGAAATCTAGTGAGGGTTGCTTCTGGCATTAAATTACGAGGGGAATTCTTGTATTGGTGACAATAATTATTGTAACAGGAATATATCATCAATAGGGTTAAATGGATGTTTTGATGTGATTGCGGGAATGGTGTATTAAGGAATTAAGTTATTAAGGAATTAAGTGGAAGTTTATTGTAATTATATTTACAAGAACGAAAGAGTACCGAGTTCCTTAGGATTGAATTTGGTTAGTGATCATCTGGAAGCACGTGGTTCTTAGCCACAATTATGGAAATATTGATGGAGTTTAATTGGATTTTGGTAATGCACGTGAGCATTTTAGAAAATTGAGCATTTGGAGATCTCTTGAGACATGAGATAAACTATTTGTAACCTTAAATTTTGATTCGATACAATGACTTGGTAATCATGATGGTTGTGAGGAATAATATAGACAATGAGACGATTCAGATTATCGTGAGAAACACAAGGAGATGGTAAAAAGTTGTGGAGATTAGTATGTTTAAGTAATGATTTTTTTTATTCTCATGATGGATTGGATATTGCGACTAGTAATTATTTGATTGGTGAATTTATTTATATTTTTGGGAAATTCAGATAGAGAATGACCTACTGCATTCAAGGTAAACTATTTAAATGGTGTTTATGGAAGTTTGTATCACTATTGTGGATCAAGTCTGGTCATATGGGCAATTTTCAAAGGTATGTCAATTATGTGTTCTAGACTAAGTTATTTTTGGAATGCTTAACGGTTTGACCATGGACGAAAGTTTGATTATGGAAAATTTGTGTAATTGTGGAATGAAACCTTGTTGCCTCGGAAGTTTAGAAGAGAAGTGATGGACCACTTAGTTGACAAGCGTAAATTTAGCAAGGTAAGCTATTGGTCCTACAGATATGCCATACCAGAAATTAGTCAGACAAAGGATTCCGGTTGGAGAATGAAGATCATGTAAAGGTCAAGTATTCTCATCCTTATGGGTACAGTTAACTGAATTTCGAGGACGAAATTCTTTAAAGAATGTAAGATTGTTACAACTCGGTTATTCTATTTTATATTAAGCCATTTTATGGTCAAAATCACATTATTTTTGGGTCAAGGTTGAGGTATTACAGGATTTAATGGAGAAATCAATAATTTAGGTTCTAAGTAACTAGATTCCTCTATATCCAAGTTCATTGAATTTCGAGGACGAAATTCTTTTAAGGAGGTAAGGTTGTTACGACCCGAATTTTCGCTAATTAAATTTTGGCTACTACTTGGTCAAAGCCGATGATTATGGGTCAAAGTCAAAGTTTTAAAGGAATTTAATTTGGTCTATCGAAAGTTTAAGGATTTGATTGATTTAATTAAAAGTTCATGGATTACAGATGCAACATAAGTTCTCAAGGACCAACTTAAATCAGACAAATAAGAGAAAGGGGGCCTTATTGCAATTATATATAAGAATATATGCATATATATATTAGATAACAAACAAGCCCCGAATTGGAGTCGTGGATGGCAAACCCAGAAGGCCAATCGTGAAAAGAAAAAGAGAAAAAGAAGGGAAAAAGGAAGGAAAAAGGAAAAAAAAAAGAAGGAAGGAGAAAGCTTGGATCTCTTGTGGTTTCGCGTGGTAAGTGTATTTCTTCAATTTTATCTTATGGAATTTGAGGTAAATTGCGAAATTGATTTTATGGTTTTTACCAATAGATATTGGGGATTCGAAATTTATCATTATTTTGGATTGATTTGGTGTTATTAAGATGTTATTTGGCCCTAATTAGATATTTTGTAGTGAAATTGATGGTAATTGAGTTGTAGATGATAAAGTGGATTGAAACTCACATTACCTAGATGTTGGAAATTTGGGAATTTATTTGTGATTCAATTGGATGGTTCCAACGGTATGAAATATGGTAAAATCAATGAAAGAAGTGGGATAAAGCAACGAAAGGGGAAAATTAGAGAATGTTAGAAAAGTTAAAACTTGGTATTGAATGTGGGTAGGCGATTGGTTGGAAATTCATGTGTACAGGTTTTGATTAGAATACCGTTGTTATTTCAGGTGGTGACGAAACGATTGGGGAAGCCTACCAACCGAATTAGAAGCAGTTCGTAGTTCTGTGAGTGGAAAAATTATATTTTTCATAAAATAGCATGTTTTAAATCCCAATATGCTTTTAAAGATTTTCACGACATGTTATTGTAAATGAATGTTTCAGCAAGTCATGGATTTTATTAGTAGCGTTTCCTTTTCAAAAGAGATCATATGAAAATCCTTTCAAAACCATCACAGAGTACCTCGTTAGATTTACCCGCTCTGCACTGTTGTGATGTGTTCCACAGTGTATGACCAGAATTATAGAGGTCTTTGGGACCCACTTTCGTACACATATAGGCTTTGGGCCGTGTACGGGGGTGCTTAGCCTTTGGGGCTTGCTCTGCGCGCGTATGACCAGATATTCAGACACAACAGACTTTTGGGCGACACACCACGTGTATTGAGAGTACTCTACACAAGTGTGTTGTTGCTCGTTGGTACTTTTGATGTTATTTTTAAGTAAATCATTTTTAGTTACAGAATTCAGTTTCAGAAAGCAAAATCCGTTTGAAACAGTATAATTAGTGTGGTTCAGCTAGAACAATTTCAGTTATTAGTATTACCTCGATGGTTTTCAATTGTTTATGATATTTATGCATTTGATTATAAAGAGATTTTATGAAGGTATTTCAGATGGAAAGCTACGTATATTTCTAAACTTATCCACTCACTGAGTTACAAAACTCACGTGTTTTCCCATAACGTTTTCTTATAGGAAAGACTGAGCTTGAGCATTAGTGGATTACCCGTGGAGTTCTGAGCCGACCACCGTAATATTCAGATGATTCATATTTTAACTTAGCGATTGTCATATTTGTATATGCATGTCAAATATGGTTGATGTTTTATTTATTTATTTATTTATTATAAATATTTTTTTTTAATCAATGGTTTTTGAATTATTCATCATTTTCTCAATTATAATTCTTTTCCCACAATTTCCGCATATAATGTTAAATACTTTCGGATTGGTTAGTCGAATTTATTTACGAAACCCATTAATAATTTTTATAAGCTCATTTTAGTACAGAGAAGTTAAAATTACATGTCAAGTTCAGTTTGCCTTGGCGGTGGGTCCAGTGTCAGGCTGGCCTCCATCGTCGGCGCACGCCACGTATCAAGTTATTAGAGATAATTTGGTGCGGGGCGTGTCATGAATACCCTAAGTTTCTTGTTTGCCATTTTCTATGAAAAATCAAAATTAAGTGAGAGTTAATTTTGATTTTCTATAGAAAATGGAATTGATTTTCATTTTCCATGTATTAATAATTACAATTAGACACACCCTTGATTTATTGGTGTGGAGATAAAATAAAAAATAATTTTAAAAAAATTGTGAGTATTGTTTAAAGAAGGTATGGAAAAGATCTAAACACGTCAAAATGGACTTTGTGATCTTAGTGATAGGGTAAATTACTATCGAACATTTAACTTTGATGATAGGTCACAAACTTTTATTTCTACCCTCTAGTTTCTAAATTTTCAAACGTTAACGTTGATTGTAAGCAAAGTCGTCGAAGTATGAACCAAGTCACAAACTTTTTGATTTCCGTCCTCTAGGGTAAATGGAGAATGTGGTGTATTTGACAAGATTGAAATTTCTTTATTCGATATGCAACAATACAATCTCTCCAAAACAATAAATCAATAATACAAAGAAAGTTGCAAAAACAAGTGCATTCATGACTTAGTGCACATCGACCAAAAATATTCTCGTGCACTGAGGTGCACCGTAAATACGATTCTCTCGGAGTCTTTTATAATCACGTACAACCTTCGTTTTGAAGTCAAATTATAGCAAAAAACTTTGATCATGGTGGCCACGATATCGCTAGAAAAATTTTCGAATTATTAAAACTCCACCCCGTTATGCTAGATCTGGATTGAGTCTCGAATTTCAAAACGAAGATCATGCACAATCGTAAACCGTAATGTCGGCGCACCCAGTTGCATGAGAACAAGCCTATCATATTGACATCAGTTGAAAGTTCAATGCACTTATTCAAAATCTATGACATATGGAGACCAATTGGCAAAGTACAATAGTATGTTCCAAATCATTATACTGCCACGAACATAGCAAAAAATCTAATTAACTACAAAATTAAGTAGTACAATTCAAATAAATCAACGATAATTCAATAGTGTTACATCAGCTTGAGTAATGATATAAATTATCATGTCATCATTCATTATAACATGATAGTGTCATATCATAGGGTATCATGGATTATTCTCCCATAGCGGAGATCAAAGATATTTAAACCATATCACCATATTTTCATAAAACAATCATTCTATATTGCAAAACAATCACACACAACGAAGGTCGTATATGATCCAAAAATACCCGGAAGTGCCGTAACTATAGCATACCTTGGTGTTTTGGAACATTCATGCTATTAAGATAAATATCCATCAGATTTGAGTTATATGAGGTGTTTCAACTAGTTAGACCATCACAATTTTTGTCTCACAACTTGGCATCTACTGGATCCTTGGATGCTCCAAAAATCTCTACTTTAATTCTATATATAAATTTATAAGATATTCTATCCTCTAACAAACACCCCCTTCTCTACAAAGACCCTTAAAACCGAAACTATTTAAATAATTAGACCCAATGAAGTAAAGGGTCAGTCTCAATATTGAGTCATCAAAATGGCTGTATAAGTTTCCGACACAACACCTAACTATATTCTTTTCGAGCACCTCAGACACAAAATTTATCTTCATGTTCAAAGATTACCTTTCCAGCCAAGCCCATGTCAGAGTTCAATCTTCAGGAAGCTCTAAATGCCGAAGCTCCAAGAAGAAAAAAGCAACTTCCTGGCAGATATTGCATGTTTGTTTTGCTTAAAAGTTACTTCTCCAGAAAGTAAGTTTCAAAAGTAACTTCGAAATTCATGTTCTGTAAAATAACTTAGAAGCTCGGCTTTCTTTACAGTCAAGGGGAAGACGTCCATGCATGCCAACAAGTTTGGTCAATCTGAAAGCAACTCATCAAGCTCAAGATCCTCAGGCATCATTAAAGCATCGTAGTCCAAGCTTGTTCGATTATGAAAAACTTTTTCTTGCTCGTTACTCAGGTCTTCATCTTCTTCAGGATCAGACCATTCAAGTTCATCATCCATGTTTTGATCTCCAGATGCTACATCTGTGTCTTCTTTCTTATAAGTAACAGAATCCTTTCCTTGCTTTAGCTGACCCGGATCCATCTTTGCTAAGGAATCAGAATTTTCACAAATACAGGAAGATGGGTTTTCGTGAAATTCACCCCTGCCTGGTCTCACCTCTTTTGGCTCTCCCATGAAACCTCTCTGAAACTTACGGACTCGGGATGCAAATTCTCCCCAAGTCATGTTATTGCGGTTTAAGAACAGTCTGTACAGTTTCTTGGCATTTGGGCGGATCGTAGGCTTGTGTCCAAAATATCTCCTGTAATCAAAGAGGTATAGATTCATCAGTGGGCAATCAAAACAAACAAATACCAAACAAATTTCGTATATCAAACAAGCATACCTCCGCCCTGCTAATATTTTTGCCATATTTCCGTTGTTATTGGTAACAAATACATCGCTTTCATCACATACTATAAAATCTAGTGCAGCCATACGAGCAGAAAAGGCAGAAAAAGGTTCCAACTCTTGCTTGCTGGCGATAGTGTCTTTTGAATAGAAGTTGGGGAAAAGTGCCTTTAAAGGGGCTAACGTTTCTTCTCCTCCATATACCTCTCCAGATGCCACATAAATATGAGTATCTCTGCCATAACCAAGTGCCCTGAGCATCAGACCGACTTCCTCAGGAGTAAGAGGGCATCTTCCTTGCCTCCTACCCTTATCTGGATTACTGATCTGCAGATTAATCAAAAGTATGATTCATATTTCCTGATAGAATCAACAAACTGGAACTGGTTTTGGTTCCTCTTTTCCACACAAAGATATACAGATATAAAATCTGATCTGTACCTTAAACATAATTCTTATGTCTATGTGAAATTAGAAGCAGCTTCATCTTGGATCTCGATTACTTTTAACTACACCTTAAAATCTTCATAGAAAAATCGATTTGAAATTCGTAATGGAGTCAAGTCTCATCAAGAATGGGAACATTCAACCCCAACCCACAGATTAGAATTGTGAACAACTCATGGCTTGTGGAATATATATCAGCAGCAAGACTTCCTATTTACGATTTTATCAAACTAAGAACAAATGTGAGGGCTTACATGTAATGTTTTCCACCTCCTCCGAATTTTACCAAGTTCCTTCCTCTCCTTGTCTCCTCCACCATAGTAGCATCCAGAGAAGGCTAGCATATCAGGTTCAAACCTGTAAAGAACAAGCACTCTCAGATTAGAATATTTTATCCTGATAGTAAGAACAAAAATATGGTTCACGAATTCTAGTATCCCATCAGTTCATGCATATTTCAACAAAATCAATACTAAGACCTTGTAAACTAGCAGGTTGCAAATGCAACAGATAAACCTTTGATAGAAGTGCTATAAGACGAGTTCAATATAGAATCCCGATAAGAATCTATACATGCACCAATGGAAATGAATAAGAGATGGAAGCAGGCAAACAGAAAAGAAATCAGAAAAATACAGGATATCATTTACCTGAGATGAAGCGCAATATAATGCTCAGTATTCATCCTCATTCGCTGAACTAACTTCGCACCCATTTCAAGGATCGGGTTCGTGAACTTCAGTGCATGGTAATTGACTCTGCACCTGAGTTTTTGTAAATCTGTCTGCAGTCTATTTGACAGTCTGTAGTCATATTTGGTCAACATAACAGCCTGCCACAAGGATGCATCTAAAAGTTACTTGCTTTTTTTTCATAAGAAACAGAACTTTTATTTATGATAAAATCTAAAAGTTACTTGCTTTGAACGGAAATAATGTCAAGCAAGGCAAAAGTCACAGAAATAGCAATCAGCAGAGAAGTTTAACATACTCTTATCCTCAGAACTAGGTTTCCCAGCTGCATAATTACTTGTTCAAATGTAATAGAACTACGTAGAACCAGGCATAATTTTTCCTTTTGTCTGTCAATGAGATACAGCATTAAAAGGTTGGTATTTATCTATCAAAAAATTAGTATGTTCGGTAAGGCTTTTTGTAGATAACAAAATATAGGTCCTACAAAATGTGTGGGTAAATATGGATAAAAGCTGTGAGTTCTAACTTATGTATGGAAAAAAAAAAGAGTTTGACCAGCTTCTAAGCTTGAAAAAGTTTCACCGTACATAATAATCATAGAATTGTGGGTTATATTACAGCAAAGGTCATATCACTGCATAAAGCAGCCACACTCTTTTTTTTGGTGTGGGGGTGTTGGTTGGGAATGGACGAAGATGGATCTTGTAGTAATTAAGAGACGTCCCATGCAAGCTACGTGCATCCCATGAGCAGCAGGTTGTGAACTTAAGCTGGTCGAACATCTTTATCGATTTGCTTTGGGCATATAACACTCGTGTTACAATCTTAAGAGATGAATGCTTATCATTTATAAGAGAGAACTATTACGATAAATATATGTTTTCCAACATAAATGCAGGAACCGATATCACTCCTCTCACAGACCAAGATGCAGGACAACATGGATTAAAACACTCGACTTACATGTTCGGAGATTAAAATACGAATGTAGAATGTGGGTGTATACAAATACCATTGAGTAACACAACAATCATGCTGAGACACAGTGCCATTACCTAGCCACATTTCTTATGCCATAATTAAAGATAACATGTTTGTAACTCGGATGCATAAATGAGCAATATTGACTTCTTGCAACTAATAAACTTACACGTTTCTTCAAAAGTACAGGTAATACACGACTGACGTAGCATTTATCATTGCATTTTCTTGGAACCCGCATAGTATATGGACTCCATACATGTCCTCTCCTCTTTGGGAGTGCTTTTATGATTTCAACATCTTTTGCAAGATATGATATAAACCAATCAACATTGAAGATCTCAGAAAAATTGCTGCAGGAAAAGAAACATCATCAATATGAATAGAAGTCATTACTTGGTGAAAAATATTTCTCAAGACTCTTACCTATTATCTTTCCAGAAAGACTTCTTGTCTAGTACTGGGACAATAAGGGTAGCATTCAAGATGCGAGCAGCAACAACAGCGTCAGTTATCTGCCAGTATACAGAAATTTAATTCTTAGCATCTAATATTAAGCGCCACATACATCATACATGTATAGCTATATGTCTAAACCGATTCACCAATTCATTTAAAATACAGAATACACAAGGGAAGGAAATAAGCAAGAACTGAATTTCATCATAGCCACAGTTTGAGTAACACCTACAGCAAGTCAAGTGAATGGGCTAAGAATTATGCAGAGAAAACTATCTTATCAAACAAAGTAACTTCAATGTGGCTGACATCATAATTGGAGACAGGTCTCACAAGTCACACTATCACGGACCATCATGCCATGAGAGGAGATCTCATGGCATATATTTAGACAAGACGATAGAATCCCATTGCAAGACAAACCTGGCAAACAATTCAAAATTACCGCAGCATATCAAAGTATCCAAGTTCCACCTTCCAAGAAACTATTTAGCAATAGTAATAACCATCCTCGTCACCAGCGATTACCAAGATGGTTTCTTTACTGCATCTAAATGAAATGCAGCTTTAAAGCTCAAATGAGAGGAGGGCGAGAAACAATCTCGTTATCAACTTTCCATAGCTAATCTTTCTTTTGTTGTTAAATTATAGTTCATTAATATATAATTGATAACCTCCAAGAGTAAGATGGGTGTGGACTCTGGAAGTTGGTTGGCAAATATTGATCAAGGTGTTAAGTTCTGCAAGTATAATTATTATCGAAATAAACATTCTTAAGCCTTGAATTAGGAGCACGATGGTGAAGAAATAAATATTAAAAAAAAAATTGTCAAGATACAGACTTTAGTTATGGAGTGTCCGAAATTAACATCAGAAATAGAATGCTTGAAAGAAATACCCCAGTTCTTTGTTGATTCAGACCTCCACTGGTTGCAATCGCCAAGTAACGATTTGGAATCTTGACATCTTCAGCCTCTGTAGTTAAAAATGGAGATATTTAAGCCACGGTTTATAACTCTAAAAAATAATGGAATACCTAAAAGAGATTTATATCAACAAACAGGACATTAAGAAGGCATCATAGAATATGATCCAAAAAGATGCGTGCGAATGAAAAGAGTAAGAGTGTCAAAGATGCTTACGCACTTGCAAATTTGCTGCTGGCATTACTGCATCCATAGTAGAATTGAGCATTCTTTGAAGTCCAAATATCACGATCATATGCTCCACCGCTCATCTAGATCCCATTAACCAACAGATATCACAATGAGGGAAGAAAATAAGAAATAATAATAACTCAGATCCAATCAACAAATGTTCCACATTTCAACTTCGAATGTGTAAATAAAACATTTCAGGGTAAAACCCTAACCGGAACATGAAAGAGCGGGACCTCATTGCCTTCACCATCACCATCGTCCACCTGAAACAATCGCAAAGTAAAGTCCACAAATGTGACTAAGTAGCTAGATACCACAGAAAATAATCATTAATGCCATAAACGAATCAAAACATACTGAGGAATAACGCCGATGGTGGTGGAAGTGATCACTGTCACCAGGGGAGGGGACTAGAAACGAAAAGCAAAAAAACAGCACAACAAGCGCAGCGGAAACGGCAGAAATGGCGGGTAACAAACAACGAGTGCGGTTGTGATGCTGGTGGCGCCGCCGCGGCAAAGCCATGAAAGGGCAGCGGCAGGCGGCGGAACAAAAGCTGATTGATTCGATTTCCCTTCAGGGGATTATACAATTTAGAATGGAGGGAAAAGGGAATAATAATTTTCGATAATTACTCCAAGTTGGAGAGAATATTTCGGAGTTTTACATTTGGATTATTTACAGTAACGACAAGGATTCCCCTGCTGCTGATTCAACACTGGAGAAGTCGAGGAGACGTCGGTAAATCATCAACGATAACAAATTAATTAATTAATAATTCAGTAATTATTATAAATGTTTACTGGATTCCATTTAATAATAATAATGGAAATACATCCTACTGAAATTCAACTCACTCACCAGTCACCGCCTGGATCAAATATAAATAAAAAATAGCAAATTGGGAAAAAAAATTAATGGCTAAAAAAATGAAGGTTCTGTTTGTTGTGCTTTACACAATGTGAACAAGCATATCCTTCAACGTGCCAAACATTATAAAAACACAAATGCTGAAAGGACAGTTTTGCCCATCAATTTATTATAAATTATTGAGAAACTTTTCACAGAGATCCTTAGCTTTTTGATTTACAAAAAATTAG
Organism: Jasminum sambac; assembly: GCA_018223645.1. Classification (NCBI taxonomy): domain Eukaryota; kingdom Viridiplantae; phylum Streptophyta; class Magnoliopsida; order Lamiales; family Oleaceae; genus Jasminum; species Jasminum sambac. The sequence continues at coordinate 3,762,309 of CP073651.1, read as the reverse complement.
TCCCTATTCTTCCCCGGTGATTGATTTCCAAATTCTTCTATCACGATTTGTATCTACTAATATATTCCATTGATTTTGACCATTAAATCTTGTGAAGATACAATTATTCCCTCTCACCCTAAATTGGCCAAAAATAGTTACAATCATTTCCGGCACTCATATGGAGCCCAGCGACACACTTGCACCAAATGAATGTTGTTTTCTTTCTGTTCTGTTTGTTTTCAAAGTTAAAAATCATAGTAAACTAAACTTGTAATAGGGAGGGACGAGGTAGGATGGGGTGTGCTCATGTGAAGATTGTAGAGACTAGAGAGGTTTATGTCGCGGTTGGATGATAGTTGAGTTGGAAGGGGTGGCGATATTTTGGGGTTAGGGAATAATAGTTATATTGTGACAATAGTCGATAAAATTTGACACTATATATATATATATATATATATATACACACAAACACAAGGATAGAATCTAATATATAGAAATTAATTAGAAGAAGGTTTTACGCTACGACTCATTCATTCTTTAATCTTTTTAACAAAGTTCAATTGTAGGATGCAATTTTGTGCAAATTCCAAACTAGTTATCAACTCCTGGTCCAAGGCTAAGTTAGTAAATTATGACTAAAGCTTAAGGGACTTCCCTCTCTCTCCCACTTTTTTTCCCCAAGGGACTTCAAGGTACAAATTAAGACGGCATAATTATCTTTGCATAATCTCACACAGAAAGGAGAAGATAGTAGTAATACAAACACTTCCAATAAAAGGGATTCCATGATGAATTTAAGCACCTTTTATTTCAAGTAAGGCATCTGTCCAGATTAATCATAACGTATGGGACTTGTTATTTCTTTTATTATTTTAAATAACACGAAAATGATGTATGTATATCCTGTGTTTTAGTGTGTATCAAATTAGACGCAATGGGATATTGAGATTAATTAAATTTCATTTTATCATCATACGAATTGTGAGAGGACAGTACACGTTGCACCATATAAAGATATACACCCGATAGATGATAGATAATTTTGTGTGTATATTCTTTGTATCAGTGTATCTTGAACTAAACAAAAATTTAATGATCATTTTATCATCGCAGAGATTGTGAGAGGACAAGAGGACAGTGCACATTGCACCATAAAGATATACACCAAATAGACAATTTCTACCCGAGTGCATAAAACTATTCATGATAGGCTAGAGAGCAAATTTCTATTTGTAATATTGGAAGTTACACATCTTTCATCAATGGCAATGAGACAACTGTCCTCATATGCTTTTCCTAAATCATCATGTCTAATTCAATGTAAATATGCTACATGGACAACTAATTATATTGGAGGATGAACTCATGTTTCACCATGCAATGAAACAACAATGAATCGAGATCTGCTAATACCAATCCTCATTAGCTGTGTCTTTCAATGAGAACATGTTACGTACAGAGTGAAATCTATTAATTCAACAATGCGATATTCTTTCATCGGATGATACATTCAATGCGACAGAATTAGAGATAACACATCTGAAATTAACAATATTAATCATTAATAATACAGAGACCAAAATTATTATTGCAGTCCAGTCTTCCGTAGAACATAGTACATATTGTAATTCTATTTTCTACAGAGTCAATATGGCAAAACCGCACTCCAGGACCATAATATTGAACAAAATCGACTGGATACATCAGCTCTGTCAATCTACCATCATAAAAAGATCTCTCAAGCTTGTTATTGGTCTTTTTCTGCTGCTGCTATCTTCATCACACTCTGAATCCTCCTCCGTTTTTTCCTCAATGGTGAAGAGAAATCTTGGAGGGCCTGGCCCATAAAGATTATACAGTCTCATAATGTCATCATCAAACCCTAGTTCTTCACAATAGCCTTTGTTAATACCCAACTCCAAGTCCTTCTGTTCATTAATCCCATCTCTTGATTCTTCTTGATTTTCAGCCGGCCGATCAGTGGTTGTAGTTTTCTTCCTCCAACAACACAGCCAAGAATGTAATAAAATGCTGCCAACAAGCCCCATTAAAAGAAAATTAACAATAAAAACAAAGCTTAAGACAATTCCTATGCAACTAGGAGGTGCCATTTGTTTTCTAGAATTACGCAATTATGAGAAAAACCCATAAAGTTTTTCTTGCAAATAAACCTAGTTTTCGGAAAAAAATTGACCTTGAAAGTATAAGATTTTTAACCCTAGTTCTGTTTGTTCTAAAGTTCGTCTCCTAAAGAAGATATTTCCATATAAATGAAGTTCTCTAGAGGCCTTAATAAGGTATAATATTGGCCAAGACAAATTTCTTGAGAATTGGTTAGAGATTGGAAATCAAGGAAGGAAGTAAAAATAAAAGAAAATCTCCTCCTAATTAATCAAATCTCTTGGCTGCCAGAGGTGAAACCACAAGCAATACTTTGGGTATGTCTGGTAGAATTAGCAGATAAATTAACTTTTAATTTATAACTGATAAGTTAGCTTATAGCCGATAAACTAATTGAGAGCTGATAGCTGATATAAAAAAAACGCTCGACAAAATAATTGATAAACTGGTTTATAAATAAAAATTACACAAAATGATATGTTTAAAATATATTTCTACAAAATTGTAAGAGTAAAAAGTAGAATAAAAAGCGAAAAGTTCATAAGCTTATTTGAAAAGTTGGTAAAAGAAGCTTATAAGCTCGAACTTTTCAAATAAGTCACTCCAACCAAATGGAGCTTATTTATGGTACGTTTGGTAAGCCAAATAAGCCAGCTTATAAATTATTCAAAAGCTTATAAACTTCTACTACGTACCTCCGTCTCATAAATATAATTCATTTCTATTTTAACAAAGATTAAGAAAAATGCAATTAATGGCATTGGAAAAACTAAAATTCATGATTATTTTCCTAATATGCCATCTCATTTATTAGATTTTTATTTGAACTGCTCTATTTTGATGATAATAATGTACATTAAATGAGAGCATAAGAGACAAGTAATATTTTAATTATATCTTTAAAAGGAATGTGACCTATATTTTATGACGGGCGAAAAAAGAATAGTGGGCTATATTTTTTGGACGGATGTAGTATTAATTAAATAAACTCCATTTGATTGGAGTTTATTTGAAAAGTTTTTTTTTACTAGCTTTTCAAACAAACTTATGAGATTTTCACTTTTTATTCCATTTTTTTACTCCCACAATTTTCTAGAAACATATTTTAAGCATATTCTTTTGTGTAATTTTCTATTTATAAACCAATTTATTAGTTATTTTACTAAATATTTTTATTTATATCAGCTATCAACTATAAACCATAAATTATCAACTCTGAATTAACTTATCATTTATAAGCAATTTTATCGGCTAATTTCAAATATACTCTTAGTTATTACCTTATATATATATATATATATAAGGTAATTATATATATATATATAAGGTAATTAGTTTACAGTTTATTCAGAAGTTTATAAGCTCTTACTAATTAAGAGTATATTATTAGTTATTACCTTATATATATATATATATATATATATATATATGGAATTGGCTCAACAATATTTTTCTTGTTTTTGCTAAATAAATATTGTTGTGGTTGCCTTCCTATGGGCTCACAATTAAGGTACTTCGTCTTGCATTGTTTACGTAATATCTCAAGAAATGTTCTGATTCCCGTACTGGTATCATTTTATGGCACCAACGTCTATTTACCCTATTTTAAAGTGAAACCACATGTAAACTACATGTGGTTCCACGTGAAAACACAGTAAATCACATGTGATTTTTTATGCTGGTGCCATAAATGATATCAATGCTGGAACCAGATCATTTCCTTGTTATATCTTGTGTATTTTGTTGCATTCATGTGATTTTCTTTTAGTACTTGCAATCCAGTTGATGTGTCGAGATTCTCGCAATGTTGAGAATGACTATCACTATATATTCTCTATCCCTTATTCGTTTTTTAATTTTGAACTTTACTTATAATTGAATATTAAAATATTATCATGCAAAAATATTTAATTTTTATCCCCTCTTTAGTTCCATAATTAATTAAAGTACTATCACACATAAGAGTTTCTATCCATCGTCTGCACAACCTATACAGCCTTTTCCACTCCTCCCAATCTCATATCTATCCCCGATGGTGGCTTTCTAATAGTTGGGGGATACAATTGTGGGCTCTTGATAAAATTGGTCCCGAAGCTGAACCTTCTGATAATAGTTGAAGGATGAAATTATGGATTCTAAATAGTTAAGGGATGAAATTGTTGTTTCCGAATATAACACGGGGAATGAAATTTCAACGTGTGAAATTCAAATTCCGGCTTCCAAATAGATAGATGGAAAAATTGTGGCTGCATTCAAAAAACTGGAGGATAAAAGTACTGCTTTCGAAAAATTGGGCCACAAAGTTGCAACTTTTAGACTATTGGAGGATGAAACTGTAACTCACACATAGTTTGAGGATGCAACTACAATTAGTTGAAAGGACGAAATGACACGTACAATTGGAGGACGAGAATGCAAATTCTAATTGTTTAAGTTGAAATTTTTATATTATAAAAAGAAAGGTGTCACGTTGGCAGCAGTGTCCCATGGAGCTCATTAACATTTTTTTAAAAAAAATCATACAAATTAGTTTTATAGTAAAAAAAAGGAAATTTTATTTTTGGAAATAAACCAATATTAATTGGTAGTTTTAAATAGGAAAAATTCTTTAAATATAATCATTTTATTAATTTTTTAATGAAACATAAATTTATCATTAGCTGAGCACGTGGTTCATCATGCGGTCACTATATAGCATAAATTGGTTAATTCTTAAATTAAGAGAAATATTCAGTAAGAAAAGTCTAATTTTGGAAATAAACTATACAACTATTTTTACATTATAAATCCTATAGTGCCAACTAGGCATCTGCGCTAGGCTAACCGTGCCTAGCTGGCACTCACAACATCCAAAAAAATCTTTATATTAGTTAATTAATTATGAGATTCCAAGTTACTAGATTTATATACGGATATATTTAAAGAATGCTTTTAATGGTTGATTCCTTCTATAATAATTGGAAAAGGAATATATAAATAGTAATTAATTATTATGATTACTTAATTTATTCTACTTTCCTTATATTTATTTTATTTTTTATTTTTATTTTAATTTTTGAATTAATTTATATAATTATTTTTAAATCTTTATATTATAAAAACAGGAGTGTCACGTTGGCAGTAGTGCCAACCTGGCACTCATTAATATTAAAAAAAATAAAAATCAATTTTGTAATTAAAAAAAAAAGGAAATTTATTTTTGAAAATAAACCAATATTAATTGGTAGATTTAAATAGGGAAAATTCTTTAAATATAATTATTTTTTAATGAAACATAAATTTATCATTAAATGTGATAAATAAAATTTAATAAGAAAAAAATGGTTTTCAAAAAACTTTAAATGTAATTTCATTTTTCAAATTTCTAATTAAAAGCATAAAATAATAAGTATTTTATTTTCACCGTATTAAAAAATATTATAGTTTTAGATAGTTTTGATTTATAATGTACATTGGATTGTTCAAACAGTGGATTATTCTTAAATAAAATAGGGTGTGCGAAAATTATAATTGAATTTGCACTGAATAATTTATTTATTTTTAAATAAATTAATTTATTTTTAAATAAAGAGTAATTTATTAATCTTTATCTTTATATTTTGAATTTTTATATTACCGTACCATTAATCTTTATTATATTATAATTTGTGAAATGCCACTAGGCAAAGATGCAACTGTGGCATATATTAAATATTTTAAGAAAATTATAAAATTAGTTTTGGAAATAAACCAACATTAATTAGTAGTAATTAAAAATATAATTGAAAATAACCAATATCTAAAACAAATATCTAATGAGAAAAAATTTATTTTTGGAAAGACTTTATATATAATTTCATTTTTTAAAGTTCTAATTTAAAATATTAAATAATAATTTTTTATTTAATTTTATCATGATAAAATTATAGGTTTTGATAGTTTTGCTTGATTACATGAATTGGTCTATTAAAAAATAGTGAGAATTTTTTACCTTTTTCTTTTTGAAAATCAAATAGTGAGTGGTTAAAATTATAACTGGATTTATATAGAATAATTTATTTATTTTAAGAGAAATAGTAATTTATTAATCCTTATATAATTATAGTTGAAGTGTCATTACGTGAACACCTCTATTTAGCGACTTGACAACACGACATACTATTTCTAATTAAAAATTAAATGATATTTTTTGTTTTTAATGCTTCTGATGTGATATCCTCACTAACTGAATTTTGCATTGCATATTTTTTGCCTTTTCTAAGTATATAAAATTACAAATAAAAATTTTGTCATTCTACAATTAACATACATTTTATGTAAATGAAAAGAAATCAAATAAATTATGTAGATGAGGAAAATTGGCGGTGTTACTACAAATTTAAGTTACATAAAATTAAGCATAATACTTTTTATGCAATATAGCTAAAATTAAGTAGCAATTACAGCTAATCAATAAAAGAACGTATAAAATCATAAAATTTAGAGTGCGTAATGTCCATTTCAGAAAGAAAAAAGGTATTCAATATAAATTTGATATGTACCAACGAGAAAGATATATTTTGATAATCAAAAAATTTTTATATATTCATTCCCAATGGTTCATTTACAATTAATTAATCTTCTCGAGCATTGTTGTGCAATGCTAGGCACGGTAATTAGAATTAAAATTACACATTTTGGTAACCTTCTTAATTATGTGATGCACGTGAATTTTTATAATTTATAATTGTGAATTTACTCCACAATTTTTGCATTGACTATAATATACAATATTATAGATTTTAATAATTTTTTACAATTATATAATCTCCTATGCATAAATTACATCGATTATGTAATTCAACATTCATATTTATAATTTTATATCAATTATTTATCGTATATAAATTTAATTATTCCCGTGCATCGCACGGGCGTGATACTAGTATTTTTTGTATTTAGTGTTGCATACATTAATAAAAATGTGTTAAAAGATCAAAATAACATCTTACAATAGATATTAAATTAATTTTGGAAGCAAGAATTAACATTTTATATATACAATTTAATGTTTTGATATTATATTTTAATTATTTTATATATTTATTAATTTTAGAATTATATATATATATATATATATGTGTTTTTATTAAAAAAAGTCGAAGTGCAAACTTTGCACAATTTACGATTGGCAGCAGTTTTCTGTTTTAGGAAAAAATATATTTACATATTAAAACAATTAAATAAAAACCTCTTTTTGATTTTTACCAAGTCAAGTATGAGACAATTTTAATGGGCAATGTGTATTGAGGGGTTCAAATAGTGGGTAATTTTTTTTAAAAAAATCAAATAGTAAGTATAATGAATAATTAATTAATCAAAAAAAATAGAAAACAACAACTTTCATTTCTCATTTTCACCATTTTGCAAGCCGTTTAAAAAATAATTATTACAAATTATCATTAATCATCCATTTTTTGGTCAAAAATTACAAGTATCAAACATTGATTTTTAATTTTTTTATATAATCTTAGATACATTAATGAAAATATGATAAAAGGTCATCATTATAACTTACAATACCAATTTAAATGAGAATTAACTTTTTATATACATTTTATATAATCTAACTATCAATAGTAAAAGAGTCACATTGAACAGTGACAATGTGGCACACGTATGCTAAAGAAAATCTTAAAAAATGATTTTTAGAAAAGACATTAAATATTCCTATATATGAAATATATGAGAAAGGAAAATCAAACTACTATTATTTTATAATAATAACTATCGAAAAAATATAATTCTTATGACAAATTGGGCATGAAATCATGCGTTTACCGCAACTAAAATTCATGGGGTTTTTGGAAAAGAAATAAAATTATTTAATGTTGGTTGCCGCAATTACTCAATGGTAAAATATATTGATGGGAGCCAATTACTCAAACATTTATTAAATAGACCCATATATTTAATTAAAAGAAGATCGGACAAGAGAAAATTTCTTAATTATTCTAGAAAACTGTCCATTATTGAAAAATAAATATGCAGACTTTCACCTATAAATATTTTGTATCAAGATTTGATCATTTTATGCAATACATAATTCACATTGCATAAACTCTCCAAAACTTAATATTCAAAAATCCGTGTTCAAAAAAATATTATCGTGACTTAAATTTTATTTGATATTAATGCAAATCAAAAAGTATTTATCACTTGAATGTCTTTGACTCCGTCGTGTATTGCCAAATTACCTTTCAAGTTTCAGAGACAACAATTCCAATTGATTGTACCGTATGATATGACTATCAACAAAAGTTAAGAGCAGTCACTTTCATAAGTTGGTATTTTTGTTGAAAAATTTAGTATTAAGTCATGGCAGTTATACATGGCAATATCCAAAGTTACAAGTCGTGCAATATTGAATGTTATTATATCACTAGTACACAAATGACTTTAGGTGGCGCCCATATGTTGTCGTTTTTGTTGAAACCGCCACCATTGGAAGAAAGGGTGGCGGTTATAGAAAAAATCCGCCACCCTTTACTTGAAGAAAAAAAAAAATTGAAAACAAAGGGTGGCGGTTGTGTGAAATCACCAGTTTTTCCCCAATTCCCGTTCACTAGTATTCGAACCAGCTGAACTCCACCCGATTCACTCGAAATTCAACCGAAAATACACTGCAAATTGGAGCGAAAACAGCTACATTGACGCATCTGGCTCGAGATTGGTCATGGGTTGGAGCTACATTTGAAGTAAGTTTATTTTCCTTGATGTATTGGTTTAATTTTGGGTATAGGTTGGAATTTAACATCCCAAATTGTAGGTATTTTCTTGAAATCGGATTTGGGGCAATTTTGTTGGTTGTTATTGAAGCCACATTTGAAGAAAAAGCTCGTCCTCTCATTTTTTCGCATTTTTAAGGTTAGATACCATCCCTAAATTCTATTATTTGTTGCTATTAGATGGTTTTTTGTCCAAATTTCCGTATATTATTCTTGGGATTTATATACATTAAATTGGGATATTAGTGTATTATATATATATGATAATTAGATTGGTTAGTATTATTTAGTTAGATAAATTTGTTTGAATAATTTTAGAGGAATTATAAATAAGTCATAAGGAAAATTGAAAAATGAATTGTTAATATAGTTATTAGAAATGATATTTTTCTGAAATAATATTAACTTAGATTTTATGATAAGTTCCTAATTTAATTAGGATTTTACGCTTGATAAAATAATTAATGTAATATTTATACATTTTAATACGTAACAAATAAATTAATATTAATTTTACATACATATAATTTATTAAAAAGAGCATATAATTAATTTATTAAAAAGGAGCATGGGAATTATATTATTTCAATAAACTAAAGCAATAACAATTTAGTAGTTGTAATATTTATATAATTAGAATGATTATAATAATTTATTAAATTATAGCGATTAGTATTGTAAGTACATATGACTATAGTTATTCATGCAATATTTATGAATTATGTTGAACTATATTTTAATATGTAAATAAATAAATTAAATTAATTTTATATAACTATAATTTATTACAAAGGAGCATGGGAATAATATTATTTCATTAAAAGTAATAATAATTTAAGAATGGTATAATTTAATAATAAAAGTTGTGTAGAATGGTATATGATATATTGCAGGTTAATTTTGAGGGTAAATATTTAAGAAACCTGAATTTCAAAAAAAAAAAAAATTAACAAAGGGTGGCGGTTGTCAATAGGAACCACCACCCAAATAATTTGTAAAACAAAAAAAAATTTAATCAAAAGGTGGCGGTTGTTGTCAACAACCGCCACCATATGTTAAAAAAAAAATTTGGATAACGGGTGGCGGTTGTACTAACAACCGCCACCCGCTTTAAAAAAAAAAAAAAACATAGGGTAGCGGTTGTGCTCACAACCGCCACCTATAAAGTTAGACTTTTGGTGGCGGTTGTTAGCACAACCGCCACCCTGTTCACTGGGGGTGGCGGTTGTGGAACAACCGCCACCCGTTATAAAAAAAAAAAAAAAGATTGGTTTAGGGTGGCGGTTTTTTGAACCGCCACCCTATTTTTGGATTTTGGGTGTCGCCATCTTTGGTGGCACCCAAACAAACGCCACCCTTTATGTGAAAACAACTGTCACCCTATGCTTAATCTGTACTAGTGTATGTAACAAACATGAAAAGTCAATGGACTTGACGATGAATACTAGTTTCAAAGAATTATTTCAAGATTTGTAATATTTACTTAGTTCAAATTTGAGACATATTTTATATTTATTCATTTTCATTGTCTAATAAATAGTTTTACTGTTATTATAAATCAATTATAATTTTCTCGTGCATCACACAGGTGTAATAGTTATAGTTAGTAATAATTAAGTATAAGGTTATGTACTCACGTCTAGTATGCTTGGTCAATATATTATTGAACTATGTAGTTGGTAATTAAGCATAGGCTATGTTCTTACTTCAAATATGCTTGGTCTATTATTAAACTATGTAGTTGGTAATTAAGTATAGGTTGTGTACTTATGTCTAATATGCTTGGTCAATATAGTATTTTGAACTACGTAGTTTTTCTATACATAGCATTGAACTATGTAGTATTGAACTATGTGGTTGGTAATTGCGTATGGGTTACATCTAGACTGTCACTCTGGTATGCTTGGACAGCTTGGTGAATATATATGATAATAACATTAACTTGGTCATATATTAAAAAAAAAAAAAACATTAACTTGGTCAATATATATGATAATACCATGACGAAGATGCAAAGTCAACCATGAATAACAAAAATGCAAGGTCAACGATAAATAACGTAATGATTGATATAATGATAGGTGATACATATAATGGTCATTGATTATGTCATCCACTATCTTTATATGTCATTTAGCAATATTATACTCAATGTTTTAAAAAGCCCACTTAAGACGACGCTTAGGTGGCATCTATACTCGAAGCTTGTGTATAACACTTCTCCACGCTTTGAGCTTTATGGGGCATTGATTACGCTTTTATCATGCATTTGTGCGTTTAGGGATATTTAAGCTTAATACTTGATCCCGACGCTTTTTCATGCATTGCGTTTTTTAGAATCTTAATTATACTCTCAAACAAGTAAAAATATACAACTTCGGGAATCAATGTGCCATATTATAATATTGCGTCAATTCAGTCCTCAACCTACTTCATTTCATCAATTAAGTCATCAAATTATAGAACTCCAACAATAAGGTCAATGAATATGACAATACAATCCAACTATTGAATTGTGAAATCAGTCTCCAAACTACTTAATCGCTAAAATCCAATCCTCAAACTATTGAATTGCATCGATCCAATCCTCCCCTCGCCTCGCATAAATCCAATCTTCCAACTATTTCATTGCGCTAACCAGCTCATCATACCATTGGATTGAATAGAGACTATAGTCAAACAATTGGACGGCATGATTCCAGCACTCCATCCACTTTGACAGCATCATCCAATCCCCAAATTGACCACTAGTGCCACTGTAGTCCTGCGTTATTGAAATGCCATAAGTCCAGTCCTCAACTAGCTAAAGGCAACAATGAAGTTCCGCTAGCCAATGAATTGAGACAACCAGTGCTCCAACTACTGAGTTGCATCCAACCATTTTGTACGGCCTGTCCTCCAAGTACTAGATCTCGTCAATCCAACTCTCCAACTAGTAAATCTCTTCATTCTACCCTCAAGATATAGGTTTCCTACAATAATCCTTCGTCTATTCAATTGCTCCATTCCATCTTCGAGACAATCCAATCTCCTAGTCTTAAACAGCATCCTCTAGAGGTGTCAAACAAGCAGAACGGAGCGGCTCGAGTCATAAAATTTCCACTCGAGTTCAGCTCATTGACGAGCTTGCTCGACTTGTGTTCCGGTCACATGACTCGGGCTCAGCTCGACTCATCTGGCTCACTAGCCTAACCCCAGCTCGTGGACCTTTTGATTTTTTTTATTTTGATTTTTATTTTTTTCCACACTGTTCGCAATAGAAATATAGGGGTCCATGTTTACAACTATGACATATCCCTTAAATCAGCAATTTACATATTATCAAGTTTCAAACGAGCAGTCACAAACTTTATGAAATTGAATACGAATCAGCCCATTTTTCAACTTCTCTGCTCAATCCAAACCAACTCCATATTTTCACTAATCGAAGTCGAACTTTTGACCAGCCGAACCGAGCCGAATACACGAGCTCACTAATTGTCCAGCTCATTTACCACCCTAGCCTCCTCCTAGTCCTCCGGCTATTGATTCCTCATTCCTATAATCCAATCAACTATCGAACTATAGAAATATCTCAATGTAGTCTTCCAACATTTAATTGCATCTTCCGGATCCTCCAACTATTAGATGCCTGTCCTTGCACTATTCTATTTGGTCAATCCAATCCTTCAACTATTTTATTGAAAGAACTATGTCCTTATGAATTGCTTCGACCGAGTCCTCAAACTATAGGAATCTTACAATCACTCCTCAAACTTTGATCAATAGAGCCCTCGAATAATATGCTAATCAATCAAACCCTCCAACTATCTCATTATTCAAATCCAATCCTCCAACTACTAACTGAAACGATAGAGTCCTAAAACTATAGGATTCGATCTTCCAACTATTTATTTGATTCAATCCAATTCTTCAACTATTTGATTGCAATCCAGTCCTCCAAATTATTAGATACCACTAAATTTCTAGCAAAAAGCATTACGGGTGTGTTTGATTGCAAACCTAGAAAATTATTGGAAGGAAAACGTTTTCCGGATAAATGAATTCCAGGAAAATATTTTCTAGGGAAAATAGTGGTTATAAGTGTTTGATTGGATTAATTTGAAAGTTGGAAAATGATGTTATTTTCCTTATTTTTGTATTTTTTTTATGAAATTTGATCATTTTCCTTATCTTTATGGTTAAAATAAATTTTCCATTAAAAAAAAGAGCCAAACTTTTCCGGGAAAACAAAAATCACCTCCCTCCTAAGAAAAACGTTTTCCTTCGAAATAAGGAAAAGAACGGAAATCGAAAAAAAGCTAGAATCCCTTTTCCAGGAAAAAGTGCAATCAAACAGCGGAAAAAATGATTGAAAAAGGAATTTTCCTTAAAAAAAAAATTGAATCAAACACACCCTACATAATTTAAGATCACACAAATTCAAGGAAAACTTTGATATCCTTGGACTTCTCTGTTTTAGAATGTCTGCGAGCTAATTCACAATTCTTTAGACAAGAATTGTGGTCAGTTGGTAGCCCAAGGAATGTTTCTCGTTAAAATTCAAAATATTCCACATTCTCACCCGACACGCCTAATAAATTTAAATATCATTTACAAAAAAAGTCAAATGACATATTACAGTTACAAGTATGTTATTTTATTTTTCAAAAAGTAAAACAACAATGCTATAAATAAGTTATGTCAACATTGCAAAATTTCAACCAGAAATTATCACATCTTTGTTTTTTCCTGAAAGTTGATGAATATGGAAGTTGAGATAATTTCAAGAGAAAACATAAAGCCCTCTTCACAAACACCTCATCACTTGAAAACTTACAAACTTTCCCTGTTAGATCAAATCATTCCACCTGTTTATTATCCAGTACTCTTGTATTATGAGCCTACTTCTAGTGCCACCATCTCTCACAAAACACAGCTGCTCAAAAAGTCACTCTCTTTGTGTTTAACTCGTTTTTACCCGTTCGCCGGAGTAAGCTCCGACGGTCTATCTGTTGATTGTAATGACACAGGTATTCCGTTCGTGGTAGCTAAAGTGAGTGGTTGTCTGTCAAATTTTCTTGAACAGCCTGACCTCGGACTGATCCAAAGCTTTCTTCCTTGCCCGTTTCAATGGGATGAAAAAGCTCAGGGATCGAACGTTATCATGATGCAGGTAAACATTTTCGACTGTGGTGGACTAGTGATTGCCATACATGCATCACACTCAGTAGCAGATGGGACAACATTGTCAACGTTTTTGAAAGAATGGGGCCTAATGGCACAAGGGTGTAACCAAGAAATAGGTCCTAATTACATGGGACAATCTCTTTTCCCACAGATGGATAGCCTACTAGAAGATAAGCACTTATTTTCTGGTACTAGGCACTTCTTGAAAAGGGCCAAGTACATTGCAAGAAGATATGTTTTCGATGCATTAGCCATATCCAAACTTAAGGCCAAGTCAAGAGTCGAAACCCCCACTCGCGTTGAAGTTGTATCAGCATTCATCTGGAAATGCTTCATGTCTGCAAAATCTTCTTCGACCTTTTTGCTCACTCATGCGGTGAACTTGAGAAGAAAAAACGCTCCACCCCTTCCTCAGAATTGTTTTGGGAATTTCTTGTGGATAGCAGCAGCACAAAGTAGTGATGACGACGAAGCAGATTTGACTACTCTGTTGACTAAAATAAGACAATCGATAAGCGAAATTGACGATGACTTTGTTAAGAATATGCGAGGGGAAAAAGCATGTCTAGGATACTATGAAAATCTTGAGAGAACTGCAAGGAAGGTGCCTAAAGAGGCTGAAATCTTGTCTTTCAGCAGTTGGTGTAACTTTGGGATATATGATGTCGACTTCGGTTGGGGAAGGCCTATATGGGCATCCAACTGTGTAGCTGCATGCGCAGAGTTACTTTTGATCAATGGTGTCACGTTAATGGACACCAGATCCGGGGATGGAGTTGAAGCTTTAGTGATTCTCGAAGAAAAATATGCCATTGAATTCGAAAACAACCAAGAGCTTCAGTCTTATGCGGTCATTGATCCTAGTCCAATGGCACTAGGGAAGAAATAAGCATTAATAGATCAAGCAACACCCACCATAATTAAATCTTGCACCCACGAGACTGATTTACCCATTTCTATTGTATTGTGTGTTCGGGAAAATAAATAAATAAATAAATAATGTTTTACCTTTCTTTCAAGTTTGATGATAAGTGTTATATTTACGTTTATTTTATAGTTTTATTTGTATTTAGCATGTTTTATTGTGCTTAAGTTGTTTAATTTGGTTGGTTATTAGGAAAAAATCAACATAGATCAAGTGCATTACAAAAAATGATGAGAAAATGGTGAATTTGAGTAAAATTGAAGAGTTTTGGATCAACATGTGAAAAGGATAGAAGATCGATGACTAAAATTGCAAAAAGAGAAGAATTATATATAGCATAAAAAGTTGCACCCGCAAAAATACTTTGTGTGCCCACAAGGATGAATAAACAACCCTTCGAGTGCTCTGTAGGCCGAAGAAATAAAAGTGCGGCTGCAGAAATGAAGTTGTGGTCGCGGAAAACAAAGGTGCGGCTGCAAAAGTAAAGTTGCGGCTGCAGCTTTCCATTTTCAGCATGCACATATTTTTGAAAATTTGTTTCCTAATTAGACTCAACTTTATTCGTGTGCACGATTTTAAGCATCTTTTGAGAACATTATGGGGGCTATAAATATAAGCTTTTGAGACATAAAAAATGAGTTTTTACACACACCACAATTAGGGGGATTTCTAGAGAGTAATTAAACCGTTTTGGAAGGAATTAAAGGCCCAAGTGGAGTTTTGGTGCAAGATCTGTAACTTCTACGTATTTCTTCTTCAAAATCCGGTGATAAACTCTTTTATTTTAGCATTTAGCTTTATTTTTAATAAGTGTAACTAATTCTATCATTGGGATAAATGATGTAATATAGTTAGAATATTTAATTTCAATTCTCAAATTTTGGATTTAATTCTTACGTATTAGTTTTGCTTCTACTCTTAATGCGTGAATTATTTAGCTAATTATTCATTGATTTGTGGATTCTAACAAACCGAAAGGTAAGTTAGATATTTAGGCCACGTAGTAAAACCCAATAATTTACATAAGGGATAGAGATATACTCTTATAATTATTGTGATCACTTAAGAATTCATAAGAAATTAAATGCATTTTGTTGAGGAATATTTAGACTATATATAGAGATATGGTAGTTGACTTAACGAGATAGGATTAATTTGAACTCGAGAGAGGTAAATTAAGTCATTATCGTGAATTCGATCTAACACAACTTTTGAATAAAACTAAGATGGGAAATCAAATAGAACAACTATAGATAAATTGGGATTCCGAATCTCATTCTCCATTGATTCAAACAACATAAACATTTTTATATTTTTGTAACTTATTTTTGAGCTATTTACAATCTTTTTGTTAACAAATCCAATTCTTAATCTTTATATTTTTCTTTGTTTCTCTTTGAGATTACTTTAAACCAATATTGGGTAAATTAGTCCTCGTGGGTATGATACCCGAATTTGAAAAGTCCACTTTTATTATTTGTTCGCAACATCGTACACTTGCGATTCGTATTTTTGGAACATTTGCAAAGACAATGAGTTTTCTGTCTTTTCAATATTTTAACCTTTTTTTTTATCGTAAAGGTAAATTATATATTGATCAAAAAGTATATACAAATACAAATACGCTACAGGGCCGGACTTTCCATGAGGCCCGAGAGGCCCCCGCCTCAGGCCCAAAATTTCTAATGTTTTTGGGGCCCATAATTTCCAAATGTTTTTATGTATATCAAAACATGTAGAATTAAACAACAAAATGTTTGGTCATGTGGCGGGTGGGTAGTTTGTCAAAATATTTTTTGGCTGTCAAGGTTCGAAACATCCCTGCTGCATCAAATGTGTAATTTTTCAAAAATAATTGAGTGCCTTACATTCAATATATATACATACTAGTTTTAAGTACGTGCTTCGCACGTGATGTAAAATGATGATTTTTTGAATCACAAAATTTTAAGTTTTAACCATAATTTTTTTTCCAAAAAATACAAAATTAAACCAACATATAACTTTAGTAATTCATACATGTAAGCTAAATAACACTTTTGATCATTTTATACTTAAAAATATTAGTGCCTCAATTATTTTCTACCAAGTTAATCCAAATATCTAATCTACAAAAACTTTTTTCCCAATAAGATTAGTCGCATATATTTGAGTTGATTAAATATGATAACAATACAATTTTAAAACTATAAAAGCATGATATCTCGATTAGAAAGTTGTGAAAGATACTATAGAAAAAAACTGATCAATATACATTTTGGAGTTATACGCATTGAATGAAAGTACATTATATATCGAAATATTTGTAGTTTAATCAAATTAAAATACTTTTAAAAATTGCCCAAAATTGGTTATGTAATTATTTTTTTTAATTATTGGACTATAAAAATGTTTGTGACATAATTTTAAATCAAAAGATTGTCATACAACTATATGACTTTGTAAAATATTCTTTTTTTTATCAAAAAAAAAAAAAGAAGAAGAAAGCTATTAGTAATCATTTTAAGTCATATACGTTGAATACAATCAAAATATATTAGAATATTTGTAATTTAATTTTTTCAATGTAATATGAAGAGTCACTCATTAATTATATTTATATAAATATATGTTTTTAATAAGGGTATTTTGGACTAAATAAAATAAAAGTAGGGACATTATTGGAAAGCAAAAGATTTCCACACATTCGCACTTTTTAATATAGTATAGATAGATATATATATATAATCATAATAATAATAATTGAGTGCCTAAATGGGCTTGTACAATCCAATCAGATTTGAGATTACAATTGGGGTATTACTTGTTAGTAGCGGATTCCAATTCTAATTAGTAGCGAATTCCAATTACAATAATTCATGCACGGCAATTCTTTCAAATCACTTTCTTCAACTCGAAAGACAATGAACTTTGTGCAAGCAATAACCGTTAATTACCATTACCATTCAATTTTTTGAAGATTATTAAGATTCGTACGTATTTTGTTGGCATTGAATATTTGATATTACAATCTATATCTTAGAGAATTAAAAACTATAGTAGATTTTTACTCCGTAAAAAGATAACTGCATAAGATTGGCTTCAGTAATTCATTGAATTTATGATATTGTATGGGGCCCAATTTTCCTATCTCGACTCAGGGTCTCGAAACCCAAAGTACGGCACTGTACGCTAGACATGCTTGGGTAAATCTAAGGCGGAAAATAACAAAGAGCAATAGAACAAAGGTGGAAAACAACATTTTAACCCCCTTTTTTTTTAATCTACAACATTTTGACGTCTTATCAAACAAAGTACACTAAAATGTCGCTGACATCTTAACCGGAGACAGGTCACGCAACATCATGTGCCATCCTCCCATGAGAGGTGATCTCATGGCATATATTTGGACAAGATGATAGAATCCCACTGCAAGATAAACAATAAAAACACCCAAAATAAGATTGAAAATTACCATAGCATATCAAAATTTCCAATTTCCAAGATACCTATCTAGGTAGTGGACTCTACCTGATGACTATCTTGGTAGATGAGGTCAGGTTCAGGGTCAGCAGGCTTAGGTTGAGGGCTGCTTTTGTGATTTTTCTTCCCGGGAAGTTGTATTCCCAGCCACTGGGATTTTTTCTCCCATCACACACACAGCCCCAGCGGGGCTCATGCTGAGGGGGGGGGCTCCCATTTGGCCCGCGCTGGGCCTAGCTCTTAATGGTACTTGCTCTTAGTAAATCTTCTATCTTTGTTCTTCTAATTGGAATTGTTCCTTCTGGGCATCGCCCATGCTTGTGCCATAACTGAACGATTCGCTTTGGCCCTTCACTATTCTTGTGTGTTGTGTCCAAACAGGCCTTCTGGATGATAATTAGGTCACATCTACACCAAAAATAAGCACTTCAAATCAAGAAACGTTTAAAGAAATTATTCAAAAGTTAGCACCAAAAAAAAAAAAAAGAAAGGTAATTTTTTTTTTAAAAAAAAAACCTTGAATTGTATGATTTTTAAGTAGAGGGTGATCAAGAGCTGGTTGTTTGGACATATGAACAGAGTCAAATAGTCAATGCTGTCACCATCTGGGCTCTAGTTATCAAGAACCAAGAAACCACCATGATTAAACAATCATTACATAAACACACATAAATACACAATCATTAAAGAGAGGGAAGTAAATGGACCTTGATGGACTTGAGAGGAGGCTTATGGAGAGTGTTCAAGTGGTTCTTCATTTCATGATTCTCCATGTTAACCTTGCTGCAAATGAATAAAAACCGTGACGTTTTTCTTGCAAAATCAAGAAATAAACCTAGTTGTCGGTAAAAAAATTTGACTGCGAAATATAAGAGGACGGGAATGCAAATTCTAATTGTTTGAGCTGGAATTATAGTTAGTAATTTAGTATATAGGTCACATCTACTAGCGGGTGTTAGGATGTGTATTTTTATGTGTTTTTATGTGCTTTGATGTGATACAAGAGAGAGAATGAGTGGAATTGAATGGTGGAGATTTGTATAGTACAGATACAGGTAGGTCTACAAAATTTGTGTGTAAAAATGTGTAAAAATATATTAAAACTTATATGAGAACACGCGCATAATGCTTGGTTAATCGGAAAAAAATAGAGTAGGCTTGGTCAATATATTATTGAACTATATATATGACAATCAAATTAAGAAAAATGCAAAGTCAACATGAATAAGAAAAATGCATAGTCAATCATGAATAAATAGACCATGGTGATCAGTGGCGAAGCCAAAAATTCGGCTCAGTGCGGTCCGAATGATTTAGGAATGAAAATTTTAGACCAAGTTCACAAATAATCATAGGTTTTTAAGAATATATATATATATATATATATATATATTTCAGAAAAAGACAAGCAAGAAGTTTTATTGAATGCGCGCGAACAAGACAATTTAATATATTCATCAATATATTCTTCTTTTACGTAAACTTCTTCTAAAGAATCTCTTTATGTGGTAATTATTCCACACTTAAATGAACAAACCACTTAATTAAAATTTCAAAAAAAATAAAGAATTGTATAGTTTTTCATTTCATATTTAGAAAAAGATGTGTTTTATAGTTTACAATATTAAATAAGTCCAAAAATATTATAGAGTTGAATTTAATTCAAGAATGTATGAATAACAAGACAAATCGGATTTCTTCGAAGTCAAAGAATTATAGATTTGAAATTTGTGTTTATTCCTTCAAACTTGTGTCTATATATATCATATATGTCATAGAATTATAAAAATGGACTTAATTGTTATTTGTAGTTAGCCAAACATGGCACTCCAAATCATAAAAGCAATATGAGATCAATTGTTATTTGTAGTTGGCCAAATAAGGAGTTGCAAATCATGAAAGGATGCCAAATCTCAGTGCGGTCATGTGACCGCACTGAGTCTAAGGTGGCTCCGCCGATGATGGTGATTGATATAATGACAGGAGGTACATACAATGGTCATTGATTTAAAACTTATATGGCAAAAGATAAAACGTACGATGTTGACAAATTTTTAGCATGTGAAACTTTGTCATTCATCAATCACCATGGTATATGTCCTTCAGCAATATTATATTGCCAAATAAGTAAAAATATACAAGTTCGTGAATCAGTGTCGCATATATTTATAATATTGCGTCAATGCAGTCCTCACCCTATTTCATTTCATCAACTCATCAAGTTCTAGAACTACATCAATGAGGTCAATTAACCATATTATTTATAACCATTGTTCTTACAGGCCTGCCTAGGCTTCGCTAAGGCCTCGCCTAGGCTTGAGGTTTGACCAAAATGCCCCTAACTCGTGAAAGGCTTGGAAAACGACAGTCAACTTAAAGTTGACCGTCTCTTGCGTGCGTACTGTTATAACGACGTATTTCTTTTAGTTGTTTTATCAGTTATATCTTAGACTTGGTCTAAAAATATTAACTTAGAAGATCACATCTTTTTTCAAAATTCGCTATATTATTATTTTTTAACTATCAAAATATTAATTTGGATGAAGATGATATTTAATTGAATTTCAGTAATTCCTAATTTCTAACATTCAATATTCTTGTCTTATTTTGGTTGGATTGATAATGTTTGTATTTTCCTTTTTATTTTTTGTTAAAATCAATTATCACCTTATGTTCATTTTGAATTTAATTGCACGAGATTGTTACTAAATAGAAAATAGTAAGTAATATTTTAGTTTTAAATATTTTAACGACTATTTTTTTATTGGAAAAATTTAGAAAATATATAATAGTTTGCATAATTTTTTCAAATATGCATTCTTTTACATATTTATTAGTCTAAAATAATTAAAATAGTATAAAAATGAAAAACGCCTTTTGATTCTTAGACTTCGCCTAGGCAGAAATAGGCTTATAAGGCTTGAGGCTGGCCTTCCCGCCTTGACATGCCTCGCACCTTTTAAAACCTTATTTATAAAAGGCCAATTCAACTATTGAATTGATAGGCCTGGAATGTTTCTTGCTGAAATCTTAATATAATAATAAGAGGAGTCTTGCATCGGCGTTGTCTCTGTGTTAGCGAGTGTCAGATGGCATTTAATTACTTAAAATTAAAAAAGAAAAATTTTATTTTGGAAATAATTATTAAATACACACTTTATTAGTTTATTTTTCTTATTTAATTTAATTTATTTTATTTATTTAGTATTTTTTCCTTATTTTAATTTTTATATAAATTTTAATTTGTCAATTATGTATATAATTGAAAATAAACAAAAAATGCAAGTATTAATGAAAATGTGATATTATATAAAAGTTACAAACCGCAATATCAATTGAATTATTTTTAAAAATGGTAATTAACTTTTTTAATATACATTTTAATTTTGAATATTACGCTTTAGTTTTTATATATTTTTAGTTTTTCATTATAGTGTCACTTGGTATAGTCTTTAGATTAGCGATTTACTATTTTTAAAAATTATTTTTATTTATTTAAAAAGTAAATGAGAAAAGCCTTTCAATTTACTTAATGTACAAAATCATTGATATTGAATTCAATTGACTAAATATGATATAAAATCAATTCAATATTCACAAAATTTATATACGTATCTGTAAAGCTAACTATAAGATCATTGTTAATCATTATT
Source organism: Jasminum sambac (assembly GCA_018223645.1). Lineage (NCBI taxonomy): Eukaryota > Viridiplantae > Streptophyta > Magnoliopsida > Lamiales > Oleaceae > Jasminum > Jasminum sambac. The sequence goes on along the minus strand of CP073651.1, from coordinate 3,740,251 downwards.
TGAAATATACATTTGAATAGTTATGTATGACTCATAAAACATAGTATTTAGTTTTTTTCTTTGTTCAAAAAATATATTATCTAAATTTTTCCAAATATTATGTTTTTCACTAAAATCACCAATTACGATAATTGATATAATATTTTTTATTGTAAGATAATATTTCGCACCAAATTTATTGTCTTATTTTATTATATTATTTTATGTAAATATATCATTTTAATAAATAAGATCTGCAGCCTTGAGTATCTTAGTAAAAACTATACCACAATTCTCACGAGCCACGCCTAATAAATTTAAATATCATTTAGAAAAGAAAGTAAATGACATATGACGGTTACATTTATCGTATTTTATTTTTTTAAAATAAAACAACAATGCTATAAAGAAGTTATGTCAACATCGCTAGATTTCAACTAGAAACTATCACATCTTTGTTTTCCTGAAAGGTTGTGTTTTAGAATGTCTGAGAGCTAATCACAATTCTTTAGACAAGAACTGTGGTCAATTGATAGCCCCAGAAATGTTTCTTGCTAAAATTCAAAATATACCATAATTTTCACAAGCCTTGCCTAATAAATTTAAATACTATCACTTGCAAAAAAAGTAAATGACACATGAGAGTTACATTTATCTTATTTTATTTTTTAAGAAGTAAAACAATAATGCTATAAAGAAGTTATGCCACCATTGCCAGATTTAAACCAGAAACTATCACATCTTGTTATTCTTGAAAGTTGATGAATATGGAAGTTGACACAACTTCAAGAGAAAACATAAAGCCCTCTTTACAAACACCGCATCAGTTGAAAACTTACAAGCTTTCCCTGTTAGATCAAATCATTCCACCTGTTTATTTCCCACTACTCTTGTATTTCCCTGCAAATGAACATAAAACTAGTACTAATATTGAACTCGTCATCTCTCACAAAACAAAGCTTCTCAAACAGTCACTTTCTCGGTGTTTAACTCGTTTTTACCCATTCGCAGGAGCAATCTCTAATGGTCTATCTACTGATTGTTACAATGAAGGTGTTCCATTCGTGGTGGCTAAGTTAACGGTTGTCTATCAAATTTTCTTCAACAGCCTGACCTCGGACTGATCCAAAGCTTTCTTTCTTGCCCATATAGTTTGGACGAAAAATCTCAGGGATCGAACGTTATCATGATGCAGGCATGATGCAGGCAAACATTTTCAACTGTGGTGGACTAGTGATTGCCATATATGATATATGCATCACACTCTGTAGCAGATGGGACGACATTGTCAACAAGAAATAGGTCCTAATTACATGGGACAACCTCTTTTCCCACATATGGATAGCCTGCCAGAAGAAAAGCACTTATTTTCAGGTATTAAGCACTTCTTGAAAAGGGCCAAGTACATTGCAAGAAGATTTGTCTTCGATGCCTTAGCCATATCCAAACTTAAGATGAATCAAGAGTTGAAGGCCCCACTCGCGTTGAAGTTGTATCAGCACTCATCTGGAAATGCTTCATGTCTACAAACTCTTCTTCGACCTTTTTGCTCACTCACGTGGTGAACTTGAGGAGAAAAACAGTGCCATCCCTTTCGCAGAATTCTTTTGGGAATTTCTTGCGGATAGCGGCGGCACAAAGTAGTAATGAAAGCGAGGCAAATTTAACAACCCTTGTGAGTAAAGTAAGGGAATCGATAAGCGGAATTGATGATGATTTTGTTAAGGATATGCAAGGGCAGAGACTATGTCTAGGAATAGGAAACTATGAGAATGTTGAAAGGGAACTTCAAGCAAGATCCCTAGAGAGGCTGAAATCTTGTCTTTCAGCAGTTGGTGTAACTTTGGGATATATGATATCGACTTCGGTAGGGAAGGCCTATATGGGTATCCAACTATATAGCTGCATACTTGGAGTTACTTTTGATCAATGGTGTTACGTTAATGGACACAGGATCGGGGGATGGAATTGAAGCTTTAGTGATTCTCAAAGAAAAATATGCTGTCGAATTCGAAAACAACCAAGAGATTCAGACTTATGCAGTCATTGATCCTAGTCCAAGGCTCTCAAGAAGAAATAAGCATCCATAGTTCAAAATCTAAAAATAAGCATACACAAGCTTGATGTACCTACTATTATTGTAATATCTATCTTGTAATATGAAGGGAAAAAAATTAAAAATTAAAAAGAAAAAACCTTACCTTTCATGCAAGTTCAAAAAGACATTTTCAACATTTTTACGCTTTTATCCACAAGATTTTGCCGTCTTATCAAACAAAGTACACTGAACGTGGCAAAAATCTTAATTGGAGACAGGTCTCACAACATCATATGCCATCATCCCACGAGAGGACGCTCAAGGCATATATTCGGACAAGAATCAGATGATAGAGTCCCATAATCCCATTACAAGACAAATAATGCAACACGCAAAATAAGATTGAAACTTCCCACAGCATATCAAAATATCCAACTTCCAAGACACTATTTAACAATATAATTACCATCCTCCTCACTAGCGATTAGCAAAATGGTTTTCCCGAGTGAGTGCCTGCCTCTAATTGAAATGCAACCCTAAAGCATAAATGAAAAAATCTCGTTACCAGCTTTCTAAACTATTTCTTGATTGTTAAAATTCTCATTCATTAATATATAATTAATGCAAACTCCAAGAGTAAAGTAGGTCCTGAGTCTGGGAGTTGCTTGTCAAAAACTGATCAAGTCGTTACGTTTATCGAATTAAACATTCTTAAGCCTTGAATTGAAGCATGAGAGTGAAGAAATAAGAAGAAAAATCACCCATAGAATTTGTTCACATATAGATTGTAGTTATTGGACATCCTCAATTAGATCAAGAATGGAATGCTTCAAAACAATACCTCAGTTCTTTGTTGGTTTAGATCCCCACTAGTCGCAATGGCCCAGTAACGAGGCTTGACATCTTCAACCTCTTTAGTTAAAATGCGATATAAAATTTAAGCCATAGTTTATAACTCCAAAATACAATGGAATATCCAAACAGATTTATATCAACAAACAGAACAATAATAAAGAAACATAGAATGTGATCCAAACAAATGTATGTGAATGAAAAGAGGAAAAGTTCAAAGACGCTGTATACATTTTCCATTCTTTAGGTCTTAGTTTTTATTTCCTATAATTTGTGTAAACAATTATACATCTTACTAAGGTATAACTACTTACGATGTATATGTTAATTACCGATTGTTAGTTTGTTAATTTTCCGTTTGATAGTTGGCACCGACTTGCCTTTCACTGGGAGACGGTAAACTCAAAGCAATAAACACAATTTCCTAAAATAATCTTCTGCGCGTTCAGATGCTTAGAGATTCCAATGGAAATTTTCTATCGTTTGTACAAAATTTAAAGCGCGCACATCATCAATCCATAACGCCAAGAAAAACTTCTCCAACGGCCATGTGTGGATGCATAAATGCAAGATTTACACAAGATAATTAAAACTTGAATGTCAAATGCAATGTCTGTATCTAAAGAAAGTATTAGATACTTATTTAAATATCATAAATATTAAATTATTTATTTATATATAATCTTATCTCATCTTTTCTTTATGTTTTTGAATTTTTAATGATAAATATATATTACAATGTAAACACCACTAATAGAAAATTAGCGATACCATCGGAGGCCTATTTCATCAATCAACGTCAATTTCTAAAATTTAAAATGTGTTTTCAATTAACGTAGCCCACATGGTGATTTAAATCAACATCATTCACCGAGATGCTCTTACACACTTGCAAATTTGCTGCTGGAATTGACCATCTGCATCCATGGTAGAATTGCTCATTACTCCACCGCTCGTCTAGATCTCAAAACCTGACATGTATCACGATGAGGAAAAATCATAATAACAATCATTCAGATCCAAATTCCAATCAGCAAAATGTTTTACATTTAAGCTGTGCAATTAATAACATTTAGGATAAAACCCTAACCGGATTTCGAAGACCTGTTGGCTATTGCCTTCACCATCGCCATCATTCATCGGAAACAAACATACAGCAAATCACACAAATGTGACGAAGTAGCCATACGCGACAAAAAGGCATCACTTAATGCCATAAACGAATCAAGCCAGCAATTAACCTTTTTCTCCTGCTATATTTTGTGTCTTCATCACTCTCACCATATAACTTTTACATACTTTGGGGATGCAATTTGAATTGACCGACGGATGAGACGACAGCTACCATTAAAGGAGGACGAAAATGCAACTTGTAAATTGTTAAGTGGTGAAATTGTAATAGTGCAAAGGTTACATCTAGCATGCTACTATGCTTGGTCAATGTGTTGCTAAACTATACGATACAGCCTTTTCAAATGCTCCCGGAACATCATAGTTATGGCCTTTTTGCCTTTTCGGTATGTTTTTCGATCATATGCAATTTTTATTTTGAAATTTGAGACTAAATTTAGGTTCATCAAGCAGTGAGAAAGCTCCAATAATTCGAAAAAATTTTCGGCGATTCTCTAACCGCCGATAATAGCTGCTGGTCAAAAAAAATTTCCATACTACACAAAATATACAACCTCGTTAGTCGTCATTCAATGATTCAAACAATAGTATAGCATCAATTCCTCAGCCTATTTCATTTCGTTAATTCAGCAATCAAATTATAAAACTGTTTAGTAAAGGTTCGCAAACTATATGATTAGGCAATATAGTCCAACTACTTTCCTACCAGAACGTGAGCGGCTTTACTAGCTCGCCACTTGATCGAATCCCACTTCCGTATTGCATTAATCCAACCGTCAACTATAGAATTATTACATCAATGCGGTTGTCTAGCTATTTATAATTGCATATGTTGAATCCTCCAACTATTTAATTCCAAGAGTTATGTCCCCCTTCTGATCCAGCCCTGTAACTATTTAATTACATAAATTCAATCCTTCAACAATTGGATTGATTCGATCCTTCAACAATTGGGTTGCATCAATCAAGCCCTCCGGCTATCATATTATTCCAATCCAATCTAGCAACTATTGAATTGCATCGATGATTTGATTCAGTCCTCCAACTGCTTATTTCAGTATTTGATTCGGTCCAGTCCAATCCTCCAACTATTGATTGCATTAATCCAGACCTCCAACTTAATCAACATACCGCTAAATTTCCAGCAAATTGGATTATAATTTAAAAATCACACAAATTCAAGGAAACCTTCAATATTCTTGGCCCTTTTTTTTTTTTTACAATGCTTGAGAGTAATTCACTGTTGAGTTAGACAAGAATTGTGGTAAACTGATAACCAGTGGAATCTTTCTTGCTAAATTCAAAATATACCACAATTGTCCCAACCCATGTCTATTACATTTAATTTTCCATAAAAAATAATATTATATATATATAATAAAGAAAAATAAAAGAAAATGACATGTGAAAGTCACATCTGTTATAAAAGTATAGAAACAATAGAGAGAATTTAGAGAATTTAATTCTACAAGGATTCTCGTGAATAAATTTCATTAATAATCGGCTCTATTTATATGAAACTTCGAATTGCATAATCAGTAATTACATAATTTCATCAAGTGTATAATAGCTATTCACATATAATAATTACATCTTTTACCAAATTATTCCTCCACCAAATTATTCCTCCACCAAATTATTCCTCATAATTCATAACCACCACATTATTCTCAATTATTCATATAACACCTAATAATTATTCTTCAATTATTATTCATAACCCCCCCTCGAATGACTATTAATACAAAATGTCTTCCTGACTGCTTGGAGAAAAACCCAAGTGCGAAAAACTTCCAAACCGATGCAGGATAGCTTTTGGAGTGGTTATATAATCGCTTCATCAAAACATGCCCCCGACGCTCTATCACCAGATATGAGTATTCACGCCGCCTCGCTAAAACCTTTGTCAAGAAAACCCGTCTGGGAAAAAACTTGATCGAAGGAAAAAGAGTACTTACCGCTCCGCTTGATTTCATATCTTGAGAACCGATATCTTTACTTCTCGTGAATCGATTTCAATATCATCATCGTTTGGATCTAAAGCATTAGCTCCATTATAACTTGATCCAATAGATACATCAGACAATTTCTCCTATCGCTTCAATATACCATAAATATGCCTCGTTAAAACCTTATTAGAAAAACCCAAAGGGGAAACCCTAATGAAGGAAAAGAGTACATTATTCATGTGAATACGCCTTTAAAGTTGCCTCATTAAAAACTTGCTAGGAAAACCCAATGGATAAAACTCACTAAGTCGAGGGAAAAGAGTGCAACCTGTATTTTATACAAGTATGTCAAGCATTTCAAAATCTTTCATACATTTGTATGAGTATCATATATTGGTTTTATACTGCTCATTTAGAGTGCATCAATTTTCGTGACACAACTACAAAACATTCTACCATGAACACATGTCTCCAAACACACAATTTAAAGCATATAAATTCATCGAAAAACATATAAACATATAAGTAAACCTTCATAACTAACTAACATTTAAAATATATCATTTAACATTTAATACTCACTTAATAGGTTATTTCATTCCTGTGGCTTAGCTCACCCTTTAGGTACTCATAAACACTGGGTTTAGTGATCCGATCCTTTAATTTCCTTTTCTGCACTACACACACGATCTAATTTAACTTTCATGAGCATGCAACATATAATGACCACCATGCTTATCTTTTAAACTTGAGCACTAGTCATCATCATCTCATCATCTCATAAGTTAAGGATTTCACATTCACCATTTATCATCTTCAATATATCTCAATATTTTCATTATCATTGATCATATGTATGCTTACATTTTCATATCGTGGTTTCCTATTACGCTCAATTTCATTTCTTTCCCCATATCGACATAACTTATCGAGATATCTCATTATCAACCCTCTTGTAGGATTTCACAATATAGTTATGTATATATACTCTTCAAGAGCATATGCCTCCGTTATTAAGACCATCTTTTATAATTTGCTTTGATATATATGATTGGGAAATATCAACGCTTCTAGCGTAATAACTTATCAAGGCATCGTAGTTTATATATGTGATTGTTCATAGCCTTTCATGCATCTTTGAACTTCAAGTTCAGATTTCAATTTCGAGAATATAACATGATTCATTTCACATATTATTTTCAACCTTTAATACTCCCTCATGCCGAGAAAATTTAGAACACCAAAACTCATACAGCTTGGTATGATTTTAATCATATATGTTCTCATCATTCAAAGCCTTTAATATGGGAATTTAGACCGCTTGCATTCTATTTCTGATATCGGCAATTTATTTGAACTTTAAATAATTTGCCATATAATATCCCACTCATTTGTATAAGATACTCAAATCCTTCAAGGATTTAGTCAAATCATTGGGATATACATTTACTAGCTTTATCATTAAACTGAAATCATGCTCATACTGGGTGAGCAAATATTTCAGAATTTCAAATTACTTAATCATATACAATATGTGACTATCTAATTTAGTCAGATCCATATCATAATATCTAAGATTCCACATGGAGGATGAGGCCCATACTTCTCATCCTTTATTCCAGATATATTTGGGATTTATTCCAATATTGATAGTAATGATTTCATCATTTATCGAGAACAATCATTGAAGAATTTTTTAATTATTTCACTTGGAAATATTGATTTCAATAATTATTTAAACCTGATGGTCGTTATCTTGCCAAACGAAGATTATTGAACTTCTAGTTCAAGAAATTCTTATATCGATTTCACTAGTATCCTGAGATACAAGCTCAATATAATTTATCATAGAAATAATTCACCCACATATTCCATCATCTTTTGGTGACATTATTGTCTACTACTGCTCAAACACTGAGTTAGCTGACCATACGCATCACATCCCGCTATTATTTAATTCAAATCGTAGTTTTACGCTTCATATTATTTATTTAAAAATCTGAGTCTTATTTCATACGCCCATGTATTATTCTATAAATAAATCATCAAAATTATTGCAAAATTCATCCTAACAAGGGTCTATACATTATAATGGATCATATGCTCTCAAATTGAAAATACTATCCATCACTACTCTGATCAAAAATCCTAAAAGGATTTATCGATGTAGGTCGGAAAGATTAAGGATGCTAATGAATAGGGTATCCCACAAGATATCCGATGCTTGATTGAAGCAAATGTCTGATTATCCGTGAGGTTTCACCTTCTAAATACATGCCTGGTATGGGTAAAAGTAGTTTTTCAAAGAAACGGAGAGCAAAAGATTAGGAGGACGCCATGCAAGTGTGCTCTGCGGGACATGTGACACTCGATGTAAATCAGGGGTACTTGTCCGTAAATCGAAAGAGAAGATAAAATAGCATTCATTAAGGATGGATTGAGTAAGGAGCCTTTGGATGATATTCAACAGGCTCTGAGACACATCCTAGTGGACACGCATAAGGTGAGCTAATGGCCTTATGGGCCAAATTCAAAGATCAACAAACGACATAGCCTTTGAAAACTACTTTAGAAGATCCTCGCTTGTAAATTTAGTAGAAAATTTTAGCATAATGATTTTCCCATATTAATATAAGGAAGCTCTGTAATAACTAAGATCAATGTTTTTCTTGTAATTGTAAATATTGTTTTTCGATTTTAAGATATATATATGTATATATATATTATTTTTCAATCAATTGACGGATATATGTCATTTTCACTTAAAAAAATTTTCTGCATTTTTTTTTCTTTCATATTTGTCAAAAAAGTAAATAGTGCACTCAATTATTGGTTTTAAAATTTTTCTTTAAATAGAGGGATTCATATATCTCTCTATGTTGAAAATATAGTGCAAAAAGAGAGATAGGAATAGAGATGGATGTGGAGATTTTTAATCATCTCATATAAGTTTCGGCCTTTACCTCACCATATTAAAAACCGTATGTATTCTTAAGGTGGATCTAATTGCAGTAGGCCATATCCAATATGTGGATATGGCAAACCGACTGTGAAAAGAGTTAGGGAGACAAGAAATCGCGATACTATACTGAGGAACCAACAACAAACTTTTAGCTAGACTTATAATGGCCGCGACAATCATGGGGAATAAGAGTTTCGAGTGTAATACCTTTCCATCTAGTTGGATCTAATACTCAAATTGGAGCGCATTTCTGTAGGTCCAAAGAGGTTGGTGCTAAAGCACAATCCATCCACAACCCGCATGATGTATAATGATGAATAATAAATGATGCTTTCATAACCTTCCAGCGCTACAACACACCTGGAGGAAATATTCAATATAGCCTCGTGCACAATTGGAATTTTCATGTCAAACCAATAGGTTTGTTGAATATTAATAATTTATTTGATGGCTTACTAGCTGCTTTCTAGATAAGGTGTAAATAATAAGTTTATCTCTCATTCAATGAGAAAATACTTATTTCTCGCTAGATCAAGTGATGAACTACTCATCAAATTTCATGCATATGTTCAAGAATCATGGAAGCTCAAGTCCGCTTGGCCATGCACCAATCGGTGTCAAGCTTAAAAAAGAAATTGATCCTTTAAATATTTCATTATGAATCCTAATGTTGATGGTGGCGAGTTACAGATATTTATATTTATACTTCCTGAGGACGATCCCTCATTTATGGATTCAAGATGTATATTCTTTTGCATTTCTATATTTTCGAAAGTGTTTAATGCCATCTTTTGATATTCTCAATATGTTCCACTTGACAGCTTTGTACTTCTTTCCCGAGTAATAATAATATCATATCGCGCTTTATTCAAATACGTAAATCTAGTGATTATGCTTCTTCAAGAGCATTTTATTCTCATATTAATACAATCTCATATCATCGATGAGATTACTTCATATAATTTTTCCATGAGCGATATATTATCTTTGATTTATCAACATGATCTATTGAGCATTTTATTTTCATCTATTTATCCAATGGTGACTTCAAGTACTAACTTACTCAATTTTCTCCATTAATATTCTCTAGATATATGGGGAAGTAATTTTATTCTCATCGCCTACTACTTCGAGAGTATGATTAGAATATTTGATCAACTACTTCTTCCTGAAAGAGGATTCGTTATAACCACTCAGAAGATAACCCACTACATTGGAAATATGCACACCAATCGTGTGGTATTACCCACCACATCGTTGGAAATATACTCAAACTATAAACATAAATTTAAATTGCAGAAATTAAATTTCCTCCAATAGGTATCGAACCTACCTTATGGGAATTATTGCAATAAATATAAATTTACGGAATTTAAATAGCAAGAATTAAATTGCATAATATTTAACTACTTCTTCCAGAGAGATCTGCCAAGTAGGTGATACTTTCATCACTTGAAGCATATAAAGCAAGTAAATATATAAAACCTTCCGCTAGTGGACCTATTGAACCCATCATCAATAGGAGGTATTGCAAGAATTAAATTACGTAAATAAAGTCGAGAATTAAATATTGAATCAGTTTATTGTGAGCAAATTTGTTCTTCTGTAACAAATACTCATTACTTCTACAAAGAAGACACTTATCCTTCTGTAATAAGACATTATGATGGTGAACTCTTTGGGGTTAAAATAATATTCCGATCTTTTAACTCAAATGGATTTCAAACCATTTTATATAATCAATGGATTTAGAATTTCTTCATGAATATTCTATCCATTTTTCATCTGCCGTACAAATTAGGGTCGTTTTACCCTAAGGGTAACGGAAGAGACATTGTCCATTCCAATTGTGAAGGTAAAATTGTCAAAATATTTTATCAATGTTTTACGATTGGAAAATTATCTCATTTCTACTCAATTTATCAACGTCAAAATATTTAAGGACTATTTTGTAACTTTTTCAAAAGTTAGTGTGCATCGATTTGTAAATTTTGAAAGTTTGATAATAACATATTTCAAAACGAAGTATTACTCCTATCAACGTCAAGGTCTAAATTGAAGCTCTAAATCGAATATAATGGAGTCGAAAATTTGATTTTGATAACGTATGCTCCTTATATCTCGAGAAAACGAATATTATAGTTTAATATATTATTATATTATAAAGTAATATAATATATATACTCTTTTCCTTTTTCTGCGAGTGTTAGGAATCAATTGATACATGCACGATTTCTCCATTCGCCAATTTCAATCGCTTCACAACTCATTCTCTCAGATAAATGCTTTTCTTGTTGACGTAAGACAGAGAGAATGAGACGTTTGAGAAAGTGGGAAAAAGATAAGAGAGAAAAGAAAGAGTAAGATTGATCGGATGACAAGTTTATTTATGTGGAACTTTCATGATACGGCATCATCTATAAGATCATCGAATCATGCCAGAAAGATACTCCCTTCATATTACTCAAAAAGGTTAGAGACTACACGATAACGCTGTTATAAAAGATAAACATGTAGAGACTAATTCTGCCGAATTCTCGTGACAATAAATTTCATTAATAACTGGCTCTATTTATATGGAAAAACTTCGAATTCGCAGACAATCGTAATTACATAATTTCACTGGCAGATAATAATATTCACATATAATAATTACATCTTTACCAAATTATTCCTCCACCAAATTATTCCTCCACCAAATTATTCCTCATAATTCATAACCACCACATTATTCTCAATTATTCATAACACCTAATAATTATTCTTCAATTATTATTCATAACAACATCTACTTTATTTTATATTTTAAGTAAAACAATGCTAACAAGAATTTATGTAGACATTGCCGTTTCCAAGTTCCAACCCGAAACTGAATTACACCTTCATTTTCTTGAAAGTTTATGACAATGGAAGTTGAGATAGTTTCAACAGAAAGCATCAAGCCCTCTTCACAAACACCTCTTCACTTCAAAACTTACAAACTTTCCTTGTTAGATCAAATCATTCCTCCTGTTTATTACCCAGTAATCCTGTATTTCCCTGCAAATGATCATAATCCTAGTACTGATATTGAACTCATCATCTCTCGCAAAACACATCTTCTCAAGCAGTCACTTTCTCAGTGTCTAACTCGTTCTTATCCGTTTGCGGGAGTAATCTCTGACTGTCTCTCTGTTGATTGTAATGACGAAGGCATTCCATTCGTGGTGGCGAAAGTCAAAGGTTGTCTGTCAGATTTTCTTGAACAGCCTGATCTGAGATTTATCCAAAGCTTTCTTCCTTGCGCGTTTAGTTGGGACGAAAAAGCTAATGGGTCGAACGCTGTCATGATACAAGTGAACTTTTTCGACTGTGGTGGACTGGTGATTGCAATAAATGTGTCACACAATGTAGCAGACGGTATAACTTTGTGCACATTTCTGAGACAATGGGGCCTAATAGCACAACGGTGTAGGTTTAATCAAGAAATAAGTCCTAATTACATGGGACAATCTCTTTTCCCACAGATAAGTAACCTGCTAGAAGAAAACCACTTATTTTCTGATATCAAGCACTTCTTGAAAATAGCCAAGTATGTTCCAAGAAGATATGTTTTTACTGCCTCGGCTATATCCAAACTTAAGGACGAATCAAGGGTCGAAGGCCCCACTCGGGTTGAGGTTGTGTCAGCATTCATCTGGAAATGCTTCATGTCTGCAAAATCTTGTTCATCTTCTTCGACATTTTTGCTCACTCACGCGGTGAACCTGAGGAGAAAAACCGTGCCACCACTTCCCGCAAATTGTTTTGGGAATTTCTTGTGGATAGCAGCAGCACAAAGTAGTGATGACGTCGATGCAGATTTGACTACTCTGGTGACTAAAATAAGACAATCGATAAGCGAAATTGACGATGATTTTGTTAAGAATATGCAAGGGGAGAAAGCATCTCTAGGATACTATGAAAATCTTGAGAGAACTTCAAGGAAGGTGCCTAAAGAGGCTGAAATCTTGTCTTTCAGCAGTTGGTGTAACTTTGGGATATATGATATTGACTTTGGTTGGGGAAGGCCTTTGTGGGCATCCAACTGTGTACCTGCATACGAGGAGTCACTTTTGTTCAATAGTGTCACGTTGATGGATACGAGGTTGGGGAACGGAATTGAAGCTTTAGTGATTCTTGAAGAAAAATGCGCTGTTGAATTTGAGAAGAATCAAGAACTTCGTAGTTATGTGTCCATTGATCCTAGTCCATTGGCAATGGACAACAAATAAGCCTTCACTGATCAAGCAATGAGCAATGCATCACACACAAGCAACTTCTATTGTAGCATCTATCCTGTCTTGTAATAAATAAACATGACTTTTCATACAAGAGTTTGCAAAAACAATAATGAGCTTTTCGCATTTTCAAAGAGTGGAAGAGACTAAATTCTACACAAGATGTCCAAGAGAAGATATTGTAGCAACTTCATCTCAACGAATTTGATAAATATTGGCACACGTACAACAGCTTCTTGTCTCAATACAAAAACAAACACGGTCATTAAAGAAAAATAAATTAATATCTTCGTTTTACCAAGCAGTACATTCTAAACTGCATACCAAGCGTAGCCTAAATGACTTACTCAAAATAACTATACAGACAAAATTTTTGCTTCCCCAGAATTGAAGAAACCAAATGAGCTTGTGCTACTAACTGCATTCAGGCAAGCCAGAAAACACAATGTCATAACCAAATCTGAACCACAGCTTCATTCCCGTCAACACAATCTCTCTCATCAGTGTGTTAGAGAGAAACAGTCTGCTGACTCGTGGTGAGCACGTGGAAGTGGAAACAAATGTTGTGGCCACTTTGGATACGTGCGCTTGTACAAACTCATACAGACTGTGTCGTGCTGCTGGAGGACCCCGTTGAACACACATTTCATAGCCCCTGAAAAGATTGGGTGAAAAGTAGTCCACAACTTTGATTAATGATGGTCTCAAATGATAAATGTAATGTTAATTCTAAAGTTATATATCAATAGAGTGACATACCATGTGTCCCCACAGGTTCTTTAATACGACCACGGCGCCCACACTTTGTCCAGACTTCAATTGGCTGCAAACAAGATCATCATCATGGGAGGACAGAGAAATTGTCAGACCATCCATTACACATGCAATTATAAAAGAGTAATTCTACATTGACATTCGAAACTGACATCTTTAGTGACACGATCTATGTGGCATATTTTTGGACCTTGTTTGATTCATCATAAAATTGAAAATTTTTCTCTCTCATTTTTTTCAACCACACGCATAATTACTTTATATTTTTTAATACATCATCTCTCATTTTCAACACACAATCTATACGTAATTCTAAAACTTTCTACTAATGGTGAATCAAACAAGACCTTATTGGGTACTGAAGAGATGCATTAAGTGATAAAGCATATCTACACTTCTTTGTTATCCAATAAATCATTGACACATCAGAATGTCAATTTCAAATGTTTGTACAATTATTCATTATAAAATTAACATTAGCAATATCTTAAAATGTAGCAGCACTTACCTTGAACCATTTCACGTCTTCCGGATTATGAAACATGTATCTAACTGTTGCCTTCTTTTTCGATACACGTTGAGGGTAACTGCATAAGATGCAAATAGTGTTGATCAACTAGATATATACAATATCTCAACAAATATACAGGTCGGTGTGTGGAGGGACGTACAAAATATTGATCATTAGTAAAAGGAGATGATCTCTTACCCAGATAAGATAATTTTCTTAAGGATAATCCGATCAGGGTCTACACTTTTCAAGGAACCAACAGCAGCAACAGCAGGGATAGAATCTTCTCCATCAGTCTTTAAAGCAATTAGAGGAAGAGAAGGAAAAGAAATTGGAGCATAAATTGAAGCTATTGAAAACCGTCCCGGGTGAAGAAACCTCTCCATTTTGTGCTTGTCAGAACTGATATTATCCGAAGAAAAAATTGGCCTGATTGTCCAAGAAAAGATGACAACTGTTATGATAGTCAAAATCGACTCATATGAAAATAAACAAAAAGATGGTAGGAAGAAAAGACCTTGATAGAAACTGACGAAAGCCAACATGGAATAGGAGTTCTTCTTTTGCTTTGATTGGAGCATCATACGAATCATGCTTCCTGATGCTGAAAAACACCCAAGCAAATGTGATCAAAATCATTACAAGATTTAACAGAACAGAAGGGGAAATAATATGTAACTAGGTACCTGAAATGGAGTACAGAGATTTTGGACTCGTGCTGCAAAAGGCCAGAGGATATGACTGGCATTTTCTCAGCCAGCATGCATAACTTGGATGCAACACCATTTGGTACTTCCTTGATATGAATTCTGATGTATGAGCCCACAGGTATACAGTCATTAGCATCTTGCTCCATTTCAAGTGCTCTAGCAAGAACATGCTTTCGCGTTCTTGTAAAATTGTCGAATGCAAAAATTCTAGCATATTCCTGGGGGAGAGATTCCTGGAAAATTGGTATACAAGATAATTAGTTACATTGTTTGTAAACAATATTCAAACTTAACCTCACAAAAGACAAAAACATACTTTGGGGTCCCATGAAGATGTTCTGAAAGACTTTACACCTCTGTACTTTGCAAATCGCTTTCGAGCAGGAACATCCAATGGGGTATCCACTTCATCCGGAAATTCTGAATTGTAATAAAAGGCCATTACAAAATAATTTATAATAGATAATAGTAGTTGCTGCAGGGAAAACTGCATTTTTGTAAATGCTGCTTCGAAATAAAAGTGGTATCTTCATCTTTTTTTTTTGGTCTTGTTGTGGTCCCCCCGCCCCCGGGGGGGGGTTGTTCCATAAATAAATATGATAAATGATTTTTACTATAGCGTGCAGCTGAAATAAGTCTACACTAAACTAATATTTAAAAACCCTAAAAGCCACAACCCACATTTGGTACTGGATATCAATAGAAATGTATTCTATAAAGAACCATCGTATTCCCGTATCCAACAAAGGATTGCAATACGCAACTATGACTGTTCAATACTCAAGTTCTTGTCTTTTATTTAAGGGCCAAATTATCCATACAAGTCTCACACACACACACTGTACAGCTGCATCTCCAATACTGTCTATACATCCCCATGATTAAACAAAATGCGCATATATTTTAACTACCAGCAAGCAAACAATTAGATTAGAGCTTTAATAAATATAAAAGGGTAAAGTACCATATAGGTATTTTTTTTAGGGGGTAATCGCCACATTGGTTTTTTTTTCAATTCCGACGCCACATTGGTATTTTAAGTAACTCCGATCCGCACATCGACCCAAATTGTCGCCGGAATGAATTTTCTAGAATAAAAAATTAATTTCCTAATTAAAATACAATAAAAAAACCTTTTATTCAAAAATAATAAGAATATCTTAATTATATCTTAATTAATTATAATAATAATATAATAATAATATAAATAAAGAAGAAAATAAAAATAGATCTCCACCATCTTCACCAACACTGCCACCGCCCGGCACCACCGCTACCAACTCCGGCGAAGCTCCGGCGACATTCATAACCACCCTAATCGGCCAACACCGACTAAAAGAAAAGGCAGGAAAAATCAAAGTATTTTCCCTTTCTCCATCTCTTCAACTTGGCTCGTATGTTTCAGCAAAATAGCAACCAAACAGAAACCCCAATGCTGGAAAAAGAAAAGAGGAGGAAACAAACAAACCCGAGGTCGCCGGAGGTAAAACAATCGACCTCAACTCATCCGTCCCAACCAACAAACGAAGGTAAATAACTCAATTATCAACGCAATCGAACATCTAACTGCGAGAAGTCAGTCAAATCGAGTCCAAAAGAGGAGAAAACAAACAAACCCGAGGTCGCCGGAGGTCACTACAGGTCTCCGGAGGTCGAGAGACAAGAAGCAGCCAAGAAATCTGGACTAAACAAGCAGAATAGTCATTCCTTACCCAAAAACGAAGAGAACCAGTTGAGCCCTAGCTTTGCCGGAAGTCGCAGCAGGTTGTCGGAGGCTCACCGAAGCTCGGCAAGGTGAGAGGGGACCTGTGCGTGCCGGAAATGGTTGGATAAAGGGTTGGAGATGGTGGTCGACCACTACATCTATTTTTGAATGTCGCCGGAGTTTCGCCGGAGTCTGGTGGCGGTAGCGCAGGGGCGGTGGCGGTGGAGATATTGGTGATCTATTTTTATTTTGTGTTCTTTGTTTATATTATTATTATTTATTATTATTATTATTTATTAATTAAGATATGAAAATGAATGAAAATGATTAAAAATGAATAAGTATTTTTTTTTTTTTATTAATTAAAAATGGTTGGAAATTAATAAAATATTGGGAAATTAATTTTTTATACCATAAAATAACTCCGGCAGCGAATTTGGGTCCATTTGCGTGTCAGAGATAGTTAAAATACTTAAGTGGCTCCGGAGTTAAAAAAAATGCTAATGTGGCGATTACCCACTAAAAAAAATACCCATATGGTACTTTAGCCTAAATATAAAAATATATATATATATAAAGAAAAAAGAAAAGAAGTAAGTATTTCAGGAAGTACCTTCATCTTCAGCATGTTCTTCTTTAATCCTTCGAATTTGTTCCTCTATCTGTTCTTTTGTTAAGTGATCACCTTCCTGCAAGACAGAGCAGCATTATTTTATGCACTGAAAGCAGAAGTCACCAATAGGAGCATTCTTACGAACAAAAAGTGTAGTCGAAAAATATAGGTGACTAAGCACTCCCATCCGTGGAAGATGTGAACTCTATAGGTTCAAAAAATTACTTGACATATGTTTTTCTAAATAATCCGGTGTCACATGGAGCATCAGAAGAGATCTTGACAGGTATTTAAAAGGGATTCTTAGGTTGGATAGGAGTGGTCTAGCAAATTTAAGGTCATAGATGATTGATGTATAGGATACTTTATTCTTGCTTTCATATTGTAAGCATTCTTTGGAGGGCAAGGTATTAACCCCCCCTTCTCTCTCTCATGTAATTATTTTTCCATCCAATAAAACTCTATCTCAGACTTGAATTTTCGAGTTATGATAGTTCCCTTAAAAAAAATGATAAAAATAAGAATAAAAATAAAAAGTAGCATCAGAAATGACATAACTGCAATTTAATGATGCAAAAAATTCATGATGCAGCAAAAAGCCACAAATGCGATTGACTAACATGACGAGACTCGATGAATTAACGAAGCTTCTAATTAACATTCCCTCCATCCCAAATATATAGTTCACGTTTCCTTTTTTGGTGTCCCAAATATAGAGTTTGATTTCCTTATTTAGTTTTTTTTTTTTCCATTCATTCACAAATATACCCCCAACCAGTCCTAGGAAATGTCAAATGTGAATCCTTCAAATTAGTCAACCTGGAATATGTTAAACATTAAATAAGGACACCTTAGGAAGTTTTGTTATGTAATTCAATTTCCCATAAACATTCTTAATCTTTGGGAAACACCAAAGTGCACAATATATTTGGGACGGAGGGAGTAGCATATTATTCCAACAATTGAGCACTATCTTTTGGGCCACAAAACAAATGACTCAAGCCTCTTGCTAACTCAAATGTACTAACTACGCTACTGCCATATCAAACTAAACATGGTTTTGATCCCAGAAAGGCACATTATTTTAGGCTGATACACTGACATTTAACAAGCAGAGTAGATATACTAATATGCTCACCATCATCACCGAATCAGTTTCAGTTTCTTCGTCAGATTCTCTCAGAAATAAGGAACCCTGGTCATCATCAAGGTCAAAGTCATCCTTCTGGTTCAGGACAGGAAAACCATTCGCCACATCATCCAGAACCATACCCTCATCCCCATCCACATCCTCATCACTATCAGTGTCACCATCATCAGCATCAGACTCATCCACAATCCAAGCAGCCTGATAATTTTGACAACAATAATTAGAGAAAACATATATTACCATCAGATACCTGTGTCAAAAGGATATATTAAGGGAGAGAGACTTTATGAGTGGAAACGAGTAACACACCTGGTAGTCAGAGGTGCCCCATGGAAGTTTCTTCTTTTTTTGTTTTCTCTCCTTGTGGTTTTTTTCTGCTTCAGCCATTTCTGCCTCCGTTGGCCATGTCTGACGAAAATTTATTTGTTATTGTCAACAACTTTATGCAATTTCCCAAATAGAAACAATGCAGCAGACTTAGAAACAGAAGGAGACGAAGCCATATGGTAAGAAGGATTCTAGCGTAACATATAATAATGTACATAATACAAATAATTTACTAATGACCAAAACAAGCAAATTTGTTGTTTGAGGCGTAAGTTTGAAGAAAACAAACTAATTCTCAACTAAGCCATCCCTGAATTGAGTGGTATGAAACTGAAAACTATGATAAGTACTAATACAACGAAGGTGGCTCATATTCATTGTCCAAATGCTGAATATAAAAAAGTAGAAAATTGATATTACCTGTTCTCCAGCCAGAGGGTCAAGGGAATTTTCAACTACCAAAGACTCTTGCTTCATAGGATCTGGGGTATAGCAATGCACGACCTGCATCATTATTTTAAAAAAAGGCATGATTAATAATTTAATATACAAGATCACAATAAAATTCTGTGCTGTAAAGTATATGGGGTGGTCTCAAAAATATGGGTATGTCTATGTATTGAAACTTTCAATTAAGATCTTAAGACATGAACTCTATCCTAGAAGCTGCAAAAGTAGCAGTTTACAGAATTTATTTATGAGTAGAGAAATGTGCAAGAGAATCCTTCTCCCCCACCATTCACCCAAGAAAATGGAAAAAACAGAAAGAAAAGAATGCAATACTGAAGAGGAAAACAGTGGAAAACAAAACACTCAAAAAATGAAGGGTCCCAAAAGAAAGTTATTAAATCATGCTGTGGAGAAGAGAGTGCCTTTGATTACTGTGAAATGGTACTATACATTTCTTCGTGCAACAAGGCACCTTAACAACACGGGGACACAGAGGAAAAAAATAGACATCTTCTTGAAAGGGGAAGAGCTTTAATGCTTACTAAAATGTTCCGGAAATTATTGGAGTGAGGCCCGGGCTATCTAATAAATAGACAAATGTTCTATAGCTCTCGATATGGAAACTTTTATTGCGATCTTAACTCACAAGATATAAGTCGGTTTTAGTAATTTAGAGCCTGTTTCACGAAAGTTAAAAATAATCCTTTGTTTTTTACGCTCATTTTCTGTCAATCAAGGAGTATGCTCATAATAGGCGCAGCACCTTGAGGAGTTTCATGCAGGTAAACATCAGGGAAAGTTTCATTTGGGATCTTTTAAACCATGTTTGGAGCCTAAAGAACCACCAATTATTGATTCTGAGCAATAAGGCTGCCATTGGTGTTGCTCATAACCCAGGCCAACAAGAACAGAATAAACTTGAGATGGTTAAGACACCTCTTGAGGCTTTACATATATAAAATCTCAAAAACGTGTAAATTAAACAGAAACTAACTTTCACAAATGTAGAAAAAGAAGGGGTAAATGGCATTAGGTCCAATTCATTTTTCTGATAAGTTCTAAATTTAAAAACATGTGACTAGCTAACTTGGGGGCATTGCCAACCTGTACACCCGTGTCATCTGATTCCATATAGTCCTCTCCTTTCCTTGCATTCAGAGGACAGGGATCCTTAAGAAGTTCAATGTTGGACAACTGGAAGTCACCTGCACCAGCAACATGAACCTGATCCACGATTATTTAGACAGTGAACAGATCCCTTAGATACATATTAATAAAAAGGGCTAAAATGCCTACCAGCTGATTCACTGAGAGGCCATGAGCACGTATATAACCAGTGAGTAGAAGGGTACATTTTCCTGAATCACTGTCATCTGCTGCAATATCAACCTGTAGTGCAACAATGCTTAATGTGAAAA
Organism: Jasminum sambac; assembly: GCA_018223645.1. NCBI lineage: Eukaryota > Viridiplantae > Streptophyta > Magnoliopsida > Lamiales > Oleaceae > Jasminum > Jasminum sambac. Next base: position 3,719,423 of record CP073651.1, on the reverse strand, counting down.
ACCTTTGTGATCTTCTAATGCACCCCATGCACGTGCATGGAACGGAAACTCTAGAATGTAGTATTTTTTAATTTTATTTTATTTTATTTTTTTTTTTAAAATTCCTTTATCGATGTCTAAGTTTGGCACAGGGATTAAGGATTATTTTTTATATCAAACTTCTAGAGTTTCCAAATCTAATCAACGTACTTCTGCATGCAGCATGTGTTGCCACCTTTGGCAGCAATGGTAGCATTCACTTTTCAAGTTGATGCAGATTTTCAGATATCAGAGCAATTGTAGGGAGGGAAAAGTCAAAAATTAGGACCAATTTCAGAGGAATTAGTTAAAATTGATACTAATTTTCATCTTACCCACATGCCCCAAGTTTCAGGGATATAAGCTAATTTTTTCCTGATGTTAAGGAGCTTTACGTAAGCTAGAAGAGGTTATATACTAACATATTTAACAGGCTCCGTTAAATGCCAAAAATAAAATGAGAAGAGATCGTGGAAGTTTTGAAAAGAACGGAAGCATGGGAAGTGTTCAGTAATGATTAGATCTGAAAACAGAATTCCTTATGACGCATCACAGAAACAAAGTCCGAGGGATTTGGGAGACGATGGATATCCAGAAAAAGGGAGGGGAATTATACAATACAGGGAAATAATAGTGTAATTTGGCAGCTTCCTTCAGAATTTGGTTCAATTCTTAATTGTACCTTTGCGACATCAAGGTAAGGCCGCTGGTTTCGCCAATGTGGAACTGTAATCCTTTTATCCTTGAACAGCCGCATGAACTGGAAGACATGAAAGAAGGGAAACACATTCAGCAAAAAAAAAAAAAAAAAAAGACGGAGGTCCTTTCATCTCAAGGTGAGAATGTTTAATGGAAGACGAACTAAATTACTCGATTTTATAATTTCATGTGCAAATCAAAAGGCTCTAATCAAATTTGAATGCTGAAACCACATCAAAAATGCTGAAACCACCTTAGACAACTCGTCCATTGAATCTGCCGGGTAAAACTCACAATCCTCTGGAAATTCAGAAGCAAGACTAGACGTGCACATTTTCTTCAAGTCATTTTTCTTCTTCACATCTTTGGGTAGATCCTAAAGACATGTACAAATTTTTGCTTTATTCCACTAATATCTTCCAGAAAAATGTAAAGATTAGCCCAACATGAGAGAATGCGAGAGACAAAGGAGAAAATACTTACACGCATCAGCACCACAGTGCTTGGTAGACCAAGAGTTCTGAACAAGGAAAGGCATTGCGCTCCAAATGAATCAACAAAATGACCATTACCATCTTCACATAAAGAGGTTGGAGATGCTACGAAAGCAATCAAATCAGCAACCTACAAAAGAAGTTTGGGCAACACCAAGAAGGAATCCTACTGAAAGCTCTACGATCCATAAATAGCATACACAATTTTAAGCTTCAAACAATAAGCAAAGTACCTTAGCCATTTCCATGCATCCCAATAAATCACCATGACGTGCTTTCAAGACCTACAGGCATCATTCGGGTCAGATATGTCCCAATATCCATGAGGAACAAACATATAGCGTGTGTTAGGGAGTAAGCTAGTAAAGATTTTTACGGAATTTGATGTGAAATAGGAGAGAGCATAAGTGGAGTTGAATGGTAGAGATTTGTGTAGTATATGTAGGTCTTACAAGATACGTGGATGTGAGATAGGAGAGAGAATGAGTGGAGTTGAAAAGAATGTATAAATATGTGTAAAAATTTGTTAAAATCTATAGACTAACACATGCTTTAATCAACTACTTACCGTTCCTTAACAAATAGAATATATCCCATCCATGTCATACATTTATCTATGATAACTCACAGTTACAACTAAAGAGCTACGAGTTAAGAATGAATCTAATTAACAAGAAGCTTCCAAAAATCAATTAAAAAACATTTAATCTGCATTTTTCCTTTCAAGTTAAAGTGGATAAGATTACACTCATAAACCAACTAGGCCAAATCAAAGACTTGGCTTCAAATTTTAACTCTTCAGGTAAGTAAGCTATAATGAGCCTACCGTTGCTCTGAACTTGTACTCGACGGAAGCAATGGCTGGGAAAACAGTATTGTTTCCTTCCCGGGATAACAGTGCCACTATATCTTCTTCAATGGCATTCAAGTTCACAGAAGAAGAAAGACCAAAGAGTACCTGCAATATCGTTCACAAGTTGGAAAATGATAAATTCCGTTTCTCTTGCTTGTTACATTAGTCTTTGGTAGGCAACCAAAATGCACTTACAATGACGCGGGGTGGACTTTTCGAGCCAGATGATGCCCTCTTCTCTTTCAACACCGCAGCTCTCTTCTGCTCCCTCATCTACGCATTTAGCAATATTTTAATCAAAAATCAGTTCAAAAAGATTTCAGTAGGTAATACTTTTCTAATAATTCAGCAACCCTACACAAAATTGAGATACATACAAATTAAATAACAGCTTAAAGAGAGAAATAAACCATTTTGTTGCGCTGCAGTCGAGCAGCTTTGGCTCCTTTGCCAACATTGCGCTCAGATTTGGAAATTCTACTCTTATCTATCAAAACAACAGAAGCAGAACTCAAAATTCGTAATTCAGAAGATTAAAAAACATAATTCCAACCCAAAATAAACCAAAAAAAAAAAAAAAATTCACCTTTTTGGGAAATTTTATGAACGTTGCGGGAGGATTTGGAAGCGAATCTAGTCTTGTGCGGCTTGTTGACTTGAAGCCGAGAACCCGCCATGGCTATCTTGAGTGGACGGTATGGAACTCAGCTCTGGGGAAACATTGGCCACCTGAAATTAGGGTTTAGTGTAGGAGTAGTATAATAAATCCCTAAATTTGTCGTTTTAACATCCCTCCCTAAACTTATTGGGCAATACAGAGACGGTCATTGGCTTTCTAAAACTTACACAAACCACCCTCAATTTGTTTTCTGTAACAGAAGCATCCTGCTTCAGGTCATAACCCATAATAAGAGGGTAAACTTTAATTTTTACATTTGTCCTTTCAAACTGTGATGAAACGACAGTTTGGTGTAGGTATTTGGAAATAACAATTTGTGATAGATATTGGGTACGTTTGATAGGCCAAATAAATTATTTTATAACTTATTTAGTAACTTATAAGTTCCTATTAATTAAATAAACTCTATTTGGTTGGAGAAATTTATTTGAGATACTTTTTTTACTAACTTTTTAAATAAGCTCATGAGTTTTTCGTTTTTTATTCCATTTTTTACCCTTATAGTTTTCTAAAAATATATTTTAAATATATCCTTTTGTGTAATTTTCTATTTATAAGCTAGCTTATCAGTTATTTTGCCACACGTTTTTATTTATATCAGTTAACTTATTAGTTATATCAACTATAAGTCATAACTTATCAGCTCGCAATTAACTTATCAGCTATAAGTTAACTTATCAGCTAATTCTACCAAATATACCCATTATATGGAAGCAAAATTGTAATACAAATTTTGTAAAAATAATTACTTTAATAGATGTTCAAGGGGGGAAAAAACAAGAAGGTGCGAAGACTTTTTGCATCACCAACATTACCATTTACCATCAATGGTATAATAGATTAATATTTAAAATTTATATGATATGATGTGTGAGTTGAAATAAATGGGTAAACAACAATGCAAAAAGGCCTAAATATTAAATTAGTATTTTAAAAAACACATTTTTAATAATTTGGTATTTTAAAAAATTTCGGTGACAAATTTATATTAAAAATTGCGATTCCAACAATTAGGTACTTTTCTCTAGCCGGCAGTGAAATCTCAAATAAAATAATAATATTTTCAATTTTTTGTATTTTTAATTATTTTCTATATTTTTAGCGCATTTTCATATTTAAAAAATGTTTACTAATAATAATAAATAAATAATAAAATAAAATAAGAAAATTCAAAAAAACCCTAGCACGGTCCCAAAAAAAAAGTTTGGAGCATGTTTGGTCCTTTGCTCCTTTTAGATGATTTTCGTCAATTTTTTCCATTAGCTTTGGTTATCTTATCTTTTTCCCAAGGGCATTTTGCTTCATAGTTAATTTTATCAGATTTATTTGGTCTATTGTTAATTTTATTAGATTAATTTAATGCTAATTAAATAGTTTTCATCGAAAATTTTCAATACCGTAACATTTGTTCGCATCAATATAATAATTTTTCACGATATATTAAAGACTCGCATATTTTAATATTAATTAATATTTAATAATAAATATAATTATTATAACTCCATAAAATTCCAATATAAATATATCACCATAAAAACTTGCCCAATATAAATAATAATAAAATAAAATTCAAAAAAAGGATAAAATTTTTCAATATCGTAGCATTTATTCCCATTAATATTGTAACTTTTCACGATACATTAAAAATGCACATATTTTAATATTAACTAACAGCTCATAATAAATCTAATTATTATAATTATATAAAATTTTAATATAAATATATCAGTGAAAAAAGTTACCGAATATAAATAAATAATACAATAAAATAAAAATTTTAGAAAACCCAAAACCCACCCCACCCAACCCCATCCCTTCCCACTGTACCCAACCCAACCCCTGTCCCACACCATCCCAACCATGCCACCCTCGTCAAACCCCCGCCCCACCCTACGTAAACCAGCCCGCCTCACCCCATGCTACCCAATCCCCTCCCATCCCACGCAAATTCTCAATTTTGGGTTAGGGGTGGAGGTGCGGGGGTTATTTACATTATTATTAATTAGAATTTTAAAATTTATATATATTAATAAAACCAGTACATTTTCCCGCCACTTTTACCTATTTTTCTGAATTAAAAAATCAATTTTTAATTATGACAACGAGTTTTACCGCTTCTACATGTCTTTTCCAACTTGGCTTCTTCTTCAACGTGTATACATATAAACACGCATCGGGTCCACTATTTTTCTGAATTAAAAAAATTAATTTTTAATTATGCCAACGAGTTTTACCGCTTCTACATATCTCCCCGTGCAACGCACGGGTAGAAACACTAGTATAGAATATAAAGAAAATGATTTTAAAATATGAATTTTTCAAAAATTATTATTTTAATCGAGATTCCACTACCGACGAGAGAAAAATACTTAATTGTTAGAATCTCAATTTTTAAATATTAATTTTTTGCCTAAATTTTTTAAAATATTAAATCATCAAAAATATATTTTTTTTAAATACCAATTTGGAATTTTAACCACGCAAAAAGTGACTATACATTCATTTCAATACTTATTGCACCTTTGATCAAGTGCTCACATATGGGTATGCACCGATCAACGACATATATCTCCCCTAATAGTTGGGGAAAATATGTGGCACCCATTGGATTGGGATCAATACTTATTATTCTTCAGAGTATTACTAGTATTTGGGCAAAAAAGGGGGGGAAAACACAAAAACAAGGGTGAAGGGAAAAATCCGGGTGGAAAAATCCAAAACGGGGCCCAAAATTGGCCCCTTATTGGGGTTTTTTACCCCCAAATCATTACAAAAATGGATTTTTATCATTGAATGTTATTTGGGTTTGCAGGAGTGGGGATAAAAATTCAAATTTGGGTTTTTAACCGGCAACACTAGAAATGCTCTCAAAACATAAATTCCTACTGTAACTTATGGTTTGTTTAAATTATTAAGTATGATTTACCAATTTAAATTTCTACAAAATTACTTTTCTTTAAAATTATGTTTAACCTCTTGTTTATATTATTCTATCTTTTTTTTTTTTTAATAACGCATTACTCTAAAAAGTAAAAATTCAACTTTGGTACAAAAAAAAAAAATTCAAACTCTTACGTATAATGATATGAAGTATTAGAAATGCTCCACTAACATGAAGTCATGAACACTTATTTAAATACTAGGGGCGGGTAAAACGTCGTTGCACGGTGGGGCCCATGTTGTATAAGCTAGCGCACTGAGAATGCATATGATATTGTTCAACCATTATTTACTGTTAGAAAGTTGGAAGTAGAATTGGTAATAATTTGTTAGCGTCCAAAATTGTTTTCTCTTCATTTGTTGTGTTAAAAATTAGAAACGTGTAATCATGTTTCATTAGTGATGGAAGTAGAAATGCAAAAAGGTGAAGAAAATAACATTTTTTTGATAATTCAGAAAATAAATATAAGTTATTGGGAAGGTGCAAAATGAGGTTAAATGGTGCAGCTGGATTTTCTACAAAATGATGGACTTCATATTTATAATATATTGAGTGCCAAGGGTCAACAAAATACATCTTGTGCACATTGTGCACTCAGTTCAGGGATGGTCCCGTTGAGTAGCTAGTTGATAGAATGGATCATATACATATTTCACAACGTTTGCTTAAACCATAATGGTTAGTAAACGGTGTCCATTTCATTTCTTGCAAAAGTTATTATCTTGACAAAATAACTGTAGTGGAGTTCCTAATCCATCTTGGAAAGGAGCTTCTTTTTGCTTGTTCCAGAAACAGCATGTTGAGAGAGAGCCCTTTTTGGCATTGAGCCAGTTGGCTTATTCATTTGATCAGCAATTGTGTCAACTGGGATTTTCTTGTGCTTCTGTGGGTCGTACTCATCCAATGCAACAACTTTCAAACTTTTTAAGTGGGCGACCATGAAATGCCTTTCGATGGTCTGCTGACCATCGTTGAGCTGCAATAGTTTTGATGTAGAATAGATGATCCTCAGCGATGTCGAGACGAATGTTCTCTTCAAAGTTCACGTCCTGTAACAGAGTAAGCAGGAATGATTGAGATTGTTATAATGTTCAAAAAAATATAGCCAAATTTGGGGTCAAACAAATAATCTAGCTATAAAACACAATGAAATTAGCCACATATATTGTGCCATTTATTCTAGAACCCTTTCTTAATAAGAAAAAAAAGAAAAATACATTTCCCAGAATACACTGCATTTCAATATGGTATTTCATTAATTAGCCGATTTTTGCCCTTTAATTATTTAATTTTCTCCATTTTTGGTAAGTTTTTGCCTTTACGTTTTGCTGTTTTTACCCCATTGATAGTAATATTTCTATTGCTTTATTGTGTGTGCCAAGCCAAGTGATCAAAGAGCATGCGACATATATGAAAGAAGAGGTTGAGAACACAGATTTTATGAATGAATGTCACAGAAGGACAAGAATTGCACTGCTATTATTATTTTATCAGCGTTCTCAAGATTGAGCCTTTATTACAACCCATCTTTGTCTTTATGTTTTTTTTTCTATGGTAATGAATAGCTCTTTGCATTGGCATCTATCATTCTTAAAATTCGATCCGACAAAATGCATGTCAGTTGTAGCTCTAATAAAAGGGTCATGTTTGTTTCATCACATTCATCATCTCATTTTGTTAAAGTTTTAAATTATTCTCATGTTGTAAATAATGATGACACAAAAGAAACAAAGCACCCGACCGATGCTCATGGTTCAATCATGGAGCAGGTGGATTTGCTTTCAGATTGCACAACCCAAAACTCTAAACATTGGACACACGACTTTTCCACGACTGCACAAGCTTAAAGAAGAAGGTTTTTTTTTTTTTTTTTTGGTGAACTTCTTCAAGCTTGAAGAAGTTGCTTTTTTCTTTAATATATATATATTTTTGTTATAAAAGATAAACAATAGAGAATTTGTATAGAATTTAATTCTGGCTAATTCTCATAATTTACTAATAATCAGTTCTATTTATAGTGAAAAACTGAATTGCATAAACCGTAATTACATAATTTACTCAAGTGTATAAATGGTTCACATATAATAATTTACATCTTTACCAAATTATTCCTCCACCAAATTATTCTCCACCAAATTATTCTCATAATTCATAACCACCAAATTATTCTCAATTATTCATAACACCCTCGAACGACTATTAATACAAACGCCTTCCTGACTTGTTTTAAAAACCCAAGTGGGAAAAAACTTCCAAACCGATCATAGCATGATAGCTTGGAGTTATATACCGCTTCATCAAAAACATCGCTTCCCCCGATGCCTATCAACAGATATGAGTATTCACGTACGCCTCAAGCTAAAACCTTTCACAAGAAACCCAAAAAAAACTTGATCAAGGAAAGAAGACAATGCCCGCTTGATTTCATATCTAGAACTGGATATCTTTACTTCTCGTAAATGATTTCAATATCATCATCGCTTGGATCAAAGCATTAGCTCCATTATAACTTGATCCAATAGATACACTTTATCAATTTTCCTATCGCTCAATATACCATGAATATGCTCTAAAACCTTATTGTAAAAACCCAGTAAAAACCCTAATGAAGGAAAAGAGTACATTATTCATATGAATACGCCTAGTTGTCTCATTAAAACCTTGCATGAAACCCAAATGATAAAACCTCTACCAAGAGAAAAGAGTGCAACGCTTTATTTTATACAAGTATGCTGCAAAGTATTTTTAAAATCTTTCATACATTTGTAGGAGTATCATATACATTGGTTTTATACTCTTCGCTCATTTAGAGTGCATCAATTTTCTTACACAACTACAAACATTCACCATGAACACATGTCTCCAAATACACAATTTAAAGCATATAAATTCATTGTAAAAACATGTAAAACATATAAGTAAACCTTCATAACTAACTAACATTTAAAATATATCATTTAACATTTAATACTCACTTAATAGGTTATTTCATTCCCAGGGCTTAGTTCACCATTTAGGTACTATAAACACTAAGTTTAGCTCATTCATCCTTTAATTTCCTTCTTTCTAACATACACGATCGACATTTAACTTTCATGAGCATGCAACATATAATGACCACCATGCTTATCTTTAAACTTGAGCATTAGTCATCATCATCTCATCATCTCATAAGTTAATGATTTCACATTCACCATTTATCATCTTCAATATATCTCAATATTTTCATTATCATCATCATCATACGTAGTCACTACATTTTCATATCGTATTACACTTTCAATTTCATTTATTTCCATATCGACATAACTTAATCGAGATATCTCATTATCAATCATCTTGTAGATTACACAATATAGTTATGCCTATATACTCTTCAAGAGCATACGCCTCAAGTATTACATCTATCTTTATAATTTGCTTTGATATATATGATTGAGGAAATATCAACGCTCAAGCGCTAACTTATCAAAGCATCAGAATGGGACAGATATATGTGATTGTTCATAGCCTTTCATGCATCTTTGAACCTCAAGTTCAGATTTCAATTTCGAGGATATAACATGATGCATTTCACATATTATTTTCAACCTTAATACTCCCTCTCATGCCGAGAAAATTTGTAACACCAAACCCATACAATGTATGATTTTAATCATATATATGTTCTCATCATTCAAATTTTAATATGGGAATTTAGACTGCTTAGATTCTATTCTTCGATATCTATGAATTTATTTGAGGACTTTAAATAATTTTGCCATATAATATCCCACTTGTATGCAGATACCAAATCCTTCGTGATTTATTCAAGTATTGGGATACATTTACTAGCTTTATCATTAACTGGGAAATCATGCTCATATCATGAGCAAATATTTCAGAAATTTCAAATTATTTAATCATATACACATGTGACTATCTAGTGATCCATATCATAATATCTAAGAATCTACATGAGATGAGGGGCCCATATTTTCATCCTTTTATTCCATATATTTGGGATTTATTTCCAATATTGGCTAGTAATGATTTCATCATTTATCGAGTAATCATCAAGAATTCTTTAATTCTTCACTTGAAATATTGATTTCAATAATTATTTAAACCGGGATGGCTCAATCCGTTTTGCAAACGAGTGGATTATTGAACTTCTAGTTCAAGAAATTTATATTGATTTCACTAAGATTCAGATAAATACTTCAATACGATTTATCATAGAAACAACCACCACATATTCCATCATCTTTTTGGTGATATTATTGTTACTAATTTTCAAACACTGAGTTACACCATACGCATCATCACATCCGCCATCGCTCAATTACGAAGTCTTAGCTTCTTACGCTTTATATTATTTATTTAAAATCGGAGTCTTATTTCATACCGTCAGATTATTCTATAAATAAATCATCAAAATTATTGCAAAATTCATCCTAACAAGGATCTATACATTATAATGGATCATATGCTCTCAAATCTTCGAAAATACTATCCATCACTACTCGATTAAAACTCCTAAAAGGATTTATCGAGGTAGGCCGGAAAGATTAAGGATGCTAATGAATATTATCCCACAAGATATCCGATGCTTGATTGAAGCAAAGGTTCGATTATCCGTGAGGTTTCAATTCCTTCTAAATACATGCCTGGTATGGGTAAAAGTAGTTTTTCAAAGAAACTGAGAGCAAAGATTAGAGGATGCTGTAAGTGTGCTCTTGTGACATGGGACACTCGATAGAAATCATGCAGATTGGTCTGTAAATCGAGAGAAGATAAAATAGCATTCATTAAGGATGGATTGAGTAAGGAGCCTGGATGATATTCAACAGCTCTTGAGACACATCCAGTGACACGCATACAGAGTCGATGGCCTTAGCCAAATTCAAAGATCAACAAACGCACAGCCTTTGAAAACTTACTTTAGAAGATCTTGTTTAGAAATTTAGTAGAAAATTTTAGATAATAATTTTCATATTAATATAAGGAAGTCTGTAATAACGTAAGATCAATGTTTTTCTTGTAATTGTAAATATTGTTGATTTTAAGATATATATACATGTATATATATATTATTTTTCAATCACCGATGATATATGCCATTTTCACTTAAAAATTTTTCTCAGATTTTTTTCTTTTCATATTTGTCAAAAGTAAATAGTGCACCAATTATTGGTTTGAAAATTTATCTTTAAATAAAGGATTCATATATCTCTCTATGTTCATACATTAAAAGTATAGGCAAAAGAGAGATAGAGAGAGATGGATATGAGATTTTAGAATCATCTCATACAAGTCACCTTTACTCTCGCTTTAAATTAAACTGTATGTATTCTTGGTGGATCTAACTAGTAGGCCATATCCACATGTGATATGGCAAACCGACTCAGTAAAAGAGTTAGGGAGACAAGAAATCAATATACTCATACTGAGGAATCCAACAAACAAACTTTAGCTAGACTTATAATGGCCGCACAATCATGGGAATAAGAGTTTCGAGTGTAATACCTTTCCATCTAGTTGATCTAATACTCAATTGGAGCCGCTTTAATACCATGGGTCCAAAGAGGTTACAAGCGCAACCATCCACAACCGCATGCATGTATGTATATGATGAATAATAGTGATGTTTATCATTGTCCTTCCAAAGCGCTACAACACACTGAGGAAATATTCAATATACTGTTCATGCACAAATGGAATCTCTTTCTACGCCAAACCAATAGTTTGTTGAATATTAATAATTTCTTTTGACGGTTTACTAGCTGCTTTCTAGATCGTGTAAATAATAAAGTTTATCTCTCATTCAATGAGAAAATACTTATTTCTGCTTAAAAAGATGGCTGATGAACTACTCATCAAATTTCATGCATATGTTCAAGAATCTGGAAGCCTGTGTCCATTTAACATGCATCATGTCGCTTTAAAAAGAAATTCTGGATCCTTTAAATATTTCATTATGAATCCTAATGTTGATGGTGGCGTAGTTACTTTAGTATTTATACTCCGAGACGCATCCTCATTTATGGATTCAAGATGTATTTTCTTTGCATTTCTATATTTTCGAGTGTTTATTGCCATCTTCGATATTCTCAATATGTTCCACTTCTACTGCTTTGTACTTCTCTTCCTGAGTAATAATAATAATATCATATTGGCTTTATTCAAATACGTAAATCTAGTGATTATGCTTCTTCAAGAGCATTTTATTCTCATATTAATACAATCTCATGTCATCGATGAGATTACTTTATATAATCTCTCCATGCGATATATTTTCTTTGATTTATCAACATGGGATCTATTAAGCATTTTACTTTCATCTATTTATCCAATGGTGACTTCAAGCATCACTTACTCAATTTTCTCCATTAATATTCTAGATATAAGTGAAGTAATTTTATTCTCATCGCCTACTACTAGTAGGATTAGAATATTTGATCAACTACTTTCTGGAGCAGGATTCATATAACCAATCGCAGTAGATAACCCACCACATCAAAATAAGACACCAATCGACAGATTACCCACCACATTGGAATACATACCAAACTATAAAGTGCATAAATTTAAATTGTAGAAATTAAATTTCCTCCAATAGGCTAATAACCTACCTTATGGAATTATTTGCAATAAATATAAATTTACTAATTTAAATAGCAAGAATTAAATTGCATAATATTTAACTACTTCTTCAAGAAAGAGGATCTCGCTTAGGCAAGGTATTACCCATCACTTAGATATAAAGTGCAGTAAATATATAAAACCTTCCGCTTAAATGAGCTGAACCCATCATCAAGTAGAGGAGGATTGGCAAAGAATTAAATCACAGAATAAAGAGAATTAAATATTGAACTGGCTTATGGGAGCAAATTTTGTTCTTCTAACAAATACTCACATTACTTACAAGAAAGACACTTATCCTTCTGAATAAGTACATTATGTAATCAACTCTTCGAGTTAAAATAATATTCGATCTTTTAACTCAAATGGACTTCAGTGTCAGAATTAATGATTTAGAATTTCTTCTAGAATATTCTATCCATTTTTGTTTATCACGCCAAAGTAAATCTACGAGGTCTAACTATTCAATACGCTAACTCATACTGGGCTTGGCAAAGGTCACTCTGTAGGTGCGTGGCGCTCACATACCTCTTTATAAAGTTTTACATTATAAAGATTAATACGAATATTCACAAGTCCAAGGACCATCTTTTAATTTTTTTCAAAGTTGGATACTACTTTATAAATTTTGAAATTTCAAAATGAACTATTATATTATCAATATCAAAAGTCAAATCAAGATCTCGTTAAATCGAAGATACTGAAAGTCAAGAAAATTCTGATTTTGATAATGATGCCTCCTTATATCTCGATAAAACGGATGTTATAAGCTTAATATATTATTATATTATAAAATAATATAATATATATTACTTTTCGTATATAATATATTATAATATATATATCCTAACCTTTCCGCCATGGTTGAGTTCTCTGAGTTTGCAATTGCTCTTTCTCAACAGCACTAATTTTCTATGCTTTCATCTTTTCTGAATTTAGAAGAGGTAATGCAGGGACAAAGGTGAGAGACAGAGAGGAACAAGGTGAGAGAAAGAGATAGACAAGAATTAGAGGTAGTAAGGAATTATTGCATGTATTATTTGAGTGTTTGGTGGTTATAATAATCTGATGACAAAATAATTACAGATAGTTGCTACTTAATAAATTAATTTACTAGGGACAATCTGGGGCTCGATACGTACATCATCTATGGGACGCAATCAGTAAAGATACCTCTTCATATTACTCAAAACGATTGCAGACTCACTCACGATAACTATAAAAGATAAACAATAGTAATTTGTAGAGAATTCTAATTCTAAGTAATTTTCATGAATTAATTTCATTAATAACCTGCTCTCTATTTATGTGAAACTTTGAACTATAAACTGCATCATAATTTCATCAGATAATTGGCCATTCACATAGCAATAATTACATCTTTTACCAAATTATTCCTCCACCAAATTATTCCTCCACCAAATTATTCCTCATAATTCATAACCACCAAATTATTCTCAATTATTCATAACAATTTTTAAATTTTATGATTGTTCGGCTTGAAGAAGCCGAATAAGGCCAGCCTCTTTAGGCAGAATTTTTATAAAAAAAAAAAGGGGGGGAAAGAAAAGAAAAGAAAGGGGTACGGGGGTAGAATGAGAAAAATAATGAAATGTGGGTGTATTGGGTGGAGTGATGGTGCATTTTGCCGTACCGTTCCCTAAAATATCTTGCAGTGGAAAATGTAAAGATAACCAATAACTGTCTTGCTTGGTGCCTACGGTCTGCCCACCAGATAATGAACGCCCTGTCACTTCCACAGCAACTCCATCTCCACCTCCTCCTCCGCTTCCCTCCACCGCATTCCTCCGCTCCACCGTTTCTGCGTCACCGCCACCACACTCTCCTCCATCACATACCACTTTTGGCAGCTCATCCTTCCGCCTCTTCTACCACAGCAGAACAACTGAATTTCACCAACGTAAAATATGAAGAATCAGAGGAGGACCCGTGCGACGTCGCTTCGCTCCCGAATTCCCAATACGACTTCACACCTCTCCTCACCTTCCTCTCGTCACCTCAGTACATCCCTGCATCGGAACCCGTCCCGCCGACCCGACTCGATGAAACGGAGCTCCGACTCGCAGAAGCATACCGTGCGGTTCCAGCTCCTCTGTGGCATTCACTCATAAAATCCCTCTCCTCATCCCCTTCTTCAATATCTACCGCGTACTGTTTAGTCACTTGGCTTCAAAAACACAATCTCTGCTTTTCGTATGAACTTCTGTACTCCATTCTCATCCACGGGCTCGGACGAGCTGAGAAGCTCTATGAAGCTTTTCTCTTGTCACAGAGGCAAAGGTTAACCCCATTGGCATATAACGCTCTGATTGGGGCTTGTGCACGCAATGGTGAGCTCGAGAAGGCCTTAAATTTGATGCAAAGAATGAAGGCTGATGGGTACCAATCTGATTTTGTGAACTATAGTTTGATTATTCAGTCTCTTGTACGGAATAATGTTGTAGATGTTGGGATTTTGGAGAAATTTTACAATGAAATAGAGGCTGATCTGATTGAATTAGATGGGCTGTTGTTGAATGATATGACTGTGGCATTTGCCAAGGCTAGGGATATTGATAGGTCTTTGTACTTCTTGGGGGTGATTCAAGGGAATGGAATGACTGCAAAGACGAGTACAATAGTGACTGTGGTGAATGAGCTAAGCAGTGTGGGGAGGATTGAGGAAGCTGAGGCAATCTTTGGAGAATTGAAGGAGGGCGGTTTGAGACCTAGAACAAGAGCTTATAATGCACTTCTAAGAGGCTATGTCAAAGTTGGGGCTTTGAAGGATGCAGAGTATGTTGTTTCAGAGATGGAGGAGACGGGGGTTTTGCCTGATGAGTATACATACAGTATGCTTATCGATGCGTATGCAAATGCAGGGAGGTGGGAGAGTGCAAGAATTGTGTTGCAGGAGATGGAGATGAATAATGTGAAGCCAAATTCTTATGTTTTTAGGAGGATCTTAGAAAGGTATAGGGACAGAGGAGAGTGGCAGAGATCATTTCAGGTGCTGAAGGAGATGAAGAATTGCAGGGTAGATCCCGATAGGCAGTTTTACAACGTGATGATTGATACATTTGGGAAGTATAATTGTCTTGATCATATGATGGCGACGTTTGAGAGGATGAAAGAGGAAGGGATTAAACCAGATACTGTGACATGGAATACGCTTATGGATTGCTATGCTAAACAAGGAAACCATAGTCGGGCCGAGGAATTGTTTGAGGAAATGCAGGAAAGTGGTTGTCCTCCTTGCGCCACAACATACAATATTATGATAAATTCTTTGGGAGAGCAAAAGAGGTGGAATGATGTGAAGGAATGGTTGGGGAAGATGAAGAGCCATGGTCTATTACCCAACGTTGTTACCTACACGACTCTCATTGATATATATGGAAAATCGGCGAGATTTGTTGATGCAGTTGAGTGTTTGGAGGTGATGAAATCTGAAGGGTTGAAACCATCCTCCACCATGTATAATGCACTAATCAATGCCTATGCACAGCAGGTATGTGGTCCATACTTAAATGAATTCTTGCTCTGTGTATCTGAAACTAATGATTAGAGGATGTTTACCCATGCTCAAAAGTCAAAAGTATTCTCGAAAGCTTACCCGAACAAGTCATGGCACTAAAATTTCTATTTTTAGCGCCATCTTTTTGGGCTTAACCACTCTTTGCCTAGATTAACAGTGTAAATCCAATGGCTTAGAATAACACAATGTAGATTTGTAGTTGAACATGAGTCTGATATTGACTGATATCATTTCTTTACAGGGTTTATCAGAGGAAGCATTAAATGCAATTAGAGTTATGAGAGAAGATGGTCTAAAACCTAGCTTATTGGCTCTCAATTCATTGATCAATGCATTTGGCGAGGACAGGAGGGATGCTGAGGCCTTCGCTGTGCTGCAATACATGAAAGAAAATGTGGGTACATGTAAGTTTGTTTCTGTAGTTTTAGGAATGTAAAGGCCTTTCATGTGGTCCATTTGGATGCTTATGTAATATCCTGTGATTGCAGGACCTGAAGCCAGATGTCATTACCTACACCACACTCATGAAAGCATTAATTCGTGTCGAGAAGTTTGATAAGGTAAGAATATTTTCTGGCACTCTAGCATAATTATGTTCTAGAAGACTTAACTTTGAGCGCTATGATTATAATTTTTTGTGAATGGTTCAATCTAATGTTTCCTGATTAACCTTCTCTTGCTCGTTCAGCATCTGCTATCCATATGGTTGGTCTTTTCGTTAGTTTTATAATTTCTAAAATAATAATAAATCAAGTTATCAGTAATGAGCTCATATTCTGAGAACCAAATAGACAGCTGAAGGAAATTGGTCGGAGATCTATCATGAACTTCCAAGTAGGTTATGAACAATGTCTCTCAATGCAGAACACTCTTGAAACATGCCAAGATATGTAACCCTGACATTGTAAATCTTGCCTTTTCCCATTTTCTGGATTTCATGCATGGTTATGTTGGACACTGATGCTTTAATCTTGCCTTTTCCCATATTCAGGCTTTAATTGAGTAGTTAAAGTGAGTTTTATTTATTCATTTATCATTATTTATTTAAAAGAAGAAAGTTGAAATGAAGAAATGCTATATATTCTGCCATTGTAATAAATAGCACTACAGTAGGACTTCTTCAGAAATTACTTTGAGTGGGTGATAGTTTTTAACTCGAGATATGAAACTTCACTTGAATACTAAAGACTATCTATGTATCTAATATTAAGTATTAGAGCACGAGACTTTATCTGTGGTGCCGTGTCAGTCGTCAACACAATCACATAATTCTAGTTGGCATCGTGATATTAAACAAGACTTTTGGAAAAATAATGGTATGGACACTTCAGTTGTACTCTGTAGTTTCAGATCTCAATCTAACTCAGCAAATCCTGGACTTTGTAGGTTCCTGGTGTTTATGAAGAAATGCTTCTTTCTGGATGCGCCCCAGATAGAAAAGCCAGAGCAATGTTGAGATCTGCTTTGCGATACATGAAGTCAACCCTGCATAACTACATTGACAGTTGAGTGGAGTTTAGTCATCTGCTGAAATCAAACTGCAGGGTTAATGGCATATTCACATATCTTTCTTCCATCCTTGACTCGAGGTTAGTTATATCCCCGATAAACTGTAACTGCATGTTTGGTACTCAGTACAGGAGTGGAATAACTGTTGTTCTTTCTTTTTATTTACTGAGTCTGGTACTCAGTTGAAGGGAGTGCATTTTCTTTTCATTGTGAAGTAAATCATCACTCAAAAGAGTAACTGTTAAAATTGCTATCTGAGGCATGGATTTTCGAGCCGAGATAGTTTCCAAAAAAAAAAAAAAACAGAGTAACTGTTTCTTTATTTACACACACCCTAACAAATCCCCTTTAAAATCATTTGGCTTCCAAGTGCAGGTTGGTTCATGGTTTATATTCCACTGGGGTACAAAATGAAGTCATTTTCGATTTGAGAGTTTGAAGATGAACTGAAAGAAGAGGATCTCTCTGGCTGCATCTGTAAGATATTTGAATTAACAGAGTTTCCTTCGCATTCTTTCATAAAAGAAGAACAACGGGATGTACTATATATATTTTCTTTTTGTATCTAGGTGGATATAAGCAACAAGCTGACAGTCGTGTCCTTTAAACTGTTGGAATCACAGATTTCAGCAGTGTCATTTGTTCAGCAAATTACCTTTCATGATAAAACTGCTACATTTGAAGGTTATATTTTCGGAGAAAGAGAGAGAAAATAAAAGATCGAAGGGGCCAAAAATCATATATAACACAATATTGCGGATAAGGATTATGCACTGAAATGCGTAAAAAGTACGCAAATGGATAACCAAATACAGGATTGTAGACAAATACAGGTTCTCACTATAAACACTATAATTTGCTGTTTCTTGAAAGGCTTCCCATGGCTTTAGCTTTCTGCCTGAGAACATATTTCTGCGTCTTTCCAGTTGACGTCTTAGGCAAATCTTGAAAAACTACACTTCGAGGAGCCATGTAATGTGGTAACCTAGCCCTACAATAGCTGATAATTTCATCTTCACTCACATTACAACCATCCTTGAGTTTCACAAACGCACAAGGTGTCTCGCCCCAGTAATCATCAAGTCGTCCAACAACAGCAGCATCAAAAACAGCTGGATGACTGAAAATCACAGACTCCACTTCGATTGTACTTATATTTTCTCCTCCTGAGATAATTATATCCTTCGCCCGATCTTTCAACTCTATGTAACCATTGGGGTGTTTTACGCCCAAGTCCCCACTCCTAAACCACCCTCCTCTAAAAGCATCCTCAGTTGCTTTCAAGTCCTTCAAGTAACCATTCATTACAGTGTTGCCCCTAAACATTACCTCCCCCATAGTTTTTGCATCAGCTGGAACACTCTTCATTGTTACGGGGTCCATGACATCCACTTCCTCCATGCCAAGATGGTGTAACCCTTGACGAGCCTTGATCTTTGCTTGTTCTTGTGGAGGTAAAGAATTCCATTCGGGCTTCCATGTACAAACAGTGCCAGGTCCATAGGTCTCTGTGAGCCCGTATGAGTGAGTCACACTGAATCCCAGCTCCTCCATCTTAAAAAGTACTTGCGGAGGCGGTGGTGCACCACCTGTCATCACCACCACCTTTCCCCAAAGAGGCAGTCGTTCACGAGCTGGTAAATTGATAATCATGTTCAACACAGTTGGTGCACCACCCATATGAGTCACTTTGTGCTGGAATATACTCTCAAATATACCCTTTGCGGTGACATTCCTAAGACACACGTTAGTACCGCCCTGGGCTGCCACGGCCCACGTAAGGCACCACCCGTTGCAGTGGAACATCGGGACTGTCCATAAGTACACAGGCATGGATAACATTTCATTAAGAAGAGCAGCAGCAAGAGAATTGAGATAAGCTCCCCGATGACTATAAACAACGCCTTTTGGGCTTGAGGTAGTGCCTGAAGTGTAATTAAGAGAAATGGGATCAAACTCATCATTAGGCCGTATTACTGTGAAATCATGTCGTCCAGTCGCTAGGAGAGACTCGTATTCCATAAATTTTGGAGTAGAAATTGCATCATTATTGTCCAAAATTACGACAACTTGAGGCAAGTTCATCTTCGTCTTGGATAAATTTTGCAATGCACCCTTAGCAATATCAAGAAACTGGTAATCAGTAAATATAACTTTGGCCTCTGAATGTTTTAGCAATCTTGATACCATTGATGAATTGTGCCGTATATTAAGTGTGCAAAGGACAGCTCCAGCCATTGGCACCGCAAAATGTAGCTCGTACATTGCAGCAGTATTTGGGGCCAAAGCAGCAACCTATCAGAGAATTTCTTTACCTTAAGGAATGCTAGAATAAAGTATCCGAGAAAAATATAAACTGCCTCCCCTTTAGGGAAAGATCATTATTCAGTGCTACACAAAGAATAAGACAGGAGCAATGTAGAAGAAGAAGGATGACATGACTTACTATTTGAAGCTTTATTCATTGAAACAAAAGATTCAAATCTCAAGAGGGATAACAAAGACAATTGCGCAAAAATATGAAGACACAGATATTTGAAATGCTAAACTGAACAAACATCTATCACATGTGCTATAGCACTAATGGAAGAAATTTGTTAAAATGTTGTCTATCAAACCATTCATATGGTCTAATAAAAGCATACTGAACAGAATAGTGGACTAGGTAAGGCGCTAGCTTATTTTCCATCCTCAATAAGGACAATCCATCTGCATAAGCTCAAGCTCGTGCTCGTGGAAGCATCTTAGAAGAGGAGACGTATAATTGCTTGTATATTTTGGAAATGATGAAACCTCAGCTTAAAATCTTTTTTGCGAAAAGATTGCTAAGGTTTTTATGTCTGTCCATTTACCAGAACAAGTTCTGGTAATTAGAAGCCTCCGCTTTGTAAGATTTCTACATTATATGCAACCCTCACATTTTCCCAAAAGCTAGACCTGGTCTATAAAATTTCCTCACGAAACTCAGACTTTTGGAACGAGAAACCATAAAAATAATTGAGATGTGCAAATGATTTCTTTACTTTTCGACGTCCAGCAACCTCTTTAATGCTTCAAAACTACAGTACAGTTTCTGTCCTACGCAATGGTACTTTCAAACATACAGTAACAAAGAATGCAAACAAAAATCCATTCTTTTTCTCTCATTTTGTAATTGTTTGTTTGCTTTAGTAGGTTTGATGGGACAGCCTACGAGGGAACAGAAATTGGTGTGGCAAATCTTCAATTTGTATATTTAATTAATTCTCCAACAGCAAGAACAGAGCACTTTAGGCTTGTTGGGGAAGTGTTTAAAAGAAAAGGGGTGTATAGAAATGAGGGGTGGAAAAGTATTTAGTATGAGAAAGTGTCTGAACTTTCCAAACAATCATCAAACTGCAAATTTCGAAAAATGAAGCGAAATCAAAAGAAACAGCAATCGATCAGCAGAAACAACACCAGAGGATCATCAATAAACAATTAATCACAACTCACAATTATGCATAACAAGACGATCCTCACTCCCAAGTCCCAACCAAAAACAAAATCGATTATCGAACTTGAGTAATTACGCACACAACAGTACTATAGCACAACGCGAAGCAGAAACAACACCAGCAAATCGCGAAATCGAAACAAAGCGCAGAAGACGATCATGACTTACAACATCTCCGCGCGAAATCCCGATGCGATTGAGAGCAGAAGCAAGTTTCACACATCTTTCATAAGTTTGTCTCCATGTGAACTTGATATCTCCATACACTACCGAGATTCTGTCGCGATATACGATTGCTGATCTCTCCAGGAAACTTATGGGGGTGAGTGGGATGTAATTCGGCGAGCATTTGACGGTTCCATCCATTGATTTGTTCTCTTGGGAATCTCTATCTGGAAAAAATGTTGTGCAAATTCTGTGATGAGTGGATTTTTAAAAAGCAGCTGATGAAAGCTCCACACCAGCACATACGTCCAAGAATTTCATCAAGATTCGTTTGGCTAAATCTCGAGGGAGTAATTTGAATGGTGTTGTTTGGATCTTATTTCTAGAATTATTTTTCACAAATTTATTTATTGAAATCTATAACTTATTAGTGGGCTAATTGGGAATTAGGATTTAGGACCCGAGTTTTAGAATCGACGTAAGGCTAGGACTTTCGAGAAGCAATTGACTGAGTTGCCCTTCTCAAAATCAAATGTAGAATACCATCAAAACTCGAGCTCATAATCCTGTGCCCATATATAGGCACCTCAAGTATCCAAATATAATATGATCAGTAAGTATTTCCTACCATTGGAAAGATACGTGTTAATCATTCCTATATGTAAGTATCTTATAGTAGCCATGTATAAGTACCGAATTATTTATATGAAAACTCGATTAAAAACTTTTGAAAGAGTTCAATTAATTTCAATTATTTTAAACTTTACAATTAATCTATAGCTTTTGACATATTTTCATTTTGACTCATAATTTAATAAACTAAGCCGAACTGGAAGAATTGGCTCAGAGTGAGTTTGTGGATATGATGGAATTTTTGGTTGTCATCAAATAAAGTTGGTGAATGTGAGAGAATTTTTGAATGTATATGTCTTAGTTTTGTAATTAATATAAGGGGTTGTTTGATTGGTGATAAAAATTATCCGTGGATATTCCGTGTAAAATATGTGGTTAATATTGTATTGAAAAGTGTGTATGTGGTTGAAAGAGAAGAGAGAAGAGTATGGAATAAAATTATGTTGGATAAAACAAGGCCTAAGTTGTATTATTGCTATTTTGGCAATTGTTCCCTACTATATATAGGGTGTTAGGCAACTACTTTTAAAAGTTTTCACCATTTTTTATTACTTTTTTATCTATTCTTTCTTTATCCTAAATCAATCATATCCACATATCTCATCACATCCACAAATATCCACCACTCAACTTCACTCATTCTCTCTCTTCTTTTACATTAAAATCCATTAAAAATATTTATAAACTATTCCCTATCACCCTATATACTTTTGTAGTAATTTATTTAACCATTCTTTAGGAAATAATTTAACAAACAAGCACAAACCTTAATTTCTATTTTATGTTGAACTCGACAAATGTCACAGAGGGGGGCGGTGGTCCCATTGAAATTCAGCGCCCGTTCTTCTACAACTTTTAACAAATTTTTACATATTTTAACACATTCACATCAAAAGTCAAACCAATTACATCCACATATTTTCTGGGACCCACTGTACTACATAAATCTCCACCACTCAATCTCACTCATTCTCTCTCCTATTTCACATCAAAACTCATAAATACTCATAAATACACATACACTAACACCTTGTCAATGTTGCTTATAACATGATCATCGTAATTAGGTCCATTCGAGTAATCTTACTTATAAGCAATGATGACCAATAAACAATGATGAAGCATTAGTTGATTTGTTATTTTAAATCCTACATTTATTTAATCACATATCAATTACTATCGATTTATTGCCACAGCATCGATAATCGTTAAGTACTCATAGCAAATATCATTATTCTTTTGAAAAGAAGTGCTAAAGAAAGCCCAACATGTATGAGTGGTAATTTAGCATGAGTTTTTTTAGAAGAATCCGACGTTTATTGGAATTTGGTTGAGAAAGTAAAGAAAAAGTTGAAAGATCTGGGGATGTTTGCGTACAAATGTTAGGGTGTGTTTGATTCCTTTCCGGGAAAACGAATTCCTAGAAAACGAATTCCTGGAAAACGGATTCCTACATTTTCCTCGGATTGAGTTTTCAAGGAAAACTATACTTTTTGTGCTTTAAACGCCAGATCTGAAACGCGTTTTCCTAAAAAGCGAATCAAACACCTCGTATGGAAACTATTTAAAACGAGTTTTCCAGGAAAAGTTTAAGCGAATCAAACACACCCTTAACGTATAATTATAAGTATGAAGAGAGAAAATGAATAGAATTGAATGGTAGAGATTTAATAATACATGTGAACCCTACGAGATACGTGAATATGATTT
The DNA here is from genome assembly GCA_018223645.1 of Jasminum sambac. Classification (NCBI taxonomy): domain Eukaryota; kingdom Viridiplantae; phylum Streptophyta; class Magnoliopsida; order Lamiales; family Oleaceae; genus Jasminum; species Jasminum sambac. The sequence goes on along the minus strand of CP073651.1, from coordinate 3,696,085 downwards.
GTTTGACTAAATTTAAATTTTAAAAAATAAAAAAAAATTATAAATTATAGTGAATTATAATTTGTATGTAAAGACACCCATATATCTAATATAATGTATGGTTGAACATGGGAGTTGGAGAAATGGTTCTTCACAACAAAACCCCTGCCAAACAAGCGCACACCAAACTTCTCCATTGACATATATTAAGTTCATGAAATATAACCAATGAAGTCTCAAACTGCTATATAAAATTTAGAAACAAAAACTATTCATCAACTTAGAAATATCAGGACAAATCTTCTGATTAAACAAGTTAAAATCCAACAAAAGTTATTGATGTTCATAAAACTCTATGCAGAGAATCATCCTACGTATAACTTTTTAACGAAAATCAAAACCCACTTCCGCTAACCTCCAGTGATCTTCAAGTTGTCACTAGGAGATACAAAAGTCCCTTCAAATATTCAACTATTTCTGATCCTCCCAGCTTTGAGCTTCCATATACTCTATCAACAAAAGTTATTGGAACCTATCAAGAGGCAAAAACGACCATTAGAGATCTAATCATGTATTAATCTTCTCCAATGATAGTTGCAGAATGAAATCTCTGAGATTGTCAAAAATCATAACCAAAATCCCAAGAGAGATATTTAAGCCCTGAACGACATTCTATTCCATGATCTATTTGTGATCAAATGTGTTTTTAGAGCTTTTAAATACTCATTACCAAACAACTCGAATGATAAAGTAGCTAAGTCACGTTATATGGCATAAATACACATCACAAATACCTCTTCTATGTGGTAACCCTTTCGTGAGGCTCGCACAATCATTTCCATCTGGAAAACGTACCCTTTACTCACGCAAGAGCTTATGACATCTTCAAGCACGGATTTCCGATAAAGACTTCAAAACCAACAATAAAGATCAAAAACTTTGAGTGAAGTAAAATGAAATTAAATGCAATTTACAAAAATAAATTTTTTTTGATAAGAAACGAAAATATTAAGTGCTATTTATAAATATTTTGAATGTACCGAAATGATCCAGTTAAGTCTGATACACCTGGCCAAAGAAAAGTCTGTGCAAGGACATTTGCCCCTCTACTTGTCAACTTACGCATAAGATTCCACCCATGGACCCCACCACCTTTAACATAACGAGTTCCAGTGACTATGCTTGCACCTGTTTCCATCTGTTTTCTAAATGCAAGAAGTTTTCAGCCATTAAATGTATTTATAGACTACAGAGATGAAACAGTTTTCTGAAATGATTCTTACTTGATGAAGCTTGGTAGGTATTTTGGCTGCACACAAACATGAAACATCTACTTAGATTTTAGAAAAATAAACATTATGATGTACATGTGAAGACAGATGTACATGTGATTTTCCTTATATAGAGGTGAAAACCTACATTATGATCAAGTGATAACATGAAGAAGATATCATTTGATGATGATACAAACTTACATGGTGTGATAAATCAGCATCCATTATAACAATAAAATTGCCAGAGGCATGCTTCAGACCATGCATATATGCAGTACCTGAAATGAAACTGAAATTTAGGAGCACTTCACGGTTATTGAAAATATAAAAATGCCAAAATACACACCTAATCCAAGTTTCTTGGCTCTTGGTCTCAATAGCTGCAGTAGAAAACAATCCAGAGAAAAGTATAAAGTTAAGAACTAAAAATTGCAGATGATCACACTCAACAGTGAAGACTATGCAAGCTTACAATGCGGTCTTCCCCATATAGTTGCTGCAATTGTTTGACAATATCCTGAGTTCCATCGGGACTCCCGTCATCAACTACTATTATCTCAAAATCAACATCCCTGCTCAGATAGCAAACAGAGGTTACAATATTGACCAGGTCGAGTATCTAGTGAATGCTATATAAATCAATCGTCACATGCTTTAATCAGTTTAAAAGAACAAACTGTAATTTCACTTCATTAAACACACAGTCCGTCACCTAAAAGTAGATCAAGACTGTAGACTGATATTTTGCAAGAATTACTTGAATGTCAAACAGCGAGAGCTTTTTCCGATGATACCAATAAATTACATTGAACAATGCCAAAATAGATCTCAAAGCACCCATTAAGAATCAAGCAACCATGGAGAGGCGGTAAAAAATAGATCTCAAAGCACCCATTAAGAATCAAGCAACCATGGAGAGGCGGTAAAACTGTGAACAGTTCTGAAGTAACCTTTACCAAGAAATTATCTGACTAGATCGGGAATTAAGAGATGACATAAAATGTGAGGCTACATTTAGCTCCTATCAACAGAAACAATAAACAAACCTTTAAATATTTTGCTCAAGTGTTCAAGTAGAACATCAGCATAGATAAAGTATAATTCATACAACATAATCATATTGTATTATCCAAACCCAAATGATGATCTATCTTGACGATCAATATCCTTGCAAACAACTAGTAGGCTGAAATATAATTAACCATTAATCTAATAAGTAATAATCCTCAAAAATCAATACTTGCTTCAGCAGGTAACAAAAAACACCTTCTAACGCACAACAGTAGTAAAAATCATGTCTAAAAAACTCAAAGACCACCTATTACTTTCAAATCGATCAGATAATTTCAATCGTACGATTTCATTATAAAAAACTCAAATCTTTATTCGGAATCGGATGCGCAAACACAAACGCTCATAGCAATTTAAACTATATGCTCTTTCGTATAAGAAATTTAACATTAATCGTCTAAAAATGGCGAAAAAAACCTCAATTCATTTATTCCGGATCAAACATAGAAAGGGAGAGATAGAGAGATTACGAACGGGAGATGCTTGAAAATGAGGTAAACAATGAGAGCGATGTTGAGACGTTCATTGTAGGTGGGCACTATTATGCTATACTTTGCATTGTTCTTCTCCTTCTGCTGATTTTCCATTTTTACAGCGATTTCCCGATCACCACCATTTAAGCCCTCGATCAGTTCGAAAAAGTCCTTACCCGAGATCCATATAAGGAAAAAACGGGTCACCTTTTTCCAACTTCATTCATTCGGGCCTTTCAGACAAAAGCCCGACGTTACCAGAGCAATTTGACACAATGAGCAGTTATTGCTATATGTGACACTTCTAACGATTTAGGTGGTTTTTTTTTTTTTTGAACGGACGATTTAGGGTTATGTTTGATAAAAAGTATGTGGAAAATAATTTTTTTATGAAGGAAATATAATGTTAAAAATGTAAAAAATTGTAAAATTGAAAATAATGGTTAAAAGAAATGAATTTTTTGTATAATAATTCTTATCAAACAGGCTCTTATACCATGTTTACACTCAATTAATTTGATAATATCTTATTTAAGAATCTACAAACAAAAGTATAAAATAAATAAATATCTGCAACTTCTTGTAATTTATTACGCCTCCGTTAGCATTTTCGTTTGCTTTTAAATTTGAATTTAATTAAACAAATTATATTCATATATTTCATTGGATTCATATGCATCACATATCTCCACAACCTAACACTTCTAATTTTCTTTCTCACTTCAACAATAAACAGGGACAGATTTAGGAATAGAGATTTGGGTGGACTATCACTTATCACAATAAATTTTTGGTGTAAAAAAAAAACTTTAAATAGAAAATATAATGGACAACCATTTCAAAAAAATTACATGTGATCAATTTAGGTTTTCAAAATTTCAAATTGTATAACTATTTTGCATTATTATATCATAATCCCTACCGATGTTATAGCTAGAAATTGATTATTTATTGACTGCACAAGCTATTAATAGCAGGAAGTTCATGGGGGAAGCAAAACTACAAGAGCTATTGTTTAAGAAATATTTCAACAAATGGAAAGCAAAACCATTTTTTTTTTTTTTTTTGCTATAATAGGCTACAGTCTGCTGCAGCCATATGCTGCCTCCGTCTCCAACAACAAATGTGAATGCTAACATGCCTTACGTGTACAATTGAGAGAGGAGCGAGTGAGATTAAGAAACAAGAGGACATGATTTTGTGACAACAAGTGCATATGATTTAATCTTTGTCACGTTCATTCATGATTTAAAACTTGCATTAGTTGATAAAAAATAAATAAATAAATAAATAAAACTTTTTAAAAACATGGATGGTCAAATCTAACATCTCACAATAAAAATGCGTGCACGTGATCTTTGTCTTGTCCTCCATTTCGAAAGTTTTCATGTTTGGAATTAAATTGCCATGTTAAAATGCAGGAACAGATATAGGATTTGAGGTAGGGAACTATCATTCGTCAATCGTCATAATAAAATTTTTAACCCAAAAAAAAATATAAATAGAAAACAAGAAATTAACTTTTTCACAGCAAAATGGTAAGATAATACAATTTATCATATTTTCTTTAATGATAGATTCAGATTGTTCCCCTACAGGTTGAGATTATCTGATGTGAAAATATAAGGAGATAGGTCTCATTTTTGTTTTTATAGGCGTACATGGTCCAACTTTCACAATTTCAACTTCCACAAAAAAAACCACAAACTAAATATTTCCTGAAATTAAATATAGAACATAACAATTAGGGGAAACACAAAAAATACCTCAATCAATTTAAAGAAAGACTAAATCAATGTCAATGTAAATGTATATAATCAAGTGCACTAAATCACTGCAAAAAGAAATAAAAGACTGTAAATATAACTACAAATGTCAAATTTGACATATTTCAATTTCCAACATTTTATCAAAAAATAGAAGATATAATATACATATTAAAAAAAAAAAAAATTGGATTTAGTAGGCTATAGCTTGCTGCAGCCATACACGGCCTCCGTCCCCATTAACATGGTAAAATTTATAGGTCATAATATATATAGTGTCGTATTTTATTTTTAAACAAAATTCAATATTCCGTGCAAGTATTGGCAACTTTTTGCACGAATCAAGCTCAGCACAAACAAGATGACATTCTCGAGCCATTCCAGGTCCACATATGGCGTCTAACCCTTTTTACACAACCATGAAAACTTACAAATTTACAAATAATAGCGTGGAAACTTATTTTGACTAAGAAAGCACATACTTTATTCTACTACGCGACCATTTTATTCGATGATAGAGTTAACGAAAGTAACCATAGAGCTCAAAGAAGCAAATGCAAAAGCTCCACGGGTTCGTAGAGTCCGTTGTAGGGCCGGTTAAGACTACTCTAAAGAATCTGAACGGAAGCAAAGCGTTGGGACCGATAACCGGCCATGATGCAAATTGTCCTGGTTTGCAGATCGTTTCATCATTCTCATGTACTCTCAAGTTCGTCCAATTCTTTCCATCCAAAGAACCCTGTCCATGCATAACATGTGCATATCCTCGTTAAAATTGCAAAAGAGCATACTTTCGAGTATGAAGGGTGACACGGCGTGAAAGAGGGGTAAAATTGTAAATAGATGTACATTTGCTCTTTCATTTCCTATTTCATTAATCATTGGTTTGTCCCTATCAAAACATTCTGCACCCACAACCTTGAAGTGCATTAATTTAGTTTAGGAGATAGGAAATAAAACAATTGATATGGACTCTGATAAATCTGGGTGGGGCAGACGGGCTCATAAGGCTCCACCCTTGCATGCTCATGTCTTGGAAGGGCCAAGCTTGGATCCTTGCCAACCTCAGCATGTGAAATGACAATTCTATCCTTTCAAACGAGGTATGAACTATGAAGCAAAGCCGGGTGAACTAAGAGGACCTTAGGGAGAAAAGCTTGGATGGGTTGGGTTCTATAGGAGAAATGGTTGAAGATAGTATGTATTATTTTGGGCTCGTTTCACAAGAAGCTCCGGTATGAAGCACATATTTTACCTGAAAAATCCAAGACCTTACGAAAGCTCTAGACCCATCCTGCCTCAACGTGTAATAATTGCACATGAGCTGCGTTGTCGGTCATAAATAAGGAAAAATTATCAGTTCATTCTTTCATGATCAATTAAGTTCTATTCACTAAGTGCATTTTGTCCAATAATCCTCGTACCAAACATGGAATAACTGTAAAGATTCAAACCTGATGATCAGGGCCTGTATCTACCATCCACCAAGCAGCCTTCCTCCCATCCTCAACTCGAGGGCCCGCAAAAGAAGTGCCCTAGTAAAAATGGAATTTATTTCATGCCTGTTCTAACAAGTAAAGATGTTGAGAACTGAAACAACGTGGAATATGACAACAACATACCTGGTATGTCCTTGAGACTAAAACCTTAGGATCGGTGTATCTTGAAATAGGACTACTCGCTGCAATGCTTACTCTCTGAAAAATTTCAGTTTTATCACAACACAATTGACACAAGAAACAGACTGAAGATAAGTTTAGAAGGAATAATGCTAGGTGTACAACCCTTAATAGAAGGCTATGAAAAACACCATTTTTACCCTCTTGTATTGGCAAGGCCCAGCCCTCTAATCTATTAGAGAGTTGTACAAATTGGTTGTACACCTAACATAACTCATTTAGAAGTGTTATTCAGTGTACCTTAGACAAAACGGGATTCACCCATTGGTGTTCCCCATATGAGGTACCGGCAAAATACAAGAGACCATTGCTATCTCCATCACATATGTACTGGAGCTCCCGAAAACTTGACCTCCTGTGTTGATATCTGACACTATAAAGTCAATAAGCATAAGTAGTTGGTAAAAGCCCACAACAATAGGAGAATCCATGAGGTCACACTAAGATATAAACAATCGTCTAAGTAATGGCACCATGACATGTGGAATGATTATCTTATACTTACTTTCGATCTTTGTCAGGTCCAGTACATCCAAATTCCAGAAAAGAAATGACCTCTTTCACCTGTCAAATGTTGCATTAGTCTCGAAACCACATAGAAAAGTGATCTGTTATAATCGGCTTCTGGGAAGAGATGTCTTTGTTTAAGGTTTCTTCACATACCAGCTCACACAAAGTAGAAACATGTTTGCTAAGGTTGCTCCCCTCCAACTGCAATATTTATATATCACACTTAGAAAATCCTCCCCTGAAATTCCCATGGCGTAGGTTTATATCTTGATGTGTAACGACATACCTTTTTAAGCACATCATAAGGAAATAAGGGGAAGCGCACAAAATTCAAAAATACATTTAGAGACTTGAGTCTTTCACCAAAAATAATCTCGGGCGTTGAATTCAACAGCTCCTCATCTACTCTTTCCCATGAATTTAACTCCTCTGATTGGGAGCAATAAAGAAAGATTGCATTTAGAACTCGTTCTTCACTGGTCACCGTCAAATCTGGGTGCTGCATTAGATGTGTTTGCCGAAGATTATGAGTTACTTTTATTTTCGCTGACTGTTTTTTCAGAGGCTTAGGCTTAGTTAGTTCTATATCAGTGACAGTTTGAGAAGAGAAGAATTCACCTGAAGAATTTTGGAAAAGGCTGATTCCTCTAGCATGACAAAATCAACGCTCACAGTGGTGCAGTAATCAAAATGCATAGAAAAATTCCTTTCACAGGTTTCTTCAATGAGTTTACATGAAGGAACAGATGAAACAACTTGCAGAATTGCGCATACTGAATCCTGCCACAAATAACCAAAAGTTAGCCACACGTAAAACCAACTCAAATACTTTGCCAAAACTGTCTTCTCCCTCGTCCACTAAACAGAAAAACTTGTTGTGTGACCTTCCTCAATTATGAGAACTCCATCCCTGCATGTAATATATAGATGAGAATATTAATATTCTATCATTCTGAAAAAATGATCTCTGCTCGTTTTCACATTCTTGAAACTGCACCCCACTTCTTGATTTTCTATATTCAAGTCCCCCACTAGGATTTTGAAACAAACATTTTAGTCCAGTGAACAACATTTGAAACAAGATAGTGACTACTAATGTTTCAACATGAAGGTTAAGGTCACTGTATTACCTCTGACACGTGCTCTAGAAGTGTTTTGCAACATTCTTGATGAAGAAGAGTGACCCCAAACTGATCGGCTAAGAAAAGAAGCTGAAACAGCAGTATATCTATGGCTACCGTCTCTTGTTTGTATGCTTCTCCACCATATATGAAGTCAAGCATAATTGAGAATGCTTCAAAGCAAATGTCTTTGAAGAAAACCTTTGAGGAAGCACTCTCACTCATTCCATTTGTAAACATCTTCATAATTACCCATGTTAGTTAGTCAATTCTGATTCAAGAAAATAGAATTTGGACAAACTAATTACACCCACATAAATCATAGGACCCACATGTAATGCACGAATCTCAACCACTCATTTTCAAAAAGTCAAGTTCTATTTCAAATTTGAGTTTGTTTGCTAACAAAGGCTTAATCTTCACTTTACCATGTCTAAGATCAAGAAAACTCGACCAGTGTAGAGAAATTCATACCTTTGTAAAAGGGAAACTCCACAAACCAAGAATGATCTTATGTGACCGAGCAACAAAACCATGACCTTCAATATAAATGTCCACATCACTGTATTCACCGGTCGAGCGGAAGTGATTAAGCCTCTTTACATCAATTGGCAATCTGTATGGGAAAGCAGTGTTGCACTGGAGCCAAGAGCTTTCATATGATATCTCCACATTTTTACCGGAGTTGAAGAGTTTCTTGTTGAGTTTAAAACGCTCTATCATCTCTTCACACTTCTTTACCAAAGTCGTCACTTCAAATCGTAAACTCAGAGCTTTTAGAGAACTGAGATGTGACTCCGAAATCTACATCAGTTGTACATATAGTCAATAATAAGCTTTAATTCACTCAGTATACTAAATTATGATAGATCAAGAATGAGTTGTAAAGAGAGATATTTTACAAGAAACAGAGACTAACCGTAGTGTGGCCTGTGTATATGTATTCAAGAAGTGCGTGGAGCACATCATAGCTGACATCACGGATATGAATGACATCATCAGAAGGGCCAACACTGTAATTTCCCGAGGCCGCCAATATGATCTTATGTGCAGGAACAGCCCTTTCCTCTGTCCCAACAATGAAGAACACATCAGATAATTCCCAATTCTCAAGAAAATTGTGAAGCCCCCAATTCTCATAATCTCCAAGATTTTCTTCCAACTCATCTTTCCCATCATCTACACACTCATATTCCCAACAATCCACATGCTTCCACAAGGATATATGGTTTTGAGTCAGTGGAAGAACATTAACATTCCTATACCCTACATGTCTATCCCAACTACTCAGTCCCACATACTGAACACTACAATTAGGCTTAGAATCAAGCCACTGGAAAACAAGATTCTGAAAAGGATATCTCCCTTTGCCAATACTAATCAACCCATCAAACACACTAATCCAATAGCTTTGAAAAGTGGATGAGCAATGGAGATCAACTCCAGCTACATCGACTACCGTTTTACCATCAACCTCGATATGTAATCTCTTATTTCTATGACTACCAATAATCACTGTGTAGTGTGGGCTATTATCCCTCTTGTAATGGTAATGTTGACTACCTGCTTGTTCCCTAAAGACAATGGTGACATCATTGTATGCAAAAGCATCGAATGCTACACAGCCTCGACCAGCGTCCCTAAACCTCAAATCGTCCCTCCAAGCACACTGAAAGGGTGCTACAGTTAAGAACTTTTTCTGCTTTTGTTCCATCAATTATCCTTGATCGGATAATGAAATTTTCTTCGACTCAATTGATACGACACCTATGAAAAGAAATCAAAGCTTACTTAAATGTATGTATATCAACAAGAAGGGGATCCAAGACTGAAAGTTGCAATTGGATAGACTATGGAGATAGAACTGATCCAGCTGCAGCCCATATAATCATACAATAAATAATGCAATACAGCAAGAAATTGGATAACTAATGAGAAAGTAAAGAAACTGACAATATGCTAAAAATATCAGATACCACTAAACAGACTTCACTATCAAGGGGCCACAGAGAAGAGCAGAAAGGTCATTAGGCCTTGTTTGGTATAAGACAAGAGGACAACAGTTTATCGATTATCTGCTTATCGCCATCTGGGCTAAGCCCAGAAACAGCTAGAACCATCCAAACAATCCTATGCCACATTTTTCTTATTAAAATACAACAAATACAGAGAAAATATCTTCAGGAAAAAATTCCAATAAAAAAAAAAATACCAAGTAGATTTCCAATAAGTATTCACCTCAATTTCAAATTTACGTGTCTTCCATGAGAGTTGAAACGATCTCCATCAACCAACAACAAGAGCAGATATATAATCATAAATCATAAATACACACAGTTAAACCCCCAAACACAGCCGAAAAAGAAGAATCTAGAAAAGGAAGATATATTATACAGAGAAAGAAGGTGATTGGTGGAGGTATAGAAATCAGAAATGGGTAGGAAAAAAATTGAGATGAGAGTCCAACGAATCTGGTAATGAATACTTTTGGGGATCCGATCCATGTGAATGGGTCAGTAAACAGTTGAGGAACTGAACAACGTGGCTGTGAACAGGGGGCGGAGCCAGAACTTGTCGTCAGTGCGGTCCGAAATTTTTTTTTTCAGTGGGGGCGTAGGGGTGGTGGGGGTGGGGACCGGGAATATAGGAGAAGTGATACGATTAGAATCCTTCTTACACGCAAAAAGATTTGAAGGTTTTAATGACTGCACCATATCGAATCACATGGGTCAACAATTTTAAAAATGAAAAATATATAATATAATTTATCATATTTAAGAATGAATAATCGACCTGACTTTAATATCAAACCAAATAACCAATTTTCATTATTAATCATCTTAATAATTTAAATATCAAAACAATTTAACAATAAACCAAATTTAATTTCCAACTTCAAATATAATTGCATTACATAAACTCATTTATATATCAAACAAAATTATGACTTTACATATTAAACCAACTTAAAGTTAACTATTTAAGTATAAAGCCAAAATTACTAAATTAGGGATTAAGGCTTTGCCCTCTAATTTCAATTGCGAGCGCAACAGGAGAATTGAACTCACTCATTCTATCCTTCTTCATTACTCATTCTAATACAAATCTGATTTATACTTTTCAAGAATAAGTACACCCGAGTTTTAAATTGAAAATCTAATTTCAAAACTATTTTGGATAGAGCGGTCGTTGACAATGTTTAATCAAATGATATAAAATATTGCACCAAAATATACATAAATGATATAATACTTTTAAAATATAATCTAATAAAGCCCAAAATAATAAATAAAGGTACTTAAATGGAGCTTTCGTGTAGGTTGAAAAGACGTTCGATAACTTATAAATCAATTTAATAAGACACAAAAAATTAGCAAAAATATATTAAAATCTCAAAACAAAAAGAAAATGGAAAAATCAGAAATTAACCTACAAATAATTACAATTGTCCCTCCAACTTTAATACTAAACTAAACTAATTAAATTAATTAAACCCTTGATATAAAAAAATAAAAACCAGTCAATAAAAAACAACGATTGATTCAATTTAAATACTAAATTAAATAAACTAAAGTAAACGGAAAATCCGATTAAGGTACTCTAAATCAAAAATTAATTTACTATACCCTAATTGCCCTTTATGCTAAATGAAAATTAAGTTGAAGCTAAACCTAAAATAAACTAAATTAACTTCATTAGTATAAAAATCAATTCAACTAAAAAGTAAGACAAACTAAATAAACACTCCATAAATAATATAGACAAATAAAATAAAGACACAAGTGCAATCCGATTCAAATGGCATAAATTGAATTCTAGGACCAAGTAGCATCGGGACGCAGCATCAATTAGGTACTTGGGTTTGTTTATTAGTCAACATTAAGCCCACATCTCTAATATAAAAATCCACAAAAGGGCCCAATTTGGTAGGAAAAAGACCAAAATCCTGAAATCCCGCACTGTTCATCTTCTTCTTCACCTTCTGCGCACGGCTGCGAAATCTTCTTCCGACTGTGGAGAACTTCCGGCAGATCCAGCACGCCACTTTGAGATCAGAGCACCGGAGCAGTCGAGTAGGGAGGGAAATATTGTCGGCTGGTGAACAAATTTTTTTTTTTAATTGGATCAGAAAATTTTTCCAAATTCAGTGCGGTCCATGGACCGCACTCGCCACTGTGTGGCTCCGCCCCTGGCTGTGAAGATCTTTGTGTGTGTATGCGTGTGTTCCACGTGGCTTTGATGGCAATTTTTGGATCTTCCTCTGCTAAATTTTGGTCCGCTAATCATTGATGTAAAATTTGTTAAATATGGACAAATGTTAAGGTCACTTCCTCCCATGTCAATAGCAATTATGTGATAACGAAGTTGCATCTCAATTATTTTTCAGCATCTTCTTAGCCTCTACGTTAATTCTTTGATATAAAATTGCAATCTTTCCATTCAAAAAAAAAAAAAAAAAATTACAATCTTTAAGGTGGAATTCAAGTTAAGTCAAGAATCAAGAAAAGGGAAATTCATGGTTAGTGCTTAAGGCAGTGATCAAAACGTAGTGAATGAGTTTAGTGGCAATGATCAAGATAAAAAGTGGTGAAAATAGCGCTAGATGTACGCTTACCTTTATATCCAGATTTACACGCATGTGAAAGCTCGAAATCGAGCATAAAAGAAAGTACACAAGTAGGTGCATGAGTAATAATTTCCCGATAGATGACCCTTAAAACAATAAGATACAGTGATTCATTTGGAAAGGAAAATGTTGAAGATGATCCGAGATGTCTATATGGTACCCTAAGAAATCTAGTCAACACTTAGCCCTTATTCGTGTTAATTAGTTTTTTAATTAAAAATCAACTTTTACTATTAATTAAAATTAAATATCAATATCAACTATACATATCTCATCATTACTCATTATTATCACAACTCTCGTAGTCTCCATCGTTATTCATTTAAAAATTTTGTTTTTAGATGTAAAAAGTTTACCCTAAAACAATTAATACAATATATAAATTAAATATCTGGGTACTGTTATATGTAGTTAACAATTGATTTACACACTCCTTGCTTATGCATACAACTTCTGTGGAAGATATGCTCTCTTCAGCCTCTAATGAGATATTTTTAATTATTTTTATTGAATCGGTTATTAGCTAGAAGTTGATTGCATACTTCCAGATTTGCAGAAATAAGTTGAGGTAATAATCACTTATCTGTTCGTTCAAATTACAACATATGTAAACCTTGACAACAATCCGTTGTAGTCTAGTTGGTTAGGATACTCGGCTCTCACCCGAGAGACCCGGGTTCAAGTCCCGGCAACGGAATATTGTTGCAATTTTCACCTGTTTTAGTGCAGATATGCTGTACGGTTTCATTTCGTTAATATTATTATTATTTTTTATTTTTTCTCTAATAGCCTTCTTTAATTCTCCATATATTCATATAATTTCCCTTCTTTCCTTTAATGTTTAAGGAATTAAACTAAAAATTAAATTCTATCTTGTTGATATTTCACAAGGGATCATATTTTGATGGATCGCTAAATCAATAAAAGTCATATTATTCAAATATTTTTATTGTCATTCATTTTCTTGAATATTATTACAATGACGATCTAACAAGTACGAATTATAGAAACATTCATAATTCAGTACTAGATACTGAAATACGTCAAGCGAAACTCGCATGAAGAAACCACCCGTGTAGACAATCAAGAAAGTGGAGCAACTGATGTTGCTCAATTTCAGCCCCCAAACACCACCTTAAAAAATTCTTAACCATGTAGGAGAAAATCAGCTGGCTCTGATTTTGCAGCATAGCCATATTTCGAAGTACTATACTTCGTATAGACACCATTAAGTCTCCCTGCACCTGCCTTCTGATGGTAAGTCACCATTAGTTTTGCACATTCCCTACACAACACAACACAACACACATGAACAAAATTAACACGAGTTTGTCACACAATTCATTAACTTGCACGAATCAATAGTTAAAGCCAATCCACTTACAAAAGCTGGTCTTGGCTGTACTCTGTATGCTTCTCGCTCGTCTTACTCCACTGCTTAGATTTGCTGATTGTACATTGGGAGGCAAAGATGGCTGCCGCCGCTAACAATGAAGGTGGAAACCTAAGCATCTCATACTCTACTAGGCTGAGTTCAATCATGTAGAAGGATAGCATCTCCAACTAGTTTGCACAAATTATCCCAAATTAGTTGGGAAATATAATTTCTTGCACTCAGTTGTTGCCTATGGTTGGCAAGGTGAGTGTGGGGTCCGCACAGGGTCTACACCCAGCCCTACCCACCATGGTTGCAGTATTTCATACCAAACATGTTATAAGAGTAGATATATATACCTGTTTGTCAGACTTAGTTGCTTTAAGAAACCGCCTCATGAACACGTAAGGGGTCGGAAAGCAAAAGTTAAATTCTAATGTGTTGGCCATCAGTTTCTCCTACACATGAAAAACAAAAGATTGGGGGGGGAGGGGTTGTTAATATGAAATGAGTAAACAACTAAACCTGATATAACATATAATAATTGGAGTATACAAAAGCACACCATATCAAGAACTTCTTGTCTGCAATATGCTCTATCAGATATCAAGATAAAATCCTCCACTACAGGGACAGAGACTTCTTCATATTTACAGGCTATAAGCATAGCTGTCACTCCAACAAGCTGGAGTTTCTTTCTCACCACTTGTTGGACAGATAAGAATCTATCCATGAGACTGACTGTCAAATACAAGGTCTCTTCCATCAACTCAAACTTGTAATGTACCTATAGCACAAAATTAATCAAGCTATGGATTTTTTCTCCATGTAATTTCACAAAATTTGAAGTGTAATTTCATATACCTCAATCAGCCAGTCAACAAGAATACCTCTCATCCTTTCGTTTACATCACATTGCTGTTCCATGTAGTTCGGCGGGATGCAGCTACAACTCTATAACCAAAATCTCACAATAAAATTATAAAATTAAAAAAAAAAAAAAAAGAGATGACAACAAAAGAAGGCCCTAAAGTAAAACATAGCATGGTGACACCACCTCTGTTTTCTTGTAGTGATTATATATGTCATCAACATATTCAACAACTGCAAGTGGATTCTTCCTATCAGCAACATCGATGTCCAAGACTGGCTCCGCTTTATCAACATCCTCCATTTCAATTTCTTCGCCCTTCATGAAAATTATAAGGTTAATAATGTTATTTTACGGAATAATCAGTGCCAAGTTAAACAGAAAACGATACCATTGGAACGATGTCTTCAAGTGTGACTTCTGTCTGTTTGACGGATGTTGGTACATTATAGTCACTGCTTACTTTGTCATCCTTTGTTTTGGAATCTTGTTGTTGGATTGATGGTCTTGTTCCCTACATTAATGTATCACAGTTGAATAAATCCTCTTGATGATTACAATAGTCATTAGTAGTTTATGTCCCATAAGTTTGGAACAGATAAACAAACAATACCTTAATAAATGGTTTCTGTTGTTGTTTGCTAGCCATTTCTGCAGCAAACTTCCTGAACAACCGAAGAATCATTACATGAATGTAGAATCATGGTCATAATTACACCGACTCACAACAAATTAGTTTTGCATTCTTTTACCCTCTAATCTTTGCATCTAAATGAAAAGTTAAATGCATAGTCTTTTGCTGTTTTCAGACTGTCTTCTTCACTTTCATACTTTCGAAAATGCCTTTTTGAAAAGGAAAGATTTTGTATAGAAGGCCCAAAACTACAGGTTTCAATGAAAAAGCCAAGATGTTAGATACACAATTTCTCATCTCCTCACTCCAAAACAGAAAACCGAAAACTGAAACATAGAGACAACAAAAGATGGATCAAATTAACAAACCTCGTGATGGGTCGATGGGTGGGAATATTAGGTTTCTTGTTATTGACAGCATTCTGTCTGAAAAAGATCAACAATCGATCAAAAAATAAAATTACAAATTTGGTACTCTAATTTTGGCATGAAAACAAAAGCACGTTAAAGAATAAGGGATAAAGGATTTCATACTCTTTCAAGAGGCCTCTTTTGTGAACAGCATATGGGTGAGGGGTAGTTCCTAATGTGTTAGTAATTGCAGCCAAAGCCCTTCTACTTTGTCCCGTTGCTGCTACTGGAATCTTCTCACTTCCATTCCTCAATGTCTCTATTGAGAAACAATCAAATGATTTGTCATTCAAACAGAAAGAAAGAATTGAAAGAAAGAAGAAAGCCCCAAAAAAATTTAAAAAAATTCACTTTTTAAAATAATTGATAATTAAATTACCGTGATTATTTGATTTTCTAATCACACGCGGATAGTTCTCATCTGATCCACCCATCGTTTTGCAGTGTTCTGAAATTGCTGCAGAATTTAACAAGTTTCAAGAAATTAATTTAATAAGAAAATCAAACTTATTAAAAGAAATTAATTTAATAAGAAACGGTGGATCAAAATTCAAAGAAAAATAAGAAAACCCTATATCGAAAAAATTGAAGAACATAAAGCAAAATCAAGAAAATCCCACAAGAGATCCTAATCAAAATCCAATTATAAATAAACAATCCACTAACCGACGATCCCAACAAAAGATAAACAGAGAGGGTCTCAAGAAAATCCAATCAGCCTCAACCAATAGATCATTGAAGAAGAAGGAAAGTCTTGTTTGCTCGGGTAGGATGCCGTTCAATGAGCGATTTGAAAGTTAACGGCCAGTAAATCGTGGCCGTTGGATGATTCATGATTTGAAAATTAAGAACTATTTAATCCTAGCCGTTGGATTATAGGGACCCTGTTGTTCCTTGTTTGGGAATGCTTTTACCTCATGGGCATTTTCCGAAATTGATCACTCTGATGTAAATTTTATACAATATATATGATTTAAAATAATTGTCAATAATTTATTTTTAAAAATAATTATGCGACTTAAAAAAATTATCAGCCATTTCTTTTTTTTTTTTAAATAATTTCTTACAAAGTATAATTGTATAACAATCTTTTGATTTATAATTATGTCACAAATATTTCTATAGTTTGATCATTCAAAAGATATATTTATATAACTAATTTTTTTAGCAATTTTTTACATTACTTCATTTAACGAAACTATAATTATTTCAATATATGATGTATTGTTATTTAATGCATATAACTTAAAAGCATATATACATATATATATATATATATATCGGTCATTTTTTATTATAAAATCCTTTTTTTTAACCACCTCTTATAAAATCTTTTACAACTATCTAATTTTTATAGTTTAAAATTAGATTGATATCATATTTAATCAACTAAAATATATGTCAGTATGTGACTAATCTTATTGAAAAAAAAAATCTACGGATTAGATGTTTTGATTAACTTGGTAGAAAATTAAAGTATTAATATTTTTACTTAAAGTATAAAATGATCAAAAGTGTCATTTAGCCTACATGTATGAGTTATTAATACTATATTAGCTATATTTTATACTTTTTGAAAAAATTTAAAGTTGTAACCTAAAAATTCATGACGCAGAGATCATTTAAATCTATCTAAGAAAAGCCCAGTGAGAGAAATACTACATTTATAATTTATAAAATATTTGTTCATGATCTATTTTTGCCAATTTTAGTTTCTCTTTAACAATCTCAATTTACTTCAATTACTTTCACAAAAAATATTAGTATTTTAATTTTTTTTTTAATTTTTCATTCATCTTTTACATACAACGGCACGTACTCACAACTAGTTGGCACAAACACGCAGATTTTGCACTTTGAAGCTTTGTTTGACAAATTGTAGTGTTTTGGTATGTCTTTTCATTTTAATTTCCCTTTTTTTTCATGCAATCTGGATTTTTTGAAAGAAAAATAATGAAATTACTCTTTTTGCAATTTCAAATAAAATAAGTCTAATAATAGTTAAATACATAACTTTTAAATATGCACAAATTAAACTTGATTTTTTTTTTTTAGATCTTGTGATACTTAAACTTTTTAATGTTTTTTTACTTCATAATATAATAAATTAGTGTATTTGGTCTCAAATAAATATTTTTTATCAAGATGATGGACCAAATTGAAAATAAGAAAACATGATCTATGCGCTCATTTTGCGAGCTTGTTTCGACTAGTTAACAATACAATTGTATAGTGCTTTTAGTGCCATTTGAAATAATAAATTAAAATCACGTATTCAACTTATGAGTGCACTCCAAAAATATGAGAAAAAAGCAATCAAGAAAAGAAAAATTAATTTGAATGAGCTAATTTTATGGTCGTCTCTCAATAAACCATGCTTTCATGATTTGAAAATTAACACCCACTCAATTCATTGTAGCCATCGGATGATAGGTCGCGATTGCTTTGTGTGACTGTGTGTGAAACTGATAACGGATACCATTTGTTTGTTATCTTATTTGCAATTCTCAAAATTTCCCATGGGACATATTTCCACTCCTTTAAAGTTTTGTTGTATTAAGTAACTGAACACTCATCTAACTTAAACAATGAAAATAAACTTCATGTATTATCTGAAAAAAATGTTTGAATATTATTACTTAATGTTTTGTTTGGATAATTACTACTGATCCCGCTCATGTCAATTTATACTGTCAGTTCTTTAGAATGGACAAGGGAGATTAGTTTGATCCAATGACTACAATTAGTGATCATTTAGAATCTTTTACAAGTTTATGCGATAGAATATATAAGATATTTATAAATAAGTATGTTAGATTATGCTAAAAAAAATTATATAATTAAAGTAGTGTTGTTATTGAGTCTTTTCCATTTTCCGAAAAAATAAAAATAGCAATTGTTGATCTTCTTTAAAACAAGAAAGTACCCCTTGTCAAGCAAAATGGATGTACACTTTTTTCGCTTAGATGCACCTTAATCAATAATTCATAGTAGACTAGACTTCTTTTTTCAAACGTAGGCACATTGAGGCTCATGTCATCTTACACCAGACCTTTGAAAATTATGTTTCTAATGCGTAATAAAAAAAACATGTAACATTCCAAAAAAATAATAATAATAAAAATTAACGGTTTACGATAGAACTAAAATAGTGATTGACAGAGTAGAAATTGTGGTTAACAAAATAATTTGTGCTACTAAATATATAGAATCTTGCAACATGCATTCAAAAATTAACTTTCTAGAGGATTCGTCATCTTATATTCGGTATTCATTGGAATGTCTGAGAAAGCCTCTATGTGACACTTATGCTACACTTGATTATGGTATGCTAGTATAACCACGCCGCTGCTCTAGTGTGCAGGAAAAGCATGCACACGTGATGATGTGGTGCCCTCACCGGGCCCCACGTCATTCAAAATTTTTTTTAATATCTACGTTAGGTTAAATGAATAATATATAATTGTCCCCTGCTGGTGGAAGGGCCAATGGAGGCCACACAAATTCTTCTATAGGCGTGTATATATCTCCCCTACACACTGTCCAGGGGACCAAATTTGAGTATAACCATATATAAACGAGTCACTGTTAAAGTAATTTCCTATATGAGCTAATTATAATTGTTTTCAACCAACAAAGAACAAACTACATCTGAGATGCAATTTAAGCTTCATTTTCTTATTCATCCCAGTGCTGCATAATTTAATATATCACATCTTTTTGTTTTTTTTTTGTTTTTTTTTTTTTAAGGTCTTCTCTTATCTTGTTTCATACGACGTGATAAACATACCTTTGAGAGTTTCACATGTAGATTTTAGTTCTTAGAAGATAATTTAGTTAATAAGAATCGCTGATCCTACGGACCTTGTTGACTTGCAATTTTTAATTATTTTTCATTATGTAAACGTTCTTGATGCCAAATTAAAAATTATTAATTTCTCATAGCTATATGATTGGGGATGTGATCTATAATTACTTATTTTAGTAAGCTTGACCAAAATAAGTGGAAATAAGGCGGTCTTATTATTTCCTCGAGCTTAATATAATTGAATAAATGTCATTACATGATGAACAATTATTTATTTATTTTGAGGCGTGATGAACAATTATTTTAATCACACGTCTTTGGTCCAAATTAATTAATCTATTGATTCTTATCAAAATCCCTAATGAATTTTGACAAGGGAATTCTTTTAAGACAGAATTTTGAACCTCAAGTCGAAAATAATACTTTTTGAGATTTTATTTTTATTAATATATCTTATTAAAATTTTACCCAATTTCCATTTACAAGATAATGTTGATTGTTGCTTGAATTTAACTAGATGATTCAATTTGTGACTGAGTACACTCTGATTAGCCGTTTCTTCGACTCAAAAAACCTTAAAATTTTAATGTGACATCAGATCATATTTTATAACATAACACTTTTTAAAAGACAAATTTTATTTTATGAATTTATTTAGTCTTCTTGGAGTAGTTCAAATCAGTTTTTTCAATTCATATTAGCTTAACTGTCTCATCCAATCAAAATAACTCATATCATTGAATTAATATATTTGATTTTATATATGAATTATTTTAATTGAATATAATAGTCAAATAAATACCGAGAAAATAGATCGAAACTCTCCCTTGAGTAGTTAAAATATGTTTTACACATTGGAATTTTGATACAGTTGTTGGAATCAACAAGAAAAGGGAGAGAGAGAACCCTCCTTCGGAATGTCCAAGAATCTTTACCTAGTAAATTCCTCTGCCTCTTCTGAATCTTCTTGTCTGATTTTCGTTTATTACAATGTCTCCTTATGAAGGTTTACTCATTTCATACTAGAGACATATATTTGAGGTGAAGACTAGCAATGGATAGAGTTGTTCTCCCTCTTAATACAAATTTGGCTCCTCCATGTGATCCTTTCATGGAATTGGATTACATGGATGAGCTATTGTTAGGAGAATCTTGGGTAGATGGATCCGGATTCTCGCATTACGATGCTTTGTCTCCGATCGGTCCATTCGACCCTCCATTCTTGTTGCCTAATCTTGAAGCAAGAAACATCGAGTCATATTTGAGTCCATCGGAGCACACTTCACAAGAGACACAAAAATCAACTTCTTGTGACAATGTGTTGACTATTCCTTCAAAATCTCACTCTCTTATCAATGCTAATGATCGTGGTTTTGAGCTTAGCGGACGAGGGTTAGGAAGAATGGCCTCAATATCGACAATAGACCGTTTGGTTTGGGCAATTGGGTACATCAAAAATTACTTGACAGATAAGAACGTACTTATTCAAGTATGGGTACCAATTAACAGAGGTGGTCGCAGGGTGTTGGCGACGTATGATCAACCTTTCTCGCTCGAAGTTAATTGCCCGAGGCTCACCCATTATAGGGAGATTTCTATAAATTACCATTTCCTTGTTGAGGAGGCTAATAAAGGGCTAGTCGGATTGCCCGGGCGGGTATATTTGGGTAAGGTTCCCGAGTGGAGTCCTGATGTTCGATTCTTTACAAGGGACGAATACCAAAGAGTTGGTCATGCACAACAATACGACGTTCGTGGATCCTTTGCCGTTCCGATACTTGAACAAGGTAGTCGGAATTGCTTGGGTGTTATTGAAGTGATCTTAACCAAGGCAAAGATCAAGTATGGTCTAGAGATTCAAAGTGTATGCAAAGCTCTTGAGGTTAGATTTTAACTCATTTTCGCATCTTCTTAACTTTATCTACTCTTGTCTGGTTTAGATTTTGGAGAGTGCGTGGTTGAAAAATAAAAAAGAATTGTCGGTCTCACTGAATGTGTGATTAATTTTCATATCTGATAAAGAACATTTTTATAGGCCGTCGATCTCAAGACTTGCGAAGTTTCAGTTGCACGTAACATTAAGGTAATTATATAGAATATGTAAATTATCATCTCTCAATCCAAACTTTTTGGAGTTGACGCATATGGCTCTTCGCAGACATGTGATTCATCTTATCAAGCTGCATTATCTGAAATCTTGGAGGTCTTGAGATGTGCTTGTGAAACACATAGATTGCCATTGGCCCAAACATGGATCCCATGTGTCCTACAAGGCAAAGTGGGGAGTCGACACTCGGACGAGAACTTGCTCGATTGTGTCTCCACCATAGACTCTGCTTGCTACGTAACCGATCCTAGTACTCGGGACTTCCACGAAGCTTGCTCCGAGCACCACTTGTTAAAGGGTCAAGGCATTGTCGGTCGAGCATTTGGGACAGACCAACATTGTTTCTCGTCCAACGTAACTTTGTATACTAAGACCGACTATCCTCTATCTCATCACGCGAAGATGTTTGGACTATGTGCTGCTATTGCTATACGACTCCGCAGTACCTGCATAGGCTCGGCCGACTTTGTCTTGGAATTCTTTTTGCCGAAGGATTGTAGAGATTCCGAAAAGCAAAAGGAAATGATCCATTCGTTGCTTAACGTCATTCAAAAAGTTTGCCTCACGTTAGATGTTGTTATGGACAAGGAGTTGCACAAAGAGGTCACAAGTCGTCTAAGGCCTAGTCGTGTTTCTAGTTCTATCGTAGGTTTTGCCGACGATAGCTCGCTCAACATGAGCAAAACCGGAGGTAGAAGACGGAGAAAAAACGAGAAAAGTATTTCCTTGCAAGATCTTCAAAAATACTTTCCCGGGAGCTTGAAGGACGCAGCAAAGAGCATCGGTGGTAAGCAAAGTTAACTTCTGTCATTCAGTTAGAGTCTAACATTACGGTAAAGATCTGGTACCCCCTTGTGGGTATGTTACGGTACCCACAAGTGGGGAAAAAAATTCGTAGAGGGTCGGGTGAGCCCCCACCATTAGGGGGCAGTTATGTATTATTCGTTTAACTTAACGTAGATCCCAAAAAAAAATTGAAATTTTTTTTTCTTTTTAAAAAAAATTTTGTCTAGTGATGTGGCGTCACCAGACGTGCCCACGTTGGTGTGGGTACATGCCCACGTGGGCACCATATCAAAATCTTCTAATATTAATATCAACTACAAATTTCATATAATAATAATTCATTATTATCTTTCACGTTTCTCAACTCATTGTTTCTAACATACATGGCTTATCATTGTTTGACGTTTTGAGTTTTAAATTTTTCTATTCGAAATTAGTTTGTCCGACGACCTTGAAGAGAATATGCCGGCAACGAGGAATAAAGCGTTGGCCTTCTCGTCAGATCAAGAAAGTCGGTCACTCACTCGAGAAGATCCAACGGGAGATAGACTCTGTCCCAGGCGCCGCACCCTTCCCAATCGAAACCTTTTACTCCAACTTTCCCCGACAGTCATTGCCAAATACGACACAAACGCCACTTTCGAAGGATGACAATTCATCTAAGTCGACTGCCATTTTGTGCAGTCGAAATTCGGCCTCTAGTCATTGTTATTCTAGCACAACACTTACTGCCGAATCTCCACCTCCACCACCACCGTGCATCAATCATCGACAACCTCAGGACGGAGACAGTCTAAGGGTAAAAGTGATGTATGGGCAAGAGAGGATTAGGTTCCGCTTGCAGAGTAACTGGGGATACGGAAATCTACTCAACCATATCGCAGTGCGGTTTGGTATAGACGACACCACCAGTTTTCATCTCGAATACTTGGACGACGACTCCGAGTGGGTACTATTAACATGCGATGCTGATCTTGAGGAATGTGTTGATGCTTATCGTCGATCATCTCAAAGCCGAACAATTAAGATCTCTCTGCTTCGTGATTCCAGTTCAGTCCAGAACGGCCCAGCCCACTCTTGAGCCCGTGGTCTAGGAAGCCCAAGATGGTTTACAATTCAACACTTTTCACCTCAATTGGTAAAACTGAGCAGAGCAAAACATTGAAGACTCGAATTCAGACAAGATATCTGTACACTTGTTTCCTTGTATTACTCAAAAAAAGATCAATCCTCATTCTACTTTACATCTATAGTCAGCTATTTTTGACAACGATAGTCAGCTAACTCTACGCATACCTATACGACTTGATGACTTCTACGTAGAAGGGGAGATTTCAGAAAAAAAAAAAAAAAAAAAGAGCTTCCCTACAAAAAGAAGTGGCTGTGATTAGATTAGAACTGCGATGAAGTAGACGGCCGATCCTCTTGTTTTTCGATGAGAATACATCTTGATGGAGGACCAAACATGCTTAAGAGTACCTGAAGAAACAAGTCACAAAATCACAATGCTGTGCCTGTTTGGCGAAGCTTAAAATTTTTACTAATAATTGAAATTTACTTCAAATCTTGTTCGTTATACTGTTCGTTAGTTACGATTATTATATACTTCCAATCAAAAGGGCCCATTTTTCCAATAATATAACCATCTTTTCCCGAGTCCAAATCTACTGTCTCATTTCGTATCTTATTGGTTGTCACATCTAATCAAAACAGGATGTGACGACCGAGGAGAAACGAAATATGACAGCAAATGTCAACTCAGCTTTTTTCCTTGGAAAATAATTTGTAGTAAAAAGGGAAGATAAACACAAAGATGTTATCTTACAGGTAAAAAGACTAGCCCATGGAGGAAACCAAGGAGCACCAACGCAAGGTACATTCTAAAATAGTAAACCTGCAAACCATTGAGTAAATTTAGATAAAAGGGCAAAAAAGTAGTAGCTTTTCTTATGCACAAATCGAAACGTGCAAGAATAGGTTACCACAAAAACTTCTGTCTTTGAGAAGCTGAGAACGAGCACACCAACGAGCTTCGTGAGTGTGATTCCACTGCCAGAGAGCCAAACTCGTAAGTTGAGTCCTTGTATATTGACAAGGAAAATGAAATGTATTGTATTCTACTATATATGGCTCATCAAGCATTTTGATCTGATGGCCCATTTTGAGACGATGAAATGAAAACTCAGAGAAATGGCTGATAAAAGATATAAGAAATCTTCTTAAGTAAACCTGAAAACAGAAGCCCCCATTGTAGTCAAAGCCTCCTTCATACGTTGATTTCTATCTCCACTACTTACCTGATAAATCAGCAGATCATCAGGTTCAGCAAAAAAATAAATAAAAAATAAAAAACTACCCATGAAAAATAGTTAATAAAATATTTTACAGGAGAGGAAATGTGGGCTACAAACATTTTATTCCAAGCAGAAACAGAAGAATAGGCACTAACCAAGAACGCGTGTGTAATATGCACACAGAACTCAACGCCTATCCCAACAGACATTATGAGGTTAACAACAGAGACTGCGTTCAGTTGGATATCCAAGAGTGCCATTACACCCTGCAGGGTATGATTCCATCAGCATATTATTTGACTCGATTTTTCTGTTTTTCCTTGAAGCAATTAGAAAGAGACGTGTACCATGATATCCACAACGATCATTATCAACACAACAAGAATAATTGCCGAAGTCCAGAAACTACACACAGACAGAAAAATTAATCTGTTAAGAATGTCAAATTAAGATTCTTTTAATCAGAATACTGGAGTGAAAACACTGACCTGCATGTAATAATTAGACAAACAATGAAGACGGCACCTGTTGGAAATATAACCAAACTTAGTATACTCAAGATGTCCTTAAAAAATTTCTCGTTTAATAAAGCTGGTTTGATTGCTGGTACAGTTGGTTGAAAAGAGTAAAAGTTTGTGAAGGTTCTAACCAGTAGCTATAGCCAGGTTGACTAGTGCCGTCTTCCATATGTCGAGATATTGCTCAAAGAACATATAAAATACTGCGTATGGGAATACTTCAATCTGCATTGGAGAAACCATGTTAGAACATAAATAGCATGAAGTTATCTATAATGCCACATTAATGTTGTCTGATTCTGACCTTCAAAGAATCAGCCATTTTTGAACTAAAATCTCGTGCAGCCCTCATTGAGTTGACATAATCAGACTGAAAAAGGCAAAAGGGCCAACACATAAAATCACAAGTAAAACAATTAAAATACCATAAAAATAAACTTTTCAGCAAACAGGCCTTACCTGTTTATTAAGTGGCGTGTGATATGTACGAAATGCCGATGCTGGAATGATTCCACTCTTATAGCCTGTTGACACGTGGAAAAACTCATAACAAGTTCAAAAAAGTCTGACAAAATATGATACACTTAGCTGACTACTAGAATGAACTGATTAACCATTTACCGTTAAGCTCTACATTGTCTGTATAAGCCCCATTTCCACCTTTTGCACAATCAGAAGATGGTAAAGCACTGAGGAACCATGGAAGCTTGTCCCTGAATTGTGCTGTGGTTGGACGGGAGTTTTGTAGATCTGACCGTCGGAAACACTGATTAATCAAATTTAAGTGATTAACTGTTGGTTAATGATCATAAAATGGGCGTGTGAAATAGATTAAAAACGAGGATTAGAAATTTGGAGTAGTTAAATTACTGTTGTACAATCCTTGCACACTGCACTGAGACCACAACTCCCGCCATCTGGACAACAAGGAGGCTGAAAAAATATTTTATTTTTAAAGAAAAATCAGAAACCAATTAACTGGTACTGGAAAACTTTTATACACAAAGATAAAAATATAAGCAAGAAATGAGAGACCTGATCATCAGGGGGCAATAACTTCCATTGGTGAATTTCCGACAGCACCCAAAAGCGTCCGGAGAGAGCCAAACAAGAAAATCATCAAGCCATGAAGCAGCAGGTTTAGCAATGTAACTGGACTCTGGTGTTAACGAAGCTCTTGCAATCTGCCGAAGTCAGATTTCGAATAGAAAATACAGGAAGAAATGAGTAAAAGAAATAAAAATAAGATTCTCAAAGAAAGTTATGTTTCAACAGTTTTAAAGACAACTTGAGATGCCCATGAGCGAAAAGCCAGGAAAGCTTGGGCTACAAACTAAAGAGCTTGTTTGACAAAGCTTTCTTTGAGAATAAAAGTGATTTTTTTTTTTTTTTTTTGGTGGGTGGGGGTTGTGTTGTAGATGAACAAGAGGAGGTTTATGGAGTAAGTGTGAAAGTTAATTTTTGTGTTGTATGTGGTTAAGAATGACTGTAAGAAAAGTGATTGTTAAAGAAGTTTGGTCAAACAAGGACTAAGACTTTTAACGCTCCAAAAGACAACAATGTCAAAGTCAAACTTGGTGTTTCTAGGTTTTTAACTCTGCACAAGACAAATGTTTTACCTCATTTAGAAGAGAATTAGAATCACATTGGCTAATGGAGCAAAGCTGATTAGTTTGTCTTGATTCTAAGCTGAAGAAAATAAACAACACAAACATGATTAGAACTTCAGGAAAAAATGTCCAAAGGGAGGAAATAAAAGCAAAAACAAGCGAACATTGAATTAAACATACATGAGAATGAAATATGGCGAAAATACCTATAGTTGTAGTTTTTCACAACAAAGTACAAAGGTGGTCCAATTCTGAGATACTCTGAGATATTGCTAAAGTAACCCTGCAAGAGAGAAGATATATGCATAAACACCACTTCTCAGAACACTGTAAGAAGATCAAGATTTTCATAGAATAAACATGACCAGAATACTTGACCTGAAGATATGAGTCTCGAGGGAGAACAATTTGCTGTTCTAAACCGGGTTGAATTCTTGTACATAAAGCCTTCGAGGATCGATTTGGGAAAAAAATAAAAATGGAAAAAAAAAAAAAAGGAATCCCTTTTAGCCACATAAGAACCACAACTTACAAAAGAATGCAGGAGAAAGAAAAACAGTGGAGCAACTTACAATGCTTGCCAACGTGAAAGCAACAAAGACAGCAATAACCGCTATTTTAACACCCCAAAGATTCAGAAATGGCGCATGAATATCCTAGAAAAAGGAAACCCATAAAGATTATTATAACTCAAAAACCCAAGATAACATGAATGGGTACAAGAAATATTGAAGCTATCTTTTACCTTCATATAACGAGATAATAATCCTGGTTTATGCACACGGCTTCCTACAATGTCATAGATACAATTTCTTCATGTTTCATGCTTAGATTACCATAAGAGTTAATGATAACTCAAAGCACAAAGAATAAATGGAGTCCAAACTCCAAAGTAGTACCATTTTCTGGGTCAGCATTTGAACTAGAAAGTTTGATACAAGGGAGACAATCAATCCTGTTATCCTCGGCTCTCAGAAAGTCGAAAATAATCAAGGCAACAAAAGCAGTAACTTGCAGAAGGAAGTCCAACAAAACAGCCAGTGCTGCAAATAGAGTAATATATGAGTCAGAGCTTGTTTGGCAGAGCTTGTTTGGCAAAACTTAAGAAGTAATCATTTTTTCTTACTCATTTGCAACCACACATTCTCCCAACAATGTAATTTTCATGTTTCAAAGAACCTTTCTTACTTTTTAACCAAATGCTCGTCAAAGAAGTTATTTTTCTCCTAAAAAGGAGCTCTTTCAAGCAAACTTTTAAACAAGAAATCTAAGCAAGTACAAAAGTAAACTATATTGTACAAGGTTAAAATATTGGTGATTACTAAAGTTCTAGCAAAACTTATTGGTTGCTAAACTCTATTTTGTTTCAAGTTGGTTGCTCACGTAAACTACTTTGTTACAAACTTACAATTCAGTCATTCTGTCTTGAAATTAAACTTTGTTACAACGTAAAATGAGTGGCTCAATTTTGAATTTTTTTTCCCTCTCTTTTTCCTTTTTTCTTTTTTAATAAATGTTTCTTGGCTGACATGGAAGTTTGGCAACAGTTGAGGGACTAGTAGTGCAAAATATCCACACCTTATGTTCACCACACTTCCTAGAAAGATTTCAAACCTGCAAACATCGAAAAAACCCGGCAAGCTGGCATAGGAATAAAACTTCCCACTGCAAATGCTAAGACCTCTGATAGACTTGCTAGTGTTATAGACGGTCCAACTTCTACAAGTGCATTACTAATCCGTCCCTCTAACGGTAATTCCGGTTGTTGTCGTTTAACTGCTTGCACCAATATGCACATGTTGTCTACACCAACCTGATATAAGATGTACAAGGCCAGTGACAGAGATAAATATAAAATAATTCATTTAAAAAAATAAGAAATTAGAAGTAAACTGGAGAATAAAAGGGTGATAGGGAATAGATTATAATGGTTTTTAAAAGTTTTTAATGTAAAAGAGGAAAGAGAATGAGTGGAGTTGAGTGGTTGACATTTGTGGATGTGATTGATTTAGGAGAAGGAAAAAAGTTGAAAAAAGTGTTTAAAACAGTTTTAAAGAGAAGCCTAACGGGCTATAAGTAGTAGGAGGATATAATGGAATTGAACTTACAGCTAAAACAAGAAAAGGGATGACTTCCATAATTATAAGTGTTGATTTTACTCCAATGGCGCTGAAAAACCCAACAGATCCAAGTACTGAAAGCATGACAAGGACAACTCCTGAAAGACCGAGCAACACCTGAAACAGATATCATTTTCATATCCCGATCAGAACAAGACCTTGTAGAAAGTGAACTTCAATGAGAAGAAAATCACTGAATGCCAAAAGTACCTTAAACATTACAAGATTTCACACATAGATGCAAGCACACAAAAGGTTTTTCCTGCATAGACATACCTTAGATGAGATATAGCAAGACGAGAAACGAGGAGTATCTCCCAGAGTCAACGATATGTAAGCAAACATTACAAGATAGCTTATCTGACACAGAACAAAAAATATGTTAAAGAATAAAAATCAGTAAATACTCCAACATAAAGATCAGTAAATACTCCAACTGAGAACTAAATAGGTAAGATGAGAAGAATTGGGAGGTAGATAGTCAGAGATTTAAGCCCCTACCAAGATGGTTATAGCATCTGCAGTACTCTCTCTTTTGAGTTCTTCCTCAATCGAACTTTCTGCTGAGAATGTGAGCGTCAAATTTTTAGCAAGGACCATTGGCAAGATTTCCTCCTGTATACAGAATTGGATGGGTCAATGAGAATTGAGAATCCAAGTCATTTCAACTTCTGTGAAATTCCAACATTAGCCATAAACCAAACCTTTGCCAGCTGAATGAAGGCTTTCTCCCATTCGATTGCCCTCTTAGTATAATTCCCGTCCTTATCAATTGCATTGTTCACTGGATAAGTCACAACGAATGCAGAAGCCTGTCCCCAGCCAAAAAAAAAAAAAAAACCTAAATAACTTAGATTTTTGTAAACCTCTAATTTTTCAGAATAACACATCATCGGGATGTAAAATACCTCCAAATAGTTATTTCCGGAGAAACCACCAAGAGAAGTGCTTGGGTCGAGTGGAGCTTTAAATGCGCTCATACACGTGTCTGCAGAAGTGTAATGCTAAAAGAAACCATATAACACATAAGTATTTCCGAAGAAGATAAAGGTCAATCTAAATGAAAAGAAAAGGCATAAAAGATTTGGAATATCATGGCATGAACATGGAGATCACTGAAGATACCTGAAAACAATATTCAACGTGGTCAAGACCCCCAAAGCCATCAAAGTTAGCAGGATCCATCTTGAAATACTGTCACATAGAGTAGGCTTAGTTAGTTTCAGGCATAAGAATTCAAACCTTTTGTTACCTTTCTAAACGGGAAAAAAAAAAAGGAAAAAGTTGACCTAGAAATTTTTAGGATTTATAAGGCACGATACCTGAAGAACACTCTGAGTTGCACAATCTGTGCCAAGGGGCTTCATACAAATGTCAGTCAGAGATACCATCTCACCCGAGAAATTAGCTTTGATAGCATCTACCTATCAAAGTAAGCAATATATTTCCCCTAAGAATCTTTTCATTTCAGTTATGTAAGGCAATTTTTATATCACATAATCAAAGTGATGCATTCAAATTACACAAAGATCATAGTCACCTTTTTCTGTATATCAAACATTAACTTGATATTGTTTTCTGTCACAATACTTGGTGCTTTTCCACCTGTCCCTGGGATTGTTCCTATTATGAGCTGCAAAATTTCAGTGTTAGCTTTCAGCCCATTTATTCAAAGAAATCAGACAAATGTATATTTACCAAGGATGCAAAAATTTGATACATACCTGCTCAATTCTATAAAAGGGGGCAAGGTGGTTATCAAAATATTGTTTTTCTTCGGCAGCTCTACTCCCAGGGCCTACCCATAGCTGAAACATCAATAGTATTAGAACCAACCAATGCAAATTAATTAGAGCATCAGCAAGAGAGAGAGAGAGAGAGAGGCCTTCAGTGTGTAGTACCTTCTCAGGCCTTGTCTCTACTTGGAAACGAATAAGACCTAAGCAAAGCACAAGAACGATAGCCAAAGACGAACACAGAACAAGTGTTGGATTTCTAGCAACCCATGTTCCGTATCTCCTGAAACAAAAATGTATTCAATGGTGTCAATAGTCATTCTTTAAAAAGTGATCCTTGGAAAACTTCTAACTAGCATGTTATGGTCAATGACCTGTAAAACTTTGACATATATCCTTGCACAATTGAAAGCTGAACGCCATTAGAAATTTGGGGAACATCCTCAAGCATCTGATCATTCGAAGTAGCAACAAGTAAGAACACTAAAACATGAAACTAGAGAAGTAGCCTAAGCAGCATGTCAAGTCCTAGGATCCTAGGATGTCGTGTCCATGTTCTTTCTTCAGAATTTTGTGTCAATGTGTAATATAGTGTTGTAAGTGTACGTCATAGGTAGCTTCATAACTTAATCAGCAAATGGATAAAGAAGTTATGAAATTACATGCACCTGCATTGGGATATTGTCATCTTTCTGCCTGCTTGCTTGACGAACAACGCCAGTATTGGTGACATTAACCAGAGGCTTTGTTCTAGAATCAGAACTACTCTTTTTTCTATGGACAAGACCCCACCCGAGAAACACAGACACCAATGCAACATACAATACTGTCATAGCAGCATCAACACATTTTGCCTGCACAAATCAAAAACTCCATGTGTATTAGTGTTTGTTTGAGAGAGACTTTCGACTGAATGGTTGAAAAGTAAAAAAATTTGCATGGAATTTCAATTTTCTCTCACCTTGAGAGACCCTATTCTCAGGGAACATGAACCTTCCTGGTGAGGAGCAGGGGGCGCTGAACTAGAGCACACGGGAGCTGAAGGACAATCACCACATGAACAGCCTAATGAAGTGTCACCACATGAATATGTAGACACATTCATAGGTTTCATTCCAGATGACACTGGGGCATTAGGTGTAAGATTAATAGCATATGGTGACCCTGGTACACCTGGAGATGCTTTTCTACCAATAAACGCATACCACTCTGCCATGATAATTATGAGTAAGTATAAGTAAAAATTTTAAGCTCTGCCAAACACGAATAAGGAAGAATTGGAATGAGTAACTGAAAGTACTGATGCAATTGCAGGGATTACCTCTAAAATTTTTAGCACCAGCACCAATGAATTCAATTGCTCGAGTATTCATAGTACCAAATTTTACGTCCTTGCAGGATTCAAACATTCCTTCCCCGAAAGCGTCAGTGACGAAAAAGTCAATTCCATCCACGGTCAAATTGTTTCCAACCTAAACAGAACATACATAGAAGCCAAAAGATAAAAATATAAAAGAAAAAGAAATTGCACAAAAAAACACACTTGCATATAAATTGAATTACCCTGGCAATGGAAGTCACGTTGATAAACTGACTCTGACTGGGAGAACATGTTAGCTCGCAGAATAAATTCAAAAAATTTCTCAAGCATGCTGGACAACCTACAAGAAAAGGGATTGCCTGCAATAAAAATGCAAAGATGAAAATAAGTTGATTTGTTTTATCAAGATGGAGCGGAAAAACAATAAATATTTATTTTATTGTAATTATCTCACTTGTTGGACTTGTGATCTCAATGTATCAAACTGAGCCTCTGTACAGCAGACATTTCCTGTAATTGTTGGGCACAAACTTTGAATCTTTGCCGAAAGTAGTTCAGTTGGCTGTGAGAATAAACAAAAGATCAATGAAGACACATAAAATTTTGATGCGCTAGAAAAGTAAAATTTGGAAATAATTATTGGATCCCACAGTCAAGATTTTAGCTTATTTTGTTTCTTGAGTATTATGAATTACAGATCATCTCATTGACTCCATTCAACCAGCCAAAACTGGGAGGAATGTAAGAAAAGGGAAGAGACAGAAATGCTTTGCCATTGTTACCTACCTTCACAGATGGGGAGCCAAAAGGGCAATTCAGTACTTTCCCGTCACTGCGTGCTCCACAGATGTCAAACATTGCACAATATTCTTCGGAATGCCTTACTCTGATCATTGGATTAAGTTGTGATAAGATACCAAAGCCTAGTAAAGACCATATTTCTTGATCTATATGCAAGTAAGCATTCTTCAATTTTTGCTATACATCAGAAACTCAATAAAACTGCACATAGTAAACCCAGTCTACACAATCAACTGAAGACCATCAAATCAGAATTAGGGGTATAAGCATATTTTAAAGCATAAGAATGCAATTTTCAAGAAATTTGTTAATCAAACTTCATACTTTTTTCCCTTTTTTTTTTTCCAATTATGTTTGGTCATTTTGAGAAAGCTGTTTCAGAATTTAATAACACAAAAGGCCATACTCTGATTTGCACAAAACCCAGAAAACTTGCAATGCAGTATAAGCTGAATAAATTAAAAAATTAATAAACTACATACAAAAAATAAAAACATCCGAATTTATTTCCAAAAGAAACTTACCCCCGTGTGGCATTTTGAGCTAAAGACCTTTCTCCATTTAGTATAGAGATTATAAATAACACCTGCAATCATCGTATTTATTCGAAATCAACTACAATTTCCACTGATTCTGTGACCAAATTGAAAAATTCTCCAATTACTGGGGGCGAAAAATTTATGGCAACCACTCTAACCTTGAAAACGAACACTACAAAGCCAAACAGTTGATAGAATCTCATGTTTCTTCTTCCCGATAAGCCCAGTTCAAAACAATGGGCTTTCAAAAGCACAAACGATAATGAAATGGAAGCTCCCTCCTCTGTAATTGTATTATATAGTAGATGCAGTGCAAACTTTGTGGCGAGATTTAGTTAACACAGAAGTGTGCGTATATATATCTATATGTATATATAGCTAGTTATTATTATTATAATACTTACAGATATACACACATGATACGTGAAGTTTTTGGAGGATCAAACTTCCGGAGAATTTGAAGGAACAAACTGAAACAAACTGAACAAACACTGAGAATTTAAGGATGTGATTTGGACAAAAATGCCCTTGCTTTCGGTCCCTTTTGTCGGATTGGCTATCCAATGATGTTTTGTTTTGAACTCTTCATGGCGTAATCAAATCGTATGATTGTATTTTCGTGTTGGCAAAGGGGCATTTTGGGTAATTTGAACTTTGGTGCTCCGTTGAATGTGAACCGAATTCCTTTTGAGGAAAATGAGGCAGGCACATACGAAAGTTTATACCCAAACCGATGACTGTGATGGGTAATTTTCTGCACTGACTAAAAAAGATCTGACTTGGAAGTTTATAAGAGTAATAATAAAACTTAAAGCTATTATTTTAATATTTCCAAAACCCCCTTTTTCTCAAAAATAAAAAATAAACATAAATAAATAAAATCTAAAACCATAATATATTTTTCAACAGTGCTGATATAATATCTACGTGGATACTCTGATACACAAGTATTATTTTCACATGACACATGTTACGTTTGCGTTAGATGTGATCAGTTTTTAATGATGTAATTAATTCATCATCATCATTTAAGACCGAAATGACGTATGTCCTGTTTGCACAATAAATTGTTTAAATCATCTCTACGTGTTTGATATGTTTAGAAATATTTAGTTTAAAAATAAATGTTCAGTTATTGGTGGTAAAAATACATGTGGATCCTAGGGAACAAGTGGTAGAGCATTATTGCGTTAGTAATACAAAGTGTGTAGAACTTTATTTGAATATATATTTAGGTTGTTTATGTAATTTGTTTACGAGTTAGTGTGTACTTTTTTATCTAAAAATTGATTAAAAATAAATTTTTTGGATAGATAGTGGTGGAGACCACAAGATATATGTAGATAATAATGAGTGATGATGTGAGATGTGCGGTTGATATTGATATTTAACTTTGACTTTTAATAATAGATAATTTTTAGGTTAAAAAAAGTGATACGAACACAGGCTGTGGCTCAAGTTTATTCTTTCCAAAATTAAAATTAATTTTTAGGGTATAAATAAGAGAAGGGTAGGTAAGAACTCATATTCTCGTTGGTAATATTTTATAGTTAGAAATAAACGCAAATATTTTAATTCTGAGCATCAACAAAGTTGTTGACAATATATTTAACATCAATTAGCATGACCTATTAACATTTTGGAGAATTCAACTATTGGTGACCTTGTCAAAACTTACTTTTCACAATATGTTAGCATTTTATATCATGTTATAATCGAAAATTTAATGAGAATTGAATATTATGGAAAATTTGAAGAAGATAACCTTCGTGACATAATTTCTATTGTAAATGATGTTAATAGGTCATTTTTGCCGACTCGATTGAGATGGTTTTGGTCGTCCGGTTAAATTGATCAGTTAACAAAAAATGGAGGATTAACTAAAAAGGAACAATCAATAAGAGGTCATTAAGAAATGAGTTTGTGGACAAAAATGGAAAGATGTGTTGTTTATTCATGTATTCTTGAATTCGATATTTTTTATTACGGTCATACTACAGAAACATAGAGATCTAGTTACATAAAGAGTAATATAATCAGGTAAAATGATTATATCACCATTTCTCTTCTTTATAGAATACTACTATTACACAATCATTAAGGGTAAAATAAGACTTTCACGTTTAATATGTCATCTATTATAGCAAATATTATGTATGTTTAGTATTATCCTTTTACGACTAACCATTAAGGGTTTCGATGGAATAATAATAATAATAATAATAATTGCCCTGTGATTTTTATATAGATGGTACTCCCCTAGTTTGAATTAAACTTGGCAATATATAACGCCCTAAAAAAACAATGATAATATCTAAACCTTTTATTTTAATAAATAATATCTAAACCTTAAACCAATATAAATAAATTTTCACATAAATATTACTACTTCCGCTTCTCAATAATAGACTCGTTTTAACTTTCATACTGATTAAAAATGTATAATCCGTATTGTTCGGTTAGTAAATTATATTTGTATTTTTAGATATCTTTATACTAAACGACGATATTTTATACTATAAAAAACTAGGCCTTTAGGGAGGTTTGTAATTCCTATAGCCTCGTCTTTATAGAGCGCGCATTCTGGGCAATACGATAAAATGTCGCTCCTAATGCTCACGGGACGATATGCCGCCCTTAAATGTCCAATTTCTTGTAGTATTATTAATAATAATTTAAATTAAGAGTTTATTTAGAGATTATTGAAAAAATAATTTTTGAATGCATGTTTGAGAAGCAAAGATTACATGTATTCAAAAACCATAAAAAATTTGTCAAATTAATATAGTTAGTGACTTAAATTGATGGTGGAGAAAAATGATATTTGAAATAAGTCGTATCAAATAAATTCTAAATAAAGGCACATTAAGAAAATGAAAAATATTAAATAAATACCAAATAAAAACTGAACTATATTTCAAGATGAATATATAAGGAAAACCAGTCGTACAATTCAACAAACTTTCTCTAGTGTGGAATGTTTGTTCTTGGTAAGAAATGTATTGAGCCACTTGTATTCATTCAATCAAGGGCAAACAAATGGGCAGTTGGGGGTTTTCAATTTTTTTTTCTTTTCTTAGTAATTTTTGAGTGGGGAGTTGGGAGTGCATTTTAGCATTTTGTCAAATCAAAAAACACTTGTAAAATTTTGTGGACATTCAACTGCAAAATATGATTACCTCTTATGATTGTTGGAAATATTCATTAACTAATCAAAATCCATATTCCACCCCCGACTTCCCCCCCACCCCGCCAAATGAGAATTTGCCACAGTTTCCACTTACAAGATTGCCTAACCCGAAAATGTCAAAGAACCAACAATGCTTCCTTAACTAAGGAACCATCGGGGCCATTTGTGGGTCTATCCGATCTCCATTTTAAAATTTGGGATCAGATCTAAAATTAGCACGGTGATGAAGATTCTAGCAATTTTGAAAATTTTTCGACGACACCATGGCAGGCCATGGTGGCCGATCAAAGTTTTGGCAATAATTTTATGCCAAAATGATTGTCAAAACTTTGACCAGCCACTCACGGCCTGCTACGGTATCGTCGGAAATTTTTCAAAATTGATAGAGATCTCAATCGCCGTGCTAATTCTAGATCTGGTCCCTAATTTTAAAATGGAGATCGAATAATCCCCGAAAATGCTATCGATAGTGCCGCATGGCTCTTGCTTAACCTACCCACTGTTGGGGAATCGAGGTTCTATCATTGTTTTTGAGATGTTTTGTCGTAGTTTTTTTTTTTTTGTGTATTAAAAATATTTTCAATATAATAATAAGGGATGAAGCGCGCAAAAATCATAAAAAGGGTCTATTCTTCATCTCTTCATCCAACAATTTTTTTGGGGTAATAGGACCTCTTGTTTTTAAATTTTGGAATAATAATACTACTCTCCCGATCCCATTTATAAGTACAGTCTAATTTTTCTTTAGTATTCGTCCTAATTAGGTAATTTTGTTTCCATATTATGAAATTTGTCTTATGTTATTTTAATAACGTACCCTTATTGAACGCTACAGTTGTAACTATTATTTCAAAAAATTAAGAATATGATTCATAAAATTTAATTAAGAATATGATTCACAAAATTTACTTGTTCAACAATATTTTTAATTCTTATGAAGATAAACATGGACCAAATATGGATTATTATTTTTCATCGCCACTTATCCAAATCCTCCCTCCGTCCCGCTAAGATAGACTTGTATTTCATTTTCGTTTGTCCTAAATTATAATTCAATTTCCTCATTGAAAATATGATTTATTTTCTAGTTGATTAAAGTACCACTATTTAATATTATTAGAATACTAAAAACCAATTAGCTATTCCATCTCTCAAATATATTGACAATGTTCATACTATTTTTTTTGTTAATTAATGCAAGGATAAAATATTAATAATATAAAAATATTTTGTAATTCAAATAATATTTAAGATATTTTCTTTATATATGTGAAAAATAGCCGGTACCTATCTTAATGGAACGGATGGAGTATATTTTTATTAAATGTGGGATTTAAAATTAATGCCCAATAAATGATGCACAATTTATAAGTAACATTGAGTGTAGGAATAATAAATTTCGCAATGTAAACCACAAAAAAGGTCTTATATGGATTAATGAACCAAATATTAGTAGTAATAAAATTCCAGGGACATCTATGAAGACACACCTAACACTATTTAATGTGCATCTAATCAAGAGACGGATTTAATGATACACGAGTACATATGTGTCGAATGGTAAGGAGAAATGTTTTTCATAGATGACTGTTAAACTTTAATAATCTATATATTAATAAAACCAGCACATTTTCCCGCCACTTTCACCTATTTTCTAAATTAAAAAATCAATTTTTAATTATAGCAACGAGTTTTACCGCTTCTACATGTCTTTTCTAACTTGACTTCTTCTTCAACGTGTATACATATAAACACGCATCGGGTCCACCTATTTTTCTGAATTAAAAAAATCAATGTTTAATTATGACAACGAGTTTTACCGCTTCTACATGTCTCCCCGTGCAACGCACGGGTAGAAACACTAGTAATAATAATAATAATAATAATAATAATAATAATAATAAAGAGAAAAAAATTTATTGTATTTAAGATTTGACACTTTCAATTTCATTAGATTACAAATCAATTATTGTTAATTAAATATTTTATTACCTATAATTAAGAAACGGCTATCTATGGATAGATGTATAGTTATACAGAACATCTCCAAGAGTTTCTTTAGTTTAATTGAAAATATTTCTTACTCCTCCCATCTCGTAAAGATAATTTCATTTTTTTTGTTTGTCTCAAATTATAGTCTCAATTTTTAAATCAATTTATTAGTTGTCATATATATCCATATTTAATGTATATCGCTATCAACATATAAGAAGAATTAAAATGGAATAATAAATATTTGAGAGGGTACATTAGGTAAAATGCTCATGAATGTTATTTTTCCAAAAATATTAATTGATCTTCTTTAATTCTTATGAAAGTCAAAGTGAGATTATCTTTATGAGACGAGAGAAATATTTAAAAGAGCATCTTTAGATTTATAGAGTAAAAATTTTGACTTTCTCCAATAAATTCTTTATTTATGACTCATTATTTTACCATTTACGATAAATATTTACTGTCCCATTTCAAATTGACGTTTAATACTTTTAGATGCTTATTTTGTCCCATTTTGATAGGCATGGTTTGACTTTCACATAGATTAAAAATTTGAAATTAATATTTGTTGAAAAGGTAAATTTTACTTGAATACTTCTCAATGTACTCATATATTAAATGTAATAATTTAATTGTATTAATTACCATGCATAATAAATAGAGGTAGATTAGAAAATGAAGAAGTTAAATTTATACTAATAAATAAAATAGTTTATATTTTGGGACTGATGAAAAAAGAAATCAAACTTATTAAAATAGAACGGAGGGAGTATTGACAACAAAAAAAAATCAATTGTGCTTTTATTAAACCAGGACAAAAATATTGAAACTTGTAGACAATTAATTATAGAGAATGAGGTTTGATTCTCCAAAATTGAAAAGTCAAAACTCATTCTCTATTTATAAAAGTTACTCCATCCGTCCCAAAGTAATAGATCCTCTTTTCCTTTACATTTGTTCCAAAATATAGTACATTTACTAAATCAAAAGTGTTTTTAATTTTTTATATATTCATATTACGCCCTTAATTAATTTGACTAATTTAATGAATAACTTTTAGAATTCTCATATATTTACATTGAAAATGTAATATATATCCATTTTCCCATAAATTAGCTCGTAGAAGTTTGCAATTATGTAGGGACATATTAAAAATGTTATGTAAATATTTTATATCTTCAATATCAT
This sequence comes from Jasminum sambac, assembly GCA_018223645.1. Lineage (NCBI taxonomy): Eukaryota > Viridiplantae > Streptophyta > Magnoliopsida > Lamiales > Oleaceae > Jasminum > Jasminum sambac. The sequence continues at coordinate 3,656,282 of CP073651.1, read as the reverse complement.
TAATTAACATTTCTTCAACTATGTAAAAAAAAAAATGGATTTATTATTTTGAGATGGATGGAGTAACTTAAAGAGTCTCTCGGGCCTAATTTTTAAATATTCACTCTCTAAAATAGAGAATATAACACAGTTAAAGAGCGTATTGAGGATGTTCTAAATAAGATGTTACAATTCTGTAAGATAAAATTACTCCCCGGTCCCATAAAGATAGAGCCAAATTCTTTTTTCGGATATCCCAAATGATCAACTATCATAATAATAGTATATTTGCTTTTTTCTCTTCCTACTATACCCTTAGTCATAAAAGTTATTTAATAAACAACTTTTCGTGTTCCTTACTAAAATTACCTTTAAAATCTTAAGTTTATTGAATATAATCTTTAATTGAATAAGGGTATATTATGAACAATGAGTGTCTTTTTTACTTTTTTAATTACATTGAACGTAATTTTTTAATATGTGTGAAACAATAAATGGATATATCTTTATGTAACGGAGTGAGTGTTATCATTATTGTAAATCACATAATGCGTACTCCCTCCATCCTACAAAGATATATTTGGTTACTATTTTTGCCCGTCCCAAATAAATAGTCCACTTTCTACATTAACCATGCTTTTAATTTTTCATTTTCATAGATGTGTCTCATTAATATACTTTGGTATTACTCTACATCGATTACATATGCATAACAATTAATGATACATAATTGTTTATATGGAAAAATAAGGTAAAATTTAATATTTTAACTACGTTAATCACCATTTTCTTATTCTGTGTGAATATAATTATAGAATTATCTTTTTGGGACGGAGAGAATATATATATAATACTTGTGAATAATATTTGCAAACAAATACTACCCCCGTCCCATAAATATAGTCAATTTTTATTTTCACAAAGATTAAGAAAAATATAATTAATGTATTGAAAAAATAAAATTCAAGATTATTTTTCTAATATGCCATCTCATTTATTAGATGTTTTATTTCAACTACTCTATTTTGATGATAATAATATATATTAAACGAGGATATAAAAGATAAGTAATATTTTAATTATATTTTTAAAATGAATCTAATTTATATTTTGGAATGAATAAAAAATAAATAATGAATTATATTTTTAGAACGGAGATAATATTAGCAGGGCCAGTGAAATTGTTAAAAAATAATGATTTCATCATAATAGCAAGTTTAATTAACTTGACCCGATATTTTGGTGAAATAATGTATAACTGAATGTGGACAATCCGACAGTTGAGGAGATTGTCAGTGGGATTAATGATGAGGCAGTATGACTTGTGGGATCAGTCTTTCCATGTCTTTTACGTTTATTAAATGCGGGGGTTAAGATAGTAATTTCACGTAGTAAATTTTACTGTGGGTCTGCTCCCGTATACTCTTTGTGTAGAAAATTTAATTTAATTTAATTTAATTTAAGTTATGAATATAAGTAACTTTTAAGTACAGGCCATATAGCATAATGATTGCCACTCATCCGACGTAATCATAACTCTTTAGGCCACGCCTCGATCATGCAAAAAATACCCACGCTGAAAAGCGTAGGAATGTAAAAGAGCGCTTTTCCTTTTGATTTGTTTTTCCTTTTTAGTCCTTCGGCAGCTGGGGAAAAAAACAATCCCAAAGTCAAAAGTGTGAGAGCCAGCCAGATGGATTTTGTACCTTCTTTTGTGTTTAATTATTGGATTTGATTCCCTGCGCCGTAGACGTGGAATTGAATAGTCTAAGCGTGTGTTCGTGTGTATTTATTTTTGTCTAAAATTTTGTTAAAAGTGGAGTGTAGTGGCGGGGACCACGAGATGTGTGGATAATAATGAGTAATGATGTGAAATGTGTGGTTGATATTGATGTTTGACTTTGACTTTTAGTAATAGATAATTTTTAGGTGAAAATAAATGGAAACGAACACACGCTAAATTCACACTTTACATTCTTTAATTTTTTTAATTTTTAAGCCTTAGGCCTTGTTCGGTTCATAGTTAGAAAAAAAAAAAATTTCTCTCTCCTCTTTTCAATTATACACACATTCTCCAATATAATATTAACCACACATTTTTTATGAAATACCGTGTCCAACAAATTACTCCCCAATCAAACAAAGCCTTATTCTATACACATAAGGGCTTGTTTGATTGGGTATAAAGTTGATATGCACGGTATTTTGTATAAAATATGTGATTAATATTGTATTGAAAAATGTATTTATGGTTGAAAAGAAGAGAGAGAAAAGTGTTGGGATAAGTTTATAACCAAAAGAACAAGCTCTAAATTTGAATTATTTGATCTATATGTTAAATGTGTAATTGAAAATTATTTAAAAATAACGAGAGAAATAAAAAAATTAGTGAAATTTAATGTGTATAAAAGAAGGCCTTAATTTCTTTTTCTAGTTCATGCACTATTAGTTTCTTGATCTTTTATTTTATAAGTAGATTTTGAAATTTCATTTCATATATATAAATATACATGTAAATTGTTCTTTTATTATTTTTCTCGCTGTTGTTATATGAATTTTCTGCTTTCATCAAGAGTACAAAATATTTATTTATGTAATTTTTATTTTTCGTCACACGTTTCCAAATTGCAATCTAATATCATCGATATCTTCCGTAACATAAGCTATTTTAATGCATAGGTAGATACAAGTGTAATATGTCTATACATGGTTGATCATGAAATACTGGGGTCGTAAGAAAAATTTGATATTCAAGAGATTTATTTCTATCATTTGATGTTTAACTGGGACCCTTTTCGTACTAAAAAAATTAACGAAGCCCCGAGCAATCATGTGTGAGTGTGTATATATATATATATATATATAATCACGTCAAAATAATTATATTCAATATCAAACATTACAACTCTAACGTTCGATATTATTCTTAAATTTTTAGAAATCACTATGAGGTGGCATCAAACATGCCAAAATGGTAAAGAAACGATACCCTTAAAAACTTGTAGATATTTAATTATTATTTATTTTTCTTGTTTTTGAGCAAATAAATCAAGATTTATTCGAAGGGGAGTAGCACAGGGCAATGCGCATAACTAGTTTCACTAGAACCTAGAGAGTGACTGACAGCACTATAATTGATAGAGTTCTAAATCATTTATTGAATAATTTAGAGCAGGTTGACCAAACCCAAATCATACAAACATGCATGCCTACATAGCCCATATTACTCGATCCCATGTAACAGAATGTGAATAATTGTGGTCTATGTTGTGAAAGTAAGATCATCTCTAACAGAATGTGAAATTAATACTATTACGCTAAAAAGTGTGTTGCATCACTAAAAACATACTTAAATTGCAAGAAGAAAGTATATGATGTTTAGTACTACTACATATTTTACATATAAATAGTGTATTATCTTCCGTTGGCACATTCTCTCCATTTTTTTGTATTTTGTTCCTTCATAATTATTTTACCTAGGTCACATAAAATTTCCAAATCATTTCTCATAGCAATACTAAAAATCTCTAAAGTGCAAAAGATATAACATATATATATACAGTTCCGATCCACTATCCACAGTGGGTAGCTTATGCTACCCACAATCGCCGGAAAAAAAATTTGTGTGGCCCCCACCAGCCCCCACCATCAGGGGGCAGTTATGTATTATTCATCTAATCTAACGTAGATGCTAAAAAATATTCCGGATGATGTGACGCCCGATGAGGGCGCCACGTAGGCGTGGATACCTACCCACGTGGGTAGTTGAACAAAACCGAACATATATAATCAAAATCAATTCTTTTTTTTTTTTTTTCAGAATACTAATTAAACAATACAAACTTTAAGAGGAAACTCCAAAAATTAAAGTAATGAATTTTATTTACCTATCAATCCCTTTCAATGAAACCCTAAAACCCCTAACACTTTCTTGTTCTTCTTCCTTTTTTTTAATGTATACATTTTTTTTTTGTGTCAAACTAAACTTCATAAAACACCCACTAAATATTCATAAACCATAAAGAAAATGCTAAATCACCATAATAGATAATATAACAGTTGACATAATATTAAATGACACGTATAATAGCCATTGATTAAAAAACAATTTGATTAGTAGAATAATAAGATCATGCAAAGTGTTCATTATGCCGACCACTATGTAATATATTATGTCAATGTAGCATGACCGAAATCATAAATATAAATACATATAAAAACATCTTGCTAAATAATGGAAGAAATATGATTGAAAAATGCTAAGTTAACTCGCTCTCAAGCACGTTCAAAAATAACATTTTAGTGACAAATCAATGTAACACCTCTTTATTCTTTAGCGGATCAATTATACAGTACTATGTATCCTAATTCACACGTCAATGCATCATTTAAAAATTCGGATAAGAAATTACTCTTTCTCACTGGCATGATATTGGGCCCATAATCGACAGTGATCACACAATTCAAACAACTCTTTCTCCTAAGCAGGCGGCTCCTCATATTTGTGGTCCCTTTCAGGTAAATTAAAAACACCTACCAGCCTCTCCCTGGCTTAGTTCTCACTTTTTAGTTTTCACAAATCCACAAGACTATTGGATCCCGTGCCCTAATTTCATTTAAATCTTCTTATGTTTAAAGGTTCATTTGTTGTTTTATTGCCCAATAATTGCATAACCCTCTATTCAAAAAATAAAAAAATAAAAAAAATAATTGCATAACCCTAAACTCATGTAGAACTCCACGAGTCCCATTTTGATTACACTGATTAAGAATTTGAAATTAATAGTTATTGGAAATGTGAATTTTACTTATATATTTTTTATTATACCCCTATATTAAATATGATAATTTACTCTTATTAATAACTATACATAAAAAATGGGGGTAGATTAGGAAATGAAAAAGTTAAATTTATACTAATAAGGAAAATAGCTTATATTTTAGGACGAATGAACAAGAAAATCAAGCTTATAAAAATGGGACAAGCGAAGTAGCATAAAAGCATTTAAATACGAATACCAATTTTTTAGTAATTATGAAACGGACTGAATGTAATCTTAAAAATGACCCTTCAAGGCTTCAATGGCATTTATTAGTAAGCTCAAGAGTCAACCATACGGAGCCATCACACTACAGATCAAGATTGAAATATCCCTTTCAAAAGCACGTTTCTTCCAATTACCGAGACACGATTTCAACATCATTAATGTTAAAAAATTTTCAACGTCTTTGTAGTAGTCTTGTAATAGTAAATAATATGACTCATGATGTGTAAGTGATCAATGCGGTATAGTTGGACGAAAATATCAAGTCGAGTTTTTAAAAAGGACTTGTAACTAGAAACAGTAATGAAACATCCGGAATATATATACATGATGATCATAATCACACCATGATGAATTAAGCTGCAACTAGGCCCCTACCCACCCACAATGGAAGCCATTAATCAACATGAAACTATTATTATCATTGAACAAAAAAACCTTTTAATTTTAATTTCCTATCTTCTCTAAAGTTTTATCTAATCACATGATTAAAGAAGTGCAATCACACTCCAAAAGGAATGTACAGCTATGAAAGAGCACGCAGCATGCCGAATTATGTAATTAAATGTTTCTTAGATGCCGGTAATTAGTTATAGTAAGTGAATTAATTACTAGATTTTTGTATTGAGTAAACAGAAAAAGTTATGTGCTATGAGCCTATGAGCATGGGAGATTTAATTTTAATTAATTCTAAACAGTTAGTTCTTGGCCCGCAAAGAATCTTTTAGTGTATATTTAAACAATCCCCATGTTTTTTTTTATTATATTGCTCTACATTTTCATTTTCTTACTTGCCATATGCTTTCTTTTTTAGCTGCCTAAGCTTTGGAAAGGACAATTTGAAATAAGATAATGATGTTCATCACTATTACTAATAGAATTAGCAGTAGTGTGACATTATGATATTGATTATCATGAGTGTCATGCAAATGTAAGATATGCACTGCAACACTCAGGGTGATAGGATTGAATTTTTATTGTTTTATATGAATTTTTATGTAAAAGTAGAGGGAGAATGAGTGGAGATTTGAGTAGTATACGCAAGTCCCACAAGATATGTAGATGTGATTGGTTTGATCAAAAGAAAGAATGGATGAAAATGGAAAAAAGTAGAAAAAGCTAGGCTATCACCCTTAGAAAGGAGTAATTCTGGAGGGATCAAGATCGTTCTGTGGTGAGGTAAACAAACAAGGCTACCACCTGGGGAAACCCAGACGTTTCCTTTTAGAGTAGCCAAGTTCGTTATGAAAAAATAGACTTTTTTTTTGTTTAATATGGAGAACATTACATTGTACATATATATTTTTTGTTAATAAGAAAAAAAAAATTCACAGTGGTTAGTTTCTTGAATGCTTGTATGAATGTTAGGCAACTCTTAGAACATAAAATATATATATCTACATACATATATGTATATATATATATATATATATATATATATATATATAGATGTTCAAATATTTTCGTATTGATGGGATGGATTATGTTATGACTTGAACTTGACAGTCTTGACTCTTGACATGAGGTGCTTGTTGTTGTCTAAATGTTCAGCTCCTACAAAAATTTGATAATCATAATTCACAACGGTTAGAGTTGCATCTATAGAAATAAGTTTCTTCAAAGCTCAACTGATCAGGGTTTATCTTCAATTAACTATTTCATATGAAAGATTAAGTGGTTTAGCTATAAATATATGGTGTCTTGACTTAAAAAGTAGAGCATGAAAAAATATTTTTCATCCAAAATTTTGAGATGGAGTGTATTGAAGTGATCCGCTGAAATATAATTTGGTTTTGGATAAGAAAAATTAACAAGGGCGGGAAGCCAAAAGTTGCCTCTAATTAATCTCACAAAACTATAATCCCCACTAAGAGGAATAAACAAATTTGAGATTTTAAGTAATATGAGATCAATGTAACACATCTTTATTTTATATAGAATCTGAATTAATTACTCGATTTTTTTCAACGGCAGAGAAAATTTCTACTTTAATGCATGGGACTTGGTATTAATCAACCATAGTCCCTAAAAAGTTACTCACCTACGAAGATTCTTTTGGCGTATACTCCGTCTGTCCTACAAAGGTAGACTTATATTATATTTTTGTTCGTCCCACAAAGATGGACCACTTTTCTTTTAAAATATAATTAAAATATTAGTTTTTTATATATCTTTATTTAATATTAATTGTTATCAACAAAATAAAATTATTAAAGTGAAATAACCAGTAAATTAGATGGGTATATTATAAAAATACTCTTAAACTTTGTTCTTGCAACAACATTAATTGAACTTTTCTTAATCCTTATAAAAATGGGAATATGCCATCTTTGAGGGACGAAAGGAGTATAATTAATATATAATCCCTATGTATTTCATCACTTTGCAATTTTTATTTTCTTATTTATTGTTTAATTTATTACAATTCTCTTTCTTTCTTTTCTTTTTTTTTTTTTTTTTTGCCGCAAATAAATCAAGGTGTGCATACAGTTTTCAATATAAATTTGTACATCAACGTTCATATTACCATATATCCATCCACAATGACTATAGATGTAATTGGGGATTTGAACGACAATGATGCTTTCTAAAGCACGCAAGGAGAACCACTGAATTTGGATGTTCTACACGTGGCTTTTCCAAACCTAGTTGCAACATTTTGCTTTTAAATAGTATATTTTCTAAAAATTCACGATCGAATTATGGAAACAAAAATTACATTACTGTCCTTATATAAATCAATACTAATCATTTACACATTAAAATTCACTTAATTACTACATTTTATATAAAAAATAGGTGATAAACATTTTACGAAAATATTACCAAGCATACCGATTTTGGTTAGTATATATCCTTGAGCTCTCAAAACATTGTACATAAGTTTTAACTAAAAAAAAATCTGAAATTTAGAACACAAAGTCCCTTTAAATCAAAGTGCACTTATAAAATCGCGAGCTTGTCACGACTTAAAATTTTTATCCTCTCCTGTTTTTTCAGCACACTCCTAAAAGCACGCTTCATAGTTTGCTGGTCTAAGCATGGTTCATATTGCGTCCAAAGTTTCAGCTAACGGATATATATAATAATTTGCATGACTGCCTTTGTGGGACTTTTTGATGATTATGCATGATTATTACAATCAATCATCAAATAAGCGTAAATGCTAAGGAAAATGAATTTTCCTCACACGTCTATTCTTCCCCATGGTTTGACTATACTATGCATGCATTAATTAATTTGTGTAATTCTTAGCAAATATATATATCCATTCGTTTCGTTGTGTAATATATATGTGTTGTAAAAATAAAACAAGCTCTCAATCAAAATCTTTGGAGTAATTTTAGAGCACATTCTTGAAGGATGTTTTCAAGTGACAATCTACATCTGCATGCCACTTAAAAATGTCAATTATCAATGTCACACTAAAAATTGTTTAATTATTTATATTTCACATTGTAATTACCCCTAACAATCAACACACATCAAATTAAAAAAGCGTATTACAACAACGATTACAAATAAATAATGTAATCGTCCCAAAAGTCCATTCTAAATTATACTTTGTCATCATGTCATTTCCAAACTCTAATAGCCATACAGATTTTACCGTCGGTGAGACCGGTGATAGTAAAATAGATGATCAGTGGCGCTTTGCGCTTCATATATAGGTTTAGATTTTGACTCTCATACGTGGTTTCTTTTTGATAGTATTGATTTGTTCCAAACTCTTCAAAACTTGTTCCATGGCCGGTCTATATTTCTGGTCCGGTTCCAGACATTTGTGTATGAGCTCGGCAGTTCGAAATGAGGCTTTAGAAGGGTAATGATTTTGGAGGCGTGGATCCATTATCTTCTTCAACTTCTTTTTATTGGGTATGAAAGGCTTGGTCCATTCAATTAAATTGGTATGTCCATTAGGCCTATTCATATCTACAACTCTTAGGCCCCCTTATTATCTCCAATAAAACCACCTTAAATTCATACACGTCACTCTTTACATACAAATGGCCTGCAAAATCAACAATGCCAGAGCAATTAGATTTTATTTTTCACATTTAAAAAAAAGAAATTCGCAACACCTTCTCTTGAAAAATTACTTCTTTTCGTTTTTTCAAAGCTTTTTTCCAACAACTCTAAGAGAAAAGTAAAATTATCGTTTACTCCATCAGCTTGCAAGGTTTGGAAGTTTTTACTTACTTCTCAAGAAAGTATTTTTATTCTTCTAGATCCGGTGATGAACACCTTTATTTATTTTATTTCTTCATTATTTAGCATGAACAATTAAGTTTATTCATTGGGATGTATAAAGTAATTTAGATTGAGGATTTGATTTTTAACTCTCAATTTGTTGGGCTTTTATTATACGTATTGATTTTACTACTATGTTTAACGCATAATTTACTTGATCACTAAATCATTGATTTGTGAATTCTAATCAACCGAGATGTGAGTTAGACATTTAGATCACGTAGTAAAATCCAACAACTACATAAGAGTTAGAGATAGACTTTTATAAATGTTGTGATTCCATCTGACAAGTGGATATTTATGAGTTCCTATACTCGGTAATGCATTTAATTAAGATTTATTCAAACTATACATAGAGATATGGTAGTTGACTTCATTAAATAGGTTTGATTTGAACTCGACAGAGGTAAATTAAATCAATTTCGTGAATTCGATCTAATACAACTTGAGATTAGAAATTGAGAGGAGAAATCAAATAAGATATCTAAAGATAAATCGGGATTCCCAACTTTACTTTCCATTAATTTAACAACTCTTTATTATTTTGTAATTTATTTTTGTGTTATTTACTAAAACTCCAATCTTTACACTTTTATTACTTTTGTTTCATTAATTATTTTTACCGTGATTCGTTTAAATCGCTATTGAGTAAATTAGTCTTCGTGGGAACGATAATTTGGACTCACAAAGTCTACTTTACTACTTTTGTGGCGATATCGCAACTTGCGATTATTTTCCAACAACAAATACATAAATGGCTACGTCCATGTTTCAAAAAGTAGAACGATTCCCTTACAAATGCGATGTTATAAATTCGGAGGAGGCCAGTTGCATCGTCATCCGCCACTATCTTTATAAAACAAAGGAATGAAACAGTGATGCTAATGGTCGCAAATTGCAGTAGCTCTCTCTGGGCTACAAACAAAAGGAAAAGTTCGTGGACCATTACTGTTACTCCCCGAGTATAAACGGCAGTAATTAAAGACCTAGCATGGCATTTTACGAGAAGTTCTACGATCACCATATACACCACGTACATGGGAATGACACAGATGGTGGCTATCATTCCAAGTAAAGCAACTACCAAACCAACCACTGCTTTGGGTGTTGACTGCATTTCAGACCAAACATTATAGAGGGCTGCCATAAAAAGTCCGACACTTATCGCATGCAACACTAACGAACAACATTTCCAAAAATGGTATCCCTTGTAACTGCTGACATTGGATGGAGCCACCTCAACACATCGACGGGGTAATCGAGTGGCTTTCCTATGCCGGTCACTGTAAGAGGTGAGAAAATTCATTTCCATCCGATTAAAGGTGTTGCAACCTCACATTTCTTCCTTAGCTGTTAAGATAAAACTACAATATTATATTAGATATCAAATTGTTTAATTAATTTTGGTATCATTTGAAAGCAGCTACATTATACGTACCAAGGCACTCACGGCAATTACACACGACACAAAGTAGAAATATGCCGTCGGAAGATAACCGTTCAGAAAGAAGTAAGGAATTATATTAATGAACTCCACTGCAAACATCCTAATCAGACCGGTCTTATCATCTTCTACAATAACTTTGAGATAGCAAAGAAATGAAATTGTCAAGAAGGCTAGTGCGATCTGCAGCAGGGAACTCTGATTACCATATATGACCACGAGTGTGTGCACACCGGCCGTAAGTATGTGTCCCAAAATATGATACTTTGAACACTCCCTCCTCAACCATAGCAAGCCTTTCGTTATGGTCCAGTAAAAAATGTACAAGGGCTACACCCATAGTAGACTTGGCCACGGTTCATGAACCGCCAGTTCGGCGGTTCAATTTTGTTTGAACCGCACTAATCGTTCACCTCCGCCTGCGTTCGTGTCAGAGTTTAAAAATAAAAATGAACCGCCGGTTTCGATTCGTCAAAAAAGACGAATCGGTGGTCAACGGTCCGGTTCGGTTCCGACCCGGTTTCGATTCTAAACCAGCCCGATGACCGGGTCTTACCCATAGAACACCAGTTTCAACCCATGCGAAAACCAAGAGCGCAATATGAGCTGGTCGGTAAAGCGGCAACCAATGTAATGTGATAACAGCAGTGATGAAGAGACCCAAAAAAGTAATGTAGAACAAGAATGAATTGATCATCTAGAACTGGTATATTGCAAAACCACCCGTGGTTTTAAAAAGCCTAAATCAAGCTAAAATAACTATATTATATATACAAATAAATAAAAATCACAAGCGACGCATATCAAGAGCTATACATTACAACTAGTCTTGTTCTGTTCCTCACGTGGGTACATACCCATACGGGGAAAAAAAATTGTGGGCCCCCACCATTAGGGGGCATGTGTCATTCATCTAATCCAATGTGAATATTATAAAAAAAATTTTGGTAAGTTGACGTGGTACCGCCACAGGGCGCCACTTCAATGTGGGTACGGTTTTGATCTATTCCCTCATTGGGAACATATCAAAACCAACATTACAACTTCCAAAAAAGACCCATATCTTACAATTTATTTACTTTTGCCATTATCACCATATTTCACCCTGATTAATTGTGGAACACTTATTAGCAATTTGAATATATAAATTATCAACGAAATCGTTTCATAGGAATGGCTAACTGATTATAGTATGTTCTTTGAAAATAACACACCAGATTAAGGTGCCTTTATGTTAAAACTGACAATCTGTAACAATTTTTTGACTTAATCAACATTTTCCCCCCTGAAAGGAATCGACATTGTTGTTAAGTGTATTATCAACATGTTAAACAATGGGGATCAAGCGGTTGGCACAATGGTTAGGGGCTCAGCCCTTTACTTGGAAGGTTCTGGTTTCAAATCTCATCCCCGCCTCTTAAAAAAATAGTGTTAATCAATGGCAAGCAACAAATGCACAATGAGAAAGCCACACTAGAACATATCACAATAAAAACACGGCGCATACAATGCACGTGCTTTCCACTAGTATCATAAAAGACTCTTTCATCTCCAAGCCAATTGTCTTTACCCTTGGGTATATCCTTGAGCTCTCAAAACACTGACATAAGTTTTAACTCACAAAAGATGAAATTTAGAGCACAAAGTCCCCGTAAATCAAAGTGCACTTCAGCACTTGTAAAATCTTGAGCTTGTCACGACATAAAATTTTTTATCCTCTCCTGTTTTCTCAGCACACTCCTAAAAATTAAAGCACGCTTCATAGTTTGTTGGTCTAAGCATGGTTCATATTGCGTCCAAAGTTTCTGCTAACGGATATATATAATAATTTGCATGACTGCCTTTGTCGGACTTTTTGATGATTATGTATCATTATTAGTTTATTACAATCAATCATCAAATAAGCGTAAATGCTAAGGAAAATGAATTTTCCTCACACGTCTATTCTTCCCCATGGTTTGACTATACCATGCATTCAGTAATTTGTGTAGTTCCTAGCAACTATATCCATTCGTTTCGTCGTGTAATATATATGTGTTGGTAAAAATAAACCAAGCTCTCAATCAAAATCTTTAGAGCAATTTTAGAGCACATTCTTGAAGGATATTTTCAAGTGATACCATGGACATGACAATTATTTAATGGTGAATGAAGACGTGTCTTAATTAATGATAAAATACATGAACTACTTTTCATCACTGAATAAAAAAAAAATGACAAATATTCTGCATATTACTTAATAAGGTTAATCAAGAATGTTCCCATATAATTGTTTAGCTCTTTATAATTCACGTTGTAATTATTTGTAACAATCTACACTTGCATGTCCCTTAAAAATGTCAATTAACAATGTCACACTAAAAATTGTTTAATTCTTTATATTTCACATTGTAATTGCCCCTACCAATCAACACACATTGACTTACAAAATCGAATTACAACAACGATTACAAATAAATAACGTAATCATCCCAAAAGTCCATTCTAAATTACACTTTGTCTTCATGCCATTTTCAAACTCTCATAGCCATACAGATTTTACTGTCGGTGAGACCGGCGATAGTAAAATAGATGATCAGTCGCGCTTTGCGCTTCGCACTTCACGCTTCATATATAGGTTTACATTTCAACTCTCGTACGTGGTTTCTTTTTGATAGTATTGATTTGTTCCAAACTCTTCAAAACTTGTTCCATGGCCGGTCTCCATTTCTGGTCCGGTTCGAGACATTTGAGTATGAGCTCGGCAGTTCGAAATGCAGCTTTAGAAGGGTATTGATTTTGCAGGCGTGGATCCATTATCTTCTTCAACTTCTTTTTACTGGGTAGGAAAGGCTTGGCCCATTCAATTAAATTGGTATGTCCATTAGGCCTATTCATATCTACAACCCTTAAGCCCGTTATTATCTCCAATAAAACTACCCCAAATCCATATACGTCACTTTTTACATACAAATGGCCTGCAAATTCAGCAATACCAGACCAATTAGATATTATCACATTTTAAAAAAAAAAAATTTCGCAACATATTCTCTTGAAAATTTACTTCTTTTGTGTTTTTTTTTTGGTTTTTTTTATATTTTTTTAAAAGCCTTTTTCCAACAACTCTAAGAGAAGTAAAATTGTCGTTTACTTCATGAGCTAGCAAGGTGTGGAAGTTTTTACTTAATTCTCAAGAAAAATTTTTTATTTTGAAGAAAAATCAATTTGTATAGATAAAATCTACACAGATTTTTATAAAATTGTTGTGGTGTTCTTGCAATCATTCATTCATCATAAATCAATGATTGCAAGATTGTCAAAATTATGTTGTAAATTATGTATACAGATTTTATCTGTACAAATAACATAGTCCTATTTTAAATTATTCAAACGGCACACTCATGCTTGTGTAGGTTCGAGTAATTAAACTTTTATTTTATTGAATTAGATTTATACTTACCTGTAGCTACATATTCGGGAGCTGCATATCCGTACGTGCCAATAATTCGTGTTGACACATGTGAGATGCCACTTGCTGGACCTAGTTTTGCTAATCCAAAATCCGACAACTTGGCATTGAAGTTCTGTGTAATGAAAATCAGAAAAACTAGATTATTTATTTATTTTTTATTTGAAAAAATTGTTTTTGCATGCAATTGCGAGTAATTAATTAAGCAGCTAATTAATTTAATTACCCAATCAAGCAATATGTTGGAGGCCTTGAAATCCCTAAAAATAACTTTCTTTTCAGTTGTGTGCAAAAATGCAAGTCCTTTGGCTGCTCCTATTGCTATTTTCATCCTCGTTTCCCAGGGAAAATATTCTCCTGTGGCATCCCCTAAAAATGTAAAAATAATTATTTTTTTTTAAAAAAAATTTACTTATTTGACAAATATATTGTATATTCTCAACGCCACTAATTATAAGTTTTAACGAAATCTTTTAATCCAATTGCAAAGCAGGACCAACCAATTTTGTCCACATATTATATATCAATCAACCTGGAGTTATACGTGCATAACCATTGACGAAGTCCTATATATATATAAAAAATAAAATTAAAAAAAAAAAAAACTATTGACGAAGTCAACACCGTGGAGAAATAATTTATTCAAACTGATTAATTATAACGTAATACTTACTATTGAAAAGGTGTTTTTCTAGGCTTCCTTCCTCCATGTATTCATAAACGAGAAGAAACTGTCCATCCTCCCAGCAGTAACCTATTAATTTAACAAGATTTGGATGGCAAAATTTTCCCAAGAAATTTACCTCCGCCTGCATAATTATATTAATTATAAACAAAGTAATTAATAAAGTGTAATTAATTTATTCACCGAATTGATTTTTATGACTCTTCTACCTAAAAGTTTAAAATTTATACTCCTATTTCTTTTATTTGTAAAAATATTTTGCCAACCTTGAGACACATTGTATGCATGCACGTGGCTTTGTTAGCCTCCTCAAAGCAAGACCGACTCTGAAGGACTCGAAATATAACATGCAAGATAACATTTTTGTGCTCAACAACAATGCACGGATAGATTTTAAATTTTAACCCCCCGTATAAAGTTGTGTGAAAACGTCACGTATACAGGTAGCATAATTAATAGCCCGTTAGGGAACCTTTTATTCTACTTTTTACTATTTTTTACAACTTTTTTATCAATTCTTTCTTTACCCTAAATCAATCACATCCACATATCTCAACCACTCAACTCCACTCATTCTCTCTCCTCTTTTACATTAAAAACCTTTAAAAACCATTATAATTTATTTCCTATCAGCCAATAAGTCTATATTGTTAATCCCTATTCGCTTGTCACGTACTATATTTTTGAAACTATCCGTTGAAACTTTCATACATTATTTAAATAATTACTACAATTAATCTTGACAATATACACCGCCGGCCGACCACTAGTTGTTAAGATTTATCATAATAATAATAATAATAATAATAATCTTAAGCTAAGCAAATTATGATTTTATGATATATTAATTAACTACGTAGCTGACCTGCCATTCTTGTAGTCCTTGTTCACTGTTTGGGTTTGACTTCTTGACAGCAACAGGCATCCCTTCACCAAATTTGGATGGTGCAAATGTTTTCTCATCAATCCAGCCTTTGAAAACCTTCCCAAAGCCTCCTTCTCCCAACAAGCTATCAGCTCGGAAATTCCTCGTCGCAATCTCCAGTTCTGCTAAAGTGAACACTTTCATGTTCGGAGTGATTATTCGACCGCCACCGCCTCCATTAGAAGGTGGCGTCCAACGGCGATGAGTAGTGGTGGTGGTGTTGTACTTGGGATTAGGGTTCTTCACTGGCTTAATTGCCTGATTATTATGAACTAATTGAGAGAGAGAGAGAGAGATAAAAAAATAAAGTTAATATTAATTAGTATATACTTAAAAGAGAAAATTGAGGTTAAAATGAGTAACTATATACTATATATACTATAGATAGATGTACCTGGGGTCGCTCCGACAGGTTTGGTGTCGACGGCGCTGTGAGGCTTACGCGCCACTGCTGCCGTGGTGGGCTTAGCTAAGCAGCTTCCCATATCTCTCTCTCTCTCAAGGAAATTAATTGTGGATACAGACGTAGGAGTATATATATTGTCTATATATACAGGTACAACCGCGTAAGCATGTAAACGCGTATGTTAAGCATTAATTATTATTATTTTCTTTATGTTAAATGTTGCCTAGTGGATAAGCTGTGTGGTGTGTTGCCTATTTTCCACGAATATCCCAACAGGCCAACACTTAATTAAAAAAATAATAATAAAAGAGCGTGTTAGTGATCATAGTACGATTAGCCGATTAGTCTTCCTTATGTCTACGTCTTTTTACAGTAGTAAAAAAATTCCTAATTATTTGTTATTTGCCTATTTGCCTTCTCCATCTTTAGAATATTACAACAGCATTTTCACCCTAAATTATCATGAGTACACATTACCACATTAAAAGGGGGGAGTGTTTGATTCAATCCTTTTTTTTGGGAAAATTCATTTTCCAATTTTTTTTTCATTATTGGCTGTTTGATTGTACTTTTTTTCCTGAAAAATATTTTTTAACTTTTTTTTCGATTTCCGTTCTTTTCTTAGTTTTGAAAAAATATTTTCCTTGGGGGAGAGGTTGTTTTTGTTTTTCGAAAAAAGTTTGGCTCTTTTTTTCTTTTTTTAATAGATGATTTACTTTAACCATAAAGATAATGAAAATGATTACATTTCATTAAGAAAACATAAAAATAAGGAAAATAACATCATTTCTCAACTTTCAAATTAATTCAATTAAACACCTACAACTATTATTTTCCTTGGAAAACTTTTTCGGGGAATTCATTTATCCGAAAAATATTTTCCTCCTAACAATTTTCCGAGTTTGCAATCAAACACACCCTTAGTGATTCACTTTGAATTCATGAGTTTTTAATTTGCCGAGTGCATGTCTTCATAATTCAGTAATCCTAGTATTATATATCTTGCACATTGTAGTATCCCGGTAACATATTTGTCACACATTTTTCGAAAAGTTATTTTTATTTAGTGTTATTTTCAACAACTCATTTATTCAAGTCACATTTTTTTAACTTCTATTTACTCATTTTTTTTAATCAAACATTCAAAAGGTACCCAAGTCGATCCCTTGACTACTCGGATCCTTACGACCGGAGACTTCCTTTCTCCCTTCACTCAAAGCACAAGCAAGTCCCCTAATGGCATGACAACGCCTCATTCCACAAGCACCGTGCACTAGTGTGTACAGTCACAACACTTTTGGGCTCAAATTGTAGAAGTGTTATGGTGAGCTTGTTTCATGTACCCGTCTCGGGTACATACCCGAGTGAGACAAGGGTACTCGAACAGAAATTGTGGGCCCCCCATTTAGGGGGTTTATTTATAGGATATGAATCTTACACGGGTACTTGAACAAGGGCGGTGTTATGGTAGTATATGTTTCTACATGATTTTCATTTTCAAATGTCAACAAGAAATATAAAATTTGAAGGTCAGGTATTAAGCCAATTTCTTTGCGTGTATAAATTTTTTAAATATCAATTAAAAAAAGGAAATATAAAATTTTAGCTTTTTGTTTTTCAAAATTATATGTTTGACCAGCCGGCCCCCCAAATTAATTCAATGACACATCGCGCCATGCACAAGTTTTTTCCATAGATGTGTGGAAAATCTTTTTCTCTTCATTGAAATTCTAATTCTAATTAAATGCAAATTCAACTTTGACTTCCAAAATTAAAAAAAAAAAAGTCTATAGTCAAAATTTCCTTCAAAAATTTGAAAAAAGAAAAATAAACAAAATCTGAACAAAAATTAATTTCTAGGCAACATCGTAGAAATTTGCATGTTAGTCAACGGTCGCTTCATTACACACCATCGCTACATCTAAGAATCATCATCGTAAACACCGATCCAATTGTGAGTACCTCATCTATTTTAACGAAATTGGTTTCGTATATGATATATTCACTTTTCCTCTTATGTTTTATATACAATACATTCCATGTAAATAAGATAGAATGACTTATAGTATAATATTATTAATTCGTGGAATAGAAAATAATAAAATTTATATTAGGGTTTATAAAACACAAACTTAATATTCCACTAAAACATGCATGGTTATATATTGATGAACAAAACTTATAGTAATTGACAAATTTTATGGTGACTACTTCTATATAAGTATGCTATAAAATTTTTTTTTGGAGAATTTGGTGCACTATAGTGTGTACTATGACACATTTCAATTAATATGACATTATAGTTTGATCTATATGACACACCAACTAATGTGTCACGTTACCTCAGAATGTGTCATAGTGTGTATGTGTGTGTGTGTTTTTTTGGGGCAAAATTATGTACTTTTAAATGCACTCTTTGAGCTTTAAAAATGTGCACACCCACCCTTCCAAAAAAAAAAAAAAAAGAAAACCGACTCTCTCATCCTGCAAAAAATTAATTCCTTTTACATTGGTATTCGTTTTAATTAAAACTGGGCTTGCTGTTAACATTATGTTGACGCTTTCCTTGTTCATTTTTCCTTTTTTTACTTGTTTGGACTCTTTCTTCATTTTGACTCTTTCTACTTTAATTGTAGGGATAGGAAAAAGTCAATGGTCTGAGAACTTGAAGCTTGAATATTTTTCTCTCGCCGGGTGTCTCAATATTTTATAGGGGTAGATTCAAGATACAAGTTAAATTAAAGAGATCATTAATGACTCATGTTCAAAAAAAAAAAAGAAGAGAGGAGATCATTGACTGCTGATTATATAATCATGTTCCCGCGATTTTATTAGAGAGATTGTCTACTGTCTACTCTACATGATGTATACAAAATATACACCTTGTTAGTGTATATATATTTATGAGTATTTATGAGTTTTGATGTGAAATAGGAGAGATAATGAATGGGATTGAGTGATGGAGATTTATGTAGTACAGTGGGTCCCAGAAAATATGTGGATGTAATTGGTTTGACTTTTGATGTGAATGTGTTAAAATGTGTAAAAATTTGTTAAAAGTTGTAAAAGAACGGGCGGAGATTTGCTTTGGGTCAATTTCTAATGAGTAAAGTTAATTTAACATAACGTAATGGACACAATGCGACGTATCTCTACATTCTCATGCCTCTCCTTGTAATTTTAACTAGACTTTGATAATTTTTTGTATTGTTTAAATTGTTTTCTTACTCCAATATGTACGGTTGGAATATGTGAACAAAAGTCCCACATCGGCTAAATATGGTTTAAGTAATTGGTTAATAAGAGATTGGGCTAATCCGCCAGATAGGTTAACCTTTTGAGATAGAACCTCAATTTCTAATAGTGGTATCAGAGTCACGAGTTGGTTAATAAGAGATTGGCCAAAATTTTGCCAAAAACTTTGACCGATCTTTGACCGGTCACCACGGGCCGCCACGGTGTCCAAAATTTTTTTTCCAAATTGCTGGAGCTCCGTCTAGTCGTGATGAATCCAACAAAATTTTCGGATTTCAAAACGAAATCCGGACGAGGTAAAAAATCACCCAGGTGTGCCATAAGCTATGGCACACCCGGGTGCACCGGAACATTATCATACTTTATAGTTTTACAATAAGAATATTTTAATTAGTTTATTCAAGTGATTTGTAGTAACATATGGATATATTTTGGTAATTAGCGATTTAATTCAAAACATGTGCATGATATATGTTTGCTTTTTTTTTTTTTTGGTTAGAACTACATAAAATAAGGTATTAAAGTTTCCTTTTTGCTAGTTAAAAAATAAAAAATAAAAAAGAAGTTAATTTCCTTTTTGCTCTGGTCCCAACGCTGGAAGTTCCAATAAGAGAGAAGCCCCCGCCCCCAGGCCCACTGCATTCGGGTTGGGGGGGGTGGGACAGAGTGTTGGGAGGTCCCTGCGTCTGGGACCAGAACAAATCCATTTTGCTCTTTCCTCTCATCAGGTCAAAATACTCAACAATTTGTTGGATTACTAGGGGTTTCATGTGCAACTAGCAGTGATGCAATTATGGAAATCATGTCACAAAAAGGTCAATGGCAAATACATAGGATGTCAATTCATGTCAATTGTCATGTTAATCAAATTAGGAAACTAGGAATGACATCAAGAAAAATTTTTTGCTTCATTCTCTGTGAATTAAAATAGAGATTATAAAATCAAGATTCTCGACCTTCTCATCCACTAAACACAAATTATTTAGTAGTGATGGAGACTGCATTTTGTTTGATGTGTACGTGGTACAGCAATATTGCGTTTGTTGGCTGGTATATGTACAAAACTCATCGTAAAATGAAGGTGCTGCAAGAGCAGAAAGAGATTAATTAATTGAATTCGCTTTAATTTGTTGTCAGCATGATGTAGCAACAAGCGATTACTTTTAATAGCACAAGAAGCACACAGGAACAAGAGGAAGAACACCAGAGAAAACAAGAGAATTGGAGGCCAAGGGAAAAAATGATGTGTTTCTTTGATAATAGGCAAAAGTAGTTTTAATAAAAGTACGGCTTCTGTTTATAAGAAGCTAAAACCCTAATCAACTAACTCAAGGGCTAAACAAGCCCAACTAATAGATCAATAAGTCAAGATCCAATTTAAACTAATATAAGCAATAATAATTTGACTAAAATAAATAACATTCAAAATAGATTTAACGCTTTGTACGTCTGGGATGTGCTTTCGATGTTGCATCATTCCCCTCCTGTGAAAAGGAACTCGACTCCGACGAGTAAGAGGCAAGGTAGGCTTCCAAAAGCGGGGCATCCAAGTGGCAGAACTCTTCTTCAGAAATCCAAGTGGCATCACTAGGGGAACCATTCGTCCAACGAACAAGAAAACGACGAAACCCCCTATGCTGGGATGCAACAATCTCGTAATCATGCATGTCAGCAATGGAGTCTGGAGGAGCCACGGAAGGAGCTGGGGCCTGAGGCGGTGGACGAGAAAACTGACCTGTAGAAATAGAAGAAGGCAAAACTGGAGGCTCGAATGTGCCTCGATAAGGATATAGATCTGGAACATTAAAAGCGGGACTAATATTTAAGTGCGAAGGCAAATCAAGCAAGTAAGCATTAGCTCCAAGACGTTTGACAATGGGAAAGGGGCCAGAGGCCCGAGCACAGACTTTCTTTTTAGTGTTTTTAGGAAAACGTTCGGGAACAATTCGAATCATAACATACTCTCCAACATGAAACTCTTGAGGTCGACGATGTAAGGCGGTAGCGGCCTTGTACCGATCTAGTACTCAACGTAAGTTTTCGCCGAATTTCTTCATGCAAGGTGCGAATGTGGTCAGCGAAGGCTTGCGCAGAAGCGACAGGTCGAAAATCAGGGGGTAAAGGGACGAGATCGAGCGGTTGACGGGGTTTGACCCCATGAACAATCTCAAATGGACTATGGCCCGTGGAACGATTAACAGAATTATTATAAGCAAACTCAGCAGTAGGCAGCACTAAATCCCAGTTTCCAAGTTTCTCGCCGACGAGACAACGAAGTAAGTTGCCCAAACTACGATTGACAACTTCCGTTTGGCCATCCGTTTGTGGGTGAAACGCAGAGGAAAATTTAAGGGTGGTGCCAAACAGTTTCCATAAGGTTTTCCAGAAGTAGTTAACAAACTTGACATCCCGATCAGAGACGATAGTAACGGGAAGGCCGTGGAGGCGAACAACCTCCTTGAAGAACAATTTAGCAACATGGGATGCATCTGCAGTTTTAGAACAAGGAATGAAATGTGCCATCTTAGAAAAACGATCAACGACGAAAATAGAGTCATGACCACGAGCGGTGCGAGGTAATCCGAGAACAAAATCCATACTGAGATCACGCCACGAGGTGTGTGGAATGGGAAGAGGGGTATACATACCAGTATTTTGACGATGTGCTTTACCTAATTGACAAGTGCGGCACTGAGCCACCACACAGCGACATCACGTTTCAATGAAGGCCAAAAAAAACGGTCGACGACCAAGGTGGTGGTTTTATCGTGGGCCGAATTGACCGGCCAAACCACTGCGTGTAATTCCCAAGCAAGGAAATCACGGACAGAAGTACGGGGAATACATAACTGAGTGCCCTTAAAGAGATACCCATCACTTAAAAGAAAACCAGTATGAGTATGAGATGAGTGGGTAACAAGGCCATGGATGATATGACCAAAGTCAAGACAACTACCATAGTCATCCTTGATACGTTCAAAGCCCACAACGGCGGTAGACAAAGAATGGAGCACAGTACTGAGATGACTAAGGGCATCAACCACCTTGTTGTCATATCCGGCACGGTGACGAAGGATGAAGGAATATTCTTGAAGGAATTGGACCTACTTCAGATGGTGCTCACTTAGATTGCGTTGAGAATTCAAATAACGAAGGGCTTGATGGTCAGAGTAAAGCACAAATTCATTGGGAAGCAAATAATAACGCCAGTGGCGAAGGGATTGAACGATGGCATAGAATTCTTTGTCATAGGTAGAATATTTTTGTCGCGCCTCATTGAGTTTCTCGCTAAAGTAAGCAATGGGGTGACCATCTTGACTTAAAACACCATCTATACCGACACCAGAAGTATCGCATGCGACCTCAAAGACCTTGGTGAGGTCAGGGTGGCGCAAGACAGGGGCAGCAATTAGCTGTTGCTTAACGTCTAAAAAGACCTTATGAGCAGACGAGGTCCAATGAAACTCGCCTTTTTTCATGCATGCTGTGACCGGGCAGTGAGAGAACTAAAACCCTTAATGAATCGGTGGTAGAAGGAGGCTAACCCGTGAAAACTTCGTCCTTCAGTGAGGGTTGCGGGCTCTGGCCAATCGCGAATTACCGAAATCTTAGACGGGTCAGCGGAAATGCCCTGCGCGGAGATGATGAAGCCCAAGAATAAGACTTGTGGCTGTAGAAAAGAGCATTTTTTAAGGTTAACATACAATTTGTCGGCTTGGAGAGCGAGGAACACTTGACGCAGATGACCTAAATGGTCGGCTTGTGACTTACTATAAATGAGGATGTCATCAAAGTAAACCACGAGGAACTGTCCAATGAAAGGGCGCAAGACATGGGTCATAACGCGCATAAAGGCACTAGGGGCGTTGGACATGCCAAAAGGCATGACTAACCACTCGTATAGACCATCCGGGGTTTTAAAAGCTATTTTCCATTCATCACCAGGACGAATGCGGATTTGATGGTACCCACTACGAAGGTCGATCTTAGAAAACCACTCAGAGCCAGCAAGGTCATCTATCATATCGTCGAGGCGTGGAATAGGAAAGCGATACTTAACAGTAATCTTGTTGATAGCACGACTATCAACACACATTCGCCACGAGCTATCTTTTTTAGGTGTAAGCAAAACTGGCACAGCACAGGGGCTAAGGCTATGGCGAATAAATCCTTTAGTGAGTAAGGCTTGAACTTGTCTATTTAATTCACTGCTCAGTGGGATTCATCCTGTAATGAGGACGATTGAGTAACTGGGAGCTTGGCATGAGATCAACCGCATGCTGGATATCTCGTAAAGGGGGAAGCGTATCTGGCAGGTCATCAGAGGTGAGGTCAGGGAATTCTGCTAACAATGCGGACACCGCAGGTGCAAGAAGCGTGAGTGGTGGAGGGGAGGAGAGTAAAGAAGGTCTGGCAACAAAAGCAAATAGCATGCCTGTTTCAGCACCAACAAGCTCAAAGTGTTTCGTGGTGCAGATGGACTAGGAGGTGGGGGTATCGAGGGAGGTTGGCGGGTAGCGATGGAGGGTTTGGCAGGGAGAAGACGAATAGTTCTACCATTAGATGCAAACTCATAGATATTATCACGTCCAAAGTGTTTGACATCATGATCATAGAGTCATGGGCGTCCGAGGAGAACATGGGCCACATCCATAGGTAGGATATCACAATAGATGGTCTCAGAGAAGCAGAGACTAAGTTGAAGGGGAACCAGACACCGGTGTATGACTGGTAAAGAAGTTTGACTAACCCAAGCAACCTTAAATGGGTGGGGGTGGGGTTTTGGTGTGAGCCCAAACTTGGCAACCGTAGCTTGTGAGACAATGTTCATAGTACTGCCGCCATCGATGACTAACATGCACGAGCGATTGCTGCAGAGGATATAAGTGTGGAAGATGGAGGTATGTTTCCACGAATCAGAATCAATCGGGGTGGAGAGAATGCAGCGCATTACAGAGAGGGTAACGTCGGCGGCCTCATAAGGATCAACGGTATCCTCATCATCCTCAGAGTGGTCAATGGGGTCAACCGTAAAGTACTCATCACCGATTGGAGCGGGAAGTAGTGTGTTTGGTCAAGAGCGAGGGTGCGACGTGGGCAATGAGAAGCGATGTGTCCTTTTTTATGACAATGGTGACATACAATTTGAGATGCGGAGGGTCGAGGAAGGTGTGGGTGGTGATGGGGTTGGTGGACGTACACTACTATTACCGGGTTGTGGAGGGACTTGCGAGGAGGGACCACTACCATCGAATGGCAGGGTTGGTCATACACCAATAGGGAAGGGGTGGTAGACGACCCTGGCGAAGGTCACCAGAAGTTCGGGATGGACGACGAGTAGCAATAGTGGCAAAATATCTCTCAAACTCAAGTGTCTTGTGGTAAGCATCCTCGAGAGAGTCAGGATTATGAATGCGAACACGATGTTGTAAATCAGGTCGCAACCCATTGATGAACCGAGTGATAGTATTATCCTCCAGTTCACTAACATTAGCACGGTACAGTAACTCGTCAAAACGGGCCCGATACTTGTACACAGTCATGGAATGCTGACGATGGTTAAGGAGTCACTCGTACAACTGTTGACGGTGGTAGACAGGGACGTACTTTTCAGTGAGTCGGGTTTTCATATCATCCCATAGAGTAACGGGACGCCCGATGCGGTCTAAATTGCGAGTCAGTTTGCCAATAATGTTTGGCAGATTTGACGAGCTTCATTTTAGCAAAGCAAACACGTTGAGAGTCGGTCATGCCGTACCAGT
Source organism: Jasminum sambac (assembly GCA_018223645.1). NCBI lineage: Eukaryota > Viridiplantae > Streptophyta > Magnoliopsida > Lamiales > Oleaceae > Jasminum > Jasminum sambac. The sequence goes on along the minus strand of CP073651.1, from coordinate 3,631,082 downwards.
GGAAATATTCTTCAATAGAGTCAATCCAATTAAGAAAGGCTTCGGCATCTAAGCGACCATCAAAGTCAGGGGCATCGGCTTTGACCTTACGAGAAATGTCATCCTCGAAAGGAGGTGGGGGAGGAGGTGGAGGAAGACCTAGATGAAGTGGGGTGTGAGTATAGTGAGGTTGGTATTGGTGGTTAGGCCCTTTGCGAGGAGCGGCATATGGAGGATTAGGGATCGACTGGGTGAGTAACAGAGTCAGAATCATCATTAATGGGGCGTTTGCCGGGGTCCTTAGTGAAATGGTCAGTGAGGGTTTTGAGATTGAGTTTAAGGTCGGCTAGATCAGTCTTAAGGGTCACCACATTGTGGGATAGATTATCAATATTTTGTTGGAGAGCAACATGAGATTGTTCCAATTCTTTATTAGTCACCATGATTGTTTTTTGTTTTTTTTCTTTTTTCCAAAATGAAAGTAGAGAAAAAGAAAAAGGAACTAAGCAAACTTAATGAAAAGACAACACACTTAAAGAGAAGTGTAAATGAAGCAGATAAAATTCCCTATCGAATCACAAAAAGGCTCGGTTTACTTGGCTAATGAGGCTACAGTCAGCTACTGCAAGAAAAAGAAGTCACGTATGAGCGCCTGTCCGAATTGAAATTGAATGCCCAGGTGCACAATAACGGGAGGAAGATGACGAGCTACGTGTGAAAGAAACGGTAGTCGCGAGGAGAAGCTCAGAGATGGTTGCCGGTCACTCGTGGTGGCAGAAACGGAGATGCCGGTCGACGGCCGAGAGACGGCAAAGATGGTGACAAATATAGCAGGTGGCGACGATGGATGGAGTCACGTGGTGGACTTGTGGGCACGGTGGAAGCACGGTGGAGAAACTGCAATTGGGGCGTAGACTAAATGTGTGCAAAACCAAGAGCAGAGACAAGTCGGGTAAGGAAGAAAAGGTATAGCTTGGTAGATGGGGTGAGGTGATTGTGGGTCAAGTGATGTATTGGGGCGGGCTAGGAAATGGGTAATTATTTGGAGGATGGCCCAATTCTCAAGTGCCTCAACGTCTCCCTTTTGTCTGGATGCACATCTATCGCCGAAAAGAAAATATTCAAGCTGCTGGATTTTTTTTTCTTTTAGCAGCTGCTACTCACTAAGTGCATAAATTGAGAAGCCAAAACTTTGGTAGGTGAGAATCGTCGGATGTTCCTTTTTTTTTCTTTTTTTTTTCAACCGGCAAGCAAGAACTCAAAGCTTTTGTATGTGGGACATCACACGGAGACTTGATTGGTCTGAGGAAAAGACGAGGCTCTGATACCAAATTGATGTAGCAACAAGCGATTACTGTTAACAGCACAAGAAGCACACACGAACAAGAGGAAGAACACCAGAGAAAACAAGAGTATTGGAGGCCAAGGGGAAAATGATGTGTTTCTTTGATAATAGGCAAAAGTAGTTTTAATAAAAGTACGGCTTCTATTTATAAGAAGCTAAAACCCTAATCAACTAACTCAAGGGCTAAACAGGCCCAACTAATAGATCAATAAGTCAAGATCCACGTTAAACTAATATAAGCAATAATAATTTGACTAAAATAAATAACATTCAAAATAGATTTAATGCTTTGTACGTCTGGGATGTGCTTTCGATGTTGCATCACATCAATTGCACTAATTTATTATTATTATTATTATTATTATTATTATTATTATTATTATTATTATTATTATTATTATTATTATGTTGGTGTTGTTGCGATTTGACTTATTCAACATGCAATGACTTAAAATATTAAATCATATTATGCCTTTAATTTAAAATATACGAGGATAGATCCAAATTTAAAAGTGGCATTTTAAGAAACGCATGCAAAATGTGAAGAAGCGATAAGTTCAAGTTTCAAGTGTATGGTGGACATGCAGCATAAAAATGTGAACAAACATAAAGTGTGCAAACTGACAAGGTTAAGGTTCAAACTTAAACAATGTCGAAACGAACTTTTCAAAAGAGAATTTCAAATTAACAAGAAGAACTGATGGACTAATGTATGGATTTTTATTTATTTATTTTTATGCTTAATTTGAATCAAGAAAGAAAAATATCAACTCTAACGCAATGATTTTTTCCTAGGTTGTTGAAAAACTTTGAAGCCCAAGAGGACACAATCAAGCTAAGAAAAGAATAATAAATCCACATTTACACAAAGGAGACCATTAATCTTTTAACCAGTACTGCAAATGTAAAGTTGTTGTGCTGGACGTTGCGGTTGATCTCGCATTGAAATAAAAAAAATAAAAAAGTTGTCATTGTCAATTCAATCCACCTAATATTACTTACCTATTTAGCAGCTGTTGTAAAACATAAGGTAAAAGCCACCGAAAGGGGAAAAGCAAAAGAAAAAGAAAAAGTAATGATAAAATGTAATGATTATGTTTTTATTGTGTGAATGACTATTGTATACTAGATCAATATTTGTAATACGATGTGCCCCAATATTTTTCTATAAATAGGGGTCACTTGTAATGAATTCAATAACGAGAATTGAAGTAAAAATTTCTCTCGTTCACAACACGTTATCAGCACGATACTCTAATCTAACTATATTTCTCTCTAATTCCTTCGTCATCATCTTAAGCCACATCTCAATCTATTTCTCTTTCCAATTTTTTTCTCTGTTCTTATTTCCTTGGGTTTTATTCTTGGCTAGTTGGCTTCAAGCTTTCAACGACATATGATGTTTCTCTTCGTGATACTTATTCCTCTATTAATGATGCTCAATGATTCATTCTATATCAAAACCCTACAAACTATACCTACTTAATTAGATTTTCAAAGAACTAGAGCTACCCTTAATGCGAACCAAATGAAGCTCCCAAATTCTGAAAATCTGTTACTATTTTTCTTCATTCAAATTGGATTATGAATTATATCCAATAGTAAATATCTAATCCACGCTACCTCCTCCCAGTTGGATCCGCCTTCTACTTGGTTTGAGTTTCAACACGTTATTCTTTAGATACGCCTTCTTCTCCTCTTGTTCCCATGAATAATTGTGTATAATCCTCAAGAAAAGATACCACCCCCACAAATCCAAAAAAAAACCATAAGATTCCTCTTTTAGCAATTTCATTTCATTGTTTATCAAAATCAATTCAAGTTAAATGATTATTACACCTACAATTACCTAGATTTGTGTGGTCATGGTTGTCTCTGTAATAAAGCTAAGGATCTAGTGCAGAATAACCTCACGTTCAGACATTAGTTTGAGTTCAGGATTCTGCCATAATACTTTTGTGTCAATTTATTAATTAAGATTAGTGTTATTAATTATTTGGGGATTTTGGGAAATTGGCAATTGAATGATGGGCTTGTTTTCTGGATTTATATCCTTCATCTTGGCTGGATTGTTCTTTTGGCGTTTATGGATTGGATTTCTTGAATGTGAGGTTGTTATACAATCTCAAACATCATTTGAAAGGCATTACTTGCTAGAATATCGAGATGAGCCAAGTAGGCAAGATTACTATCACGGTAAGGATGTAAATACCTTTATATCCTAAGGTTAGTATATCTTATTTTTTTTCTCTCTTAGATTATTATATATGAACTTCTTTATACCCTATGTGTAGAGATTATGATGCTGCATTAAAAGGAATTCCTAACTATCAAAGGATTATGAAATTAAGAATAAACTAATTAACTAATGCACATTAATAATTAACAATGAAATGAAATTAAAGTAATATTATCTTCTCTAATAATGTGAAGTAAATCATTGGCAAATAGAAATGAGAAATATGATAATTTGGAAAATGACTGTAATGGAAAATTTTACTCTTGCGAATTGGAATGACAATTTTGGACTGGAATGGGCGATTTCCATATGGTAGGTTCTACCACCTATTGGAATTTAAATTTACATTTATTACTATAATTTCTATATGGTCGGTTATACCACCTATTGAAATTTAAATTTCTATTTATTGATAATTCCCATCGGTAGGTTCTACCACCTATTGTGAGAATTTAATTTCTATAATTTATGTTTTTATACTTCAAATGTGATGGGTTATACCACAAGTATTTTTGATGTGGTGGGTTATACCACACGATTAGAATGTATATCACCAATGTGGTTGGATTAAACCCCACGATTGGTACTAAATAATAATAACCGATTTATATATTCGACAAGGATGTTATATTGATATTAACAAAGAGATTTGAGCAAATGATGATATATGTGTTGATAAATTGCTCAAAGAATTCCATTGTGATAAAAGAGAAAGAAAATATACCATGGTGAAAAATCTCATTATGAGATTAATATATTGTGATAAATTGATACAATGACGAGAAATACTCTCAAAGAAACATTTAATGAAGGAATATTCATTCTCCACGTTTATTAAATATTGATGGAGAACATTTGAGTAAGAGGTACCAAAAGTTACCGTTGAATAAATATATAAAAGAGAAATGCTCAATAGATCCCAGAATTGACAAATCAAATGAAATGAATCATATGGTGGGATCATTTGAAATAATCCTATTGATGACATGAGATTGTATTGATATGAGAAGAAACGATATCAAGAAGCATATAATATGCTAATGGTACAATAGACATTTATATTCGAACAAAATATGATATTATTATTGCTCTAGAAGATGCACAAAACGGAACATATTGAGAATATCAAAGGGTGGAAATAAACACTCAAAAATATATAGAAATACAAAAGGAAATAATGTATTGAACCCGTAAATGAGGGATGCGTCTCGAGAGTATAAAGTACTCCGTAACTGCCATCCCTAACATTCAGGTTCATAATGAAAGATCCAAAGGATCTCTTTTTCCGCTTGACACCAATGGTCTGAATCGACGGTTTGCCTGATTCTTGAACACATGATTGAATCTTGATGAGTAGATCGGCAACGTATTAGCAGAAACAAGTATATTTCTCAATAACGAGAAATAAATTTATAATCTACACTCATCTAGAAATGCTAGCAAACCATCAAAGAAATAATTAATATTCAACAAACCTATGGGTTTGGTATGAAAATTCCATCAGTGCCCATGATGCTATATTGAATATTTCCTCCAAAGGTGTTATAGCCGCTGGAAGGACAATAAAAGCATCACTATTGTTCATCATGTACATCATGCGATCCTTGAATAGACTGCGTTTTTAGCATCGGCCAAATGAACCCATGATTGTATCTTGGATCCAATACGATTGCTAGCTCCAACTTGATGAAAAGGTAATACGCTTGACACTCTTATCCCCATAATTGTGGCCATTGTAAGACTCCTTAAAAGCTTGGTATTGGTCCTCCATACAAGATATTGATGTTTTGTTTCCAACTCCTTTATAAGTTGGTTTGCCATATCTATATATTGGATATCACCTATCGACCTAGATCCACCAAGAACACATACAGTCTTAATCAGTGAGGTGAAGATTGATTTGCATGAGATGATTCTAAAATTCCCATCGCCATCATCTCCATCTCCATCTCTCTTTACACTAAAGTTTCAACGCATAAATGAGAGATACATGAACCCCTCTATTTAAAGATAAATTTTCAAACTAATAAATGATTTTACTATTTACCTTTTGACAATATGAAAAAGAAAACAGAAAAATATCAATGAAATGACATACACTTTCGGTGATTGAAATCTATATATAAATATATTTATTTATTTATTTACATACATATATATTTCAAAAAAACACGATATTTACAATTACGCGAAATACATCGATCTAATGCCAAAATTTTTCACAATTACGAGAAAATCATAATACTAAATTTTTCTACTAAATTTACAAATAGGATCTTTTAAAGTAAGATTTTCAGACTGCACTGCTCTTGTTCATCTTTAAATTTGGCCCATAAGGCCATAAGCTCACCTTGTATGCGTGTCCACTAGGATGTGTCTCAAGAGCACATTGAATATCATCCAAAGACTCCTTACCAATCCATCCTTAATGAATGCTATTTTATCCTCTCGATTTTTGGACAAGTACCCCATGATTTACATCGAGTGTCACAAGTCCACCGAGCACATTTATAGCATCCTCCTAACCTTTGCTCTGCGTTTCTTGAAAAACTACTTTTACCCATTCCAGGCATGTATTTAGAAGGAATCGAAACTCACCAGATAACCGGACCTTTGCTTCAATCAACCATCGAATATCTTGTGGAATGCCCTTATTCATTAGTATCCTTAATCTTTCAAGTCTACATAGATAAATTCTCTTTAGAATTTTGATCGGAAGTGAGGGATAGTATTTACGAAGATTCGAGAGCACATGATCCATTATAATATCTGGACCCTTGTTAGGGTGAATATTGTAAGTGCTCGGATGATTTATAAACGCGTATGAGGCAAGACTCGCGTTTTAACAAGTGCGAACAGAAACGATGGGATAAGATTCCACGTTTCAATAGTAATCGTAATAATGCCAACAAAGAATGACGTGATATGTCGGTTGGCTATGCATGTGATGACGGTAATAAATCATGTTGAGCACTATATAGATTCGGTTCGATTGATGTAAATAATTTATTGAAATCAAGAACTGGAAGAAATTTCCAATGATTGTTCTCGATAAATAATTACTAGCCAATGATTGGGAATAAATCCCAAATATATCCGGAACATATATAAGGGATGAGATATATGGGCCCACTCACCCTTTTATATTGACTACTATATAATATAATATGGATTCACTATGTAGTCACATGTGTATATTGAAATGATTTGCTCGTGATATGAGCACGAGTTCCATCTAATGATAAAACTAGTGAATGTATATCCCAATAATTTGAATAAGGCCGTAAATGATTGAATATGCATACGAGTGGGATATAATTGGCAAAATATTTAAAGTCCTCCAATCGATTTGCCAATATCGAGAACAAAACACTGAATAAATTCCCCTATTAAAGCTAAAAATTGAGAATATATATGAGGAAAATCATATAAATTATCTTTGAGTTTGGTTGCTAACATGAGGGGAGTATTAATAGTTGGAAATAATATATGAAATGCATCATGAATTTGAAATTCAAATATGAATAACGATCTCATATATCAATTATACATGTTTTGACAAATTAGCAAGCCCAGTATTGATATTATAAAAATTCCCCAAATATGTATATCAAAACAAATGATAGAAGATAATTTTGATAAAGGAGGCATACATTTTGAAGAGAACATAGACTTAAATATATTGTGTAATCCTAAAGAGGATTGATAATGAGATATCTCAATAAGTTATATCATTATGGGGAAAGAAATGAAATTGGAATGTGTCGACACGGTATGAAAATGTAGCGCTACATACGATTAACGATAATGAGGATATTGAGATATATCGAAGAATATTGAAATATATACTCTTCAAATATATCACTGCTTGATTGAGAAAATAAATATAGAACCATTAAATGAATGACATTGCTTGTAATAGCGCAAAGCATTGATATTGTTATATATTGTACTCTTTTCCTTGTTTGAGGTTTTTATCCCAAAGGATTTTTCCTAAATAAGGTTTTTAATGAGGCAGCCTAATCACAACTAATAGAAAATTTCAAGAGAAGATTCGGATATATATATCTCGATACAGTAAGAATGTAAGATCGAGATTGTCGAGTGCAAATAAGCACTGAATATGATACAGTGATAAATATGATACTTACCTAAAGGATTTTGATACGCTTGAAGTATACTTGTGTAAAATATGTGTTACACTCTTTTTCATTGGCTAAGGTTTTGTCCACCTTTGGTTTTCCTAGCAAAGTTTTTTTAACGAGGTAACATTCATGGCGTATTTACATGAATAATGTACTCTTTTTCCTTCATTAGGATTTTTCCCAGGTTTTTCCTAATAAGGTTTTAACGAGGCATATTCATGAACTACTAACTAAAGTAAATCTAAATGTACCTATTGGATCAGCTGATAACGAAGAGATTACTTGGGATCAAATGATGATATTGAAATCCTTCACCAAAGTGAATATATCAGCTCCAAGATACGGAACCAAATGGAGTAGCTGTACTCTTTTTCCTTTGATCAAGTTTTTCCCCATTGGGTTTTCTTGATAAGGTTTTAACGAGGCAGTATATGAACTCCTATAAGAATGATCGTTATCAGGGGGAGCAACTTATTTTTCTCTCTTCAAGTTTTATTCTACGAAGCTTTCTTGAAGCAGTATATGATCATTCAAGTTTGGAAGTTTTTCTCCCATTGAGTTTTCTCTAAACAAGTTTAAAGACAGATGCACCAATAGCCATTCAAGGGGGAGTGTTGTAAAACATAAGGTAAAAGCCACCGAAAGGGGAAAAGCAAAAGAAAAAGAAAAAGTAATGATAAAATGTAATGATTATGTTTTTATTGTGTGAATGACTATTGTATACTAGATCAATATTTGTAATACGATGTGCCCCAATATTTTTCTATAAATAGGGGTCACTTGTAATGAATTCAATAACGAGAATTGAAGTAAAAATTTCTCTCGTTCACAACAGCAGCAAGGTTCTTTTAAATATTAATCCACAAGGGAGAAACTGTTGCCCCTATAGACGTCTTTTCTTGTATTGTAGGACTATTATATTATTCTTGATCCGACTAAACTTTAATCGAATCTCAACTGTTAATAATATGGCATTAGAGGTTGTTAATCTTAAACGAGCTATTTCAATCCTTTGAAGTAAAAAAAAGTTCACGGATCGGATTTCAAGATTGATCAACTCAAATTAATCACAATATTCTTGTGGGACTATATATATATATATATATGTTAAGAGACATAATCCTACATGGAATAAATTATATGGAGTGATAAATAATGAAACTTACGTTACTTTTCTTATCAACATTAATATTTTAAAATGAATGGTAAATAGTAAACTAGTAGAGGACTGAAAAAATAGATTGCATATTAGTCTTGATTAGATTCTTGAAACCTTCAATCGATTTTTTTTTTTTTTACTTTTTTCAATTATTTTATCATATAACTCAATAGTTATTCGGAAGTTATAGTTCACAGTTTTACAACTAAGAATATTTTAGTTTGTTCAAGTGATTTATAGCAACATATAAATAACTGAATTTAATTCTAGTAGTCATGGTCAACTTGTTTTCAATGTATAGTTTGTTCTAAAAATCTTGCGTATCGGGCTTTTTCTCAAAATGAATAAGAATAAAAATTGCACCCTCCCCCCTGATTTCTTACCTCATTAAATACAAATTCATTTGATCTCAAGCTCAATAGTGAAATAGAAATTTCCTAAAACAAGAAAAGGATATGATCACAAAATAGGCACATGCTTCTATTTGCCCACGGTCTAGTTGCGTAAATATTATTATTATTATTATTTGAGGTGTGAGATTCGGGATTGTTTAGTGAAAGGGGGCTGACACAAACCAGATACAATGAATATTGAGTGGAAGATAAAAAGAATGTGACCTTGAGCTAAGGTCATTAGGCTGAAAGTATAAATACATGGTCCTAAATAAGGTTCATATGTGTTGGTAGGTGTTGATTTCGTGATTTAGTACCAAAGATTAAACTCATCTAGGAAAAGGCCTAATTTGAAAGTATAAACACATGGTCCTAAATAAGGTTCATTGGTGTTGATAGGTGTTGATTTAGTGATTTAGTACCTAAGATTAAACTCATCTAGGAAAAGGTCTAATTTTCTCCATCGCCAAATTCTACTCTTCATTTCTTCGAGCCATGCAACTTTTCGCCTTAAGATTTCTCGTCTGAAAAGTTAAAAGGGGCTGTGTGCACCGCCTACTTGACCTACCACAGAGAAGTACATTCTCTGGGATGGGGTATTCATCCCTCAATGAGGTCGAGGATGTATGCACCCTCAAATAGAGTTGTTAGCTGAGGTATTGCATGTCAAGCACAAAACCCCGACCTTAGGTTCCACATTCCTGCGTTATCAAGTGCAACGCAAATGGGAGTCCACGACTAGGGATAAACCTGAACACGCCAAACATTGGAAACTTAGAGTATGTTTGATTCACAACAACTTCCAAAAAAAATTTCTCTCTTCCTTTTTAATCACACATACAATTACTGTATATTTTTAAATACACTATCTCCTATTTTCAACCACACAATCTACACACAATTCGAGTAAATAAAACGTACACAACATTTGTTGTGAATCAAACATAACCTTAATTGTTAAATTGGCCCATTTTAACAAATACATACACATAAGTATACTCAGTAGGATTCCCAGAATTTTTCATGCGTATTCTATATCAGCCGCTTAGGCCATGCACCCAAAATATAAGGACCCAAAATTTGTAAGTCTATTGGTAAGGTGAGTTTCTTTCTTTTTTTTTTTTTTTTTTTTTTTTAACGTAAAAGTCAAATTGTTATTTATTAGAATTCAATTTTAATCTCTTGAGAGTTGATATTATCACTATCATAATTTTAAGTTCGTGTATATAGGTTTTACGGTTAAAAAAATCTATTTATCAAGGGCCTCTAATAAGATTGCTCTTAAGAGCCTCCGAATTCCAGGACCGGCTATGGTCTATATCTATTTAGTACATCAATTCACTTAACTTTTTGTGTCTATTTGTTGGTTTATATTGACCATCTCCACTTCTCCAGTCGAGCGCCTTCTTGTAATTAGATTCCCTTTTCCCGTGTCAATTTCATCCAATGGACCCACTTTTTTTATTTTTTATTTTTTGGGATTTTTTTTCACGGTTTTAGGATTATTATTATTATTTCTTTTTTTTTTTTCAATTTGTGCATTTTATAGATAACTAATATTTTCTCCCGTGCACTATACGGGGAGATATATGTTTAAGTTATAGTTCAAAATTTGTGTAAGAGAAAATTTGCAAAAGATTTTTTAAAATTTCGACTGAATTTTTCTCAATATTTCGTATAAATTGATCCTCTTTTGAATTTGAGTTTTTTTTTCTATTAGGGTCAAAATTTTCCTTTTTCAAATAAATGCACAGCGAAATTCAAATTTTCCTTTTTTGTTTAGTAACAGATTTACAAACAACATTAATCAATAAATCATAAATTTAAACGCATTTAACATAGAGAATAAAATCAAATTAAAAAGGAAATAAACAATATAATTAACATGTATTTCTAACTTCAATTTTTTTTTTTTTTAGATTTGTGTAAAACCGTGTTTTTTGAATAGGCCCGATTTTTTTTCAAAAAAAATCATATTTAATATTTATTTTTAGCATTGTGCCTTATCACCGTTCACAAAAAGGTTATATAAAGAAGAAAAATAGTTTTGGCTCCAATTTACTTTAATATTCCATGTATCAATAATAATTCATAAGATATGGCTATCTACTAATTATAGAAATATGATCTTGTAAGAGCTAACTTGCGATAGTGTTTTCAAATAGATATATGATATTGACAAATGATGTTACTAAGTCCATCTGCAAATATAGCAATCTATGAATGAAAACAATAGCATTCAATAAAAACTATTTTAATTATTTCAGTGTTTCGAGAAATGTGGGTTTGTATTTATAGTTTTTCCATAAATGTTATATAATCCAATTCATAATTATGCCAATAATATTTATGTAGTCGAAATTAAATATCATCACATATCATAAAGTTAAGATATCTCAATAAAATAAAGTACATAATTTTGTTTTCAAAACATGGAAGCATCTAAAATCTAAAACTATAGATTGAAAAAAATTCATGTGAGCAAATGTTTCGTCCCCAACTATAAGCAATGTGAAGAAGATTGCAAAGATTTGCAGTGGTATCAGTTTAGTATTAAATATTATCAAAGATTTCGTCTGTATTAAAGATTTCGCCTAAGATTTGGGAATAATCCGAGTGATTTAGGAATTTGACACGTGAGTAGATTCTACCCTAAAATTTAGGAATGCGTCTTTAGCTCTGAATTAATAGTGAATATATATGGATTGAATAGATGATGAATATTATCCTCCTTGTGGAGGGTCAAAAATAAAAATAATAGCTTGATAAATGTGAAATTTTTTCGCTTCATATTATTCTATTTGATAAGATCTTTCATATGAGTATAATCTTGATGTATAAATTTTGATTACATTAAAAATTAGTTATTTGACACAGAAATAAACTAATTATCACTAAAATAAGTAACTTTTAATATAATCAAAATTTATATATCAAGATTGTACTCATATGAAAGATCTCGTCGAGTAGAATAATACAGAACAAAAAAAATTTTCATTTATCGAGCTATTATTTTTATTTTTGATCTTCCATAAAGAGGATAATATATTATTATTTATTTAATGGGGAAAGGGGAATTAAAGATTTAATAATGACTGAAAATGTATAAGGATTAAAATAATAATATTTTAATTCAGAAAAATAGTAAAATGGGTGGGAAAACTTGCTTAGTTTATTTATATATAGATAGATTTTTTTGGTCTAATACCTTTTCCTTGTCATAAAAATATTATATAATATAATTGGTTTTGTGTATGTTAATAAAGTGATAAAGTTTTATTTTAATTGTGGATAGATATTTATGACCAATTAATTAATTGTAGTTAATGATTTAATGTTGTAGAAGATTATTTAATGTTGAAGTAAAAAATAAGTATTTATAGAGTATAATAATATTTTAGAAAAAATGTATTTAATTAAATGAAAGAAAATGAAAATACTGAACAATGTGATTTTAGTGTAAAATTTAGAATTAATGGTTGGAATTGATATGGTAAAATATTATAGCATCTACTTTATTTTATCTACTGTATTTTAGTATTTCAAAAATATAAAATAAAGTTTTACATTGGAGATGCTCTTAATGAACCACATCAGATGTCCCCTCCACCGGTCGCTTTTGTTGTCCCCCCAATAAAAAATTACCACATCATCAAAAGAATTCACGTCATTAAACATAGTGTAACCCTCTTTTAATTAACACAAAGCTCTAAACGTCCGTTAATGTTAACGGCAACTTCTCACAAACCAAATCACCCCCAAATTGAAATTCTATTCCAGCGGGATGTCTTCTGCAATCAAGATTTTGAACGGCCCAATTTCTTGTCGAACTTGAATCGGAATTTCAGCCTGTGATTTGCAGATTCAAAAACTAGCTCCCAAGTTTCATTGTGGCAATTGATCTGGAACGAGGGCGATTTACTCACATCTAAGGAGGCAGAAATATTTTAGGTCAGCAAATTTCTTCAATTATCCCCCTTGTGATCGAGTTTGATGGCTGCAATTTCTGTGATTGTTGTTTGATTTTTGTATGAGTACCGTTTCTTTCTTTCAATCGAATTTTATTTATTGAGAAATGAATTTTAAATTCTTCAATTGCAATAAATTTTCTTAATTTATTTACTTATTTTATGATTTATTTTTCGTGTTCATTTGATGGATAGGAGAAGGGAAGAAAAGAATAGAGTCATTGATTCATGTCTATTGACACTAATCTATAAATTAATTAGCCACAAGGTTATCAAGTTGTTAGTCCCCCATGCCCTTAATGATTTCCTATGAGCATGGGAGTAATTAATTAGCCAATAAGTTGTTCTTTTCTGTGTTGATAGTTACATGTCATTTATTCCCCATTGTGTATGTCTAAAGAGTGAGAATTTGGCCTGAAATTTGATTGTTGGAATAGATTGCTTGTGGTATTAAACTTTGATTAAAATTAATGGGCTTGGCTGATTGATTCATTGATTTTGTATTGGTTTTTTGAAGGTCATGGATGGTAACTTTGCAAGAGAATATCAATCTCGTAAAAAGTTAAATTTCGACAATGGAAATAGTGATATACTTTTTAACATCGTGAATATTGGAGTAGATAAAAATGAAGAGAATCACACCGTGAATATTGGAGTCGATGGAATTGAAGAGAATCTAACCCCGAATATTGGAGTAGATGAAAATGAAGAGAATCAAGTTAAATTTGACGGTAATGAGCATATTTCCATTCATTCTAAAATTCCTACGAAAGCAACACCAAAGATTGGTATAGAGTTTGAAACTGAAGAAGCAACTTACAACTTTTATAATGCTTATGCTTATAGAGCGGGTTTCATATTTGGAAAAGTAAAGGACACCAAGGACGTGATGGGAAGATGATAAATAGAACATTTTGTTGCTCTGCTGAAGGTCGTCGTGAAGTAGACAGTCGATGAATTATTTTTAAACATCATCGTGCTGAAACAAGATTCGGCTGTCTTGCAAGAATGAAGGTGAATTGTCATCAAACTGGTAAATATCGTATCGTTGATTTTATTGCTACACATACACATGTGACAACGACTCCCAGAAAGAGTCATTTACATAGGTCCCAAAGGAGATTGACTTTACCCCAAGAAGCATAAATTGATTTAGCAGACGACTCGGGAATTACCCCAAGAGAGAGTTGTGAATTAATGGCTAGGAGTATAGGTGGTCGTGAAAGTCTTGGATTCACTCGTGATGATTATAAAAATTATTTACGATATAAACGTACTGCTAACGTTAACCTTGATGAGATAGGTAGCGTTCTTCACTATCTTCAATAGATGCAACTACAAGATCCTTCTTTTTTTATGCTTTACAGTTAGATGTGAAGAATTAATCACGAATATCTTTTGGCTAGATGCACAAATGAGAGTGGCGTACTTTCATTTGGTCATGTTGTTTGCTTTGACACAACTCATAAAAAAACAAAGATTGTCGACCTCCTTTGCTATGTTTGTAGGGGTTAATCATCATAACCAAACTACTGCCTTTGGGGCAGCAATATTATATGATGAAACATCCGACATATTTGAATGGCTATTCGACACTTTTGTTCGAGCAATGGACATAAAAAAAAACCAACAACAATTCTGACTGATCAAGATACAGCAATGACATATGCATTAGCTAACCAATGACCAAACATCTCATATTGTCTGTGTATTTGGCACTTATATCAAAATACTGCAAAGCATCTTAGTGGAGTGTTTGAGCGATTTCGAGAATTTTCTAAAGATTTAAGCCGGTGTATATATGATTGTGAAGAAGAAGAAGAATTTTTGCAGGCTTGGAATAAGATGTTTTTTATAGTATGACCTTCCCGATAATGATAGGTTGAAGAGAATGTTCAATGTTAAAGAAAAGTGGGCCTTGGTGTACGGTAGGGAGACCTTTTTCTGCGGATATGCGACAACTCAACGTAGTGAAAGTATGAATAACTCCTTAAAAGGATATGTGAGCTATAAGCACGATGCGCCAAAGTTCTTTCATCATTTCCAAAGGTTGGTTGAGCATCGACGCTAGGAAGAACTAAGGGTTGATTTCAAAGCAACTCAAAGAAGTATTTCAAGCGCATTATAGCTTTCATTCTTATTAATAGTATTCTTTTGCAGCAGCAGGTTTCTCCAAATTCCATTGAACTTACATCAACTCTTCCCACTAGTCAAGTATATGTTGCGTTATTGTAAAATTTCATATTTATTGGTACAAATTTATATTTCAAAATAGGCAATTAACTTGTAGCATATGTTGATTCAATCACATGTTGATATTGGCGATCTTACAACGACGTGAAGTTTTCTTGAATTATTAGGGCATGTATGGTTCTCTTCATCCTCCATGTTTAGTGTTTGTGTATGCATTATGGGATGTGAAAATGCTTCAAAAGAATGGTCTTGAGGGATTGTATGCTATTGAAATCGCATTAAAGTGACTAATGTGGTTTTTCATTTTTATATGTCGATTGACATAATTCAACTCCATCATGTCTTCAATTTGGAACACAAGGATTCATGCAGGAGGTGGACAACATTAGTTTATGGACAAGACTAGGACAAAAGATTAAAGAATATTATTTTGTTTAGATTATTATGCATCTTCACTGGACACGATTGTCACTAGAGTGTTAAACGTTCATTCTTTTTACATTAGGAAGTTAATGATTTGTTGCAAGGCACTTGATGTTATTAACTAATCTTTTGAATTCTTATTTAATTCGTTTGGGGTCAATGACACGATAATGTTTGTGGCTTTGAATTCAAGTTTTTGTTGGTTTTGATTACATGTTAAGAATATATCTACTTCAAAAATGATATGCTCATGGGTTGTCCCAAAAGTTAATATATAAATTTATTGGCAAATAAGTAATTATTAAACCCAACTTATATATGTCCAATATGTTTTCATTAATTAATACACTAATATCAAAATCCAAAAGGCTTATATATACCATATAAAAATTCAAATATTTTGATAGAAAGACTTATACTAAATTAAACATAAAAGAACCCATACTAAATTAAAACCCAAATATTTTAACAAAAGACTTATAATAAATTAAACATGAAATAACTGTTTTTTATAATTCAAAAATTTCCAAAAATAAAATTTATTTTAATATATTTTTATTAAATTGAATAATTTTTGTTTTTCTGTCTATTAATGAATCATGTTCCTTGCGTGTGTTTGTAAAAATATTTTTTCTCATACTTTCTCCTACTCTTTTAAAATTCAAAATTAGTCAAACAAATTACATTCATATATCTTATAGGATCCACCTGTACTATTAAATTTTCATCATTCAACTCCACTCATTCTCTCTTCTTACTCCAAAAACTACATTTTTATAAGTTTGCATGCAAACACTTATCAATCATAGATTCCAACCACTTTCAATAACATGAAATTTCTATGTATATATTACTTTGGAAAATAAATATAAAATATGATGACTTGAAGAATAATTTGTTTGACCTAATATTAAAATATTTTTTACTTTAAACATTGTTATCATTATTTCACATAAATTTATATAAATCACATGTAACTTTTCAACCAACAAAACTTCAATTACATTGTGAAATTTGATAAACGTAATATTATCATTTTTCACTTCAATTCAATGACATGATATTCTTATATAAATTATTATGTATCATATATGTGTATATATATATATATATATATATATATATGACAATATAATATTGTATTTCATATATTTATTATTGATTATTGTCATTTGAGATCCCTTTTTAGTTTTCAATATATATATATATATATATATATATATATATATATATATATGCACACACATTTAATTTGGGATATAATTTTTATTACGATTTTGAAAACACAAGGAATTTTATATAGCATTTATGTATATATGGTATCTTTTATTTCCTTATACATCAATCCAAGTTTTTTTAAGAAAAAATTAATTTTTGAAGGGAAACTATATATTTTTCCACCTAGGTGGAAGTACTTTTATATATTTATAGATTTACTATTATACTTCACCTATATTCTTGAAAATATATAATTTTTAATTATTTGCATTCATTTAAATAAAGATATCATTGGAAGTTAATTGTAAAATTTACTTTTCGAATACTATTGTTAATCTTTGTGAAGAAAACAAAATGGACTATATACGTGAGATGGAGAGAGTAACTGATGACACATTAAGTGGAAAGTCAACCACCAATGATACTCTAGTAATGTGTTAATACAGATATATATTGTTATGTTTTAAAAATAAGAAAAATTGGCTATCGATAATAATTTTAAGAGCTTAAAATTGAAGTAATGATTCATAAAAAGTTGACTTAGCACATCCGACGATGGTTAATTCAATATTCGTGGTGGAGTTGTAAAAGATGATAATAACAAGTGTTGATATATTGATGTGTTAATTACAATCTAAAATTAAAATCTAAAATTAATGATACATTTTCAGCACTATATTTTGTTAAAGTTTCAGTGCTGACGTGGCATGTCTTGGTACTGCTATATAATAGCATTGGAATGTGTAACATTGGGAATATATCACACGTCAACCGTTCAAACTTTAATAAAGATCAACGTTGGGAATGCATCATTTTTGGCTGAAACATGGTAGATATTCCATTAACCATCTCACAACAACAATTGAAAGGACGCTTTCATGAACTCGCAAACTGAAAAATGGAATATCCAAATGTAATCTCAAAGTAATATTGTTCCATTTACCATCCTTTACGGGTTGCATATACCGAATAACGTGTCATTTGATCATCTTTGTCACGTTAGCATTGCCATCGATTATTTCAATCCTTTGTGTAGACGCAAATTAATTTTCAACGCCTTCATCAGAGCATGCGCAATTGCTCCCCGTATAGTTCCATTTTTCACGACTTCCTTGAGCATGCAACCATCGACCTGTTTATATGGTGTCAATGTATAATCTCTATGACTCTTTCTATGTAATAATCACCTCCCTAACCATCATGCTGGGACGGATTTAGGATTAGAAATCCCAGGGGCTATTATTCATCACAATAAAATTTTCAGTGTAAACAAAAATTAAATAGAAAATATAATGGACAGTCATTTTAAAAAAAGAACTTAAAGAAAATTTAAAATATAATGTAAAATAATTAAAAGGATATTTTCAATTTTTTTTGGGCTGCAGTAGATTGTAGCTTACTGCAGCCATATGCTGCCTCCGTCTCTGGTGGTGTCCAAATAAATTAGGTAAATGAAATATAGTTATTGATGTCTTTTTATTTATGTCTATATTAATAATTCAACATTTAAGTTGATGGTTTAAGGATTAATTTTATAGTGATAATATAACCACCCATGTAATTATTTACATATAAGCTAATCAAAAATTAATTGGATCGGATAATTTCATTAGTTACAAATCACACTCGCTCTCTAAGAGAACAATTAATGTTGGGCCCAACAAAACCAAATAATGTTTAAATTATAGTGAATGAGGCTGTTCATTAGTCATGATCTCACAAGCTTGGCTTCAAAATTCAATTAAGTGGGAAAGCAAGCTAGTGGGTAACAAACAAAATAAAATTTTATGTAAAAAATTATAATAAAATGCAATAATGCGTGTACATGGATTAAGCCTGTAATTATATATATATTTTTATAAATTAAACTAATGAATTACTTGAAGGGTCGTTATTAATTACCATGATTTATTTAGCATAAAAAAAACCAAAAATTTTGAGTGGTACTGTGGTAGTTTCATTTAAATGATTCCCTATTACTTCTAAACGTGTAATGGAAAATAATAATAATAATAAATAAATAAAGAAATTTCAAATTCAACTTGACTCATAGTGGAACCGTATATGTTCGTATACAGATTGTAGCTGATAACTAGGTATCTGATACTCAAAAACCAAAGTAAATTCTGTTGCTAGTTAGCAACCGAAAAAATAACAGAATAAACCATTGTTGATAATCATAAATAAATGTAAAAAATTTCTCACAATTCGGGAAAAATGAGATTCAAACCTTTGCCCTGGTAATTGAGGAGTGAAATTCCAAACACCAGGCCAATTTTGTTTCTTGTTTGCTTATTGCCTTTATAATATATTTGTATATTTTCCTATATTTTTAATTTAAAAATTAATTTAATTTTAATTAAAAATTATATTATTTATGATATTTATATTTTATATTATTCGCGTTTTATTATTTTAAATTTTGCCACTAAGAAATATAAATAAATAAATAATATTCTTTTGTAGCAGATGAAATTCAATTGGTAGTCCGTATCTATTTTGATTGGTATTAGCAACATACTAGATTCAGCTGCTAATCTGTAACTGTTTCTATTGTACTACCTCCGTCCCATAACTATAGCCCACTTCCAATTTCACAAAGATTAAGAAAACTGCAATTAATAGTGTTGAAAAAGTAAAATTTAAACTTATTTTCCTATTATACCCCTTCATTTATTGGATGTTTTATTTTAATTAAGCTATTTTGGTGATAACTATGAATATTAAAATGGGGGTATAGAAGACAACTAATATTTTAACTATATCTTTAAAAGGAATGTAACCTATATTTTAGGATGGCCTAAAAAGAAATAGTGGACTATAATTATGGGACGGAGGTAGTAATTAGTAATGAGCCAAATTCGATTGTTGATCCTTATCTGATTCTACTGTTATTAGCAACGGAGCAAATTCAGTTGCTAATCCATATCTATTTCTATTGTAATTAACAACGGATCGAATTCAGTTGCCGATTTTCGTTGTTAATGTGCCTTGTTCTAGTAGTATCTGAAGTCTATATGAACCCTTTTTTTATGTATTTAGATAATTGTCCAGATCAAAAGACGATATTAATTATATATCGAGAAAAAATACGGGTTTTTATGCTTCTACAAAAATTTAAGAACCATATTTTAAAAATGTTGTCATTTCAAGTAATTTACAAAACTCTGGCGATCGAGTTGGTCACAAAAATTAAAAAATTTTAGGGATTCGATTTTAGGGTTCAATGTTCGTCTCAACTAATAATCGCAAGTGTACGATATCAAACAAGTAGTAAGTGGACCTTTTGAGTCCGGATTATCGTCCCGCGAGGATTGGATTAAGTACCGAAATATGTTGAAAATCTAATTTATTTGAAAAATCAATCGTTTGTGGTAATTATAAAAGAAAAAACAATTAAGAAAAACTAACAATGAAAAGTGCGAGAATATCAAAGCACTTGTGAAGAGAAGTTATATCAGTGCAAATATCAGGACTCACAATTTCACCATAATTGTTCCCCCTAATGTCACAAATTATAACTTGATATCAATTAACTCGGTTAACAATCCTATTGATATCAAAGTCAATTAATCCTATTTAATTAGGTCAACTCACTATATCTCTATGTGAATTGATTTAGAACAAGTCCCTAATTAAACACATCCAACAACATGAAATTCTTCTAGATCTCATCCATATTCAACCTAGAGTGATTGCATGAATAACAAGATTATATTTTTATATCTTAATTAATCACGATCTTTATTGCAGAATCTAATTCTAATTGTCCTCTCTCGATTTCAAATAGAACCAATAAATCATTTATCAATTGATTAGAAAGATAAACGCATGACAAAACACCAATAAAGATTTAACCAAAACAAAAAAGTCAATTAACAAGTTCAAATCAAAACAATGAATAAAAACTTATGCTACATTGTTCGTCTGAATAAAAACTTAGAAACTCATCCTACAAAGAGAAAAAGAAATAAAGTAAATTGAGTTCATCATCGGATTTTGAAGATGAATTACAAAGATGAAGCCTTGCACCAAGATCTCCACCCTCGAATCTTCACTCTTAATCTTGTGCTTTTCTCTACGGTGTTTCTTTCTATTTTTCTTTGATTAATCTCTCACCCGTCTCTTTTGCTGTGAAGAATTACCTCTTTTACAGAGTATTTTAGATCTTAATTTCGTGCATAAGGGAGAAAGTTAAGCGGTCTCCAAATCCTAGTCCGAATAGAAGTCCTCGCGGGTGTAGAATTTGACAGCTTGGCAGCCTTTCGTGTTTTGATCATAACGTTTTCTCCAGATGTCCGATTAAGGTGATTCAAAGTGCGCTGAAAACTAGATGAAAAGATCTACAATTATTCATGAAATAGAAAAATCCATATTCCAACTTTATCCTTGTCAAAACTGGTCCTCAATATTTGGATCCTTTGCATCTTGCCCCAAAACTCTTCAAGTTTATGCGACTTCAGTTCTTTTTCTTCAAAAATTGGGTCACATGTCATTCAAGTTGGTTTTCACCTAAAAACAAACCAAACTAAGGGCATTTAAGTGATATAAAGCTCATTAAATGAGTTTAACACTATAGAATAAGCGTAAATTTAGCGCTTATCATTTAACTATGTTGAGTGTTGATAAACGAACCAAATATACCAAAGGAATAGGAATTTACTGATAATAACCAATGTACAATGTAACTAGTACAATACGTCTTCGACAGATCGAAACCGAGAACTTGCACAAACTTAGTTTGCTGTCCTCAATCAAGATTCGCCTCCTATTAAATGCTTGTAGGACTTCCAGAGAACCGGATTGAAGGATTTGACAAGCCTCAACTTTTGATTCTTCAAGCAAAGGATTCAAAAGGTTGATGCAGAGAAATATAACTTGTTTCTTGGTGAAAATGGATTTTTTTTTCTTCTTGTCGTTGTTCTATTTTTTCCAAATAATGTTCTATATATATATAGAACATTCACACCTCTTATGGAAAGACACACCTCTATGTGAAACCTCATTCAGACCGGATATAAAATGAGTGGAAAGTCGCAACTCTTCACTGCATAACCGTTCTTGTTCTTTCCAGAATGAAGGTACGGCCGTTTCTTTTCAAAGACAAACTTATAGGGATTAGCTATGTTTATTATTTATATTATTTGACCAATAATCACAACAATCCCCCACTTGGTCAAACAATAAAATGCACTGTCTTCACCACAAGTTTTCCAATATTTATGCGTAAGGAATGAATATCTTTTGATTTGAATTCATCCTTAGCTGTCTTCTGCAAAGTGCCATCGAAATCATAGGTAGCTCGCTGGCTTTGAACCTATTATTCCATGTGATAACACCGGCAAAATTGGCACACAAATATCAAGCTCCGACATCAAACACGCTTTGCGCTAATATGGCCTTGCGCACAATCCATTCGTAAACTTTTAAAAGAAAACTCCAACTCTTTCCTGAAGCGGCACCACCTCAAAGTTCATATAGGTGAAGTTCTTACAGTTTCATTGTCACGTTTAGTAAAACTTGATTTCCTCAAGAAATCTGAACTTCATTAAGGTTTTAAATAAACCAACCCTCAACCGTGACAACCAGTACTTCAACCTAGGATAGGATTAAGGAGATTAAGTACTGAAACATCTACCTCAGTAACTTGTTCTTACCCTTTGAACCAGAAATATACTATTTAGCATGATCCGGTAGGGTTGCCATTACATGGTAGATTTTTTAAAATTGGAGGTTCAACCCCATCCTACTAGTTGTTTCACGAACTAAATCCCTTGTCAGAGGTTTAGTTAAAGGATCAGCCAAATTCATCTTTGATCTCACATATGTAAGAGAAATGACTCCATCTTTAATCAATTTCTTTACATAATTATGTCTTAGACTCATATGTCTAGACTTTCCATTATACACATCATTGTATGATTTAGATAGAGTGGATTGACTATCACAAAATATTGGTATGGAAGACATGTTCTTCTCGCCCACTGGTATCTCATACAAAAAATCTTTTAACCATTCTGCCTCGTGACCTATCTCTGACACGGCCACAAACTCAGATTCCATTGTGGAATGAGTTAACACTGTTTGTTTCTTGGACTTCCATGAAAACAAAGACTCTCCACCCAATGTAAAGATCCAACTTTGTAGTGGATTTACTTTCTACTGTGCTAGATATCCAGCTAGCATCGGTATAGCCTTCAAGTATAGCTGGGAAAAGAGTATAATGAAGACAAAGATCCTTGGTTCTTTTTAAGTAACCAAGAACTCTTTCTATTGCCTTCCAATGTTCTCGACTAGGATTAATAGTAAACCTACTTAGCTTGCTAATTGCAAAAGCTATATCAGGTCTAGTACATTGCGCAATGTACATTAAACAGCCAATTGTGCTTGCATACTCAAGTTGTGCTACTGCCCTTCCATCATTTTTCTCAAGTTTCAAACAAGGATCGAACGGAGTGTTTACTTCCTTAATCCTTAAGTGTTTGAACCTCCCAAGCACATTTTCTATGTAATGTGATTGTGTTAGCAAAAACCCCACTATTTCTTGTGACTTTAATACCTAATATGGTATCCACTTGTCCAAGATCTTTCATTTTAAATGTGGAAGATAGAAACCTTTTAGTTTCTTCAATACCCATCATAGTATTGCTCACAATCAACATGTCGTCTACGTATAGACATACCATCACAATTACACCGTCATACTCTTTTATGTATAGACATTTATCAACCATGTTGTGTCTAAATCCATAAGAGACAATTGAAGCATCAAATTTGTCATGCCACTTCTTAGGAGCTTGTTTTAAGCCGTAAAGTGATTTTATTAACTTACACACCTTCTTCTCATTTCTGGGAAGGACAAACCCTTCGGGTTGTTCCATGTATACCTCCTCTTCGAGATTCCCATTGAGAAATGCCGTCTTTACATCCATTTGGTGTATAAATAAATTATGAATGGTAGCTAACGCGAATAAGATTCTAATGGAAGTTATTAGGTACTCTGGTGCATAAGTGTCAAAATAATCTATCCCTTCTCTTTGTCTGTAGCCTTTGGCCACTAACCTCGCTTTGTAAGTGTTTAAAGTACCATCATGTTGTACTTCCTTCTAAACACCCATTTACAACCGATAGGCTTAGAACCTTGTGGCAAATCTACTAATTCCCAAGTGTTATTAAACATAATTGAATCCATTTCATCTTTTATGGCGTCTTTCCAAAACATGCTATCTCTAGATGAAATTGCTTCTTTATAAGTTTTAGGCTCAGATTCGATTTGCGTAACATATGGAATTGTTCTCATGATGCTCTTCTCACTGGCTTCTACTAAATAGAAAGTCATGAGTTGAGAATCTATCTCATCTGGTCCCAAACTTTTTTCTATTCGAGTTCTTTTGCTTCTACGTGGTTCCACGGAGTCCTCCACAAGACGTGTTTTATCCATTGTACCCGTAGGTGTATCAGTTTCCCTCAGTGGTTCACTTATATCCTTATTAGCAAATGATAATGAATTTTCAAAGAACTCTACGTCCCTGGATTCAATTATTGTATTAGTTTCCAAATTTAGGAGCCGATATGCCTTGCTATTTTGAGCATATCCTACAAAGGCACACTTGATCCCTCTAGGTCCGAGTTTAGTCCGTTTTGGATCAAGGTTCTTGCAATAAGCAAGACATCCCCATACTTTGAGATAACTAAGGTTCGATTTCCTCCCTCTCCATAATTCATAAGGAGAAACCTTCAACCTTTTTGAAGGAATTCTATTAACAATAAAACAAGCACTAAGTATGGCTTCCCCCCAAAGATTAAAAGACAATTTAGCATGTAATAGCATAGCATTCACCATTTCAACCAAAGTCCTATTTTTTCGTTCAGCTAGTCCATTTTGTTCCTGAGTCCTAGGGCACTATATTGATGTATAATGCCATGTTCTTCACAAAAGTCACTGAAATCTCTAGAAGAGTACTCACCACCTCTATCACTTCTAAGGATTTTAATTTTCCTATTTAATTGATTTTCGACTTCACTTTTGTATGATTTAAACATAGTTAAGGCCTCATCCTTATGCTTCATTAAATATACGTAACAAAATCTAGAGCAATCATCAATGAAAGTAATAAAATACTTATTACCACCTCTAGTTTGCATGCCGTTTAATTCGCATATATCAGTATGAATCAAGTTTAATAGCTCTAAAGACCTTTCAACACTTTGAAAAGGTTTCTTTACCATTTTGGACTCAACACATATTTCACATTTCTCATGCTCTAAGTTCTTACAAGTAAACATTCCACTTTTAGTCATTCTATGCAGAGTAGAAAAACCTATATGACCTAACCTTTCATGCCACATAGATAGAGAATCAACAACACTATAGTTCAAAGCAATATTTTTATTGGTGTTGTCAATAGTACAAAGCTTGGCCATGCCATCACACGAATAGCCCTTTCCAACAAACACACCCTTACGAGAAATTATAATAGCATCGGCTTCGTAAACACAACGTAAGCCGGCTTTGTTCAATAAAGTACCGCTAACCAAATTTCTAGACATGTCGGGCACATGGAAAACATTAGTTAAAGTGATCTTCTTTCCCGAAGAGAAGGTCAAGTCAATCATTCCCTTGCCATGGATCTTCGATGGACTTTCGTTTCCCATACGAACGTCTTCATCCACAACATCTTGATAAGTTTTGAAAAGTGATTTATCGTAGCAAAGGTGAATGGTGGCACAAGTATCATACCACCATCCAGGAATTTTCTTCCCACTTACCGAGTTGACATAGTGACTTATTGTAGCGACTATGTTATCGGTGTCTACCGCTTCAACGGTGTTAACTCTACTAGCTTTGCCATCTTTCACAATCTTCCTGTGCCTGCATTCACGTGCCAAGTGTCCGGCTTTTCCACAAACAAAGCACGGTCCTTTGGTAATGGTTTTCTTTGGTTTTTTGTCTCTCTCGGAGAATTTTCGCTTCTTCGAATTGTTAAGTGGTTTGTTTCCATCAACGGAATTTGCCTTGGATGTACCTTCATGAGAATTTATGTTCTCGTCTCTCACCCTCGTTTCCTCTTCGATACGAAGGTGTTTGTGTATGGCTTCTAAAGAGAAGTCCTCGGTGCTATGAAGTAATTTCTTTCGGTAACCTCTCCACGAGTTGGGCAATTTAGATATAATCGCACCAACTTGAAAAGTTTCCGGGATCTCCATATTCATAGCTTTCAACTTATTGGCAACAACCTGTAACTCATGAACTTGTGAAAGTAAAGAAACATTGTCAACAAACTTAAATTCCATGTACCTTGCGATAAGAAATTTTTTGGTGCTTTCTTCTTCAGTTTTGTACTTCTTGTCAAGTGCTTCCCATATGTTTCGTGCCGAAGAAACATTGATGTAAAGATCATACAGCCTATCCGACAAGGCATTCAGAATGTGACCACGACATATGACTTCGTCTTCCTCCCTTTTCTTTCTTTGATTGGTTATCTCCTCCGTGTCCTCGTCCGTTGGATCAGGTAGAGGAGCCAGATTAGGATCCAATAAGTAGGAAACCTTCATCGAGGTTAATAAGAAGGAAACCTTATCTTTCCAACGAGAGAAATTGGTTCCATCGAAACGGTCGAGACGAACCAAATCTTGGTTCATCATTTTGATTGTTGCCATTGCAGTATCCGAATCCATCTTAGATAATCTTGATTGAGATTGTTGATAAACGAACCAAATATACCAAAGGAATAGGAATTTACTGATAATAACCAATGTACAATGTAACTAGTACAATACGTCTTCGACAGATCGAAACCGAGAACTTGCACAAACTTAGTTTGCTGTCCTCAATCAAGATTCGCCTCCTATTAAATGCTTGTAGGACTTCCAGAGAACCGGATTGAAGGATTTGACAAGCCTCAACTTTTGATTCTTCAAGCAAAGGATTCAAAAGGTTGATGCAGAGAAATATAACTTGTTTCTTGGTGAAAATGGATTTTTTTTTCTTCTTGTCGTTGTTCTATTTTTTCCAAATAATGTTCTATATATATATAGAACATTCACACCTCTTATGGAAAGACACACCTCTATGTGAAACCTCATTCAGACCGGATATAAAATGAGTGGAAAGTCGCAACTCTTCACTGCATAACCGTTCTTGTTCTTTCCAGAATGAAGGTACGGCCGTTTCTTTTCAAAGACAAACTTATAGGGATTAGCTATGTTTATTATTTATATTATTTGACCAATAATCACAACATTGAGTTCCCTCTAGTATTATACGTACACGTGCAATGGATTGAATTACACGTGTAACAAGTTTTGTTAGTCATCTATTATATTGATGGACATTGCACTGTAATGCCCACTACAATCGATGTATAATGGATTTCACTACAAAAAGTACCTTTCACTACAAAAAGTACCTTTCACAGTGTTATCACCTTCCATGCCAAAAAGCCACTAGCAATCATCATCCCTATTAAACAGCAATTTCTTGCTCCAAAAACCATGGCCTACAAATTAGGGTTCGCTCGGGGGGCCACGATTATGAAGGCTTTTCGTATCTTTCGCAAATCCCATTCATCATCGTTGACCTGAAACTGCCCTGGGTTCAATAGGCAACCACTAATGGAAGATGGGGAAAATTAGCCCAATAAGTTCGTAATATGTGCTTTGTACGTGGTGGATGAAAAATCTGTATACACTATGTTTGTGAATGTGATTACAAATCGGACGGAGATATGGTGTCCTATAGCAGGTCAAATTGGACTCCTCTCAATCTAATGGTGCTGTGTACAATTTTTTTATTGGCCGTAATATGTTGATTTTCAGCCCCTTCCTAATCTGATCCAAGTTTATTGTAATTTTTTGTTCGTTAATTCGAAAAAAATAACTTCTAAACTGGCAAATTAATCAAATTTATACATTGAAACAATTTAAACATATATTACCAAACCTTAGAAAAAATGACAAAATTATATATATAACTAGCCTAATTAAATGGTAAAAACGACGAGAATAAAATGACATTAATATCACGTACGTCTTCCATAATAAGAAAATAAGAACAACATACTTATCATATTTCAATTTTACTCGTTCATTTTTAGATACTAGTTACATGCACCTGTGCCACACTATCCAGTACTCTGCGGATGATACACTATTAACAATAGGAGAATGGTCCGAAAATAATATTCCGCAACTTATGTGAATTCTAAAATGCTTTCAGCTCTAAAATATCATATTCGTGTCATGGTCACGTCACCCCTTTAATTACTCACGTGACCATCACATTACATGTTAAAGCCATCACGTGCGCAGGCAAGTATATTAAATAATTATAATCATCACATGTACAAGTATATTAAATAATTATTTCAAAAGAATAGAGATAAAACGTCAAGGATTGGAACGAAAAGGGAAAATAACCACGTTTTTTTCCAAAAGTTGCTCAAATTAAGCTCCTTAATTTAAAAATAAATATATAAATAAATCATGTGTTATTTTCTGTTGCCATATGTATAACTTTTTTTTTTTTTTTTTTGGAACGGATATATATATACCCATTTCCAAAAAAAAAAAAAAATGGGGGAAAAGGAAAAAAAACGAGGAAAATAAAAACAATTCAAATATAATAAAAGAAATTGAAAAACAAAACGCGATTCTCATGAAGAGTAGTATAACTCTTTTTCTTTTTTCTTTTTTTAAATAGACTAGTATAACATTTATTTATTGTAAATGTAACAAAAATAGAGGACCACTTGACAAGGAACACGAGAAATTGGTACATTCGTGAATCTTTGTATTATAAAAAGAGAAGTGTTACGTAGGCAAATATATCAATACGGTACACATTAAATATTTTAAAAAATTTAAAATTAATTTTTGAAATAATCCAATATTAATTAGTAGTAATTAAAAATATAATTAAAAACAAACCAATATTCAAAGCAAATATTTAATGAGAAAAAATTAGTTTTGGAACGACTTTTAATATATAATATAACTTCATTTTTTAAAGTTCTAATTCAAAATATTAAATAATAGATATTTTTTATTTATTTTCATCGTATTAAAATTATAGGTTTTGATAGTTTTGTTTGGTTACGAGTTAATTGGTTCTAATTATGTCTTGTCCTCATAAAATCGGGAATGTGTGATCGCTTTCTGCAACTCCGTGAAAGTACCAACATCTTAAGCTCCTAAGAGCTATCATTGCGACTAAAAATGCCGTTAATACTGAGGCCAATAAAATCGGGAATGCGTGATCGCTTTCTGCTCCTTGGTGTATGAATTTTATAAGCAGACCCCAATCTACTGCTGCACAACATATCAAACCAAAATACACATCCAAGCAACAACCTTTGCTCTTCAGGAGACCAATCACTGCCAAAATCAATTCAACCGTCAATTTTATTTATTTTAAACTCAGCAGATCGAAAATTAAAGAGATGGCTAATTACCAGCTGATCCCATTCTTTCTTTAATTAATTTATTTATTATTGCTCAAGGTTTCTTTTGTGGTGGAGTGGGCAATAAGGCCGAGATTTTATAATCTACGCTTTCACAGACAAGGAATAATTAAGTAATTAAAAACTTTCCTTAATTTAAATGACATAATTTCCATCAATGCCAGCCAGTTGTACGTGAAAGCGGTGCTGCTAATCTTCAATAAATTGTTGAATATTTTGACTCGATAAGAAGAAAGAACAAAAAGTAAAACTTTTTTTTGGACTAACAAAACAAGGAAAAAAAAATTTTGAACTTTTTTTGAACTAACAAAACAAGGAAACATTTTTTTTTAGGCTGACAAGAAGGAAACCTTTATACATTCTTTTATGTGAAAAACATTTCACTTTTTAGGTGTCTATGACAAGTAATATTTTCCGTAAAAATGTCTAGTCAAGAAAATATTTACAAATATTTTTCATCAAAATTTTGAAGCACATTTGGGCCTTCTTTAATACAAATTAAATCAAATCAAATTAAATTTACTTTTTAAATGTGCGATTTAGAAGTAAAGAATACGTAATAAAAATAAGGTTTCAGTGATGGTCACCGAAGTTTCGGCGAAATCAAAATTGTCACTATAGTTCAAAAGTTTCAGTACGTCATTGAAAGTTTTGCTTATACTTTCATAAACGATCGCTCTATTATATTTTTAAACTATATATATATATATAGATAATACTTTCATCAGAATTTATATCATGTAAAACTTGAAAAAATTATTTTAAATCAAATTAGAATTTAATTTTTAACGGAAATAGGAAATTCAAACCAGATTGAATTAAGTTGCGATTTACGAATGCTTTGGCATGCAAATGGAATTAGTTCGTTCGCTTCATAATTCCATTTCCTTTCAAAATATGCAAGTTAAGTAGAAAATTAGTTTGAATATCAAATGGACACAAAATCATCACTAAGCCAGAATCAAACACCAGGCAATAGTCATGTTATTATATATAAAACTACATGCAAGAGCGAGCATTAAACTCAGCTCTTAATATTTCCCTTCAAATAGTGACACGGTTTCAGTCATCACATTCAGAACCTATATCCTCAATTGCTCTAAATTAAGAATTTGTCGGAGTACGATTTGTAGGGGAAAATCATAATTAGTGCAACCCATATTCGAGAAAACGTACTTTTCCACGTGTACATGTTATGACCAAGTTTCAACTTACCAATACGAAAAACGTATACAAAAATGCATGAAAAATGAATGGTCGAGGCAACAATTATATTAGACTCTTTCTCCTTAAGACGATAATGCCTCGCATAGGTGTTAATGGTTTTTCAGCATTCGCCTCCCTAGATACATTGACCACATCCCGCAATAAGAGCTAGCACTCTAAATTGCCTAGACTAGTGAACTATACAAATGTTTTGAACTCCCTCCATGTGATAGACCAGACCCAAAAAAAATAAATGAAATGATATTTTAAACTGAATATGCAACGTAATATGAAAGTATATGAATTAGATGTAGAAGATATATGAGAGACCCTATAAATATCTGTTGGGAGGGTGTCATTTGAATATATGCGATCATTAGAAAGGATGCAACTATTTGAAATAGTTTCTATTATTGAGACACACCCTTTTAATAAATATTCAAAAGTCACGATCAATCTTGCATTCTAAAATTAAAGACTCGCTTGTTGTTGTTGTTGTTGTATAAATTACAGTTAATTTGGGGCCATGGTGATTCACTGATTTTGGTGATTAGTTTGTTGAGTATTAGTAGTTATGGATCTTCTTTATCGAACTCTCATCCTTAAAGTTGGAATTATATATATAAAAAAAAAACAGGTAATTGAAACCTTAATAGTCTCCATGCTTGGTTAATGTGTCTCAGTTTCCCCTTTTTGTTTAGAAGGCTTTCTTCTTTTTTATTTCTTTTCTTTTGTTGACTGTGAGCTATTTAGGTAGGTGCATTTGGATAGGCATAATAAACTGCAAACTGATGGAGGTTAGGAGAAAAGTAAATCTCATTCACCAATAGTCACTCCTTTCTAAGCCATGATTGACGCCTCCCTATCATCCACTGGATCTGAATCACGGAGCCACCGCCCACCCCTGGAGCTCATCGTCAGCCTCGTTGGAATTGAAGATCTAACACAAAGCTGTCATCTTTATCTCTCTGGACTCACACACTCAACAATTTCAGAGAAGAATTTGGGAGAAAATGTCCAGAAGAAAGTAAAGAATCGAGAAGAGTCTGGGTCCAAATTAGGGTTTGTTAGCTAGTGGTTGGAATTGCATAATAGTCCCCATATATTGTTATTGTATATTGTTAGAGTCCAGTCCCACGTGAATGGTTACAATTATTTGAAGTGAGCTAATAGTACTTTGACACGTGTAAAGTAAGACGTTGGTGTGTTGACCTACTATTGGCTGATAGGAAGACTTGTTGCATTTGTAGATCTATTAATAGGATACTGTACACTACATTGTTGCTTTACGGAAAAGGAAATATAGAAAATTCTCCATAAACATTTTGTTTTGTTGCAATCTCTTTTTTCTTGGTATCAGAGCCTTTACCATGGCCTCTTCCGTCAATTCTTCTGCTTCACAAAATTCATCTGCTGGTGCTACTCTATTGTTGGGGGTAAGCTCTAGTAGCTCTCTTGGCATGACATTAACTCAGTCCCCATCTGTAAAGTTGGAGAAAGATAATTACAAGCTTTGGAGGAGCATGGTTCTTCCTATCATAAGAGGGCATAATCCAGAAAGATATCTGCTAGGCACCACTGTTTGCCCACCAGAACTGATCTCCTCCTCTGTCACCGATGCTACTGGAGTTGTTTCACAAATTACAGTTGAAAACCCTGAATACAGTCGTTGAAAATCTATTGATCAACTCTTGATGGGTTGGTTGTACTCATCAATGAGTCCAACTGTTGCTGTTAGAGTCATGGATTGTAACACTTCTGTTGAGTTGTGGACTGCTATTGACACCTATTTTGGAGTGCTGAACAGATCCCGTTTATTTTTCCTTACTGGTGAGTTTCAAAGGCTGAGGAAAGGCAGTGAGGGTATGGATGAGTACTTAAGAACGGCTAAAACCATTGCTGATAACCTTGAGCTGGCTGGAAGGAAGGTGACTGTACCTGAACTTGTATCTCAAGTCCTGACAGGATTAGGTCAGGATTATTTGTCTATCACATTACAGATGGGCAACATGCCACATCTAACCTGGGAAGATGCTCAATCCTTGCTGTTGACCTATGAAAGCAAATTGGAGTATATAGAACAAGTAAAAATTAATCCAGCATTTGCTAATTACACACAAGCCTCTAGGAACCCTGAGTTTAGAAGTAACTCACCGAGTCAAAGAGGAGGCAGGTCTGGAAATTCTGGGAGAAACTCCAATCGTGGTGGTAGAGGCAGAGAAAGAGGAAGATCCTCTGGTAACCGTGTGCCTTGTCAAATTTGTGGTGGAACCAATCATTTTGCTGATAGATGCTTCAAGAGGTTTGATGAAAACTATGTTACTAACAGAAATAACATAAATGGGTCACAACAAAGAGGACAGAACAACTCATGTGCTGCTTTCGTTGCAAACCCTAGCACTGTTACAGACCCTACCTGGTATGCTGACATAGGGGCCAGCCATCATGTCACAGCTGATAGAGAGATTCTTGCAACCACATTAGAGTTTGGTGGTAAGTATGACTTGGTAGTTGGTAATGGTGAGTGTTTGAAAATTCTTCAAACTGGAACAGCAATCTTACCTGCAGTTAATGGTCAGAAGTTAGCTTTGAAAAATATTTTGCTAGTTCCAGAAATCAAGAAGAATCTGATTAGCATTTCTAAATTAACATCAGACAATCTAGTATTTGTTGAATTTCACAGAGATGGGTTTTTTGTTAAGGATCAAGCCACGAAGAAAACTTTGCTGCACGGCAGGCTCAAGGAGGGTTTGTATCAGGTTGAGACTACACTCAAGCCCACTAGCTTCACCCAACCTCCAAGCTCAAGTTCCAATTTTAATTCAGCTTTTATCATCTCAAGAAATGAGTCTAGTCCTGAGTCTTGTCCTAGAGTTTCTAAGTCCATTGAAGATGTTTTTCACCATCCATCAAAACATATCCTGTCCTTTATTATGAAGTCTTGTAATAAAAATTTCAATGCAAATAAAATTCACAACATTTGCAGCTCTTGCCAGTTGGGTAAATCACATTTGCTACCATTTAATCTATCCAAATCTTATGCTAAACATCCTCTTGAACTAATACACTCAGATGTTTGGGGGCCATCCCCAATTAGATCTACCTCTGGCTTCAAATATTATGTCATCTTTGTTGATGACTATAGTAGATTCACATGGATTTATCCTATGAAGTTGAAATCAGACACTATCCACTGTTTCAAACAATTTAAACAGTTTGTAGAGAATCAATTTGACACCCACATAAAAACTCTATAAACTGATGGTGGAGGAGAATTCAAAGCTTTACACTCCTTGATCTTAGGCTCTGGTTTCCAACTAAGGTTCTCCTGCCCCTACACATTAGCCCAAAATGGAAGGGCAGAGAGAAAACACAGACAAATAACAGAAATGGGACTCACAGAGAGAAAACACAAACAAATAACAAAAATGGGACTCACACTTCTTGCTCAAGCTAAGAATCTTTTAGTACGCCCCCTAAGTCTTCCCAATATTTAATACGTACCGGTGCTATGAGTGTAACCACGTACGCAAGTCCATAAGTGATACATAATGTTGTCTCTTTGGCTTTGAAGAAGAATGCAATGGTGCTTATAAATGATATCGCAAATACTTTTATCACCCCCGTTTTATCCCCTTCAACCACCAGTCTCACATAACAAATAAAGGAGAGCGTCATACTAGCCAACGCAATTTGTAGCAGCGTATTTCGTTCGGCATAAAGTATCATCAGCTCGTGGATTAAAGATAGACCTACATAGCAAAACGTCATATTTTGGCAACTTTGTCCTCAACCATATCAACCCCTTCAAAATAATCCAATATAGGAAGTAGAGGGGCAAGGTGTGGACAATGGAAACTTCTATCAATGAAAAGATGACCAAAACAATGTAGATTGATTTAATCACGGGAAACCAGTGTCGCGTCATAGCATCCGTAATCAATAGAACTACACAAATAAGATGAAACATCGAAGGCAGAGATAACCACATGTAATATCTGATTTCTCCTCTCATGGTGTCAGTAAGCCTAATTCAAGTCAAAACAATTATATTAGAAAAACACCAAAGAAAAAATCACCGGATGCATAACTATATGTTACTAATTGGTGTCATTATCAGAGTTAGTTAAGCATTACCATGTACATAAATTGTAGTGGAAAAAAAAAAGAAAAATTATAAGCATGAATGTTAGAAGTGAAATATGAACAAGATAACATAAGATAAAATGAAATTCCATCCATCACTTTCATGTCTGTATCTAATTACCTATAATGAGAATTCTGAAGCTTCATTAGAATATATGTAGACTAACTACAGGTAATCCATCCAGAGAGAACAAAATTAAGCTAAGAAAAGAATAATAAATATTGTAGGACGTTTTTTCTTATATTGTAGGACTAATATATAGCAGCAAGGTTCTTTGAAATATCAATCTACAAGGGAGAAATTGTTGCCCCTATCGACGTCTTTTCTTATATTGTAGGACTATTATTCTTGACCCAACTAAACTTTAATGGAATCTCAACTGTTAATACGATGGTATTAGAGGTTGTTAATCTTAATTAATGAACTATTTCAATCCTTTGAAGTTGTCATGGCTAGGGTGATACCATCTTTTATTTTTTTTTTCTTGAAGATAGTGGTAGACTCGGATGCGACTGGACTTTTGCAAATTTTTATTGTGGTATTTCTTGAAGAATTTGCATACTTAAAAAAGAGAGATGGATCTTTAGTTGTTGTCTATTTAGTCTCTTTTGCATTTACCTTCTGTGCAAAGATATATATTTTCTCAATTTTTTCCTTTTTAAATATGGCTACGTATATACGTGTCCATTGTAATTTGTTATTGTATTGAGACCGGTATTGAGTCTTCCACCAAATCTTGGTGGAATAGTGGAAAGTTTGGACAAAATAATATAACTTCAAAAAATACACAAAAAAAATATAAAAAATGAATGAATAAAGAATAAGACAAGATTTTTGTTGCTGTTGTTAGGCTGCCACCTGATTGGCCCAAATCGAGAGAGGTGTTGTTGCTGGGCTAACTAACATTGGATCCAACTAGATGATGGGCCTCGCGGGTCAAAGATTTTTTTACTCTCTTTGCTTCAAATCGTGACACATGGTGCATCCTCCTCCGTTGGATCGAGCTGACCCTTATGCTGCCCTATTTACTTAAATGTTGCCTCATTTGGTATTCTTGGAGAGGGTGTTTGTCTTATAGGAAAAAAGTTTTTCTCAGATTAGGCTTTTTTCGTGTATTGCTCCGATTTACAGATCTTACCATAATTTTTGTCTTCTTTGTGAGGATTTGTGAGAGATAGATTCTTAGTGAGTTTCTATCTTTGGAGAGGGTGATTATCTGTAATAACTGGTGTAATATCTACCGATTTGGGTTCTCGATTGGAATGGAATGGAGTATCCTATTGGTGGATGCTCAAAGAGGGATGTAGGCGTTAGAAGTGGTCGCCAAACCTCCTGACTTCGGTCTAGATTTTTGTTTTTCTTGTTTTTCCTTTCGATCTTTTTTCTACTATGTTCGACTTGTTCTTGGGTTCCAACAGTTGCCTTAAGGGATATATATGGTTGGGAGACTTCACTCCAAGGATCTGTGACCTCATCGGAGAAACTCCGTCAGGGAATGCTACGGCTCATGTATAGTTACACTTGGGAGACTTCTTTACAAGGATCTAAAGTCACCATAGCACTATTGTGAATTTTCATTGTTGCATTTTCTAGAGAATCTGTGTACTATGTAAAAAATAGAGATAGATCTTTAGTTGACTGTCTATTTAGTTGCTTCTACATTATAGGTAGCTGCCATGAGAGATCTTACCTTTATGACATGCAAAAACAAAGAATAGTATTTCTAGAAGTGGTATCTCACATAACTAGCGACATTGGACGTAGCCACCTCAACATGTTGATGGGGGTAATCTAGTGGGTCTTCTATGTCCGTCACTATAATAGGTGCAAAAATGCACTTCCATCCTTTTAGAGGTGTTGCAAGCTCACATTTCTCCCATACCTATTTTAAGATAAAATCACAATATTAGATATCAAATTATTTAATTAATTTTTGTATCAGTTGAGAGCATGTTATACGTACCAAGGTAGCGATGCAAACTACACGCGATAATGAGTAGAAATATGCTGTAGTAGCATACTTATCCAAAGCGAAGTTAAGAATTATGTTTATAAATTCCAATGCAAACATCTTGATCAGTCCGATCTTATCATCTTTGACAATGACTTTAAGATAGCAAAGAAAAGAGTTGGACAACAAAGCTAATGCAATCTATAGCATGGGACTTTGATCACTGTACATTACCACGAGTGCATGCACACCAGCTGTAAGTATGTGTCCCAAAGAATGGCATTTTGATTATTCTTTGTGCAGCCATAACAAGACTTTCACTATAGTCCAATAAAGAAGGTACAAAGGCCATGTCCACAGAACGCCAGTTTCGACGCATACAAGAACCATTAGAGCAATATATGTCAGTTTGTAAACTGACAACCAATGCCATGTGACAAAAGTTGTGATGAATAGACTCAGAAAACTGGTGTAGAACAAAAGTGAAAGAAGTATCCAAACGTTGTATCTTGTTAAACCAGCCATGGTTTTAAAAAACCTAAATCAAGTAATTAAAAATAATTACATTAGAAAAAAATAAAAATCACAAGTGAAGCATCTTGAGAGCTACACATTACAACTTCCAAAAAAATAGTGTTTCCTTATTTCTACTAAAAAATGGTTTTTACTATCAAGTGAAAGTGAAGTTAGAATTATAACCCAATTTGACATTAAAATTTTAAATAGATAAAAATCATCAAATTAGCTAGTATAAAGGGTGATTTAAAATGGTATTGGGTAAAAATAATTTCATTCGAGTAAATTTTCAACCCAATTTGACATAGAAGACTAAAGTGCAAAAGACTAAAAGTAGACACAATGGTAAAAAATTTTTGAAGCCGGTGAGCAGAAAACGGTGTTAGCAAAGCACCTATTTTAGTTGGGAAAGAGTCACCCGCTTTGGTGACTTTAGACCGTTGGAGCGAAGTCTCCCAAGTATAACTGTGCGGGGCTCACAACATTCCCTAGGGAGTTTCTCTAGAGGTGTCACAGATCCCTTGTGCAAAGTCTCCCAGCCATATATCTCCCTCAAGTCTACAAAATACACTTTTATTCTTTCTTCTTTCGTTTTTCTATTTTTGTGTTTTTTGAAGTTTTAGTCTTTTATGCAAATTTTGTGTTTTTTTCCTCTTTTTGTTTTCTCAATAACAAATTATATTTATTGTATTGTTGTATTGTCTCAATTTTAGTGTATATGGTCCAAGAACCGCCACCTTTTGTCTATATATATATTAACGAGTTTTAGGTGATAGTTCTTGGGTAAAATCGCCACCCGTTATTGAAGAAAAGGTGGCGGTTCTTGCCAAGAACCGCCAACCTTTTAATTTTTTTTTAATTGAATTTTGGGTGGCGGTTCTTACCAAACAATCGTCACTGTTTTCTTTGGGTGACGTTTTCCTATAGAATCACCATCCATTAAACGACACCTAATATCACTTGTATACTAGCGAATTATGAATTTTCACCAAGAATCTTAAGACAATAATTCGTACTCTGATTCGACAAAGTCTTAATTTAAAGCAATTGAGGATGTAGACTCTGAATGTGAAAACTTTGAAACCATGAGGGTAATAGGGGTTGGTTTTTAATGATTTTTAAAGGTTTTTAATGTAAAGAATGAGAGAGAATGATTGGAGTTGAATGGTGAAGATTTGTGAATGTGATGTGATATGTAGATATGATTTATTTGGATAAAGAAAGAATGAATAAAAAAGTAGTAAAAAGTGGTAAAAATTTTTTTAAAATGGTTGCCTAACACATGCATTAAGAGATAAGTTTAATGCTCGGTTCTTGCATGCAATGATATGATGGTTGATAAATAGAGATGAAAAATGAAGTATTACTCTTTTGAAACAAATGATTGAGAGCCCCTCTTTTGAAAGCATGATATTCATTTTTAATATTAATTTTTAAATTTATAAAATATGAAAGAAAGAACAAGTATTGAAATTGTTGACGTGATCTTCCTTTTTAGAAATTTTTGAATCTTCAT
This sequence comes from Jasminum sambac, assembly GCA_018223645.1. Taxonomy (NCBI): domain Eukaryota; kingdom Viridiplantae; phylum Streptophyta; class Magnoliopsida; order Lamiales; family Oleaceae; genus Jasminum; species Jasminum sambac. The sequence continues at coordinate 3,592,224 of CP073651.1, read as the reverse complement.
TTTTAGTCTAAATTAGATTCTCACTTGTGCACTGCATGCACAAATCGCTTCATAATGTGCTCACTAAGATAGTTAAATGTATTCATCAGTTTTAGCATATGTCAAATAATAGAAAGGACCCTATGATTGTGTACCGTTTTTCATTTTTATTTTTAAAATTTTTTTCCCTTTCTTTTAATTTGGTAAGACTCGGCCCCTAACCGATGATAAATAGAGAAAGAATTTTATTTTTCTTTTCCTAATGGAAGACGTCTAAGGAGGACGATGCAATGATTTGCAGTTAGTTTTCATTTAAAATACAGTATGCTAGTTAGAGAGTGTGATTTGTAACTAACGAAATTATAGTGAATGAGGTTGTTCATTAGGCATGATCACACAAGCTTGGCTTAAAAATTCAACATTGGAAAGCAAGCTAGGGTTAAAAAAAAAAAAAAAGATTATGTCATTTTGGTAATCATCAACGGCTCCAGATATAGGCGATCATCGAGGGCTCAAAAAAGATCTAGAAAGTATAATTTTTTGTTTTAAATATAAAAGGTTCACAAATTTAAAATTAACATCTCAAATAATGTTTGACTTAAAGCCCCAACAATCTTGGTGCACTTTTTCTAATTTAATACAATAATTCAGCACACGATTCATGTAAAAATTCATAATATGCAATACTGCGTAGTCTGCGTTGTACATGAATTACGCATATAATTATATATTTTTACACTAATTAAACTAATAAATTACTTGAAGGGCCGGCCGCTATTGATTACCACGATTTATTTAGCATAAAGAGATCCAAAATTTTGAGTGGTACTGTCGTAGTTCAATTAAATGATTCCCTATTACTTCTAACCGTAGAGGAATGAAAAATAATAATAAATAAATAAATTTTAAATTCAACTCGACTCGCAATGCAACCATATTGTACAGATCTTGTTTTAATTATTAAGGTTAACTTTTAATTATTTTATTTATTTTTATACTTTAGATAGTTTATTTATATGTGAACATTTCATCTGAAGTGTCTATGAATTTATTTTTATGTAAGATAATTGTATAGGTCAAAAGATGATTACATTAATTGTTGAGAAAACAAAAACATGGGTTTAATTCTATGCTTCTACAAAAATTTAAGAACCATATTTTAAAAATATTGTCATTTCAAGTTATTTACAAAACTCAGGTGGTTGAGTCAATTACGTACAAAAATTACAGAAATTAGCTTAGGGATCTAATTTTAGGGTTTAACTGTGCAATTGAATTCGCCCCACTATTATATACGTTTACGTAAATATATGTGGGCACTAGATCGGGAACATATGCGTGTATAATGGATTCAATTACACATATGTAATGAGTTTCATTACTCATCTATTATGATGGACATTGCACTGTAATGTCCATTACAATTGATATGTAATGGGTTTCACTACAAAAATTAGGTGATCGCGATTTGGGATGTAGTTTAGTCTGTTCAGTCACAATCATTGAATCGGGTCTTGGTCACAATCTTGATTCTATTATATATATGTAATATTGCGATCACCTAATTTTGGTAGATAAATTAAAAAAACACACCAAATTTTTAAATTTTAAACATTAAAAGTCATTTTTTCTATGTTTATGTGTTAAATATATATGATTGATGCCAAGTTATATGGCATATCATAAACAAATAACACGTATAGTATTACTGTTACTACCAATATATATATAATTTACTTAATTGTTAACATTCCCAAATTTTAATTATTGATTTGTCATGTATTAATTTAATTTTACAAGGATATCAGCTTTTATAAATAGGATACCAAATTGCCCTTGGTGATATAACGACTTCATTGTTATTATATTTTTGTCTACAACGATTTCGTATTCTTCTTCTATTAAATCAAATATTCAATTATACTTGTTCTTATCGATATAATTTTTACTCCAACAATCGTATAATATAACGACAATGAAGTCGTTATAAAAAATTGTAAGTTGCGGAATATAACGATCTTGAAGTTGTTGCAATTGGTATTTTTGTCATATCGTTCTAAAAAACTTGATATATCTATAAATTATAATTATGATTGATTATTTTGTAATTTAAATTGAAAACATTGACTATTTAGTAATTTTTTCTATATGGTATAAATGTAAAAGAGTCAAGGCCGGCCCTTTTTTCACCATTCACATTTCGTCATAGGGAGATATACTTTGATTGGGAGTGTTTGCATATAACTTTAAATATATTTTTATGAGTAGCAAGAGAGAGAATATGTGGAGTCGGATGATGCAAATTTAATAATATAATAAATGGATCCCATGAGGTATGTGGGTGTAACTTGTTTGGCCAAATTTAAAAGTTAAAAAGTAGGAGAAAGAATGAATAAATAGACGAATGCCAACATAAATTATCATGTTAGATTTTTTTCCCCTTCCCATTTTTCTCTTTTTCTTTGTTAACCGAAACAAGGTTGAATACCAATTGTTGCTTCAAAAACATCTTTTTTTAGCGTTGTCGATATTGGATTAGAGTAACGCATTTAAATAACATTTACCTTTTTTTTTCGCTCTACTCTCTTGGCCTTTACGAAATGATATAGAGTCACGACATCAACTAATAAATAACATTTACATTTTTTTCTCTATTTGATTTTTTGAAATTATATAGAGCGTCAACTAACATGCAACGTTTAATGTTTATATAGAATTTTCATTTAGTAGATTTATTAAACTATTTTTGTTTTATTGTCAATTACCGTAATCGATCATAACATTGAAGAATAAAGTATTTCACATCACCAATAAATATCAAAGGAGTAACCCATGTGTTTTTGCATGTAATATATTATACAATTTTCTCATTATTCGATCCCATTGACGAAACACGGATAATGGGGTGGTCGTCACATTAGTGACATACACTTTGATTTGAAATAATATTATTTTCAAAAGACGGTCAAAAATATCAAATTAGTAGAATTTTTCACTACTTCTAAGTTCTAACCCTCGAGGAGAAAAAGCATGAATTCTCAACTTAAATATATATAAAAAAATTTTGAAGGTAAATATATATGAAATTAAAGTCAACAAGATATACGTAATTTTATAGTCCATTTGATTTTTTTTTTCCATATATATACTTGTTAGGCATGGGCACGGGTCGGGTTGGGTCAAAGAACCCAAACAGAGACTTTTTGATTTCACCAACATGAAACCGAACTGACTTGATATGGCTTTTGTTGGGTTCAAAAACTTACCCGACACCCTTGGTTCAGGTGTCTTTTCTTGGGTTTTTACACAAATTTATTATTTTTATGTTTATTTTTTAATTTTATTTTTCTAGACCGATTGTGATATCCCAATCTGAAACCGACCCGACAACACTCTCAAACCGACACAATCTGATTAGGTTGGGTTCTATTCGTCAGTCCTCAATTTCGGTGCCTAGACCTATTATCCGCCCATTTCCAAAAACATCAACGAAGAATTGGAAAAGAAAGCAGAAAAAGGAAAAATAATTCAAATACAATATAATATAATATAATAATAATAATAAAAGGACGAAAAGTTTCTCATGAAGACTTGTATAACATTTATTTTATCGTCAATGTCGATCGGCAAAAACGGAGGACTACTCAACAAGAAACACTAGAAATTGATATGTGAGAGATAGTCTTATTACAAACTACACGTGGTACCGTACAAAACATTTTACATGGAAAATGGTCTTCGACAAAGGTTGTCATCTATTCCCTGTCTTATCTTAGTGGTCAGTGAAATGCTTGATTAGATCATTGATGAAGCTATTTCATTGGGAGAATTCAAATGGGATAAAAGTGGGGGTTCATAGTGTCTCTCATCATCAGTTTGTGGATGATACACTATTAATAATATGAGTGGTCTGAAAATAAGATTCTACAATTTATGCTAATTTTAAAGTATTTTCAACTATAAAATTTCATAATGTTATGTTCTTATCACTCTTTCAATTACCCATGTGATTATTACATTACATGTTAAAGCCATCATGGGCACAAATATATTAAATAATTATAATCAAGATGTAAATCTCCGGGGGAGGGGCGGTGCCCGGTGTGGGCACGGTGTTCAGTAAGGGGGCGTGATAGTGAAACTTCATGATCAACATGAAGTAAATCTCTTTTGGCAATAGGGGGGGCGAGATGCCCTACGGAAATACCTTCGGTGTTGCTCGACTCCGCAACGAGGGTGAATCAATTGTGAAGGCTAATTAACATCAGTTCCTTGGAGTCGGCATCGGGTCAGTATGTATGGCTCTCGTGTTGCTTCAGATTTATGGCTTGTATTGCAATTAATGTGCCCGATTGGGAATCCTCGACGGAAGATATACATGTCTTCTATTGACAAAGAAAAATTCACTAAGTCAAAATTGAGCAATCATAATCAGTTTCCACTACATATCCCCGTGATCACGCATACAAAAAATCAAGAATTTGACTTATGAACATAAATTTATTTCATTTTCCATGTTGTGCACCAATAGTGACTTAATGCTGCCCTCCACATGGCGTTCAAGTCAGATTAAAATGATGATGTGGACTTCAAGGTGGACCCACAACTGGTGACGTAGCGTGCAACTCACCCTAGACAGCTCATCATAACCCGTGAGGCGCCTCACCTCCCCGCATGGATTGGCCAGTTCGGTACAAGTAGCCTTGCCAAGAATCCTAAGCGCATAGGATTTCTATTCAAGGAAAGAATTCGGGTTCAATGAGGAAAGTTGCATCAACTAAATTCTACCAGATCAAGTCACATCTTCGATGAGATTTAAAAGGATCTTGGATCCAAGCGTGTACGCACACTAACAACATCGTATTAATTTTTGGGGGTTATTTTCAATTTTCGTTCTCATTCTTTGCGTTTTGAGACGATTTTATCATTATTCTCTCTCTCTCTTTTTTTTTATCTGCTAGGTTCCCGTTCTTCTGGAAACTACTAACGTTTGTCCCTAGTAATGGATTTCATCCATTTCCACCATTAATTTATCCTATTTTGTCTTTTTCTTCCATCTTAATAAGGGTAAAATTGGAATGTTATAATAATAACAAGTATTTTGTCTCCAAAGTGTAGAAATCAAATATAATATCATTTTACAAAAAATGTAAAAAACAAATTGTTGAAATATTCCCCAAAAAAATCCCAACCCAACTAAGGTGGGAAAAAGCCTTTAACACCTCTCTCAATGGTAGGAACCACATGAATAGTACATTTATAGTTAGCAAATTGACGAGGTTATAAAAAATAAGGCTGGAAAAGAATAGAGACAAGATCAATATCTGGGATTCTTTTCTGAATATGATACTAGTTAACAAATAAGGTTCCAAAAATTTAGGGCTTGTTCTTTGCAAGAACTTTTTTGAAAAGGTAAATTTACTTCATAAAATGTGTTAGATGCATAGTTGAAAATTGAAGAAAATGTATTAAAAATGCAAATAATTGTATGAATGGTTGAAAATGATGAGAGAAAAAAATTAATGGAAATTTATGAAAAAATGTGGTGAAAAGAACAAGGTCTTTGTCTCTTCCTAAACCTAAATTTGCTCCCCAGTTGGGTTCCCCAAGTTTCCGGCCGCTAGCAAGGTCGCAACCTACAAAGGGGAATCCCACATTCGTGATTGATTTCACATTTAGGGTTTCAGGCTGCAGGTGGCGGGTTGGGGTGTGGGGGTTAATTTTTTTAAAAAAAATTAGTTGTTATTTATTCAATTTTTCCCCCTATATTTTTCTAAAAATGTTATTTTATTTCATTTCTACATCTTGGAGAGTGAACTTTTTATTATTGTAACATTCCAATTTCACCTTTACTAAGGTGAAATAACAGGACAAAGTAGGGTAAGTAAACGGTGGAAATGGGTGAAATTCGTTACTAGCGATAAATGTTGTGTATTTTCCAAAAGAATGAGAACTTAGTAGGTTAAAAAAACTGAATAGAGATAAAATCGCATCCAAACATTAAAAAAAAAGGATGAAAAGTGAAAATAACCAAATTTTTTCAAAAGATGGCCAAAACTATATCTAATGAGAAAATTCATGAATTATCATTATAAACATGAAATTAAAGTAAATACAATAAGAGCTAATAAGGTCTTGTCTGTTGGTTAGGAGAATAAAGGTTGAGTTGAGAACTAGAATTCTCGAGTTTGAATCCCAACAATAGTGTGTTGTACATGTTGTGTGGCTTTAGTTGCCTTCAGAGAGCGACCTTCGTAGCAGTTGGAGTTGTAATAGTAGTGCATCTATAGTTTTTCTGTCTGCAAGATGGTTATAGACCCCCCTTAGTAGAGTTTGAATTTGTATCGTTGCACTTAAATATGGATTTGATGTAATTTCTACCTTGATGTTTCTTTTTGTTGCCATATATATTAATATATACCCATTTCCAAAAGCATTAACAAAGAATGAAAAAAAAAAAAAAGGAGAACGAGGGAAAAGAAAAACAGTTCAAATGTAATTATTAATAAACAAAAAAACAAAACGTGCTGCTCATGAAGACCACTTGGCAAAAGTTACTCAAGGATAGAGGACCAAATGTAATATTTGGTGTTACAAAAATTGAGGACCACTTGACAATGAACACGAGAATTTGATACGTGAGTGAATCATCTATATATTTTTATTGACTATTAATCATTAATTATGTGTATTGTCCTCATCAAAATTATTTGGGGATATATTCATTCATGTGGACATATTTACCGGGTTCTTAATTTGTGAATTAGGTTTGGCTATTGAAAAAAGTGTAAAAATTTTCTCATAGTCGTTGAAATCTCGGTAGAATTATTGTTGATTAATTTAGTTTGGAAACTTTTACCGTCGATCTAGCTAGTTACTGTTCTATTTTCAATTGCTTGCATATGTTGTCCGTTTTTGTTTTCTTACGTCCCTAATTCGAAAATTCAAATTTATGGTAGAAATTTTATTGATTTCGAAAAAGTATTAGGAGAAGGAGGAGATAAAATCCAATCACTCCTACATGTTTGCTTGGTTGATAATTTTTGGAAGGTGCATGCAATTAGAATGTAGCCAAAACTTGTAAGAAAATAATTAAAAAAAAAAACCCTGATGCGACATGATCAGTCACTACGTACTTATCAATAATAATAATAATAATAATAATAATAATAATAATAATAATACATTCAATCAAAAAAACAAAAAAAAAAAAAAAAGGTCAACGATCTTCCCCGCACGCCACAATTCGTGCTTATTTGACGACTAGTGACCGAACCCGCGACCGACATGTGCAAGAACGAATTCTCAGTCCATTAACATGTTGGATAGTGACACAGCGTTGTGAAGACTATATATTGTAGATCTTTTTTTTTCTTCTTTTTTTTTTAAATATATTTTTTATGGGTATACGAAAGTCGAAATACACATTCCAAAAAAAAAAAATACAATTGGCAATAATAAAATGTAAAAGCAGTAAACCGGTGAATGATGCTGCAATTTTGATGACTTCGCCTTGTATTTCCAATATTTATCCCAAATCTAGTCAAGGATAAAAGCAGTAAGTGGACAAAAATTGAAAAATAAAATGCCAGAAATGATCTGTTGCCAACTTTGTTGGCAACATATCATACCAAAGATGGGGGGCTCCTACAGCCTCCATCATCAGGGGACAGTTATGTATTATTCATCTCATTTAACGTAAATTTCAATTTTTTTAAAAAAATTTTGGCCTCGACGCGTGGCCTCACGCTATGTCACCCTATTAGGCTACGCTGCCAACAGGGAATGTCATCGTTTAATAAAATACATTGTAATTATAGTTAATAAAATCTTATGAGCCGATGGGAAAAAGATCCATGGAAGAAAAGTTGAAGCCTTTCGACTATATGAACGACGGTCCATCATAAGTTGCACGAAAATGACCCACAATGCATCAAATTTGGTTTTCTGGATATATATATATACATATATATATATATATATATATATATATATATATCGGATGAGTATGTTTACTTCTTAATTTAAAAATAGCTTAAATGTTGTCCTCCAGTTTGGAGACATGAATAGTAACTACAAAAGTGACATTTATATAATAAAAAAAAATAAGTAGGGAAAATGCTAGCTTCTGGTATTCTAAATTTTATTCTTTTAGGAGTGGGTGGGGGGTGGGGTAGGGACTACTAATTGATTTTGTCAACTATATATGATCAGTTCATTCATACATAGAGAATTACGTTATTCACTTAATGAACAATGATTCTTTTATTACATTTAAGTGATGAATATTATTTATTGATTAGGAATATTGACTCTTTGGTATTCGTCCATTCGAGAATGCTAAAGATTTTTCCAGAGTTTAATTTGAAGTTCAATTGCTCTGCTCTTTTTTATAATCAGTTTCAACCACACACGTAGATCGTGCATACGTATTTTACTTTTTATTTGAATTCAAAAAGTTTTGTTTATACATGGACTAAAAATCTATAAATAGTCCAAACAAAATATAAAGAAAACTATCCCTCAAAACAAAATGAACGCTTCAAGCATTGCTATGCCTTCATTAACAATTCTCACTTTTCTCTTCTTTTTCTCATTTTCTTCAGCCATTAATTCCTCTCGAAACCCTGAAAATTTCGTCCGATGTCTACAATCCAAGGGCTCAAATTCAATCTCACAAACCATCGACACACCAAAAAACTCATCATACACATCCACTTTCTTGTTCTCCATACAAAACCAGCGCTTCATATCACCTTCCATGCCAAAGCCAGTAGCAATCATCACCCCATTAAATGAGTTCCATATTCAAACAGCAATTTCTTGCTCCAAAATCCATGGCCTACAAATTAGGGTTCGTTCGGGAGGCCACGATTACGAGGGCCTTTCTTATCTTTCCCCAATCCCATTTGTCATCATTGACTTGAGAAACCTTGACTCGATCGAAATCAACGTTGAAAATCGAACATCATGGGTTCAAGCAGGGGTACTTCTTGGTGCATTCTCTTACACCATTGCACAAAAAAACCCTAATCTTGCAATTCCAGTTGGTCTTTGTCCCACAGTGGGTGTGAGTGGACACTTCAGTGGAGGCGGCTATGGTACCTTGTTAAGAAAATATGGCCTTGCTGCTGACAATATCATTGATGCAATAATAGTTGATGTTAATGGTAAAATTCGTGATAGAAAATCAATGGGAGAGGATCTTTTTTGGGCCATACGAGGTGGTGGTGCTGCCAGTTTCGGGGTGGTCGCCGCCTGGAAGATCAACCTAGTTGAAGTCCCTAGTGTTGTAACTGTTTTCACCATTAACAAAACCTTGGAACAAAACGCAACAGACCTTGTTCATCAATGGCAGTCTATCGCACACAAATTCGACGAAAATTTGTTTGTAAGGATCCTTATGACGCGTGTTAATTTGGGTCGAGAAAGAAAAAGATTTTCCGTCCAAGCTTCGTTTAATTCCATCTTTCTTGGAAGTATTGAAAAGCTACTTCCATTGATGCAAGAAAGCTTCCCTGAATTAGGGTTGAGAAAACAAGATTGCCTGGAAAGAAAGTGGATTGAAGCAGTTCTCTATTTTTCTGATCTCCCAAGTGGATCAACACTTCAAGATTTAACCAATAGGAACCCTAATCCAAGAACTTATTACAAAGCGAAATCAGATTATGTGAAAGAACCAGTTCCCAAACACGCCCTAGAAGGGTTATGGAAATTTTTTCAAGAAGATGAAGCTGAACGAGCCCAGCTTATTTTCGCTCCATATGGTGGAAGAATGAGCAAAATTTCATCGTCCGAAATTCCTTTTCCGCATAGAGCTGGAAATCTGTATGAAATACAGCATTTGGCATATTGGGATAAAGAAGGAAATCAAGAATCAGAGAGGTATATAAATTGGATCAGAAGATTGTATAAGTATATGACACCGTATGTTTCGAAGAATCCTAGGTCTTCATATTTGAATTATAGGGATCTTGATTTGGGAGTTAACAATGTTAATGGACACACAAGCTATGAACAAGCAAGTTCTTGGGGGATTTCATATTTCGGGGACAATTTTAAGAGATTGGTTGATGTGAAAACAAAGGTTGATCCTGGAAATTTCTTCAGAAATGAACAGAGTATTCCTGTGTTGACATCCTAAGTAGAGAAACCATACATAGAGGTCGTCTTTTTATTAATTAATCTCTGTAATAAATATTCATGGACCATGGTGCTTGTGTTATAGGAGTACTGTTATTGTATCAATATGCCATATTGAAGGCTTATAGTATATATATTATTATTTCAATATATTTTATCATCAATTTAGAGATAAGCACGAGTGTATTGTGTACTTGTGTATACACATTTTCGTAATGGTGTTGAAATAAATAGCATTATTTTGACAAATTGATCTATTATTTTGAATCTTATTTCATTGGTTGCGCGGCTACTCTCAGGAGAAGCATGCACACGCGATGATGTGGTACCCTCACATGGTGCCACGTTATCCAATTTTTTTTTTAGTATTTATGTTATGTCAGATAAATAATACATAATTGTCCCTTGATGGGAGAGATGGGCGATATGGCCCCCACGAATTTTTTTATCTGCATGTGCACAAGTCCCCTACACAGACATTGTGCACGGGAAGCAGACGTGTCATTGGTTGTCCCATTTATGAAGATATATTACATACACAACTAAGTATATAATTTAATATAACTTAACTTTACTCAATAAAATTAATGTCAATGAAACAGATTTCAAGATTGCTCAGTTGAATTCTATTTTAACACCCCTTTTTTATGAGGGTGTCAGCGGATGAGTTTTAATGTATTTTTATAAGTAGGAAGAGAGAGAATGAGTGGAATTGGATGGTGGAGATTTAATGAGTGAAGAAATATATGGATGTGATTTATTTGACCAAATTTGAAATTTGAAAAAAATACATTAAAATACATTTTGTTTTGTTTGCTTAACAGGCCTATATCACGACATTTTGTCGTGGCTATTGATTGCCCTAGCTAGGAAATAGCCACAAAAGTTCGTGTTGTCCCAATTTGTGGTTGCTATAAGTTTCAATTTCCGTAATGTTCGCTAATAAAGTTGAAATAGTATAATTTCTCGGGTCTTCCTCATTCAGGTCCAAAAGTCAGGTATTCAACGAAAATGCCCATATATATTTAATGAAAATACAACATATATATATACATGGATTTTGTTAGATCTCCACACACTCTTGTGTGCGGAGATGTCCACTCATTAATAAGGGGTGTGGGCTCCCCTCCCCCACTTTCAGAGGGAATAATATAATCATTTATCACATCCATTTATTAGGGTGCAGAGGTCTTCATACAAAAAAGTGTGTGGAGACCAAGAATAATCCTATATACATACATTTTGTTTTTGAAGTTATTAAAAAAAAAAACCCCATATATATTTTGTTTGGTATACATCGATCTGTATGCCGAGGAAAACCGGCTAATATCTTGTTTCTTTTTCCTTTTTCCTTTTAAAAAAAGTTTATTTTAACTAGTATTCGTAGGAACATTAACCAAACCAAAACACACATCTACTTCAATATGAACTGTTTGCCTGCCAAAACTGCAATCCAGAAGCTCATTCAGTATCGTTAGCATCTTCTAATCAATCCAAGACGCGTCCACCATCTTCCCCATGAAGCTGTATCTATCCGCAGCTTCATCAATCTAAAACACAAGACATTCATAGTTGAGTTTCTCAATAATAATAATAATAATAATAATAATAATAATAATAATAAAGCACGAATCTACTTATGGTATACCAAGTACTTGGTAATTCTAGCCGCTAAATATGAGTCAGTCACCTAGTAAAACTAAGGCAAGGTTTACTACATATGTGATCCTAGGTGCAGACAGTGAGTTATGCTTGGCCTAGTACTAAGTACAGTAGACTAATCCCAAGATCGAAAGTCGAAGTCAAAGAATTAAGAAAGATACCAATTTCTGCGTAGGGCGTCCACAACAATGACCCGCCTTTCGTTCTATTCGACCAACTATTGGGTTCATTTGAGGACTTCTCTCCAAGCTTGTGCATAGAATATGCTGCATGGTCTACATAATGGAAAGAAAACAATTTAACAAGATGTTCAATGAGTGATATTCGCATAATCATCAGTCTGTTTTCCCAAAAAAAATATATATATTTTCTTTCATTCAAATTCAAACAAGCCAATGCTCGGTTACTGTGATCTAACTACAACTCTATATGCTCGTTTCGACAAGAATGATTGAATACTCACTGCCAGTAACTTCAATGAGTGCAGTGGTACAACCCGGTCGTCATGATCAGCTGTTAGTAACATGGTGGATGGATACTGAATGGCCTTATCAGCAGATTCTTCCCATGGTCTCTTGACATTATGCAGGGGTGAGTACCTAGGGGAGGGGGAAAAATTAATAATTGTAATAATAAAATTACACTTAATACATGCAAAATTAAAGAAACACACTGCAGTGATCACACACACACACACACAAAAGTCACTGCATACAGAAATTACAAATTTAGAACTCACTTGATTAGCCACTGAAACTCTTCCTCATTATCTGCACAGCCAAAGTCGGAGGTCCATGCATGGCCTGGTGTGAAAGAATGAAGTGAAAAACAACAAACAGAAAGCAATAAAGAAGAAGTAACCTTTACACTTTCTTACCTATTGTGAACTCGTGGAACCTCAGCATGTCCATAACACCAACATGAGCAAGGGCACAGCCGAAGAGATCAGGTCTCTGATATGACAAATTTTTGAATCTTAAATAAACAAATTACACAAGAAAATGGATAATTGTAATGTAAAAAGATGGAATTGAATGACTACTTGATTGATGCAAGCCCCGACAAGAAGCCCGCCATTGCTTCCACCTTCAATACACAACTTTTTGGGCTGGGTATAACCAGCAGAGACGAGATATTCAGCTGCAGAAATGAAGTCATCAAAGCAATTCTGCTTTTTACCAAGAGCACCTGATTTATGCCATTCTTCTCCATATTCTCCACCACCGCGAATATTTGCTGTGCAGAAGACAGTGTCTAGATGTCTAGCAATCACAATGCGGTTTACAGAAAAACATGGTGTAAGACTCACACTAAATCCACCATATCCATACAGTAAACAAGGATGAGAGTTATCCAGGCAAATGTCCTTTCTTGCGACTATAAACATCGGTATACAGGTTCCGTCTTTACTAGGCACAAAAACCTGCAAGACGAAAACTGTATCTTCAGATTAAATAGTGGTGGGGACTGCAAGACGTGTGCATAACAATGAATAGTGATCAAAGTCTTGTGATATGTGGTTAATTTTAGAGTTTGACTTTGACTCCGTAGCATAGAAGTTAATTTTAGGTAAAAGAAAGGTAAAACGAACATAAGCAAAATACCTGATTAACTTCAAATCCCGTCCGATCAAATCCAGGGACAATAATTTCACGAAATGTCCTCAAATCTGGGACCTTGGCTTCTAGGTTACATAAATATATAATACCGGGTATAAGGAAGCTTGTAAACCCAATGAAGAATATATTGTCCTTGCGTCGACCAGAAATACTAGTTACAGTTCCAATTTCAATTTGTAGATGATGCAAAAGTTGACCTGTTTCCAAGGCCCTTAACTGCAAAACATTCTTTACGTCACTCAAATAATTCACAACAATTTGGTCACTGTTGATGGCCACAGCCGATTCAAGCACGTCGTTCTCGTTTTCATCAAGTACTTCAGTCCACAAGGTGGGATCATTCAGATCAATTCGGACAAGCTTGTACTTTGGAGCATTGTTATTAGTCCGAAATGTGAAAACAGTGTCGTTATTTGCAACATAGTCGTAAGAAGCGTCGAAAGTGTCAACAAGCTTGACAAAGGGAAGGAGTTCTTTTTTCCCTTTATAACCTTCAAGCCCTTTAGACAGTGCTGATAGGTCACAATAATAGATTTTGTTGGCGGGATCACAGTTTTCAAAGGTGTATAAGAGAACATACTGCAGATTCAAAATGAAAACAGAAATAAGTGTAGCAGAGATATAAAACAAAAGAAAATTTAACAAAAGACATGTTCGATTATCAGCAAGAATTTAGTACCTTTCCATCTTCAGTCACTGATGCAGAGCGAGTATGTTTAGGATTGTTTGGATGATTCCAACATAAGATATCTTCAGACTGATCTGTTCCTAACAAATGATAATAGAGATCATGGTGTAGATTAACACTGGTCTCTGTCCTAGGATCCAAATTTGCTCCATCCCTAAAGAAACCATCCAAGATGAACTCAAATTAAGGACGAATCTTTTCAAGAGCACAATTGCAATCTTCCAAGATAAAAAAGCTCATTAACATTTTCTTTAATCTCAATCAAAATATATGATACAAAGTCATATGGGCTATTGGCCTATTGCTAAGATCCATTGCTTACTTTGGAGCAGGGTAACGGCTATAGAAAAAACCTTTGCTATCGTGTGTCCAACTAATACTTGAAAACTTCACCTGAAACAAACAACAATACATATCGTAAGTACTTGCGAACCAATCATGAAGCTAATTGATACAACAGTGTATGTATAAATACTCTGCCCATGTTTGGCTAAGGTGAAAGAGTAAAAGCAATTAAAACTAGCTTTTAAGTAACTTCTGTTCAAGCATGCTTATGACAAAAAGGAAGCAACTTTTTACTGCTGTCATATAAGTGCTTTTACATAGCTTGCTGACAATCATCCAATACACAAACATTACCCATGAAAGAGCATCAGGCTCAGCACCCTTATCTATAATACGCATAACTTTGATAGTAACCCAATCACTTCCGCTTGAACTAATCCCGTAAGCCAAATATTTTGCATCCTCACTAACTGAACACAGACTCAAAGCCACAGTGCCATCCTTGCTTAGTGTATTTGGATCCAGCAAAATCTCTGGTTTTCCATCCAAAGCATCCTATAACATATCATATTAAATGTGAAATGGATAGTTAAGCAATTATATAACTTCGCTTAATTTTCAAAAACTGAAAAAAGGGAATCTTGACAAGGACCTGAACATATAGGACTTTTTGCGGTTGTAAACCGGTGTTATGGAAGTAAAAGAACTTGTCACCAGCCCTGAATGGAGTGTTATACTTGGGAAAATCAAACATTTCAGTAAGCTTTTCTTGGAGCTTTTCTCTTATTTCACAGGTTTTAAGCACGAAATTTGTTAATTCCACCTGCTTTTCTACAAATTCCCTTGTCTCTTCTGAATCTGGATCCTCAAGCCTAATCACATTAATTAAAAAAAACCATCAAATGAAAATTTGTAAAATCAGGACAAAAATAAGCAGAGGAAAAAGAAAATTTATTCCATCATAATTTCCAGTTATAATATCCATTTCTACAAGAATTAATTCAATTCTCAGAATCAAAGTCTCCTGAATCAACTTCCTAGTTACGAAGTACCAAGTCTACACTTCAGCATGCTATCTGAACATTGAAACAGCAAAGAATAAAAATTCTCAAGAACATACCATCTGTAAGGATCAGAAATAAGGACACCATGGTAATCATCAACAACAGATTCATCACGTCGAGCAGAAGGGTACTGAATCGGCTCATAAACAGCAGATAGAGAACCCATTACACCAATGCTTCAGAGAAAACTAGAGCAAGATCAAACGGAAGCCTTGAAACTCAAAGTCAGCTTGTGACTTGCTTGTGTTTGTGGAAATGTCTATAAGAAGACAAAACATTTTAACGTCGGACAGCGTTACAAGGCGGTGGGGAGTGAAGTGGGCGCAAGAATATATGGAACGTGAAACGAAAATGGCGTTGCATGAGAACATAGTTACAGCCACGGCGGAAGGGGATTGGTGTGGAAAGGTTGAGGAGCAGGGGAGTTGGTAAAAAAATGTCGCCATTTTGTGTGCCAAATGATGCCATGATTTGGGAATTGACAAATAAAGTACTTTATTGGGTATCTTCTTACCGTTGAATTAGGAATTTAGATACCTGTCAATTTTGGACCAGCCCCATCAGACACCGTGGATTCCCATATGTGTGGAAAAATTCTAGATATACAAATTTCTAGGAAAAAAAATTTATGATGCCCCCATTTGCCATTTGGGCATATAATCAACCGTCAATATAGATATGAAATTTACTATAGACTCTATACCGATAAAGACCATTAGGTATATATCCAAGTTGGTACCATAACAAAATCTTACTTTATCTTTCAACTGACATTTGTAAGTAATATTGTGAGGTGTAATTATTTATTACTTATTGTGGCACATCGATATGCTTATCATATTACCAATTTCATCATCCATTGAAAAGGTGCCACGTTGACCATATCAATTAAGAATATAAAATTTCAATGTGCATGTAGAATTTCTCGTATTTACTATGTTTCAATAATTTTTCTCTCTCGTTATTTTTAACTACTTAGTACTATCACTGTCCCAAAAATATAATCCACTATTTATTTTTCGTTCGTTCCAAAATATAGGCTACATTCATTTTAAAGATATAGTTAAAATATTACTTGTCTTTTATGCCCTCATTTAATATATATTTTTATTATCAAAATAGAGTAGTTGAAATAAAACATTTAATAAATGAGGGGACATATTAGGAAAATAATCTTAAATTTTATTTTTTCAATATCATTAATTGTATTTTTCTTAATCTTTGTGAAAATAGAAATTGACTATAGGTAATATATTGATTTAGATTTTTTTTTCTTTCATTTTTAATATACCTACTTTGCCCGTCAATCTGAAAACCACATTTCCAATAGTCTATATCCAACATATATACCCTAAATCAATGTCAAAACTCAATATTAAATTATTGTTCACTATTATCCTCAGCAATATAGGGTTACTAGCTGCTACCTCCCAACCCAGCGCACTTCCTATATTGTGCCATCTTGAGTGCATTTTCACATTTTGTTGCAATCAGTTACATAAATACTCAAATGTTACACCCCTAGCGTAGCACTGTTGAAAACACCCTAGACTCGATATAAGGATAGATGTAATTATGAGCAGAGAACGCTCACAACCACGATACGAAGGGTTGAACGAGACACGCAACTTATGAGCAAACGAAGGCAAGATCGAATGCATGCACGACGAAGCATGGAAGGTCTTGCGGCACTAATGAAATGACTTTGGAGTTCATGGACCAATCTAGAAAGTTAGTCGAGAAGGTAAGTTTTGAAAAAGACTATATATGAATGAGTAATAAAAGAGATTTCTAGAATATTAACGGGAGTTGCAAAGAAAGTCGGAATTCCAGAGAGTTTCACAAACTGACAAACACCAGTTTTGAGACATTAATTTTAAATCAATATTGAGTAACTATTTTAGATAGATATAAATACGTCATAGTGCAGTTTATAGGAAAATCTAAGAAATTAGTGTATAACGTCAAATCGCCGTAGTGACTAATATTTAACAAGTCGTGTTCTTCTACAAGTTTTAATATATTTTTACAAACAAATTTTGTGGGACGTACCTGTACTACATATATCTCCACCATTCAATTCCACTTATTCTCTCTCATATTCGACTTGCTGGTTTTGCTTATTCATCATTATTGTATAATAGTGCTAGCATCGAGGAATAAAATACTATTTATCTAATATGTATAATGAGTATCGAGTATCTAACATCGCATGGAGTTTGAAATTTTCAAACCCCAGATTGCCCAACCAATGCAAGAAAGGCCTCCCCGTTCTAATTCCTTAGTCTCTTCGGATTCGTCGGACTAAACTATAGCTTTGACTCTTGAACCATTGAACGTGAATCTTTAATATAATAAAATCTATTATTACGTAGAAGTTCGAACTCACAATTAACTCTGGTTCGTCGGACACTCGAACTAAACTAGCCTTTTGACTTTATTTTGAACCATTTTTAATTTTACGTAACACCCACAATTAACTATGAAGGTCTCAAATTTTTACATTTTTAATTCTTTCATAATAAATATTTTATTAGAAAAAAGAGTTTAAAATACTTAAAGTTCAATTTTTTTTTATTAAAAAAGCACAATAGATAAATGACGATATATATTAAATAATAAAAAATGATCAGAAAGCGATTATTTATTTCTACAACTTTTAAGTACATGATGACATCAAATCGAATTCATTGGGGGAAAAAACCAAAACAAAAAATGAATCATAACATATCGAATGATCTTTAAATCATCCTATTATATCATTCTTTTAATTTTATTACGTAATATCATTGCATCAAGTATATTCTTAAGAACATTTTAAGAACATATTTAAAATGAGACGAGAGAGCGACTATTCTTCAAGGAAGGATAAATAGAGTTGAACCTGCTGTTACACATGATTTTATTTGCGAATCTAAATTATATGATTGATAATCAAAATTTCATGCTACGAGTAAGGTGAAACAAATAAATATAAAAGCATTTATAGCGCACTCAGATTATGATTTATATATGAATCAATAAAAAAAAAACCTTATATTTTACATTAATTTAATAGACAGTGTAATTTAAAATTACTCTCTAATAGATTTGTATTACAATTTATTAGTTCGATGACGTGCCATTTAAATTATCGCTACACATTGTAATTGAATTAATTGAAGGTAATGACTAACGAGGAACGAAATCTCACATTGTTTGAGATATGCAAAGCAATATACTTCACAACATATATCCTTTTTTTTCTTTTTTTTTTAAAGGCGATATGTCACCTCCCACAATATATTGGGGATTTGTTTTCAGTGGACCAGGGATGATCTAGCACCCCCGGATGTGCCGTAGTTACGGTACACTCGGAGTGTTTTCCGGACTTATACGACCTTTGTTTAGCAAGGAGCCTAATATTATCCAACAAATATTGGACAGCCCATGGACCAGACTCACTCGAGTTGCAAAAGTATATAGCAGACTCTGAATCAACTTCAATCCATACCTTGTCAATCCCTTTCTCAATGCAAAGCTTCAAACCGGAGTGAATTATTTTCAAGATCATTCCTTAATGATTAGCCTGTGAAATTATTTTGATTTTTCATTAATAATGGAAGTTTAATTAACTTCAAATTTATAATCCTTGCTACCTTGCAAAAGATTTGCTTGAGCCAATCTTAATATAAGCTGATCTTTTTATTTTTATTTTTTCATATTTCATTCTTGCAAAAACAGTAAAACACTATGGTGCACACTATGGGTGTACCATAGTGTGCACCCCGGAAGGCAACATAAATTTTTTGTTCATTCTTACTCTATTACTAATACCACTATTCGAGAGAGTTATTTATCTATATATCTCTTTCTTGAATAAAATATCGACTATTGTTCCATTTACCAAAATAACCCTAGAATACCTATATATATTCCTCAACCTTTATTGCATTTTTTTTTTTTTTTGCCAAACCTTTATTGCATCTTGCACAACTAGTATCCTTAAACTTCAGGTTCAAAAAAATATTCCAAAATTTCAAAGAAAATGGCTAAATCTAATGTTTACCATCTTCATTGCCCTTTTCCTTTGCTTCCTAATTGCATCCAACAGTAATATATGTATTGGCTTCTTTAACTTTTGTACATGCAAATGATGTCGTCAAGTCAGTGTATGTTGGTAGATTTCAGACTTGTTCAGAATATCTAAATTAGCTTTTTCCTTAATACCAAATTACGTAAGTTTTTCAATATTTTGTTTTTAAGCTTTCAATATTTTGTTGTGTAAACTAATTAACAAAATGAGCAAATTATTCTGTGTTACATATTTAAGTGATTAGCTATATTACATATTTACATTATTCTATCTTTTACAAAATGAGCAAATTCTTACTCTCGCTAATTGCTATCCGCGGAAGCTCAACCTGCGGAGCACCACCCGTCCATATGCATTGACCTACATGCCTTGATGACTTATGTTGTACAATATATGCAGGTCCGCTAATGGAGCTTTGGGAGGCGACTGTCAAACCGGCATTTGAATATGTGTGATTGTCTATAGATTGAAACTTCGTTTGTTGCCGCTATCGTCGAAGGTTTTCTCTTAAATATATGAATGAAACGAACTCTTGTGTGACCCGTGTGCGTTAATAAATAAGTCTATAATTTAAAGTGTATTTGACAAATCGTAATGTGAATTAGCTTGTATTTGAAAGAATTAATCACAGAAGAAAATATATACGTTGAACCTTGTGCTTGCAGCCGACAATTCAACTTCTTTTACGTATTCAATATTGTATTGCATACTATCTAGCACAGGCTAATTGACATTGAGTGTTCTGTGTATTATTCTATAATTGTTACTATACGTATGTTATTTCATAAGATTGCCCTGTTTTAATATAATCTGTGAATGTATATGCTTTTAAAGTTGATGTTTTTCTTATCTTTAATTCTTAGTACACAGAGGTAACAAACTTTCAATTAATGTTGTCAAATTGGAACGATTAATATTGTCCTACCAAAATTAAAAGACTATAAAATCATGCAAACTGGTTCTATAATCAGCCTGTAAAATGAAAAAAATAAATATATAAAAGTTAGAAAAGTGTTCTTCTATCACTTTCTTGCGTGTCTTATTAAAAGGATTTGGATATTTGTGATTTGTGAGAGGAACAAAAGTTATTCTGCAAGACAAATGAACTTGAAAAGCAATATAAAACAGAGAATAAAATGAACTACCTCAATCCCTAGGGATTCACCAGGATGGGCACAAATGTCGTAGGTATCTCTCCATGAAGTTCGTCGAGTCGAAGGCCAACTATCGTTAATCTCGTTAGATGTGTTCGTATCCACAATGGAACATTTCCCGTTAGGCTTCTACCTCCCAAATCGACCGTTCTCAACATAGTACAATTCTTTAAAGTGATGATGGAAGTAAATGGAATATTGTCATGCAAGTTCAATGCTTCAAGTAGTTCTAGAGTGCCCAAACTGAACGGGATTTTACTTTGAAGCCAATTATTTTCAAGATTGAGACAAGCACATTGTTTGCTTGTCCAACAATCGAGGAGCTTTCCAGACAAATGATTTAATTATCTGAAAGATGAAGGATTTTTGATGTATGAGGCACCCGAAATTTAGCATATGTGAGAAATGGACACCAAACCGATAACATGTCTTTGGGGAGTTGTAGTTCAATCTAATGAAACACAAATGATGGCATTGTGCCCGAAAAGTTGTTAGAGCTCAAGTCTATGATTTGACGAAGGGTAGTTTTCGAGGACAAATCAAGCATTCTGCCACGGTCTTGGTTATGAGAGATGTTAAATGTTAGATCATTGCCTAACTTCTAATGCATTTAGGACATCCTCAACATGGATTGCCAATCCTAACTTATATCTATCATTCTTATCATTGTACTTCAAGAAGACACTCTCAAAATCAGATACATTATTTTTTTACCTTACCCTTGTCAAAGTTTTTGTCTCAAATGCGATATTTGCTAAGGACTTTCTCCACTCTGGTCCACTAAGCTAGGAATATCATTATACTTCAACCGCAACCCAATTCACACTTGCGCAGCCCAAATTGAAGACATTTCTCGTCCAACACAATCCACACCTCCATCATCTTACAACAACTAGAATTATACATCTCATTAGTTCAAAGTGTTGAGCCAAGTACTTTAACTAAGTAGCTAGCTCAAGTGACCGAAGCAGCTACCCTAAATGTCACTCAGTTGTTGTTCGTCAAATTGATCCAATAAAAGTTTTATGAGTTGGGTTATGCAAATTTGAGAAGTCTTCTCAACTTTATATTTCTCCTTCGGCACAAATGCAAACATTGCCATAATAAAAAATTTCGATAAACTCATTACATTGAAGTTATGGGAGCTAAAGTAAATAAATATGCCCCTTACACTCAGAAATAAACAATTACACTTTCATAACTCATAACCAATCAAACACCGGTAACCCCACATGAACATTAACAAAATTAAGAAAACAATATATATATATATATATATATATATATACATATATGTTCCCAATTGATGTGGTCTATTGGGATTGAGCGTGTTGGGATAGCTTAAGTGATGCAAGCCCAATCCCAATTCCCAACCCACTACATCAGCACTTGGACAAGTGATAAAAGTCTAATCTCAGCACTCCACATCAGCGCTGGGATAATTAAAATTGTCCCAATGCTTGGAACATAACATTTTCAATATATATATTAACGCACATGCACGTCACATATACCTTCACATATAAATAAGCATCAGATCAGTTCCTCTTTCTCATTCTCTTCTCAACACACTTTCCCTCATTCTTTCCTCAACATACTTTCCCTCTTTCTCTCCACTCTCTCCACCTCTTTCAACAATGGGCAAATTCCAATGCTTTTATTGTGATAAATCGTTCGATCATTCCAACAGGTTGAAAGAACACAGTGAAAAAAGTCACATGAACTTGATTGATATCGGTCCAAGATCGAGTAGCCTTTCCAATGCAATGTGAGGCTTGCAACAACTTATTCCCCTCAGAGTTTAAGATGAATGCTCACACGATGTTTTTCCCTGGGAGACGCAGTGGCACTAGATAATGAAGTTAGGGGTTGGTAAAGGGTCGACAGTTATGTAAACATTACCATAAACATAGTTTTGTGTGACCAATTTTTCTGACGGCACAATACTCATTAGAAAATTATGACGGATTTCTGACGATTAGTCATCATAAACTGTAATTTCCAATGACAATTGAACGAGCGTCAGAAATTTCCGACCACGATATATATTTTGTCAAAATTTTTGACGAAGACATACATGTCGTCATAAATTTTTGACGGCAACATCATTCAGAATTTACCAACGAGGTCAAAGAATCGTCTAAAATTCTACTCTGAAACTCAAATCCAGTTTCAAGGTTTTTGCCATGGCTGTGTACAAGGTGAAGTTGACTGCACCAGATGGTAGTGAGAACAAATTTGAAGCTCCAAATAATGCGTACATCCTAAACTCGACTGAAAATGTAGAGATTAAGCTTGATACTCATCAGATACGGATCCAGGATTTTCAACGAGGTGGGTTGTAATAAAGAAAAAATTTTAATTTGACTAAAATTATATATAAAAAAATTCTATGTAAAACTTGTAATTTTTTTTGGGTTGGGGCCAACGACTCTATCAAGTCCCCAAAAATCCATCCTTGATACTTATACAGGGTTGGTGTGTGCTAGAAAATTGGTATCGGGGAGTGCTGATTAGATGGATGGATCATTTTTGGATGAGAACTAGATAGAGAATAGGTTACTTGCTGACCTGTGTTTCTTATCCAACTTCAGATTGTGTGGTTCATACTCACAAAAAGGGTTGTGAATAATAACATTAAAAGCATTTTCGATTATCTTTATATATGTAGATCGTTCGTTTCAAGCAAATTAGCAAGAAAGTGCATAACACATCTAGATCAGCTAGGTTCGCTAAAAAAACTATAGGCCGACGAGGCAACAAGGATGAGAATAAAAAGAACTCTTAACCCACGAATTTTTTCCTAGTGAAACTGTGGTGTTGACACACTAAAACCATAACTTAATTTGTGTTTTTTGATCTTGATTTTTTTAAAGTGTGAGGTGAAAGTTAATTGCTAATTCACGCCAATACCATCCTTCTGGTAAATTCCTAACAAAAGGGTCTTAAACCTAACAATCAATAGAAAAATGGAGGTTCTTCTAAACAAAAAAGAAAATGACGAGAGAGTAAGATTGTTTTTTCTTTTTTGGATAGGAAGATAGAACCATCAAGTGCAACGCCACCGTTTTAGTAAAAACAAAAACAAAAAATCAAAGTATAACATGCATGGCTTGGCTTGAAGATCTCCCACCATTCCTAAAGCTTCCATAGGTCCTGATCAATGATCACCCGGTTTTAATTGTCACTACCCGTTCCCACTTTAACAACAAAGTTTGATGGCATACGTTAAGTGTTTTGATTATTTTGGTTCTATTGGCACATCTTTGTGCAATTCTAGTCTTACTTGAACATTGTTTTTGAAGCGTAGATGGCGATGACATAACTTTTTTTAATTGGTAACTTATGTATTTATATTATCTCTAGGTTTTATTTGTCGTAACACAAACTTTCGATTTGAATGTGTGATTGGTGTTCATCGATTTAGCACAATTGATAATTCTCAATGCTGTTACGTATCTATTTTTTTAATCTTCCAAGCCCCTCTGATTGATTGCAATTCCAGTTTAAGATCATCATACAGGCTTCATTTTAGACTTTTACATTTTGAAAACAAATGACACATTTATTTTTGTAAAATTTAATTTGGACATTCTAGACTTCTCTCCGATTATGCAAGTTGTTCGTACGGGTTGACGTCAAAAGGTACCCTTGCAATAATTTTCGAGGTGGTCGAACTTAAATTGCACAATGTTACGAAACTTTGTATAACATTCGACCATCACAAAAATTTTTCATGAACATGCAACTTTCAAGACTGAAGCAAAGTCCAAAAAGAACCCCATGAAATTGTTGTAGGTATCTCTCCATGAAATTTGTTGAGTCGAAAGCCAACGATCGTTAACCTCATTAGATGTGTTGCTATCGACGTTGGAATATTTCTCGATAGGCTACTTCCTCCCAAATCAATCGTTCTCAACAGAGTACAATTCAAGTGAGGATCGTAGTTCACCTATCAGTTTATTGTCATGTAAGTGCAATATTTCAAGTTGTTCTAGAGTACGTGTCCAAAGTGAATGGGATTTTATCTAAGCCAATTATTTCCAAGATTGAGAAGAAGCGCATCGTCTGTTCGTCCAACAATCGGGGAGCTTTACCGACAAATAATTATCTGATCAATTCCTCTTTCTCATTCTTTCCTCAACACAATTTCTCTTTTTCTCTCCACTTTTTCTCTCTCCCTTTCTCTCTTCTCCCTCTCCCTTAACAATGGACAAATTCAATTGTTTTTACTGTGATAAATTGTTCAACCGTTCTAACGGGCTAAAAGAACACAGTGAAAAAAGTCATAGGGACTTAATTGATATAGGCTCGAAGAGTGAGTAGCCTTTCCAATGCAAGGCTTGCAACAACCTATTCCCTCAGAGTTTAAGATGAATGCCACACGAGATTCTTCTCTAGGAGGCATGGGGCCATTGCACGATGAAGTTTGGGGAGGTGAATGGTTGACAATCATGTAAACACTACTACAAAACACAATTTTGAGTGATCGATTTTTCTAAAGACATAGTTGTCCGTTAGAAAATTATGTTGGATTTCCAATGACTAGTTGTCATAAAATGTAAATTCCGATGGCAATTGACCAAGTGTTAGAAATTTCCGACCATGATATATACTTCGTAAAAATTTCGACAACGACATATATGTCGTGGTAAATTTCTGACGACAACATAGGTGGTGAATTATTACTATGGGTTCTAATAATTTGCACGTACGGATAAGAGATTCCAATCGTACATCACATCACATGGTTCAGAAAAATTAGACCCACTATGGGTGCTCTCGCTCTATAAATGCAAATCATCTTAATTTTCACTCTTTCAACCAAAACCATTCTTCACTCAACCAATGGATGAGAAGTTAATTCTCTGCCTTTTTTCCTATGCTTATAGCATTTCAAATCGTTGCTTCCACTATGGTTGCTGCTGACAGTCCAATTGAAATTAATGTGGATATACTATGCGTCCTCCCTCCAACCCGTCCTTTCTATTCTGAAGAAAAAAGTGTCAGCCCTGCAACCTGCCAACGCCCCCTACAAGCACTTTCTCTTTTTCTCTCTTCCTTTCTCCCTTTCCCCCCCTCTCTCAACAATGGACAAATTCAATTGCTTTTACTGTGATAAATTGTTCAACCATTCCAACGGGCTAAAAGAACACAGTGAAAAAAGTCATAGGGATTTAATTGATATGGGCTCGAAGAGGAAGGAGCTTTTCAATGCACGGCTTACAACAACCTGTTCCCTCATAATTTAATTAAGATGAACGCCCACACGAGATTCTTTCCTATGAGGCATGGGGGCATTACACGATGAAGTTTGGGGCCGGTGAATTAATGGTCCACAGTCATGTAAACGCTATTACAAAACAAAACACAGTTTTGAGTGACCAATTTTTTTGAAGACATAGTTGTCCATCAGAAAATTACGTTGGATTTCCAACGACTAGTTGTCATAAAATGTAAATTTCGATGGCAATTGACCGAGTGTTAGAAATTTCCGACCATGATATATACTTTGTAAAAATTTCTAACAATGACATACATGTCGTCATAAATTTTTGACGACAACATAGGTGGTGAATTATTACTATGGGTTCTAATAATTTGCACGTACGGATAAGAGATTCCAATCGTACATCACATCACATGGTTCAGAAAAATTAGACCTACCGCGGGTGCTCTCGCTCTATAAATGCACATCATCTTAATTTTCACTCTTTCAACCAAAACCATTCTTCACTCAACCAATGGATGAGAAGTTAATTCTCTACCTTTTTTCCTATGCTTATATAGCATTTCAAATCCTTGCTTCCACTATGGTTGCTGCTGACAGTCCAATTGAAATTAATGTGGATATACTATGCCCTCCCTCCAACCCGTCCTTTCTATTCAGAAGAAAAAAGTGTCAACCCTTGCAACCTGCCAACACCCCCTTCAAGCCCTGCTGGGCTTCTATCTTTTTCTTCTCCTCCACCTAGCTACAACCTAGCAAATTGTGATTAGTCTCTCCCCTCAACCAGTATTTTCTATCCAGAAGAAAAAATTATTGTCCCTGTAACCCACCAACGCCCCCTTCAAGCACCTGCTGGGCTTCTGTCTCTTTCTTCTCCTCCTTCTACAACCTAGCAAGTCTTTTCTTCTCACATCAAAGAAGAAGAAAAAGGCTATCAAGAAGAAGAAGAAAGAGTTAGTTATAAACACCTGATGTTTTATTGTTGATTTCTTGTTATTGGCCGGCCATCTAAAGTTTATGATTAATCGATTAATACGTTTGCTATGTTTATGATCGGTGCGAGAACTAGTTTTTGCTAATCTTGTTTTTCATATTACAAGTCCCTCTCAACCAAAAGAAGTTAACATTGTTACCGACTTATCAATATCAACTAAGATACTTTTGACCAAAGATTTTAAAGTACAAGGTGATATCATGACTGACATGTATTACTGCTGGCTATTCCCATGTCTAACATCATAGTGCCCACTCTAAATCCTACCACATACTACCTAAAAATCAATGCATGATGGTATCAATATAATATCCAACAACATATACTATAAATTGCATGGTAAATTATACATCCTCGACATTCACAATGTTGGTTGAAAGTTTGTAGTTGTCTAAATGATCTGATTTTAGTGACCAGGATAGTGCATCTTTGTGATACATTACTCAAATTCAACTCGTAACGATTCTTGTTTAATATCAAGCTATTAATGCAAATTCTTTGAAACCTAGATGCGTCTCACGTAAGCGGATCGTCTAGGTCGTGAATCTGAAATAAGCGATGGCGATGCAAATAGTAAAAACACAGAATTTTAACGTGGAAGCCCAACTGGGTGAAAACCACGTGCTCGTCGCCTACGAGCAAAACCTACCAACCACGTCCAATCAGTTTAAAACTTTACAAAGGAAATCAAAGGCAATAATTACGCATAATTAATTGCAACATCTAAGAAATAAATGAAAAGAACTCCCTGTTGATCTTCCTTAGCATGTAATGCGGCGGACATCCGTCTCTCTTGATGATTCCTTGTAACTGCGTTCCATAGCGAATCTACACCTCCGTGTTAGATTCCTCCAAGTTGTGAAGCGGATCTATTGGTTGGTGGACTCCCTCCCGGAAATTCAAACCCGATCTATGATTGATCAAAGGTTGTTCATGCACTAGGATCAAGAAATTAACTTGATGAAGTCATGAATGGGTTGGAGAGGAGGACACGTTTTCTAGCTTGTATGGGGACCGATTTTTTTGCTCTTGAACATGTTCTCTCTTTCTCCCTCTTGTGGTGTTTTAGTACTCCTAAGTTGTCTTGTGATGCAAGAAACCTACTTTCCTTAAACCACCAACTCCTACAAGGAATAAGATAACTCATTAGTTGTAGGATAAATAAATAAGGTAGATAAAAAATATGGAATAAATATCTTACCTTATCTTGTATCAATATAATATGGAAAGGATCTTACCAAATCATATGATACGTCGAATGTGGACACGGAGGCCATCCTAGGCGTGTGCTAGGATTTGTGTCCTACTTGGACTCTTACTTATTTAATTAAAATAAGGAATTATCACATGTGCTAATTTAAACAAAGATAAACTAAAATTATAATGTGATAATAAGTCCATGAAAAATCCAATTGTAATCAAATCAACCAAATAAAATATTCAATTAATTTAATTATAAATGTGAAAAAATAAAAATGCCAACAAAATAAACTTTTATTAAAACATAAAAGTTAACACTGGTGCCTATTGTTCAATTAATCCTCCTCATTATCACACAATGATCATCATTGTGTTTTACAATCTACACGCTATGCATTTTGGACATAACACATGACTGCAAACGCGCCAGTCGAACCTCTAAACTGGTTCTCATACGAGCAACTTCTTCAAGACATGACTTATGATTAGACATCAAGAATATAATGTATACCCTTTTAACCTTATATCGTCGTATAGTTAATCTAATTTACTACTCACAAGCCAAGAATGGTCGCTAACATCTGAAGGTCAAGATGATGATGATTTCAAGTAGTGCATGCGTAATGCCGCTTACAAGATATTAAAATTAAAAATAATTGTTATGTTATTGCCTTTAGTCACCAATTTTTAATATGTAGCTGCCATTGCTAAGCTTCAAGAGTTGATTCTTGTTTGATGAGGTATAGCATCTCCTCTAGTGCTGATGAGATGAAGCACCAAATGGTTGAAGATTCTGCACAAATTTTTGGTGCATATGATGAAGGTAGTTAGGTGTAATTAGGAATCGACATAAACTAGTATAGTACATAATCAAATTTCCCTTTAGATTGCCGTAACCGAATTCGTAATTATCGGGATTACTTAAAATCATAAAAGTGATGTACAAATACATGCATGACAAGTGTAGCCTTGCACATTTTTATTGTTGAATTCATCCTAAAAGTAGTAAAAATGAGGGTTGTATTTTTTTTCCCCATCTTCACAGTGCACCACTTGTAAACGTTCTCGTGATCTTTTTAAATTTATGTCAAGTTTAATCATGCAACCCTAAAAGCAATTCATAATTTCATGCACTGCCACGATAGTAAAAGTCCGGATTTACCATGAAGGATGAATCATGTGATGGATTGCTAACTCCAAAAGGCGATAACAACTTAAAGTTACTTGAAACTAAAATTCATTGGTAGCATTCTATTACAAGCAAATTAGTAACTAATTAAAATTCGGACAAAAAATACTATGAATAACGATAGCAATTCATTATATTGCTAGTTTGAATAACGCAATTCTTTATCAAAAACAAAAAAGAATCTAAGAAGTAGTATAACTTACGATATGAGAGAATCGAAAAGAGTCTCTGTGTTATAGTTAGCAGAACCAAGGCGATGGCTGCAAGGAAGGAAACCAACAACCATGGACTGCTGCCTTAACGTTACCATCCCTGTACTCCTCCAATGGCTATAGTGTCATGCTTCACTTCGTAGCAGATATTCGAATACGAAACCTTGCACAAGTAAGTTCGACTAAACAGGTACTAGTGTGGGGGGATGAAAGAGTGAATTTTTAATGTGAATGTGGTGGATATGTAAAGATCGCTCGGTGTGGAATTGAGGTCTACTATCTTGTAAATGTGAATATATTATTATTCAAATTTTATGTAAATTTTTGGATGATAATACATGTGATTGAAATCACATTCCGAAATTTTGAAAATACTTTATTGAAATAAAAAAAATGTGATATTTAGGATATATCGATATGTGTGGTTTAGTGAAAGCAAAGAACATTTCAATTATTTTATATAATGAAGTATTTAAATTTTAAAATGAATTCAATCTAAACTCTAAATTGGCTTAGGTTTTCAGCACCACGAGAGCTACACGCGCGCGTTGAGTTACACGAGAGTTTCACGGTCGTATACATTTCAAATTTATGGATTTGAAATAGAACGTATTATTTGAGAAATACATTTGAACAATTTTATCATGAATACCTCACTTATTTGAAAAGTTAGGATTTTTTATATTATTATTTTTTTTAAAGGAAAATGTTAATTAAGAACTTTAATGTCATTGTAACTTTGAATATTTCTTGCAATTTCAATAATAATAATAATAATAATAATAATAATAATAATAATAATTAGTGAGTCGGGGTTGATGCAAAGTTTCAGTATTGGGACAATTTGTTTAAAGATTTTCTCCCCATATTTTGTTAACTTTATATGTAATTAGTGTTTTCACCCGAGCGTTGCACGAGAAAACTTATACCCAATTGTCTCAATTGGCGCTGATTTATGAAGATTTGATCAGCTTAATTTTCGGATTAATAATGCGAATGGATTTGAGATGTGTTAATTTTCGGATTTTTTGGATTTATTAAGGAATTAGGAATGGAGTTGTGAAGATACCAAATTCCAACGGTAAGATTTGAGACACATTCATTGGTGTTGATAAGGAAAGACGTGTGTGAACTGTTAGTGATAAATATAAAAAGGAAAGGCCCGTGTAAGATTTTTTGATAAAAGATTTGGACTTATCTCAAAATATACTATTTAATCTTTAAAAAATGAATATATAGGGATTGGATGGGAAATGAAATTTTGTAATTAATTTTTTAATTCTCAAAATTGATAGTTTGAGCGGGAAAATGATCTCATTTTATTAATATATAGATTACTAATGATTTATTTTGTCATCTTTTGTGGCCCACTATAATCTTAGTGTTAATTTAAAGAGATGGTAAGTTAGATGTATCAAGTTGTCCACAATTTCAACCTAGAGATTTGAAATTGATATTTTTCATAAGAATAATTCTATAAAGATATATTTAGAATTAATATTTTTAAGTAATGGCATGTTACTGATTTATTGGATGATGAAAAGATATAAATGTGTTAGCTCTTAATGTACCTCTTCACTACCCATTGAGGATATGTCATGCTAGCGATGTCAGATAAAAATGATAGTTTCAATAGTCAATACTGAATTACTCCTTTTGTAGTGACTCCAATCAATTTTAGGGCATGTTTGATCGAAATTGAAAAAAAAAAATTAACTTTAGATGTGTGGTTGATAAGTAAAAATAATAATAATTAAAAAATATAAAAAAATTGTCAAATTAAAATGATAAGTGACTAAAAATGATCAGAGGAAAAAATATATTTTTTTTGTTTTGGGTAAAGAAAAGCTTTAACTATTACTTTAGCTTCTATTCCGACAATTTGTTTATTATTTTTTTAAGTTAAATTTTGACTAGAAACTAAAATAGTCTAATTACTTGCAAAAATGTAGGTACGTATAATCTATTTATTATAATTGATAGTATATTAAATATGATGAACAATTTTCGATATCTGTGATTAATTTACACAATAGATAGTTCTTGGGTATGTTTGGTAGAATTAACTGATATGCTAGCTTATAACTGATAAGTTAATTGAGAGTTGATAGCTTATGACTTATAACTGATAGCTGACAAACTAGTTGATATAAATAAAAACGTTTGGAAAAATAACTGATAAGCTGGCTCATAAATAGAAAATTACATAAAATGATATGTTTAAAATATATTTCTAGAAAATTGTAGGGGTAAAAATGAAATAGAAAATGAAAAGCTCATGAACTTATTTGAAAAGATAATAAAATAAGTTTTTCAAATGAGCTCGAACTTTTCAAATAAGCTCATTCAACCAAACAGAGCTTATTTAATTAGTAGGAGCTTATAAGCTCCTGAATAAGTTATAAGCTAGCTTATTTGATTTATCAAACATACCCCTAGAAATCAAAATTTAGCACTCATTGTGAAAATATGAAATAAGAGAATGGATTTCATTTTCATTTTTCAATAGAATATTTTGAATGAAGGAGTGATTACTATAGTATTTATTTTCTATGTAATATATATTATAACAAGAAGGTGTGTTTTGCGTTAAAATTGACACTATGGTATGCAAAGTCGTATTTAATTTATAGCATGTATTTTGTAAATTTCCCAAAATAAATTGATAATTTTGTTTGATCGTCCTCATTTCAATAGATGGCTAATTAATAGCAAGTGAAATATTATAACTTTTTTCATGGGATGCCAAAAACAACAATTCATTCCCACATTTACTTATCATCCTAAATTATTTCAAAAAATATTTTATTAACAATTCACTTATCAATCAAATAACAAATTAATTTAACAATAAAATTAAAATAACTATTTAACAAATCAAGTTAACAAATTAACGCAACTTAAAAAAGAAAAGAAAAATTAGGACAAATCATCACCGCCACTGCCACCGCTCTCCCCCTGGATGCCGGCGACTAGAACCTCTAGTGGTTCAAGATGGCCAGAGCCACTACTAGAAATAATTACTATTATTATTATTATTATTTAACAAGCTTTAATTTTTCTTCTTTACTTCCTTGATGATGATGATGATGATGCCGTTTTGGCAATTAAAATTTCTTGTACATGTACGAACATGCAACATCCTAGTAGCCATGTAAGCTGCATGAGGGATCAAGGAGAAGTTTGGAAACGGGAATACGATTGGTAGCATATAAACATATAGCACGTAGCACAAGTTAACGGTATACAAAAATTAAGCGTCATTATTATGAATACAATGCTTTACATGGTAACAAGCATGACCATAGTTGCATTATTAGCAATAGCAGATGCATTTGCGACCCCATGAAATATCAAGTTTTCATGCAACCTCAATTGAGTAAGATCGAGAAGAATCTCACTAGAAACGTGGATTATTGATAAATCAAGAAACTTTAGGTTTTAATTATCTTAATTATCCAATGTCTAGTCATGGATTGCATTTAGTATGTTTGTTCGAAGGTTCAATTCGTTATCTAGCCAGACTTGTGCCACATTTGATGGCATTACTTCTTTATTTATTTACTTTTTCCTAAAACTTTGATGGCATTTCTTTATGTCCTATTTTTTTAAATATTCATTTTCTGTGGTTTGAACTCTGGCCACACGCTAGGAATTTGGAATTTTAATCACTGCACCACATTTGAATCACTCAATATTCATTTTCAATAATATGACTGTTTCTCGATTATCAGTAATTTAGCATTTGTTTTAAATCAACAATGCATTAGTTATTCCACAGTAGTTAATTTGTTACCTTCAATGTTAGTATTTTCAAAACTAGATTAAAAATGATTAAATCATTAAATGTCACCTCATTGATTGTCGATCATAATCATTTATAAATAGCTTACTATTTTATTATAACAATAACTTGAACTCTTATCAACTACGTTTAAATTGTAAGATCTTCTAATTAAAAACATACAATTAAAAACATCTTTAATTAGTTTCAAAGAAAAATTTTCATCGCAAATTATTGCCATAAAGAGTAAAAACAATAGCTTTCCACAAGGGAACAGAAGAGCTTGTTTGACGAATTCTATTTTAAGAGATAAAATTATTTTTTCGAGAAAATATGTGATTCAAAAGGAAAAATAGTTTGTATTTAGAAAAGAAAGGTAAAAAGTTAAAATGTTTTAAAGAATGTATTGTTGAAAACCAATGTAAATAATTATATAGAGAAGTCACACTATAAGAACATAAAAAGGTGTCAGAAATATGCGAAATGCAAAACTAGCTTTAGCTTGGCAAGAAATGTTTCACACTAAAAATTCATCATTTTTTTTTCTCACTTGTTCATAAAGACCTCAAATTTTTGTTAGCTAATCTTATCACATCTTGTGTGAGACGTGTGCGTTAATAAATAGATCTATGTAATTTAAAGTGTATTTGACAAATCCAATATGAATTATCTTGTATTTGATAGAGTTAATCAAAGACGAAAATATGTTGAATGTTGTGTTTACACCCAACAATTCAACTTTTGTTATGTATTTAATTAATTATACTGTATTGAATACTATCTAGTATTCACATTAGTACGAGTGTTGTATGTATTGTTGTTACTTTGTGTGTATTACTTGACGATGAGATTGTTGTGCATTATATAATAAAGTATGTGAATGTAGTTTTAAAGTTTATGATTTTCTTATCAATTAATGTTCTTAGCAAACAGAGGTCACAAAATTTCAGTTAATGTTATTAACTAGTACGATTGACACCATGCTTTTCTGATCTATTCATCACATTAATTACTTTTGAATCAATGATCATTACACATATATAGCACTTAAAATAATGTTAATTATTATTTATATCATCTAATATGAGTATTGATTTTGTGTTTTTAGTAAGGTAACAATATTGAAATGCCATTTTCTTAATTTTTCAAAAGATTAATTAAAGTCTCATTTTCAAGCTATTTCATTTGCTGAAAAGTTCAAAATTGTGAAAATTGTAGATTTCTTTAGACTCTAAATTAGAAATTTTACGTCCACTGATCCAAGTGATAAATATTAATTAAGAAGCAACGTACTAAAAGCCTAAAAGTACTTTAGAATTGTAGTATATTGATAATGTGGTGAATTTGGTGACATATGTGGTGACAATATAGTTATCACTAATTAAAAAAAAAAAAAATCATTTGTATAATTTCAATTTTTTTTCTTCCTATTTTTCAATTAACCATAAATAACATTTATGACTTGGCCAACATGACGAACACTGCTATGCCTATAACTTCAGTTTTGGCAAAGTCAAAGTTAAGTCGGGATGGATCTTTATTTCAAAAGGGTGCACAGATTTCACAAAAAGAAAGTCAAAGAGCATTTTTCAGCGAAGAATTCGAGTTTTTAGATTCAGATTTTAAATTCACATTCATTTTTTATTGGATTCTGATGAGATGTTGATGTGTTTAAAGTTTTTATCATCTAATGAAAAAGGTGATATGGTAGTTATGTAGTGTTAATT
This sequence comes from Jasminum sambac, assembly GCA_018223645.1. Lineage (NCBI taxonomy): Eukaryota > Viridiplantae > Streptophyta > Magnoliopsida > Lamiales > Oleaceae > Jasminum > Jasminum sambac. The sequence goes on along the minus strand of CP073651.1, from coordinate 3,557,219 downwards.
AAAAATATATGAATTTTAAATATTCGTTTCATATTTATTATATTTTAGTAAATTTTCTTTTTCGCTATTTTTAACCATTCAATAGTGAGTATGTTGACTTACACCTTTTTTTTTATTTTTAATATATTTAATTTACTTCTCAATCACATATTTAAAAATCACATTTTCAATGGGCTATCAAACATACAATAAAACAATGTCAAAATTCAATATTAATTGCACTCTTTAAATTATTGTTCATTGTTATCTACCGAAAAAATGGAGAGTTATTGAAAGAGACTATGAATAAATAATAAAAGAGATTTCTAGTTGGGATGTGAATCTTTAATATAATAATCTGTACTATTGCGTAGAAGTTAGAACCCACAGTTAACTCTGGTTTGTCGGACTAAACTATCCTTTTGACTCGATTTTGAATCATTTTTTATTTTATGTCGAACCCACAATTAACTATGAAGGTCTCAAAAGTTTATAATTGGTACATTTTCAATTATTGGGAACTTACCATATTTTCAAGATCATTCTTGGTACCAAAAGGTGTAATTTCGGACCTTTTCATCTCACCGACTGAGCGTCGTGAAGGAGTAAATCAGTGATTCCATTGATCGAGGCGTAGTGGAGGCTCCATGTATGGTCTTCATGAGGGCCATGAGAGTGAAAATCACACCGCCGCATGACTTGAGCATGGCCTTGTGCAACTCTGTATTCTACTGGCCATTGGAACTTTGCCTGGGGCCAAGATCATTCTTTAATGATTAGCCTGTGAGATTATTTTGATTTTTGATTAATAATGGAAGTTAACTTCAAATTTATAATCCTTGCTAAGTTGCAAAAGATTTGCTTATGCTAAATCTTAATATAAGCAGATTTTTTTTATTTTTTTTTTCCTATTTCATTCTTGCAAAAATTTTATGGCGTACTGTACCACAGTGTGCATCTCAGTTAATACCATAATTTTTTGTTCGTTCTTACTCCATTACTAATACCAATATTCAAGAGAGTTATTTATCTCCATCTCTCTTTCTTGAATAAAATATTAATTATTACTCCATTTACCAAAATAGCCCTAGAATACCCATATGCATTCCGCAACCTCTATCGCATATTATTTTTTTTATTTGACCAAACATTGATTGCGAGTAATGTTCCGGTACCCACTGTGGGTACCTTACGGTACCCACAATCGGGGAAAAAAATTATGGGGTCGGGTGAGACCCCCACTATCAGGGGACAGTTATGTATTATTCGTCTAACTTAACGTAGATATCAAAAAAATTTAAAAAAAATAAAAAATTTTGATGTGATGACGTGACGCCACTATGTGGCGCCACGTGTCCACTGTAGGTACCATACGGTACCCACAGTGGGCATCTCATCAAAACCTCCTTTATTGCATCTTGCACAATTAGAAAGCGACTAGTTATTTCTACTACTTTAATTACATGATGGCATCAAATCAAATTCATAACCCAAAAAAAAAAATAATGGAATCACAACATATTAAATGACCTTTAAATCATCTTATCATATCATCCTTTCAATTTTTATTGCGTAATATTATTGCATCAAGTATATCCTTAACAACATTTTGCCCCAACCATGGATAGCAAAAGCCTTATTCAAACTCAACCCCTAGTCCCTACTCATAACCCCCACCCACGCCCAAGTAGAAAAGGAAAAATAATAGGAACTAAAAATAAAAATTTGTGGTTATTCTATTCTATGGTAGTGCATAGCAATGGCTACTTGTGCCAAACAGCATATCTATTGCCACTAGTTGCAAGAAACCATTCCTTTCCAGATGGGCACCAAGAACCATCTCCAATCTTCATGGATACTTTGTCACCAATCACTGCAGCATACAGATTTGGCTGTGCTTCCAGAATTTTGATGGGAGATCGGCTAGTTATGCCTTGACTACGACGAATATCAATCTGCAAATTAAATGCAGTTATATATGAGTAATATTACTCAAAAATAGCTTTTTCAATAGAAGAAGATATTAAATGTAGTTTACCAGCTTCACGATTTGGTCGTGAATGGAAGTGCCCCAGTCGTAGAAATGATCATAGAAAACCGACGGTATACCAGGATGTGTGAGTATGTAAGAATAGCCCTGCAGAAACCGAAGCAAAGTCAATCAAAGTCAAACTTTATTTTGTGGTCTCCTCACTGTTTAACTAAAATATTTAGTTTTAAGCAAAATAAAAATTTATCTGAACACACGCTAAATATAAGAAAATATGCTTCAAACAAGAAATGATCCATGCAATGCATGACAATGAACGCGTGTAACCCCAAAAGGACGTAGATTATTTCATATAGAGTACCTCCATGACATGATTTGACGGAAAAGGCCAATGAGCCTGCAAAGACAATATATAAGCGATACGTAAATAATGCCAACTGAGCACTATAGAGAAATAAAAAATAATCTCAAGCATAAAATTTATTCGGAGTACTATTATTTCATGGCTATTAGTACCTGAGTTGAACCAGTATCATGATTATCAAGAAAAGTGACAGCCCTTGAAGGCCACCATCCCATAACCCCCGGTGGCTTCCCTTCTGGATCCCGCAAGCGCCATAATTCGCCTTTAACAGCTTGCTGAGTATTAAAGCATAATGCACAGAAGGAACAATGAATAACGATAAAAATTATTCTATCAATTCACTTTCAAGTGTATAGGTGTGGCTCAATCAAGATGAAAAATGTAATGTATAGTCATCAACAAGAATCCAAATGCTTTAAAATCTTGTCCTAAATAACACGATAGACCCAGTTCTTGGCGTCGAAATTACCTGAAGAATACCCTTCGTCGTGAAGTCAAATGCAGCTGCAAGTTGCCCCGTGCCATCGATCCAGTCGATGATCCTTTGCCTATGGCTATCTGCAGGTGTGGTGGAGGGAAAGGTTCTTTAAATTTTAACTGCAACAAATCAGTCATTATAAATGATATGAGAGAAAAAGAATTACCTTGGTTGTACTCCAAGTATTGACCTCTGTAATTGCAAGAATCCCAACACTCTCCAACAGAAAATATGGGCTTTGTATTCTCAATGTATTCCTTCACATATTTTGCGGAGTAGCTAAATGGGAACGAAGTATCTATATCAGTGAATCTTCAGAAGCGAAATAAATGTAGTCTGTAGACACAAGGATTAAACTGGGAAAGGGTATTTTTGAAGCCATACATACCCTCTTGCAAAGTCGAAACGGAAATCTTCGAAGCCAGCAGTATTACGCAGCCACCTAAGCCAGTTAATAATGTCTTTCCTGACAAAGTCTTGGGTATGATCAATATTTGGAACACCATCAAAGTTGTCCCCAGTGCTTTTATTTCCCTAAAATCATGATATTCACAAAAAAGAGAAGTTACAACAGGGAAAAGCCGAATTTTCCATGAAATTGACAAATAATAAAGTTAGTTACCAATCCACCAGTACAACACGTCACAGCACGTTCATTCCATGATAATGGAATTCCATCATAACGGTTATACTTCCCGCCATGCCCTTGTGTGGTTCCAACTCTATGATTTATGACTATATCGGCCATGGCTCTAACTTTGTACTGCTTCATCTTATTAATCAAAGCTTTTAACTGGTGCTCGGAGCCATATGACGAATTAAGGGAATAGAGGTTCTGGGGAAGATAACCTGATATTGAAGAGAATAAACAGCCGAAAAAAAAATTAGAGGGAAAGCAAGATATTAGATCGACTGATCAAGTAAAGTATGATATGTTTCTCTCTACACCTTGGGGTGCAAATGAATGGGATGGTGGGGGCAACCAGGCAGATGTGAAGCCAGACTTTGCCATATCAGGGACCTTTTTGTCTAAGTTACTCCACCAGTCATGTTTATGGGATTCCCAGTTGAAGGCCTGTGAATGATGTTAATCAGTAATTTTCTTATTGATTTACTTAGTAAGACAATGCTTTTCTCTACGACTCAAGATGACAATGCTTTAACTAATAGTGCACCTGCAATAAAACCTCTTTCCCGCCACTAATACCTGCCTCTACAAATTGATAGAAAGCACGTGGTTAGTCAGCATTTATATTTATAAGATTCCTTAAGCAATAGATCTTATTAAATACAAAGGGCGACTGGGAATGTAACACAAAGAGAACTGCCCCTTCTACCATCGCAAGAATAAATTCTTCACCACATATCCCTGTGATTTTCAATATTTGAAGATAGTGATAGTTCCTTAGGTAGGAGCAACAAGAGTAGGATAGAAAAAGGACGCTATATTTATCTTCCTTGAGATTTTTGTAAGTCCAACGTTGTTAATCACAGATGTTCTTTCCTCATCAACCCAGTACCATCATGTCCCACTTGGTTGATGGTGAAGCTACAATAAATTCCATTTAAAAAAGAAAAAGGATATACGAAAAGAAGGGGAAGGAATGAATACCAGAGTTAGACTGTTGTTGATCGGAAACCTGCATTCAACAATAAATAGATGATAAGAATCAACGCGATCATTCCTAAATACAGATAGCAAGTATGTAGTTCAGTTTTCTTCATGTTTTTAGGTCGATGTTGATATAGAAAAATCAACAGGTAGAGGTATGATCAAGATGCTTACGTTATTCATATTACCCGTGATGGATCAACTGGAAGCTCCAACAATTTGAATTGAACAGACGAACCGAGGAGCTAATAAATCCCTGCATCAATCCAACTTAAACTCATCATTTCTCTGCTTTTTGAAGCATTACAAATAAGCAGATCACAAGAACGCCATGCCCAGTTTCGCCACATGGAAAAGTGCTTCTGGATTTCAATCCAGAAATGCTTGAATTTAAATTTGATATGGATTTTTCTAAAATTCTGATCCACACAACCCCATGCTGCCAAACACTACACTTGCATAAACACTTTTAAGAATTATGGAGTCCCAAATTCAACATCCATAAGCAATTGATTGAACTAAATATTCAGATATGTAGCTTTACAGAACCGAGAAAAATCATTATTAAGAGAAACAAACCCAAATTAGAGTCTCCTGAAATAGCAAATTCCAGCTTAAATTAAATTTTAAAATGGACGATCCTTATATACACATAAGAGTACCGAGAAAGCCGATAACTGATAGAGCTCGCTCAATTGAATTTATTCCACCAACAAGGACGAAAAGGGAGAATCACAAAAGTATGGTATACAATTCTCAGCCAGAAAGCAGCATATAATTCCTTGATAATTAAAGCAGAAATTTCGCGTCTGAAATCCGCTGATCGTGATCGTGGGGAATTGAAACTGTGAATATAACTCGCTGATAAAAAAAAAAAAAAAAAGCAAAGTGTTCTGGGCTATGGAATTCGCTGATGCTGAAGAAAGTGGAATACGGATTCGAGTATTTGAAGAAAAGGCGACTAGTTGAGTGGGAATCTTCGTAGTCGATGGTAGTCATTGGTAGATGGAGGAGACGGTGGCGGAATGTGGTGATTCGTGTCGACGAGGAAGAGGTGAGAAGTTTCTACAGCCTACAATCAATCAACCCAATTACTCGACCCCTTCTTTCTCAAAAAAAATGTACCAATTTGTTGTTCGTCAGTACAATTTTTTTTTTTTTTAATGGAATAATACACACGGTTATTTAGTTATTATTTTAAAAATGTCGCCGAATAATCAATAAATATATTTTATACATGGAAACAGTCTTTGTAGTGATATTTTTGTTGGATTTTTAAACACTTTGACAAAAGTTTCGATGGTTAAAAGTTAAAACTAATTTTTGAAATTGGTAACACGATAAATTTTTAAAACTCATAATAAATTAGAAAGTATATCAGGTTGAAAAGTAATTGTAACATGGTCCTTTGTTCGGGTTATTAGCGTGATATAATGTACCCAAAATCCAAATGCCCAATTATCTACAGTTCTTAATCCATCTCTAAATATTCCTATGTATGACTAGTCTAAACATGTGATAGCGCACCATTTTTATAATTTTTTATTTATTTTTATTCATTCTTTTTTATCATAAATCAATCACATTCACATATCACGTGGAACCTACATATACTACAGAAATCTCTATTATTCAACTTCACTCATTCTCTCTCTTTTTCATGTAAAAAACCCATAAAAAATCCAATCCTATCACCCTTTAGTTCATATCGTTGATACTATGGTTTGATTTGTTTAGAAAATCGATTTCATTTCATCGGTCATTATTTGTCAATTTTTCCATTATCCTGAGAAATTCCAACCCCCCCCCCCCCCCGCCAAAGTATTTTTTTTGTAGAAACTATCACACAATTACCATGTCAAAGAAGTACCCTAACACATAAAGAAAAGTCATTTTGATGCGAGATGGATGCTAACAGAGTAACACAGGAAGCATTTGAGAAAGTCAACTTAAGCATAGGTTTTTGGTATTATAAAAATATTGTCTTCCTCTTCAAAATGGGGGACCCAACTGCATGCCTATGTGCCATAAAAATCCACCAACCCAAAATTCTTATCAAGCACTCATTTCTCGGGAACAATCCCATGCACGCCCAACTCTATAATTCTCACTTCTGATAAAGTAAAAATATGATACTGGATGAGTAGATCTAGAGTAAAAAAGCAGCAAAGAACACCACAGTAGCAGCAGATCCAGCAATCGATACTCTGTTCAAGGCAGCTCCGCTGGGTGATGAGTTAGGACCTTCACCACCGGGTATTGATGTTAGAAAAGGGAATCGCCTGCTCGTCCTCACCCCTGCCTCGTCTGGTCATATTCTTGGGTTAGTACTACTTTCTTATAATCTCATTTATCTTTTGAGTCTTGCATCTGTTTAGGACAGTTTTAAATAAAATGAACTTCGATCTTCGTGGCAATAGAAACACATACCGGTTGTTTTTTTTTTTTTGGTTTTTATCTATATCGTTTTCCTTTCCTTTACCATTGCCATCTATATCTATATATTATATAAAGTAAGGTTCAATTTACAGTTATTTAATTAAAAAACAGTTACTCAGATAGCTTTACTGTTGCAAAACAGTTCATTAACCCATATTACTGTTAAAGATAACTAAGCCAGTGAAATTTGTACACGTGTTACATCCTCAATGTTTTCAACGAAAAATTTGCAGTCTTTACTTTTAATCAAATCTTAATTGTCCAATTAAGTTAACAATCATAAATCGTAATTATGGACCGCAGAAACATGGGACCAGCACGATGTAACCACGGACATTGAAATACATCTTCCTTCTGGCTATATACGCACATTATAAGGTAAACATTAACTCAAAAAGACTAATGCATACATTTTTGCACTTTGAAATACTATTAGTTGGAGCGAACAAAAATTATAATTAATTTACCCATACATACTGCTTCAATACATTCCAAAACATAATTTGCAATCGTCCATAGATTCGTACCGTCAACAATCTATACGTACTACAAAAATAATAATTACCACATAGCACATATACATTTTATACGTCAATAACTCGCACATACCACAGAAATATAAAAATTACCATGTATCTTAAGCCAACTTTAATGAGGTACTTTTCCTGTAACAGCAGATCATTTAATTTAATCCAGCACTACTAATTTAATCAACAAATTAAATTAGCAGTCGACACAGCCATAACAAAAATAACGTGCCCTGGTGATTAGTTACCAAAAAATTGCAACTGCACAATAATGGACAGCATATAAATTAAGTACCAACCGCCCATGACCTCCACACTTGGACCATGACTGTTAACTGAATTCAATACCTCACAATAAAATAACTCCACCTAAAACCAAATTCTCCCAAAACTATCTTACATTAACTTTTCTGAGCTACTTTTCCTGTAACATTAGAAAATTTAATTTAATCTACCACTGTCAATTTAATCAACCAATTAAATTAGCTGTCAATACAGCCAGAAATAACGTGTCATGTGATTAGTTACCAAAGAAAAAGGAACTGCACAATAATGGCAGCATGCCAATAGTAACCACCCATGCCCTCCACACATGGACCACGATTGTTAACTGATTCAAATATCTCACTATAAAATAACTACACATCAAGCAAAATTATCATAAATCTTATTCAGATCGAGAATAACTACACCATAAAATAACCACAGCTAAATTATCAAGACACAAATATTTCCATTTTGGAAATCTGGAAAAAAATTCACCATGGCACACCCATCACAGCTTTTAAGTGTTGTATCACCACGTCGCTATAACTGGAGAATTAAGGTTCGATGTGTACGTAAATGGAGGGTACCCGGGAGAACTTTGGAATTTGTTTTTTCAGATGAAGAGGTTTAAATCTAGTCTAAATCATCCATTAAATTTCTCTACTGGGAAACTTCAAATTATAATTCCTACATTGTTTTGCAGGGGAGCCGCATTCAAGCAACAACAAAAGCCAGTGATCTGTTGCACACGCCAATGATTTGTTGCCAATGTTGGCACAGAAATTTCCATTCCCACGCCGAAGTAGCACCACGTCAGCATTAAAATTTTTTAAAAAGTATCCACGTCAGATCGGATAAATCATACATACCTCATGGGGGGAGGGGGGCGTACGGGCCCACAATTTTTTTCCCTCTCGTGGACACGGAACGATCTGTGCCAACGTTAGCAACAGATCGTTTCCCCTATTCCACAATGTTTCATAACATCAAAAAAAGCCATTTACTTTGCTACCACTTTATCAATAAGAACATGCAGATTCAAAAGCTACACTTTCTTTGCAAAATAAGAACAACAAATTAAAGCTTACATTAATGTTTCCACAAACTTCAGTTCTTAATTATACAATACAGAAGCAAACATACCCACAGCTAAATCAAACATAATATCAAACTCACAACATTATTCTTAGTTCTTAGCATGGATTATATAACTCTTCCCATTCCATATTTCTTATCTGTCACTCCAATTAAAATAATCTACATCATCGCATTAATGCATTCTAACACATAGAAATTAGTGATGTGGACAATTTTAATCAGAGGAGACAGTCTAGAAAACATGAAATGAAATGAGACAACAGAAGGGAGAGGATTCAAATTCCACAATAGGTTTCAATGGCACTTTTTAAGGTTGATTGTCCTCCATCTTTGCAATATTTAAGAAATTCAAGATGACTAGATGGCTTGAATTTTAAAGGATGTTCTTCATCGACGAGCTCACGTGGAACCTCCATCGTCCCGTTGGAGAATAGAAAATGACCAACGGAATACTTCACTTCATCCCCTGTTATCACCACCTTATGCAGGGGTGCATATATCCGTCCATTGCTCCATGCCTAGAAAAAGAAAAATTTAACTAAACAAACAACTCTTTATAACAAAAATTTCGTCTATGAGAGTGGTATTTGCTCATAGAAAGCTAATTGTATAAACAAAATGTACAAACAGTGTTATTACTGTGTTTCATGACAGTTGATTTTTTGCGATGTGTGAAAGTACAGACTACTGTTACCTATGTTATTTATAAATCTATTTGTAATTGTACACTTATTTATATCTGTATAAAGTCATGTTTCTCGTAAAAATGGTCAAATTAAGAATGAAAATTTATAAACATGAAATGGAAGAAGGGATTTCACCGTTAATAGCTCTCCGGCGATGACGAAGAAAGTGTTAGATGATGGATGGAAATGAATCCACTCGCCATCTCTAGTTTCAATCTCCAAACCTTTTGTGTTTGTGTCGATTAGCCCAAAAAATGTCTTGTCAATATGAGGCACAAGTCCCACATTAATCTCCTTCTCTTTGGGTACTCGATATTTCAAGAACTTGGTTAGGTAAAATGACGATTTAGTGAAATCGTCATAGCGTTTCTCCACCCCGTAACTGCTAAACACCATTTGCATAATTGCCTCTTCCAATTCCGTTAAGATCAGTTTACAATATGAAGTGGTAATTTCGCTAAGAAAAAAGGAACACAACTTTTAACTTTACTAGTATAAATAGCAATGTTGTATGAAAGTAATAAGCATACTAAGGTTATACATATACGATTTGACAAAGTTTAATGTGTTAATAAATTCCATCCTGACTCTAGGCGATCTAGGGCGACCTTTTATTAAATTTTTTTTTATTAGAGAATAGAGCCCCCAAAAGTTAAACTTAAATACATATAAGATTCCTAAATATTAGATTTCACAAGTAATGTTCCGTTGTCAACAAGTTGGCAACGTAACATGACAACACCCCCATTTTTGGGGGACAGATTATTTTAATTGGAGTGACAGATAAGAAATATGGAATGGGAAGAGTTATATAATCCATGCTAAGAACTAAGAATAATGTTGTGAGTTTGATATTATGTTTGATTTAGCTGTGGGTATGTTTGCTTCTGTATTGTATAATTAAGAACTGAAGTTTGTGGAAACATTAATGTAAGCTTTAATTTGTTGTTCTTATTTTGCAAAGAAAGTGTAGCTTTTGAATCTGCATGTTCTTATTGATAAAGTGGTAGCAAAGTAAATGGCTCTTTTTGATGTTATGAAACATTGTGGAATAGGAGAAACGATCTGTTGCCAACGTTGGCACAGATCGTTCCGTGTCCACGAGAGGGAAAAAAATTGTGGGCCAGTACGCCCCCCCTCCCCCGTGTCCAATTAATTATTTATGTATTTAGTCAAATAAATAAAAATAATTCGATGTGTTGCAAAATATTTTTTATTATATCTATTTATACTTATATAATAATTTACATAAAAGTACATTTTAATAAATGAGAAAGAAAAGAAAAATAATGAATTGTGTGAATTTGGAGTAAAATTTAGAGTTGATGGTTGGAGTAAAAATGGTAAAATACTGTAGCAATTACTCTATTCTGGAGGAAAATTTAGAGAAATTGGTGTTTCACGTTAGATGATGCTCTAAAAGGCTTCCAGGATTTTTGGTGGCAGTTGTTGAAGCCGTCGGATAATGTGCCGTTGTTGTGTAATAAGTAATCTCATTAACAGATTTTTTAGTTATTATTCAAATTCTATTTTTTTTCCTTACTATTTATTATCCTCAAAAAACAATATATAATGTAGAAAGTAGAAATGGCAACTAGGTCGAATGTCACGGTTCGCCAACTAAATTATTCAACAATAATAATTCTATAGAGATTTTAGCAACCAACCACGAAGAAATTTTTTACACATTTTCCAATAGCGCGCTAAACATAATTCACGGAAAAAAAAGGATAAATATGTCAACATGGATGAATAAATCCCAAAATAAAATTCGCTTGCATATCAATTTCTCGTATCGTTAAGGGTCTTCTTTTTCTTTTTTTTCCTCACATTAACAATAAATAAATATTATACAAGTCTTCATGAGAATCACATTTTGTATTTTTATTTTATATATTATATTTTACTCCTCCCCGCACCCCACCCCCAAAACCCTCCCTCTAATCTTCGTTAATGCTTTTGGAAATTTACATTGTAGATATATATGTATATATATATATTTATATATACAGATGGCTACAATTAAATGGGTCATGAAATTTGATGTTAATGATTTTAATTTCATAATCTTTAAGATGAGAATTCATGCATTTTCTTAGATATGAAATTTGGGTTCTTATACCTATGTTATTAGATATGAGAACATTGCCCACATCATTATGTTGTTTGTTAGTTCTCACCTTTGTTTCAATCGTTCAATTGATATTATTCTAATTTTTTTGCTACAATGATTAATTAACCAATAGATGATACGAATTCCTTTGATGAGTTTGATCTAAAAGAAGGGGAAAAAAAACAAAAAACAAAAAGGCAATCCCACGCATGAATGAATTCCTTTGTTTCGTTTGGGCTTTTTTTTTTCAATGGGAAATTCCATTAATGATCGACAACATTACAAACCAAAGAAAGATATATAGTTCAACAGAAAATTCGGAACATGAAAAAAAGGACTAACATTGCGACCCGAGCATGCTCTTTTTCATTTGGTTAATGGCTTGCAAAGTGAGGCAAAATTGTAATACATTAAGCGCTATTTGTGTGATTTACAAAAAAAAAAAAAATTGAAAAAGAAACGTTGTTTGTTTGTGCTAAGCGAGAATTTATATTATAGTAATCAATAAAGACCCTTGGAATGGTTCATGAAAAAGCTGCTTGTAGAGTTGTAACTAGCTGTGATCATCATCACATCCTGTGGAAAGAAACTTATCAATCTGTAGCATGCGCAAGAATATTTGATGGACTGACGGGAAAGGAGACCGACGGGAAATTACGTTCGCTAGTGCTTTTGTTTTGGCGGTTTTTGTTAAAAATGAGGGTGTGTTTGATCTACTAAAATTTTCTAGAAAAATATTAAATCAAAAATTTTGTCGTGAAAAATATTTTCCATGTATAAATTTTTTATGCACAAAATAAGTTATGTTCCTAAAAAATTCAACCTAAAATAAGGGTGGAAAAAAGTTTTCTAGCTGTTATTTTGCCCACCAAAATTTTGACCGGACGCCACGCTGTCACTGGAAAATTTCGAATTGTTAGAGTTCTCCACTGCCATGTTGAATCCAAATCTGATTTTGAATTTCAAAACGGAGGTCGTATGTGGTCAGAAATCACCCCGATTACACCGTAATTATGACGTGACCACTTGTTCTTGAACAATAACTAGTTGAAATAGGAGTTTAACTTTGATGTGAGGAAGAAAAGAGAGTTATATAGAGAAAATGGAGAAAAAAGAGAGGAACAAAAAAAAAAGGTTGAAGCCATACATCTTTGATAAACTCCTTCATCAGTCGAAGGTTGACTCATGCATGCATGTCTAAAGCTGGTGCTCTCCTACACACTACACACTAGTGTGTAGGAGAGTGTGTACACTCCATGACGTGGCGTCACGTGATGGCGCCACGTCATCTAAAAAAATTAAAAAAAAAAATTTTTTTTGAAATCTACGATAAGTGAGATGACTAATACATAACTGCCCCCTGATGCCGGGACGTTATATGCGCACGAATTTTTAAACGAGAATATGCATGAGTGTGTGCATGTAAGAATATGTAGGAGAGCGGGAGCGGCATGTCTAACGTGTCATTTGTATCATCACATATTCACATGGTTGAGGTTTTTCAATTTTTTATTATTTATTTATTTTAACATAGTTAAATTTTAACACGTTGTGCATTCGGATTGAAATTTTTAGGAATTTTTATATGAAATAGGAATGTAAATGAGTAGAGTTAAATGGTGAAAAATATATATATATATATATATGATTGATTGGAACAAATTTAAATTTAAATTAAAATATATTCAAATGGGAAAAAATATCAGTCCCAGCTATGATTTCCAACCCACGGAAGCTACCTCAACAAAATGGAATCAAAAGAAATCATACAATCAGAGTGCGCACGAGTTACGATATTCGTGAAGCTGCGTACCAATCTGCTTTCTCGATCTAAAATCCTGAAGAGAGATAGCCAAAGAATCTTTCATAATTATTACATTGACTACAAGAATCTTTCATAATGAAATTTTGATTCATCTTTTTGTTTGATTGTGAGTAAAATCTCTGCTCCTTTACTGACCTTGTTGACTGGATTCAAAATTTTTACTTACCCAAAGCAGCAGCTGTAATGATAAATACCCCCTCAAAAAATGAAAACCCTCACTCACCCTCCCCCTCTTTCGTTTTTCTTCACCACAGCCCGTTTCTTCAACCTCTCCATTGATTCCACCGGGCTACAATCAAGATACTCTCAATGGCTGAGTCCATAAGTCTTAAAATAACACAAACACTTAACAACTTGCATCGTCCATCCCCGGACGCTTCAATCCTCCGAGTCTCAGACAGTTTCCGATGCACAAATCCGAAGGATTATGATCCAGTAGAAGCAGCCATTGGTCCCTTACACCACAATAAATCTCAGTTGAGGAAGATGGAGAATAAAAAAAAATTTGTTTTTGGAGGGGCATCTACAGAGCAACACACAGTTGAACATGGAGAATATGATTGTCGAGATGAAAAAAAATAGAACAAACACGTGAGGAATTGCTATGGGGAACGTATCGAACTCGGTTCAAATGACTTGGCCCAGATGTTGATTCTTGATGGAGCCCAAATCTGCCGTAGCCAAACCCTGTGCCCAAGGCTGTTTCACAAATGAAAAGAGGTCATGTTAACATAAAATTCCAGGTCACGAAACATTCTAATCAACTTCATCCCCTTCATCTCTCTCTCCATTGACGGAACCAAACGCCCAATAACCACCATTTATTCCAGGGCTCAATTTTGACTGACTGCAATTGTTCTAGTGGTCGTCGACGGCATCGTGAAATGCTAGAGTATCAATCTCAATTCTCGTGTTCTAGTGCGTGATAAACTTTTTATCTAAAAATTTTAATCTCTCTCTTCAATTTCAATATTCACCTCAAAAAATAGGTTAAATTTCTGTAGCTTCAAAAATTTCTTACAGAGCCCTAAATATTGATGCTTTACTACTACTTTTCTTGATATTCTATAAATTTGGGTAGTAGAATGTTGGCTGAAATTTTATCAATTTGTGCTCTTCTTCATGCTCTGATAAAAGTATTTTTAATTTCAATTACTGGTGAAGAAAATATAACTAAAAATTCAATTTAGTTTATACTTTCTTTTTTCAATTTCTTGAGAAAAATGGTGTGTGGATCGGTGAATGGAGAGAGAGAGATGAGGGGGATGAAATGGAACTGACGAACTTTTCCTCTGTAATTACAGTTTAGTGACCAGTTTAGTGACTTGGAATTTTATGTTGACATGGTCTCTTCTCATCTTAGGAACCGCCTTGGGCGTAGGGTTTGGTCACAGCAAATTTGTGCTCTTCTTGATGGTCATTTTGTGCTTCAATTTGTTCACAAATTTCAAAATGAAAAACTAGCATCGGTTCCACCTACCCACCTTAATACTCAAATCAATAACTCTATTATTTCGTGATCTATTGCTTCTTGAGAATCAAATTCCATTTATCGTAAATGATCTAGTATGGGTTTTATTGTAAAATTCAATTTTCAAAATGAGACTTAATCGCCAAGAACTCAATGACATCAAAGATTCGCATCTTTTCGAAGTGGTATACAACGTCCAATGTAAGTCGATCGCCCATAAAATATAAACTCTATTGAAAATGCGCACCTTTGAGGTCCGCATTTACAAAATATAGTCCATATTTTCAACAGAGTTTATATTTTGTAATTTGTGGGCAATTGACCTACACTGGGCGATGTATACCACTTCGAGAAGATGCGAACCTTTGAAGTCATTGAGTTCTTGGCGACTAAGTCTCTCCTTAAAAATTGAGTTTTGCAATAAAAATCATTTATCCGGCGTCCTTGGTAAATCATGTTGGACAAACATTCTAAAACGATAAATGGAATTTGATTCTCAAGAAGTAATAGATCACGAAACAATAGAGTTATTGATTTGAGTATCCAGGTAGGTGGGACCCGGTGCTAGTTCTTCATTTTGAAATTTGTGCAGAAATTGAAACACAAAACAACCATCAAGAATCAACATTTGGGCCAAGTCATTTGAATCGAGTTCGATATGCAGCTAATTAAACACAAAATGATTGCTTACTGAAACTCGTTATCTCAAAATTCATTTTTCCTTCAATATTAATGTCAATCATTCATTTTATTGAGTTGATCTGAATACTCTTTTTATTTCTTAATCACATTTTCTTGCTTGGGCTAGCCATAATACAAACACTCTTTGCGCTTCTCTCATACTGTAAGTTATACTACGCCTTAGATTATTTATTTATTATTATTTTTTTTTATAAAGAAATCGTGTTATTCAAGCTAGCAATTTAGATTCATTCTTCATTTCGAATTGCATGCATTACCCATACATTTTTATGGCATGTTCAATTTGATTGTCCTATTTCTTAGGAAAATATGTTTGTTTGCAGGCCATGATCTGAGCTCTGATTGATTCTAAGGTGAAGGTGTTATAGTTCAAAGTGTTGTGGTACAAGCTATGATTGTTGGCTAATGGTGGCGACTTTTGGTTCGGGAAATTGTAGTTTTTCATCATGGGGGATTAGTATGTGTGGTCTGTTTAACTTTTGTTTTATTGGAACTTTTGTTTCGAACTCATTTCATTTGATGATGTAGAAATGTATGAATTTGACTGAATTCTCATTAGTTACTAATTTGATGGTAATAGATTGCCACCAATGAATTTTAGTTTCAAGTAACTTTGAGCTGTTATCACCTGTGAGGCTGTGACAGAGATCATTTAATTTTATGGCTGCTAATTTTTAAGTGACCTGGTGTGAAAACTCATATTTTGCCTATCATGCTATCGGTTAGCTTATTTGTACAAATGAAAATTTTAGAGTTGAGCATGTGATTGTTGCATGATTAGAACGGGTAGTGATTAGAATTTTGGGGCGGTGGATTTTTATTACAATTATTTTTCAACTAGATATATTTTCTAATTTATTATGAGTTATAAAAATTTAATGTGTTACCCATTTCAAAAATTTTTTTAATTTATTTTTAACTTCTAACCATTGAAAGTTTTATCGAAGTGTTTAAAAATCCCACAAAACTGTTGCTTTCTAACAATTTGTTACGATTCAAGTGTTTATTTGTTCTCCCCATATGAGGTTTTGTTAAAAAAGCTTTTTCTGTTTTCTCTTTGTCGTGCGTTTTGGTCTTTTCTTAACTCCCCCGCCACTTCCTTTTTTCTAAATGGTAATATCCTCATTTTACAAGTTGTAACAATCTTCTTATGGGGGCTTTATATTATCACGAAGACATTTGTCTATACACCGATTCACATAACTTTTAAAGTATCATAACAATTACGTAAATGCATCCTAAGTTTAACAATCTCACAATTTATCTTTTAACAATCGCAGAATGCTCCTCAACAAACCGATGAAATTGATCATCACACGAGCTATCACAAATTTAAGGAGGCACATTTGTAGTCATAAATAAATAAATAATGTAGTCCTTATGCATAGATTGCTAGTACTATTTGGCCTAAAACATCGAGTATGGTACATCATTAGTATTTTAGTTTCCAAGAAATTTAGGAAACTTTTGGCTACAGGTAAAAGTTTCAATTGCAATAATTACCAAAATGCCAATTATAAGAAATACCCAAAATATTATCACAAATGGTTAATATATGTGCTTATCCATTTTTCTAAAAAAAATGATATTAAATATATATATATATATATATATATATATATACATACATATCAGTGTAAAACGAGAGGAAAAGATTAAGGAAGTGTTAGCATGTCCAAAAAAATGCATTTTAATGCATTTTTTTCAAATTTCAAATTTGGTTAAACAAATCACATCCATCTATCTCTCCCATCATTAAATCTCCACCACCCAACTCCACTCATTCTCTCTCTTCCTACTCATAAAAATACATTAAAACTCATCCGCTAACACCCTCTAAATGCAACAACCATTTCGTGCTTCATTTCATGAGCACTGGAGGAGACGCTATACCTCATCAAACGAGGATCAACTCTCGAGGCTTAATGATGGCAGCCAGCGGCGGAGATACGTGGGTCCTATGGGCCACAGGACCCCACTGAGTTGGTGAAAAAAATTATGCAAAAAGCTTTCTCCCCTGGCCAATTAACATAGAAATTGGCAATAATTTGGGCGTTTTATTTGTTTTGCATTTTCTGTTTGTCATTTTCGAAAACGTTTTGTGTTTTCTATTTTAAATTGTTATTTTCAGAAAATTGAAAATGCGCTTGGTTTATTATTTTGAAAAATTATTTTTTAGAAAAGAAAATAGAAAACGTGTTTTGTTTATATTTTTAGGAAAATATAATTTGGTATAATAAAAATTACAAAAAGGTCGCTATACTTTTCAATATGTCAAAAGAGGCCCTCATCTTCTTCATCAATCCCACCCCCACGCCACCCCACCCCACCCCACCCCTTTCGTCTTCTCCATGTGGAGTCGCCGACGACTGATGAAGGTGGAGAACCACCTTCGCAGGTGGTTCTCTAGTGGTGGTTTTCTACTAGATCCGGTAGTTTGACCACCAGATCTGGTGGTTTGACTTTTCCGGCGGTGTCCGACGGTGGTCGGGGACTGAAGTGTACAAAAAATAAAATTTGGGACTCAAATGCAATAAATATAAAATTTAAAATCCGAAAACTCGTTTTCCTTGTTTTCGACATTTAATATAGAAAACGCTGAAAATGTTAAGAAAAAGTTTTTATGTTTTCTATACAAATGTTGAAAACGATTTCGAAAATGTGTTTTCGAAAACAATGAACAGAACTCGTTTTCATCGTTTTCGAAAATTGAAAAAAGAAAATTGGCTGAAAACGCCAAACATAACAAGGTTAGGGTGCGTTCTGTTTGCCGTTTTCAACCCGTTTTTTGTTTTCTGTTTTCGAAAATGTTGAAAACGCGTTCTATTCATTGTTTTAAAATACGCTAAATCGTTTAAGATTATTATAGAAAACACGAAAACGTCTTTTTAACGTTTTCGGCGTTTGTTAAATGTTGAAAATAAGAAAAACGCGTTTTCGAATTTTAAACTTTACATTTATTACATTTAAAATAATTATAAACCAAATACATTTTCTATTTTTTCTTCTCAAAAATAATTTTTTCAAAACAACAAACCAAACGCATTTTCAATTTTCTGAAAACAGCAATTGAAAACAAAAAACACCAAAATATTTTCAAAAACGAAAATAGAAAATACAAAACAAACAGAATGCCCCCTTAGTTTTCATTTCCTTTTCAAGCCGAGAAGAAGACAACAGTAGCCGACGACTTCCAAATTTCTGTTAAATTGTTAATTCCAGTATTCCAAATTATGCAATTGACCCCCAATACCCTCTCGGCCTCTAGTGTCTGATTAGGAATTGATAATTATGTTCTTATTGTTATGAATAATAATTAAAGAATAATTATTAGGTGTTATGAATAATTGAGAATAATTTGGTGGTTATGAATTATGAGGAATAATTTGGTGGAGGAATAATTTGGTGGAGGAATAATTTGGTAAAAGATGTAATTATTATATGTGAATGACTATTATACGCTTGATGAAATTATGTAATTACGATTGTGCCATTCGAAGTTTTCCTATAAATAGGGCTTCAGTTATTAATGAAATTCATTCCTGAGAATTCCTTAGAATTCATTCTCTCTAAATTCTCTCTATTGTTTCTATACTTTTATAACACGTTATCAGACGGAGTCTCTAACCCTTTGAGTAATATGAAGGAAGTATGCTCTACAGTTGCATCTTATAGATGATCCTCTGTATCAGAAACCGGATTAAACACTTCCCAATTAGTTAACTCCTTTTTGAAAAATTTCAACACAACCAATAATTTCCTTCTCTCAAAATCTTGAAGAAACTAAAAAGCTCTTGAATATGTTCATCGACGTTAAGTTTATTGGGAGAGAAGGACTTGCTCAAATTTCAATCTTTTCTCCATTGCAATTCTTGTTGTATTGTTTGGCAAATTCTCTCAAGCGATGAGGTCAATTTATTCAAGATAATTTTAGTAAAATTTGTCACGATAATAAGTTCAAGACTTCTGATGATTGGTCAACCTGGCATCTCTCCTTGGACAAAGAAGCAGCACATTTGAAGAATTTATGAATACTCCAAGCAAAAGAACAGAGAGATATATATATAATATATATGTATATATATTATAATAATATATTAAACTATAATATTCGTTTTCGCGAGATATAAGGAGCATACGTTATCAAAATCAAATTTTCTCGACTCCATTATACTCGATTTAACGAGAGCTTCGATTTGACACTAATATTGATAAGATAAACTTTCAAAAATTTGCAAAACAGTACCCCAATTTTTGAAAAAGTTACAAAATAGTCCTTGAACATTTTGATATTGATAAATTGAAGTAGAAAGGAGATAATTTTCAATCGTAAAACATTGATAAAATATTTTTGGCAATTTTACCTTTGCGAATTGGAATGGACAATTTTACCCTTAGGGTAAAACCGACCTAATTTTGACGACAGTGAAAATGGATAGAATATTCATGAAGAAATTCCAAATCCATTGATTATATAAAATGGCTTGAAGTCCATTTGAGTTAATAGATCGAAATATTAATGTAACTCCCGAAGAGTTCAATTACATAATGTACTTATTCTGAAGGATAAGTGTGCTCTTGTAGAAGTAATGAGTATTTGTTCTAGAAGAACAAATTTGCTCCCGTAGAAGCCGATTCAATATTTAATTCTCAGACTTTATTTACTGTAATTTAATTCGCAATACCTCCTACTTGATGATGGGTTCAACCGTCACTAAACGGAAGGTTTTATATATTTCTGCACTTTATATGCTAAGTGATGGGTAATACCTTCTACAAGCAGATCCTACTCCTGAAGAAGTAGTTAAATATTATGCAATTTAATTCTTGCTATTTAAATTCCGTAAATTTATATTTATTGCAATAATTCCCATAAGGTAGGTTCGACCACCTATTGGAGGAAATTTAATTTCTGCAATTTAAATTTATGCACTTTATAGTTTGAGTATATTTCCAATGTGGTGGGTAATACCACACGATTGGTGTGCATATTTCCAATGTGGTGGGTTATAC
This sequence comes from Jasminum sambac, assembly GCA_018223645.1. NCBI lineage: Eukaryota > Viridiplantae > Streptophyta > Magnoliopsida > Lamiales > Oleaceae > Jasminum > Jasminum sambac. The sequence continues at coordinate 3,536,655 of CP073651.1, read as the reverse complement.
TACACGATTGGTTATAACGAATCCTACTCCAGAAGAAGTAGTTGATCAAATATTCTAATCCTACTCTCGAAGTGGTAGACGATGAGAATAAAATTACTTCCCCATATATACCGAATATTAATGGAGAAAATTGAGTAAGTGGTACTTGAAGTCACCATTGGATAAATAGATGAAAATAAAATGTTCAATAGATCCCATGTTGATAAATCAAAGAAAATATATCGCATGGAGAAATTATATGAAGTAATCTCATCGATGATATGAGATTGTATTAATATGAGAATAAAATGCTCTTGAAGAAGCATAATCACTAGATTTCTGTATTTGAATAAAACCAATATGATATTATTATTACTCCAGAAGAAGTACAAAACAGCCGAAGTGGAATATATTGAGAATATCAAAAGATGGCATTAAACACTCGAAAATATAGAAATGCAAAAGAATATACATACTGAATCCATAAATGAGGGATGCGTCTCGAGAGTATAAATCACTACACCAAAATAACAAAATTGTCACACTAAACATTCTGAAGGAGTCACGGTTTAAAACCGTGACCCCTAGACGCGCTGATTGTCACGCGTATTTTAATAGGGGTCACGGTTTATAACCGTGACCCCGGGGTCACGGTTATAAACCGTGACCCCCCATTTAATAAAAAAAAAAAAAAAGAGGGCTCATCAGATCTAATACCGACCCCCAAAACACTAAAAAGAACAGAGAACGCCTACTACGTGGTTAGCCCTAATCCCTTCTCAAAAACTCGACGGAAATCTTGGTTTCTTAGTGTTCGACCTTCTTAAAATTGCGCCTTCCACCGTCGTTTGTACCTAGATTCCGTCCGCCACAAGCTCCGGTGGTCCCTCAACCCGTAGCATCCGCGAGAATGACCGGCTAGTCATCATCTTGTCCAGTGTATATCATTGCCTCGTGAGCTAGCGATGAGTTTTCGGTTGAAGCTAGCATCAAGTTGTCGGTTGAAGGTAATAATCAATGTCTCTGATTTTTTCTCCATAGTTTAGAACCTTGTTTGAATATTTTCCCCAATTTCGGGTAGCTCGACTTGGCCAAACACTTTACGGAAAAAAATTGGGCGTTTTTTCTTGTGAATATCTCGAAATGGTATGTTGTCTTTGGGCTTCTATTTGAAATAGTCGTTTTGGTGATATCTTTCAATATAATTATCAAATTTACATGAATTTTGATAGTTTGATTAAGATATTTGGTGTTTAGAGAATGAATATAGAATTTGTACCTAGAATGATTACTTAGTTTCACGCATTGATTGGGAATTGAAATGGGTGGCGTTTACTTTTGGAAAATTCTAAAAGAGACCACATTCTTTATGAAAAAGAATTGTGTAAATTTTCTGCCCGTAAGAGCATTTGCAAGACTTTCAAATCTACTAAGTGGCGCTTTTTTTGTGCTCATATGTTACACAACCAATGAATCGTATGCACATTGTGGTATAGTTGATTTCCACTAAAACCATTTGTGGATCATTTGTTTGATTGGGTAAATGCAGGTACTTCCTCAATGTTATATTCAACATACTTAACAAGAAAGTCTATAATTATTTCCCTTATCCTTAGTAAGTTCTTTTTCGCTGTAATAAATTCTTTACACACTAGATGCTTAGATCTACTCGCGTTTTACCAAATTCTTGATTTTCTGCTTATATGTCGAGTTTTGATGTTTCATCTATTTTGGGCCTTATGCAGTTTTGTATCGGCTGTGCATCTTCTAGTGGGAGTGGTATATTGTCTTGTTAGCTCGAGTGTAGGCCTACCAAAACGAGCCGTGAGTTTTATATCTTAAAATCTCGTAGCTATATGTGATATATTGAGCTTTACTGTTGACTTCAAGCTTGTGATTGTGATGAGCAATGATCGATAAAGATCTTTTATTGCTCCTCACTCGGTGGCAATTTGTCATGCTCTCGGTCATGTCATGTCCAATGTATCGTTTGCAGATGTCACTGTATCTTTTACACATACCATCTAAGGTAACCATGAACTAGTTCGATGATCTTTTACATGAATGGTGTGTATAATGTAATCCTGTTGAATATTGTGTTGAATAGCAGTGGGATCTAAAATGTGCGAATAATAATGAATAGTTATTTGGAAAATTTGTGGTAATATTAGATTTTTACTTTGACTTAGGAGACGTTAATTCAACTAAAAGGGTTAAAACAAACCACAGGCTGAATCCTCTTTCACCGTGTATCATCTCTCTTTTGATGATCTAAATATGCTATTTTTCTGACGTTGGAGCCGTTTCTTCAATGCGGCTGCTTCTCGATTCGTTTTAGCGGTCCAACTTCACCCCTTTGTTATTTTGCTGACCATTTTAATAAGGAGCTGGTTTTGCTTTCCCTCCATTCGCATCATTGTATAGCTATTCTCTATTAAATAAAACATGCCAAAAGGGGAAAAAGCACACACAAAGTTTGCTTGCTCTTTTTAGAGTCAGGCCTCCTCTTAATAATTAATGAAAACTCTCACTCTCTCCATTATAAGATGTTTTCTAAGGATCTTTTCAAAGGATATTTTTAAGGCCATGCATGTTTCTTGCAATTTAAAATTGAAATTACTCCAAGTTTTTATTTTTAATTATTCATTCTAATTGATTTGATAATTATTTTAGTTTTCATATTATTTCTTTTAAGTTTTCAATCACACATTTAAAATTGATTTAATTTAGCTTGTGATTTATGTAGTTTAGTTTTAAGTTTTTAATTATTGTTTGCTTTTTTTGTGTTTTTTTAAAGGAGTATTACACGTAGAATGTAGCCTAAGTATAAGATTGGCCTTTAACCATGGTTATTATATTTAAGCTAATTACGTGAAGGATAAAACAATTCTAAGAACAAATTCCACGTACTATTGGGCTTTACCCATTCTAATTACGTCAAATAATGCCTTTAACCATTCTCGTACTATATTGTTCGTTGTTTTGAGTAATCCACCATAGTTTGAGAACTTAAACCCTTGATGTTGATTTTGATGATGATGATGAAGCTTTTGTTGGGTGTTTATACCAATTAATCCTAGCAGATCGTCTCCTATTTCTTGATCTATTGGCCTTTGTGAATTGTTCTTCTTGTAAATTTGGCATAAAACCAATCATCAAGCTGAAAATAATTGTCAAAATTACCCCTTGTTAAAAAGTCTTAGAAGAAGAACAAGATTAAATTATTAGTGAAATAAATAAATGATTAATTAATCGATAACCCTTAAAGAGGCCTTTTGTTGCTAACAAAATCACAAGTACGAGCTTTGAATTCGATTTCTTGTAGGAGTCTATATTCATGCATGGTCCAGTTTGTTTTGATCCCTTTAGGAGGCTTCCCACCAGAGAATACAAGTGACTTTTTATACCTCTATAGGCCTATTGACCCTCTCGAAGATCTGTTTAATTCTTTGCTGTGACTACTGCTTGAGAAAATGACGAAATGGAGTATTGACAAATGACATGCCTAAACTTACATTTATGTATTTCATTCAAATGGTGATGATTCTTTTTCCTTTTCTTCTTTCTTCAGGCCTTCGAAGAATTTCGATTTGACATATGATTTTCTAGTCTTGATCGAATAGTTTTATAATCTTGCTTTTCTCAGGTATGTTTCCCATTGTTTCGTTTATTCCAGTTTTTTTTTCACTTGCTTCTTCTCTTATATTGTTTAACATTTATGTTATTTACATATCATTGCACTTATCATTAAGCTTAGAGTACCCGTTTGAAAATTAGTTTATAATTTACAAACCTCCGACACATTTGGACGGTTTGAGATTTATAAACTAATTTTTGAATTGTCCCATTTTTGGACAGTTTGTCATTCATTTGTGAATATATGCGATGTGTGCTACCAAAATATATTACAATGTAACTATAATCTCGCGTGTAAAGACTTCGATTGTATGACCTTGCACTTCTCCGGGTGTACACTACATGTCACGTAGATCGTACACTTTGGAGAATACAGGAAGTGTCATTAAATTTACACATGAGATTATAGTTGCGATTGTAGTATATTTTGATAGCACACATCGCATAATTCACAAATGAATGATGAATGGGTTAGGACCCTTACCGGTTAGTAATTGGAGTGATAAGGTGTATTAGGACATTTTCACGACATGTTTTTAACCGTGACAATCGGATTCTCTATCCATGTTTGTTTGAAATACCCGTCATTGATTATCATTGCTATTCTTGTTAGTTGGCAAAAAAGAAATTGTGACTTTAATACATATACGTTATTAACTCGTCTTTTACACACAAAAGCTTTTCCGATGGAGTTCCCACTTTACAAAGAATGGATGGGCGCCCTTCCAAGAACTGCTCCTGTCTATGTAGAAGGAGTTAGGGAATTTATTAAGTTTGCACAGAGAAATCTCGACTCTGATATTATACCATGCCCGTGCAAATCACGCCATTAAATGGTAAACGCCAACCCGTTGAACTTGTTGAGCTACACTTAGTGAAGTGGGGTATGGAAGATGATTATAAGTTTTGGTGCTTCCACGGTGAAAGGAAAAATGCTTTTGTCCCAGAACAATTGCCGACAAGAGTAAACGTGCACGTGGAGGGTTCCCCATCGGGTCAACCGGTGTTGAATAACCTCGTTGATGATGCCTATGGAATTCATCACTCTGAAGGAGATCAAACTATGCATTTTGAACGTGGTGATCAAAACGTTGATGTAGAAAACAATGGGGAAGATGAGTACATCCGTCTAAAACTGGCTGCATCGCAACCTTTGTATCCTAATTGTAACAAGGATCACACCACATTGTACGCAATGATTGGGCTACAAAATGTGAAAAGTCAGTTCGGATTATCGTGAATAAGCGTGATCATGCGTTATTTTTGTGGGTGAAAGATTTGCTCCCAACAGAGAATTAGCCAACAAGCTATCCATCTATGAAGAGCATTTTGAAAGGCTTGGGATGAAATACAAATCTATTCATGCGTGCAAATATGACTGTATTTTGTACCACAAAGAGCATGAATTGAAGGATAAATGTCCTGTGTGTAGTGAACCCAGATATCTCATAAAGAAAGATCCACATAAGAAGGGCTTTAGAACACACAAAGTACCGCATAAGGTTTTGAAATATTTCCCTTTGGGATCGAGGTTAAAGAGATTTTACACCGCACTGGATAGCGAGGCTATGACTTGGCATGCGAGAGCGTAAGAAGGGGTAATCTTATGAGGCATCCTATAGACTCCACTGTTTGGAAAGTCGCAAATGTTGCACACCCGTAATTCTCCAAAGAAGTTCGCAATGTTAGCCTTGGGTTGGCTCTTGATGGCTTCAATCCCTTTGGTAATTTAAGCACCAATCAAAGTGTTTGGCCTGTGGTTCTTGTGCCTTATAATCTTCCTCCGTCGTTGTGTATGAGAAAAGAATTTTCTATGCTATCACTATTAATTCCTCGCCCAAAAGCCCCAAGCGATGACATCGATGTGTACTTAGCGCCATTAGTAGAAGAGTTAAATGCTTTGTGGGTTGATGGTGTGCAAGCGTTCGACTCAAATAAGCGAGAGCCATTTACTTTAAAGGCCATGTTGTTGTGGGCAATTCACGATTTGCCGGGCCAGATGGCACTTTATCCGGTTGCAATGTTCATGGTTACTTTGGATGCCCTATTTGTGCGGAGGACACCGTGCATCGCATCAAGTTACCGCTAGTCATAAAATTTGTTATCACAACATCGTGAGATTTCTACCTCGTGATCACAAGTTTAGCAGACAAACAATTTTCTTCTTGATGGGGTTGAAGACAGATGCTCCAAGGAGGCTCTCGGGATCTCAAATTGAAAGCAAGGTGCAAGTGCAGGACATAATTTGACCGTAAACATCCAAAAATTACGGGTTTGAAGCGCAAAGGTAGAGGTGATCCCAAAGATCCAAGTAAAATGAAGCCGTGGTCGAGAAGGTCATTGTTATATGACTTGCCCTATTGGAAAGACCATTTAGTACGACATGTAATAGATGTTATGCATCTTTGAGAAAAATATCGTAGAACACATTGTAGGTAATGCGTGCCTACAAGGAACGATTCAAAGGATAGTGACAAAGCACGGGAAGATCTCCGAGCGATGAAGATTAAGAAGGGCCTATGGTTGCAGATTGATCCTGAAGTGGAAAAAGCTGTTATGCCCGATGGAGCCTTCACTTTAAATAAAGAGGAAAAGGACATGTTTCTAAGAACCTTGCATGATCCAAATCGCCAATGATTACTCCTCTAATTTCACGAGGGTCGTTACTTTTCGGGCTCGTGATTTGAGACGGTGTCTCACGACCCGGCATGTCATCATGCAATTGGTCCCATTATTGTTCAACCATGCTTTTGAAACACAAGGAGCTTCGTCAGCGCTATTATGCAAATAAGTGTGTGCTTCACTCTTTTATGTGCAAAAGTTGTTAATCGAAAGCACATTGTTGCCCAAATCTACTCTTGTTGAGGCAACGCGTCGTGTTAGAGAAGTACTTTCCTCCTTCATTTTTGACATTAGCATCCATTTGATGGTGCATTTGTGTGATGAAGCCCGATGTGTGGTCCTCAGCAAGATATCGATGGATGTATCCATTTGAGAGGTGATGAAATTCTTTAAAGATTACGTCAAAAATACCAGGTACATCGGAGGGTCAATTGCAGAGGAGTATATTACAAATGAGGCTTCTTTGTTTGCCAGAGAGTACATGCCCGATCTTGGTGTTGGAAGTTTTAATTCTCATCGTGAGCGCTTTATTGACGAATCTGGCGAGTTTGTAGATGAACAGGCCTTGGGAAAGGGGAAGAAAGTACGGCTTACAACCATTCAGTATGAGCAAGTGGCCCGTTACCTTTTTGAAACGCACGAAGATGTGGATCAATGGCGAGAGTAAGTACTTTCAATATATAATTACAATACTTTAGTGTGACAATTTACAAATTTCAATCACATAATACCACATGCTCAATCGTTTTTCTTTTGGATACAATAGGAAATATGCTGCCTCTCAACAATCGAAAAAGGCGAAAGGCACATCAATTCCACCTTATGACTTCGTGGTTTGGGTATCAAATGAGGTACTCGTTACGTTTATAGCTTCAGTAGTAAATAAGCCATTTATCTTAAAGATTTTATGTATATCGTAACGATATGTATCTATTGGTCACACAGTTGTTAAAAATGGGTGACGTGACGTCGAGACTCGCACGGCTTGCCAAAGGCCCTAGCTTTTATGCCCAACGGTTTGGAAGATATCGAGCAAAAGGTTTTGTTTTCTCGGAACATAGTCGTGAGCAATGCTCTAATGGGCGGCAAAATAGCGGCATTGCAATTACAGCCGTTACGACTTGTGTATCTAGTTCGAAAGACAAAAATCCAAGGGAAGTAGAAATGACTTATTATGGGGTTGTTCAGCATATATACGAACTAGATTACACAAGTTTTGTGGAGACAGTATTCGATTGTGATTGGGTGCGAGTTGAGGACAAAAATGCGTGTATGGTGGACACTGCCACAAATATGGTCATGGTTGACTTGACCAAATTGAAGAGCAAGGGAAATGTCAAAGATGAGCCATTTGTTTGTGCCTTTCAAAATGTGAAGCAAGTCTTTTATTCAAAGTGTATCAACAATGGGCAATGGTCTGTTGTTCTCCATTCACCAAAGCGGCTGACTACACTAGTAGATGCATTGGAAGCCCCCGTTGAGTTCCAATCTATATTAGATGATAATCCTAATTTGAAGGCTTTGTTAGACTATTTGGATGAGTAGATCTATTTTTGGAATTGAAATTCCTTACTTGATGGAGTTGTTTTGTTTTAGTAAATCTATGTAGTTACAGTGCTTTGCTTGTAATTGTAATTATTTTTGTACGGATCAATACTTGTATGTAGTGCATGTAATTGATCTCGGATGTTGTCATTAGATGTTGTTCCTGGATCATTACTTCATATTATTGCATGTTGTTCTTACGGATTGGTTATTACCATTTGGTGTAATTTTCAATCATCAGGTTTTCCATTTTCCCTTTTCCATTTTACACTACACATCTTGACAGGTATTTGTAGTAACTCTTTATGCACATGTCAATTTAATTTCTTTCTTTGATGTTTGTCTATTGCGCATAATGTCCCGCTCAGATCTCTCGAGAAAAAGAAGAAAGAAATAAGTTTCGATTTGATTGGGAGCCCTATCGGTACGAACAAGAGTGCATTAAAAACCCGCACATTGGAATTAGTGAAACTCCATGTCGGCCTCAATCATGACAATTGGCGGGCGGTTCCCGAGGACACGAAAGGTGATATATGGAACGCATTGGCAAAAGATTTCAATCTGCCACCTCCACAGAAAAGTAATATACTTTCTCAAGCAGCCGAGCAATGGCGGACTTGGAAGAAAAACGTTCGGAAACGCAACTTCGGAGAATCTAGTACTAGCAAAGAAATTTTGCAGTTGAAAGATAAGACGCCAGAGGGAGAGGTGATCCCTCAAGGAGAATGGAATGGATAGCTTGATCGAGAGGCCGACCCCGGCAAACTTCAGCAGAGGGCGCAAAACAAAGCGAATAGAGCAAAAAAGACAGATGTTCATTTACTTGGTGCTAAGTCCTATGCACAAGTAGCTGATGAATGGACGGTATATTTCTTGTACCTTATTGAGTTACTAATTACTTTATTATGCAGTAGAACTATATATATATATATATATATATATTGACTACGTGTGCAATCAACGAAGCTAAGGAAGATTTGAGATAAAATATCATAATCGGTAAAAATCCCATTGAAGCCCATAAAAGAAGTCCATGGAGTGTAATATCCAATGTCTTATGAGAATTTAACTGCAAGAGTTGTTAATTTTACATGAAATTACACAAAAATTCCCACTTTTGAGGGAAATTAAAAAACAAAATTAAAAAAGGGGAACTGAAAAAGTAAAAGAAATGAACTTACATTTTTAATGTTGTTGTGAAGATTGGAAGATTTCTTGAGTTCATCATCAAATGAGCATTTTCCAAAGTGTAAAAGCACAACACTTAAAAATTCTCAATGGAATTCATCTTTTGATACCTCATTTTGCATTTAGAAGCACAAAAGTAAAGACTTTAGAGTTCTATGTACAAAAGATATATGTAAACTATATGGTGGTGTTGTTGGAAGAGAAATATAAAGAATTAATAAGTTGAAAAGGGGAGCATGCAATGATAGTTTATCCTTTAATTACTTTCTCCCTCTCTTTTGCTTTTGAAGATTGTCTACTACTCAATGATATTCATTGATTGGCCTTTTTAATCTATCTTCTAATTATATCTTTGTCCACTTCGATTATCTTAATTACCATTTGTGTGGTTTTATTATCTCTATAGAGTTGGCACTGATCAATATATGTGTTTGGACTAATTGTTATTATCCTAATAATAAGAGTTGAATAAAGGGAGCTGTAAGTGCAGTATTATGAAATGCAGGGATAATAATAGGTAAATGTTTCTCAATGTGTGATTAATGCATGAAATGCAGGGATAATAATAGGTAAATGTTTCTCAATGTGTGATATACAATAATAAAAGTTATTAACTTAATAGATAAAATTTAAAATAATCGTATGCACAAAGGGATAAATTAAATTTTGTGATTGAGCTATTGTTAAAGTTTAAGTTTTTAGAATGAATAGTAATGAAGACTACGAATCAACGCAAAGGAAACAAATGGGGTAGTGAAGACTTCGAAATGTGGCGTAATAATGGATAAGAAGTTGAGGTGTGAGGTAATCTAATATTAATGAGATTTGAGTTAATCAATATTTCCTAATATGCTATGTTATCATAATCACTTTACATGGTTAATTTTTATTAAATTTGAATGTGGTTGATATATTTAATTTTTTGCCTTTACTTGTAAAAATTTATTGTTTATTAGGATCGGACTAAGGGCACAGATGATGAGGGCATTATTCCAAGTCGCACCAACCTCTACTTACATGCCCGTAAGATGAAATCTGGAGAATATCACCCGAATGCAGTTGAAACAGCGGTGAGTAGAAACTATTATAATACATGTAAGTAAATAATAAATGTTATGTGTATGATCACATAATTACGTGTATAATAAACATTTGATAGGCTAAAATTGCTGAGATACAAATGACTCAAGGGGGAGATTCAACTGAAACAGATGTCGACACTGATCCACTGAGTCAAGTATTTGGGAAAGAGAGTCGTGGCCGAACCCGTGGAGTAGGAAGCAAAGTCTCTAGAACCAAGTACAAGGCCATTCAACCTGCAGTGTCTCGAATTGAAAGATTGGAGATTCAAATGCAAGACCAATCTTCCAAAATGGACGCCATCCTCAATCTCTTACAAGAAAGCCGAGCCAATCCAGATGTGAACATTCCATCGCCCGGCGTAGGTCAAAGTAAAACGAAGAAATCATCTACAGTTGGGGAAAACTCTTCTACAATGCAATGATCGATGGCACCTCTCCCATACAGCACACAAGGGTTACCATTACATGAAAGATTTGAAGAATGAAAAGAGCATTGCAATGGTTAAAATTGAAGCAAAGCCAGTACTATTGTTCACTCCCGCCCCTACTTGTCCTCAAGCAAAAGTTATAATATTATCGATTTATCCGGGTATGGAAAATGAGCCAGTTTATCTTGGTCGACAAGGATGTGCGACTACATTGGGAGATTTCGGTAGTGGATCATTTATTGCGTGGCCTCTATATTTGTTAGAGAAGATATTGTAACTATCTCCTAAGTCTTATGAATGGTTGTTTGTAGAGACAATGTTGTTTATTGGTGATTGTATGAACTATTAGGTGAATGCTTGAAACATGTGACTTTTGATACAATGTTTATTGGTATTGTATGAACTATTAGGTGAATGCTTGAAATATGTGACTTTTGATACAATGTGGTTGATTGCTTGAAATAACAATGGTGGTGCTATGGAATCTTGCTGATTGTATGTCCCTATTTGGTGAGATTTGGATATCCTGTCTTTGCTGGGATTGTTATATGCTGTATAGTTTTAGGTGGTTTACAGGTGCAAACAAAGGAAACCAGCCAGTGTGGCTTTACTGCAGACCGGGGGTCACGGTTTAAAACCGTGACCCATTTAAGTAAAATCAACTGTGGGGTCACGGTTTTTAACCGTGACCCATTCCTATTGGGTCACGGTTTTTAACCGTGGCCCATTGTTAACAGGTCACGGTTTTAAACCGTGACCCGATAGAAATGGGTCACGGTTAAAAAACCGTGACCCATTCCTATCGGTCACGGTTAATAACCGTGACCCATGATTGAGTCACGGTTCAGATGCCACAGTATTTGGACTCGGAAAGGACCGTGACCCAACTATTTTGTCACGGTTATGAACCGTGACCAGGTACGGCGTCACGCAACATATGGTCACGGTTAAAAACCGTGACCAACCACCTTCGTCACGGTTTTTAACCGTGACAATCAGCGAGAACTGGTGTAGTGAATACTCCGTAACTTTGCCACCATCAACATTAGAATTCATAATGAAATATTTAAAGGATCCGAATTTCTTTTTCGCTTGACACCAGTGGTCTGTGATCGACGGACTGGCTTCCACAGATTCTTGAACATATGCATGAAATTTGATGAGTAGTTCATCAACAAGATTTCAGCGTAAATAAGTATTTTTCTCATTGAATGAGAGATAAACTTATTATTTACACCGATCTAGAAACGCTAGTAAGCCATCAAAGAAATTATTAATATTTAACAAACCTATTGGTTTGACATGAAAGTTCCAACGTACAACGAGGCTATATTGAATATTTCCTCCGTGTTGTAGCCGCTGGAAGGACAATGAAAGCATCACTATTATTCATCATATACATCATGCGATTGTGGATGGATTGCATGTAGCCCCAACCTCTTTGGACCCATGGTAGAATTGGCTCCAATTGAGTATTAGATCCAACTAGATGGAAAGGTATTACACTCGAAACTCTTATTCCCCATGATTGTGCGGCCATTATAAGTCTAGCTAAAAGTTTGTTGTTGGTTCCTCCGTATAGTATATTGATTTCTTGTCTCCCTAACTCTTTATTTAGTCGGTTTGCCATATCCACATATTGGATATGGCCTACCGGTTAGATCCACCAAGAATACATACGGTTTTAATATGGCGAGGTAAAAGCTGACTTGTATGAGATGATTCTAAAATCTCCACATCCATCTCTACTCCTATCTCTCTTTTTGCACTATATTTTCAATATGAGAGATATATGAATCCCTCTATTTAAAGAAAAATTTTAAAACCAATAGTTGAGTGCACTATTTACTTTTTGACAAATATGAAAGAGAAAAAAAATGCAGAAATTTTTTTTAAGTGAAAATGACATATATCTGTCGGTGATTGAAAAATAATATATATATACATATATATATCTTAAAATCGAAAAACAATATTTACAATTACAAGAAAAATATTGATCTTCGTTATTACACCGAGCTTCCTTATATTAATATGAGAAAATTATTATACTAAAATTTTCTACTAAATTTACAAACAGGATCTTCTAAAGTAAGTTTTTAAAGACTGTAACGCGTTTGTTGATCTTTGAATTTGGCCCATAAGGTCATTAGCTCACCTTGTACGTGTCCACTAGGATGTGTCTCAAGAGCCTGTTGAATATATCCAAAGGCTCCTTACTCAATCCATCGTTAATGAATGCTATTTTATCTTCTCGATTTCTAGACAAGTACCCCACAGATTTACATCGAGTGTCACATGTCCACCGAGCACACTTGTAGCATCCTCCTAATCTTTTGCTCTCCAGTTTCTTTGAAAAACTACTTTTACCCATACCAGGCATGTATTTAGAAGGAATTGAAACCTCACCAGATAATCGAACCTTTGCTTCAATCAAGCATCGGATATCTTGTGGGATACCCTTATTCATTAGCATCCTTAATCTTTCCAAATTTACATCGATAAATCCTTTTTAGGATTTTGATCGGTAGTGATGGATAGTATTTTCAAGATTTGAGAGCATATGATCCATTATAATGTATAGACCCTTGTTAGGATGAATTTTGCAATAATTTTGATGATTTATTTATAGAATAATACGACGTGTATGAAATAAGACTCCGATTTTAAATAAATAATATGAAGCATAAGAGCTACGATTTCGGAATTAAATAATAGCCGGATGTGATGCGTATGAGTCAGAACTCAGTGTTTGAACAAGATGGTAGACAATAATGTCACCAAAAGATGATGGAATATGTCGGTGAATTGTTTCTATGATAAATCATGTTGAGCACTATACAGATACTAGTGAAATCGATATAAGAATTTACTGAACTAGAAGTTCAATACTACTCGTTTGCAAAACCGGACTGACCATCTAGGTTTAAATAATTATTGAAATCAATATTTCAAGTGAAGAATTAAAGGAATTCTTCAATGATTGTTCTCGATACATGATGAAATCATTACTAGCCAATATTGGGAATAAATCCCAAATATATCGGAATAAAGGATGAGAAGTATGGGCCCACTCATCCTCCATGTGGACTACTAGATATTATGATATGGATCCACTAGATAGTCACATGTGTATATGATTCGTAATTTGAAATTTACGAAATATTTGCTCACGGTATGAGCATGATTTTCAGATTTAATGATAAAGCTAGTAAATGTATATCCCAATACTTGAATAAATCCCTGAAAGATTTGAGTATGCGCATACAAGTGGGATATTATATGGCAAATTATTTAAAGTCCTCAAATAAATTGCCGATATCGAGAATAGAATGCAAAAGGTCTAAATTCCCATATTAAGGCTGAATGATGAGAACATATATGATTAAAATCATACCAACTGTATGAGTTTTGGTGTTCTAAATTTTCTCAGCATGAGGGGGAGTATTAAAGGTTAAAAATAAATGCATCATGTTATATCATCGAAATTGAAATACGAACTTGAAGTTCAAAGATGCATGAAAGGCTATGAACAATCACATATATCAGCCACGATGCTTTGATAAGTTAGCGCGCCAGAAGCACTGATATTTCCCCAAACATATATATCAAAGCAAATTATAAAAGATGGTCTTAATAACGGAGGCATATGCTCTTGAAGAGTATATAGACATAACTATATTGTGTAATCCTACAAGTGGATTGATAATGAGATATCTCGATAAGTTATGTCGATATGGGGAAAGAAATGAAATTGAAATGTGTCGACACGATATGAAAATGTAGCGCTACATATGATCAATGATAATAGTGTTGGCAATGGATCGGGTTCGGATCGGATCGGCCTAATCCAAATCCAAATCCAAATCAATCACTCCGATCCAAATCCAAATCCAAATCCAAATTCCTCGGATCGGATTCGGATCGGATCGGACCGGATCGGATCGGATCAAGAAAAAATCCAAATACGATCCATATTGGTATAGATTTTTATAAAAAAATAAAAAATAATAAAAATAAATAAAAATAAAAATAAAAAATAAAAAATAAAATCAATTCGGATCGGATCGGATCGGATCGGATCGGATCGGATCGGATCCGCTCCAAATCCAAATCCGTTTCGGATCGGTCAATCCACGGATCAATGATCCACGGATCGTCGGATCGGAAAAAAATCGCTCCATTCGGATCGGGTATCCATCGGATTCGGATCGGATCGGATTTTTCTGCCATCACTAAATGATAATGAAAATATTGAGATATATTGAAGATGATAAATGGTGAATGTGAAATCCTTAACTTACGAGATGATGAGATGATGATGACTAGTGCTCAAGTTTAAAGATAAGCATGGTGGTCATTATATGTTGCATGCTCATGAAAGTTAAATTACCGATCGTGTGTGTAGTACCGAAAAGGAAATTAAAGGATCGGGTGAGCTAAGCCCGTGTTTATGAGTACCCTAAAGGGTGAGCTAAGCCCACAGGGAATGAAATAACCTATTAAGTGAGTATTAAATGTTAAATGATATATTTTAAGTGTTAGTTAGTTATGAAGGTTTACTTATATGTTTACATGTTTTTACTATGAATTTATATGCTTTAAATTGTGTGTTTGGAGACATGTGTTCATGGTGAATGTTTTGTAGTTGTGTAAGAAAATTGATGCACTCTAAATGAGCGAAGAGTATAAAACCAATGTATATGATACTCATACAAATGTATGAAAGATTTTGAAATGCTTGCAAAGATACTTGTATAAAATACAGCGTTGCACTCTTTTTCCTCGACTGAGGTTTTATCCCATTGGGTTTTCCTAGCAAGGTTTTTAATGAGGCAACTTTAAAGGCGTATTCACATGAATAATATACTCTTTTTCCTTCATTAGGTTTTTCCCACTGGGTTTTTCCTAATAAGGTTTTAACGAGGCATATTCATGGTATATTGAGAACGATAGGAGAAATTGATACGGTGTATCTATTGGATCAAGTTATAATGGAGCTAATGCTTTAGATCCAAACGATGATGATATTGAAATCATTTACCAGAAGTAAAGATATCAGTTCTCAAGATATGAAATCAAACGGAGTAGCTGTACTCTTTTTCCTTCGATCAAGTTTTTTCCCACTGGTTTTCTTGACAAGGTTTTAACGAGGCAAAGCACGTGAATACTCATATATCACGATAGACATCGGAGGGAGCAATGTTTTGATGAAGCGAAGATATAACCACTCCAAGCTATCCTGCAATCGGTTTGGAAGTTTTTTCCCACCGGGTTTTTCTCCAAACAGGTCCAGAAGACATTTGTATTAATAGTCATTCAAGGGGGAGTGTTATGAATAATAATTGAAGAATAATTATTAGGTGTTATGAATAATTGAGAATAATTTGGTGGTTATGAATTATGAGGAATAATTTGGTGGAGGAATAATTTGGTAAAAGATGTAATTATTATATGTGAATGACTATTATACCCTTGATGAAATTATGTAATTACGATTGTGCCATTCGAAGTTTTCCTATAAATAGGGCTTCAGTTATTAATGAAATTCATTCCTGAGAATTCCTTAGAATTCATTCTCTCTAAATTCTCTCTATTGTTTCTATACTTTTATAACACTTATTTGTTAGATCTTTGAAGTTATTTTTAATGATTTAATTAATCTTGCTCCTTTATTTAATTATTTAATTTCATCACCATAGAAATTAGAAAGGATAATGAATAAACTAATGACTATGATAGAAGAAGGATTTAGAATATAAAAATAGAGTGTCATTTTTCCGTCATTTAAATTTTTCATACGGCGTTGTCAAAATATAAAAATTCGTAGAGAACACTTGTAAAATCTTGGTGATGTTTTTATATAATTGTATATTCTTTGATCGGTAAATTTTTTTTTTTAAATTAATATGTGCTCCCAGTGGTTTAAATTCCTGGCTTCGCCACACTGATGGCAGCCACAGATTTAAAAACGGTGACTAAAGCCAATAATATAACAATTATTATTAATTCTAATATAATTTAAGTGGCGTTGCACATATCTTGAAATCACCATCCTCTTGACCTTGAGGTGTTAATGACCATTCGTGGCTTGTGAGTAGTAATTAGATTAACTATACGAGGATATAAGATTATAAGGGTATAAGTGATATTGTCGATCGATGTGTAACCATGTGTCGTGTCTTGTAGAAGTTGCTCCTAAGAGAACCAGTTTAGAGATTAGACCGGCGGGTGTGCAATCCTGTGTTACTTTCCAAAATGCATAGCCATAGATTGTACGGTTAACAGCACAACACGGTGTCGAGGAGGATTAATTGAACAATAGGCACCCATCATTGTGAATGTCAACGATGTATAATTTACCATGCAATTTATAGTATGTGTTGTTGGATATTGATACCATCATGCATTGATTTACTCCCGAAACCTCACACTTACAACCATTGGCGTTTATGTAAGATAACTTGTTATCTTATTTACATTTAATAATATTACAACATTTTATTTTCCCTAAAAAAAAAAAGTAAGAAAGAAAGAAAAAACCTTCAAGAAAAAGCTTAGGACATTTTCTAGTCATATTTTTTAAAATGACAAAATAAACAAATATGCATAATTTATATTTAAGAAATAAAATAACAAAGATTTACTCTAGCTTGAAACCAGTGTTCTAAAAAATGCGTTTAGGCCCGAAGCGTCACATGCACTCGTTGCCTAAGCCAAAAGTGTGAAAAAAGCAGTCAATACAAATTTTGACCGCTTAGGTGCAACTAAGCGTTGCCTAGGTGTGCTTTTTTATTTTTTATTTTTTTTGGTTTTTTGGTTTTTTTAACAATGCCTATGTTTTTAGTTTTTAAGCTTAAGTCGAGTTTAAAGTTAGAAAATAAAAAATGAAATGAAAATAGAAGAAATTGAATACATTCCACACCATAAATATACGATCAAAAACCCCAATTTAATTTCAAAATTTTAAACATTTTGGATTCTCAGTCTAACCGTGCGAGCATTGTGACAAGAGCATGTAATCCTTATAAATCGATTAAGTAGGAATTGTCCATCTTTTGACTTTTTCCATTTGAGAATATTAAAATTATATTGTAAGTTTGTTGAAATTATAAAGTAGATATAATATTTATGAATTTAGAAGTTTTTTTTTTTTTTAATTTAGTATATACTATTTTCATTACTTAGTAGCTTAAGCTCATAAAAAAATTTTTAAAAAATAAAAAATTTGAAAAATGATTTTTATCTCCTAGGCACCGCTTAAGTGCGCTTAAGTTTGTAATTCTTGAACCTTTGGGTCCACGCTTTTTCGCGCTTCACGGTTTTTAGAATACTACTTGCGACACCAACTCTAATCAAAAGAAATACGATAAAAAAATTAGGAAGTAAAGTTATCTTTTTTAGTATACTCGACTTTATTTTTATTATACTTCACCTGGTTGGAATCAGTGTCTGCATAGGTACGAACAATAATAAGTATGAGGTTTCAAGTAAAGAATCTTCGCTCATTCATTTCATTTTATATATATATATATATATTTTAAGAGTAATTTTGTCATTTGGATGAATAAGGCCAACTTTAAACACCGAAGTCCGGAGAATTTTTGTGCAATTTATCCTTTATTTTATATTTTTATTACTAATTACCACTTGCAAGAGCATCTCTAGGTGTAAATTTTTGAAAAGGACATTTGTTCAACTTTGACAGCAAAGGCTAAAACCTTTTGAAAAATATGCAGTTTAAGTATTAATCCCGTTAGCCAACTCTTTTTATTACTTTTTTATCCATTTTTCTTTATCCTAAATCGATTACACATCCACAAATATTCACCACTCAATTCCATTCATTCTCTTTCCTCTTTTACATTAAAAACTTTTAAAATCCATTATAATTTATTTCCTATCATCCTTTATGTCTCAACAAAATTGCTCAAAACTTTCCCAACTCAAAGTATGAGTAACATTCGAGTCCTATTTTTACGAAAGGGAACCGTTGTTCAATTTGTCTACACTTAAGAAGAGAATTAAAAATCAATATATTTTAAGAATCCTGTAAAAGATTGAAGGATATATGTAGATTGAAGGAAGCACAAGGTGGGTTGAAATTGAAATAGTATAGATGATGAACAACCTTTGGTAATGTTAACATTGTACATACATAATTTATTAATTACAATCATACAATGCCTCACACAATTTCACATGCACGCCATCAAAGAATCGTCGTAAGGATGCTTTAGCAATACAAATCGACATTCAATAATATAATGGATGCGACTGTTAGAATTGGTCGACAATATATAAGGAGCAATAGAGTGACAAGGCTAGGCTTGTGATCTTGCATATTGATTACAGTGGCGCTTGTGCGAGTAAAACAAGTTTGAGTTCTTCTAACCTCAATTTTTAATGCAACCATCATTCATTGCCAGGGAAAACACTTTTCCACTTTTTATTCAACTAGTATATAACACGTGCGATGCACGTGATATTATAATTAATATAAAAAAAGGGATTTTTCTTGATGAAATTTTTTGTCTTGAACTTTTACCAATGACCTTTTTCGACCAACAAGCCCAAATTACATTTTAACGACAAATTTTTGGTTGCTAAAAATCGATATTTCTTGTAGTGAATAATCATATTTTTAATTTATGTGTATAAAAATAAATTTAATTGAAATTTCAAACTCCATAAAAATGACATAGAATTATAAAATATGACAAAATTTTACTTATATTTATTTATTAACAAGCGTGATGTATATCAGAAAATTCTCTTGGTCAGTCTAAATAATAAATCTTGTCCAATACTTAAAAAGCATGTTCAACACAATCAAAAATGGTTTCCGTCAAGAAATTTAATAGAATTGTTAACATAATAAAAGATAAAAAGAATAATTATGCCTTTTTTTCCAAAGCCTTTTCGGAGATAAATAACTGGAAAATAAATGAATAAAATATACATAAACAATACTAAAGTGAATAGTTAAATGGGGAGTTTTGAATTTGAAGCAACTTTTTAAACTATTAAATTAAATGAAGAAATTATATCAATATTATAAGATATTAATAAAATTTATTATTTATTAAGGCAAAACTAAAATTAAACAAAAGGGTAAGGGCACTTTTGTCCAAAAAAGTTTCGCACATCTTCTATACTTTCACAGGTAGTATATATTTATTTATTATTATTATTTTAAATTAGATTAAATTGGATAAGTTGTTGGACCTCAGTGATTAAAGCGAAAAAATTTATTAAGGAAAAACTAAAATTAAACAAAAAGGGTAAGGGTACTTTTGTCCAGAAAAGTTTTCCACATCTTCCATACTTTTATAGGTAGTATAGATAATTGAATGACGTAGTTTAGTTTAGTATAATTTATAATACTAATATTTTGTCCTGAAAATAATTTATTTTTCAAAAAGATGAAAATTGGTTATACGATTAATAAGAATGTATTTCACACAATCCGCATAACCATAACAAAATACTATCCTAATCGTGTGATGTTTAAAACAGAAAAATTAACTCAATCATGAAAGGATCTAATTAATTATGGGATTTCCATTTCCCACTAATCAACACCATAAACATTACACAATCCAAAACCCCATAAATCTAAACATGTACATTTAGAAATATATATATATAACTGTAAAAACCTTTTAAAAACTATTATAATCTATTCCCTATCACCTTAAATATAATTGGAAATTTTGATGGAAGGATTCCATTGAGTCGAGAGAATCATCGTGGGAATGCTTCTGTTTTTTTCGTTCCATTTTTATTTAACTAGTTTTGCGGCTCCGTGAGTTGTACGGAAATCATTAAAGTTGTTAAGTATTAATTTTATAGCATATATCAATTTAACAATTTAACTAATAAAAAACACAAGGCGTTCAAACTTTATTGTATCAGAATTCTCGGGTTTTGTTTGTTGTCATTGTAATTAAAATGTAACATATTACGTTTGTATTTGATTTGATTTTGTTTACTGATGAATTATTCTTTAATTGCTAGTTCGAATTATATTAGTCGATCAATTATTTTTCAATTTGAACGTCTGCATATGTAGATTTCACTATGTGACACATAATTCAAATTAATATCAAATTGTAAGTGAAATAAAACAAAGTTGGTCAGTAGTATTCATATTTTAATTCGTTATAATCAAAGAAGTCAATCACATGAAGGTAACTTCACCATCAAGATTTTACCAATGAAAGATGACATAACTAGCTCATCCAAGAAACCAATTACTTAGCATTTACACCAATTTGAACACCGACACTAGTAAGTAGAAAAGATGATCTGGCTCAAACCAAGAGTGATCCTCATGATCCCTTTTTGGGCCAAAGGCCCAAAGCTTTAATTGCCGAATTGCAAGTGACATGAAGTTCAATGAGCTTCAAGTAATTAGCTGAGAAACACATTTATGTAGTTCCTTTGAAGAAACAATTCATAAATAAACCCTCAATGAAGGGAAAGGAAAGGAAAATAATAAGGGACAAACAACATGAACTTTGATTTTGAAGACGGTGTGATGCATAGAAAACGTAAATGTGACACATAATTCAAATTAATATCAAATTGTAAATGAAATGAAAAAAAGATGGTCAATAGTATTCATCTTTTAATTCATTATAATCCAAGAAGTCAATCACACGAAGATAACTTCACCATCAAGATTTTACCAATGAAAGATGACATAACTAGCTCATCCAAGAAACCAATTACTTTAGTATTTACACCAATTTGAACACCAACATTAGCAAGTAGAAGATCATCTGGCCCAAACCAAGAGTGATCCCCATGATCCCTTTTTGGGCCAAAGGCCCAAAGCTCAACCACTAGACTCCACCATGATGCTCATACAAGATCAAGAAGTAAAAGTAGTCCAAGTAGATGGAACCCTGGTCGAGGTTAGAGGCGGCATATTACGTACATTGACATCACGAGGCAGCAAACGATACTCAATATCAAGATCCCGAAAGATCTTAACCATCTCCTCGACCAGCATAGCTCTTCTCACATACCTCTCACCCATATCTTGATAGTTCATCGTGTGATTAGGCCATACAGACCATTTCAACCGGTTCATATCATCCACGTCTCTCATCACTACCAACGGATCTGGATACCAGTGATCACTCCGGTTTTGAATGTATCTGTGTTGATCATAACGATTAACACCATGAGTCATTACCTTTTTGGACTTTGCCAAACAAGCCCTAAGCAGAGGGAGGGAGAAAAGGGATATTGTTATATTGTACCTTGTAATTCTTTCCTTCATCAATGCAATCTTTTCCCCAGGAGTTGAAATGTGGGTGACAAAATCAACGGCGTCACCCATATCTGGACTGCGGTAGTAGTTACCAATGAACTTTGTGGACAAGACGCTGTTTGGGTAGAATATCTTTTGATTATCGTACCTCAGAAAAATTGTTGTCAATATGTTCATCTCTTCGACTACCATCTGAAACACAAACATCATAGAAGTAATACAAAGCAAAACAAAACAATATCTATGGATGGTTACCGATGTTTTTCCAAGATTCTATTCTAATACAAATGAAGTACATTTGGATCCAAGAAATCTTACGTGAACTCCATCAATTTCAACACGATCACCAACATCAAAAGGGTGCATCACAAATAAGAAGATAATAGCCTCAAATGTTGTCTTGCATGTGTTTCCAAACACGAACACGACCAAAAGCAGCTGAGAACTTAAGAAGATAAAGAAATGTGTGGTTGTAACTCTGAGTATAAGAAGCCAGATGACAACTGTGAGTATTCCCACAACGACATTCAGCATGTGGTGCAATTTGTTAACGGCAGTTTTTGTATCGTTTAGAGACAACGCTAGCGCTCGCCTTTCTCTAAACACATTCACCTTCAGGACAAGGAGTAATGTATACTTTTAACCCAAAGATAACCTCTCAAAAGAGAAGGGAAAAAGAATATATAAATTTACTTACCACCCAATTCTTAAGAGCTCGTTTGCTTATCCCCTTGTCATCATTTGCTCCTTCAAAGAGGCGCATGGCCTTCAAAGCCTCATCCTCTCTCATAAACCGCATCAAATCCTCCAGGTGAATGGATCTAATCACAGAAAGACAAGCTACTAAATCACACATTTTACATACAAAAAATTGAAATGAGTATTAATGAACTACTCAATCTAAAAGCTCAAAGCTGATAGATTTTTTTTTTTTTGCCTTGAAGCCTAACATAATTAACCACTCAAACTAAAAGATTAAGTTAATAGATCAATTCCTCTTTATATTATTTAATTTAATATTATCTTCAAAAAGTATAAATCAAAAACTTGATGGACCAAGAACTCACTTTGATCCACGGTTGGCGACATTGTTGAAGATCTTCTTGGCGGCAACTTTCGCCTGTTTTTCACTAGTAATCTGCATGGCCGACTCATCCTCGTCAGCTGAGCCCTGTAATTGCTCATCCAAAGTGGAAAGCACACCTTTCCTTACAATATTAGTTAACCTCTTCATATTCCACGCCGAAATATTCTTCTGATTCAACCTATGCAAATGATCAATCGTGATACCCGTCTCCTCTTCTTTCTTTGAAGTGGCCCGAGAAAACACAGGACTCTTTGCACCCGTGCCCATAGGACTCTTACGGGGCGTCCCAATAACTCTCCCACTTTTTGGGAGTACGTTGGCCTTAAAGTCGGCTGGGATATTCACCCCAGCATTTTGAAGCTTTTGAACCTCGGCTATCACCTTCTCTTCCTCTTCCTGTTCTTGCTGAATCTCCATCAATGGTGGACCAGATAGGGTTTCAATGACATACTGGTTGAACAAAGATTCTTGAATTCTGTCGAAAAAGGTGCTGACGTGGAACGAGGATGCTAAAACCTTAACCAGCAATGTCTTGAACAACCAGATTAATGTCCCAACTAAGAGACATGTCCAAATCCTTGTCACATAAGGTAAGACATTCCCATTTGTAAGTCTTTCGACCCTCTTGTCAAAGATGCATTGCCAAGCAATCAAAACCAGAGCTAACCACATGCAGTTTTGAACTGGATTTCTTAACCCATAAACGAAATACAAAACTCGTTTGCGTAGTAAAAAATTTCTCTCAAAGAAGAAGACAACGATTCTAATTGCCCATCCTGATACTAATCTTCCAGAAATCAAAACCAGAACCATTAATTCCCATTTCCATAATTCCAATTCGAAAATTTTTCTCTTCTTCAACTGATTAATAGTTAAACTACAAACTAGAGCCCCGATAATGAGAATCAAGCTCACCAGTTGAAGAATCGAGAGTGTACTGAACTTCATTTTCTTGTAATCCTCAGGCAAATCTTCGTCTAGAAACGGGTCGTCTTCATCGATTTCACTTCCTTTCCCGAATGCTTGAGATTTCGGCGTTCTGATAGTCTGTGATTTCTGATTGTTTTCCGGTGGATCGAGTAATCGAGACTTGGTTTTGGTTCTCAGCAAGCTGGATTTTCTTCTGAAAGATGAGTTTGAACTGCAAACTAGAACCTCATCCGGTTCAGCATTGGACCGGCGGTTTACGCCGCGAGCCGCCGCCATCTCAGCCGCGTTGTCGTTAAACGAGACCCTGACCTCCCTCGGCGTCATCTGGGCGTAATGGGCACTCGGACTCTCTGCTATACGGGATAATGGAGATTCCGTTACGAAATCGAAATCCTTGTTGTTCGCTGCAGCTCTCATTACGGCGTCGTTTGAGAAATCGTAACTTGAATCCCTCCAAATCTTCGTAGTAGCACTAGTACCAGTTCCAGTTCCAGTACCAGTACCAGTAACGCTACCGTTACTCTCACTTATTTTAGTGGGTTCCTTGAAGGAATTTTGACTGTTGATTTTGACGACAACGTCCTTGGGAGGGGAAGAAGAGGAAGCTGTCGAGGATGACGAAGTCATTACGGCTCCAGCAGCGGCGGGGACGGTGGCGGAAGTGACGGAATTATTACCAATGCTACTGTTACCGTTATCGAGAGAGATGGGTTTTTGGTGGAGGAGGAGATTTTGGAGTTCTTCTTCTCTCTGGGGACTAGATTGGGGAGATTTGAAGGATTTTCTGAGTTTTTCCATGTGAATGAGGGACGGTGGGTTTATAGAGTCTGGAAAAATCGGAAAAAATAAAGGCAAAAGCGTTGAAAGTGGGTTTTGAGTGTATATTATAATGAGGAGAGAGAGAGAGAGATGAGTTGTCGACGGAGGGGATTAAAGAAAAGGGAGAAACAACGGCATTGGGTTGCAAACGTAACGGAGGAGCAACAGAGAGGCGGAGGTCCGGGGATCGAGGTCGTCCAGGTGGCGGCAATGAGCGTTGCGATGTGAGTCCGGTGGAGGTTAGGTTGTAAACATAATTTGTAGTGTCGTTTTGTGTGTGCGTGTGTGAATATGTACTGTCTACACGGAGAAAATTAGTAGACGTAACTGTGCTGCTTAATTTCGAGGGTGTTAGCTGATACAGTATATTTTAGGGGTTGTTTGATTGGGGATAAAAATTATTCACGTGGTATTTTGTATAAAATGTGTGGTTAATATTGTATTGAAAAGTATGTATGTGATTGAAAAGAGGAGAGAGAAGGGTGTGGGATAAAAATTATCCTGGATAGAACAAAGCCTTAATGTATTTTTATGAATAGGAAGAGAATGAGAATGAGTAGAGTTAAATGGTGGAGATTTAATGAGAGGAGAGATATATGAATGTGATCTGTTTGACCACATTTGAAATTTGAAAAGAATACCTTAAAATGCATTTATATTTATTTGCTAACGGGCTCTTCCTGTCTGTCAACGGGGTTATTACCATCTTTGACCAAGAGAAATCATCTCCTACCATTGTGCTACTATGTAATGTAACATTGTAAACAGGCTCTTTCTAGTGCTCCAGGAATATTATAATTATTGTGTTTCTGGGCTATTTTTGGCTCCGTACGATTTTTATTTTGAAATTCGGAATTTGATCCAGATTTAATACGAAGAGATGGAGTTCCAATAATTTTTTCAAAATTTTTGCGATACCGTTGGATGCCGTGGTGACCAATCAAATTTTTTGGCCAAATTTTTGCCAAAAGTTTGACCCACTACGGCATCAAACGATATCACAAAAATTTTGAAAAAATTACTGGAGCTCTGTCTCATCGTGTTGAATCTGAATCCGATCTCAATTTTCAAAACGGATCGAACGACACCCGAAATCATTCCGGGTGCTCCCCGGAGCACTTAAACATTACCGACATTGTAAATTTATTATTTTTGAATTAAATTATGCATTTAGCATCTGATTTTTGCATTCATTTGTATTTTCATTCCCAACTTTTTTCTTTGAAACGAGCTATACCTGATCTTTTAAAGACATAAGCGTTGTTAATCCAAAATCCATTGTTTCGCTCTTGTAACCCGCTAGTCAACAAAATTTTTTATTTTTATTCAACAAAGAAATACTATTTATTCTCTCTAGTTTATTAACAAATAAAAATTAAATCATCTTTTTATGATTTAAATGTTAATATAAAAATTGCACTCGAATTTCGTCACTAATCAAAAATTGACACAAAACCCTAAACACAATCCGCATCCATCCCCTTCCTGTTTTACTAGTCATAATTCATAAACATCAACTTCTCACGCCTATAATCCATAGTCTTATATTTTTAAAAGCTCCAATGTACGGACTTGTTTGATATAAATTAAATTTAATTCATTTTCATCTCTCATCATTTTTTTAACCACTTATATATTAATTTAATAACTTTTTAAATTATCTTCTTTAATTTTCAACACACGTCTAAAATTATTCCAATAATCTATTTATCAAACACATCCAAACGTAAGAACATTTTAGTTGTTGTCACATTCAAAGTGATGTAAGACGTGATACATGCTTAGGTCTGTTGTTGAATTAATACGAGATGCATGATTCCTTATTCCTTATTCACATTCAAATAATATGATGATATTATTTCATTATTCGTGTGAGGCATATAGAAAGGATTGGCAAGTGAGACCAATATACCATATGGGCACGTTACATCAATGCATACCAAACCGAAACAACACTGGTTTACGTGTCTTTACTATGCGGGATCTCCGGCGGTTCCGAAATTTTTAAATTGAGACAAAAGAAACCAACTGTCCATTCAATTTTATATCTGCCCACGACAAATTCAAAGATGTGGTGGTCTACATACAACGTTATTTTCACATTAGCAATAATTATTCGCTATTGTACATCAAAGTATCAATTCGAGACAGGCGTTATTCTGGAGCACAACACTCGACTATATAATGCCGTACATATTCAAAAATTTGTACCATATACCTCTCAGTCTCTCACATACTTAAATTTTAGCCAGCAACGGTCCTGTAATTTGGTGAGCTTAATGCTGAACCTTAAAAAATGGGCCATTGGTTTTTTTATAAAGCGATTCATGAGACTCAATTAGAGCCACAATAAGAATTAGTGAAAGCACAATAATAATAAGCTAACAAAGAATATAAAAAACTCAATCAGAATGCCAACGCCGAAACTCGAGTGCCCAATCGGCGAGTCGCTGCTGTCTTTTCATTTTTCTTTTTTTGGGTTTGCAATTATTCCCTCTTTCCCTCCTATTCGTTCTTTTATTAAACTTGAAATTGGCTTAAATATTTGAATAAACATTGCTAAAAATGGGCCAAAATTTCTCAAACCAAAAATGGGCCTAAAAATTTGGATCGAATATTTGAATTGTTCTCTTTACTCTTAAAATTTGACATAAAATTTGGGTTGAATTCAAAATTGTATTCTTAAAAAAAAAAAAAAAAAAAGAAGAAGCATAATACACAATTGGACCTCAAGTATAACAGACTAAAATGGGTTCCCCGAAGGATTGGACCTGAAGTGACCGCCTCATAAGAGGACTGCCTCTGATTTTAACATTTACCCACGATTTGGTAATTTAATATAAAAATAAGGAGTAAAATTAAAAATTTAAGTATACATAGCAAATATATGACATAAATTTATATATACTTATATCATTATTCAACGCTCAGACGTCTGATCAACTAAACCAATTTACACACAGCGCGTCATATTAAATTGTCCCCTATGCCCACATAAAATACCGAATTAAATACTACTCCATAATTCTATAAATTTTTGTCCACTATAGTGATGTTTTGGCTAATTAGTACAAGAATGTCAAGTTTTATTTTACTAGTATGATCCAAAAGGACCTAGGAATTTTCCAGAGTGTAGTGATGTTTGGGTAATTAACAAGAGTGACCTACTCACCTTTATAATCGTTGTGTGTTGATAACTTGCTTCAAAAACTCAAACATTTAGAACCACTAGCCAGTTTTCAGAATCCGTCGTAAAAATCATACATGTTTACAATATATCACATGTGCTTTCTTTTTACAAAAACATACGCAGGTATATACCCACTCGGGAATTAGAACATTTCCATTAGAATCACTTGATTTTTAGCCCTGGTTGAAAAAACATAACTATCACAAATTTGTGCAAATATCATGTCATGTATCCAATTCCCATGTCCACTTTTACAAGGAAAATATGGTTTTTTGTTTTCCTTTTTGTTCTCTCTCTTTCTTCCTTTAAAACTTCTTTCACAATTAGAAGTCGGCCACGGGCTCCATATCAAATCTAGTTTCAATTATGATACAAAACATGTTTGAACAGCCATTTTATGGTGCGCCCGGTTGTATTTTCGGCCTCTCTGGACTTATGTCTTGGGCAGAAGTTTGGCCGTAACTTTTTGGCCACACCAGAAAATTGCCACATGTTTGAAACTAGATGAATGTTTACAACCTTGTATATTCTATACTATGCCCGAGATATATTTAAGACAAAAAAAAAAAAAAAGGTTACGTTGCTGCACTGCAGGAAAATTCCTGGTACTACACTCGTGGCGGTATACGTGGATTATTGGATGAATTATATTGGACGAGAGCAAAATTGTACAAAATTAAATTAAGAGTCAAGCTGCAAAACATTAATTACTGTACCAAAAAAATTTGTCACTCACCATAATTTTGTTACTCCCCAATTTTATCTCTCGTCCATGTACTTCTGCAATATCAATTCCCTTGAATTTTCATTACAACGGCAGACAAAAAATTATGTTACTTGTATTACTCTAATTGACAATTTTTCCTACAAAGTTAACTATCAATATACCTTCACTTCGCATGATTTTGCAACACTATTTTTATCGAAAAGTATCAACTAAATCTATAAAAGGTTTCGTTTTCTTATAATATTATAATCGATAAAAGTTAATAATTTTAGGTCGTCTGGCCACGACTCTCACAACTCACGAGAAGATGTTGCTTATCACTGGCATCAAATTACAGTGTCGCAAATATTTGTCTAGCACAGCTACTTAACAACTCCTAAAACAAATCTTGTGTAGTCGGACGTCATAGTGATATCACACTACCACTACCATATCACAACCCACTTCACAATCGTTCCCACAAGCTAAAGACATGACCAAGTCTACCACCACCACAACAAAGTGCATGGATATAGGGTCCAGTGTTGTAGATATGTATACATATACACTTGATTGGATACATGCTCGTTTGGATCCCATATCATTTTTGCTCATACCATCACCAAAATCCCTCTCACGCAGCCACCACCATGAGCCACTGTCACCATCACTTGACACACCCTACCACAACAGAGAAAGGCAACAAAGACCAAGCTCCAGTTTTTGTCTTGTGGGTGGGAAATGGACACTGCCAAAGATTTCTTATTTCATCGAGGGAAAAGAGATGGATGACACAATTGGTGAGAATTATGAGATTAGAGAGGAACAAGAATAGGTTTCTCTAAGGCTTCGCCGAAAAACCAAGCAGCAGACTAGAAACTGGTCATAAAGGTCCCTTTCTTATTAACAACATAGATAGATACACATTCATGTATAACTTTAACTTTAATTGTCAACAGTCAACTACACCATTTTATCATACAAAGCGAGACAGATCCTAGATTTTCTTTCTGTCAAGTACCTGAGCTTGCTATCTTCTACCCTCTCAGGCTGTTTCAATCTCCAAACATTACCTACATATACATGCCTAATACACAGTACGAGAGAGTACTGCGCACACAACTATACGTAGAATTTAAACATTTTGGTTAATCCAATCCTATTTACTATTATCAAGCCGAGTATGCCAACCATGCTTTTCATGAGTGTACTTTCTTGGCTCATCAGTGGCCAATCATATTTCTCCTGTGTGTCTCTTTTTGTTAACCCTCTCTTCTTCCAAAGTCTGCCAATAAAACGTTGGTGAATACAAATGTGCTTGAGGCGGCAAATGTCAAGTGGTAACAAATTCTTACTTCATTTAATGCATACCAGCTTCGCAATGCATTGCAAGATCTCAGTGATTTCAGAAAACTCAGGTCGTAAGCAGGGATCAAGCTGCCAGCTCCATTTCAAGCAATTCAACCACCATTGGATGTGTATCCCTCGGAATTGTTGGCCTTAAGCCCTAGAGTTCACGTGGAAGAAAGTTACCCAAAGTCACTAAGATATAATTTGACATTTCTCACAATACGTTCAGTGGAAAGCACTGGCTTTGGAGAGACGAGAAGAATTCATTAACCTTCCAATAACATTTCATTTATTAGATACCATGATAAAAATATTCTATTTTCTGTTTAGATCCGGAGATCAACGCATTCTTGTGCACATTGCTATCTGGAATAAAATTTCAACAAATCACGTCCAAAATGCCCTTTTTCTCTGCAAATTCCAAATTTCGAGCATTTTTTAAGCTTGGTTGGGTAGAAATGATGAACTCAGTAGTTCATAAGCATTGTGCACGACACTTCCAGCCCTAATGCCACTCCCAGCCCAGAGAAGGGAGAAAAATGCCAAACGGAAACTATGAGAGCATGTAACAGTACATAGGCATCAATGAAGAAATAGAATATCAATGCAGAACAGGCTGTCCAAAATAAGTCTAACTGCATCTCTTAATGGTAAATACCTTCTGTACCACACCCACTGCTGCCTGCAGTGGGGTCAAGTGCGCGTATGGAAGCTGTCATATCAAAGTAAACAATAGCAATTATTTGAGCAGTGAAATGTGCCTCAGGAGTTGCACAACATGGATAAACATAAGAAGTAAATAAACAACTTGCTCCATAAACATACAACCTTTCCAGTTAGCAACTCCCACAGTAAAATTCCAAAGCTGTAAACATCTGCCTTGTGATTATACGGCTTGTGTTCAATAACCTTGAAAGCACCAAGCATCAGCCAGCAAAGTTAAATATGCATGCAATTATTACACGCATGTTTTTGCTCAATTTAAAAACGGTACAACTATAATTAGTATATAAAAAAATGTTAAGTTTTCAAACAAAAAAGGAAGAACTGCTGTGAAAGCTCAAACATGTTTGGTGAAGAAACGCATTTCACATTTGGAAGCAACTGAACTCAATAAGGGGATCTAGAGACTAAACAATCACAGATGGTTTGTCTTTTCACATAACAGGCTAGCAGCTTGCAGTTCTAGATTCAAAAGGTAGCTAATGCAAACAGCTGATATTCAGGTTGCGTAAATCCCACATGGAATGAGGATACATATTTCAACCTGTTTTGAGCTACTCATCTTCACAAAGCTTAACCTTTTAAATAGGAACTCTAAGTCTTAATATATTTGAGCTTATCAAGTTCCATTGAGCAATTCAATCCGACTAAAATTCAAATGAATATACAGATTTCAAAATCAGTATGCTCCAAACAAACCACCCTCTTGCAGGGCATGTTAAGTTATAAGTTTAAAGATGAAATTATAACCAACGGTTGGATCCTCTTGGTGAGGTTGATGGTTTTAAGAGAATCCTAATAATACCGATGTGCAACTTCTACGCTAATAAAGTCAGAAAGAACCTCAGGTGCCATCCAGCGGTATGTTCCTGTTTCGGCTGTCATAACTCCAGACTGAAGTTGCACCCGAGCTATGCCAAAATCAGCTATTTTAACAACCTGCATGACAAAGATTCAGATGTTACATACAAGGACGGAAATGAGTTATTATATGATAGTACTCTTGGATTTGATGCACAGGTTTGGATAGTAATGTACGAGATAATCTTTTCTTCTTTAAGACTGAAGAGTACCAAATAGAACAAATCAAACATGCTATTATTGACATGGTGTAGAAGCAACATTTCTCAAGAGATATATATTGGGCGAACGCGCGTTGAAGATTCTATAAAATGACTAAAGAATCACCAATACGCTTACTAGGATTTCTTATTATGCAAAAGCAACCCATTTCTTTGAGAACACAAATTTATTACCTCATTTTCACCCATCAAGAGATTGGCAGCTTTTAGGTCCCTATGTATTATATTATTCTGGTGCAAATAGCTCATTCCCTTTGAAACATCAATTGCAACCTTCAGTATAGCTGGAAGCTTCAAAAAGCCCTTCCGTTTATGCAGGAAATCATACACGCTTCCACCAAACATCAATTCTAAAAAGTAAAATTAATGCACCACATTGGTTCCTGATGAATACCATAAAAGAACAACATGTGCGTTTTGACGGGGGTGGGGACGCCATTATGGCATAAAATGTATTAATAAATATTGGCATTTTACCAGTAACAATACATAAAAGTGGGGGTCTTGTAGATGCGCCAATGAACTGCACAATATTCTTGTGCCTAACTTTCCTGACAACAGAAGAAACAGCTCTCAAAACTTAGGCAGCAAAAATAACAGAAAAAGAAAAGGGAAAATTCTTCATTAATCAAGTCATTCTAGGAAATTGACTAGTTGAGCAGATAGGTAACTGTTTCTTCCCTTTGTTTTTTTTCTGTTTTTCTGGATATTGTTAAATATAATGACCTGAAGAAAAAGTCCATGCAAGACAGGATTTCTTCAAGGCAATATAATTTTAAGAATGATCACTCACACATGTTTGTAATGTTCATTGCCCTAAAGAAATTAATTTATGGGTTCAAGATGATAACTTCCCCAAGACTCGCTAAGTTTTTTTCATGAATGCTATGCACCAATATTCTCAGGTCCTCAAATCCAATCCCAACAACCAAAATTATCACCAGCAGAATATATTACTTTTAATGAAGTAGGAATTAACAGGTTGTGATAAATGTTAGTGATAATGATAAAATTTTTCTTCTTGGAAGCACCTTATCCTCGCTATTTCATTGAATAATTAAAAGACAAATTCTTAAATGTATTCACCGAATTACAGCCATGCTTATGGAGAATAAAAGAACCTCAATACGTAGACTTCTTGAGTAAACTCCCTCTGCACATCTTCATCAAGATGCTCAACTTTAAGAACCTTAATAGCTACATCCTGGCAACAAAATTTACCTGTGTACCTGTGTTCATAATACATATATAACATTGGTACAAATTTTGAACTGTAAAATAGAAATTTCAATGAGTAACGTAACTCACAGGTCACTGTTTGATCCTGTGGCAACTTTGTGTTCAAATTTCAACAAATTTGCATCAATTTCCCAGACGTCAATCCCATCAGATGGTATGTCAACTTTATTCCAGGGAAACACGGTGCCAGGAGATATCAGTTCTTGTTTCAACCCACCAGATGACTTCTGCAGTGCACTTATAAACCATGAGACATAAAGGGTATACGATGCATCACATAAAAAATTAATAAATGTCCATTACCTCAATGTTTGGAATTTCCTTCTCCAGTATGCTTCTGAGATGGTCAGTTCTCTGAGTATTAGATGATGAAAGCAAGTCAACAATAGAAGAGGCAAGATTTTGTAGGGGTGTAAATATTTCTAGTATGTTTCATATTAAATCTCTTTAAATGAGTTGTAGCCTCTCGAATCAAACATAATTTTCTAAAGAATCAAGTAATAATAAGTACCTCGTGTGTTGACCCATCAACAACAAAGACATCCAAGGAGTAGCCATCACTTGTAGAAAATGCATGAGCTTCTTGAATGTTCAACCCGATCTCAGACATCAAGCAAGCTAACTGAAAATTTAACAAGCACCAAACGAAATTATGTTCTTACGTGGAAATATCCTAATATTATCTCATTTCATCAGTAAAGAAAAGTGGTGGATTGTAGAAAATGATAGTGAACTGATTAAGATATGCAAGGCATACTTGCACAAAAACAAGAGAACATAGAAAAGAACCGATTAGGCAAAACTAAATTACTTACTAATATTGCAATATTTATTTAATTTTTCAACTTCAACAACGACAACAAAAAAGATGTAATTGTCAAATGCATCACAGCTAATGCTAATGAATGATATGATTATCAATGAAGCTGTTTATGTCAAAGTTGACCCAAAAAAAAAGGTTGGGGTGTGGGGGTCATCGGGGGGGTGGGGGGGTGGAATAAGTTAGTAAGAAACTATGTGCAATCCTCTGTTTTATGGAACAAGATAATTGGGTCTACATGGGTAAGGAAATCTGAACTAAGGTCATGGTATGAAAGACTCGTTGTGATACTGTATACACAGTATGTGAGAATTCACAGGAATCCTTTACACATAACATTTTTACAGTCAAAAAAAGGGGATTACCTGAGTAAGAAGTTTGGGCTTGTCATTGGTTGAAATAGTTATTTCATACATCCGCCTATAGAATCAAAAATCATTTTACATTACAGATGATTTTTAGAATTTCTTGGTCAATGTCATGATGAAAGACTGAACATCTATCGTCCTGGATGAACTCAAAAAGATTAGAGACAAAGTGAAGCTCGATATGGCTCAAACCTTGTAGAATATTACCGGGATAAGATTGATTTCCTACTCACGGAACTACTTCCTTCAGAGATATCAAATCTAGCGGCTTCAAGTACAAGTTTAAAATTTGATGACGATCCAAAAGCAGGTTGAGGATGAAGACTGCCAACAGAAACGGATAAAAATAAAGTAATTAAACATTATGGAAAACCTATCACAAATTCCTAGCCCTTCGTCAGACAACAAGAATATTAAATACAACATTTAAACTAATCATGCCGTTACCTCCCGAAGTGATATGAACCTTGACCATCCCCTCTATTTGTAAAGCTTGAATGAACAGAGTCACCAACATTCCCATCAGGGGCGGAATGAACCTAAAATAAGAGAGAGTGTGTGTGTGTGATATTCATTTTTCCAATTGAATAATTTGTAAGAATACAAGAACCGGCAACTGAGGAACTAACAAACGAGAAGATAAAGAAATTAAAATTGCAAAATATGGTATATCCAGAATGATCGGACAACAAACAGCATTCTTCTTAACAAGATGAAATTGGGATCACAAATAGTGACTAACCGTGATTTGCAGGGTAGAAGGGTAGGTTTCTTCGTGCTCAGTTAAATCACATACCCAAAAAATATGTGTGCACAAGACAGTTTGAGAAGTTCAGATTCTAAATAATCAAAGAACTTATTGTATCGATGACAAAACAATTGAAATCAGAACAACTTATATGTAAGTACTCAGGTTTATTCAATTAGAGTTGCCCCAGCAGAAGTTGGAGATCTAGATCATGCACTGTCCCACAATCTGGTCGTAGTTAGTATCAGATATTATGATTTCTAGAAACTGGGATTGCATTGCACAATATTGCTGTCACGTCAAGCAGCATGGGGCAAGTATTCAGCGGCTGTATTATTGTATCAGTCAGGAATAAAGTTAATCTGAAATAATGAACACGAAAAAAAGCCTAAGCAGCCATTTGGGAATAATACTAAATCTGTAATCGTCCAATTTGATGGACCACATTAACTGAACAGGCAATAAAGAAAAATATTAATGTTGAGTGATACCTGCACAAGACGTACTTCAACTGCGGGGTTCGTGCGCGGGTCACGTGCCATTTCCAACAATTTCTTGTGCATTAGGACTTCTTCTGCGCTCTCAGTATTCACATCCCATGCATAACTATATTAATACAGAAAAATGGGTGAAACCGTGATCGTTTTAGGCACCATACATTTCTGTGGACATGCTGAACTCAGATTATTCGGGGTCTCATTTTAATCAAAATAAACCTCTAAATTACACAGTATAATTACTTCTCTGCAGTGCATACTATACTGTAGCATGGTCTTTGGCCACGACACCGGCCAAGAATCGAGAACGATAACTCTAGATATGCATATAAAAAATGTAAAACCAAACACAAAAACGACGATCAATGAATTCCAACTTGTTAGAACAAGAAATACTACACACACTTCCACTGCACACATGGAAAAAGGATTGGACCATACAATGAAAAAGATTCTTCTTCTTTTTTATTTTTTCTTTTGAAATGCAAAAGATTTTAACTTGTTTTCCTTCATTAATAGTATCAACTATCTAGCGTCATCCAATCTGTTCTAACCAAACCTGCCAAACAGTAAATTTCTATTACCTAAAGCTGAATCATATATACATCATCTTTGAGAAATATAAAGTTCAACACAACAAGCATTATCCTGAACTTGCCTTTTCATAAGGAACGGCACGTTTTGCTAAAGCTAACGAGTTTTTCTTCCAATTGGAAACTCTGCCCTTTCTTTTTGCTTTATTTTTAAGTGAAAATGAGCTGCTCTCGGTGAAAGTGTTGTCAAAATCAAAACCAGAAAAATTTCCTTATTCAAACAAAAAATTAATTAAAAAAAAATAGATATTTTAAACGAGCAGTGCCGTGGGGGATGACCAATACCTCCCCTGATATTCCCATGTAGTAGGAGCAGACCGAGTAGGTGTGTGTTAGCCTACGAAATGCAGTAAGTCACACTCCGACATGCTTTCTAAAGTCAACATCATCGGGTAAGAGATAAATTCGCCTCTAAAGTTACTTATAAGCAGAAAACTGTTCAAGCAGGCTCAACCAAACACGTGAAAACGAAAAATCAAATACGTCAAGCAAAACGAACAATTCAACCGAAAATTCAACCAAATCAACGTGATTTCTTCACCTTCTGAACTTCCACGTTACAGAAAAGTTCAAATTCAACCAGAATTTACAGAGAAGCGAGAGAAATAAACAAATACCTAAGAGGAAGCATGCTGAAATGAGCCCATAATTCAGCTTCAAACACAGGGCTAAAGGCCTCTTCCCTGTTCAACTCTCTCAACCGCCGAAGCACCTCATAGTACACTTCGATTTTCCTCCTCTTTTTCCGGCTGTGAATCGGCGTCCACTCCGATGCTCTGCTACTACAACTCTCAGTATCACCCATCAATATTCCCTTCCCCAGAGGAAAATTGAAGAATATACGGTTTGATTCAGATTCTAAATTCTAATCATTTCGTTAATACACATATAGAGAGAGAGAAAGAGAAAGTGAGACGGCGAGGAGTGATGTGAGCGTCATTGTATGTATATGTGTATGTATTGTTTATATCCGTTGTCTTATGGCAGTTTGCATGAATGAAAGCGAAGCTCCCGTTCCGTTACCAATATATTGACAGCATAGAGTGCTAATATATCATATGGCGTTTAGTTATTAGCTCAATGAGTACGGGCTCTCCTTCATGTAGGGGAGGATATTGACACCATAAAGTATTAGCGTGTGTTCGTGTGTATTTATTTTTGTCAAAATTTTTGCTAAAAGTGAAGTGTAGTGGTGGGGACCACGAGATGTGTGGATAATAATGAATGATGATGTGAAATGTGTGGTTGATATTGATATTTGACTTTGACTTTTAGTAGTAGGTAATTTTTAGGTGAAAATAA
This sequence comes from Jasminum sambac, assembly GCA_018223645.1. Classification (NCBI taxonomy): domain Eukaryota; kingdom Viridiplantae; phylum Streptophyta; class Magnoliopsida; order Lamiales; family Oleaceae; genus Jasminum; species Jasminum sambac. The sequence continues at coordinate 3,499,437 of CP073651.1, read as the reverse complement.
ATAGAAACGAACACACGCTTAATATGTTGACAAGGAATCGTTAGCTTCAAAATGAAATGGAAACAAGATAAAAGGGGCATCTGGGCAATGGAACGCACCGTTTGTCATTTGTGTGTATCGACGTGGATTCAAACTAGGCCTGCTTACTTTGCTTCTATCACCCGTCCCCACGCCACCAACCCACCCCCCCCCCTCCCTTTCCTCACACCCCAAGCTTGGCTGGGGTAAAACGTTTTTACCCTTTTTACTGGTCCAATGCAAATGTCGTTCACCACTTTTATCTCCACATTCACGTTTTCTCTCTTGACTTCTGCTTACTTTGGTTCCAAAATGTAAGGGGGTGTTGTGTTTGTTTTGTATTTTCTGTTTTCGTTTTCGAAAATATTTTGGTGTTTTCTGTTTTCAATTGCTGTTTTCAGAAAATTGAAAATGCGTTTGGTTTTGTTGTTTTGAAAAAATTATTTTTGAGAAGAGAAAATAGAAAACGTGTTTGGTTTATAATTGTTTAAAATGTAATAAATGTAAAGTTTAAAATCCAAAAACGTATTTTCCTTGTTTTCAATATTTAACACAGAAAACGCCGAAAACGTTAAAAAGACGTTTCGTGTTTTCTATACAAATCTTGAAAACGATTTCGAAAACGTATTTTCGAAAACAATGAACAGAACGCGTTTTCAACATTTTCGAAAATAGAAAATAGAAAACGGGCTGAAAACGACAAACAGAACACAGTTTTCTCCCCGTGCCATCAAATTTTACAAACTAAGCCCATGTTTTTCTACATATTTTTATATATTTTTACATATTCTTTTTAATTCTACTAATTCTCTTTTTTATTTCACATCTACATATCTCGTGGGATCCTGCTTAAGTGCTTATGCTACACAAATCTCCACCATTCAATTTCACTCATTCTCTCTCCTATATCACATAAAAATTCATTTTTACACACATCCTAACATCCATTTTAACTCCCACATATACTAAGTTCACGATGTTCATTGCTGAGAAGCATTGTAGTACTTTATTTGAAACTAAACTTAGTGGCACTTCAAGAATGGCATTTGGACCGACAAACTACTTGTTGAAAATGTGTTTTGTTTAGGTGATTCTATATTTAGAAATATTGACACTTATTGTAAACGAGTTGAAACTTGAAAGAAACAGTCAAATTATTTCACCTATGATGAAAAAACAAGATTCAATAATTCCACCTACCCCACCATTTTATCTCTTTAAAATCGAATATATCCATATCAAGATTAAAGTTATCGATTATATAAATGGAACACATGTAAATATTAAATTCATTGACTTGGACCCACTCCTGTTTTATCCAATTGCATTGTTTATTGGTCCCACTTTATTCAGTAATTTATTGTAATCAAATTGAGTGCTACTATGACTAAACAACGTGCAATTTGATTAAACATTTTATATATTGAAATTGTTACTTACATTGTGCATTGAATCATCAGCTTTTGCACTTCAAAACTTTAACAGTAGCTTTTTAAATTGGATTGCACGACGCCCTTCAATGTATTTGATAAGTCCTGTTCAAAAATTATTCTTTGTGGAGATTAATGTATAAATAAATAATCGATATAAACGTGGTTTGATAAAAATTGGGAAAATGCCAAATAATTACATATTTTTTTAAAAATTACCCAATTAATTATAACATCTATTTTTTTTACCACTAACCCTATTTTTTCCTAATAAGACACAAAATATTCCGTTCACCCCATTTAATTTATCACTATGCCATCGGTTAAACCCCAAACCCAAACAAAATAGATTATCACCCATACAAGAGGTCATCTATTTCTCAAATTGCAAATTAGGTCCTCCAACTTTCAAATTTTGCACTTTAGCCTTCAATTTTTGAACTTTCTTTCAAAAATACCCCAAAATATTTGCACCCAAGGTTCTCCATCTTTCGGTTTGTTTCATTTTAGTCCTCAAACTTTTGGATTTTTGGTACTTTTAATCCTTTTTGCTCATCTTTTTCATTGTTTTCTTTTATATTTAGGAAATTCATCTACAAACACTATATTTAAGATAATATAAATAAATAAATTTGTCATATCTTTCACAATATGCATATTCAACTTCCTCCTTCCCTTGTCTTCGACTTTCTCTCTTTACGCATCGTAAGAAAAATATTACATATCCCCAATAATTTTATTACCAATTCAAATAATAATATGATATACCACGACTAACATTCAATTCTTGGTTCCCCCATCCCCGACTTTCTCTCTAAATTACCACTACAACCACCATTCCACCACCACCACCATTCTTCCTTCACCATCACCACCACCGCCGCCACCATCACCATTCCACCACCACCACCACCGCCACTACCATCACCATTCCACCACCACTATCACCATTCCCACACCACCACCATTCATCCACCACCACTCCACCATATCACCATTCCTTCACCACTACCACCACCACTATCACCATCATTACTTACAACAATAATACTTTTACATGTTCCAATAATACTATTATCAATATTATTACATGTCATGATAATCATATTACCTTCCCTGGTAATAGCATTACCTACCAAACCACCACCACCACTAGGAGTGGGCAAAAAAAGGGGAATCGAACGGGTAGAACCAGAACCGAACCGAAAGAACCGGAACCGAACGGTTCTTTAAAAAAAATTAGGAACTGGAACCGAACCGGAACCGGAATGAGAACCGAATGGATCCTTTTCTAAAAACCGGGAACCGGAACCGGAACCGGAATACGATAAGAAATAGCACTATTTTTTCTATTTGATTGCCAACTTTTGTGAATTCTTTTAGTAAATTTAATATTTGGTGCTAATCCTAGTAAATTTTGGTACTAATTCTAATAAAATTCTACTAGAATTTTACTAGAATTCTAGATTTCTAGTCGACTTTATGACTTTTGCCCAGTCGCTAGGCGGCGACTTAAAGAATAAGTCACGCTTAGCAAGCAGCGACACCTAGTAAAGCGTGTTCGCTTCCCAGATAGCATTGTTCTTCTTCTTTGGCAGCAGCTTCTTGGTGGAACCGGAATCAAAAATTTTTCGTGTTATATTTATGTTCGAATCAAAATTTTTATTTTTATCTTGTGCTTTTCGAGTAATAAAAAATGAATCGTAAATAACCGGAACCGAACGGGTGGAACCGGAACCGAATCGACGGGTACTTCATTTGAAAAGAACCGAACGAATCCATTTTTCAAGGAACCGGAATTTACGGTTCAGTTCCGGGTAGTTCACTACCCGGAACTGTACCCGAAACGCCCACCCCTAACCACCACCATTTCCCCACCATGACTACCGCCATTCCACCACCACCACGGCCGCTGCCGCCATTCCATCATCACCACCCACACAATTATTTCTTACCCCGATAATACAATTACCTGCCAAAGTAATACTATTATCGATATTATTACATGCCCTGATAATTATATTACCTTCTCAGGTAATAGTATTACCTACTAAATCACCACCATCACCATTGTCCCAATAATATAAATACATGCCCCCAATAATATCATTACCTACTCCAATAATAATGTTACCTACCCGATAATGTTATTACCAGTTGTAGTAATCTAGAGAGAGAAAGTGAGTAAAGAGAGAAAGTCGGGGGCGACGGAAGCGAGAAAATGAATATTTGTTGAGGATAATGTTATTACCTCGGGTGGTACTTTGAAAAGAGAAAATGCGTAGAGAGAGAAAGTGAGAGACAAGGGAAACGAGAAGTTGAATATTTTTCAAGATTACCTGGGGTGGTAATATGAAAAGAGAAATTGAGAGACCAGTGAAGCAAGAAGTTGGATATTTGTTGAGATTATAGGGGTAGGTAATGTGTATTACTTGGTGTAGTAATCCATGTTATTTGGGAAAGTAATATTTGTACGTCTATTAATATTTATGAATTGCTACCAAGAGTATTAAATGAAGTATAAAGTTATCTTTATACTTGAAATATTTTTTTATTATGATGACAAATTTATTTATTTATGTTATCTTAAATATTGTGTTTATAAGTGAATTTCGTAAATGTAGAAGAAAATAAAAAAAAATATGAGTAAAAAGGACTAAAAGTATCAAAAATCTAAAAATTTGAGGATTAAAATGAATCAATCCGAAAAATAGAGGACATTTTGAGGTATTTTTGAAAGAAAATTAAAAATTGAAGACTAAAATGAAAATTTTGAAAGTTGGAGGACCTCCTGTGCAATTTTTGAAAGATAGAGAGAAAATGAAAGTGTGGAAAAAAAGATGGAGCAAAAATATCGATAAACACCTAAAAAGAGTAATTGATAAAATTGCTTTTTATCAGTTATAATTATTAATTAAGAAATAAAATATTTGGATTTAATGTGCAAAGACTAACTTTAACATGTAATTATTGGATATTTTCGCATAAAAATTCTATATCATAGATCTTCCTATCAGAACTCAAAAGGGATAAAGCAAAAGATTGTGACCAAATGTGTCGTGCATCATGAATTTCTTAGACCTAAATACGTATTAGTAACCATCATGTATTTTAATTTCCATGTCAGCTGAATTTTCCACTTAATTGAACTTTTAATTCTAATTAGAGGAACGTGTCTTTGGCTTCAAGAGCAAAAAAACCACCTTCAAAATATCACCAAAAAGTTGAAAATCAAACTTCTGTTGCCTTCAATTGTTTTGCAACCAAAACGAAAGATTTTTTCATTTTTCCAAATTTTATCGTTACCCAATAACAATTAGACTCCGCAAAATGGCTTGGTGAGCCGGCTTGGCTCACTAAAGCCGTGTTCGCTCTGCTCGTTGCCCGAAGAGCCGAGCCGAGCTCAGCTCGTGACAATACGAGCGGCTCGCCTCAAGCTCGCGAGCCAGCCAAGCTCGAGCCGAGCGGCTCTTCCATGTTAGTGTTCGAGCTCAGCTCGTGGCTCATACACTGTACGAGCCAGAGCCGAATTGACTCGCGAGTCATTTTGTCAAGTCTAATAACAATAGATAAAATTTCAAGAAACACATTAAAAGAAATTAAATGATATAGATAGTTGGTGCCAAAATTTCAAGAAACACATTAAAAGAAATTAAATGATATAGATAGTTGGTGTCAATGGATTTTGGCCATGAGAATGACATCAAATATGATGAAGGTAACAAATGACAATAATAGGGATGAAGATTGTAACAAAGAACACATCAACATATTAGTACCCAAAGAAATAGTCAAACTAGCCTTGATAAATAGGAAAATAGGTTGACCTAGATTCTCAATTCACAAGCTCGATTGAGTTGTTTTAGGTTGGATTTTCCCTAACGATGCACGACCGTTAGTTGCTACGTACTAATGAATTAAAAAGATCAACAATTACAAATTAAAATTCTAATTCAAGCAATATGATAAAATAGATAATCAAATCAACGCGCACAAATCGAAAAAAATACCAGTTGTCACAAATCTTGAAAAATAGAATAATCCAACAATCTTTGGAAAAAGTAGAGATCATGTTACTAAAATAGATATGAAGAAACAAAGCGTTGGACATCAACATTGCCTTGAACTGGGTTGGAAAAGAATTAGCCTCCCTTCGTCATGAGAAGATCACCAAGTTCTTGATCTTGATAATCAATTTTGATCTTAGATCTTCGTTTTCTTTTTTTTTCTCTTTCTTTCTTTGTTGTTTCTTCTCCACTTATACTTTTCTCTAATGGTGATTCAATTATGGGTGAACTCCTCCAACTTAAATAAGCCTCAAAAAGGTTTACAAAAAACCGAAAATTCATGTATAAGAAACAACCAAAAATAGAATTTAAATTAAATTAGGAAAATTGAGATCGCGCAGCATACACCAACACAAGGTCCAACTGCACCTGCACAAATTTTTTTTTTTTTTTTTGCTTGACTTCCATTTCTTCCGTTTTGGTCACCGAACTTCACGATTCACATCGAAATGATCTAAAATTGCATGCTTTCACCCTTTCTTGACATCTAACATGGGATAAATAAACGTAAATATGAATCTAAATAATAACAAACACGGATTAAAAATACAAATTAAAATAGATTAAACACACAACATAAACACCTATCAGTAGATTTCGACCCTTCCCATATACCATTGGATGTACTCGACTACTCGCTTAATTCAATGTACAGATGCGTCCATATAACATTATCTTTAGAAAACTAACAACCATAAATTCACTATTTCGCTCGTATAAATATTTTGTACTAAAATTTTTCGTATTTGGAGAATGATACATGGATCAATTTCCACCTCAAATCACAAAAATCCTATATTCTCACAGGTCCCACCAATGAGATGAATTCCTATCAGATAACCCCATGCATTATCTCATCATTCATCAATGCGCCAACCTCTCACGCCTCTACAAAAACATGCACCACACAATTCATACAACCTCAAACAATCAATCCCTCCCTCGCCCCACCACCCCCCACCCCCACGCTCATCACCTCATATTAAACTCCATCATCATTCTCATTTTCATTCTTTGATCACAAACAAGTACATATGCTTCTCAACAATGGCATCTGTTGCTTCGGCTGCAGCTACCATCCCATCATTCACCGGCCTTAAACTCACAGGTGTGACCTCAAAGCCCCACCGCCACCACCAAGCTCGCCACCCCAAAACTAACCGTGAAAGCCTCGTTGAAAGACATAGGTGTTGCAGCAGTGGTTACCACCGCCGCCAGTGCAGTGCTAACCAGCAATGCCTTTGCGGTGGAGGTGTTGCTCGGCGGCGACGACGGCTCGCTCGCTTCCGTCCCCTGGAACTTCACGGTGGCTGCCGGAGAGAAAATTGTGTTCAAGAACAACCGCGGGGCACCGCACAATGTGGTGTTCGACGAGTATGAAGTGCCCGCCGGAGTTGATGTGAGGACTCCATGGGGGAGGAGGACATGTTGAATGCTGATGGAGAGACTTATGCGGTGACTTTGACGGAGAAGGGAACTTATAGGTTTTACTGTGTTCCTCATGCGGGTGCTGGTATGGTTGGTAAAGTAACTGTAAACTAGATTAATTAATTAGCATGTAATTTGGGGAAAAAATTCTAGTACTCTTGGAGTACTGAATTCGGTACTCCAGGCCAATCAGAATTGTCCACATGCACATAGAGGGCTACAATTTAATAAATAATATGGTCCACTATGTGTAAATGGATGATTCTCATTGGCTTGGAGTACCCAGTGTTCGGTACTCCAAGAGTACTAGAATTTTTTCCGTAATTTGGATGAGGCTAACTAAAAATTACTTAATTTGTAACAATTTTTAGTTTTGATTTGTAGAAAGTTTTAATTTGTCAAAGATGATTGGGACATTTTGGTTGATGAGTGGATGTTAGTTATTTTGAGTATGTTTGAGTAAATTTTTGTTTGTTAAAAATTTATTTTTGAGATTGAATATGGGTGAGAATTATCAAAAATGTGTATAATTAATAATGAGTATTAGTATCAAAGTCTGAGTTTGATTGAATATTAAAAATTGATTAATTACAAATTTTATTTCCAATTTGTGTCAAACACAGAGTAGGCTATAAATTTTAATAGATTTTTTTCCTACCCAATTCCACTTTCAACAAAAAAATGAGTCTAAATCGTTGTCTCATTTTTCGTTCATTTGATTGTTTTATTCAATCCAAATAATTTATATATTATTTTAATTAGATGAAATGACCAACAAAATAGGATGAAGTATTTACTCTAAACTTATATGGAAAAGATATTACACAAATTCACGGGTCCTTTAATAATCTAATCTGACTCATGTAATAATAAATATATTCTATCTGTACAATTGTGTATAACTATGTGAGATATTATCCATAATAAATAATATAATAATTCATGTATAGTTATTGTGACACATTGCTTAATATTACAATTGACGTGGGCCTAATAACAAAGTGTTCTTTTCATTCAGAAAAAAAGGGGGGAAAATAATTTTAATAATAACAAAATGTTCTTTAACTTGTGGTATTTGTTCTCATTTTAAAATTAAAATAAAATAAAAGGTGGGTAGGTTTTTGCTTGATAATAATTCCTCTGCAATCTTCTATTCTTAATTCTTAATTATTCTGGAACTTGCTGGCCGAAGAGATTACCATGAAATATCTAGGAAATGATCTTTCTTGTTGATAATAAAATTTTCAATTTTGGCAGCTGGCTTCAAAATGAAGAATTGATGGTTAAAAATAAAATTTTTCCTTTTTTTTTTTAATTTTTGAGAAACAAATATAGCGTGTATGAGTTGATTAATTAATAGCTAGGTAATCAAACTTGTAATTGTAATCTATTCTATAGCATTAATAAATAAATTTATTTTACTCATTATTATACCACCAATTGCTTTTCCATTGTTTGTTTAGAGTTAGGGTATATTTGATTGCAAACCTGAAAAATGGTTGGAAGGAAAATATTTTTCGGGTAAATGAATTGCGAGAAAAAGTTTTTCAGGGAAAATAGTAATTGTAGCTGTTTGATTGGATTAACTTGAAAGTTAGAAAATAATGTTATTTTCCTTATTTTTTAGTTTTTTTAATGAAATTTGATCATTTTTCTTATCTTTATGGTTAAAGTAAATTGTCCATTAAAAAAAGCAAACTTTTCCCGGAAAACAAAAATTACCTCCCCCCAAAGAAAATGTTTTCTTTCGAAACAAGAAAAGAACGGAAATCCAAAAAATTTTGAAAACGTTTTCCAGGAAAAAATTGCAATCAAACAGCCAACGGTAGAAAAAAAAGCTGAAAAATGTCTTTTCCTGGGAAAAAAAAGGTTGAATCAAACACACCCTTAATATAAAGCTATTTAGGTACACAAAAATAAAATAAAGGATGAATTCATCGATCTCTAAATCAATCACCAATTAGTGAAATAAATAAATGACAAAGAAGAAAATAAGTATGCCCACTTATGATAAAGAAAAGAATAATACTATTTATCTGCAATGAAGACTGAATCAACAATATTATAATACTTCAGTCGAAAATATTATATTTCCCCTGAAACCATTTTATTGTCCCAGCACTGATAAACCACATGTGATTTATCGTCTTTCATGTGAAATCACATGTGATTTACCAGTGCTGGGACAATAAAATGGTCCCAGCATTGGGAACACAACGTTCGTGATACTTTGCCCCATGAATGTTATTTCATAGTGCTGAGACCATTTTATTTTTCCAGCGCAGGAAACTACATGTGATTTAACACATGGTAACCCACATGTGGTTTACAACGCCAGAACAATAAAAATTGTTCAGACGCTAGGAACATAACATTTCCATATGATGCTCGTGTGTTGATGTCAATAGTATATTATAGCACAAACCAATACTAGTCCATAATTGTTGTCTACTAATCCATTGATACAGTTGATGAATGGCGAAGCCTTCAATCTGCTAGTCATGCAGCAAAATTTGGCACCACACTCGTTCTCCTCCTCATGTGGGGAGGCCTTATTCTCTCTATTATTGATCTAGACCAACAAAATTTTTTCCTTTGGGAAGAGGTCGGGACTAGAACATGAATGATCGTCGCCCAAGGGATGAAAAAGTACAATGGAAAAAGGGAAACGCGGAGCAAGCAATTTGAGAAAACAATCTAACATCTGCGCATAGATGAAATGAATATCAAATGTTTGATTACATTAGCACATAGATGAAATGAATATGAAATGTTTGTTTACATTGTAATGTATAGATATATACACACGCAAAAAAAGGAAAATTTTTCAATCATGCTAGTCTAATTGGAGAGGCTTAGGCTGTGTCATAGTTCTTCTTTTCCATATATTGATTTCTTTCCTTGGTTGCAATGCAACGCTACCACCATCACCACCACCTGCACCGCCACTACCGCCATCACCACCGCCCCGTCCACCTAACAATATTGGCGCAGAGAAAGGAATAACAACTTCATCTTCTCCCTCTCCATCTGAATATGAACCCCCCTCCTCCGGTGCAATCTGCCCGGTTGTCCAGTCAAAATTTGCAAATGTCTCCCGACTACTCGAAAACTTCTTCATCTGATTCAAACTAGGTGCTGATGATGCACGATCAGCCACCGGATGCTCACGATCATCAGACAGACCATCTAATCTTCTTCCCTCGGCCGGCTTTCGACTGCCAAAAATATTCCAACGGCCACCTGACACTTTCTTCTCTGATGGTGCCACCACCACATCCGCCGCTGGCCGTGAAACTCGCTCCTTTTTTCCACTCTTGTTTTTCCGGTGCTTGATCTTGATTTGGCCCATACACGAAACTTTTGGTGAAGTAGGTTCATCTAGGTTTGCGTTCTTCGATTTTCTTCCTCGTACTTCTGCAGGAATCATCGATACAATCGGACCAGAAAACCCTCGGTTGGCATTAGATCTAAGGTTGTTAGCGTTCACAGCGTTGTCTCTCCGGCCTGCAGGGCTGAAAGGAGGGTTTTGGAAAGAAAGTGCTTTGGATAGAAACTTTGAAATCTTGTTCTTTGATTGCTTCTCCATTATAATGGACTGTGTTATGTGTGTCTACATATATATATGGATCTTGTATATATCAAGAACAAGAAGAAAAATACGGCAAGCATGGAAAGTTGGTATGGATCATTGATGTTTACAAGAAACAGCGACTTTTCAAAGCGTACCCATCTTACAGATTACAATTGTTGGTCAAATGAAGAAATGGCTTTGTTTTATTAATTGACATATTTATTTATTTATTTATATATTTACACTCAAAGGTAAGAACTTTCAACTAAGGACGTGTTTGAGTTTACTTTTCTAAAATTACTTTCCAAAAGTAGATATATCTGCAGCTATTTATCTACAAAACCTACAACATTCTAAAAAGTGGAAAGGGTCTAAAGAGGGCCTCTATGGAAAGTTGTTCTTAAACAAAAGACGATTATAGTATCCGCTCATTTCATAGGGCCCACATGTAACACTTTCACCGCCAATCATTTCTATATAATTTTGAGCAAAAAACATTTTAAGGCACTTCCGAAACAAACCTTTTTTTTTTTTTTTTTGGGGAGGGAATAAAAACAAACCTTCAGTTTTAAAACTCCATTTTCGAAACAATTGTAGACACAACCACCATGCCTGATAAAATAATAGAATTGGAAATATCAAGAAAGTACCATGATGTATCAGATAAGATAAATAACATCATCTTGAATTATAGAAACGGTTATCTATTGTCACTATGATGAAGATATTCAAAAACTGGCATGGCAACTATCAGAGCTAACAAAATCTCAGAACTACAATTTCCTATTAAATTACTTTCTGCAAGACTCACAAGATACAGATATAAGGCGTCAATAATGAATTAACACGAAAGAAAACTTAGGCACCTGATCAATGCCGTGTTCTTACAAGGGACGAGTTATAAAGCCCAAGCTAACCATCTTCTCGATCAACTCCTCGTGCTTCTTTATCTGCCCTGCTTTCCTTAACAGCTCCAAAACCATCTTACAAGCTGCCACACCTGGTCTCAGATTCTTTTCCTCGACCATCTCTTTGAGATACTTGTAGGCATTATTCCAATGTCCCATTTTGCAGTACACCGAAATCAGAATTCTAAAAGTATTGACATTCGGCTCAACTTCATTCTCGTCCATCTCTTTCTTCATTTTAATAACCATATCAGTCGATCTAGACTCAGCAAACATCCGAAGTAATATATTGTATGTCACAGTGTTTGGCTTACAGTTCAACTCCTTCATCCTGTTAAACAACTTATGTGCACCATTCACATCCTGGGCTTCTACAATGCACCTAAAAATTGGATTGAAAGTTGAGGGATTTGGCTGACATTGTTTCTTAACCATTTTATCAAGCACCTTCATTGCCTCGTCCCGATTCTTGTCCTTACAATGACTGTCAATCAAGAAGTTGTATGTGATTACATCTGGTTCACATGAAAGCCTCTTCATTTGATTATACACTTGCAGGACTTTCTCAGTCCTCCCAGCTTTCACATGAACGCGCATCAGATTGTTGAAGGTGATCGTGTTTGGGATGCAACCCACATCGAGCATTTCTGAGAACACATCATGGGCCCTTGTGATTTGACCACACCTACACAAACCATCAATTACAATGGTGTAGGTGTATACATTGGGCTCAATACCAGCCATCTTCATCTCCCTAAACACCCGCTCAGCCTCTGCGATGTTACCGGCTTGACACCATCCATGGACTAAGCTTGTATACAACACAACATCTAATTCAAATTTATCCTTCAAACTATCGAAGAACGCTTGTGCTTCGACTGCTCTTCTTTTCTTACACAATATACCAATCACTACAGAAAAAGCATTGAGATCAGGCTTACAGCCATAATCCTCCATTCTATTGAAAGCGTGTATGGCCTCTGCAGCCAGGCCAGCACGAACATATCGACGAATCAGAATGGAGAAAGTTTCAATTGGAATTTCGATACTTTTTGATTTCATCGAATCAATTAAGTGCCAGGAGACATTGAATTGACGCACCTTTCCAGAAACGTCGATCATTTTGTTGTAGGCTTCAACCAATGAAGGCGAAATTTCGTACTGTGAGGTCGCCCAATTGAAGAAAGCCAGTGCTTGAATGAAGGGCATCCCATGGCGGGGGGCAGAGCATTTCTCAATTACGAGGCGGATTAAGGAAGGGGAGAGGGAATTGATTTGGGAGATTTTGGAGAAATCGTGAGAAAGAGATGGTAATGTTACACTAGGGTTTAAAGGGGTACTGTTAGGGTTTATGGGGTTAGGGTTCTTCCGGTAATGGTCTTTGATTAAGGAATAGAACTTTTCGGCTATCAAAGTTTCCTCCGGTGATGACTCGGCGATGGCGGTAGCGGTGGCAGCGGAGGTTTCTTCGGCGTCGTTTTCGAGGTCCAATGCGATCGAAGAACAGTAGGGTTTAACAACACAATTGGAGAGAGGAAAAAGGGATTTCAGAGACAAGCTTAATCGCTCGTTCAGTTTGGTGAGAGCCATTGAATATGGAGGTTTCTTTACTGCCTACTTTCCTTTAACAGAGTGGAGCTTAAATCGCCATTATAGACTAATCCAGTGTTTCACAGAGTAAAACGAGAAGACAAGACCCCACCCACCCAACGCCGGTGGTAAAACGCGATTTTGGTTTAGTGACACGATTTTGGTTTATTTTACATAGCGTTAAAGGGTTTCTCACTCCCAAACAGTAAACTGACGAAAAAATAAAAAAGATGACCGCAAAACTCCAAAAATGTCGAACAATCGCCACCGCGGTAAATCGCCACCACCTCCGGCAACCCTTCCACCACCACCTCCGCCGTCAATTGTTGCACAACGGACCGGACACCGTGGAGGAACTCCTTGACAGACATCTAGAGAAGAACGATAAAAAAGCCTTTGAAGAGAACGAATTGCTGACTCGGCAGCGACTCACAAGTACTCGCCGCGAGGCGCTGAGTCTGTACCGCGACATCATACGAGCTACCAGGTTCTTCGTTTGGCCAGATTCTCGGGGTGTCCCGTGGCGCGATGTGTTGAGAGAGAATGCTCGGAAGGAGTTCGAAGAGGCCCGGTTCGAGAAGGATCCGGAAATCGTGACCCGGCTGTTGATTGGAGGGCGGGATGCTGTCCAATCGGCTCTTGAAAAGCTCGTCGAGAAGCAAAAACAGCAAATTGAGAATGAAAGCAATGAATCAAATCGTCGCTGACTTTTTCTGGTAATCAATGAGTTAAATTTCGATCCATTTCTAATTCATTTGTGGTAAGGCAATGATGAAATTAATTTGGGGATCTGAAAATTGCCCTTTTGTATACTGTGGAAAATGGAGAAAATTGGAGAATGAAAGAAAATCGGTGTTCTCTAGTTCATCCTAGATCAAATGCATCCTGAAATTTGACTTTATCAATTCATGCTTCCGTTGTTAGTTGCGGTAATAGCAAAGTTTTTTGTCGATCTCATTCTTAATTACTCCATGTTTGGCAAAGCTTAAATCTTTTTAGGCTTTAACTATGAATCCACACATTCTGCAGCACTAACTAGTTTTCATACATTTCATGAACCACAACTTATAAGTAATTAAAAGCTCTATCAAACATGGTTGAATTGCCTCCAATTTTCTTTACTGTCTGTTCGAGGAGAATGTTTATCTATGGTCTCTGAATCTTCAGATGTGTTAAAGAGCCGTGTGTGCTTTTTTCTGGTTGAGGGCACATTGAGCCTTCTGCGCAATTGTTTCTGGTTGGATCACTTGATAGCTTACTGGTGTCTGTATTCTTGCCATTCTTGATAAAAGCAATTAGGTAAAGAATTCTACAAAAGGTTATATGCCTGTTTTGATGGAGGTAACTTGATTATTTGTATCATATACATTTTGACCATGGCTTCATAATGAAATGACAATCGTGTGACATGGTGGCTGGGCCTGGTAATGAGGATACCTCAGCTGGAATTGCAAAAGGCTCATCGGTACATTACCTAGAAAAGTGTTCCAAAATCTAGCATTCTTTTTTTCTCATATGTTGGATGCATGTTGTTATGTTTTCGTTTTTTATTGGCTTTCGTCTCTATTAATCTATTATTACTCACTGTGAACTGGAGAAGATGGCCAAATGGGCACGAAACCTTAACAGAAGTCACTGGCATTGGTTAGTGTTGAATATATATGAAGTTATTGAGCTCTAGAAATATTGTTACGAGATATTTGGAATATATACGTATAGAATTTCTATCTTAATCCTCATGATTTCTGGTTGGGCCAAGGCGAAAATGTTTAAGGTAGTATGTGGTCCACGGCAAACGAATTCAATTGATCAAGTATGTGCTTGCTTTGTACTTACCATATTTTAAATGTTTTGTGTGTCATGTAAGACTAGTTTTCATGATTTTCGCAGCTGCATTGCTCTTGAAGTTCGTTTTGGTTGTGACTCATGTACCGTCTATTGCTTTCTTGTACATCCTATTTGGATGATTACTGTAAATCTTGCTCATGCTTACCATCCTGCACAAGGCTGTTGCAAAATTATTTGGATTCATTTGTGCAGGTTCTTGTGGTAGTGTTGTGGATTACTATGAGTTTTTGGTGTAGATCCTCATCCTCTTGCAAGTATGTGAAGAAATGTACGCTATTTACCTTGCTGGTGGTATAATTGGCAATCTTGCTCAACTTCTCTGGCTTCATACTATGATGTCCAACAGATGCTGTGCTCTCAGTTTCATATACTTGATGCGATGCTAACTAATCCAACTCTTTCCGTGCAAGATTACTGTTCATTGTTCAGGAAAAATGGGGTGGGGGCTGTTGGATCTATGGAGAAGTATATTTGTCACGTTAGCATGCCTGTTACAAGTGATGTAATTATACAATCAGTACTTTGCATGTTTGGTATACTGTTCTAATTCAAGGCATGAATGTATGAGAATCTCACGAAAATTTTATGGTTCGGCCAGAAAAAATGCGGCCAAAGTATGGCCCAACACACGCCTCTCTCCCGGCTCTAATGCAGGGGCAGGGGGCCCACCTCCCATGTGAGAGAGGCTGAACTTTGTTAATGTTTGGCCGGCTGTAGCAAAATGGAGCCCCGAGAATCTCATCAGTTTATGATAAATATGAAAAGTGATCATCTCATCTAGCTTGATAGGCAATTCTTTTTAAATATTTTTATCATTTTTTATTATTTTTTTATTTAATTTTTTTTACCCTAAATCAATCAGCATCCACATATCTCATTACGTTCACAAATCCTAACCACTCAATTTCACTCACGTTCTCTCATCTTTTATATTAAAATCAATTAAAAATATTTATAAACTATTCTTTATCACCCTTATAATTGAAGATGAGCATACGGAATGGCTAAAAATGGTTTGCCAAACACCCACCTTGTATTTATTTTTTTTAAAAGTTTTTTTTTCCATTTATAGGTTATTTTCTACCACCTAAGTAAAATTAAATTTTAATATTATTTGCACATCTCAAATGACTACCCATTCAAACGAATGTGGGCTACTTGTAAAGTTGGCAAGCATTTATAGACCTCTTGCATACGAGTTCATGATCTAATGCCAATTAGTTTCGACTTCATAGTGTCAATATGCTTCAGATGATGGACATGTGTCCACACATATTCGGAGTATGTTAGCACCATAATGTGTCAATTAGTTAGCATGAGAACAAAAGTGATTATGTGAGTGGGTGAAATGAAAGATAAAAACCGGATTAAATTTCATTTGTATCAAACAAGGCCTTAATATAACACAGAAAATGACATGATGGAGAATGACAAATTAGTCCTAACCTGAACAAATCCACATATCATTTATCAAGGACATTTCCGTCTTTTGAACTGGTTCAGTAAACTGCACTCGTACCAGCATTCACGTTGACACGTTGTATTTAAAGCCACCTGCGTTTCCGAATTACAAGCTTTAACTGACAAATGCTACTACTCAGTGCACTGGAAGCAATTCGAATCAATTTCTTCATTGAGCTAAAATCGAATTTCCCTAGGGTTTTAATTTCGGCCTTTCTCCCTTGAATTAATGGCCAAGGGAAGGAATAATCACCACCAAGGGAAGAGATCTTCTACGGTGACATTGGTGCTATTTATGCTATTAATGCTTACGATCATGTTGTTAATGCTGTTATCTCTCGGTATTCTCTCTCTGCCTGTCGCCTCCGATGATGAGCCGACCAGCATCATTGATCGCGTCAAATTCAAGCGTGTGACGTTATCGGACATGTAAAATTTCTTCCTAGTTATACAAATTTACGGTAATATGACGTGTTTAAAATGGTATTTTTTATTTTTCTTTGTTGTTGTATTGCAGAAGGGAAGGAGATGGATTGGGAAAAAGAGGAAAGCAGTGGACTGAGGTGCTGTCGTGGGAGCCTAGGGCTTTCATTTACCACAATTTCCTGGTTAGTTTTTGGTTAATTTGTTTTGAAAGATAATGTGCAAGTTAAATTTGATTTCGGCATTTCTGTAATGTGTTTGCTTTACAATAAGAAGCTTTAGAATGTATCATATTGCATTTTGCAGATGAGCAACGCATCAGTTCAACTTGAGCAAAGAAATTTGTGACTCTGCTTTTCTCCCTGTAATTTGATGCCGTTTAGTATATCATACTAGTTTTCGTTACTTCATACTCCTTTTCGGAACTACACTATGTCCATATTAGAGTTGAGATTATTTGTTGCAAACTTGAATTGATTATTAGAATATAGTTTACTGTATCTAATCGAATTGTTTGGACAGTCCAAGGAAGAGTGTGAGCATCTGATAGATCTTGCCAAGCCTCACATGGCAAGATCGTCGATTGTTGACAGCAAGACAGGCAAGAGTAAAGATAGCAGGTTTTGTTCTTCGAACTCTGTATATTGATTCCATTTTCCCATTTAGTAGATCTTATATAAAGAAACTACAGTTTACGCTTTGATCTGCTATTCTTTCTACATTACTTGGCTTGGTTATAGACATTGGCGTCACTGGTGTCATAGGGTTCGTACAAGTTCCGGAATGTTTTTAAAGAGGGGACAAGATAAAGTCATCAGTGATATTGAGAAAAGAATAGCTTCATACACATTCATACCTACAGGTACGACTCAAGTACATGAAAGTATATTACTGCAGGTGGTGTGATTTCTTTTTCTTGATATCTGATTATCTTCATGTTTTCTTTTATGGTCCTTGTTAATGTTATTTATGATAGCCTCAAGAATTTCCAAACTAAGGTTTGGGTGAAATTTCAGAGAATGGAGAAGCCCTACAAGTTCTCCACTACGAAGTGGGTCAAAAATACGAGCCTCACTTTGACTACTTTCTTGATGAATTCAACACTAGAAATGGGGGTCAACGGTTGGCTACTCTTCTCATGTACTTGTAAGTTTCACTTTTCAACTTTAACACATTTGTTGACATTCAAAAAGAGGTGAAACTAGGTTACCCATGATTAAATAAGGACACTAGTGCAGGTCAGACGTGGAAGAAGGGGGTGAAACGGTATTTCCTAAAGCGAAAGGGAATTTTAGCTCCATGCTATGGTGGAATGAGATGTCAGAATGTGCTAAGAAAGGACTTGCTGTGAAACCAAAAATGGGCGATGCGTTGCTTTTCTGGAGCATGCGGCCCGATGCTACTCTTGACCCTTCAAGTTTGCATGGTACTATATTCACAATTTTGTTTTTTGCTAAGGTACCTATGTAAACGATAAACGTGTTGAAGATTATTGAGACATGTGGTCCCAATATAGTCTCATTTTGGAACAAGGAGTCCCTCAAGAAATTGAGGCTGTGAACTTTGTAATCATTTGCCTTACGTGATTTTTGAGTTCTTGATTGTCGCCTCTTACAATAATTGGATGCCAGGTGGTTGCCCTGTCATCAGAGGGAACAAGTGGTCATCTACAAAGTGGATGCATGTGAATGAACACCTCAGCAGCTAAGAAAATTATTAAGGTAAATCGTGGTTAATCATCCTGTGTTGTTGTGTTCATCTTTTCTATTGACATGGCATGCTAATCTTTCCGCTTCCCTTTATACTAAGGGTGTGTTTGATTGCACATGGTGGAAAAGAAAATATTTTCCCACTTTCATGGAAAATTTTTTCTTGGGGGGGAGATGGATTTTCTTTTCCATGGAAAATGGCCAAAACATGCTTTGAACTATTGTACCTAGAAAATATATGCCATGGAAAATTTGTCAATCAAACAACCAAGTGAGAAAATTTTTTCCATGATGGGACATTTTCCATGGAAAATGGTGTCAATCAAACACACCCTAAGGTTTCTGTTTTACCTAGTAACTCGAATGCACTGGAGACGTCACATTGAGCTATTTTCAATTGTTAATTAAATAATGATCCCTAAAATATAAATAAATAAATTCTTGCAGGAATCAAATATTCGAAGGATGCTTTCTCAAGCAATCCAGATGTCATCTATAGATGATGCGCTGCGCTGCTTTAAGTTTTGGTCGGCTTCTGTATCTTTCTGAGTCCCTAACAAGCATTGACGTTAGAATGGTTGCCTCTTCAATTATAGAATAAAAAGATGTTCCACATTGCAAGTGAACAAAGTTCTTCATCTGTCATTAACTTAGCTATTAGAGTAGAGGCCGAGTTTGTAATTTGTACCCAACAGTATCAAGCATAGCTGCAGTTATGCGACCTCCTTTTTTATCTTTTCTATTTCACCTGTGATTCTGTAAATTTTTTGCAATCTCAATCGTAGCCAAGGATATCAAGATCACTATTTTTTTTTTTTTTTGGAATAATATCAAGATCCTATTATTATGCAGCTGATCTATCAATGAATACAATTTGCATTGCATGAACTTTTACATATAACAGTAGTAAAAGGAATTGTGCCTAATTCAATTTCTGCTTCTTAGTTCTCACTTGAACAGCTATGGTGTAGTTGCAACTGAGCTGTGTTCTTCTCGACATTGAAACCGTTCATTAAACAGTGTTTCACCCACTAGCTCAGCTGCATTCTATCACTGGCTCTGGCAAAACGGGATATCATCAGTTCTTCACTTCTTCTTTATAGTGTGAAACCTCATCCGGCTGGGCAAAATATTTTTCCTATGACGCTGCAAAAGGCTCAGTCGAAGCATATTTTCTCAACAGTTTGGTTGTTTAGCTGACCTGGGGATGTATACAAACTGTCACACGCATAAAAAGATCATATGATACGCAATATATGTGATGCACAAGTACACGACCGTAGCAAGAGACGGAGGACAAACTATATAACTCTGATAATCAATGAGCAATGGTATGCAGAACTTGAAAGTCGCCCATTTTAAGTGTAGAATAAATTGAGGAACCTTGCAAAAATATGCTTCATATAATCAAAATTGATGTGTCACAGAACAAGTTACCTTCTCTGCACTAATATCACGAAGCTGGCTCAAAACCTGGGCAAAATCAGCAGGTGGTGGCTGTGAGAAATGTAGGTTTTCACCTGTGTTTGGATGTTGAAACCTGAAAACAGAGATACAGAAATTATACCATATCATGGAAAGTCTATTAAGTGTAAAGAGAAAATAGCAAGCTTGGCCTACCCAAGACTTAAAGCATGGAGACAGGGCCTCTCTATTCTGTGAACAAGTTCTGTAATTTGCCCGTGCAAACTAGATGGATTCTTCGACTGAAGCAAGGAGAGGGCCATGCTCTTAGTTCCTCCATAAATCTCATCTCCCATGAGTGGCACACCAAGATACTTTGCATGGGCACGAATCTACTTCAAACACACACCAACCATAAAGTGTTACTAAAGAAAACTTCATCGGATGAATCCAGAAATTGTGCCTGTGTGGTAGTGCATTTAAGAGCTTAAGAGTTGTGGGTTCTATGAAATGTATAGATAATACATGGGTAGTCCTATGAGAAGTGTGGATAGAAGACGTAATAACTAAACAGTCTAAACAGTGAAAGTTACAAAAAAATTCTGGAGAATGCCGGAATGGTGACAACCCCATACCATACCTGATGAGTGCGTCCGGTTTCTAGCATCCACTCAACCAATGCACAACCTCCACAAGCTAGTACTTCAATTACTTTATACCTGATTACCATTCAGTCGACATAGTTAATAATTATGGTACTCAGGTGTGTAGGCAGTAAGGTTTTAAAAAGGAAAAAATGTAATAAAGAGAGAAACTATAAAGGATCTCACATCACCTACTAGCAGCATAACGGGCCTTTTGACGGGTATTCAACCCTGGAACAGCCACCATACGAAGGCGATTATTCACATCACGGCCTATCGGGATTTCAACACGTCCAGATATTGGTGACGGCACTCCACAGGTAAGACTTACATAGACTCTCTTTATAGTGTGTCTCTTGAATTGTTCAGCTAAATGAGCATGGGAGTTCTCATCCTGCATTGAGAGAATATAAGACCAAAACCTTGATTTACCAATTACAGATATTACAGAAACTGGAATTGGGGATCACCTTTGCAACAACAAGCAACCCACTTGTGCCTTTATCTAATCTATGCACAATTCCAGGACGAACAGATACCTCAGATGCACCAGAAGCTATATTTCCATCTACAGGACTGAACTCATCATCTGAAGAATCATCTGGGTTGATGTATGATACAGTAGGAAGCTGGCAATGATGAAGAATACCATTTACAAGGGTCCCACTTCTGTTGCCGGGTGCGGGATGAACAACCTATGCAAATTACGATAAAACCCCTGAAACTCCAGTAACAACTTAATAACTAGTGTGTAACTCTTCTATATCCAGCCAAAAACATAAACAAACTGAGACATTGCAAACTAGTTGATCAGCCATCACATGGAAATTGTTATAGTTAGTCATTATGCATATGCATGTATGCAAAGTTCAAAAAATTTAAGCTTTTCTAAGCATAAAATTAAACACAAACTCAGAGTACTGCTTCACGAGTTTAGAGAAGCTCACCATGTGAGCAGGCTTGTTGACAACAAGAAGATGGTCGTCTTCATATACTATGTCCAACGCAATATCTTCTGCATCAGCCCTCAAAGGCTGCAACTCTGCAATTGTGCAATTCACCATATCTCCATCTCTCACAAAGTGAGAAACCTATAGAACATTATCACTAATTAATCCAATAAACCCTAAAATTCCTAGAGAACATCTCTAACGATTTTTTCCTCTAAAAACAAATGTTTTCTTAATATCAAAACTCAGAAATAGAATCAACACTCTGTCTTGAAAACAGTAAAACCGGGGGAAAAGAGTTACCTTACTGATGACGCGGCCGTTGACAGATACAAGGCCCAGAGCGGATGCTGGACTGAACGCGAGCTCTACTAAGACCATTAATTCGGGAAGATATCCATGAATCCAGTCTCAGCTTGTCGGAACCCAATCCCACGGTTTCTTCAAGTTTAACGCCGGAAAAATTCAACCGGTCGGGAACTTCCGGGGAATCATCGGTGTCTAGGTTTCCGGCTGAAATTGAATTAGAATAGGAACAAGAACAAGCTCTGATAATGCGATTCACTTGCGATAATGGGCTAATTCTCGGTTTTATGCACAAGGCTTTAGCAGAGGATGATGAGGTCCACGGGAATCCATGGAGGGAGAGCATTTCTTGGTTACGGTCCTCTCCGGTCACCGATGACTAATAAAACGGCTGATTGGCGCGATCAGGTCAACGTTGTAATTTACCGTACACTAAGGACATTTTTTTATTTTTATTTTAGTCCTCAATTTAATATTTTCTAGTATTTGGCAACGGTTCGATTCGGGGACGGTTCGACCAGAATTATGAACTGAAACCGGCGATTAAAATTCGTAACCATAACCAAACCGTTAGTATTTTGGTTCGGGGAACCGTTTTCGAAGCCTTTTTTTTAATAAAAAATTCATATATAAACAAATCAATTGCATGGAGTAGGATTTCAATCTGAGCTTTTTTGTTGTAAGACACCGTGGCTAACCAACTTAACTAACCAACAACTTGTAAATTAAGTTGCATAATTCAGTAATTATTATAACCTGGAGCTTCATCCATCCTTATGGGTAAACGGTTCGGTTTGATTTTTTTTCCCCGAATCATAATCGAATCGAACCGAGCTGGATCAGGAAAATAGAAAATCATATTTGCGTCATCGACCCATCGGTTCTATTTTTTCACCCCGTTCGGTTTAGGTAACCACGATTTTCGATTTTCGCGATTTTTTTTGTATAATATAATATTATTTATATTAAATTAAATAAAAATATTTAATCAAATCCATAACATTTCAACAAATATAAATTAGTCATCATCTTTAATACATTTTCCTCCACCACTACCGCCATTAGGATTGGCAATGGGTCGGTGGGACGGTTCGGCTCGAACCGCGAACCGAATCGGCGGTTTTTAACCGTAACCATAACCGAAGTTCGGTTCGGTTCGGTTTTCGGTTCGGTTGAATCTTGAGCTGTTTTCGAACCCTTTTTTTTTTAATTCTATATATTTAAACCAAATGCAAGGATGAGGGTTCGAACTCGAGCTTCTTCATTGCAAAACGTCACTACTAACCAACTCAACTGCCTATCAACTTGTGAATATAATTGCACAATTTAATAATTATTATGACCTTACACCTATAACTTCGTCCATGCTAGTGGGTAAACGGTTCGGTTCAGTTTTTTTTTCCCTAACCATAACCGACCCGCCCCGGCTCGGGTCAAGAAAATAGCAAACCATATTTGCCCCATTGACCCATTGGTTCGGTTTTTTTCCCCCCGTTCGGTTCGGGTAACCACGGTTTTCGGTTTTCACGGTTTTTTTTGCCATCCCTAACCGCCATCACTATTTTTTCCCGGTTAGGTTCGGGTAACTATGGTTTTCGGTTTTCACAGTTTTTTTTGCCATCCCTAACCGCCATCACTACCAACGACACCACCACCAACTCGAGCAAGACCCGAGTTCTAAAACCACTAGATCTGGCACCAACCAATTGTAGTTGGTTCAAAAACCACCAAATTCGGTGGTTTTCTTCCCTTTGGCCAATTTTGGAGTTGGCGGTGGTTGCACCGAATCAGCCTGTTCTTTTATAACTTTTAACAAATTTTTACATATTTTAACCCATTCTTATTTAAAATCACACCAATTAAATCCACATATTTTCTGGGACCCACTGTGTAGTGATCCCCCTTTTTATACCCGTTTGACCCACTTTTTTTATTAGAAAACTTTAAATTTCTATACATTCCGTAAGTCAAAAGAGTACTTTTAAAATTATACGATACGATAGGTTATTGTGTACATATGTCTCATTACATCACATTACATCATGGTTACCAAAAATAACATAAATTGTTCCCATATTAAAACAAAACGTGGCTACATGATCGTTCGTTTTCCCCTTTTATTCCTCACATCTTCCCACGTTACGTTCGGGGAGGATTCTCCTCCACCTCCTGCATAATAAACAATATACAAGCAAATAATGAGCCACAAGGACTCGGTAGGAAGTAGGTGCAAATACTAATACATGCCACATTCATGCTTTGGGCCCAGTTGTATATCGTGTGCCTACAAGGCGCCATAATCATCATCATATCATTGGTCGTCCCCCAAAGACTTGTCTCACTCTTTGGGGCGCCGTAGGCCGTCGTTTATAGGCTTGTCTCACTCTTTAGACCGCCCGTAACATCATACGTGTCGTAAGCACAAGATATACAACACATTTATGCGTTTGTCATACTTTCATGTTAGACATAATTCATTCTCTTACCATTGGACCTCAAATGACAATCATATCATGTTCCATAGACAACACATCTTCATATATTCTCACAACATAGCATCACCTAATATAACATAACATACCATACTCATACCATAAGTCATTCACGCATAGAATCCTTGTAACCTATGGAATCAACTTTAAATCATAAATCATGCTTCTATAATCACATAATCAATGCACCCATATAGCAAATAGATAACAACTATATTCCTTTACATCAACTATCTACCTCAATGTGGAGAAAACACCAAACCAAAGCTCCATTGTACTTCCTTTCTTCTTCCTCTACTTCCCCTTCTCTTCCTTCTCTCTAGTTCCCCAAAGTATAGAAATATATGTAGATAAAGGTCAAGAGAATGTGGAAATGCTTAGAGATCATTTAGAGGTGTTTTAGGGTGTTTTATGGAGCTTAGGGACGAGTTTGGGGTATTTATACACTGCCTAACCAACTGGAAATGTCTAGAACATCATTATGCCAACTTAGGTTACGGCGGTAACTTTTAAGCTTACGGCCGTAATTTCCATATTTACGGCCGTAACATTACTCCTTACGGCCGTAACTTATAACTTACGGTCGTACTATAATAATTTACGGCCGTACTCAACTCTCTGTAAATCCAGTATCTCTCTGCATAACCTCTTACGGAGTTACAATCGTATCATAAACCCTTACGGCCGTAACTGACACCTTTACGGCCGTAACTTTATAACTTACGGCCGTAACTCCAAATCTGCATGACCTCAATTTTTCTTTCCACCCGAAGAACCGTATGAAACTAAACGGGGCATTACACACTGTACTAAACAAATCTCCACCACTCAACCTCACACATTCTCTCTTCTATTACACATTAAAATTTATAAAAAGTTGCAAAAAATTGCAACCTAACATTGGCATGTGAGGATGAGGACTAATTTATACTTGTTAAAAGGTTATAAATTTGATTGTAAATATTTTTATTTAATTTAATATAAATAAAATAGTATTATTGTCATTTTGGTTTAAAAATTCCTTATCTCATAGGAAAACGTTAAGTTAATGACCAAAATAAAAAAAATAAAAAAGAGGATAGATCTTTAGTCCGCAATTAAAATATTAGGTCTTGATTATACTAATAAGCCCTAACAAAACCGAAAAGGGTGCTAATTTGGAAGTTTTTGGGAAATTAATTAATTAAACAGAATTTCTAGGTAAATCACATTGATCATGCTCATTTTATACACAAAGTTCCCTCTGTTACTCCTAAAATTTCTATTGTCTATTGACATACTCCCTTCAAAGATGCTTTCAAATTTAATACTGATGGCTTTCAAATTGAATACTGATGGGGGCCGTGAAGGGTGATTCACAAATCACAGGCGTCTGGAGAAGGGGTTCAAGAAACGGTAGAGGGGACCTTGGCTTCTATGATTCTTGAAGTTGAGCTTCTTGCATTAGAGAGAGCGTTAGAATTATGTATTGAATCTCATTGAACACATCTGGATAGACGAAGATTTGTTATTTATTAAAGAGTTTTGCAGCAACCACAGCATCAGTCCATGAAAATACCAGCATATTATCAACAAAATCAGACACAAACTCCTTTGGCTTGATGCTCATTTGAGCCACATTTGCAGAGAAGGTAATGTCTTGACTGATCATTTGCTTCTCTTGGACATGCTCGTAAACAGTTTGGTTCCATCTTGTGGCATTCTGCTCTTGAGCTGATAGAACAAGGCAAACTGCACAACATCATGGGATCAGTCATATCCTTCATAGCAACCTCAACACAAGACTGGTCTTTGTTCACCACGGTTCAAAGCTTCAAGTAACAATGGCAGCAGGTGCTCCTACAATCACCAATAATCCCGACAAGAACATTCACCATCTTTGAAGTGGTGAAACCGATTAGTATCTCTCACATAAATCTCTCTCTTCTCAAACCTCGATATAAACTTTATAACAGCATGGCAATCAGCACAAATTCTAAGGTTCTTTATGACTCTCAAAGGAGAGCCTTCATTAGTATTCAAAATTCCAAACGCCACAGCCAACTTCTCGCTATGTCCACACAAGATCTGCTCTTTTTCCTGTTCCTCCACGTCCTGGAGAACAAAATCAGTATGTGGCAAGTAACCCGATTTCTTCATTTCCATGTTAAGTTCATTTAACTTATTCATTATTTGAGGAATTTGAGGTAGTGATTTATCCCCTGCTAGAAGCATGTGTACCTTATTTTTCACCTCAATCCAACTACAACCAGGGTTCTTCCTAATGCCCATACCCCTCATAACATTCCTTATTCCACCCATTTCTTTCCATTTCCCTTTAGATGCATAAATATTGGATAATAGAACGTAATTCCCGGGATTATTAGGTTCTAGTTCGAATAATTTGTTAGCAGCAACCTCACCTAAACTCATATTGTGATGAACTCTACAAGCACTCAATAATGCACCCCAAACACAACCATCAGGCTGGAAGGGCATTTTCGTAATTACGGAATAAGCTTTTTCGAGCTTTCCAGCACGTCCAAGAAGGCTTACAATGCAAGCGTAATGCTCAACTCTAGGTTCAATTCCATAATCTTCAGTCATTCTTTGGAAGTAACCATGCCCTTCATCTGTAAGGCCACTTTGGCTACATGCAGATAAGAGGCTAGTGAAAGTAACACCATCAGGTTTCTCATCACTCCTCTGCATCTGGTTAAAAATCTCAATAGCTTCTTTTGCCATTCCATGCATTGCATATCCACCCATCACAGCATTCCAACAAACCACATTACAGACGGGCATTAAATCAAAACACAGACGAGCCATTTCTATCTGCCCACAATTGGCATACATATCAATCAGCGCACTTCCAACATACACATTGTCTGAAAACTCTCGTCTCAGAGAGAAACAGTGCGTGGCCTTCCCGTGTGTCAATGCAGCCACATTGCCACAAGCAGGTAGCAAGCAAGAAATAGTTACTGAATTAGGTTTCACCCCAGCCACCTGCATTGATCTTAATAGCTCCAATGCCTCAATATCTTTACCGTGCTGTGAGCAACAAGCAATCATTGAAGTCCATGAGACAACATTAAGTTCCATCTTCTCAGCTTGAAATTCTTTGAACACCTTCAACGCCTCATCGACAAGACCACTTCGTGATAGCCCGGAGATTAATGCATTGCAAGCACCTAAATCAACTGGATCCATTTCTTTGAACACTTTTAACATCTGAGAAGCACACCCACATTTGCTGTACATGTCGATAAGTGCACTAACTATACACTTATCCACTCCAAATCCTATCTTGATCACATACCCATGAATCTGAATGCCCTTATGTAAGTCCCTCAAGTCACCTATTGCAGGAAGGACACTAGAGACACTAGTCCCATCTGACAAGAAACCTCTTAAGTGCATCTCTCTAAAGGTGGAAATTGTTTCGACAAAACACCCGCTTTGATTAAACCCCGCGATCATCCCATTCCATGACACTGAATTAGGCTCGAATCCAAGTTTCTTCCCCTCATTAAATACTTTCTTTGCACTAAGGACATCCCCTTTTCTCGCATAACCAGCAGCCAATGCACTCCAAGAAACCATATCCCTCTCAAGCATATTATCAAACACCTTATGAGCATCAACCAGTTCATCACACTTCACATAAAAATGTATCAAAGAAGACTCCACAAACGAATCCAAAGCAATCCCTGATGTAAAACAAAACCCATGAAGCTGTTTCCCTAATTCAAGAATTGTCAATCCAGCACAAGCCTTCATAACACTCGGCAAAATATGAGCATCAGGAAAAAGCCGATTACAAATCATTGCACAGAACAATCTCAGCGTCCGCTTAAATTCATTGAATTTTGTACAAGCATAAATAAGAGTACTAAAAGCGAATAGATCGGGACCTGGTAATGAATTTAGGAGATTTTCTGCGTCGGAAAAGCTGTGGTGGTTGGCGTAAAGTGAGACGAGCTTCGTGGTGTGACGAGGGTCATTGGAAAAGCCTGCTTTGAGGAGATAGGCGTAGGCTTGATTAGCTTGGGAGAGTGATGCTATTGTCGTTTTGTCCAATATGTGTGATAGTTTCTGAGCTTGTGTTAGCACAGCCATGGCAGCTATTTTGCCCATTTATTCAGCTGTTTAAGGTTTATGAATGATCACCATCTGTAGACCGTAGTAGTGTTTGATTTTGGGAGGAAGTTCGTTGGAAACGATTTTTCAAAAAGATTGCACATTGGCCCCTAGCTTATTGTTCAAATAACAAGTTGGTCCCTATGTTTTCATTATACCCGTGCAGGCGTGCAATTCGCTCGATGGTCGATTCCAAATCTATTCATAAAATATGACTTCTGTTCTGATAAATTTTTATTTTGATTGACAAATACTCTTTGATATGTATGTATCTTTTCCTTATTAGTTTGTTTGTTTTTTTTTTTTTTTTTTGGGAATTACCACGGCTCGAAAATCCAAGCTCGCGGTAGAGATTTTATTAATAAACAAAAGATACACATAGACGGAGGGGGATATGTCCTGACCTCCCAAGATGCCTAGTACAGTGGAATGCAAATCTAGAAATCTAAATGAGATGCAAAGGAGTACTACTCCCAATCTTAAACAAGTCAATACAAACTAACCTGAAAATAAAGATAATGTCTAACAAAGCAGAAGCAACAACGAAACAGTGATAAATTCAAGCACGTAGATAGGGTAGTCCTGTAGTGTCGAGATAAGCAATAGCTCGAGCTTCTCTATCCAGACTCCGGGCATCTGCAATAACTTGGCGTTTTTCCTTATAACCCTGGTTAGCGAGCCAGTCAGCTAGTTTATTGCCTTCCTTATTAGTTTGTTAAAATGGGAAAATTATAGTATTACGTTCAGGAATAGGGTAAGGTAAAGTTTTAGATAAAGTGAAAAAGTTGACCAAATTATCCATGAAAGGGGAGGGTAGTTTGGTCAACTTTCTCACTTTACCTAAAATTTAAAACCCCCTGAAGGGGAGAGAGAAGGTAATTTGATCAATTTTCTCACTTTACCTAAAATTTTACCTAATTCTATTATTCCTACCCCATATAAAGGTCCTTATTTATTTTCAAACGAGAGTTTTAATCCATCTAAAAAGTGAACGATACTTATATAATTAGGGCACAAAGAGCATATAATAGTCTAAATTACGAAATATACAAACATAATGAGTAATAAATTTGTAACAAAAATTAATGGTTTGCTTGACTATGTAGTAATATACTTAGTTTTTAAACCGAAAAAGAAGAAATGAACCTAAAGTAACCAATTCATATTCTATGTGTTGAAACGGAAAGTCTAACTAGACACTTTCATAGGTCCAACTCAACTAGATCCATTTTCAACACCACCACCACCACCTAAATAATAATAATAATAATAATAATAATAATAATAATAATAATAATAATTGTAGTATCACATTTTTGCTGGGAGGGAAGAGGAGCAAGACTAGAGCATTTCAATGGATACTAGGGGTGGACAAAAAAATCAAAACTGAACGAATAGAATCGGAACTGAACCGAAAAAATCAAAACCGAATGGCTCTTTTAAAAAAAATTAAGAACCGGAACCGAAAAATAAGAAACCCAAAATTGAACGGTTCCTTTCTAAAAACCGAACCCCGAATCAAAATCAAGTAACTTTGATTTGAAAATTAAGTTCATGTACATTTTTCTAGTAAATTTCTTGTCATGTAAATGCTTTCATTATTAATTCAAACATATATATGATAAAGAATGCTTGTAGAACACATATATCTAAAAGTTAAAAAAAATAAAGTATTGTGTCGGGAAGTTACACCCTTATTTATTGCGGTGCCTTACATCTTTGTGAGAATTTGACAGCAAAATTATAAATATTGAAATACCCAGAATGGAACCGAACTAGAATTGACCCAAATGGGTATCTTACTCGAAAGGAACTAAATTGTTCAATTTAACTGGAATTTTTGGTTCCGTTCCGAGTAGTCCAATACTCAGAACCGAATTCAAAACACCCACTCCTAGTGGATACGAGCTATGACGACAACTTGACATCATAATTGTCAAAAAATGGTCAACTAATGTTTTATGAGTAGTATAATTCATTTTATATTTATATTTTTTCCAAATACTAAAATATACAAATTATATATTGCTTCAGCATAGGTGACTATTGACCTCGCACAAATAATGATATACTATAATATTACTCATCTTATTTGAAAAATGATAAGCCTTTTCGTGGACGTGGAGATCATATAAATAAAAGTAGCATCTTGTTTGGTAGGAATTTTAGAAAAATGATATTTGAATAAGCGGTTGAAAAGTTTAATTTTTATTTATTTTTTATTTTTTAAGCTGGAAAAAATGTCAATTCACAGGAATGAGTTGTTCAAAATGATTTTGAAGTAAAATTGTTGCCTTCTTTCTTTTTTTATTTTTTATTTTTTTTGTCCCATAGTAAACATGCTATTATTCTACTAAAATAATCGAGTAGTAAACTTCACATAATCAAGTAGTAATCGTCATGAATAATTAATATAAGCGTGGCAAAAAGAATGAAAATGAGGAGTCAATTACTAGAAGCTCCCAAAAGAAAAGAAGAGATAGAGAGCTAATAAAAATACCAGTAATAATAATTAAAAAAATAAAAAAATAAAAACCTAAAAAGGTTGAGAGAGGGAGAGAGAGAGGAGATAATAATAAAAAAAAAAAACCTTGAAAAGATGGTAAATTGAACTTTTTTTAAAAAAAAATGCTAGACAATGTCTCTATTCTTTGAAGTGTTGTATAAATATTGTTTTAAGCAAATTATCAAGTGCTCACTAATGGGTACGATAACTCACCCACAAGCTGACGTATTAGCATGTAAATTAAAGTATTTATTTTATAACCATGACTCACACAAACCATTGGAGATGTCATGAATAAATTGAATGACAAATTGGAAACAAAAATATAAGCGCGTTTATCAAAATTGAAATTAATTGAAGTTTGGTAGTCACAAAAAACGGGGAGACTTCTAGAGGAATAATTACTACTACTATTTTAAACAATTACCAAGCATCAATAAAGATCAAGTCGTTACACAAATTTATTTATGACGCCTATTTGCTCAAAGAAGGAAAAAAATTGAAAACGAAGTTCGAATCAAAAATAGAAATTCTCAATTAAATGTGCCATTGAAAATCGACAACAAAAATAAAATGAGAATTTACTGATGCACATTTTTGGTATATACTAGTTCACAAACACGTGCGTTGCACATAATTTTAAATTATTTGTTAAGGTGAGGTTATATATAGGGTTAATGTAATCATAAAATATTTGTATGAATAATATTATAAAAATTTTGTCTGTTTAAGAAATATCTGTGAAAAATTTTAAAAAGTTATTATATAGAACCTTAGTCAATTTGATATTTTGTATGTTTCAGCTCGTACTGTTAAAAATCATAAATTTGTCACTGAATTAATATATAACACCTCATAGATAAATGAAATGCCAAAATGTTGAATATTATTTTTTAATAAAAAATTGGATTTTCATAACATATTTCTTAAACAAACAAAAACTGCGAAGATGATAAATATTAAAATGCATCCCATATTCTTTCTGATAAATTATTTTTCGCAAAGTCAATTGTTTACTAAGAAATAGGTAAAAATTATTGAAATTATGAAATTGTAATTTTTATATTATATTTTCAAAATATTATTAATGAAAGAATATGAAAGAACTTAAAAAAAACATTAATTATTAATGAGGATGATTAAAGCATTAACAAAGGATAAAGAAAGAGTTATCAAAATATAAGAGGGGTATAATGGCCTAAAAAATTTCCCACCCATTCACACTTTTATATATAGTATAAATAAATATAGATATAGATTTGGAAGAAAATACAATATATATATATATATTATTACATCATTTGAAAAAATGTGTGAACAAAAATATTTTTTAAAATTATTGTGGACAGCTATTAGCCTATTAGTAGGGGGTTGATTTATTTCACTAAAAATGGCATAAGGTTTGCCTAGAAAAATACAACTCATTTAATTAATGGGCATTCATGGCCTCAAGCTGTCCATTCTCTTCTCATTGCCAACTGCCAAGTAGATTCACACTAGAAACCTTCCTATGTGCATTAAGGGTGTATTGGTTCAACATTTTCTTTCACCCAATATTCTAAATGCCGATTTAAACTTATACTGCTAATTTACTCTCAGTCAAAATCAAACATCAAAATCCATTATTATACAAATATTTCGTGATCTCCACTGCTACGTACACACACATTTCGATTTTTCAGTTTGGGTCACAAATTTTTCGATAAAACCAATTTTTCCCTAAAACAAGCTATGAGCTTGTTTGACAAAATATTTTAGTAAGAAAAAATAAAATCTTGGCAAAATTTGTGGCAAAATTTTTTTAATTGTAAAATTAAATTAAATTAGTATTCTTACCTAGCTAGGGTGTAGTTAAAATTAAAAAGAACTTAAAAATTTAAGTATTTTAATTTACAATACATTTAAAAATATTATCAGATCTCCATATATTTCATGTTATTATTTCTATTCAAATTAAGAACATTTTAATTTTAATTTAAAAAGATTACCAGCTCAATTAATTCCTTGAGAAAGTTTATAATTCTCCTAAAATGTTCAATACACGGAATTACTAAAAATTGGTCATTTGTATATAAAAATCACAATTCAATAAATTTGCAACAATCCATTTCAATCTTGTTTAAACAACGCTTCAACACATCATTTTAAGCATTTTATACAATTTTAAATCATAAACTTTGACTCCATGTTTGACGGTCTTTCACAACAATAATATAATTGAATATATATATATATATATATATATATATATATATATATATTATGATTTATGCAGGCTTCACCCTGAAGAAAAAATCTTAACTGATGTGCAAGAATCGAGAAATATATGGAAGCCACTACTGCATGAAAGGAATAAAATACAAAAACAGAAGTACAGTACAAATTTTATTCTTACAGAAACCTAGTAATAATCAAATTAAAATCCTAAATACTTACCAGAAAAAATCGAAAAATTTAATAAAATAACCGATACAATTAAGCCAAACAAAACTGACAGACAAATGAACAATCAACAGGGATTGCTCTCAGAAGGATTCAGAAGTTCGGGCTCAATCTTGGCCCGACAAATAGGACAAACAGGGTTCTTAGCCAACCAAGAATCGGCGCACATTAGATGGAACCCATGGTTGCAACCGGGAACCATTCTAGCCGGTTGATCACTCTCGATATCATCCAAACACACCGCACAATCAGTGCCTAGAACCAAATCTTTGCCGGTGACTTTCGGGAGTTTTTCAAGATCGGCGGCGGAGAGGCCCGTCCCGTGGCGGGACTTTACCGAAGACTGGAACTCCAGGTTATTCGAACTGGTAGCGTACCACAGCAAACAGATGTAGATCAGGAACACTGCGCTCATACCGGCGCACGGTAGAAACAGTGCAAGAAACACTGAAAATAGCATGTTTTTCAGTTTTTTTTATTTTTTCCCTTTCTTGCTTTTTCTCTCTCTAGAAAAGGGTATTCAAGAAAGAGAAAGAGCAGGGGAAATCTATGGGGGGTGGAGTGTGATGCTCAACATGGTTCAGTTTCAGGGTGTGGAGTGTCGTGGGGAAGATGGAGGGGCTTATATATGGGGTGGTTTCGTGAGAAGTTAAGGCCTTTGGGGTCCGTTTGGATGCATGCAAATGAATGGGCCCAGGTCCGTGTGGGGTGGGCAAGGGTAGAGTGACGTGGAGAGGGTAAAATTTGGGTAGAGGTCATCCAACTTATAAGATTATTTCATGTTAATCACTATACTTTTTCTGTTTCTTTTTTTTTCTTTTTTCTTTTTTAATTTATTTTGATTGAACGATTGTGTTTTACGTTTTATCTGTTGAGGTCACCGTGTTCAAATATAACCATCTGCTCAATAGTGATCTTTAACCGTTTGTTACTTTTTAACCTTATCCATTATATTTTGAGTTATTTTCCAATTTATTTTAATTGATAGATCAAATTAAGTTTTAACAACATTTAAACACTCTGCATATGGTATCTAATTATAGTAGAAAAATAGCCAAGCACATCGATATTGCTCATTTTGTGTATACATTTGATGGACTGTCAGTTTCAACCAAAGGGATGAAGATATATAATTAACTTGAAACAAATATAAATTGAGTGAATAATTGAAAAGAAAAACATTTGGGGGTAAACATGACATGAATGTACAAATGCGGACATCTAATGAAATTTTTTATGAGGGATGGACTAGGTGATGTAGAATGTGTAACTAACGAGATGTGGCAATGACAAAAGACGAAATAAACTGTTGGCTGGCACCTCTTGCAACGTATGCATTTCTAGATTATTGTACAGAGAGAGAGCACATTGTTTTCTTTTGAATGCTCAATCTTGATTTTTAACCATTTGTTACCTTTTAACATTTACCCATTATATGCGATCAATTTATCAATTAAATTGATTCATCAAATCAAGTGCAAATAGTTAGTTAGTTATTTATTTATTTATTTATTTTTAATCTTTATTCGAATTGTGGAAAAACAGCCAAGCATGTCGATGTCGCTCATTTTGTTTGATATATCTGATGGACTATTACTTTTAAAGGGCCAGAGATATAGGTTGAAACAAATACAAGCTGAGTGATTATTTTAAAAACCAAAAGATGGAGGGCAACATGACATAAATGTACAAAATGAGGACATCTGATGAAAATATTTCCATGGATGGCCTAGGCAATGTAATAAAAAGTGGAATGTGGAAGCGTAAGGTAAAAAGAGGAAACAAATTGTTGGCTGGCACCTCCTATAGCCTACGTGTTCTACATTATTGTAAAGAGTGGACGCGGAAAGGCTAAAGACCACTTACCGTTTTGTTTTGGTAAATTTATGATCCCTCCGTTCCATTTATTTTGTCTATTTTGATTTTTATATAAAAATTAAAAATTTATTAAAAAAATAAATTTTATTATATGTATTCTTAATTTATCTTTATTTAATTAATAACTAATTTTTAATTTAACACTTATAATTATAATATTAAATAAGGGTATACTTGTAAAATAATTAATATAAAATACACTTCTTAATATAAAAATATGACAATATAAATGGAACAAATTGAAAAAAAAAACATGGACAAGGTAAACGGGATGGAAGGAGTAATGCTGTGCTAGTTGTGCAACTTTATTATATGAATTAAGTAGGAAAAAAATTTAGAGTAAACTTATTTATACTTGGTAATTGTTTCATATTAATTGATTTCTACTTTTAATTTATCTTTAAGATAGCATTTAAAATGATAACTCAATTAGTATCAATTAGTTATTACATCACCAACAATCGCCAATTTGTCGTTGTAAATATCATTATTCAAAATTTGAAGTTCTCTCACCTATCGGCGAATTCTGAAAGGGAGATTTAAAATTTTGTTTTTATTATTAAAATTATCTCCTTTAAAGGTGGGTGCCCACCACTGCATTGAAATTGATATTTTTAAATCAGAAATTCACGTAACATCTTTTCATTGCGTGATGAAAAAGTCTCACTTCATCACGTCAATTAAAAGTGTTCCTCCATAAGTATTAAACTAAAATCAAGGTTCTTTTTTCTTTTTCTTTTTTAGAATATGACTTAATCAAGGTTCTAAAAAGTATAAAAAGCGTAAAAGTGTGAAGAGAACGCTTCACACTTTTTAAAAAACGCAAGGGTGTGTTATTACAATATTTAATAGGGTGATAGGGGTTGATTTTTAATGGTTTTTAAAGGTTTTTAATGTAAAAGAGGAGAGAAAATGAGTGGAGTTAAATGGTAGAGATTTGTTGATGTGATATGATATATGGATGTGATTTATTTAGGGTAAAGAAAGAATAGATAAAAAAAAATAGTAAAAAGTGGTAAAATTTTTTTAAAAGAGTTCCCTAACATGCTTTTATAGAGTTAATTAATTGATTGATGAACCGTTGGCATTTAGTTGTCAAATAGATAGTAGCATATATGTAGAATGGTGTACGTTTTATATTATAGATTTGTTTCGTTAAATAGACTTAATAAATAAATTTTTCTGCATATATCTTTTTCTCAATTAATATAATTTGACAGGTCATCATTGATTGGAAAATAATTACGTCGAAACATTACGTGCGCGTTTAAATATTTCAAATGACATCAGTAACAAAACGGCCTAATCCAAGTAATTATAGTATGAGGGTTGATGGCAATGCCCATTTTGTCACACTAGTGCTTGATAGGAAGCAATTTTTTACATATTTTAATTCATTCTCGAATGAGTGATTCTATATGAATATTTTAAATTGATATTCTGATTTTTTTTCATTGGATGATAAATAAATGAATTAGGTGATAAGTACATATAGAGTTTTTCATCACCCAATAACAGGAGTTGCACATCAGAATGTCAGTTTAAAATATCAATTTAAAATATTTGTTTATAATTATTCTTCTTAAATTGGTCAAACCAATCACATCCACATATCTCATAGAACCTACTTATCCTTTCTAAATCTCTACCATTTAACTCCACTCACTTTCTTCTAATTTACATAAAAATTTGTATCTTAGCTATAACACACAAGTATCAAATATTCAAATGCTATCATAATTATAGCTGTACACTTCCCCCAAAAGGGCCAAACAAAACAAAAACCACCTTGTCACTTTGGTCACTAATAAATTTTTTTATTTATTTGACTAAAGAACTTATTGTTAGTTAAAATTTATTTAAATACAAAGAGGACTTTTTTATGGTCGCTGATAAATTTTTTACTCAAAAAACTTATCTGTAGTTAAAATTTATTTAAATACAAAAAGACTTTTATTTAATAAGACGTCGATGAGAAGACGATTTGAACACAATAAATGATGTTTAGGACTTCCTCATCAATGTAAGGGTTGACTGAAAGAGGTAAATCATGGACTTGATCATAAGTTAATTTTGTTTACTATTTTTGTTTTTAAAAGAAACAATGCTTCTCATTCCGCGATCTTTGGAGCAAAATTAACGTATATCAATATCAAAACATTGATTTAAAATGAAAAGAAAAAAATGTTGAATGCCTAAAAGGAAAAACAAATTTTAATATGACAAATAATGGTTGTGTCATTTTGAAAAATTAATTAGGGACAGACAATGTTTAAGTGAGAAATATACTATCAATTATACAAAAGTATGGCCCAAATTATATTTAAATATTAAACAATGGTGAAAGAGGAATATTAAAAAAAGAAAAAATCAAAAATCAACGATAAAATTATTCAAACAAATTTCTCCACCGCAAGAGGATAGAGACTATCCAAGTTGGACCCATCTTACAATACCTATCAATAATATAGTGTTGTCACATTTAACTAAAACTGCTAATATAAACATGTGGTAATACCACATTAATAGTTAATATCGTATGATGTAGTGATTAGTGATCAAAATGAACGTCCGGAGGGCTTGTATAGCGTTGTTAAATCATCGGCTGGTTTTTGTGTGATAACAAGTAGGTTGAATAGTTGCATTGTATGTTTTGCTTAGGGTAAACTTTGGGTAATTGTGAATCACTACAAGGTATATCTCAATGTCAAACTTCGGCGGATCCACCCTCGATTCCAAGCTTAAAAATGTGTCCAAAATATATCACATTCAAAAAGTTTTCTACGGAGGAGATAGATACACTAAGGCATATTTGATGGAGGTTATTGACAATATAGTTTTCAGATGTAGTATGGTTAAAAAATAGAGAAGATATATTACAGATATAAAAAGTTGTGAAATTATTGAACCTTGTATCAAGTCTGGATTCATTTTGGATCCTCTTGTCAGTCTCTTTTTGCCCTATGGAGTATTTTTATCTTTCCAACAAATATTAATTTCAAATTATTAATCCGTATGAAAGTTAAACTATGCCTATCAAAATGAGACGGTGGAATATTAAACAACGTTATCAATTCCGAAAATTATATACTAACAAAATATCATGAAATTTGTTGGCAATAGCAAGATAACTCGTGAATATATCAGGCAGACTCTATATGTCCAATCACAACTCATAAAGAAAATTACAATTATTCCATAATGTACTATAATTAGCTATTTCACTTGACGTCTATTTTAAAATGATTATCATTGACAGGTGCTACATGTTCATAACTTGTGAATGAATTGTCATGAATGACAAGATAACACCTGAACATCACAAAAGGTAACAAAAAATTTTCATAATGTACTATAGTAGCTATTTCAAATGTTTGATTGGGTGTTAAGTTGATGTGCGCGGTATTCCGTGTAAAAATGTGTGGTTAATATTATTTTGGGAGATATGTGTATGGTTGAAAGTGAGTATGAGGTTATACGAAATTGCGTGCGGTTAAATTTATAGTGGAAAGAACAAGCCTTAAAATCTATCTAAAAACTGTTATAATATACGAACTTTATATATTCATAACTCGTGAATAAAATCAATAATGGCGAGATACTCGTGAATGTCTTGTAAAATAGAGGAAATTTATCTCACGATATACTACTATAACAGACATTACACTTGACATATCTCTTAAAATCGTCATGATTCACATACTGGATATGTTCAAATTCAGTTGTGTCGAAGACAAAATTTGATTGAATTTTTATTTTCTTTTCTCCGTAGAAAAATATCTTTTATTTTTGCGTCATAATCAGGCCAGAGATTTCAATTCAACCTTAAAAATTTTGGGAAGCTCAAATTTTAGTTCCATTAGTATAATTTTGTTTTTTGTTTTCTTTTTTTGAATAGAAATATAAATTTGTTTATATTTTATTTCTGGCAATTCTACGCCTGGATAAGTCTATCCCACTTTCCATATCGCTCAAGTTCTCGACCATAGGGCAGCTGCAAAACCGGCACTATAAATTGTCTAAAACTCGCTGCAAATTCTGTTACGCCGTAACAGAGAAAGCCGGCAAAGAGGGCCTTAGCATCCACTCGTAGGGGAAACTATTGTTTAACTGTGATTTTCGATTAAACGCGAAGGTAGAATTCAATCTAAGCGGTTTCCTGATCTGCTGTTATTTTATATTGTTTTTTATACTACCAGAAAACCCTAGTTATCCCTTCTTCTCTCTGTTAATTATTGATTAGTTAACTGAATTTATTAAAATATTTTTTGTAGAGCATGGATCGGTACCAAAAGGTGGAGAAGCCAAAGTTGGATACACCAATTAACGAGAATGAGATTCGGATTACAAGCCAAGGAAGGATGCGGAGTTACATTACTTATGCTATGAGTCTGCTCGAGGTAGTCAGATATGATATATACATCTGTGCTATATTTGTGAATGTTTGAATGGCAATTAACCTTTATGTGTTTATATTTCTGGTAAATTAGCTTAATCTGCATTCCTTTTGGTTTCCCGAATCCCAACTGCATATGCCATTGATTTTCATGGTTTAGACTATAGACGGACTCTGGTAATTCATTTGCAGGTACAATTTGCGAGTTTCCCTTTCTAATTGAGTAGCTTTACGTTTCTATCAATTAATTACAGTGCCTCTTCCCTTAGAAATGTAGAATGGCAATCATATTGGGGATAGGTCTGACAATGCAATTACTTAGCATTACCTTGTTCCCTGCGGTATTTCCCAAACTTGACTCTATTAATAGGAATCACACTAGATGTATTAGTAATTGTTTGGTTAGAAAGGGAACTTTCTTTATGTATACAATAATGTATTGGAGTTGAATACACTGGCCCTTTGGAATTCTTCAGGATGTAGCATATGGCGCAAAACAAGTTTTAAAAGAGTCTTGCTGTCTTCTCATGTCAGGATATGATAAAATAATAATTATTCCTTTTTTGGTGGTTTAAGAGCTGCTGCCCAGACAATTAGTTATGAAGTACCATTAATTCTTTGTGTATTATCAAAATCTCTATGCATGATTTGGAGAGAGAGAAAATTTCACCTACTTCTTTTCATTCTAGTAAGTTTAGTTAAGAAAGTTAACTGGACTCAAACATTTTTTTATTCAGCATTTGGGTTGATTAAATTACCAGATAGTTATGTGAGTGAAATAAATGGCTTTTAAATTTGCAGTTAAAGGGTCTGAACTCATTTTCTATGTAAAAGAATGGAATGGAAGTATATGTAAGCAGTTGAGACTGTTTGCCCCTAGATTGACTGATTAGTGAATCCCAGCTTGAAGTAGATGCAAAAGGTCAACTGCATGGAGCTTTTAGTATATCTATTAACACTGATGTATTCTCATTAATGATTGCTGGTTAGGAAGACCAAGACACACAATGGATTAATAATGGAAATACTGCAAATTATCCAGCAAGAGATTTCTGAAGCCAGAAGGAATTTGATCGGGTCTTTTGGGTCAAGTTATGGATTAAAAAAAAAAATTGAAAAGGATACCCAAGATTATCTAGTTTGCTGACAGAGATAACAAGCTATGTATTGGAAACCTAGCTGATACATTTGTCTCCGCCAAAATGACGCGATTTTGAAAAAAGAACCTACACGACACATCATCAGCTTATTGACTGAATTCTTTGAAGTCCTTCATTTGTATAGTATAAACTTTAGTTTTATAATATATATATATATATATATATATATATATATATATATATATATATATATATAACTTCTGTTATCAGAATATTTACATGGAATTGCGTCTTTGTTAAAATGTCTTTGAGTTAAACTAATATATTACCATTGTCAAAGAAACAACGTTGGCATTTGTTGGACATGGGCGTGCCACTTCAGTTTATGTGTCCGTGCAAAATAGTGGAAGACACCTAGTGGGTTATATCAAAGATTGTATATACAGATTGTTATGCTAGCTATGCTCTATGGTACTTGCTTATAGACCTTGAGGATGATCCTCCATAGGAGATGATAGATTGAATTAAGATATTTTAATAGATACAGTAATAAATTGGGATAAATTATTATCAGTGTAGCAGACACCAACTTGCTTATAAATTACAGGAATGACTAGTTACATGTTTTTCTAGATTATAGAAGGTCGTATCTACAAGTGCCTTTCAATCGTATCGAATACATTAGTAGATGGAGCAATAATGATGTGAATTTTAAAGATTTGATCTCAGCCAACATTTTATTGAGAAGTTGGTTGATTAGGGTTTGCAAGAAAGGGTATGTGTTTGGAGCGCTATATTTGTTAGAAGAAAGGTCTAGCGCGTTCTGGTTGCTTGAAATTATTTTTACTATTAAATCTTCCTTGGTAAAGATGTTTCACAGTTAAGTCATATAAAACTGTAATGACTGCTAGTGGGATGATTTATTCAAAACATGATTTCTCAGCTTTAATTTTTTTGGTGCTAATGATATGATGCAATATACAGGAAAAGGGTTCAGATGAAATTCTGCTCAAAGCAATGGGCAGGGCCATTAACAAAACTGTAACAATTGTGGAGCTGATTAAGGTTCTTCTTTTTTACCGTTTTCTGCGTATTTCTCATCATACTTTTGATGGTGATGATGGTAATTTGGATATATAATGCTCTATTTTTTTTGCAGAGGAGGATTGTTGGTCTTCACCAAGTCACAGCTATTCAATCCACTGATATAACCGATACATGGGAGCCATTAGAGGAAGGCCTCCAAACGTAAGAGCAGTTAAAATTGATTCTGGATATGAAACTGTAACAAATAAAGTTTATAGATTAAGTAATTTGCTTGGTAATTTTTATTTTCCACTAAATTACTAAGTTCGTACCAGGGCATGCTTGATTATGATAAAATTTAATGATTGACTTCGCCCATGTTCTTTGCTCTCTTCATGCTACAGTCTGGAGACCACAAGGAAGGTTTCAGTGGTGGCAATCACTCTCTCAAAGAAGCAGTTGGATACAACAAACATTGGGTGAGCATTCTCCTCCATATATATCATATATTTCTCTTTTCATCTTCCTCATGCCACACAATAATATCTCAAACAAGTCTAGCCATTGCTCTATGAATTCTTGGGTGACAATTTATTGATATCAATTCACTGTGCAATTCTATAACATTCTCATTGCAGTGAGAAAGATTTCATTTTCTCTTTTAACAGACGAATATTGAAACATGTTTTGTTTTTTGCCATTCTTTGTCAGGTACCAACCACCAATACCAGCTGACCAGGTGAAGGTGTCTACAGAGGTTGATTATGAAGGAGGTACCGTGATGCCTTGTGCTTGTTGTATTTCTCGAAACTATGTCTCGAAACCAAAGCATCTTCTTAATGTGTTTTGATTGTGCAGAGGGATCGCCTACTGCTCGAGGAAGAGGCCGATTTGGTAGAGGGCGGGGGAGGTCTCGAGCTACACCAGGTATAAAATTGGATTGCTTCTTTTCTTCTATTGAGGGTGTCCGTCCAGTCCTTTCCAATCATTCCTTGTCTGTGAATGTTATGTATTTTGGTATTAAAGTATACATATTTATGTTTTTTTTTGTATTTTTATGTCCTATCAGGGAATGGTTTTGCACCCATTGAGCATGAGGATAGAGGTTATGATCGCAACCCTAGATATTTCCGGGGTAGGGGACGTGGCAGAGGTCGCAATTTCCGAGGCCGTGGGAGGGGAGGTTATGGTGGCTCTCAGGTGGAAGCTCAGTACGATGCTGGTGGCTACAATCAAGAAGCATACTTTCGGGGCCCAGGTATTCATTTCTTTACCAAATGTTTTGAGTTTTCCCAGTAAGATTTTGCAGTCTTGTACTCGGAAACGGGTCCCACTGTTTTTACTTGTGATATCGAGATCTGTTAATACCAGATTGTTGTTAGTTAGCCGTGGTCCCCACTCTGAATATGACATTCATTATCTTGTGGTTGCTGCAGGTCGTGGCCGTGGGAGGGGAACTCGTGGCCTTGGTCGTGGTGGCTTCAGATCAAATGGCCCTACTTATGCCACTGCTGGTGGTGCTTAGTGGTTTGAACTTGGGAGGCAGTTAAGGGCATAAGTTTTAGAGTTGATGAATGTTTGCTTCATTTTTATCGTTTACTATTCCAAAAATTTTGCTAGCATTAACCATAGCAGTGTTCTCTGTAATCATTATAGATAAACAAACTACAGAAATCTGTCGTTCCTTTTTGTTTTCTTGCTCCTTCAGAAGTTTAGTTTTTTCTTAATCAAGTGTAACTTGGTTAATGTGAACTACATTCTTTAATTGTATCTCTTCTGAAAATTCTTTTTCAAGAAAAATGTGGCCCCAGTTGGGGTATGGTTGTAGTGATTGCTTCTATTTAGACGTCGGTGCTCTGCTGGATAGAAGTTGTGTCCCAGAAGATTAACACCTTGTTAGTGTATGTGTATTTATGAGTATTTATGAATTTTGATAAGAAATAGGAGAGAGAATGAGTGTGATTGAATAGTGGAGATTTATGTAGTACAGTGGATCCTAGAAAATATATGGATGTAATTTGTTTGACTTTTGATGTGAATGTGTTAAAATATGTAAAAATTTATTAAAAGTTGTAAAAGAACGGGCGGTAATTCATTAGAACCTTCTATAAATCTTTCACCGTTTCCAAATTTAATTGATGTTGAACTTTCTTTGTACATTTCCAAATATCTTGTCCTAAGCAAGGTATCATGTCTTTTTAACCGTTTTATGTAGGAGTGGGCGTTTCGGGTACGGTTCCGGGTAGTGCATTATTCGGAACCGAACCGTAAATTCCAGTTCCATGAAAAATGGACCCGTTCGATTCCGTTCAAAAACAATATCCGATCGGTTCCGGTTCCTTTCGGT
Organism: Jasminum sambac; assembly: GCA_018223645.1. Taxonomy (NCBI): domain Eukaryota; kingdom Viridiplantae; phylum Streptophyta; class Magnoliopsida; order Lamiales; family Oleaceae; genus Jasminum; species Jasminum sambac. The sequence continues at coordinate 3,455,368 of CP073651.1, read as the reverse complement.
TCCGGTTATTTTGTGATACATGTTCTATTACTTGAAAATCGTGGGGAAAAAAATAAAAATTTTGATATAAACCCATAGAAAAAAAATAAAATTGCGAACTTGCTTTAACAACAAGACAGAAGGCTGCCGCTATTAATGCGTGCGGTTGCTGCTAACAAGCAACAGAAGTTGCTGTTTAATTTTAAGCAGCAACTTCTGTTGCTTAGCTAACTCGTTTTTACGCCCATGCGTTGCACGGCAGTAAAAATGTGTTAAGTAAATAATAAATTATTTCAGACATGATTTATAATTTTGTTTAATTGATAGTAGCATAACCTTTGTTACAATTTAGTAGTATATATTATTACAATATTTCTATATTAAGTTTACAATGTGTTCATAATTAAAATGACTAAAAATAAACGGTGAGAGATTAATTTAATAAATTGTGTGATGTGTGAAAGATAAATAATATAAACTTCAATAATTAAAGTTACAATCCGATAAGTATTTAAATGACATTAGTTTTAAATGAATTAGAATGTAATACAATAAAATATAGTTTTCAAGTTCTAATAATACTTTAACAATGTCAAATATATACATATCAACAAATTAGCACAATGTACAGCTGAAAATTAAATAATTTAAAAATAATATCACGACAATGCTAAATTAAAACTTAAACGCAATTCAAAATAACACATAAAGTACGTTAACCACAATGCTAATCGTGTAACATAGAAGAAATATCGGTCAAAGTAGAAACATATATAAAATTAAAAATTATTTAAAATCAATGTTAATTTACAGTTTTGTCGCATCATCATCCATTATTAATTGTGGCGAATCTGCAAAAGAGATAATATATAATGTATTACAACAGACACCATTTTCGTGCACCATTTGCACCAACCCAAGGCATTACATCCATACCCAATTTAAATTTCATGATTTTATTTTTCATTTTTCAATTAATTTGACTTATAATTCATTATTTTATTGTCTCTTTTACAATTAACTTATTATGCATTATTTTTCACTCTATGAGGTCATGTGCCGAAAGCCAGAAAATTAATTTCATAAACCATTTGCTTAATTTTGGGGAAAAAAATCACTACGAAAAGGAGAGTTTTCACCATTAACTTTTTTTCCCAAAAATTCAAAAAAAAAAAAAAAGCTGAAGAAAAAATAAAGTGTAGATATTGAAAAATCTAGGCCTTCCAATCTCCAAAAAATAAAGAGGATGATCAAACTATCATTTTCGATAAAAATATTGGTCGCAACATAGCAATTTTGCAAGGATGAAATCACCAAAAGTAAAAATCTTTATAACGCATTCATTCTGAAGCAACAACGTAAAGAATTTATATGAACTAAATAGTAAGCAAACTCAGTAGCAGCTAATAAGCACAAACAATCTCATACATTTTTACTCCCAATATTCTAAAATTATTTTAGCATCAACTTAGTTTTAACTTTTTATTTCCTTCTCGACACCCCTGCAAAACACGGGCAGTTATCACTAATAAAAAATAGTAAGATATTAAAAATATAGCTTGATTCCAGGTGAATCAAGAAAGTTTGTGATTCAAATGTGAAAAATCAATAGATATTTAAACTTTTTAAAAGATGTATAATGTATATAATTTTTAGAGATGCTAAAAAGCAAGTAAAAATGTGTAAAACACGTAAAAATAAAAAGACTCGTTGATAAATTTTTGCCACCAAAAGAGCAATTAATATAATATATCATTAAAAAAAATTAAATTACACAGATCAATTATTAATGTGTAATGCTAACATTGTTTGTGTATACCATTAATTCAACTTATTTAATAACTATAACAATGTCCTAAATTAATTAATAGGCATTTCATTATTGATCACCATTTAGAGTACTATAATAGTTTAAATTTATAATAATCTATTAAAAAATATTTAAGTAACTGATTTATATAACTCATACCATAATTAGTTTATATTCATCAGATCATGTATAAGTACTTTAATTAAATTGTAGTAAGGAAATTTAAAAATTAGTAGCGACATTGTTAAAACATTTTCTTCATAATAAATTTATTTTATTTTTCAATATTTATTGTATAGAATTTATGAATTAATCCAGCCGAGAATGAAAAATATTGTTTCCATCTTCGGATATTAGTTAAAGATATTTATTGTATCATTTTATTCATTTGTGTAATTATTATTGATTAAGATTATACTAAAATAAAATTCTATTTGACTTGTTCAAATGAAGAAGTTAGAACAAAAAATTAGGACACATTTATTAAAGTAAATTAGAAAACCGTTTAAAAAATCAACCATTCCCATTATCTACCAACACTTAAAACTACCTGGACATGTGGCATTCAATTATAGGGACGTCAATATAAAAACAACTTTTTTGTCCTAAAACATAAGTTAAAGATGTCCTAAAACCACTATTAGAAAACAACAATACCATGCACCTCTACTTTATATACATTATAGATATTAAACGTATAGTTGGCAGTTGGCACCGATCTTTGTAGAAATTTTGAATTTACCTTAAGAATTCACATAAGTCGGCAATCAAGTAGAAAAAATAGTGCTATTTCTTGTTCTGTTCCGGTTCCGATTCCGGGTTTTTAGAAAAGGATTCATTCGGTTCTCATTCCGGTTCTGGTTCGGTTCCGGTTCCTAATTTTTTTTAAAGAACCATTCGGTTCCGGTTCTATCCGCTCGGTTCCGATTTTTTTGCCCACTCCTAATTTTATGTAGGCAGAAAGGCTTTAAGAGCCAGTTAAGGACATTTTTTTTAACCTCATAATCCAATTTAGGAGTTCACCACCTTCATGTCGAGATTGTTTTATGTGTTACAATGATTAAGTTTGGGTCTTAGCTTTGATACCATTCTTAGAGGTTGTTCAATTTCAAAAGTTAATTTCTTAAGACGAGAAGTTTAACTTTTTATAAATTTTATTATTATTATTTTTTAAAATTTAATCAACGTGAAATTTCTGTTTGCACATTTCCAATAAATATCGTGACTAACTTTATCATTGATCCAGGGGAGATTTTTTCCACTATTGATCCAAAAATTTGATCTTCACCTGTTATCACGAAATATCACTATTTTTCTCGGCAACATTCTTCTAAGTAAAAGAAACTTCAGTGCTACTTTCTGCATTACAATGCCTACTAAAGAGAGATACATTTTTTCTTATGAATCCCACATTTAAAAAAAAAATTAAATTGCTTTTTTCTCAAATATCCCACTTTTTTCTTACATTTTCTTCATCACTTCCCGTGCCCTTTCCACAATCAAACATTCATCTACACATTTTCTATTATTATTTTATAATTTTTTAAAATTTATTTCTATCTTTCTTTTCATTTTCACTTTTCACTCTCACTATATCCCCCTTTCCACTCAACTTCTATTAAAATAAGATTTATTGACACAATCAGGACCCAATATTTTTAAGTCGTTCCGCACTAAGGATTTATCATTTTTTTGGTATTTTGGTCCTCAACCTAATGTTTATTTACGAGATAAGAATTTTTAAGCAAAATAGACAATAAATCCTTCCATTTACATTAAATAAATAAAAATATGTATAATTGGGTACAAAAGATTTTAATATGTACAACTTAGTCCCTTAAAGTTATTTATTATTACAATTTAAATTTTAAAATAATTGAAATATAATAAATTAACACAACAAAAATTCCATAAATGTCATAAACTTTCAAAATTGTAAAAATTAGTCCCATCTTCAACACCCCCACCCCACCCCACTGCACTCCACCCCACCACCACGTCAAAATTTCCACCAGGTATCTAAAAAAGATGGAGAAACGGATGTAATTGGGATTCACATGGTGTGGTGGTTGGAGTGGGGTGTTGAAGATCAGGATTAACTTTTATAATTTTGAAAATTTACGATATTTATGTAAGTTTTGTTGTATTAATTTATTATTTTTCAATTATTTTAAAATTTAAATTATAATAATAAATAATTTTAAGGGACTAACTTATACTTATTAAAATATTTTGTACTCAATTATGCATATTTTTATTTATTTAATATAAATGGAAGGGTTTTATTATTTTTTTAGTCTAAAAAGTACTTATCTCATGATAAAATATTAAGTTGAGAATCAAAATGCCAAGAAAAAATGATGGATCTTTAATGCGTAGCGAGTTAAAACGTTAGATCCTAATTTTTCCAATAAACCTTAAAATAATCAGTTTTTTTATCGCTCGCGTAGTCGCGTCAACATAATTTTGGAAACCTCTTTAGCATTGAAAATTGTCATCGCTGTCATATTCTTATCCGTGAATGGCCGTACAAATATTTATTTTGCCTTCAAATACGGAATGTACAGCAGCCTGTCCTCAACTATCATTGATTTCACAATTTCCAATCATATCATATTCTAATAAAAGCGATGGTACTGCCTTTTGTAAGATGATAATAAGCCAATGTTTACTGTTCCTCAATCATTTGACGTAACTTTATCTTTGATATTCCAATGATTGGCATCTGCGGCCATCTGCAAGGGAGGTCAACCTACCGTTATCAATTCAAGAAATTTCATGTTTATGCAACATGTTGGATGATGACATTTTAATCCTACTTTCTGTTTTATGATCTTGTTTATGAAATAACTTGTGACACTCTGAAATTGATCTAGTGGTGATTTGCATTATAACACACTTCAACATCTCACATCACTCCAGGGTATGGCATAGGGTGCACCATGAATTAATAGTGTTAGGTTTGGATGCAAACGATCCGATGCTCACATGTGTACACTCTGGATGAATCGAATTAAGGTACCCATTATGACTGGATGATCAACATATATTCTCCCGATGGTGGGGGGACACTTACCCATCATCTAGTCAGATGGTTACCAGATCATGAGCCCAGATTTGGGTGATACTTGCATGTAATTCGTGATTGAAACTTGCAAAAAGGATACTTATAAGTTGTGAGAGAAATAAAAAAACATAATCCATCTGTTCCAAATATATAAACTGTTATTCATTTTTTAATTGTCTCAAATATATAGGTGATTTTCCATTCATTTACTAATATACCCATTTAATTTGCACATTTTAAATTTTTTTGATAGTTTCAAAATTATTTTCAAATTCATTAATATGCGTGAAGTAAGAAAATCATTTATATTATTACCATTTCCAATACATATCTTAATATGTGTGAAAAGTTAAAAATGCCTATATATTTGGGACGGAAGGGAATAGTAGATCCTAAGTCATAGTGCCTAAATTTTTATAGGAGAAAAACAATAATTGTGTTCGACTCCCAATATTTAAGTTTCAAAATACTACCTCTGTCCCAAAAATATAATCCGCTCTTCCTTTTTCATCTATCTAAAAATACATGCCACATTCCTTTTAAATACTACTATATAGTTAAAATATAATATTAGTTATCTTATATGTCATCATTTAATATACATTATTCTATCCAAAATAGATTAGTTGAAATAAAATATCTAATAAATAAAAGAGCATATTAGGAAAATAATATTATATTTTACTTTTCCAACACTATTAATTAAATTTTTTCTAATTTTTACAAAAATGAAAATAGGTTATATTTATGGGACGGAGGTCATACATGTTAACTAATTGCTATACATATGGATGATATGGGTGGGTGGTCACCAGTGTCTCCATTTTACTAGTATGTGGTTCATCTTATGATGTAAGCCTCTAGACCGATTGTAGAGAACGATCTTTAGTACTATGCATGATATATAGTCTTTTGCTTTTAACTAAACATTGCGATATTCAAGCAATACCAGGTAGATGAACCAAAGACATTCACATCATGTCATGCTTCTATTGGGAGTTGGGACACTAATAGAGATCATTTTCTAAATAATTTACATTGGTCACCTCTCAAGTAAGACTAATCACTTTTTACTGATCGTACGTAATTCTTAATGGTAAAGATCAGTACTAATTCGCATCCAAACTTTTCAAGTTACGATCGACTTCGAAAGAAAAAAAATTTCGAGTTACAAGAGAATTTCTTAATTTAGATTTTTACTGGACTTATTTTTATCATAGGCTATAAGACATATATGTAGTATACCTATCTTGTTCACCACGGACGTTGGTCAAATATGATGATTTCGTAGCAGGTTATCACAAGGTTTTGTGTCCTTGTCCGTATATTTCTATTATTTTGCTTCAATACCGTGTATCATCACATGGCAAGTTTTGTCAATTGGGATTTGTTTTTTTTTTTTTTTTTTTATAAAATTCAAGGTGGAGACTTTTTCTTTTTCCCCTCTCGTTTTCACACCTTGCAGAAATCAAGGATCAAGTTGGAAAATAATAAGGATGCATGTTACTATGTTAGGGATGTGTACCCTTAGTCATTCAACCACCATAAATAGAATAAAATTTTAAGTTCACATGTATTGTTTCGTTTTTTTATCTCTTAGATTATCTCATCAAATATGTTTGTACAATAAAATGTATTAATTTAATTATACGAATTGTTTTCATTGGATGGAATAGGAAATCAGCTGATAGCTTTTCTGGTGATGGCTAGAAGTGATTACTAAATGAAAAATAATGAAAATTACTTAGCATCGTGCGTTATTAAAAATGAAAAACATCATAAAAATTTGAAAAGAATCAAATTGAGATGCTCCTAAACAAAATAAATTTCAGTCAATTAAAAAATTGTGAAAAAATTATCAAACTATGATACTGTTAAATGACATTAATTAATTTTCACTATGACCCTTCACATATATATAAGTACGGACACATGTACAGTATTTTCACAAGTTGAAGTCTTGAACTAAAAGATATCGAAGTCTTTAATATCAAAACGGACTTAGACTGCAAGATATCAGACAAATTAAACTTTAATTAGGATATTTATTTATTTATTTTATTACTTCATGCTTATTTAATTAGGATCATAAACCACAATAACTGGATTGGTACTAGTCTCAATATTTAATTGATGACCTTACAACCAAATGTCAAAGATAGCACGATTTATCAGAACAATTGGGCTGTATAATATATAAAAGGTCAAATGAAGAGCACATGTAAGGTTCCATAAATGATTAATTCGAAAAGAATTATTCTAACATTGAATAGCAACAACAAGAAGTACGTTTAATTTGTAAAGCACACCGTACTACCACCTTATACGTTTAGTTAAAATTTTGGTATGTTTTTTTTTTTCCGCATTAATCGTACATCAAAAATAGTCTCGTCCAATCTATTTATCTAATAAGGCGGGTTTTGTGTAATTTTCGTCTGATTAGATGTGTTGCACCTAACCCAAAAAAAAATCTTGTTTATAATACTATAAACTTATTAATCCATCTTCTCAAGAATGACATTTCTTGAGGTACACACAAATTAGAGTGTAACAAATGCCACACTCTAATAGGGGAGTGCCCCCCCCCCCCCCCCCCCAACTTTCAGGGAAGGCAGTATGGTCATTCCCTATTTAAATTATTAGGGTGTGACAAAAGTGTGACAATAATTTGTGTGTACATCTAGAATTTTCTTGTCAAGAAACTCGACGACGGTGAGAAAAAAAAATATAAATGGGTTGACTTTGATTTATACACGGCTCTTCTATTGGGAAATCCATGTGGGATTGGAATAAATGGTGAGAGAACATGGGAATAATTGGATGAATTAAAAATTAAGAATTTCTTAATTAATACTTTTTTCATAGATAATTCAATCCAAATGATGAGAGATTTTTCCAACTTGCATAATTTGCATGTGAGGTTGTTACCTCGTAGAGGATCTTGCACCTATATAAGCATCATTAACTTTGAATTCATAACCATAAACCATTATTTCTTTTACATTCTTCTTCTCCAATATTGTTTAGAGAGAACAACAATGGCCAACATTGGTATTTTAGCATTGATACTAAGTTGTTTGGTCGTAAATGCTAGCGCTTTCACTGCGTCTAGGTGGATGCGGGCCCATGCTACCTTCTATGGAGGTAGCGACGCTTCTGGAACAATGGGTAAGTCTTATACTCCTCGTCTAACTGAAAAATTACTTCTTTGAATTGTGGTGGGACCCATTTTGGATTGTAATTATACATTTTCTTGAATTGGTTTGGACATAGGGGGTGCTTGTGGATATGGTAACTTGTATTCAACTGGTTATGGGACTAGAACTGCAGCATTGAGTAGTGCATTGTTCAATGATGGAGCAGCTTGTGGACAATGTTACAAGATTATTTGTGATTTTAAGACCGATGCTCGGTGGTGCAAAGTCGGAGTATCCGTGACTGTCACTTCCACCAACTTTTGCCCTCCGAACAATGCTCTCCCAAGCGACAACGGTGGGTGGTGCAACCCGCCACGTCAGCATTTCGACATGGCTCAACCTGCTTGGGAAAAGATCGCCATTTACCGAGGCGGAATCGTGCCCGTGCTCTACCAAAGGTCTTTACAGTACTAAACCTAAGCTCACAAATATTTATCTAGAGTTTTGATTCTAATCAACCAATGACACTTAGATGACGCGTAGACTGGTGCTAAGCATGAATAGTCCTAAACAGTGTTGCTCCATTTTTGTGGTGTAGGGTCCCATGCAAGAAGCACCGTGGAGTTCGATTCACGATGAACGGTAGGGATTACTTTGAGCTAGTGATGATAAGCAACGTGGCAAACGCAGGATCAATCCAATCGGTGCGAATCAAAGGATCGAGGACTAATTGGATGACAATGTCTAGGAATTGGGGTGCCAATTGGCAATCAAACTCCTATCTCAATGGGCAATCTTTATCCTTCACAATCACTACTACGGATGGAATAACGAAAACTTTCATGAATGTAATCCCGTCGAACTGGGGTTTCGGCCAGACCTTTTCATCGCGTATTCAATTCTAAGCCGAAGGTTGTTTTATCCAGTTTTGGGTTGTCTAGGCAGCGGCGTGCTTACTATTTTTAACTCCGAGCAGCCCGCCGAGTACTGTCTTGCATTATACTATTTGGTTGTTGTAATGGACTTGAAACTGACGATTTGTAGTTGATTCAAGATTGTATACATATGCACAATAAGGAGCTAGATGGCTTCAACAACGTTGTAATTTCAATTTTTCTTGGAAACTTGTAATATGAATACTACAATTAATGATACGATTCTTGTTTATGTGGGTACATAGATAGTTCTAATTGTAGAATTATACAATGTGGCACAATCTTTGTTGAGTGATAATAAAATGATATTGACGTGTTACTTTACAAGATTATAATACCTTTTTTCAGAGCTTGTTTCATACAAATTAAAATGGGCAAAAGTATCAAATAGGTATTTTTTGTTAGGCACTATTGCCACATAGGTATTAAGATTTTTTCTCGCAACACTTTTAAGTTCCTTTTTAAATTTATTTGATCACTTAGGTCCTTTCCGGTAGCCGGAGATGAGGAAATGAATAAAATATTACTTTTACTATTTGATTTGATTAAAATATTAATTTCCCATTTTTTAATCATTTTCCTCTTTTTTTTTCCTTTTCTATTATTATTATTATTATTATTATTATTATTATTACTACTACTACTACTACATTATTGACACGCGCATACTTAATTTGGACTATGAATGTAATTAATGTATTTTCATAAAATATTAGTAGAAATATATCACTGTAAAAAAATATACCGAATACAAAAAATAAGAAAAATAAAATTAATTAATATTTGAAAGTAATTTTACTCTAGGGGTTTTGGCACAAATAATCCAAAAAAATAGTTAAGTTGCAAGTTTATTCCAAAATAATAAAATGTAGCACAAATGATTAAAATAATAATAAAAGGTAGCGCAAAGAATTAATCAAAAAATTAAAAATTAAAAAATCCAACCCACCCCCAACCAAAACACCACCAGCACCATCGTGGTGGTGGTGTTGTTTTGAGGCGAGGCGGGGTGGGGTGGGTTGGATTTTTTTTTTTATTTTTTGATTAATTCTTTATATTCGGTATATTTTTTCCAGTGATATATTCGTGGGAAAATCCTTTTTCTTTTTTTATTTTTTTATTTTTGATTTGATAATTTCTTGTATTCAATATATTTTTTATAGTAATATATTTTTACTAAACCAATATAAACGCGAACAAATGCTACGGTGTTGGTTGAATTCCGTCCAAATAAACCAAACGCGCACCAAAATTTTTGGACTATTTGAGCAATTTGTTTCTATTTTGCACTAAAAGCACAGTCAGTACACTTTTTTGGACTATTTGTGTAGTAGCAACAAATAATAATAATAATAATTATTATTATTATTATTGAATTATTGAATTATAAGATAAAAAATAAGAGGAAAATGATTGGAAACAAGAAATTAATATTTTAATCGAAGTGTACAGCAAACTTGATATTTTATTTATTTCCTCATCTCCGGAGATCGGAAAGGACCTAAGGGGTCAAATAAATTTAAAAAGGGACTTAAGTGTCACCAGAAAAAGTCTTAATACCGATGTGGCAATAGTGCCCAACAAAAAATACATATCTGATACTTTTGCCAATTAAAATGTAATTCGCTTTTTCCCTCGGATCATTTTTAACTACTCATACGTATATTGATTTGATAATTTTAAAATACTTTTTAATTTAATTTACTTCTCAATCGCATATCTAAAATCTATTTTCCAATAATCCATATCAAACATACCCTTAATTGTACAACTAGTTATATGACTAGTATTCGTGTGTGCGAATAATAGTATATTCTAATTTTTAGTAGGGTTCTTGATCTCTTCTTTAACATGGACATATAACACTGAACAGCCATGAGTGACTTTAGTATGAAAATAGCCGTATTTATTGTCTTATTGATGTTATATATAAAGTTTGATTGTCGTAGTAAACTTCATTGTGTATGATGATTCTTTTTTTTTTCCCCCAGTCAAAGTGGACGATGATTCTAAGCTACTTTCAATGCTTGTGGTGCAAATAATTAGCATGAAAGCCAGATATCGACGACAATGGAATGATATGATAGACAGATGTTCGAGTTCTTATAAGAAGGATTTTCGTACCTCGTCAATTGCAAACTTTGAACAGCATGGACAAACAAAATCCGTGCCAAAAAGATTTAAATCTAATATATGAACAAATAATTGCTTATTTGTGTTATTCAATATATCCATACAAATAAATGCCTACAATCTTCTAAAAAATATAAAGCGTGACTAAATTATAAAATCAAAACTTCAAGGTTTTCATAAGCTGAAGTGGTCAGGTGGGTGCAGGAATAGATCAGACGAAATAAATTATATCCCAAGTTACTTTTATGAATCGAAATTCGATACATCATAGTACCATGCATTTAATTAAGGAATTACGGTCTCAAAACACAAAGATTCAATTGAAACAACTCACAATTAAAAGACACAAGTTATTATTAGATATATAAAAGGGGTTTTGTTGATATAGTTTATAAATAAATGAGTAATGCTATTTGGGAAACAATTAATAACTCAATACCCCGACCCAACGTATATAAAAATAGAAATCTTGATAAATGATATTATAATAACTTTTTATTTTATAAGATTTTGAGTCTTGACATATTGAAATTCCTAATAACACATCTGGTAGCTTACATGCTACAAAAATTTACTCCATAAGCAACACTCTAATGCCACAAGAACTGGTTGACAATACCCCTAGTACATGCTCACGTCTCACAAGGAATTTATTTAGATGTATCCAAGAAAAACTGATTTCTCGAAAGTACGAAATGAAGGCGAACACTTGAATAAACAAAATCTGTATATAAAGTAATAAAAAACTAGTGAAAAATTATTCAAAACCCACCTTACCAAACACAATCTAAAGCCATTTTCCCGCAGCGGCCCCACTCGAAGAGGAGAACATAACCTTCTCAAATGAGGTTCAACGAGTTCCCCAATAACCAGACTCATTTGCCCAGTCATGCAAAGATATGTTATCTGCCAACCATTGCGTCCAAGTAACAGTATTTCACCACTTGACACAAACATGATGGATACCTATGAGGCCATGAGTTGGTTTGGAACCCTCTATTCCAAAAACTCATTAACAGCCACATGTTGAATCATAACCTCAACCACACATTTAAAGAAAAGAGTTTAAAAAAAAAAAAAAATCCTAAAACAATCTCTACCAAAGAAACCCCGAGTAGTGAAGTTTAAGTTAACTAGTATCATGAACAAAAAGGAGGCAAGATCCGGAGAAGGTATCAAAATAATCAAGAGAGAGGGCATTTATAATACAAATGAGATACCACTCTCTAATAAAAAAATCTGTATGTTTTTCCTCTGTTTTCCCCATGAACCACCCAAAATTGGCAACTCCGTCTTAAGATGTAATGAAATATCGATGTAAAGCCCAAAATTTCTTGAATTTCTCCTATTCCTGACAACTTCCAGCACTTCCTGTATATTTGCAAAATTGAAAATTTTAAAGTAGAATGCAAATATTTTCCTCAAGTACTAGACATGGTCATTGAAATCTATGACAAGCTTTACCGACCTGAACTAAGGTGCAGCTTTTTTGGTTAAACATTGACTGAGGTAATGTTTTCTGTGTCCTCTCCAGATTGACAAGTCACAGCCTTCAAGCTGGTATGAGCATTGGTTGACACGTCATCCAATGAGACTTTTTCCAAGGATAGAGCTAGAAACTTTTCGGCTGATGATTGAGATCCAGAATCAGCCATAACTTGTTCTTTTTTTACCCATTCGTCCCACCCGCGACGTCTCATCTTTTCACCCTGAAAAATGAGTGAAACAAGAATAGATGGATAAAATGCGATCAAAAAATGAATACATTTTACTTATTCCTCATTTGGTGAAAGCTGCTTGCACTAGATTTTGTACAAACAGCTAATGTAGCACGATTTGGACCATATTGTAATTGATGCAGTAGGTTCGATCGCGCCACATCAAGTGCTTGCACTGCACAAGATCTGGTGCAATCAACAAGATTGGGCGTCACATTTCACTCTTGGCCTACAAATGACTCAATACTATTGTCCAATGAAGATTGACAACCTACTCATTGGGGGTCACCATGAAGCAAATAACGTGGCCCCTATCAACAGTTGTTAGTTTTGAAGGAGTACACAGCAAACGCTTTCTCGACAAACATATTGACAAGAAATGAATTTAGGGGAGAGCAAGTAGCAGAATGAACTGGCAGGCAGTTCTCCATGGTTATACCAAAATTTTAACCAATTAAATACTAAATTTCAACCAAAAATTAAGAGGCAAGCTTCCTTTGAAACCTGATGTTTGTGACCTTTCGAGGTGACATTGGATAACTTTTTCTGGTTTTACCACATATGGCGGATATAGATTGCATCTCAGCTTAGTTTGGAAACCAAAGTGAGCACAGAACTAATATGACATAATTGTTTATCTAGAGGTTTAACTTTGGAAAAATTATATAGGTCAAAAGCTTCTTCCGAAATACAACACCAAGTTAGACCAGAACATTCAGTTGTTGAATGTTGATCGCACTACACAAAAACATACCTGAACTTCCACGACTGTCGAAGCTCTCAAAGAATCCAAAATGAACTGAGTGTCTTCAGTCAATAACTTCACCTGTAAAAGCATGTAAGTTGAGGTTCATCTCCGCAACGCACTTCCACACAAGTATAAAAAAGACCAAGTAGAATTCAAAATCATTTATTGTACTATGACAAGAGAGTCTAAAAAACAGTCACCGTTGTGATGTTTTCTCCTTTGCAAGAGTCAACAAACTTTCAGGTTATTTCAACCACACGAGGGACAAGGATTATAGAAGGCCTCGGAATGTATGACCAACTTCCTTAAGTAAGATAAAATAGTCACCCTCACAGTCCTATTAAAAGAGAATCTAAAAAACAATCACCCTTGACATATTTTCTCCTTAACAAGTACGAGTTAACAAAAAGACCAAGTGCAAATCACACTCACAGTACAATGAAAAGAAAATCTAAGAGACAGTCACCCTCGAGATATTTCCTCCTTTTCAAGTAAGAGTCAACAAAATTTCAAGTTCTCTCAACCACAAGAGGATCGAGGAAAAATTATAGAAGGCATACAGTTATGGGTACTTAGACATCCATGATGTTACTATCTAATTGTTTTGATTCTTAAAATTGTTTCTCAGCTTGTCATAGTAGAGAGCAAAAGAAATTTCAACGGCATTGTTACTCTTATCTTCTTGAAACATAATTTGTTGATGGATAACATCATCGGATATCCTTACTGGAGACTATGAGAAGAACTCGAATGGATTGTAAGACAGGGATATCTATATGTCATTAGAAAAGGACTATACCCAAAATGCATGTCGTCTCATCATCTTCGAAAAGTTCTTAAAATCTTATCCCATTTTGGATCCTAAATATGATACAAGAATATACTACATCACATGAACATAATTATGCAAATAATTGACAATTTGGAAAACCAATTTGCTGTTATCACACTTCCTCATAGAGACCATTCACCCAGACAGGCATATATAATTAGACAGGCTGAGGAAAGTAGATTTACAACAAGTTGACATTCATCATATCTAAATACAACCTATAGGATGCCTACGGCAATAATACAAATTGAACTCCACCATGCAGAAGTTATTATCAAAAATCAAATAAATTGATCACCAAAATGCCAAAAGATCCTCTGCTAAATAAAATTCCTATTAGACAATATGGATACAAAGGCAAATCCCGCTGGGCAACTTACTCGAGGGAAGGTAACTATTAGAAAGACCGACACCCAGCCGTCTTTGTCCATATTTTGCTTCAAGAAAACATCTTTTTTAAGATTAACATCACTGCAAACGATAAGAAATTACTTCAACAACAAACTTTTGAAGATGGATTAAATGAGGTAAAATGATAACAGGATGGCAAACAATCGCCTTCCAATACCTAAAGTAGTAGTCTATTTGCCGAACTATGGACGTCCGTAGAGAATCCATCGCTGTAGGAAGGGGCATAGGGGGTAAAGGTGGTGGTGGAGGCATAAGTGGCATACTCCTTGAGGGCTCCGAAGGTAGTGTTGGGTAGTACAACATTTGACCTGTCATATCTGAAAAACCACAAAGTGAGGTTAACACAGCTGAACAATCATACAAAATCATTTAGCAGCAGACTTACCAAAAGCAACAGGGTCTGCAAAACCTCTCATGTGTGGATGCCTAACGAACAAGCCATTCACAGGGGGAGGTGGGGGCGGGATATAGACCATGGGAGGACGAATATATTGATGGGCAAGACGGCCATCCCTACGATCTTGATCACGCCTGACTCCATGATTGTTATTATGTAGCGCATCTCCACGGCCACGTTGCCCAAAACTACCCCTTCTTGAATTATTCCTGTGGGCAGTATGGTCATTGCTGCCATGTGATTGAGAGCTACGGATACCTCCAAGCCTCATCCCTCTAGCGGGAGTGTTCATTACCGGTGGTACAACAGGCCCATAATGCATACCTATATACGGTGGTGGAACAGGGGGTGGCAATGGGGGAGATGGGGAATTAAAACCAGTTTGAGATGGGGAACTAAAGCCAGTTTGAGGTGGTCCACTCCTAGGAGAGATTACGCCACCACCACGGCCTCGATGTACCATCGGTCTAGGTCTAGTTGGCAATGTTTGGTTTGCAGCAACATTTGCATTAGCATGACTGTTAGCTTGTTTCTGCAAGATTATCAAACAAGTGACAGAAAAATTGAGTCTTTACAGCTTGACCAAAATGAATGTCATACTTTTGACTCACTCACTATAATTTTTTAAAAGAAAACAAGAGGCAGGGACAGAGAACAATGCCTTTACGTGAAAAGAGTGGATTCATAGGGTGTGCTAATTAACATTTCATTAAGCACCATATAAAAGGATTACATGTCTATGACAATAACAGACCATATATTCATCTTTACATAAAATATTAAATCATTATGCCTGTAATTAGAAATATGCAATAATATTATAACAATATATTGAACTTAAAACTATTCTTCCTATGAAAACATCTCTCCACATAATCCCAAGTCCAAACAACAGCAAGACTAAACAGGAAACATATACTCTGCACTAATATTATTATGTCTCAAGTTTGAACTCTACATGCAATTCAACAAAAAAAATTAAATTTTCTTACAAATTTCACCTGAGAAGATGATGGTGATGCGTCCAAAAAGGGACTCGAGGAATCCGATGATCTCTGACCAAGTCCAATAGACTCAGAGAGAGCGGGCCAGGAGACAGCACCGCCCATAACAGACCCCGGATCAACCACGCCGTTTATGGGCTTTCTCCAAGCGGGCCTCCTCGGGCTACCTACATTGCCTTCACTCCCTTTTTTGACAGTACCAGAGCCGTCCGACTGGTTCTCGGGGGACAAATTCTCCACTGAATCCTTCTCCGCCGCTGCGGTGGTTGTTGGGTTAGAGACATATTCAGAATCTTCACGGACCGCGGATTCCCCCTGCGAAGAGTGACTCCTCCTACTTGACCGAGGGCTGTTTGTGTTACCTCCGCCGCCGCCGGTGGAATTTGTACCGATTGTCGCCTTCGGCGAGTGATCGTCTACGAGAGATTCAGCTGACATGGTAATTCCTGAATCAGAAAGCTGCAGAAAACAAAATCCCACACGATATGAACAGAATCTACTCAGTATGAATTCAATTAATTAGCAAATAAATTCCCTTAAAATCACCAATGTATGTTCACATTCAACACAATTGGTGAAAATCAGTATCATCCATATGGAATAGAGGAATTAAAATCCTTATCGGCGAACGACAAATAGGGTTTCCGGCTATTCTGCCGTCGATCAAATTCCCTCGCTCTCTAGAACTCTACTTTCTCTCTCTATAAATATACGCTCTGTAGTATTGCATCTGTGTTGGTCTTGGGTTTGGATTTGGACTGGTGATGTTCCCGAAGGAACCCTTGTTAATATTTCTTAATACCGGCTGTGTCCCTGCTCGGAATGTAATTTTAAGTTAAATAAATACTTCTTTTTTTTTGGTGAGGTTAAATAAATACTTTAATCACAAAAAAAAAAAAAAGAAAATCAATTGAAGTTTACCTTCAAAGGAAAAAAATCACAATTGAAGTTGACTCGTATTATTATTATTATTATTATTATTATTATTATTTTTCCATTTTTGATGGGAAATTCCATTCGTTCATTACTCAATTATTCCAATATAAGAAGAGATAAATATAAGGTAAGCAACCGAACAGAAACTAGGTGAGTTTTGATTCAACTGCAAATGCTACTCTATTCCTGCCATGTGGTAATGGTATATACGAGTAGCTATGACGTCCGTATAAATGTTAGTGTGTCACGCACATCCTCGATGACCAAGACATGCGGAGCCAATGGGGCAGCTAAGGTAATATTATTAACCATTATTGAGCATCACTTTTAACTACCCCCATTGCAAAACCACCACTCGATGCAAAAAGGAGATCCTCCCGGCTCGTTGTAACCTCCATTGCTGCCGAAGAAAGAAGTCCCTTCGAACAAATAGCAAAAGCCACCTGTTAACCTGTCAGTCCTGTCCCTTAACGCACAGCCGAAGCCCAACCACCCTTCCTCCAATCAAACTGCAGCATCAGTGGCCAAAATTAGAGATTCACCTTCACATCCACCTTTTAAAATATTTTAGTATGAAAATCTAATTATTTTTTGTTTTCTTTTTCACCGTAATACAAAAAATCAATTTCAACGTGTAAAATAAAAAAATCAATAATGTTATTTTATATATATATATATATATATATATATACACACACACTCACTTGAAATACAAAGTAATTTGCATCGGAGTAGTGTAAAGATGCACAAATATATCTCCAACTAAAGCAACACGGAAAGAAATATAGTATAATCGAATTTAAGACCTCTGGATTGTAAGATTTCAACTTAGCTCCTAATATACGGAATAAACCTCATTAGCTAATAATGTTAAGGCCTTGTTCTTTTGGAAACAAATTTGATATGTACGGTATTCCGTGTAAAATGTATAGTTAATATTGTATTAGAAAATGTGTGTGCTTGAAAAAGAGGAGAGATAATTTTTTTTTAATGAAATTGTGAAAAGAACAATGCCTTAGTTATGCAAAATCCTTGAGTAGATATTACCACAAAGGAAATTTGTCATGGTACTATATCTAATTGCATAAGATCTATAGTCTCCAGTCGTTAAAACATTTATTGAGCAAAAATAAAATAATGAATATGAAATTATCAATAAATATTTTGTCATATAAGTACGAGAATGAATGGAATGAAATAGTTAGGGGGAAAAAAAGAACTGTCAATCAAGACAAGCTCTGCAATTCGACTTGAAAATAATTCAAAGAGGAACAGGATGACTGCAGACACAAATGGACCTAATGAAAATGGTAAAAATAATATTTAATTTTGTACGTATAATTCACTAATTTGTTATAAATCCTAAAATTCAAAATTCGAAGAGACTCCATGTAAGGATCAATATTTTCCGTGATAGACTTGAAATAAATATCATATTAATATAGGTCGCTTGGACTCAAATTCTGACAAAATTTTAAATTTAGCATGAGTCCTAGTGGTTTCACTTAGAGAATTTTCATAAATTATATTAAAATCTAATGTACCCAACTCAAAATTTTCAATATGATGATCCATGAACTAATCAAAGTGAATCGTAATTATTTAAAAAAAAAGTGAATCGTAATTATTTAAAAGTATATATTATTTATCGTTATGGACAATGTAACAAAATACGTAAGGTTTACTTTACAGTTTACAATGCTTTCGTTATGTTGTTTTTAGCAAAATCACCATATACTTACTATATCTAGATCCATATCTATATCTATCTCTATTTATATCTATATTTATATTATATTAAAAGTCCCATGAGATGAGAATCATTTTTTTATCATTATAACTCTTCTATACTTTTTTTATAAATAAAAATTAACTTTTTATAAATTAAAGTACAATATTTTACATTCATTCATTTACTAACATACATTGTATTTACCATTTCAAAACAAACATACATTATATTTACAAGATACATTGTTTTTAAAAAAAATTCCCATAAATTCATTCTTTCATCATAAACCATACAATGTATATACATTGTATGTACATTAAGGAGCCATGTATCTAGAGACAAATAACATGAATGAAATTAATGAAGTTTATGAGGAATGTTTTCGTAATCACTATAAATTGCTCCTCTTGAAATCGATGTATAATCTCGATTTATTTATTTATTTATTTATTGTCAAAATGAAATGAGCCACAATCTTATGATGAAAAACGAAGGCTTTAAGATCAAGTTCATGGTGGAAATCATGTGATGATTCTTCATCATGAATTTTAAATCAGATGGATAATAAAGATGTTCAATTTGCATAATAGATAGATTGAATACATATACTTTTCATAAAAAGAATATATCACACAAAAGTCAATCTTTGATGCATTACAAGTACAAATTTGAATGCATTTTTTAAACCTTTTTTTATAATGAATTTTGTAAAAAAGTGTATCATGTAATATATCACAATAAAGTAAAGATCAAATGCACGATAAGCACAATTTTGAGTGGTTCTCTACAATTTTATCAACCTGGATCCAATATTTAAAATGACACAAATATTCTGACTAATGTTTTTGAGTTACGCGACTAATTTTATTAATAATAAGAATGACAACAATTATTTTATGTATAGTGTATTTAAAAAATAGTTACTTTATCTTCTTAAAATTTAGTATTATTATAGTGATGACCACAACAAATCTTTGTATTTGAACACATGGATTCGTTGTTGACAAGCTTTAGATATCGTCTTTTATGGAGTGTCCCATCATTGATGATTGACATAAGATGAAAATCATTTTATGAACCATTTTATCGACACTATATGAGGGCTTGTTTGGTTCATTAGTAAGGAAAAAATAATAATTTTTCTCTCCTTTTTTCAACCACGCACACATTCTCCAATACAATATTAATCACACATTTTCTGCGGAATATCATGCCAACAAATTACCAACCAACCAAACAAACTCTTAGGGTGTGTTTGATTCACTAAAATTTTCTAGGAAAATATCAAATCAAAGGAAAATGTTTCCTACTTTAGTGTTTAATAGAAAACTTTTTCATGGAAAACCTTTTCAATGTATAACTCTTTTATGCACAAAATGAGTCATTTTCCTAGAAAACTCAATCCAAGATGGAGGTAGGAAAATATTTTCTAGGAAAACTAAGTGAAGGAAAATATTTTCCAAGAAAACAATCAAACACACCCTTAATCTTATTATGATAATATCAATTCCTACTTTTTATTTTGAATCCTACCACGTAAAGAGAATGAACATGCGTACTTTTTATTTTCCTATCAAAACCCTAAAATTCCCTTACATGTCGAATTGTTATGTTATGTCCAAATTTCCTTAATTATAATTCAATCATTTTACAATTTTTCACTCTTGGGTTTGACATACTATTGGTGAGAAGGGAACAAGAATAGTTGTAATATCATTTTATTCAAGATTTTGAATAAAATCATATTATAGTAAGTTGTAACATTATACCTTTCTCAGAATATAAAAATTTAATTAAAAATATTGATATAGAATTTCAACCTATTTTCATTAAAAAAAATAAAATGAATTTCAACTTTTTTTAAAGGTAAAATTTAAACTTTTAACCTTTAAAAGAATTGACAATGATTTATTATTAGAATATATAATTTATGCGCTTGAAATATCTATAATCTTATCTTTATTATATAACTTGAAACTTTTAAAAATTTATAAAATAACGTGCATCGCACATTGATGTTACTAGTTAATAAAAGTAGAAGTTACTTGTTGAGTTTTTTAAATCATTTTGGAAAACGAATTAAATATAATTTTCATTTTTAAGTGTGTAATTTAGAGAAATTTGAAATAATTATTGTGTTTCCACAATTGAATTTTTTTAGAAGAAGAAAGCATTAAATATATTAAATATATGCGTGCTCTAAGAAATTAAGGAAGATCGAGGTATTTTTATTCACAATACTAATTATAGTATCATATAATTAAGGAAAATAAATTGGAATCAACATTAGCACAAATCAATCAATGAAAACGTGGTAAATATAATTTCCGCTAAGTGTATAATTTGGACAACGAAAATAATTGTTGTGTTTACACCAACTAAATTTGCAAGCTTTTATTGATTTTTTTGTTTTTCTGGTTAATGCTAGTTTCCACAGTTGGATTTTTTTGGAAGAAGGAAACATCTATACTAATATATAAAAGTTGTTCCACCAGTGTGTGAAATCACACATAGTTTCCCGCCTAAGAAATAATAATAATTTTTTTTGCTTTGTATAAATAAATTCGACCATGAGCCATAATATATTTATGGTAATACGAGTTTGTTTATTTATGGTAACACACGTTTGTCTTTAATAATAATTTCTATGATTCATTTGGCTGTAGTAAGAATTTGTTACATTAAATATGGAAAGCTCAAATCATAAATCACAAGAGTAATAGTAAAGCAAGCATACAATTGTAAAAGGCATTAAATTATAGAATTAATTAAAGCTTTAATATCCCAATCACAATCTTAATCAAAGCTTTATACTCCCAATCACAATATTATTTAAAATGTGACATATAAAAAATAGGGAGAAAAAAATAATTTTTTAATTTTTTTTCCTTTTTAAGAATTTGAAAAGGGTCATATATATATATATATATATATATATATATATATGTATGATTTAAAAAGTGATATATAAAAAAATATAGCAGAATTAAATGTTATTAGATGCGTGTTAAAAATCTTAATTACTTATGTATTATTACTATTATATTTTTTTATTATATGCACATTGATTTCTCAAGTATTGGTTGTCAAATTTTTTTCCCTGCAAAAAATTTGTACATAATTGTCTTTTTTCCCCTCTTTTAAAGTTTTCAAACTCCAACAAATGAATAAATAAATAAATAAAGAAGTCTTTTCCCATTCCTTTTTAATAATTTTAACATAATTGTAATATGAAATGAAAATACCATATTGAAAATTAAAAAATACAAATTTTAAAAGTATACCTTATATACTATACTGTGGTTAATTTTTGTCTATGAAAATATTTAATTATTCGAGGTGGTTACATGGAAATATTATATAGATTTTTATTGTAACTATCAGATTATTAAAAATTACGTTGTCTTTTTTAATATTAAATTAATTTTTTCTTCGTTAAACTCTTTTGACGCAGAGAACATGTGATCTCAATGAACATATCC
Organism: Jasminum sambac; assembly: GCA_018223645.1. Classification (NCBI taxonomy): domain Eukaryota; kingdom Viridiplantae; phylum Streptophyta; class Magnoliopsida; order Lamiales; family Oleaceae; genus Jasminum; species Jasminum sambac. Next base: position 3,433,047 of record CP073651.1, on the reverse strand, counting down.
AAACTCGTGTTAATTTCAAATTATATTAATTGTTTTAATGTTAAATTACCTATTCTTTTTGTTTAACTCTTTATAATTTCAATTATATTTGTTGCACGAATAGAGTATAATAAAAATTGGATTAGAACCTGCAAATATTTGGAAAACAACAACAACTAAGCTAGCATTCTGTTAAAGTGCGATTCCAATGCAAATGCAACCACTATTCTTTTATTAATAATTTCAAATAAGTTTTGAAATAGGTTTTTAATTTAAAAAATAAAAAAATCCTTATTAATAATATATATATATATATATATATATTCCTAATTTCTATTTTTATTCTCTAAAAATAAAAAGGTTTTTCCATTTTTTCCTTTTTAAGAAATTTAAAAAGGGCCATATGTGTGGTCTAGCAAGAGCATATTAAAAGTAGAATAATTAAATATTATTAGATGTGTATTTTTTTCAATATTTTTAAAATACAAAAAGATAATAAATATTATTTTCATTATCATACATATATATATTTTTTAATTTATCTTTTTAATCTCTAAAAATATTTTAAAAATATTTTTTCATTTTTTCCATTTTACGAAATTTAAAAAGGGTCATATATGGTTTAAAAAGTATATGTATTTTTTTCCACTACCTTTAAAATACAAATGTGTGTCGAAAATCCCAATTACTAAGTTGGATTGTCATACAATATTGTGTAATTATATATTTATTTAATCCGAGACATGTCTTAAATATTTTATATTAAGTATCCAATAATATTTATTTATCATTATAATTATGTTTGCATTTAATGTCTATTACTTAAAAATTTTTATTTTTCTATCTACAAGACGTGCTCTTTAAAATATTTTCATCCCCGTGCAACGCACGGGTTGAATACTAGTTAAATATATGCGTATACTGAGAAAATAAAATCGAACAAGTGATAATTACTCAAAGACTATCCAAAATTTCTATTCAAAGCTCTTCATTTCAATTAATGCAATTCCATGCCTTGCACAAATGATTATTCCTATCGCCATCAAAAGTTACTACCAAGTTTATTTTATTTTTTTAATAATTGTGCAATGCAAATACTTGACACATAATAAAAATGGTGTTTTTTCAAGAGTGATTATTTTTAGCTAGTAATATCTTTTTCTTACTATATTTTTCTATTAGTGTGTTTATTGTATTCTAATTAATTCTGTAGATTAAATGTTCAAGAAATCCAAAATAATTTTGTGTCTTTTGGTCGAATTATTAATATTTGAATGTCACACAAAAGTCTAACTAGCTAATTGAATCGTTGTCATTTTGTCAAGTTGATTAACATTGTGGAAACTTTTAGTTTTAGGGAAGAAAATGAATTTGTCTATGTATGTGCATCATTTATATTCATTAATTAATGGGCTTCTTTAGAGAAATACTAGTATGGTAGAATAAACGAATAGTGCACATTAATTACTCTTTTAAATTTACATGTTGCATCTCATCGGCTCAAATTATTTTTTGAAAGAAACGGAAATAGAATTTTTTTGGTTGATTATAGAATTGATGTTAATTATTATTAATTAAGAATGGGAGAAGAGGCTAATATAACTATAGAGAAATTTGTTTGGATTAAATCATTTTAATTTTGATTAGCTGGATGCCTAAATATGTAACATACAAAATTAAGGCAGTATGAATGTTTTTACGAATAAAAAATCAAGGCAATATAATTATTTATTATGAATTGGACGAAATATTTAAGTGAAATTACAATTGTATTTGGATTTTCACTCTAGTTTCACTCTCTTGCGTATTATTATCAAGATTAATTGAGACGTGTATTTATTTTGTGATAGTACATTAATTATTAATTGGTTTTATTAGAAATAAAAAAAGTATTTAATAATAAACAAATTTAATACATATTTTCGAAAACAAAATTAAAAGAAGGGTGCCCGGGGGGTTGGGGGGAGGAGAAATGAAGAAGAAGAAACAAACATTATAAGCATGGGAGGATTAATAGAATCATCTGCATTTTGTCAGTCCAAGTGGGGGTTGGAGGGGGTGATTTTGTTTTTAAGTGATAATGGTCGAAAAATAATATTGATAGAGTTCAAGGGTGAAATTGAATGTTTTCCATTAGTACGTACGGGGTGATGGGATAATTAATGGAAGGTTTGGGTTTCACAGTGATGAAAAAAAGAATAAGGTTGAAATTGCGACAAAACTTAAAGGTTAAGGACCATTTATGAAAATAACCATTCTTTTTTCTGATGTATTTATCATGAGTCGCTAATTAATCACCCGACTTTGTCTTTATACACGGTTTCCGTCTCTTTTGCCAATAAATCCAAAGTTTAAGGTAAGTGACCAAGACAAGGAAAAGTGTCTTAGACATACCCCAAGTGATGGCAATGAATCAGATCGCCTCAAAAGGTCCAATTTGATATAGGGATGGAAAAAAGATTTTCAAAACCCAAACCATTGATACCGGAACCGAATGGATAAAAAAACCTGAACCGATGGGTCTGCCGGTCGGATATGGTTTTTGAAAATAAAACTCGAAGCGGATAGAGGGTTGGATATAAATATTAGAGGCATACCTGAACTTGAACCGAATACCTGCGTATTAAATTTTTTTATGGTTATTCTAGTGCTAAATAATATTAAAATTATTAAATTGTGCAAAGTGCAACCAATAACCAATTCATTATCATTTATCAAGTGATCCAAGTCCATCCAATCCACTCAAAGGCCAAAGTAGCTCATTGATTATTTTAATTTTAGGTATATCGGATGGCAAAACATTTGCAAAATATGAAAATCGAGAGTATCCAAACCGAATGGATTTAAAAAAAAAACCCCGAACCGATAGATATGGATATGAATATGATTTCCGAAAATAAAACTCGAAGCGGATACGGATCAGGTATGGATTTTGAATCGGTTTGCGAATTGGGTCGTGAATACGATCGACCCATATCTGAACCGCCTCATTGCCATCACTAATTTGACCTACAAAAATTACGTTTGCAAGCTCAAAAGTACCAACCAAGCCGAACCTGGTTCAGCTTGTTAGCTCAATGAGCAAAATACAAGCCGATCCATATGACTTGGCTAGAATGGCATGTTAACACAATTATTTATTTTTTAAGTTCAAAATATTGAAAAACGATGTCGTTAAAGTTTTATTTGTGTAAAATATGAATTGAGCTCAAATAATGTAATTCTATTTTATTTTTGAGCAAAAAATTGAAAAGAAAAGAAAAAAACAAAGCGTGGGGCTAAATGCACCCACAATTTTGCTTAGTACATCCATCCAAACAAATCTTTTCCAATTTTACCCCTTCCACCCACCCAAAAAAAAAAAAGATTGGTCGATGGTGGCCGAAACCACCATTGATGGTGGTGGTAGGTGGTTTAGATCGCCACCTGTCAACCACTACTACTAGCAAGCTACCTGCTATTGATCACAAGTTGTTCGACCACCCTGGTTGAACCCAAAAGGAAAGGAAAATAAAGGATGAAAAAATGGTAAAATTGAAATGGATTTATTTGGGTGGTTTATTGAGCAAAATTTGGGGTGCATTTAGCATACGGTTGCTCCCCTGCACAGTAGTGATAGCAGAAAAATCCGATCCGATCCAAATTCGATGGATACCCGATCTGAATGGAGCAATTTTTTACTGATCCGACGATCCGTGGATCGGCCGATCCGAAATAAATTTGGATTTGGATCGGATTAAGCCTGATCCGATCCGATCCGAACCTGATTCATTGCCAACACTACTGCACAGTGTGCATGAGAAGCATGTACACGTCATAACATGGCGCCCTCATAGGGCGTCACATCATCCAAAATTGTTTTAGTATTTATGTTGGTCAGGTTTTACCGGCCCCTCACAAATTTTTTATTCCGGAGTGTGCACCTTCTCCGGCACACAATGCTAGAGAACAAAAGAGCACCACTGGCTTTAGCCCCACCCACAAACAAGAAAGAAGAGAATCTTAGACAAAAAGACGGTCGTTGTCAACTCTATTGCGCCATCCACAGAGGCCTCCAATGGGAAAGATGCACCTCGACAGTGATAAACTACTTCATTTTTCACCTCCCTCCTTCAATTCATCACAATTTTTCGAGAGATCGAGAGGAGAGAATGTAACGCCCCGCCCCCGTAACACATATAACATACGATACATATACGTACACAAACACATTGCAGCGGATGGAGGGAGCGCTACTCGTGTACATAAATTTCAAAACCCTTCGAGTGGCTCTTGGATCGTCTGATTCCTTTTCCCATTCACACACCAACATCACATACTGTAGGACCCTTCGCCAACTCCCGCATACATAATCTACAAACATAAACATAAACACATAGTGAGTCATAATGACCCAGTGAATAATGAATGCAATGCAGTGCGTGAAATGCACGTGACATTCTTTTCTTTCTTTCTTTGGGCCCTAGTTGCGAATCATGTGAATACGTTATCATCATCATATCATAGGGCGTCCCCCAATGGTTCTTTTACTCTTTGGGGCGCCGGGACCGTCGTCTAAAGAGTTCTTTTACTCTTAGACCGCCCATCACATCCTAGGCCGTCACCCAAGGGTTCTTTTACCCGTTAGGCCGCCGGGCCGTCACCTAAGGGTTCTTTTACCCGTTAGGCCACCACATCAGCATCAAGCGCATTGTAAACACATGATAGGCAACTACATTCTACATACATGCTCGTGTCATGCATCATTCATGCTTTACCTGATAATCGTACTCATAACGTTCTTAGGCATTACATAGCGTACTTTCTCATGAACTTCGTCTTGTCGTTACGTATCACATAATCATACATATACATACATGGCATTCATACATTCATAAGCCGTCCCCCAAGGGTTCTTTTACTCTTGGGGCGCTACACTCGTCATATCATACGCATTCCATTTCGTGAACATCATATAACATGCATTGACATCACATGAAACACATACACTTTACTTTCTTGTCTCACTACCTATTCATTAACATAACTAGTTCCTTTCATGTACATAGATAAAGGTCATATAAGTCACAAAATCATGTCCACATCATTCCATTATCATCACCTAATCATCACATAGGCATAACACAACCCAAAGGAACCCTAGCATGCTTGTAGGCTTGATACTCATCTTAACTATCATCATAGGCATACATAAACATACATATACTTCATAAATGCATACTATATCAAAGATACATCCATTACTCACCATGTACTTGCAAGATCATCAAGCATTGACACCCCAAAGCTTCCTCCTCTTCTTCCTCTTTCTTCCTTCTTCTTGTAATCATAGATTACACAAACATTACATAGCTCATATATGGAGTGGGAGATGATTCCATAGGTTCATGAGAGACTTGGAAGGATTTTGGGAGCTTTGGAACCGAGTTTGGGTGTGTAAATGTCAAGAAATGGCCAGAATCTTCTAAAATAACACTTCTGCCGACGTAAAATTACGGCCGTAACTTACACATTTACGGCCGTAACCCCTTACTTACGGCCGTAACACCATAACCTTACGGCCGTAACCTTATTAATACGGCCGTATCATACCATCATACGGCCGTAATAAACTCTCTCAGAATCCCCTCGTGATTTCATCTTCTTGGCTTACGGCCGTAACTTCCATTCCTTACGGCCGTAACTCCAACCATACGGCCGTATCTTCAGATCATACGACCGTAATTTGCTCTCTGAAACTTTTGGACATTTTCCACTGTTCACAATTTACGGCCGTAACATTCGACCCTTACGGCCAGAATTCGACATTTACGGTCGTAATCCTTACATTTACGGTCAGTAATCGCAGCTCACAAATTTTCCGTTTTCCTTATTTCGACGGCCGTTTCGACTCCCGACATGTCTCATACATTCCCAAACATTTCATGAATACATCATACACATATACATTATGTCGGGTCGACTTTGAGCGGGGCATTACAGAGAAGCTCGTAAGCTGATTAGGACAGGAGAGTGGGTTCCAAGAAATGGAGCGATTGATTGAACTTGGAGAGTTTGGTGGAACATAATTAAGAATATTTGCAACGAGTTTATGATTCAATTTGTTAGCTACTTACGCCTTTGTTGGGAAATATCACAAATTTCCCCACCCAAACTTGCGCAGCGAAAAATATTCAACACACACAACCGAGAATAAAATAAAGAACACAATAATTAATTTAATGTGGCTCAGCTGACCGCCGACAACCACGAGAGAAGAACCTTTTATTGATGAAGAAAAATCACTCTACAATTTTTTCCTCACCCACTCGACTTCTCCACACAAAAATACAAAATTAGATGATAAAAAGAATACACGCTTTTCTTTTCTATCTCTAATTTTCCTCTCACCCTCTCTATTTTTCCTCTCACAAAAAACCTACAATGCTAGCCTCTCTCTCTGGACGTCCCTTGCTCTGTACTTCTTCTCCGTTCTTGCTGGACATTGCCTACATATATATATCCTCTAATCAGCCTTGTTTCTCAAGTAACGTTAATGGGCCAAAGCCCATTGACTTCCCACAACCCGTTTTATTTTCTTTCTTTTTCCAAATAAGTTTAATTAATTTAAATCAACTCCCAACAATCTCCACCTTGATTTAAAATAATTAAATCACCAATCACACTCCCAACATGCACCCCTTTACTGGTAGGTGCCACCTCTTCTTTTCATCAGACTGAATAAAAGTGAATCGAATTTAAAGACTCGTCGAACTTGACCTTTGGCTTTAACGTCTTTGAATTTCGCTCTTTATTCTTCTTATCAGCAGCCACATAACTTTTCTTGGCAGGCTCGGAACTCTCAATAATAGTAGAAGACTTTGCTTGGTGCGACTCCAATCTGGCAGCTCCACCTAAAACAGTCTTCCCTATCAACTTGTACAAATTACCAATCTTTTTACCTCTCATTATTGGCACTGAATTCTTCTTCACGGTCATTGCTCCACCTCTTGAAGCATACTCATAACCCAACGTGTCTAGTGCTCCCAAAGATATTAAGCTTCTCTTCAACTTTGGAACATGTAATACACCATTTATTCTTCTCACTACTCCGTTAAACATTCTCACCTTCACCGTGCCTGAACCTTTGACTTCCAGCTTTTGTTCATCAGCCCCAAACACATAGCGCTCACCACATGCCTTATAATCTTCAAACCAATCTCTATTGGGGCACATGTGGTAGAAACATCCGGAATCTAAAAACCAATCATTAATGTGACTATCGTAGTCAGCAACACATAACACATAATCTTCAATCGCTAGATTTTGCTTCAACACATTTGTAGAATCGACAGCCTCTGCAACCTCTTTACATTTTCTCTTCGTCTCAAGATGCCTAGTCAATTCCTCACAATCTCTTCTAATGTGTCCTTTCTTGTGACAATAATAGCACTCGATATCTCTCTTTGAACAAGATTGAGAAGGATCCCTTTGACCAGAATTTCTTCCTCGCGGTTGACCTCTACCACCTATTTCTTCAGTGGTTGTCAAGAACACTCGCTCACTCTGATCTATGTCAACTGATTTCTTAATATGAGCAATCTCTAACAAAGCAGTTGAAACTTCATTCACTGTTAAAGTGGTCTTGCCAACCAATAATGTGGTCACCAATGTCTCACATGGCTTGGGCAAGGAAGACAACAAAATTATCGCCTTATCTTCGTCCTCAATTTCCACATCAACATTTAATAAGTCGGTCACACACTTATTAAATTTACCCAAGTGGTTCCTAATATCATCACTTTCATTCATCTTCAACTCATATAATTGCTTCTTCAAATATAACCTATTCGTTAGGGACTTAGACATATATAGATCTTCTAGCGTTTTTCACAATTTAGAAGGCGACTTTTCATTCAAAACACTATACTTTACCTCAGGTGTAAGAGCCAACCGAATGGTGCTGACCGTCTTTGCTTGCAATTCTTCCCAATCAGCATCTTTCGTCCCTTATGGCTTCTTATCCTTCAACGTCTTATAGAGCCCTTGTTGCACAAGAAGATCCTCCACCGTACTATGCTAAATATTGAAATTATTCTTTCCATCAAAACGCTCCACCTCAAATTTGGCCATACTCCCAGATTTGAACCGTTAGCTCTGATACCACTGTTGGGAAATATCACAAATTTCCCCACCCAAACTTATGCAGCGAAAAATAATCAACACACACAAACGAGAATAAAATAAAGAACACAATAATTAATTTAACGCACTAACCGATCACGACAACCACTTTAGAAGAACCTTTATCAATGAAGAAAAATCACTCTACAATTTTTTTCTCACCCACTGACCTTTCTCCACACAAAACATAAAATTAGATGATAAAAATAATACACACTTTTCTTTTCTATCTCTAATTTTCCTCTCACCCTCTCTATTTTTCCTCTCACAAAAACCTACAACGCTAGCCTCTTTCTCTGGACGTCCCTTGCTCTGTACTTCTTCCCCATTCTTGCTGGACATGGCCTACATATATACATCCTGTAATCAGTCTTGTTTCTCAAGTAACGTTAATGGGCCAAAACCCATTGACTTGCCACAACCCCGTTTTATTTTCATTCTTTTTCCAAATAAGTTTAATTAATTTAAATCAACTCCCAACAGCCTTGTTTTATATATCATAAAATTCAAAAATTCAAAATTATTTTTTTTTCATCATCACTTTTTATCACTCAAATATTAACTTGATAATTTATTTATATTTTTAATACTTCTTCTTCCAATTTCAACCATTCATTCTACACGAATAAGAATTCTAAAGGGAAGGAAATGAGTCAAGAAAAGGTAATTTGATTCCAAAATTATCCTTGGTGATTCATTTAAAAATACTTTGATAAAGATAATTTTGGAATCAAATCACCTTTTCCTCAATTTTTTCCTCAGCCATTTCCTACCCATAGAATTATTGCTACACGAAATTCTGGCAACTTCTGTTACACCTGCCCTTAGCTTACTGTCATCTTCAGGTCTTCTTTTTCTCTCTCGAATCACCTTATTTTTTCATCAACAATCAAAAAGCTTGAGAAACTCAAGTTTATCCCAATTCCCAAGGTATGATTAGATCCACCAAAATGCTTAACAATCATCAACTCAGTTCACTCCTCAGCCTGAGCGGCACCACCAGCAATCACTGCAGAAACCGCCGCATCATCAGCCTCCGCCACCGAATCCGCCGCTTGTGAACGGTACCGCTCAATCCTTGATTGCAATTAAAAATTTTCAAATTAAATGGTCAATGCCATCTATTATTGTTATCAACTACCAATGTGAGCGTAAAATAGCAAGATCTGCTGGGATTTTATTGGCAATTAATTAATTACATGACGTCCGGGAAATGTACGACGGTCACTGCAACAATCTTCAACCACTGCACCGTTAGAACATCTCCAATGGTCCCTAGATTGTAAAAAATAAAAAAATTAGTTTTACATGGCACAAAATTGAAAAATATGTACATGATGCTAATAAATTAGCCGAATATATACTACTTGGGCCCACAATTTGCCAGCTTTCTGATACAGTTGGACATATTTATACTGATTTAATGATCAGCGGTTGTGTTAGAAAAAGAAAGGATGATATCCACTGCGTAGTAATAAATACCAATGAACTCAACAACTCTGCAACTACTCTGAATTATGACTACTACAAACTGGGCACCCTCTACAATATATACTTCATAGTTTTCACCTTTTCTCCTCTGTGCATACCTCCTTAAGTGATGGCTCAAACAACTCCAAACCACACTCAGAGTGTTTCCGGATGGGCGGCTCATGAGCCCTCTGGAAAGATCACGCCTTACACTTTCAAACGAAGGTATCACAAATGCATCTATTTATCATCTCTGCTTATCCGTTGATTATACGATAATTAGTTGATTGGAAGTTTGGAACTTATTTGTCATCTTAGTTATTAACTTATTATCTGGTTTAAAATTTAAAGTTCGAAGGGCAGAAGTTAGTGACCTTTTGACGCCTAGTTTCTTGAAATATAATTCTAATGTCTTATATTGTATGATATTCAGGGAAAATGGAGACAATGATGTTACCATCGAAATTCTCTATTGTGGGATGTGTCACACTGATCTTCACCATGTCAAAAATGATTGGGGGATCACCATGTATCCTGTTGTCCCTGGGTAATTTCATCTTATCTTTTTCCTTTCCCTTCCGTTCAAAAATGTAGTTTGATTTGAGAATAAAGAAAACAAAGGGGAACAAAGTTTCAAATCATGTCTTGATGAACTTCACAACTTTAGTATCAAGTATATTATACTAAGCAGTAAAAGAAATAATTTGATTGTTAATTCAAAGTGAAAATATGCCGTGAATTCCTGGTTATGACCCTCAGAGGTGAAGTAGGTATTTGCGTTAATTACTGTCTTGTTTTACTTACCAAACATAAAAGTATATACTTTCGTTTTGGTTTTTAGGCATGAAATAACTGGGATCATAACGAAGGTGGGTAGCAATGTGACCAATTTCAAGGTGGGGGATAGGGGAGGAGTTGGGTGTTTGGCTGCAACTTGCTTGAAGTGTGAGTGCTGCAAAGATGGCCAAGAAAACTATTGTGATCAAGTCCAGTTCTCTTATAATGGCATCTTTTGGGATGGCAGTATCACTTATGGTGGATACTCCAAGTTCCTCGTTGCAGATCATCGGTAAAAGAAAATAATATTTTCTTTATCGGGAAAATAATGCTATTTGTATCAACATTATGAGTTATTACTGAATAACTTACAAATTTCTCTACTTTTCTGTACTAGTAACTAGTGCTAAAATATTGTCATCTGACAGTCACGTGTAAATGTTTCGGTAATTGTTAATCAAACTAACTGTAATTTTATTTTCTTGAAATTCATGACAACAGATATGTCGTCCGAGTGCCCGAAAGTGTGCCGATGGACTCTGGAGCACCCCTACTGTGTGCAGGAGTAACTGTGTACTGTCCCATGAAAGACAACAACCTATTGGACTCATCTGGCAAAAGAATTGGCATTGTTGGATTAGGAGGCCTTGGCCATGTTGCTGTGAAATTTGGAAAGGCATTTGGACACCATGTCTCAGTAATCAGTACTTCTCCATCGAAGGAGAAGGAGGCTAGAGAGAGATTGGGTGCAGATGATTTCATTATAAGCACTGATGCTAAACAAATGCAGGTCTGTTCAATGCTTGATCATTTTCTGTTGTCTTATTTTCTGTATCTGTATCTTCTACTATGACATCCAATCAAAACAGTGCACATTTGTCAAGTGACAGAAAATGAGACAAACTTTAAGGACACAAACATATTGGCTCTATATCTAACTGATGGAGTTTTTTCAAATAAGGTCATGCGATATGGGTTGAGATCTGCTATTCCATTTCATGTCTCCAGAATCAAAACGAGCTACTATTGTCTCATCTTCTATCAACTCGACTTACGTGAACTGCTCTAATTGAATGAGCCACCCAAAGAGATAAGAATTGAGACAACAAATCTTAGCCTCATGCAATATATTATCGAAGTAAATAACATTCTCTTCTTTTTTCCTTTCTTTCCATTTTTGGGCAGTCAAAGAAAAGGACTCTGGACTTTATTCTGGATACAGTATCAGCCAAGCACTCTTTGGGACCATTATTGGAGCTACTGAAAGTGAATGGATCTTTGGTCATTGTTGGTGCACCTGATAAGCCCGTGGATTTACCATCCTTCCCCTTGATATTTGGTAATTGGGTTACCCTTCTCTTATTATATGCACTTTTGGTGTTTGCTTACTAATACTATTGCAAAGGATTGGAGATCATAATAAACAAGAAGTTTGACTATATGTAACATAGTGTTTCTAGGTAACTTTTTGTGAAAAAAGTGAAAAATAAGGGATAAAAAAGTAGTGTTAAAAAATGTGTGAACAAAAACTGATTTGAGAAATTGTGCAGGAAAATTTTAAAAATTTAAATTACAGCCTTACAGGCACTTAAAGCTTCAGCCTACCTAGATCTTAATTCTTAAACATCATGAATTGTGCAGGGAAAAGAGTTGTGAAAGGTAGCATGATAGGCAGCATGAAAGAGACACAAGAAATGATGGACGTCTGTGGGAAGCACAACATAACATGCGACATTGAAATAGTCTCTCCTGACCAAATTAATGAAGCTCTTGATCGACTTGCAAAGAATGATGTCAAGTATCGGTTTGTCATCGACATTGCGGGAAAATCGTCAAATCGTTAGAGTTGATTAATCTTGCTCCCTTTTTTTATTTATTTTTATTTATATGGAGATTTTAGCTTTAATATTTCTATCAGCTCACTACCAAAATTTGAACTTTTATGAGGGCAATGGGTGTCAGTTGTCACTACAATTGCACTAAGGTTGGAACTCTATTGTCTTATGATTGTTATTATCACAATAATGGGGTCATGTCATTGTACCCAAGTATTATGTTTTTTAATTGAAAATGAAGCTCTCTCAAACACTTTTTAGTGTATGCTGTTCCAGAGTAGGTATACCAGAGGCACTCATTCAAAAGAAATAAAATTCAGTATGACAAGTCAACTAAAGACAAGAACAAGAATGAAAGATCTTGTTCTAACTCATATCAAGATAAGGGCCGAAAAATGGGTTACCTTCTTCGATGAGATGGCAATGGACGCTATATTAGCTATGAGTAGCTAGACTATGCAATCACTATGACGCTCAAAACACCGTAATTTTTTTGTTGTAGTTTTTTGGACGTCACTATTAATAATATAAAATATTATTAAAGATTTGAAACACGTGGGTATTTTTATATTGGCAGCATTGTTAGCAACCAGTAGTCACAAGTCCCTCTGATTAGGGGGGGGGTTGTCTCTTGCTGCAATAGAAGAGAGCCCTGAAACACCTTTATCAACAGTAAATATTACACCCTCGACAAATAAAGTTAAAGATAGCAGAAGTTTATTTGAAAATATCAAATAAAAATTAAAAGTTGCTAGCCGTTCGTTAGAGCAACAGTTGCTCAAAGTGGCTGTTGCATCGATGTATGTAACAAACAAACTCAAGAACTCCCATCACCTTCATCGAGTTCACTAGACAAAGGCACGAAGTGTTGAGCATTGAGAAAAAGAAAAGGGGCCCGGGGGGGTGGGTGGGGGGTGTGGTTTGTTGTGGAGCTATAATGCGAATTATGTCCGCAAATGGAGGCCCAACATTAGTCCCATGTGCCCAACAAATTTCAGATGGAGACCAAAATCAATAAATTCTGACCCGTTACGGCCCACGCTATTTCATAAGTAAGCAAAGGGTTGAGAGAGGGTCGGAACAACCTCGCATCATAGCGAAGCTCCCGTCTAACCCACTAAACAGGTCAGTTCTTTTATGTCTTCTTTGCTTGCACTGTTAGTTTGTTTTTTATTATGTTATTATTGATTGTTTAGCTCTAAATTTTTATTGAAACTGAAGAATTGAAGTTCTAAACTTTGTTCATTTTTTATTGAAAATTTGATTTTCCCCCATTTTTTCTGGAAATATTCTGAGAATTAGTTCTATTCTGGAGCTGTACACGAGCTTTAAGATTTCTGTGCTGATATTTGATCGCTCAATTGCGAAGCTTGTGTATGCAAACTGTTCGACGGAATGTCTGAAATAAAAATAGTTACAAAATTTCAAGTAATTGTGTTGTTGAATCCACGGCTCACTAGATGCGAAATGTAATTTAAAACATGAAAATTGTTTGAAGATCATCAGTGTGATCTCGTATGGAGAAGCAAGATGGCATCATCTGGATTCTTCGTTTTTATATTTGTGAACATGGTAGCTTCAGGTTCTACCTTACTCCGAAACAAATGTGTCGCAAACAATTGAGTATCAGCGTGCAGTTAGGCATTCCCCATGCATAAACTCCCACATCATTTTAAGTTACAAAGTGTGAGAAATTTTTAATCTTTCTTGCCAAGTTTATGAAGAATGTGGTTCTTGGGCCTATAACACCACTAATTTGCTTTATCCTGCTGTTCATTATTTGATACTAGATGGGAAATGTTAAGTTGCCTCTTGTCGAGTAACATAGCTGCTCTGTCCATATACTCGACCTTGCTGGCAAGCAATTCTAGGTCTACACATGATACAGGAAAAACCTTACAAAGTCACCAAATGGAGTTGCTTAAGCTTAGGAATTGGAGGGGTTAAATTCCAGATGGGCACCTAGTTAGATGGTATAGAATAAATGTTGATTATAGAGGGTGTAAATGTAATGAGTATGTGAAGGTTCTTAAATTGTTGTATTGGAAATTGGTGTTGCTGTTTTCATGGGTTCCTCTATCCGTTTGGCCGCCCAAATGAGAAAAATCCATAGGGCCGTGGCCCTATGCAAATGGCTGAATCTCCACTCTCAGTTCCGCATCTGCCCCTTCACCCTCCAACTTCACTTTAAAACCAAGTCCATATTTGTTTACCAGTTTACCTGTTCACCTCTTCCGACAGCAGCTGGGAGTGTCCTTACAACCCCATATTGCCGACTTCTTTCTGTCCACCAGGCTACACTGCTCTTGTCAACAGTCACAGCATTTGAGGTGAAAGTATGAATCGCTTTTGTTTTATGGTTTAGTTGAATATTTTTGCCTCCAGGGTCAACTGCTCCCCGCTCTCAGGTTTAGTTTGAGCACCATATCTTATTTCATCTACTGAGTAAACCTTCACACGCCGCGCCCGCCCCCCCCCAACCCCAAACCCACACAAAAACACTGTAGGCAGAAACTTTTTTGTTCAACTAAAAATTCAGTAATCTCATCTCATTCTTTGAAAGGATGACTTCGAAGTATAAAGATGGATTCTTGGAGAACTTGAATCTTCGAGGTACCTTGTTTCGCTTGATTGTGTAGACATGAAATTAAATAATTAGCTCTATGAGTTCAAGAGTGAAGTCTCCCACTCCTCGATAGTTTGTTACCTGATGTGTTCTTTAAGTTTAAGAATCTAATGATCTGTTGCAAGTTGCATCACTATTCACTAGACACATGGTTTTATTTGTGCTCTTTGTGAATGTCTCTCCATGTGTGTGTTCACACATTATTTCTCTTCCGTGGCATGTACATTTTATCTTTATAGTGCCTTTCATGCTCTTTGGCTTCTCTTAACTTGTACTTTTGGGAAAATACATACTATTTTAATTGTTCATACATTGTATTTTTATAAATTTCAAAACCTTCGTCCAACATATTGTTCAGGGTTCACCTCTGTTTTGCTAAATAGAAGAGCGTAGGCATTATGTTATTATTTCTTTCTTTTTCTCTTTCGCTTATCTAGTCTCACTTTTTATTCTCACCAGCATGCAAAATATAGCCCTGTTATCCAAGACACTTGAATTCATCTGAATTTGAAATAGAATTTGGTCAAACTAATAATATTTACATATCTCATAGGACCCACACGCACTACAAAGATCTCCACCACTCATTTCAAAACTTCAAATGTGAATTTGTTGGCTAACACACCCATAGTTTCTTGTAGGCAATGGCTGGAAAAGCCGTAAAAACTGTTGCGAAAACAGTTGGCGAATACCAGTATCCATGGAGAGAGAAGTTGGCGAAGTACAAAAACGAGCTCTCAAAGGGAGTATGGGGTTACTGGAAACTGGGTGCTTGGAAGAACCTTGGTGTCAGTGCCCGTAGACGGGCGCGCCTGCGTAAGGAAGTACTTCTAGCTGGGGAGGATTGGCCATATGATCCTGAAAGGAAAGAAATGAGGAGCAAGAGGAAAGGGCATAAGGTTGATAGAATAGCAGCAGAAAAGAGGGAGAGAACGGCTGAATTAATGCAGAACATGCCTCAAATGTTGGCTGATTATAGGAAGAGAAGGTGGGAGAGGAAGATGAAAGCAGAGGAAGATGCTGCTAAGAAAGCAGTGCAGGAGTAGATTCTCGATTGAAGATTTCCATCATCTAAAGTGAGTTTTATGTTATTGGAGTCAATGAACTGTAATGTTTGTTTCTTGAATGTTGCATTTCTTTCATTACGCTTTATTCGGGCTCGACTTTGTCAGATGTAATGCAGCCAATGCCTAGACTTTTGAGCTCGTATGTTTGTTGGCAAGAATGGTGAAAATTTCATGTTGACATGTCGTGTAAAATGATAGGCAAAATACTTGTACTCACCAGCGAGTAGAAGAAGGAAACTCAAGTGCACAGCTACCAAGGCATGTGATATGTGGATGTGATTTGTTTGACCAAATTTAAATTTTGAAAAGAATGCATTAAAATGAGAAAGAATGTTGCATGCTAACAGCCTCATTGTCTGTACAATTCTTTTCAGAAATCATTTTTGTATCTCCATTTTCAACCAGTCAATTGATTTGAAAGTACCGGCTTTAATATCGATCACGAGGTCCAAAACTCAGTTCACTTAGAGCATCTCCAATGATATGTCTCTTCCAAAAATCCAATTTTAAGAAAGATACAGCCCCCGTTAGTGTATGTGTATTTATGAATATTTATGAGTTTTGATGTGAAATAGGAGAGAGAATGAGTGAGATTGAGTAGTGGAGATTTATGTAGTACAGTGGGTCCCAGAAAATATGTGGATGTAATTGGTTTGATTTTTGATGTGAATGTGTTAAAATGTGTAAAAATTTGTTAAAAGTTGTAAAAGAACGGACTGACACTCATATAAATTTTGAGTGGGTCTCATAACTTTTTAATTTTAAATTTTTTTAATCACTTTTCTCTTATTTTACTTATTTTTTCCCTATTTTTTCTTTTTCTTTTTCGTTTCCCGTGTGATGTCCAAATTCGAACATCCAATTTCAAATCTTCCACTACTATTTTATTATTATTTTTGAATATCTTTTTACCTCTTTCATCTTTTACACTTTTCTCTTTCTTTTTTATTTATACATCTTTCTATTCCTTCATAATTAAAATAATATTTTTTTTTCTATCTCGCTCTTAAAGATATATCCTCATTAGACATCTCCCATTGGAGATGCCCTTAGGCCTTGTTCTTTGTAGCACAAATATTATTTATTTGAATTGCGTGTAGATTATGTGGTTAAAATGAGAGACAATGTATTAAAGAAGAAATAGTAATTATGTCTGTAGTTGAAAATGATGAGAGATCATTTTTTTTTTTTAATTAGATTGTGAATCAAATAAGGCCTTACAAGTTCAAGCAGGCGACCTGCACACTACGCACGCTGAGTAATCCAATGCAAATAATGCAATAGAAAAGACCCAACGTAATTTCTGTACATTTCCTGATCACTAGCTTAATCTACAGAGGTAAAGTTTAGTCCATAAAAATAACATGCTAAACTTGTTGAGCATACCAACTCTACAAGAGTACTTAAACATTCAGCCTCTGGTCCAGTATCAAGATTACGACTCCATATGTTGACGAGGAGGAGGGCTGGTTCTCGAGTTCTGTGGTCCTGTGTGAAGAAATTTTGTTATGAATCATCACAATGTCATGAATCGTCCAAATTTGTTAAATCATCACACAACCCTCATACAAATAAAATGCAAATATAACTCCACATCAGGCCCTGGCCCTGAGTCTACGGAAACTAGGCAATTCCTAAGGTACCAAAAACAAAAAAAGATATTAAAAAAGTTGTTAATGTGTGAGGACCCAAAAGACGAGCATGCACACGGAAGTTTCTCAATATCAAATTTCGTCTAGGGCCCATGACCTCTTAGAACCGACTCTACAATAGGACACACAAGGACCACACGATGATTTAACAAACATTAGAGTGCAATTCTCCCCTAATGAAAAAAGAGAGATTTTATGTGCTCACACACACGCACATTAGCTTACACATAAGTTCCACACCAACCCCCCCACCGTTGAGGGTAGAATAGTAATTTCATCACACACCTTCCTAGTGTGTGGAAGCTATGTGCATGTACACAGAGAATTTTTCAATCACGGATGAATTTGTTAGAATATAAACTATACCATGGGCTCCACGAATCTCAACTTCACGCAATTCTTGAACTAGTGAACAGCAGCAACACATGAAATGGGACAAGAAATCGTCTAACATGCCACCCTGGAAAATAAGGAGCAATGCAAGCAGCAGATGTGAGTTCATGTGTTCTTTGATGAATGCAAAGAAGTTTGTGATCTTAACAATGAAACGCGACGGCATTACCGGGATTTTAAACTCGCAAGGAAAGGAAAAAGATAGGTTCCAGGAGAAACAGAAGAAAATCATATTACAGGTACACCAAATTAAGCATGGACTTCATTAACTAAGAACAAGCATGACTATGGCAGTATGGTAAGTGGTTTCATCGCCCATTACATTTTCTCTCAAGTATTGCCAAACATGGTCAGTCATGGCACCACCCATCAATACCATTCCCAATTTTTTTTGTAGGCTAAGAGCTTGTTTGACAAAACTTTTTACAATGAGAAGTGATTATTTGGGTAATGTGTGGTCAAAAAGTAAAGAAACTTACGAAGAAAAATAAAAAATAATTTTTTTCTTAGCGTTGATTGAAAATAAGCACGAGAAAAAGTGATTATTAGAACTTTCCAGACAAGCACTAAGCATGTGCTTTTTCATAACTCAAGTATTAGCAAGAATCTTGAGTGAGAAGCGTAAGAGTGAAATACCTTGATGTTATATATCCTGCGGAGCTTTCTTCTTACACAGCAAGTATAGCAACAACATGACAGTATCAGGGAATAGGCCATTATTTCATTACAAGCTTCAAGCGAAGCTGTGGAAGTAAGTGAACAGTATTACTTTTCTCTATAGAATCAAAGCCAGCAAAGAAATATAATCAGGAGAAATAAACAAAATAAATTATATAGAAAAGCTTACAAATTTGCTTTCCTGTTGCAACTGAAGAGATTTTAGAAAATGCATCACAAGGACAAAGGAAGGTCTTCATACCTGCAAATGCAAGTCTCGAGGTGATCTGTATGAGATGATTTCAATGCCATGATCAACAGCCATGATGAAGATAGGCTGATTTTTACATGAAAATTAATTATTAATTAACTTAAAGTCGAATTTATCTAAGAAATGAAAGTTTACATAATAAAGGTTTGTGATCTCAATTTGGACTAGTGAGATCACTTATTTCTTCAGTAAAATAAAAATCCCTATCATACCATAGAATTTCCGGTCCCAGCTTTATTAATTTATAAGGGTTATACAGAAAATACTCACTCGAAACAACTACTTATTGAGTACCTTTTGAAGTCGAGATCCAGAGTTGAGAGAGTTTTAAAGTAATTTAACTTAAATAACTTCTTATTGAGCATTGGAATAAGACTTAGCATAGGATCTAATATAAGGATTCAACACAATACTGAAATTAAACAGGACCTGATATAAAAATCCACCAGCTGTCAGCGTACAACATCTATAGAAAATTAATCTCTCTTGATTCTTCAATGGATACAATCACCAATGAAAGGGGAAAGAGAAGAAGAAAGAGAGATTATGTAACATTATGTACTCGTTGGCATATTTGATTTTGCTCATTCACTAGCTTCCGTTCTAACTACAGCTACTTTAGAATACTTTTTTCACATTCTAGAAATCTAGAAAGTTTAATTTGATGCTCATTCAGGAGATTAAGTTGAGTTAAATGTGTTTTATAATAGAAAATGACGTGATCAGTATAGTTCTCTCCTTATATAATTATCCATGACCATATAAATAGGGTATTTTCCCTGGTACTTCTAAGACAAAAATAGTCACACTAATTCTGTATTCCTGTACCCCATGATTTTAACTAGAATACCCTAATCTCACAACAATGATTGCACCAATAGGTGCTCGTTTGGCTCAGCTATTTCTGCAATTCATTTTTTCACAAACTGATATTCAAACTTACACATGATATGGACCGAAAGTTATACACACTTTCTAATCAGTAATCACTTCTTCAATCTTATCTTAGAATTATCAATTCACATCACTAAATAGCAGGAATAGATAAGCTCTAATAAGTTCTCTGAGCAGAGAGATCATACACAAGTAAGGTTCTGCACAGCAGCCGAGAAGATCTGCATGCCATTCCTCTTGAAGATTTGATTCCGCTATCATTGTCTCTTTATGTCCTGAGGAAATGGTGGACCCCCTGCATACATAAATACAGATGTTGAAGAAACTTCTGTACTAGCAACACAACTCAAGTCATGCAAGTCTACAAGTAAAAATAGAAAATGACAAGATGGAAAATGGAAGTTCTGACTTTACACCTCCAAGAAAAGCTTATGCTATTGGATATGGAATATAATTTTTTGTTTGATTTGTCTACAAACACCCTTTCATATGCAGGTTGGATTCAATTCTCGACAAGGACCCCACAAGCAATTTCACAAGGGGTTGCAGTGAGACTTCAACTACAATGACAAATGACTTCATTAAACAGCTTAAACTCTTAGAGAGGCAACACATTTATCATATGTTTGGCAAAGTGTTCTTCCAAGAACTAGTGTTTAATTTATAAACGCTGACACTTTTCTTCAAACCACTTTTTATCTCAACACATTTCACAGAGTCACTTCTCAACCGTTCTTATCTCCTTATTATAGACACCATATGTACAAATGTGTTGACATATCCTTGTTTGCTTATTTGAAAGTTATTGTTGAACGAAGTATATGAATATGTATTAAACTGAGAGGAACAAGGATGAGAACAGACCTTGAGTTTGTCTGATGAGGAATCTTCTCAGAATTCTTCTCAAAAGGTTGCTCAGCCTTGGCTGACTCCAAATTACGGAACTTCTGTCTGGTGAAGCTTTCTGTGATAGAGAAGTCACGTTTTCCGTAACTTCAATCAACCGTTGAATTACTTTGCATTGAGCCACATCCAAATGAGCTTGTGAACGTTGTAGCTCTAACTTGAGCTTTTCATTTTCTTTGCTAAGTGCCGTCTCGAAAGGCAATTTTGGATAAGAACAAGAGAGATTTTTCTTCAATATTATTGTGTCTTTTACAGAACGTTGTGGATTCAAAATAGCATTTTGCACTTTTCTGTCATCTTCATCAAATGTATACTCATGTTGATCATTCTGAATTTCCTCAATTCTTTTCTGTGATTAGGCAAACAAATTATAGCAACAATAAAGCAAGGCATCTTATTTCACTAATCCAGCAACAGATTAATAATCAGTCACCAAGAAATCATATATATACATACATATATATATACATATATATATATATATATATATATATATATGTATCAATAATGGGTCTATTCAACTGCAGAACTCCATCTTAAGTATCAATAATGGGTCTATCACTAAAGAACAGCCGTTTACTGCACGAAAATGATAATCTTGCACCAACAAGAGTTCCTTTTCTTGACCTGACTCGCGAAATGCAAGATTCACTAGATAGAAAAAGCTTTCATATATTTTAAGTTCTGACTTTTAAATAGCACACTCATCGAAGCCTTACTTGGATATGGTGAATGA
The DNA here is from genome assembly GCA_018223645.1 of Jasminum sambac. Classification (NCBI taxonomy): domain Eukaryota; kingdom Viridiplantae; phylum Streptophyta; class Magnoliopsida; order Lamiales; family Oleaceae; genus Jasminum; species Jasminum sambac. Next base: position 3,411,621 of record CP073651.1, on the reverse strand, counting down.
GATTTACTTTTCTCCTAACCTCAGTTTGCAGTTTATCATGCCTATCCAAATGCACCTACCTAAATAGCTCACAGTCAACAAAAGAAAAGAAAGAAAAAGAAAGAAAAAGAAGAAAACCTTCTAAACAAAAAGGGAAACTGAGACATATTGACCAAGCATGGTGATTAGGGGATGGAATTACTGTTCATCTCGACTCATCCAAACTGTGTAATCTCAATGATATAATCGAATCACTCCTATGTTTAAAAACAACTTTTGGGTATCAACTATTTCAAAGTGTTGGGAAATCCCTTTATGTAATGGCCCCGATGGATCTAAATGTTTCCGGGGTTAACGGCATATATTTTACCATCACGGTGCAATAGACCTTGAATAGTCATGGATCTTGATGGTAAGGTTCCAATTCACCTGTTTTTTTGATAATTCCAACTTTAAGGATGAGAGTTCAATAAAGAAGATCCATAACTTATTAATACCCAACAAACTAATCACCAAATCAGTGAATCATCATGGCCCCAAATTAACTGTAATTCATACAACAACAAGAAGAAAAGCAGACTTCTTCAGCGTCGATTTCACATAATATTTATACAAATGAACATAAATACCTTAACTCGGGCATTATCAATGAGTGCGATGAGGGGAATGATTCTCAAATACCGATCAATCTCTTCTTGAGCTCTCCTGAACTGATACACAATATTCCAACCCATTGCAATGAGATACAAGTAGCTTCTCTCTTGACAACTATTTACAAGCACATAAGCCCTCCTCAGTGCATCCTCAAGCATCTCCAATGGCTCCCGTGTTTCAGGGTACTTCGTCAGCTCAGAAATCTTCAGCTGCTCCAGCAAATTCCCAATCAATTTCACATGTTGCGCAAATCGCTGGCAATTCTGCTTGTGCAATCGAGCTCTGTTCGCCGCCTTCACGATCAGAGATACTAGGGCTACCGCATTTAGCCCAGTCAACTGGACAATGTTGGCTACCTCGCCGAAGTGATCCCACGCCGACGCCATGTTGAAGCTTCAGTAAACTGTGTATTTTGTCTGAGTAATTTGATTAACTGTGTTGAGAGTGACTGCCATTGGAGACTGTTTGCCGTTGCCGCTGGTGATTCTACTGCGAGTGCGAGAACATTCAAAGCTGGTACCTGTAATGGTTGCCGAACATTGTCGAAGTTACTTTTCCATGGGCTATGCTACTTTTTTCACAGAAGTAACTTATAATTTAAAGCAAACAGGTAATTATTGATTCACCATTTTTGCATACACCAGAAGTTCATGGAGAAGTTGATTTATTGAAAATGACAAGCGTTGCTTTCGGGCAACGTGATTGACTCCGGTGAGAGTGAGTGGGTTCTTCCTGTTTCGATCCAAAAAAAATATACATATATATATATATATATATATATATATATATAAAGGATAATGTTAGAATGCCATAGTCATTAATATAATTAGTGATATAATAATAGTAAAATTCCTATCTTGCCATTAATGAATGGCTGAATTGATATTACTTTAAAAGATATTGAAGTCATTTTATTCTATTATGGTATTCTTTATGGCATTTAATATATCACCGTAGCGTGATCGATATATAAAGGATGGGGCTAAATACACCCGCCCCTTTACTTTATACACCCATATTTTTACCATATTCCCATAATATCCTCGCACTCTTTTTTTTTTTAATTTTATATATGTTCGCCCCCAATGGGGCGAACAGGCGAAAAAGAAAAAAAAAGAATTTTTTTGTACTATTATTTTTTTAATTTATTTAATAATTATATTCGAAATTAATTAGATAAAGTTTATCAAATAAATTTTGAAATTAAGTGTTAAAGTGGTTGCAAAAAATATAAAAAAAATTGAAATTACCCGATGAAATAGTTGTAAAAATTTTGATTTTTTAATAACTGTATTTAGATAATAAAGCTAATTATTATATCATCGTCAAATTGGTTGCAAAAAATTTCGAAATTACTTGTAAAAGTGGTTATAAAAAATTTGAAAAAATTGTATCTATCAACAAAAAGTTAAATAAAATTTGGATCATACTACAACACCACAATGTATGTCATAATCGTTGGTATAATGGTAAATGTCATATTTTATAACCTGCCTATCTAAAATGATGGAGTGATTGAAATTATTGGTAGTCTAATAATTCTCATAAAATTTACTTTAAAATTTTTTTTTTTTTAAGTTTCTTTGTGAAACACAATAACTGAGAGAAGAGAGAAGAGAGAGAGGGGAGTAAAAGAGCGGAGAGAAGAGAGGAGAGAGAGGAGAGAGAGAGGGGTATAATTGAAAAGTGGTCAAAAATTGGTTAAAAGTTGGGTGCATGAAGTAATGCACTGGGTGCATTTAGCCGGAAATTTTTCTAAAACCATCAAAAGTGTCATAGTTATAAAACAATCACTCTATTTTGAAAGTCCGTCCGACATCCGTTTTGAAATCAGGACAGATTTAGAATCAAGGTGGCGAGAGGAGCTCCAATTTTGAAAATTTTCGGCGACAGCAGTGCGCCTCGGGCCAAAGTTTGATCAATAATTTTGGCCTAGAATTGTTGATAAAACTTTGACCGCCACGCGCCACTTGTCGTCGGAAAATTTTTAAAATTGTCGAGTTCCCCCCATGCCGATTCTAAACCTCCCTGATTTCAAAACGGATGTCGATGGGCTTTCAAAAATGACTGATGGCTTTATAACTACAGACTTTGATGCTTTTTAACAAACCTGGCATTTAGCCTCACCCATATATAAATCCCACTAAAAACACAAAAAAAAAAGAAAAAGAAAAAGAAGGAAACTATGACTATGCTCTCGCGTCTCCATCCCATTAAAATAGGTTTGTTTTTATTTTTGATCGATTCAAAAATATAAATCACTTTCTTTAGTGATATATACTTAATTTTTTCACTTCCTAGGATGTTCTTATTTCTTACTAATATACCGTTACTTCTTGCGGTGGTGTCCGAATAGAATCCGACGGAGGAGGTGACGGCGTGGAGGAGGTTAAAGAAGGAGAGGAAGTGGTTGGATTTGCAGAGAACGAAGTGGAAGAAGAAAGAAGAAATCGGGTGAAGACGGAAGGACAAATGAAGACGGAACACGGATAAGTGCTTGTTTTGATCATTAAGTAGCGGAGAAAACCTCACTCCTTTCGGTGATAAATCATTATGAAAGCTCGACTTTTAGTATAGAAATATATAGTTGGAAAAATACAAATAAAATTTATTTTTTAATAATATTAATTATAATTTCTTAATAATAAATCTATTTTAATGGGACGGAGGGGGATAGGATATAAATTTTTGTGGCAAAATCTGGTGGCACTAGATATTTGTTTGATTTATTTATGTCAATCCATGTTAGCATTTTCATTACAATAGATAATTTTTCTGACAAAATCAAGAAGATTGATTAATGTTTCGGTGAAATAGGAATCAACAAGAGTTTCTTTAGGGATGCAAGAATAGATAAGACATTTGATATTTTTTGCTTCTACGGAGAAAACTCCATGGCATCGTGATTATCCAAATAAGTAAATACTAAATCTTATAGATTTATAGTTAGGTAAAGAACGTGACACTTCAAAAATCATTTTTGATACTTTAAAGTAGACTTTTATGTTTAGCTATATCGATCGGTGATCGCCACATAATCGCATATTTACTTAATATTTACTTAATCGCATACGTAATATGTAGGTCATCATTTTTTATGGTTTTAAAATTTTTTTAAAACCGATTTTTTCTCACCGATAGTCAATACTAGCATATATGGGTAGGCACTTTTACGTTCACAATTCTTTCGATTCCATTTTCCAAAAAATTGGCAGAGATTTTTAACGAAAACTCCTCAATGTGGGCACATCAAACTTCAATCACAATCTCATCATACACAAGAACGAGGGTTTACAATGACAAGATCGAAAAGTCTCTTTGATTCTTATTCAAAAGTTGAAACCTAAAACTTTAAAGCAACCAAATATAAGACTGGGCTTAAGAAATAAATACAAAATGCACAAAAAAAAAAAAAAACCAGAAAAAGGAATTCAAATGGTGAAATTTCGATGTATGTGGTAATCAAGCATTTGATTGATTTTTTTATTTTTTATTTTTGGGCTTCTTGAAACAGTACAAAAATGTTACTATGATATCAATTCTGAGCTCTTGAGTATTTTTTTTTTTTGTGCCCATTGCTTTGAAGACGCACATTCAATCTTCTCTAACTACCTTAATACGATCTCAATTTCATTACTATCACGTGCCTCATCGCTTCATGTCATTTTTGATACATAGTGTCAAACAATGTATACCATCATGTAAACACGACTGGACTACTCCTAATCATGGTGAGTCATTAGAGCTATTGTTGATTGGCCCCCAACAATACTTTTCGCGCCCCTCCTAAGTAAATTTTCTAGCTCCACCCCTGACTTCTAGTGTTTTTAACTCACCTCTTTTCCACATAAATGAAGAGAGTCAAAGTCATTTCCATGTTGGGTTCATGACAGCTGCAACCAAAACTACTGCAGTGAGTTGAACTGCATTAACAAAGAAGCTCTGCACAAAATGCTGAAGAACAATCAAAGGGACCAAGTGGAACGAAACATCAGGGCTGGAAATCGGGTATCCCCATCCACTACATACAAAAGAGCAGGCTGGAATTTAAATCTCTTGCCTAAATTCACTTTAAAAAAAGTTTCAATCTGAAAATGTTCCAAATCTTTTGCGTCTCTAACCAAGCCTCCCAAAGCCAGACCCCATCCAAACTCCTCTTCAGGGAGATCAGACATTGTAACAGCCCATTGTAGGTATCTTGGGTTTGAGTTTTTCATCTCAACCCAACCCCCGATTCGGGTACTCTCATCAAGTTCTGATTCAAGCATTAGAGCAATAGATCCATCAAGTACCCGTGTTTGTCGTTCCTTAGTTATTGCATTGTCTTCTTCCTCATCCGTGTCTAAAGACGTATTTCTTTTGAAGAGGTTTACAGGGATAGTTAGTGATCCAAGATTGACCCTTTGGCTTAACAACCCTAGAATCTTTGTGCAAACCCATAAGACAGAGCTTTGTGCTAGTGGAAAGTTGGATGACGACTTGCCCAAATGTGCTCAACGAACGTGTAAATCCAACAGAGCTGTTTTGCATACCAGAGAAAAACTGACCTAATGAAGCAATTACATTTGACTTCCTCACCATCATGCCAATTGCACTGCCATTGTGTTGATTTAGAAGTGGAGGTCCAAATGCAGAATAGTCCGTAAGGGCCTTATCCTAATAAACAAAAGCTATTCTAGTAAATCCAACAGTCATACAAATCCATTCAAGATGCTAAATAGTTAAAGAAGACATGTTAACAGTGTTGTGAGATAAATTTCACCTCATGAGAATTTGTAGCAACTCCTACATCTCTGCAACGAGCACCCACCGGAACTGCAACTGCAGAGAACCAATCGCTCACGTTGGCAGCATAAAGAATTCTTGCTAGGGAAAGAGGACCACCGAAGGTACCACCTAGTTCATTTCCACTGGCTACAAGCTCTGCAACAAGTGTATCTTTATCTCCTATAGAAGTTTCAAATATGAATCTCGATTGAATACCTTTCCTAATACCAGATCTTTCAACTGCTTCAAGTTTCTGGGCATCAACATCATCAATCACCAACATTGCTAGTAATACATCAACCTCTCCCCTCACATGAGTGCTGGCTTCTTGAAACGGACTTCCCTTTGCTGATTTGTAGAAGGTTAATATTCGCTCCACCTTATCTTGTCTGTCTCTAAGTTTCATGATATCAGAAAATGCCTCGCGTTGCAACCGCTTTAAAATTTCAATCTGAAAATAATATCATTCAAAAAAGCTGTAAGGCTCCATTATACATCTTGCAGAACCTGGGGAATCAACAAATTTGCCAAAAACTGAAGAAGGTCATGGAATTAGATACCATCCATGAAATTTACATCTCAAATTCGACATAAAACAGAATGTCTTGATTAGATTTTGGAAGCAACAACCGAATGCCTATCGTCATAAAAACACCTCAATGTCCTGTTATGCTTCATTAGTTTAGTAGAAATCCAACAGACCTCATTCTCCAACTACGATTCTTTGTTTGTGCCATCAACCCAACTTTAGGGTTCCACTTTCTAGTTAAATTCCGAATGATACCCAACTCAATTATTAATTATTACTACTGCTAAAGATCAATGCTGATGGTAGAAGTAAATATTAATTGGTAATGGCCTAAAAGAGCGCCTTGAACTATAATGTAAAATCAATTACACTATGAAATTGCTCTATATCGTTTCCAAAATGAAATTAACAGCAGCCAGATGAAATTCAATTCTCTAAGTAGTTCATATTTTACCAAGAATAAATAAAAAAAAGAAAAAAGAAAAACCAATAATTCTCAGGGAAAACTAACGATATTTTAGTGTGTATATCAAAATGTTGAGCAATTTACCGGATTTCGGCGATTGGAACTATCGCGACATTGAAGGAGGCGACCAGCGAATTCTTGAGTGGATTGAGCAAAACTGATAATTTTATCCACCACTGCAGCTACTGGATCCATTTTGAAACACCAAATCCTCACCAGTCACCAAATATGTGGTTATATCCGGCGATATGTAGTCTATTTATGCATACACTACTCAGTTTCCGATGACGAGAAACGGAAAAATCGTACGATAAAGAAATGAATTAATTTGAATTTTTGACTGAAGGCTTTGGATTCGGTTGATTCGAGCGGATTGATGCACGATAGGGTTTAAATTTCGCGTCGGTTAATTCGTGACACGAATAGGCGTGAACTTAAAATGATATTTTACTGTTTTGAAGTTACCTACGTACACAATATGGTAACATACTCTTACCACACCCTAATAGGATGTGGGTCCCCCACTTTCAGGGGATATTATGGTATTTTTTTCATTTTGTGTATTATGGTGTGATAATTCCGGGGTAATGAATTTGTGTATACACCTAGTATTTTCCTTTTCTCCTAATATAAGTTTACACATTGTGAAACTTCGTGTGTTTGTGTATACTTTTTTTATTCTAAAAATTAATTAGAAATAAATTTTGGGATAGATAGTGGAGAGGACCACGAGATGTGCAGATAATAATGAGCGATGATGTGAGATGTATGATTAATATTGATATTTGATTTTGACTTTTAATAGTAGATGATTTTTAGATAAAAAAATATACACGAACACACACTAAATTGTACTGTTTGATCACATTTAGGGGTTGTTTGATTGGGGATAAAAGTTATCCGTGCGGTATTCCGTGTAAAATGTGTGGTTAATATTGTATTGAAAAGTGTGTATGTGGTTGAAAAGAGGAGAGAGAAGAGTGTGGGATAAAAATTATCCTGAATAGAACAAGGCCTTAGGTCATATTCTTCCTACAATAATTTTTTATTAATTTTTTTCTCTTATTATTTTTAATTACTCATATAATTATTTTATATTTTTTAATTCTTAACCACACATTTAATATGTAATTCGAATAAATTAATAACATTTTGAAAAGAGCGAAACCTTAACATATTTTTTAGAACATGCTTTACAAATTTGAAAATTATTGTTTTGAAAAATTAAAGAAAAATAAATATCATTTTTGGTAATTATGTCATTTATTTTGTAACTATTAATATGTGTTTTTCTAAGAAGAAATAATATTCAAAAAGTAAATATGAAAGATTAAGAACTAATTTTGAGCGTGAATTAACACAAAAAAATAAAAAATAAAAATCTTCATAGTATGCGCTGCTATAAATTGATTTGAAAATTATAGAAATTGAAACATATGTAATCGTCAAACATATATTTAAATTTATAAGGCTTCTATGATATCGTAAGAAGATAGGATATTATCAATTGCGCTTTCCTTACTTTTAAAAAAAGTGTTATAATTATTTTTGCGATAGTAAAATTGTTTTATAGTTTGCATGCGGTTTTGACACCAATCTAATATTAGAATTTTCTTTATCCTGACGAATTTGGTTTTCATAAATCTAATCAGGTGATCGTGATAGAACCTGAAGCCATAAAACCACACTCATACCTCTGAGTTCTATAAAGCGGTGCTTGCCTCAAGCACCTGACTTTCAAATGGTCACCTATTTTTCTCATTTCTACTTTCATTCTCTATGTTGCACCACATCTTTCTACGGTCCGTTTTTCTCATTTCTACTTTTACGCTATGCGTGTGTTCTTCTATATATTTTTACACACCTTTTTCAATTTCATTTATTGTCTCTCCTATTTCACATCCACATATCTCATGGGACCTATATATACTACACAAACCCTCACCATTCAATTCCACCCATTCTCTCTCCTATACTACATAAAAATAATTAAAAACTTATTTTTACACGCATCCTACCACCCGCATGTTACATCAGAACTTTCTATGAGAGGATGATAGTGTCAACAGCGGTGACCGATAACATTTACACCATCGACACTTTATTTTACACTCCACACTTTGCATGTGTTCGTATACACTTTTTTTTACCTAAAAATTATCTATTTTTAAAAGTCAAAGTCAAACATCAACATTAACCACACATCTCATATCATCACTCATTATTATCCACACATCTAAGTATCCCCACCACTATCATCCAAAAGGTTAAGTTTTAGTCAATTTTTAGACCCAAAAAAATACACACGAATACACGCTTTTTTTTCACAGCTCACAATAAGGGTGGACGTGCTGAAACTCTATTTCAAAATCTATCTCATGGGTACAATTAACTCATCCCAACAACATAAAAATATAAATGTTCAATATATTGCAGCTGCGGTTCTTAGAGAAGACACCCAAAAGAATATTTTTATTCCACAAGTCTCATGGCCATTAAAAATTATTTAACTCAATCCTGTATACATTGGATGCACATTGACAATCTACCCAAATTGTAATGCAAGAGAGAAAGAATCAAGAGAACTTGTACATCCCCAGGAACCTATTCTAACATCCATTAATAAGCAGATCCCAGGGATGCCGACTCTAACACAATTTTTAGTGAGCAATTTCACATGTGAAGGGCCTCATAATAACCGAAAAGAGACGTGTGTGTGTAAATTCTCTTTATCAAGTCTATAGAAAACATGAGGTCCAACTCGAAAACAACCTATATATAGGATATCAAATTTCGAAATTCGGTCCTAATAAGAAATGTATTCAAATGTGAAGAGATTGCTAGAGACTATGCCTGAGTTCTTGAAGAGACTCCAACAGCTTGTTCCATACGGGTATACCAATCACCAATGCGTGTATGTTCAACCATATCTTGACCTGACTTGAGGTAGCGAATTGGTCTCAAAACACCAAACACAGCAAGATCAGCTAAATTAGGCTTTGTTCCACCTGTTGAGATGATGATTAAAGATAGATGAATGCAATGCTGCTTAAGATCCTGTCTGTTAGATAAGTTAACATATATTGTAAAAAGAGGAGTTGAAAAAAACCTAGAAAATCACGGCCGTTGAGTGCATCTACCCAGGTTTCCGCAGCTTCATAAAGAGCTGCACGCTCGTCTGTGATATTATATTTTTTCTTCAATTTCTTGGATACAAAATACATTGCCACAGCTCCAGCATACTTGGCTGTTACCCTCTCGTAAAAGCTGAAATTCCCTGCAATTGACCAAAAATTTAAGAGTACAATCTGATGGGGTATTAAGGGGCAGGTGAAGTTTGGTAAAGCTCTTCAGGTTCACAGTTATTCCACCAAGCGTCTAAAGCCTTTAGCATTGGTCAATGGTAGTCATTTGAAGAAATCTAAGTGATGATAGTCGGGCTTAAAATTCAAGAGCACCATATAAAGCAGCATCCATTTATAATTATCTCTCCCTGAACAACTCTGATTGCTTGAGATGAGCCTTGAAACACTCTATATGCATCTAGTGTAAACAACTTCAGCCTCGAAAGACATGCCCACTGTGATTAAGCCTCCGTTTAGGCAAATTTCTAGATCATTTATAGAGAGGAATAATAGTTGGCCTTACAGATTGCGTTGATAATGACGAGTAGTATTAATGAATATGTAGTTCACATTAGCCCATACCATGACTGGTGATATAGTCGAATGACTCGAGGGCCTCAGAACTACTCCGGTATATGTTTGGTGATAAGATATGTACCAAGTGGTTGTCCACCCACCTGCAATAATGAGTAGACACTAGACATTATAATCATAGAGGCATACAACACAATTCCAAGTACATTGCAGAGTGCAAACCCTTGAGATGCCGAAGAGGTAAACTTATGCAGTTGAAATTAATAAATATAGAAAAAGAAAAAGAAAGAAAGAAAGAAAGCAAGTAGAAAATGTAAAGGAGGATGCTGTCTTTTTATATCTTGACAGCTAGTTGGGGGTGGATTTGCAGATCATTAACATACAAAACATAAAGATGACTCCTTGAAAGGAGTTCAAAATAGAATAGACAAATAAGCGAATTGCATGTTCGGTTAAAAGAAAGTCATTTTTGCAACGGGAGTGTGTGGTGGGGGGAGTAGGAGAAGTTATGAGGAAATGTAAAGAAAATATTTTAGAATGCAGTGTATGGTTGAAAATGAAGTTTGACCAGCTAACCAACTTAAGCTAACTGCAAGCTTCATCACACCTGCATTCAATGTAATATCATTGAAGATGTTTCAACCAATTTTCCACACAAATCATTTTGAAAAGAATTCAAATCAAGTGACTCTACATTCAGGAAAAGAAAACATTCCACAAGACAAAATCAAAATAATTCGTACCCACGCCATTTCTTCTCTTCATCATCTCCTGGAGCGACATCAGCAGAAACACCAGGACGGATCTTTTGAATCAACCGATCAATTATGACTAGATTCAGAAGGCATGAAGAAAATTACTATTAAGTTGTATCTTAATACCAAAAGGACTCAGTAATTTTTTAGACGTCACTATCTCAGAAAGCATCTACTTCTCTAATCTCTGAGCGTTCAGGAGATATTAAAGAAAGTCAACTGTAAAGAACAGATGACCTGAAGAATCAACCATTTGTTCACCGTCAACGATCAATATGGGTACTTTCTTGTAATCAGACCATTTGATTTCCTTTTTGCTGATGGGGTTAACCTCCACAACTTTGTAGGCAATATCGTAATAATCCAAGACCGCTGGGGAAGAAAACCAACAATTGAAAAGCATTGTGAGAAGTCAGACACAACAAAAATCTAGTATGATAGAGCTATTGACGGCAAATGAAAATATGAAGAAGATCTTTGTTGATGAGTTCAACAGATTGTTGCTATTTCGAGTTCATCTTCGAGATGTGGATAAAGTAAAACCAGACTATGTAATTGAGGATGCATAGAAGAACCGGTTCTCATCATATCTACTTTGTTATCTACTCAAATAGGAAGATTACCTTCCTCGGCTCAAACTTTGCAGCTTAACTCTTCAGAGTCGAATTTTAAGCTCAGGAAATGGAGAATGAAGATATATTGATGTAAGAATTCTTATTAGGAGTATTCTTTAGTTTATTTCAGTTTTTCTAGTTTGATTCTAATTAGAGTTTTTTTCATTATTTTCCAACTTGGATTAAGTTCCTAATTAACTTCCTACCTCTATGTTATTAATTAGCTTCCTTGAAGAATTAATTTTTTTTTAAAACCATTACAAACAGATTGTTTTTAATCAACCTTTAAATATTCAATGCAACTTAAAATTCCTTAGGGCCTCCTGATTCTCTCCTTTCTTTCTAATTCTATTCACTTCACTTCTCCTAATTCAATGCAACTTAAAATTCCTTAGGGTTAGGGCCTCCTAATTCTCTCCTTTCTTTCTAATTCTATTCACTTCTCTTCTTCTCGAGTCTCAAAGTCTATGCAATTGTTGATTGCAAATGAATTTCAAGTTTAAATCTTCCTACACTAAATATACAAACCACCTTCACAACTTCGTAGGCAATATCGTAATAATTCAAGAACACAAGAGAAGATAACCAATGTTGAAAAGAATTCTCAGAAGTCAACACAGCCAAGGTATAGTATAATAGAAATACATATATGCAACCATCTGATGTATAGAACATCTCTCGAAACCAAACGGTGCCAGAGCACAAATATGTGGTCTAACAATTGTTAACTTAGAGTTCCCATTGCTTCCTTTGTTTTCTTAAGAATCATTTCCTCCAATTGGTGCTCTCAATTGGCACTGAACATAAACAAACCACAGTTCCAAAATTTGATTTATTTTAGAAAAGCACAAATAAATTTGAATAAACTCTGGAAAAACTTATAGTTGGAGTCTTCAACACATGCAAAATATAGCAAGTAGGTTTCAAACCTTTCTTTTTCATAAAACTTCCACATCTGTGTCATTCGTGGAACCCCCACCATAATGCCATATCCACCTGACAACTAGAAATTCACATCATGCATCCATTATAGCTGCAATCCTTATTTATTCTATGAACAATATCCTACTTGGGTTGAAAAGGGGGAAGTTCCTTTACTTGACATTCAGTATTACCCAATAGAAGGTAAATTGCGTGGAAGCTATTACTTCCATATTTTACCAGGCACACAAGTGAAAAAGAAGGGCCCCATGTTACAAATGAGTGAAAGTTACAAATCAGATTCCATCGCATATGGCCATAAGTGGTATTGGGTAATTCAAACGTCAAGAAGTTGTCCAATGAGGTCACCCAACTACTACATAGTGAACTACTAACCATGGCTTCCTAATGAAATACCATTTCAGTTGAAATTGACTCCATGGACACAAATTTACACCCACAATGTAATGTCAATTACAACAGCAATCTCTGAATGAACAATAACGATCATTTAGAACCTTTAAACGCTATTAACAAGCCATCTAACAGTAAAATCCAAACTTAATCCATATATATTTTGTACAGAAAATGAATAAGAATAAACTAAAAAGCATTACCTTTAACTTTGTTACAGAAAGGACAAGCTTCATACTGATAGAGAACAACCTCATCAGGGCGGAATTTAGCTTGCACGGGTTCCTTAGCATGGACCTCTTCCGCGAGGGTCGAAGCAGCAAATGAGAACAGCACAGTTCCAGCAATGGCACGAGCCGCAGAGCCGTTCGACTTAGCGGAGAGCTTGCTCAACAACGAACAACGTGTCCTCCAAGAGAAGTTTTCACTTTTGGTGCTATACAAAGCCGCTTGGAAAATCCGGGGAAGCTGATTGGGAGTGTCAATTGTGAAAACCTCCGGCACGGAGGCGATGCCGGTCACAGCGCGGTATACGACGGGGATGCCGATTGCCCTCCTCATTTTCCTTTTCCGGATCGATATGAGAGACCAGAGATCGGGATCTTTAGCAAATCGATTTTCGGTTGTGGTTTAGGCGAGGGTTTTAGAGGCCCGTGTTTCCATAAAGCTTCAACACGTGCTCGGCACGTGGTGTTATTAATGCGTTCGCCCCAAAAAATAAAAAAAAAACAAAAATCTATTTTCCATTTTCGTTCATTTCAAAATATAATTCTATTTTTATAATTAATTTTTTAATATTCTTATATGCCCCTATTTAATATAAATCATTATCAATTTCTAAAAATTATTAAAATAGAATTTATAAATATATAAAGGCTTATTAGTGTTATAAGGACCCAACGTTTCATATCGCTGCGCATTAAGGACATATAATTTATTTATTGACATTTCAATCCTCAAACTCAACATCCACTGCATGTTAAGGGCCTCCGTTAATATTCCACCATTAAATACCTCCATGTGCACCTCACATGCAATTTTTTAATTGTAAAATGGTCTAAAACTTTGGGTATTGTTACAATCAAGTCCAAAAGTTTGAAAAATATATACTTTAGTCTCAAATTTAATTAAATTTAAATTTATTGAATTAATTTGGTACTGATTAAATAGTTTTTATCAAAAATTTTCAACACATTAGTATTTGTTCGTATTAATATAATATTACAAATATCCAAAATTTTCTTCAACACCAGAGACTCGCACATTTTGATTTTAACCGGCAATTAATAATTTTTAAAATTTTCAATTAATTCTTTTTATTCAATATATTTTTTACTGTAATGTATTCCGAATAAAATTTTATGTAGGCATAATAATTGCATTTATTATTAATTATTATGTAAATTTAAAATGTGTGTGTCTTTAATGCTAAAAAAATTTTTTGAATTCTTTTCCTTTTTTTATTTTTTTAATTTGATTTAGTTAATTTTTTGCATTCGATATATTTTTTTGCAGTAATATATTTCTAATAAAATTTTATTTATGTATAATAATTATATTTGTTATTAGCTATTGGTTAAAATCAAAATGAGTGAGTCTCTAGTGTTGAAGAAAATTTTAGATATTTGTGACATTATATTAATACGAACAAATACTACGGTATTGAAAACTTTTGATAAAAACTATTTAATCGGTATCAAATTAATTCAATAAATTTAAATTTAATTAAATTTGGGATTAAAGTATATATTTTTCAAACTTTTGGACTTGATTATAATAATATCCAAAGTTTTAGACTATTTTACAATTAAAAAATCTCACGTGAGGTGCACATGGAGGTATTTAACGGTGGAATATTAATGGAGGTCCTTAACGCGCAGCAAATGTTGCGTTTGAGGACTGAAATACTAGAATAAACCATGCGCCCCATCGCTGCTGAGATTTAAACGTTGGGTCCTTATAACGCCAATAGGCCATATATAAAAGTTCATGTGGAAAAACATATAGTTTGTCAAAAATATTTTTAAATTTTAACCAATTTTTGTATTGATGTATACGGAAAGAAAAGATTCCATGTAGATTTCTATGTGGTTTCAAAATGATAAATAAAAATTAAATCCCAAATAAAATATCAATTTACTTTTAAATCATATTTATAGTATATATAATTATAGAGGCATTAGCATATATATACAAGATTAGACTTCTAAGTATAAGAAAGTCAGAAAAATTTTGATTTTGCAAGATTAACAATAAAAAATAAAATATGACCAAAATACCTTGATTTTTTTTCATTTTTACTCTTTAGTCCATTTCCTTCTTCCATTTTCCCATCATCTTCTCCTACGGCTCCTTCCATTTTCTGCCATCTTCTCCGGCCATATCATTTTCGGCCGGCCAAAATTCCACTCACCAAAATTCTGGTCGGTCATCTCCAATCACTTTCCAGCCGACTAAAATTGCATTGCTCTACACTGATTGCCGCATAGTACCTTAGCTAGGAGATGAAGACAGTGTTCAATAAGTATAGAAATTACTATTAGATAGAAACAAACAGCCGCCACCGCCCACGTTACCGTCATTAAAAGGTTGCAGCGTCACCGCTGCCATTTTCTCCAGCCATCGAAAAGACAAGATTCTCCAAGTATTTCCAGAAATAATTTCAAAAATCCATCAATCTTAGGCATAATCCCCTTCCGCTCCTTTTCTTTCTTTCTTTTTCCTTTTCTGGTCATTTCTCCGGCAGAATTGGAGAACTCCGGTCATCTTCTTCGGCCAAACTTTCAATTCCGATCATCCCCGGCACAAACTCTTCATTTTCTATCATTTCTCTACTTTTCCTCCATTTTTCGGCCAACACATTCTTTGTAGATTTAATTTTTCGGATCTTTCTGGCCACCAAAGTTCTCCATTTTTGCCGGCGAAGATAGAGAACCAGATCTAGTTCTCTCCATGATAAAGAGAACGAGCAACTGATTGTCCATGATGAAGAGAACGAGTTCAAACATGGAGAGAAGTCAAGGAACCACTTTGATATCCAATGGAGAAATGGGGGTGGGAGTGTGGGACACCGGTGGGGGTGTGTAGGGGTTGGTGGCGGTTTGGGATAATTTCAAAGAGGAAGAATAGTTTGATGTTTGATGGAGAAACTGGGGGGTGGGAGTGGGTGTAGCGTGGGTGGGTGTCTGGGATAATTTTGGCATGTGATTTGAGAGGGGGTAGCGGAAGAAGTTTTAATGTATTTTTATGAGTAGGAAGAGAGAGAATGAGTAGAGTTGGATGGTGGAGATTTAATGAGTGAGGAGATGTATGAATGTGATTTGTTTGACCAAATTTAAAATTTGAAAAAAATGCATTAAAATTCATTTTGGAGTTGATGCTAACACTCTCGTTTGCCAATCCTGCAAATACAAACTTTTATTGATCTTTTAGGATTTTAAAAATTAATCCTGGACTTTCTTGTTATTTTCTCATAATATATACTACAGTATATACAAAAGAACCTCAATTAAGAAAATTTAGAAAACTAAAAAGGATCTCAAATAAGAATAATCAATAAATGCATAGAACGTGACATCATATTACTAGTATTCAACCCGTGCATTGCACGGGATGAAAATATTTTAAAAAGCATGTCTTGTAGATACAGAAAATAAATCTTTTTAAGTAAAATACAATAGATACAAATATAATTGTAATGATAAAGATAAAGATATATTTTTGACCAATTAATATAAAATATTTAAGATGTGTTTCACATTAGATATAAAAATATAACTTAATAATATTGTGTTACAATTGAAATAAAAGAGTTATAACATAACACACATTAGATAGAAGTGCATTTAAATCAATGATCAAAGTTTGTTAGATGATGTGGTGACATGCATATGAACTAAATAAATTTTATAAATAAAAAATTCACTCTAAATTTTAAACATTTCTTTAAGTATCACATTCATTGTTGAGTTTTCCGATTTACCATCATTATCACAAATCAAAATCTTCAATCCGCTATTATTTGTAACTCTAAAGACAGCAATGTACAGTTGTCCATTACTGAATACGGGCCTCTTCAGATAGATATTAACATTAGAAAGCAATCCTAAGTCGTGTTGATCGTCATCGCTTATGAGTTTTTTTATTCTTAATTTTTTTAATCATGTGTCATATTTTGAAATTAAGAAACAAATAAAAAGTAAACATATAATATAATTATTATTGTGAAGAAAGTAAATTCCTTGCTTGTTAAGAATCAAAAACCTTTTGAAAGGAAAACATAAAAGCATTTATCAGATGAAAAAGTTAAAAAACAATGTTTAAAAAATGGGAATAAAAATATATACATCAATAACCCACTAACAAATTTTCGATATCTATCCTTATACTCCACTCAATTCAATTAAATACGTCAAACAGACATTTTCAATTAAGTGGGTCAAACACACATTTCTTGCACAAACACTAATTATGGGACCATAATGTGATTTTCATTTATTATTATTAATTAAAATGTATGTTTAACTCAATTAAATCGGTCAAACACACATATTTCTCACTTTAGGCGAGCATTATTGAACCAGTATGAGATTTTCATTTATTATTATTAATTAAAAAATAAACTAAAAATTATCATTAAACCAATGGAAAATGGGTTACCAATTTCCTGAAATAGCCATTGGATAAATTGATATAACTTCTAGATACTTGATGATTGGTCCCTTATA
The DNA here is from genome assembly GCA_018223645.1 of Jasminum sambac. Classification (NCBI taxonomy): domain Eukaryota; kingdom Viridiplantae; phylum Streptophyta; class Magnoliopsida; order Lamiales; family Oleaceae; genus Jasminum; species Jasminum sambac. The sequence continues at coordinate 3,394,136 of CP073651.1, read as the reverse complement.
GAGTAACACACACACGTACTCTTTCTCATAACTATCTGATACGGGATATTTGTCTCTTTCAATAGTGTAAAAAATTATCCATTTATCTAAATTTTTGGAGAAACGTTGAGAATTTTATTTTTGAGAACTTTCAAACCCAAAAAGATTTAATAAACTTGACATAAAATTAACTATGTGATACATTAATTTCTAAATTATATTCTTAATACTCAATTAATCTATCTTTTATCTAACGAAATTAAAATAAAAAATCCTTGAATCTTATTAATTTAATTAGTGTTTAGTTTCAGGAGAAAAAATCATCTCTATGTGAAAAATATGAATTTAATAAAAAAAATTACAAATGGAACTTAAAAAATGAGAAAGAAAAATTGATTTATTTAAAGGTAAAACCAATAATCCAAATTATTTTTTTGTATTTTTATTTTATTCATATTTTTATAAATTAAAAACCAATAATAAACCAAAAAATTTATTATTTTTTTTCGATTATATTTATATTTTTGAATATTGTAGAATTTTTTTTTATATTGTATAAACTTTAGCAATAAAAATGCTATAAGTAATCTCGTTGATCGCTTAGGACCATAAAAGTGTACTACAACCTCGTATTAGGCATGTACTATGGGATCGCTATTGGATTTTATTGTCTAAAAAAGTTAAGAATTTTATTTTTGGAGGACTTTCAAAATAAATATTTTTACAACCCAAAAAGATTTAATTACCTTGACATTTAATTAATTGTGTGATATATCAATTCCTAAATTATATTCTTAATAATTAACACATCTTTTATCTAATGAAATTAAAATTAAAAAAAACCTTAATTTTATTAATTTATCATTTAGTGTTTCATTTCCAAATATGAATTTAATTACAAAATTATAAATGAAATTTAAAAAATGAATGGTAAATTCAATTCTTAAATTATTATCTTCTAAATAATTAATATTATATTTTATGTAACAAAATTTAAAGAAAAATCATGAACTTTTCCACATTAGTTGTAGATGCGTGTTTCCATATTTTTAAATACTCATACCATACATGGATTTTGTCATATGTTACACCACAAAAAAGAATTAATAAATATTGAAAAACACACATCTATTTAACATTTTATTCTTCCATTAATTTTTTACATGTGACTTTTTAACAATTTTTTTGACAAATGCGTAGTTAGATCCATTAACCTTATACAAATTCGAAACATGTTGTAATTAGGTGACATCATTAGTCATACTTGCCTAACATAATAAAATTCCAAGCTTTAAAAAAAAAAAAAAAAAATTCTTGCACTACCTTTTTTATAAATGCTTATTAAGGAAACACATGTTCCTTAATTTTCCTTTTTTATAAATGCTTGTTTCCTTAATTGATTAATTATTAAATCTTATTGCTAACAAAAAAATAAAAATAAAAATAAAAATAAAATGATATTTTGGTGGGAAAACCACTTTTTGGTGGAAGAGCTTGTATATATTAGTGGAAGAGCTTTTATTTTGCAGGAAAACCAAAGAGCTTGTATATGATGCATAAGAATTTATATAAGAAGTTAGAATTTATTTATTACCTTACATTGCTATTTATATCACCTAATAACGAATGGGAATTTAATACAGTAATATGCGTTTTGTAATTATGGTAACCAGAGAGAATTCAATATGGTAATATATGTTACTTTTTACAATGCTTAATCAGCAAAATTGTACACGTGAAGGTCCATTTGCGTCATTTTAAGTTTAGAAAAACATGTGACTTTAAACAAGGCAATACAATTTAGAACAATAAATGATTCTACATTTTTTTGAATGCCGATTCGACTTACTTATACAATAGATTGCATGTAGTGTATTTTGAGAACGGAAAATTATTGAGAGTTTTTATTAATTATTTTTAAAATATTAAATAAATATACTTGATTGGAAAGTCGTCTAATTGTAATTCTAATTTAAGAGAACTATGCATGATATATTTCTTATTTAGTTTTTAATTTGATAAATATTTTAATACAGCAAACATAAAATCTAATTTAATTTCTAACAAAAATATGGTGAGGCTTTTATTTAATTTTTTTCTAATAACATATTTATTAGTGACTCTTTTGTAATAAAAGTTGTAGATTAAAAATTTAAAAGTTCCATTAAGAAAAAGTCACATTTGATTAAAAAGTTAAGAAAAATAATCACATGCAAATATTAATTACACATATACCCAACTATAAAATGGGTCAAATTTGACTTAAAAAGTGATATGTAGAAAATGAAGGATATTAAAACATGTACTATTTGAAACAAAGTTTGGGCAATTTTTACATTTTTTTCATTTTGAATTAAATAAATAATTTTTAGTGATATTTTTTAAATATAAGTTGCATATTAAATAAAATTAAAAATTGCACATAGAAAAAGTTAAGACTTGATTAAGTTGGGTTTAATAGTTACTTATTCACCAATAAATTAAATTATATATTAATTTTTGGGACAAGTAGAATTAAGAGAGTTTTTATTAAATATTTTTTGAAATATTAAATAAATATACTTGAGTGAAAAGTCACTTAATTCTAACTTAAGAGAACTTGATATGATATTTTTCTTATTTAGTTTTAAATTTGCTAATTATTTTCATGCAAAGTACGTAGAATCTGATTTAATCTCAAATAAAAAATTGGTGAAACTTTTATTTACGTTTTTTTTAACACATTTATTAGTGACTTTTATAGCAATAGTTGTAGATTGAAAATTAAAAAGTGGCATCAATATAAAGACACACTTGATTAAAAAATTAAGAATAAAAATGATAACATGCAAATATTAATTACAATACACACAACTATAAAATGGATCATATTTGGCTTAAAAGTGACACGTAAAAAAGGAAAGGTAGTAAATTATGTACTATTTGAAATAAATTTGGGAAATTTTTTTTCATTTTAAAGTAAATGATTAAGTTTTTAGTGATAGTTAAAAAAAAAAAAGATCCCATATAGAAAAAGTGAGTTTTGATTAAAAGTTTTGAATAAAAACATTGGAGAAAAAAAATTACACATATGCACAGATATAATAAGAGTAATATTTGGTTTAGAAATCTACATATAAAAACATGGAACAATAAAATGTTCAAATATGTGTGTTTTTTTAAGTATTTTTTTTAGTATAAATGTGGGTTGAAATCTTTAACTACTTTTGTATTCATTATTATATTTATTTATTATGTAAAGATGGGTGTCTCATGTATTCAATATCAAAATGGTACTTTCAACATCAAGTCGTATGTAATTATGCTTACGAAAACATTTAATTTAGTTACACCCTAATATTATCTAGATATTTCTCATCAATATTGTGTGTGTATATAATTTTAACTCAATTTTTTTCCATTTAGTTTCATCCTAATATTATCTAAATATTTCTCCCTCGGATCTTTCTCGGGACCTCTTGCGCAAGCTTAGTTCCTTGTCAATAGCCCCTTGGTTTTTTTTTTTTCTTTTTTTTTTTTGTTGTTTTTGTTTTTGTGGAGACTTCAACGAGATTTCATCTGTTTATGAGGAGGAGGAAGTTGATGATAGATCACGGGCCTGTTTGGACGCCTTTAACGATGTTCTTTCGGATTGTTTACTGAACGATATTTTGTTTTAGGGGCCAGCAAATCAACGTATGGGCACTTAATTTATTCCAGCGCATTTCAAACTAGTCTTATTTAATTAGGTTGCTTCTCAAACATTTCGCAATATGATGGTTCAACACCTTGATCCTGTGGAAGTGACCATCATCCCTTCCTGCTTATCCCTTCACCATCAACGGCACCACAACATAAGTTCGGGAAAGGGTGTGGATTCTTGGAACTATATTGGCTACGAGAGGAGGAATATATACCTTTTATTGCACATTGTTGGTAACTTCAACGGATGATGGGTTGCATCTTTGAAGGGTGTCTATGGACTATGATTCACTGACTCGATATGGGAAGGAGCTGGCGAAATGGAGTTCGAAAATTTTTGTGGATGACTTAGTTTTTCAGCTAATTTTGTCAAACACTAATATTTAAATCAATTAGATTTTCAACTATCAGTATAAGCTATAAGTCATAAACTCTCAGTTGGTTTATCAGATATAAGCTAGCTTATCAGTTTGTTCTATCAAACATACCCTAATTCAAATATATTTTTTTTTTTGGAAAGAGAGTTTCTCAATTTATTCTTTATTTGTTTTCTTTCGACTTAAATACCAACTTTCAAAATGACAGAGCAAACACATGGTTCTGTTTGCAATCATGGACCATATTGATTTTGGTAAACAAAATTATATTAATTCTATAAATTCTAAAAAAAAAAAAAGAATAAAAAGAATAAAAAACCAAAATTTATATAAATAAATAATTATTTATTTTTAATATAGGCACCCCACATTCAACTAAGGGGAAAGATGTAGGGGACGGGCTAAAATTTAGCCCATTCACTATATTTTTCCCCTAAATTATTTCCCTTTTCCTATATGCCCTCAACATTATTCTATAATGTTGGGTGAAAAAACCCAAATACCAGGTGAAAAAATATAAATTTGTGTTTTTTCACCCAACATTGGGAATTAATGCTTGAAAGACTCTGTTTTCATCATAGTTTGATAAGATCAAAACGATATCTTAATTTGTTAAATAATTACATTAACAATATTTAATTTAGTCATGAACTGTCTAAAGTACATAAATCTTTAGTAAGAATTTGGAAAAATTTTAAAAATAGTGTGAAGCACCAGAAAATTAATATATTTTTATTAATAAATTTCGTATTACTTAATAAGTAAGTAAATTAAAAAATAAATAAGTATATATATATATATATATATATATATATATAGCATACATACACACACTTTCATTCGATCTTAATATAAAGATTTTTAGCAAGATATTTTTTTTATTAATAAATTTCATATTACATAATAAGTAAGTAAATTAAAAAAAAGTATATATATAAATATTTTTAACAAGATATTCTAAAAAAATATTATATTTAATTTCATTATATTACATAAAGTAAATATTTGAACTTTATAAAAAGTATCTTATTATAATTACACTTTGATTTAATGTTAATATAAAAGTTAATTTGGGCATTTATGTACACTACAAGATTTTTGTGGGGAAACTAACTTAGGAGACGAAAAAAAAAAAATGAAAGAAAGAAACATAAATTGTTGGCGACTTCTGTGGGGTAAAATTTGAAAGGAAATGTAATAGGCTACAAATTTTCTTGAATTCGTGGGCTAATATTTGCTATTACAAACCTTTTGGAGACCAATACAATCTATAGGCAAAGGTTATGCACAATGAGATTTTGAAATTGTCGGCTAAAGGTTGCCCTTACAAACCTTTTGCATACAAATCTAATTTGCAGGGAAAGGGAAGAGGTGACGAAATTTTTAAATTGCTAGCTAGCTAAACTTTTCCTCTACAAACCTTTTGGAGACAAATACAATTTACAAGAAAAGGTAAGAGGTGACAAAATTTTGAAATTCATGTGCTAAACTGTGCCCTACAAACTATTCAAAGACAAATATGCTTTGTCTCCTCAGGTATTTCCTCACAAATTACCAATATTTTAGACCTAAATAAAAATTATTTTTTTTACCTGACTCGCTATCCATCCCTTTAATCTAACTTAACCTAGCTTGCTAGTTAATTAATTAACTTCCAAAATATGCAATGCGTAAGAAATGAATCGTGGACCTTGTGGTTGAAGGTTGAGATCCCAACCACTAGGCTCATTTAATTTCTTATTATTTGTTTTCACTGATATAATATATAAGATAAGATATCTTAGTATAAATATTGCAATTAGTTGACTTCAACTTTTAATTTGTCAATGAAAAATTTGTAGGAAAAGTCATAAGCCTACTATGTGTGTATATATAGTGGAGGACAGGTAACCTTTGATTACAATGCTGAAAATTGTAAGAAAAATCATATATTTACGAAATCCATTTTTTAATGGGAAAATATATCCTCTGGCGAGAAATTTTAACTTGTATGTAAAAAATTAGTATGAAAAATCATATTCCTACAAAAATCATTTTTTTATGCGGGGAAATGTAACATTTGGTTATAAATTTTAATTTGTAGACATGCACAAATTATAAAAAAATGTAAAATTTTAGAACGAATTAATTATTGTACAGATTTAAATGAAAATATTTTTTGCACTTATTAATGTAACTAATAGGGATTTATAATTTACTAAATTTAATATCCGAAACTTGATCAAAAGAGCTTATTCCCAAATTAATTTTCTACATTAATTAATAATATAAATTTATTACTGTATATATTGATATAAAGAAATTATTATACTGACGTAGATTTGAAACACACATATATGTGTGTTTGTCCATATAGACACGCACAAATAATTAATTTAATATTAAAAATAAAAAATGCATTCCCAATGAATAATTCTAAACTCATTTCAAATTGACATTTATTTAAATTGATGATGAGATTTTCATGTTTCACCCTTTTTAATTGGGTGGTGAAAGAGTGCACATATATTTATAAATTAATCCACTTCCTTATAATTGTCTAATAAAAAAATAACACATCAAAATATCATTTTAAAATGTCAAGTTAAAATGTTTACGTAGAATCACTCAGGTCATTACGAATTTAGCTTCTATAGTAATCGATATTTTTCAATTTTAGATAAGTTAATATTTGAAAACTAAAAAACTTATACATTCCGCTGATATTTTCCTACACTAATCGATCTTAGTTGAATAATTAGTTATTCTATTTATATAGTTATTCTATTTATATATGTCAATTAACGTATGGTATAGATTTAAAATTTACTTAATTAGTCACATTATAGTTTAGGTTTTAAAATTAAAATAGCCAATGCGCTACTTGGCCATTGAGTGGATTGGATGGACTTGGGTCGCTTGATAAATGATAATGAATTAGTTGTAGGTGGCTCTTTGCACAATTTAACAATTTTACATATTACTTAAAAAAATAATAATAAAATTAATATGTGGGTATTTGGTTCGGGTTCGAATATGCCTCTAATATCGATATTCAACCCGTATCCACTTGGGTTTTACTTTCGAAAACCATATCCAATCCACTGACTCATCGATTCGGGGATTTTTTTTTATCTAGTGAATTTGGGTATCCACAGTTTGGATTTTGCAAATCTTTTTGCCATCCCTAAATGTATGATATAGATTTAAAAATTACTTAATTAGTTACCTTATAGTTTAGGTTTTAATAAATATTGAAAGACAATGGATATTTCATTATATTTTTATTATTTTCCTCATGATGTGCGGTGATTAAAATTTTATTTATTAAATTCCAAATGAACTTTTAGAAGCCGCAGTTTTCATGCATTACACGTGTGTATAATTAATAATTAAAAATAGCATTTAAAAATACTTCGGACAATCTATTCCCAGCATTCCATTTTCATAATTTAAACTTCCATATGTTTATTCGAAGTTTCTACATTGGCCAACTCAGAACCGAAAGTTTATTATAGTTTCAAGTAATATATTTTCTTTCACTTCATATTTTACGTTACATTAGCTTCTAACATATTTCCTTTTTATTTAAATAAGCATAATATTCTGCGGGCCAAATTATTTTAGAAGAAGCACATTATTTCTGAGAAAAATAATTTTCTATGTCAACTAAAGTTTGGAAAAGCTTTTCGGGCTCTGAGATCATTGTCAAGTGGTCAGTATGTTCAATCTCTTTCACTATTGCCACTCCAGTATTGTTGATTATAAACTGCTGGAATTCTAGTGGATTGGCTCTTCTTTAACTACAATGTAAGCACACTTCACAGATCCATACTTTTCGTTGGTGAATGGACTTCTATTTGCCAAATCTTGTTGGAAAAGAGAAAACGGCCTCAACAATGATCTTGCTAGTGTCACATCCTGCGATGGTAAATAAAAAATGCATGTTAATCATTTCTTAATCACAACCAATTTCATATATGTTGTGAGTTAGAGAATCTTATTTTATATGTATGATTGAGAACTAAAGAAAATGTATTAAAAATATTGTCAAATAAATTTTTGATTTGACTTGTATCAAACAAATCTTTCGAATAAATAAATAAATAAGTATATATATATATATATGTGTGTGTGTGTGTGTGTGTGTGTGTAATAGGTACTAGTAAAAATAGGAAAAATCAAATAATGTTAATTTTTCTTATTTGATCTTTTGGCATCGATTTGTCTTCTTCTTTTACCCGTGGAGGGCTCAGTGGATATAGCCTCGTTGCTATGTATGTCTGACCAAAAGTAATTGAGGTGAGATTATCTTCAGGCCTACCAAACGGTGCCATTTGACTGTCCAAGAAGAATCCTATGCCATACCGTTCCAAAAACTGCCAAAACAAAACAACTAATCAAATTTAATTTACGCACAGTACAAATGAAATACTCGAATATGCAAAATAAGCAGTTTTACTTGGTCCACAAGATAGGATGGATGATTAACAGTGTCGGGCATAAAAGCAGTAAGAAAAACACAATAATAAATCTTTCGAAAGTATTTCTCCATAGCAAAAGCCAAGTTGAAACCACCCTGACTATGTCCAATAAGAACAACCTTTTCATTTTTTGGTATCGACTCCATGTAATCAAACAATGGCTGTGTATAGTCAATAAATGTGCGAAGCTCGTCTAGTCTTCTTAGGTCGATGCCAAATGCCGCCATATCAAGCAACGTCACATTGTGGCCCGCCGCCTCTAGCAGCGTTTGCACCTTGTACCTATCGGTGCAAAATGTGTGATTTGTGTAACAATATTGTAGCTTGTAAATTATATTATTAAAAGAAAATAACAAATTGAAATTAAAACTTTAAATATTTTAAAGTTTGTTTAAAGCTTAAGTTATAGCAATACCAGCACCAAGCTCCAAGGCCTGCACCGTGTACGAGAACATAATGCATTCCGTGCTCTTGTGGTTGTGGAGAAGGAGACAGCGATTGCAGTAAATTTCTCGCAGCTTGGCATTGTCGATTGCTAGTGAGGACTTGCGACGAATAAAATGCAACTGTAAATTGTTTTTGTAGCCATGATTAATGTTTGAAGATTGAATTGAAGGATTATTTGTTTTGGATGCGTTGGTGGGAAAGAAATGAGATTTGGGTACTTATTTATAGAGATTTAAATTTAATGTCAGCGGAAATTGATTGGTTTCAATTTGGACAAGTCTGTTTGACATTTGACATTATTGTAGTTACCTAACGTGTAGGAATTAGGAAAACTGGGTGGCAAATTGTTAACCACCATCAATCATCTAGTTTGGCAAATCGCTTAAATGACAGTATTGAAGTACTGGTCCCTGAGTTTGGCATGAAAATTTACTGTTCGACAAGGAAAAAATTGTAACTGCAAACAGATAGTTATCGATCAGTGTTTTTTTCTTTTTATATATATTTTTAATTTTTTTAAAGGCTATTAGAGAGAGAGAGAATGACGCATTGTTCTTTTGAAGGATTCACGCATTTCAGTGTAAAATGTGTGGTTAGCATTATATTGAAAAATGTGTGTATGGTTGAAAATATATGTAAGTTGTACGAAATGCCAAACTAATGAAAAGAATAAGGTCTGAGACAAATAAATAGTTATACAAATGGTGATGTGACTATGTTACATGATATATGTGAAATAGATCATTTTTGTCACTTTTGTTGATGTTATTGTGTTTATTATTTATTTGTACTTGTAGCAATGGCCATTTCCTGAGAAAAAGGTTCATTACGACAAACTTTTCAAACTATTAATCTCGGTGGCTATTTTAGGCCTTGTTCTATATATGAAAACTTTACTCGATTTTCGTGTGAAATGTATGGTTGTAAGTTGGGAAAGTATATTAAATAATTGAATGAATTGTTATAAATGATGAGAAAGAAAAAATTGTATTAGATAATTTTGTAGAGAACAAGCCTTTTATGTTTTTGGTCCACTTACTTATGATATGAAAACATATTTCAATATACTTATCCTCTTGTTATAAAGTTGATCATGCTTTATGTCAAAAGTTGTAGCATTCTTATTATTATGTTATTAAAGTTAATATTTGAAAATTAAAACATTCATTCATTCCGATGATATTTTTATATAGTTATTGATCTTAGTTAAATAATTAATTATCCTATTGATATCAATCTATTAATGTATGATATAGTTGAAAATTACTTAATTAGTTGCCTTATAATTTAGGTTTTAATAGTAAATATTGAAATACAATGCATATTTCATTATATTTTTATTATTTTACTCATGTTGTGTATAGATTAAAATTTTATTTATTAAATTCCAAATGAACTTTAGAAATTGCAATTTTCACGCATTGCACGTGGGTATATTTAATATTTAAAAATAGTATTTAAAAATACTTCAATCTATTCCTTGATGAAGCAACGTAACATTTCATTTTCATAATTTAAACTTCCATATGTTTATTCCAAGTTTCTACATCGGCCAAGTCACAACCGAAAGTTTATTATAGTTTCAAGTAATATATTTTCTCTCACTTCTTATTTTACATTACATTAGCTTCCAACATATTTCCTTATTTAACTATGCACAATATTTTGCCGGCTGAAATATTTTGGAAGGAGCACATTATTAATTAATGAGAAAAACCAATTGCAATGTCCGTTAAACTTTGGACAAGCTCTTCGGGTTGTGAGATCATTGTCATGTGGTCAGCATCTTCGATCTCTTTCACTATTGCCACTCCAGTGTTGTTGATCATAAAGCGTTGGAATTCTACTGGAAAGGAAAGATCCTGTGTAATTACAATGAAAGCGCGGTTTACAGACCCATATGTTTCGTTGGAAAACGGATTTCTATTTGCCAAATCTTGTTGGAAAAGAGAAAATGGCCTCAACAATGATCTTGCTAGTATCACATCCTGCGATAGTAAATCGAAAATGCATGTTAATCATTTCTTAATCACAACCAATTTCATATATGTAGGGAGTTAGAGGATCTTATTTTAAATATTTGATCGAGAACCAAAGAAAATGTATTGAAAAATATTGTCGAATAAATTTATAATTTGACGCGTATCAAACAAATCTTTCAAATCAAAAATCTATAGAGGTACGGGTTAAAAATAGGAAAAATCAAATGATTTTAATTTTTCTTATTTGATCTTTTGGCATCAATTTGTTTTCTTCTATTACCTGTGGAGGGCTCAGTGGATATAGCCTCGTCGGTATGTACATCTGACCAAAAGTAATTGAGGTGAGATTATCTTCAGGCCTACCAAACGGTGCAATTTGACTGTCCCCGAAGAATCCTATGCCATACCGTTCCAAAAACTGCCAAAACAAAACAACTAATCAAATTTAATTTACATGCAATACAAATGAAATACTTGAACATGGATAATAAGCAGTTTTACCTGGTCCACAAGGTAGGATGGATGATTAACAGTGTCAGGCAAGAAAGCAGTAAGAAAAACAGCATGATGAATCTTTTCAGAGTATCGATCCATAGCAAAAGCCAAGTTTAAACCACCCAGACTATGTCCAACAAGAATAACCTTTTTATTTTCTGGTATCGACTCCATGTAATCCAACAATGGCTGTGTATAGTCAATAAATGTGCGAAGCTCGTCTAGACTTCTTAGGTCGATGCCAGATGCCGCCATGTCAAGCGATGTCACATTGTGGCCCGCCGCCTCTAGCAGCGTTTGCACCTTGTACCTGTTGGTGCAAAATTGTAGCTTATAAATTATATTATTAAAAGAAAATAACTAATTGAAATTAAAGCTTTAAATATTTTAAAGTTGGTTTAAAGCTTAAGTTATAGCAGTACCAGCACCAAGCTCCATGAGCTCCACCGTGTACCAGAACATAATGCATTCCTTGCTCTGGTGGTTGTGGAGAAGGAGATGGGGATTGCAATAAATTTCTCGCAGCTTGGCATTGTTGATTGCTAGTGAGGACTATAATTGCGAAGAATAAAATGCAACTGTAAATTGTTTTTGTAGCCATGATTAACGTTTCAAGATTGAATTGAAGGATTATTTGTTTTGGATGCGTTGGTGGGAAAGAAATATGATTTGGGTACTTATTTATAGAGGCTTAAATTTAATGTCAGCGGAAATTGATTGGTTCAATTTGGACAAACCTGTTTGACATTATTGTAGTTACTTAACGTGTAGGAATTAGGAAAACTGGGTGGCAAATTGTTAACCACCATCAATCATCTAGTTTGGCAAATCGCCTAAATGGCCACGTAAACAATCGCCTAAATTAAATGACAGCATTGAAGTACTGGTCCCTGACATTGGGAATGCTCGAAAGACTCTGTTTTCATCATCGTTTGATAAGATAAAAAAGATATCTTAATTTGTTAAATAATTACATTAACAATATTTAATTTAGTCAACTGTCTAAAGTACACAAATCTTTAGTAAGAGTTTGGAAAAATTTTAAAAATAGTGTGAAACACCAGAAAATTAATATATTTTTATTAATAAATTTCGTATTACATAATAAATAAGTAAATTAAAAAATAAATAAGTATATATATATATATAACATACATACACACACTTTCATTTGATCTTAATATAAATATTTTTAACAAGATATTCTAAAAAATATTATTTTTAATTTAATTATATTACATAAAGTAAATATTTGAACTTTATAAAAAGTATTTTATTATAATTACACTTTGATTTAATGTTAATATAAAAGTCAATTTGGGCATTTATATACACTACAAGATTTTTGTGGGGAAACTAACTTAGGAGACAAAAAAAAAAAAAAATGAAAGAAAGAAACATAAATTGTTGGCGACTTTGTGGGGCAAAACTTGAAAGGAAAGGTAATAGGCTACAAATTTTCTTGAATTCATGGGCTAATATTTACTGTTACAAACCTTTTGGAGACCAATACAATCAGTAGGCAAAGGTTATGCACAACGAGATTTTGAAATTGTCGGCTAAAGTTTGCCTTTACAAACCTTTTGCATACAAATCTAATTTGCAGGGACTTGATTTAACTACCAAAATCAATGGAAATCAAAGTGGATTTTGAGTCGAATAAGTAGTAAAATGGATTTTGAGTCCAAATATCGATCCCACAAGGACTTGATTTAACTACCAAAATTATCAATTTTATACTCTATTTGAAAAGACAATTCGAATGCTGTTTTGTTTTTCAATGGAAATAAAGTCTTACTAATTAAATATAAAAACTAAATAATATCTAAATAACAAGAAGTAATATTTGCGAAATATAAATAAACAACGATGGGAATTATAAGACTTGGGACTTACAATTTCACCGACTTTGATCCCTCTAGTATACGTAATTGGATTCAAGTAGTGATCTAATTTTCGTCAACGATCGAATTTACAAAAATAACTATTTACCTCTCTCGAGGATAAATAATTCTATTCTATTAGGCCAATTTATTTATCTCTAAATAAATTCGTTATCAACCTTTTAGAACGCATTCACATGCTAAATTCACTTAGGTTACGTCGAAACTTTACCTAAAGATCGACTAACCACAAGTTTATCTCTAAACCTTGTCTAAATTAGTGTTCTATATTGTTTATTCTAATTTGTATTTTCATTTCTCAAATCCAATACAAATCAATTCATAATTTATCAATTGATCAAAAAGATAAATTTATAAGTCCAACATCATAAAATTAACGACAAACCAATCACATACTATTAAATCCAATAACAAAATACTATAGTTCACAAAGAGGATTCATTGTTCGTCCCAAGTATAAAATTTAGCTACACATGAATTTTAGTACGAGAATTTCAATAGAGAAAATTAAGAGATACATAACCGGATTTCAAATAGTTGAAACAAATGTTTGGCCTCCGGATTTTTCTGTATCTGGTAGGTATTTTATTTTCCCTTCACTCGTATTTTTCTCCACTGACTCTCTCTTGAATTCTTACATGTGCTCTATCCACATTCTCGTATTTTCTGTAGGAATTTTCGTGCATTCTCTCCGTCCTCTCTCTACAACATGGCCATGCGTTCTCTTATATATCCATTCCACGTTCAATTCCATATGCCCAAATACTATTCAATAAAGAAAATGGAAACATTATGATTGCCATCATGAAAGAACATAATCATCACATTTCCATGACTCCACTCCCAAATGCATGTTCTCCTCTCTTTTCTCTTGTCTTTTAATTATGCACAATCATGGTGTTTCTCCTCTCTTTTCCACCGAAAGCATAGCAATGGGATGCACACTACGAGATCTCTTATCTTCAACAATTTGGGCACGTAGTCATTTTACCGTTTTTGCTTCTTTGTAACTCCTAACATAAAAAGTAAATAATAACCGGAAAAAATATACAAAAATATCATAAAAACATTATCAAAATGCGAGCATTAAAACATTAAAAATATAACTTATCAGTGCTCTACAAAGTATTCAAAGACAAATATGCTTTGTCTCCTAAGGTATTTCCTGACAAATAACAAATATTTTAGACCTAAATAAAAATTATTATTTTTACCTAACTCGCTATCCATCCCTTTAATCTAACTTAATTAACCTAGCCTACTAGTTAATTAATTAACTTCCAAAATATGCAATGCATAAGAAATGAATCGTGGACCTTGTGGTTGAAGGTTGAGATCCCAACCACTAGGCTCATTTAATTTCTTATTATTTGTTTTCATTGATATAATATATAAGATATCTTAGTATAAATATTATATTGCAATTAGTTGACTTCCATTTTTAATTTGTCTATGAAAAATTTGTAGGAAAAGTCAAAAGCCTATTATGTGTGTGTATATAGTGGAGGACAGGTAACCTTTGATTACAATGCTGAAAATTGTAAGAAAAATCATATATTTACGAAATCCATTTTTTTATGGGAAAATATATCCTTTAGCTAGAAATTTTAAATTGTATGTCAAAAATTCATATGAAAAATCATATTCTTACAAAAATCTTTTTTTTTTCTTTTTTGCTAGGAAATGTAACATTTGGTTATAAATTTTAATTTGCGGACATGCACAAATTATAAAAAAATGTAAAATTTTTTTACGAATTAATTATTGTACAGATTTAGATGAAAATATTTTTTGCACTTATTAATGTAACTAATAGGGATTTATAATTTACTAAATTTAATATCCGAAACTTGATCAAAAGAGCTTATTCCCAAATTAATTTTCTACATTAATTAATAATATAAATTTATTACTGTATATATTGATATAAAGAAATTATTATACTGACGTAGATTTGAAACACACATATATGTGTGTTTGTCCATATAGACACGCACAAATAATTAATTTAATATTAAAAATAAAAAATGCATTCCCAATGAATAATTCTAAACACATTTCAAATTGACATTTATTTAAATTGATGATGACATTTTCATATGTCACCCTTTTTAATTGGGTGATGAAAAAGTGCACATATATTTATAAATTAATCCACATCCTTATTGTCTAATAAAAAAATAACACATCAAAATATCATTTTAAAATGTCAAGTTAAAATGTTTACGTAGAATCACTCATTACCAATTTAGCTTCTACAGTAATTGATATTTTTCAATTTTAGATAAGTTAATATTTGAAAACTAAAAAACTTATACATTCTGACGATATTTTCCTACACTAATCGATCTTAGTTGAATAATTAGTTATTCTATTTATATATGTCAATTAACGTATGATATAGATTTAAAATTTACTTAATTTGTCACATTATAGTTTAGGTTTTAAAATTAAAATAGTCAATGCGCTACTTGGCCATTGAGTGGATTGGATGGACTTGGATCTCTTGATAAATGATAATGAATTAGTTGTAGGTTGCTCTTTGCACAATTTAACAATTTTACATATTACTTAATAAAAAATAATAATAATAAAATTAATGAGTGGGTATTCGGTTCGGGTTCGGGTATGCCTCTAATATCGATATCCAACCCGTATCGGCTTTCGGGCTTTACTTTCAAAACCATATTCGATCCGCTAACTCATCAGTTGGTTTTTTTTATCCATTCAGTTCGGGTATCCACAGTTTTTGGATTTTCCAAAATGTATGATATAGATTTGAAAATTACTTAATTAGTTACCTTATAGTTTAGGTTTTAATAAATATTGAAAGACAATGGATATTTCATTATACTTTTATTATTTTCCTCATGATGTGCAGTGATTAAAATTTTATTTATTAAATTCCAAATGAACTTTTAGAAGCCGCAGTTTTCATGCATTACATGTGTGTATAATTAATAATTAAAAAATAGCATTTAAAAATACTTCCAACAATCTATTCCCTGGTGAAGCAACATTTCATTTTCATAATTTAATTAAACTTCCATATGTTTATTCGAAGTTTCTACATTGGCCAACTCACAGCCGAAAGTTTATTATAGTTTCAAGTAATATATTTTCTTTCACTTCATATTTTACATTACATTAGCTTCTAACATATTTCCTTTTTATTTAAATAAGCATAATATTCTGCGGGCCAAATTGTTTTAGAAAGAGCACATTATTTCTGACAAAAATAATTTTCTATGTCAATTAAAGTTTGGAAAAGCTTTTCGGGATGTGAGATCATTGTCATGTGGTCAGCATGTTCAATCTCTTTCGCTATTGCCACTCCACCATTGTTGATTATAAAGCGCGGGAATTCTAGTGGATTGACTTGATCCTCTTTAACTACAATGTAAGCACGCTTCACAGATCCCTACTTTTCGTCGGTGAATGAACTTCTATTTGCCAAATCTTGTTGGAAAAGAGAAAACGGCCTCAACAACGATCTTGCTAGTGTCACATCCTGCGATGGTAAATCAAAAATCCATGTTAATCATTTCTTAATCACAACCAATTTCATGTATGTTGTGAGTTAGAGCATCTTATTTTTAATGTGTGATTGAAAACTAAAGAAAATGTATTAAAAAATATTGTCAAATAAATTTTTAATTTGTTTTGTATCAAACAAATCTTTCAAATAAAAAAAAATCTATATCCATATATGTATATATATGTATAATAGGTACTAGTTAAAAATCGGAACAATCAAATAATGTTAATTTTTCTTATTTGATCTTTTGGCATCGATTTGTCTTCTTCTTTTACCCGTGGAGGGCTGAGTGGATATAGCCTCGTCAATATGAATGTCGGACCAATAGTAATTGAGGTGAGATTATCTTCAGCATACCCAAACGGTGCCATTTGACTGTCCAACAAGAATCCTATGCCATATCGTTCAAAAAACTGCCAAAACAAAACAACTAATCAAATTCGATCACGTTACGGTGACATACTAAATGCCATAAAGAATACCATAATCTTTATCTTTACTATATTAAAAAGTGTGGATGTATGAAAATCTTTTGATTTCCTATAATATCCCCGCCTATATTTTATTTAGTCCAAAGTGCCCTTAGTAAAGAAATACATTTATATAAATAATTAATTAATAACTTTTCATATTACATTGAAGAAATTAAACTAGAAATATTTTAATTCCTTTTTATTTTATTCAATGTATATGACCTACAATAATTATTAATAAATTTTTTTTTCCAAAAAAAAAAAAAAGAATCTTTTAGAAAGTCATGTAGTTGAATGATAATATTTTGATTTAAAATAAACTCACAAATATTTTTGTAGTCCAATAATTAAAAAAGATAATTACATAACTAATTTTGAGCGATGTTTAAAATTACTTTAATTTGATTAAACTACAAATATTTCAATATATAATGTATTTTTACTCAATGTGTATAACTTAAAAACGTATATTGATCATTTTTTCCTATAACATCATTCACAACTTTTTAATTGAGATATCATATTTTTATAGTTTTAAAATTGGATTGGTATCATATATTCATATTAAATCAACTCAGATATATGTGAGTAATTTTGTCGATTTTTTTTTGTAGATTAGATATTTGGACTAACTTGGCAGACAGTTGAAATATTTATATTTTTACTTAGAGTATAAAATGGTCAAAGTATTATTTAACTTTCATGTATAAGTTACTAATACTACGTTAGTTTAATTTTATATTTTTTAGAAAAAAATTTAAAGTCAAAACTTAAAAATTTATGAGTAAAAAAATATCACTTTATACCACGTGCGAAGCACGTACTCAAAACTAGTAGAATAAAATGACTTCAATATCTTTTAAAGCAATATCAATTCAGCAATTCATTAATGGCAAGATAGGAATTTTTAGGGGTGGGCGTTTCTAGCTCTGTAGTGAACTCTAACCTAACCGTAAATTCCGTTCCTTGAAAAATGGACCCGTTTCTGCTCTTTTCAAATGAAGTACCTGTCCGGCTCCTGCTCCTTCCTGCTCCGTTCTACCTGCTCAGTTCTGCTATTTTACGATGCATTTTTTATTACTCGGAAAGACAAGAAAAAATAAAAATTTTGATTCCAACATAATATAACAAGAAAAAGCAACAAGCGAAGATTGTCGCCGCCGCAAAGGCAAGAAGAAGAAGTTGCCGCTAAGAATGATGTCGCCGAAGGCGAGGGCAGAAGAATGCAATGCCGCAAGAAGAAGAAGTCGCCGTCGCTTGCAAAGAAGAAATGCAAGTCGCCGCTTTGCAAATGTGTCGCGCCGCCATTAAAAGAATTTTATGAGAAGAATTCTATAGCACCAAAATTTATTAGAATTTTACTAGAATTAGTATCAAATTTTAAATTTACTAAAAGAATTCACAAAAGTTGGCAATCAAATAGAAGAAATGGTGCTATTTCTTATCCTATTCGCTCCTGCTCCTGCCCGGTTTTTAGAAAAGGATCCGTTCGGTTCTCATTCCGGTTCCGGTTCGGTTCCGGTTCCTAAATTTTTTTTAAAGAACCGTTCGGTTCCGGTTCTTTCGGTTCGGTTCCGGTTCTACCCGTTCGGTTCCGATTTTTTTGCCCACTTCTAGGAATTTTACTGTTATTATGTCACTAATTATGTTAATGGGTATGACATTCTAGCATTATCCAATCAAATTCGATCACGCTACGGTGACATACTAAATGCCATAAAGAAAAACACAATAAATCTTTCGAAAGTATTTCTCCATAGAAAAAGCCAAGTTGAAGCCGCCCTCACTATGTCCAACAAGAACAACATTTTCATTTTCTGGTATCGACTCCATGTAATGCAACAATTGCTGTGTATAGTCAATAAATGTGCGAAGGTCGTCTATTCTTCGTAGGTCGATGCCAGATGCCGCCATATCAAGCAACGGTACATTGTGGCCAGCCATCTCTAGCAGCGTTTGCACGTTTGTACCTATTGGTGCAAAATGTGTGATTTGTGTAACAATATTGTAGCTTGTACCTACTGGGTGGCAAATTGTTAACCACCATCAATCATCTAGTTTGGCAAATCGCTTAAATGGCCACGTAAACAATCGCTTAAATGACGGTAGTGAAGTACTGGTCCCCGAGTTTGGCATGAAAATTTACTGTTCGACGAGGAAAAAATTGTAACTACAAACAGACAATACGATCAATGTTTTTTTTTTTTTTTTTTTTTTAAATGGCTATTAGAGAGAGAGAGTGAGACAAATAAATAGTTATATAAATGGTGACGTGACTATGTTACATGATGTACGGTGAAATAGATCATTTTTGTCACTTTTGTTGATGCTAGCGTGTTTATTATTTGGACCATGCTACAATACCATAATAGATGTCATAATAATTGACATAATATATATGGCATGATCCTACAATTTCAACCATTCCATCACTTTTAGATGGACGGTTATTAAATATGACAACTACCATTATTTCAACCATTATGACATTTATTATGGTAGTCTCTAAGATTTCCCTTATTATTTATTTGTACTTGTAGCAAAGGTCATTCCCGAGAAAAAGGTTCATGGCCACAAAATTTTCAAACTATTAATCTTGGTGGCTATTTTAATGTTGTTGGTCCACTTATTTATGATGTGAAAACTTATTTCAATAGACTTATCCGCTTGTTATAAAGTTGATGATGCTTTATATCAAAGGTTGTAGCATTCTTAATGGTTAGGATAGAATATACTTTTAGGATAAGAGCTTTAGCAAACATATTGATTGAGACAATTTAATTTTTATATATAGTAGTGGATAGAATATACTTTTAGGATAAGAGCTTTAGCAAACATATTGATTGAGACAATTTAATTTTTATATATAGTAGTGGAAGACACGTGCATTAATACTTATATACTATAAAAAATTGGATTTTTAGGAATAATTTGTCATTTCTATAGTTTCGTGTTTGTAAAGCATTATGGGTGACATGCTAATTCTCTACAGGCACGAAATTAGATCATTGGAGGCGACAAGCCGCCATTAAAGGCCAAGTTTCTTGTAGTGGTATTTCTATTATGGCACTAATAGAAAAAGGATGTAGGGTGGCGGTTGTTCTAGAGTTAGGGTAGCGTTTTTTTGGATGCCACCCAAAATGATGACACCCAATATCGCCAGAAAGGGTGGCATTTAAAAAAAAGCCACCCAAAATAGAACAGGTGGCGGTTGTTTTAAAAACAACCGCCACCCTTTGTTTTTTTTTTTTAAATACTTCGAGTGGACTTTGGGTGGCAGTTTCAAGTCAACAACCGCCACCCAAAATCTTTTTAACTTTTTAAAAAAAATTTAAACCCTTTGGATGGCAGTTCCCAAGTATAGAACCGCTACCCAAAGTGGTAAATAATTTTTAAAAATTTTATCGTATTTTTGGTTTAAACTTTAAACGATTATAGTTTTTGCATACGATGTCCGTTTTCAGCCCATGACTTCATTCCGAAATTGTGGCGACGAGATCTATGACAGTCACCGCTATTGTCGTGATCCCACTTTTCACGCTCATTTGAGGTCATTTAAAGCCTCAAAACGTAGATTTTAAAGTTTTCTGTCCATTGTTTGAATAAAATACGTGGTTCTTTGTTTTTAGTGCAATCCTATTTTATCGTTCACTGTTATAATATTTAAAATGAATTATTATAACAATATACTTTAAAAACTAATTAAATACTACACCTCTTATTCAACAATATTGCATATAAAATACAAGTTTACACTAAAAAATATAGTTCCAATCAAATTACACCTAAAAAATAAAATACATGAAATCAGAATGTATAGGACATGAAATCACAACTAACAAAAAATATAAATCAAGAATTACAATAATTACCCAATAATTTGGGGATGTTAACATACTAACTTCAAAAATAGAGAAATTTGGGACCAATTTGTAGAGGAAAATGACTTTGCCTTCAATTGTAACTTCAACTTGTGAAGAAAATGTAAGAACACGTGAAATGACGAAACCCTAGAATTTGGGAATTTCAAAATTTAATCTAAAAAATACACGAATTTGGGAGCAACACATAGAGGAAGCTTACCTTACATCAATTGCAGTCCCAATTTGGGAAGAAAATTAGCATAAAATTTAATTTGTGTACCATAATTTGCAAGTTTTCACACTTAAGAGGAAGAAAATCGCAGAAATAATGATGTAGATCGTATTTTTGGTTTTTAATGCTGGTTCAACAAAGGGTGGCGGTTGTGCAATACAACCGCCACCCAAATTGAATTTTAAAATTTGAAAATTTAAAATTTGAATTTTTTCGAATTTTGGGTGGCAGTTGTACTGTACAACCGCCACCCGTTTTATGACATTAGGTGGTGGTTGTGCAATGCAACCGCCACCCAAAGTGAATTTTAAAATTTAAAATTTAAAATTTTGAATTTTTTTCGAATTTTGGGTGGTGGTTGTATTGTACAACCGCCACCTGTTTTTTGACATTAGGTAACGGTTGTGCAATACAATCGCCACCTTTTGTATTATTTTATTATTTTTAATTTTTGTCGAATTTTAGGTAGTGGTTGTAACCGCCACCCATTTTTGACATTGGGTGGCGGTTCCTTTCTACTATCGCCACCCTTTGTTTTTTTTATTATAAATTTATATGCACTTTAGGTGGCGGATTTTCGTGGCAACTGCCATCCGTTGTCTTTGGGTTGCATTTTCTTATAAAACCACCACCCAAAGAGCGACACCCAATGTCCGATTTGTACTAGTGTGTGATAGATGGCAAGTTTGAAAATTTACAATGTATGACACGGCAACATTGCAAAACACAAAATTTTGAATATCGAATTTCTGAAAAACCTTTGTATCGAGTATAAGGTGTAATATCGAAATCATGCAATGTATTTATAGCTTTGGGCTTAGGTGCGACTGTTTAATGTTTTTTTTCTTATTTTCCTAACACGTGGCTAGGTAAGTGGATTGCAGTTTCTTTATTTTTGCATGTGCTTTAATTTTCAACAAGTGGAAGTGTGCATTTTTTGCTTGATTCGATTTAATTAAGCATTTTTGTAATTAATTATTTATATTTGTGTATTTATGGTTTTAAGTTTAGGTGCAATTATTTACTATTTTTTAATTATTTTCCTAAGACGTGGATCGATAAGTGGATTGATGCAGTTTCTTCATTTCTGAATGCACCCTAATTTTTAGCAAGTGTTATACGCATTTTTTGTTTGGTTCCCTTTAATTATGTACTAGAATTTTTATTCGTGCATTGCATGGGTATATACATCCATCAAACAATTATGTTATTTTTTTTAAAGGAAGAACAAAATTCATATGATTCTTTAACAATTTTGATCGAGTGTTCTTGGTATTTTCGAAAGATCCGCCTATTAATACACATAGTATAAGTCCCAAAAATTTTAATATAGTATAGCCATTTATTGTCCACGTCCTTATTAATGGCACCAACACTCTTAATACAATCATACGCATTGCTCTTCACGATACAAACAATGGATAAAATACAAAAACAATCCCATTCTATTTTTTGAAAGAATCATTGAATCATTTAAATAAGCAATCCAACTCATTTATTCCTAGCTCATACGTGTCATTCATCACTTATTTCATCCCTCCAAAACCTTTATTGGTTCATGCACCACCGATCTCCTCTTCCACAATACCGGTCTACGGATATATATAAAAGAAAAAACATTATTAAAAATGAAGGGTATAAAATCCTAGTGAGTGCAAATATGAGGTAATTACAATCATGAAGTAGAAAAACAATATAATTTTCATGTAGCAAACATACTGTTTCCTAAGTATAGGAGCATAAGTTAGTAAAAACTTATTTGTGAACAACATTTGTAGTGGTTCATTTAAAAGATATTTTTCATTTTTTAAAGAGAAATCTTACCAACCTGTAGCAATCTAATTAATTTAATTATTTTTCATTCTTTTAAATTAATTGTATTTTTTTTCGTTTTAGCAATATAATTATTTTTTATTAATTTTTGTCAAATGAAATCGTGTCTAACTAAATCTTAGCAATATATTTAATTCTCGTTAATTGTAATATAATTAATTTTTATGTTTAGCTAATTATTGCAAAAAACTTAATTATATCTAAAATAATTAATTTAATAACTGCAATTTTAAGAATTGTGTTAATCTAACGTTTTCACCCGTGCGTTGCATCGGATACTAATTTTTCAACAAATAGAGATTTTGATAAATGTTCATGGAATAATGAATTAATTTTTAATTTTTTGAAACTTAATTGTATTGATTAAAAAAGAGTGGGGTATTTCAAGAAACAATTGCGTCTAATTACACAATGAAACTAATATTACGGTAAATTAAATTAAAAATATAAACATTAAAGTAGAATAACAAAAATATAGTAAGAAAAAAAAAAAGGAACCATGTTCTGAATATTTTTAAAGGTTGGTAAACACTAGTTCATAAAAAATGGAAATGGAGGACGTGGAAATGGAAGAAGTGCCAACGTAACTGACTCTTAAGGAATTTTAATGACGAAGTTTCCAAAAGTCATGATATCATTTACGTACATTAGAAAAAAATCTCATCAAAACAAACAAAAAATTTGAACAAATTTATTCCTTTTTCAATAAAAAATAAAATAAAATGTAGTGATACTATTCGTAACTCGAAATTTTGGGAGATGTTTGCGACAGGACCGAAGATACCCCAATTGATTATATCATTGTGAATGTAATATTACTCAAGACAATAAAAGAAAATAGATTTAGTAAATTCTCATCTCTAGTGGAGCCCGAAGCACCAGATCACAGCAGATTACAAATACAGCATCTATTTGAGGAAGAAAACCGTGCAATCCAATCTGCAATGGAAGCAATTATTTCTTTTAAATTGTATGTCTAGATTTCATGTTGGGCTTCAATGCAAAACAAGTGCGGCAATGCAAATATTCGATTTCAATTCTGGATTGGAATACAGAAGAAAATAATATATGATAAGAAATATATGAAGGAAAATAAGAATTATCATGCTTAAGTGATTACTCAGAGTAAGAAAAAGCTAAGTATATGTTCGGGTTTGCTCCTTAATAAAGAATGAAATGACTAAGCCTATTTGGATGAACTTATCATGCGCAAATCGATATAGAACTTCATTAGATTCAATCGAAATCCGTAGTCCAGAAACAAAGGAAATAGAAATCCCTTTAGAGATTCTAGTTTTTCCAAATTTGTAGCATTTAGGGCTGTGATATGACCTCAAGTTGCATCAAAATTTTGGCTAAAACATCATTGCTATAGATAGTTGTTTAAAAAATATTCTTGTTTTCAAGGTCTCATTGATAGGAATATAATACTGTGACCCAAAAACTATCTTGAATCAAAGTGATCACAATCACATTGGAAACCCACGATATTTACCCTTTAAGCAAACGCCTGAGATCAATCACCGATGAAAACTTTCCATTTATTGAAATGATTCCACTACCTATTTCCATTTCAACAACCATAGGTCTATAAGCATCGCATGAGGCAATGGAATGCAACTACACAGTTTCAAGTTAGAAGATTTTGAGCAATCTCACCTCCTCTTAGAATGTGGCCTTTGTCGAAGCATTCCGATGATGGAGTCTTGTTGATGGACTCGAATTGAAATAGTTCTCCAAGCTCACATGAAACTTCCTCCTCCCTCCCCTCCTTCTATTAGCTTTTCAAATAAGTTCATAGGCTTTTCATTTTTTATTCCATATTTACTGTTTTCTTTTTGTAAAAAAAGAAATTTTATTATTTTGAATATATCATTTTTGGTCATTTTGTATTTATAACCTAACTTTTCAACTAATTTTGCCAAACACTAATATTTAAATCAGCTAACCTTTCAGCTATCAGTTATAGGCCATAAGCTCTCAATTGGCTTATTAGCTATAAGCTAGCTTACCAGCCATCAGCTAATTTATCAGCTTGGTCTACCAAACATAGAAAATATATCTTCTATTGAATAAAAAATGGAAAAAAAAAATAATAATGCTTGTTAAGACGAAATTAACCTTATTTGTAACTAAAAAATTACATCTCATAGATTTTATTATATACTTCCTTCGTGACCAAATAAATGGGACAACCCAAAAAAGAATATTGGACCAAATATATGGGACAGAGGGAGTAGCACTTTTCATGCTAGTAAGTATTGTTCAAAATATTAATTAACAATTATTTTATCATTTTTTATTTCTCACGTTTATTCTACAGTAATTCTTTACAGTTAACTATATATGATATATGAAATATTTTAAGTAAATAAATACTACCACAAATATTTGAATTTTTTCATAACAAATAATTTTACTCCTTTCATTTTTGAGACTTTCTTGTGTAAAAAAATAAACTTTCAAATAAAAATTTAAAAACATAAAATATTAAAATAAAAAATAAATAAATTTGCAAGATAGTACTAAATATTACATACCATTGAACTTGATTTTTCTTATTCATCAAATAAAACTTATTTACCAAAGGTTAAGAACACATTCATATTTCCCTCTTTTATAAAGTAGTATAAATTTTTTTATTTATATTTTCTAATATGTGACTGATATATTAAAATTACCTTTTTTATTATTATATGTTTCAGTCAATGAACAACCAATATAATAAATTTTATAACTTAAAAAATTAATATCATTTTCAAAGAAAAATATATATGAAATACCTTAAGATTTTCGTAATTAAAGTATTGACAACACATTAAATATTAAAAAATTGGTATCTAAATTATTACATAATATAATATTTAAGGTGTAATTTATTAATTTTAGTGAAGGCTTTAGTCTTTTCAATTTACTTAAAACCAGTTTTATAACTTTTTTGTCTATTTTTTAAGGCCAAATGTGTTTGTATGTTTCATTAAATAAATACAATATGATGGGAATAGTGTATGTAATATGTAAATTACAGATTCGCCATAAATATAGGATGTTTTTGATAAATTCCATAATTACTATTTTGAAGAATAGTAAAATGGAATGTAAAATATTACATAACATAGTTTATGAGGTGTGATTTCTTATTCACCGATAAGGACAATTTCATCTAAATAATTAATTTTTAATTTTTGCGTTTTTTCATTCAATAAAGGGTGTGTTTTGTTAGTATTTAATGAAGTATGATATGCAAATTGTAATCTGTCAAAATAGGGTATGTAAATTATAAATACACTATAAATACAGGCTATATTTTGTAAATTTTCCAAAAATAAAATGCATATAAAAAGGTAAAATAAAGAAAACAATACAAAATAAGTCAAGTAAAATAAATTAAATAATAAAAGCAATTAATTCCTATAAAAGAATGCTAAACTCGTCACTGCAATCTAAGCACTTTTTCTAAGTGGCTCTTTTATTTTTATATATAGATATCATAGAATATTATTATTATTATTATTTTATTAAATTTAATATTTAATATTTGAAAGTTAAAAAATTCATTCATTCCGACAATATTTTTACGTAGTTATCGATCCTAGTTTAATAATTAATTATCCTATTGACATCAATCTGTTAATGTATGATACAGATTTGAAAATTATTTAATTAGTTACCTTATAGTTTAGGTTTTAATAAATATTGAAAGACAATGGATATTTCATTATACTTTTATTATTTTCCTCATGATGTGCAATGATTAAAATTTTATTTATTAAATTCCAAATGAACTTTTAGAAATCGCAGTTTTCATGCATTGCACGTGTGTATAATTAATATTTAAAAATACTTCAGACAATCTATTCCGTGGTGAAGCAACATTTCATTTTCATAATCTAAACTTCCATATGTTTATTCCAAGTTTCTACGTCAGCCAACTCACAACCGAAAGATTATTATAGTTTCAAGTAATATATTTTCTTTCACTTCATATTTTACATGACATTAGCGTCCAACATATTTCCTTTTTATTTAACTAAGCACAATATTTTGCGGGCCAAAATGTTTTAGAAAGAGCACATTATTTGCGAGAAAAATAAATTGCTATGTCCATTAAACTTTGGGAAAGCTCTTCGGGTTGGGAGATCATTGCCATGTGGTCAGCATCTTCGATCTCTTTCACTATTGCCACTCCAGTGTTGTTGATCATAAAGCGTTGGAATTCTACTGGAATGACTAGATCCTGTGTAATTACAATGAAAGCACGGGGTACAGAACCATATGTTTCGTTGGAAAACGGACTTCTATTTGCCAACTCTTGCTGGAAAGCAGAAAACGGCCTCAACAATGACCTTGCTAGCGTCATATCTTGCGATAGTAAATTGAAAATGCATGTTAATCATTTCTTAATCACAACTAATTTCATATATGGAGCGAGTTAGAGGATCTTATTTTAAATGTGCGATTGAGAAATAAAGTAGATGTTTTGAAAAATATAGTCAAATAAAATTTTAATTTGATGTGTATCAAACAAATCTTTCAAATCCAAAATCTACATGGGTGCGAGTTAAAAATAAGAAAAATCAAATAATTTTAATTTTTCTTGTTTGATCTTTTGGCATCAATATGTCTTCTTCTTTTACCTGTGGAGGGCTTAGTGGATATTGTTAGTGGCAAACAAAGTCAAAAAGAATGGCTAGTGGCAGACAAAGACAAAGAAAGCAAAAATGGTCAAAAATTGGGGCTCAAGGAAAAACAAATGCGCAGGCTTCGTTGAATTGCAGTAAGAGTTGGTGCCAACAACTCCAATTTTTTCCCTATAAATACGAGGAGTGTTTGCAGTTTCAGAGACCATCACACCACAACTACAACACCAATCGAGAGAAAAAGAGAGAGATCTTGTGTAGAGAGAGAGCTTCAGTGTAGAAGCTATACACGAGAGATAAAAGTGAGTGGAGTGATAAAACCTTTGCGTAGGTAGAGAAAATACAGTATTGTATTTTTGTACTCCTCCTTTTGTGATAGTGAAATATATTGGTGTGGGTCCGTGGACGTAGGCAGTTTGGCCGAACCACGTTAAATCTCGGTGTTTTATTTTGTGCTTATTTTAGCGTCCATTATTTTTCTCAGTCGCATTTATTCGTCCCACTGATCTTGGCGGAATTAGCAGCGCCTAGTTCCCCAACAGATATAGCCTTGTTGATATGAACACTGGACCAAAAGTGATTGAGGTGAGATTATCTTCAGGCCTACCAAACGGTGCCATTTGACTGTCCAAGAAGAGTCCTGCCCCATACTGTTCAAAAATCTGCCAAAACAAAACGACTGATCAAATTTAATTTGCAAGCAATACAAATGAAATATGCATAATAAGCAGTTTTACCTGGTCCACAACATAGGATGGATGATTAACAGTGTCAGGCAAGAAAGCAGTGAGAAAAACAACATGATGAATCTTTCCAGAGTATTGATCCATAGCAAAAGCCAAGTTCAGACCACCCAGACTATGTCCAACAAGAATAATCTTTTCATTTTCTGGTATCGACTCCATGTAATCCAACAATGGCTGTGTATAGTCAATAAATGTGCGAAGCTCGTCTAGTCTTCTTAGGTCGATGCCAGATGCCGCCATATCAAGCGATGTCACATTGTGGCCCACCGCCTCTAGGAGTGTTTGCACCTTGTACCTATTGGTGCAAAAGGTGTGATTTGTGTTATAATATAATATAATATGTACAAAGGTGTTAGCGGATAAATTTTAATGTATTTTTATGAGTAGGAAGAGAGAGAATAAGTGGAGTTAGATGGTGGAGATTTAATGTGTGGAGAGATATATGGATGTGATTTGTTTGACTAAATTTGAAATTTGAAAAGAATGCATTAAAATGCATTTAGATTTGTTTGCTAACAGGCACTAATATTTAAATAAATAAAGAAAATTAGAAGAAAATAACATATTGAAATTAAAACTTTAAATATTTTAATGTTTTCTAAAGCTCAAGTTATAGCAATACCAGCACCAAGCTCCATGACCTGCACCGTGTACGAGAACATAACGCATTCCTTGCTCTTGTGGTTGTGGAGAAGGAGACAGCGATTGCCGTAAATTTCTCGCAACTTGGCACTGTTGATTGCCAGTGAGGAATATAATTGCAACAAATAAAATGCAACAGTAAATTCTTTTTGTAGCCATGATTGACGTTTGAAGATTGAATTGAAGCATTATTTGTTTTGGATGCGATGGTGGGAAAGAAATGTGATTTGGGTACTCATTTAGGGAGGTTTAAATTTAATGTAACCTGCATATGGCTGTTTGACATTATTGTAGTTACTTGACGTGTAGGAATTAGGAAAGTGGATGGCGAATTGTTAACCACCATCAATCGTATAGTTTGGCAACTCGCTTAAATTGTGATCACTTAAACAATCGCTTAATTATACCAACGGTCGTGTGAGTATGTGACATTGATGTAAGTGTGTTGGTCATTTCAGGAGAAAAAGGTGCATGACAACAAACTTAATTTTCAAACTATTAATCTTGGTGGCTCTTTTATTGTTGCTGGCCCACTTATTTATGATATAAAAACGTATTTCAATGGACTTGTACGCTTATTATAAAGTTGATGGTGCCAAAAATTTTAATTTTGAGCAAACGATATTATCGGATAATTTTTTAAATTGTTGAAGTTTCGTTTCGTCATATTGATTCTAAATCTGATTTCGATTTTCCCAATGGAGATCGTATGTGATCAAAAATTTCGGAAATATTATAAGCTATAAGCGTACGAATCTAAACAGAACAGCGCACAAAAGTTGTAGCGTTCCTATTGGTTAGGATAGAATATGCTTTTAGGGTTCATTAGAAAATATTCGGATTAATAATCAAGAGCTATAGCAAAATCTATTGATTGAGAGAATTTTAATTTTAATATTTTTATCATTATATATACTAGTTGAAAACACGTTGCGTGCACGCGGTGTTGTAACTATATTTCCAAGTTTAATCTTGATTGATTTAAAATATATGCTAAAAATTGAAATGATTTGATACTTGTATATAATAATTAAAATTACGTATGTTGTAATGATATTGTGCTTTTTTAACAACAATAGTTACTTGATTCTCTTGAGTATTTAATAACAACTTCGGCGAAGTTAATTTGATCGGGGTTTGGCAGGGAGTGCAAGTTAGCTGTATTAATTTGCATGGGAACATCATAGGCAATCTAATTCAACTTTGGTTGTTTGATTTCACCGATGTTATGTCACTTGTACTTTATTTTAAATGTATGTTGGGACAGGGCAACAAAAGGCTAGAAACAAGCTATGTATATTTTTCAATTCACTGATAGACAATTATAATCTACAACCAGCAATGAATCCGTTTGTTGTGCGAAAACAAATTCAGGTTAGCAAGTTGGTGGGTGCAATTGTTTAAAATTTGGGAAGCAAGTCTAGGAAGAATATGGAAGATATATACACACGACTTACTGTATATATCGAGCTATATATATATATATATATATATATATATATATATATATATTATAAGTGGGTTATATTTTTTGATTCATAAATAATGAAGACATTTCTTGGACGGATGGAATATAATTACTTCATTTAACGTCTGAATTGAAACTAGTATTTTTTCCCCTGTGCGATGCACGGAATAATTAAGATGATTTATTTATATAAAACAATATTAATACAAAACAAAAATAGCAAAGCATCCACGTTATTCAAGTAGCTAAGCAACGACGATATTTTTTAACACGGATTTTTGATTTTTGAATATTAAGTTTTGGAGAATTTATGTGACGTAGATTGTGTATTATATGAAATAATAAGATCTCTATACAAAATATTTATAGGTAAAACTTTGCACGCTGCATTTTCAATAACAAAAATTTGTGAAGAATAATTGAGAAAAAAATAAAAAATTCACTAATGCATGCAATACTAAAAATAAAAAATATAAAAAATTAATTTTTGATACTTGTAATTTTTTAACAAAAAAGAAGAGATGATAAATGTAACGCTCCGATTTTTGAATATCGAAGTGTTACTAAAGTAGCATTTACTTAATTGAAACGTAAAAATTTGACGAACTTTTTTTCAATAATAATAATAATAATAATAATAATAATAATAATAATAATAATAATAATAATAATAATAATAATAATCAAGATCCAGTACTTCAGATAAGATAATATCCATCAATTTGATAACTCATATTCACTTTCTAAATAAACGAATTAAATCTTCTAAACCAAATGCGGAAGCTCAAGAATAATATATTGCTAAGTTTTAAGTGATTCTTCTAATAAAAGCAAATTAATTTAACATGGGTTTATGTGGATGATATCGCCCCGCTTGACGCCGCTTCGCCGGACTCCTTAATCTGCAAAAGAGTTTTAAAATATTTGGGGTGAGTATAACGTTGTTATGGTCAATAGGGCACAGTAGAGAAATATTTCACCATATCACGTACCCATATACGAAATTACAATTAGAAGCAATTAAACTATAGAAAGTCGAGTATTGGAAAGTCCCGTTGGGCGTGTTGTCGCAGTACGCCAAAATTTATTTTATTTCCTTACTCGGTTTCAAAACTACAAATTAATGTAGAAGTGGTAAGTAAGGGTCGAACCCAAGAGGAACGGTGTTTAATCTAGTTGTTCTTATCAATTAATCTAGAAATGGGGGTTTTGTGAAGTTGGATGAAATTTGAAAATAAAATGACAAAATAAAAGAGATGAAAATGCAACAATTGAAGATATATCTAGTTCTCGGGTTCGGTTGTGTCAACATCTTGTGTTTATCTTTCCCGTGCAACGTGTACTATCCCTTCTTCAATTTATCAACTCTCAATTAACCAAGAAGCTCTGATTAACGAATTCTTCCTTAAGTGTATTAAATTAAAGTGAGTTCTTTAACTTAACATCTAGCTATTGGATAATCCTAAACAAGTTCTTAGGATTTAATGCAATGCTAGTGTGAAATGAACAAGAAGAATGAGTTGAATTAGATGATCAATTTCACAAACTTGAATTAATACATCTAAGTTGATTTATTAACAAATATGCACGACATTAGTTTGCTCTTGTGGATTGGAATCTAGTGACAATTACGGATCAAAAGTTCCAATCCTAGCACATAACTTGAACTTAAAGATTAATTGATTCAATTGGCCAAAGTGAATGCAATAATCACATAAATTCAAAAGCGGGTTTAAAAGCATAACAAATCAACAAATTGAAGTAGAGGAATAGATAAAACGTTAGCAAAGAGTTAGAAAAAGATAACAACATGATAATTGAACACAACTTCCTCGAACTAGATAAAGAAGTCTAACTACTCATATTAGCGGGTATCACCCTTTGCTATATGATAGATTATACTTCACTATCTCAAGTAATATATAAAAACTATAGAAATCACGTAAATAATGCTAAGATTTAAATAGAGAAGTCTAACTACTCATATATGCGGGTTAAATACTTATAACGGCAGTAATGTATCACCTCTGCAATATATGAGAAATTATCTTTCTCAAACATGAAAAATAAAAGAAGAAGAGAAATTAGTGAAGAAATGCTCCGCTAATCATATTCACTACGTCAAGTATCGTCGATTGATTTTTCGAACCTATATTTAGGTTCTTACTTCACTTGAATATGAAAAACTAAGAGCTTTCAAGCTAGAACTAAGAACAAATGATGAAGAGAATTTTATTGAGGAGAAAGTTGGAGAGAATCACAAGCTAATTCTCTCTACAAGTTGTGTGTTTCAAGCTTGGAAATGCCTCTATTTATAGGCAAAATATTACACCAAAAAATATTAAAAAATCATAAAAGTCTTCCTTCATGAGTCTATTGTGGTGTGCTCAGATTGTTTTATCTCTAAGAAGTCAAGAAAATACCAAAAAACACGTTTTATGGTAGGTGGAGTCCGCTGGTCAAAATCTGCAGCGGCGTCAGGCGTGACTCGAGTCGCCGCGCGCGCTGACTCGAGTCACGCGCGATTCTGCCTAGTCACCGCGCGCGCGGAACGGGGAGGCCAGGGACGGTTGCAGGCGTGACTCGATCACTTGCGGCGGTGACTCGAGTCACTTGCGGCGCTGATCGAGCATGATCGGGCGTGACTCGAGTCACTTGCGGCGCTGACTCGATCACGTGCGGCGGTGACTCGAGTCACCCGAGTCACCCAGAAATTGCACACCAAGTCCCTCAAGTTTTGAATGTTGTTCATTTGGGTCCTTCCAAAATTGCATTTGGGTCCTTTAACTTTCTGAAAATGTTCACTTTGGTCCTCCGACGTCTAAAAAGTTGCACTTTGGTCCCCCACAGTTTTGGCTTTGACACTTTTAGTCCTTTTTCTTCAAACGGCCATAACTTTCACTAGGAAACTCCGATTTGCGATCCGAAAAGAGTGTAGGAATCCTCTTTTGATGTTCTTCGACTTTAGCACAAGAAAAATTGTAAAAATAACTTTTCATAAAATTGCATCGGAGGTCCTCCATCTTTGATTCGCTTGCGTTTTGGTCCCGAGTTTCCATTTTCATTCAATTTTCATCCATTTTGACTCCTTTTGATTCTTTGTGACCCTAAACACCACAATAAAGGAAAAACACATAAAACGGAACATATAACACTAATAAAACACACAAATACGTAAAATAGAAGAGTTATTTAAGTGCTTTTCTAGCACTTATCAAACTCCCCACACTTAAAGCTGTTGTTCACCTCGAAACGGCAACCATCGACACAAAACAACACGGTGATTTTACATGAGATAAACAACTTTAAACATTGAAATCCAACTACAGGATAGTGACTTGCTTAATAAACATTCTCAGAACCATGAAAATTTCACTTCTTCTCAAATACACAATGGCTTGTGAGTGTGTGCATTTAAGGTTATCATCCCATCACTAAGCGGAACCAAATGAAAGCTTACGATGTTCTATCAAATCGACCGAAGTGGTCAAATATTTCCTTTCATCTCTCGTGATCCACTCTTATTTTACAATGATTCCCATGGATCCTAAAATTACTCGATTCACCAAAAATCATCGATTAGCACTGCAAAGAAAAAAAAGGGCATGGCGGTGTTTTATCGCAAATATGTCTTCAATTTAAAGAGTGTTTAGATTTGGGCACTTCAAACCACTGAGGGAATTTATTTATCAAACTTCACACTTGGGTAACTATCACATTTCTTGCGATTTTCTTTTTTTTTTTAATGAAGAAGAAGAAAAAGAAGAAGAGTTTTGCAATTTTCTTTTCAGCTTTTACCCCACAGGTAGCTTTCACACTACCCCTTTCATTGGAGGCAGCCTTCTTCACCCATTCGAGGTGACGGCTTCACACTCTGAGGTAGGTAGCTCTTTCCTGTGGTCCCTCTCCTTATTTCGAACATAAAAGTAAAATTCATTCTCAGCATAGGTCAATGCTTTTTCTAAACTTTTTAAACTCTGTCAATAAAAGACACATTCACAAAAAACAGATACCATGCGATTATAACTCCGCCTTGCTAACAATTGATGTTTCCAGGTTACTTTGAGCAGGACGAATGGATAGAAAAAAGAAAAGAAAAAAAGTTAGTTTACTATGGTCTAGAAAGTTAGAAAAAAAAAATCAACATTTTCAACCTTCAATTTGTGTTCCAGAGAATGATAGTAAATTACCTTATAAACGTGCTCAGGTAATTTAGCCAGCTATGCATAGAGAAGAACAGAACACAACAAATTGATTTTTTGGGATCCTGCAGTTTTAGCTAAATCACGCAAATTAAGCTCAATCATATTCAAAAGTTGCTATCTCATGCAAAATTGTAGACACAAAAATCACGAGCGGATCACAATATGCCACTCCCCACACTTAAATTCTACATTGTCCCCAATGTAGAAATATAGAAAGCATGAAAAAGAGAAGAAATAGAAACTCCCCTATGGTAAGCAATGAGTCGTGCCGATTTAGGGATGGTGGTTGCACAATGTAGCACTTCTGAGGAACACATCGACAATCCAAGAGCAAACGACCCTCTTAATGAAAAGGTCCTCCATATCGCCACATGACACATGGGTATGTTTACCATTCAATAAAGAACACCCACAAGAACCAACAAATGGGAGAACGTTTAGAAGCGAGCGTCCAACTCGAGACACTTCTCAAATGAATGAGGCGTAGTTTTACATCTTCGGATGGGTGCTAGTGATCACACTCAAAAAGTTGTTGCTCAATGGGTAGGCCTTTTCCTTCTACAGATTACAAAGGCAACATCTTCCGTAGTACGCTAGAAAAAAAAACGGAGAAATAAAAACAAAAACAATGAAAATTTCAAAAGAAAGATAAAAATAAGAGAAAATGCTTGGGTTGCCTCCCAAGAAGCGCTTTTGTTTAAAGTCGTTAGCTCGACACAGTTCCCATTTGTCAAGTAGGATTCCTCAAATCCATTGCAGCTCCACTTTGTCTTCGATGGCTTCTCCGAGTGTCTTGATTTCTTAACAGTCCTTCTTGAATTCTTCTCCAAAAGTTTTTGGTCTCATTTCTTTCCATGGCTTCCTTCTTCGAGATGAGGTAATTGTGCTTTGGCTCAATCTTATGTGTTGTGCTGGCTCTGCAATTCAACTTACACAGTTCTTGCACAAAAGGATTAGTTGAATTAATTGCAAAGACAGAACAAGTCTTATTAGGGCGCAATGAGCCATCAAAAATATTAAAGTTCGCTTTTTCCTCATCAAATTCCATGGACAGTGTACCCTCATAGACATCAATTTTAGTGCGAGAAGTGTAAAGAAATGGACGTCCCAATATGATAGGTGTAGGGTGAGGTGAATGTTCATCACCATATCAAGCACATAAAAATCGGCCGAGGAAAACTAAGCCATTTATTTTGACTAGCACATCTTCTATCACTCCATCAGGGTATGCATTGATACGATCGACTAGTTGCACAATTACGTGAGTTTCTTTTAGTTTTCCTAGATTTAGTGAAGCATACAAGGATCTAGGCATGACATTTATGGATGCTCCTAAATCTATAAGTGCTTTATCAATATGGTGATTGCCTATGGTGCATGGGACGATGAACATACCAGGGTCTTTGCATTTTGGAGGCAACTATTACAAAATCTTTCTTTGAAAGCGGTTTCTCCCATTTTGATCATTTCATTTCCCTTCAATTTCCTCTTGTTAGTGCAAAGATCTTTCAAAAACTTAGCATAGCGTGGGATTTGTTTGATTGCATATAACAATGGAATGTTGATTTCTACTCTCCTAAATGTGTCCAAAATTTCTTTTTCCTTGTCATCTTTGTTGGTTTTCGCTAATCTACTAGGAAAAGGGGGAGGAATTGTTTTAGCAATGATATGAGAGTTAGGACTTGCCTCCTTTTCAAGCTTTTCATCTTTATCTTCATGTGTGGAAACTTCTTTGTGAGGGTTTTCAATCTCTTTTCCACTCTTTAAGGTTATGACACTAACATTCTTTGGATTTACCTCAGGTTGAGATGGTAACTTCCCTCCAGATTGTGCTTCCAATCGATTGATGGCAGTTGCCAATTGACTCATCTGGTTTTCCAAGTTTTGAATGCTTGATTTGGAATCCTGTTGAAATTTCACAGTGTTAGTTGCTAATGTTTTCACCATATCCTCGAGAGACATACCTGATTGTTGAGATTTTTGTTGAAATTGCCCTTGAGGTTGGAAATTCCCTTGTTCTTTGGAATTGGCCTTGAGGTTTGTTAGGAAGAATCTCGAGGCTTGTTGTTTCCATAGCTCAGATTGGGGTGGTCTCGCCATCCTGGATTATAGGTGTTTGAGTACGGATTGTATTCTTGTCTTGGGAATGGGAAATTATTTGCTGAGTTCACTTGTTCGTTGTTATCCACTTGTAGAACAGGACAAGCATCTGTAGGATGTCCTAGATTTGTGCATATGCCACATGCTTCGACTTGCGGATTGTTTCCTACAACAATTTGTTTGAGAAGATGTGTTAGTTCAGAAAGTTGGCTTTCAATATTGGAGTTACGTACCTCATTTACTCTTCGAATGTTCGTTTCGATGGCATCTTGAATTGTTGAGTGTTCTCGGCCCATGTTTGAAATCAATGTTCTTGCTTCAAATGAGGGTTTTGTTCATCGAGCTCCTCCACTAGCAAAGATCAACCATGTTTCGCCTGATTGACATAAGCCTTCATAGAAGTATTGCACTAGGAGGTTTTCACTGATTTGGTGATGCGGGCAGCTTGCAATGAGCTTTTTGAAACGCTCCCAATACTCATAAAGAGTTTCTCCATTGTTTTGGTGTACTCCAGAGATATCTTTCCTGATATTTGTTGTCTTTGAAGCTGGGAAGTACTTTTCGAGGAAAAGTTGCTTCATTTGAGTCCATGTTGTGACTGAACCTGGTGGTAAAGTGTACAACCAATCTGTAGCGGCATCTTTTAGTGAAAATGGAAAAGCTCTGAGCTTGATTTGCTCTTCAGTGATGCCTGGGGGTTTCATGCTATCACACACCACATGAAACTCCTTCAAGTGTCGGTACGGATCTTCGCCGGATCGTCCCTGAAAAGATGGTAGAAGATGTATCAAACCAGATTTCAGCTCGAAAGTTTTACCTTCTTCTACGGTTGGAAAGGTGATACACAAAGGTTGTTGAGTAACTTCGGGAGTTGCCAGTTGTTTGAGAGTTCTTTCGTTATTGTTTTCTGCCATTTCTCGTTCGATTTGTTTTGCTTGTCTTATTCGTTTTCGAATGGATTTCTCGATTTCTGGATCGAAACTTTCAAGAATTCGATTAGTAGATCGGGTATTATGCATACAAGTGAAGAAGAATTTTTTTAAAAAAAAATTAATTAATAAAAGCAACTAAATTTGTTAACCGTTCCCCGGCAACGGCGCCAAAAACTTGGGCGTGTTGTCGCGACGCCAAAATTTATTTTATTTCCTTACTCGGTTTCAAAACTACAAATTAATGTAGAAGTGGTAAGTAAGGGTCGAACCCAAGAGGAACGGTGTTTAATCTAGTTGTTCTTATCAATTAATCTAGAAATGGGGGTTTTGTGAAGTTGGATGAAATTTGAAAATAAAATGACAAAATAAAAGAGATGAAAATGCAACAATTGAAGATATATCTAGTTCTCGGGTTCGGTTGTGTCAACATCTTGTGTTTATCTTTCCCGTGCAACGTGTACTATCCCTTCTTCAATTTATCAACTCTCAATTAACCAAGAAGCTCTGATTAACGAATTCTTCCTTAAGTGTATTAAATTAAAGTGAGTTCTTTAACTTAACATCTAGCTATTGGATAATCCTAAACAAGTTCTTAGGATTTAATGCAATGCTAGTGTGAAATGAACAAGAAGAATGAGTTGAATTAGATGATCAATTTCACAAACTTGAATTAATACATCTAAGTTGATTTATTAACAAATATGCACGACATTCGTTTTACTCTGTGGATTGGAATCTAGTGACAATTACTTTGGATCAAAAGTTCCAATCCTAGCACATAACTTGAACTTAAAGATTAATTGATTCAATTGGCCAAAGTGAATGCAATAATCACATAAATTCAAAAGCGGGTTTAAAAGCATAACAAATCAACAAATTGAAGTAGAGGAATAGATAAAGCGTTAGCAAAGAGTTAGAAAAGATAACAACATGATAATTGAACACAACTTCCCCTCGAACTAGATAAAGAAGTCTAACTACTCATATTAGCGGGTATCACCAACGCTGCTATATGATAGATTATACTTCACTATCTCAAGTAATATATAAAAACTATAGAAATCACGTAAATAATGCTAAGATTTAAATAGAGAAGTCTAACTACTCATATATGCGGGTTAAATACTTATAACAGTGTAACGCTGTATCACCTCTGCAATATATGAAATTATCTTTCTCAAACATGAAAAATAAAAGAAGAAGAGAAATTAGTGAAGAAATGCTCCGCTAATCATATTCACTACGGCAAGTATCGTCGATTGATTTTTCGAACCTATATTTAGGTTCTTACTTCATGAATATGAAAAACTAAGAGCTTTCAAGCTAGAACTAAGAACAAATGATGAAGAGAATTTTATTGAGGAGAAAGTTGGAGAGAATCACAAGCTAATTCTCTCTACAAGTTGTGTTTCAAGCTTGGAAATGCCTCTATTTATAGGCAAAATATTACACCAAAAAATATTAAAAATCATAAAAGTCTTCCTTCATGAGTCTATTGTGGTGTGCTCAGATTGTTTTATCTCTAAGAAGTCAAGAAAATACCAAAAAACACGTTTTATGGTAGGTGGAGTCCGCTGGTCAAAATCTGCAGCGGCGTCAGGCGTGACTCGAGTCGCCGCGCGCGCTGACTCGAGTCACGCGCGATTCTGCCTAGTCACCGCGCGCGCGGAACGGGGAGGCCAGGGACGGTTGCAGGCGTGACTCGATCACTTGCGGCGGTGACTCGAGTCACTTGCGGCGCTGATCGAGCATGATCGGGCGTGACTCGAGTCACTTGCGGCGCTGACTCGATCACGTGCGGCGGTGACTCGAGTCACCCGAGTCACCCAGAAATTGCACACCAAGTCCCTCAAGTTTTGAATGTTGTTCATTTGGGTCCTTCAAAAATTGCATTTGGGTCCTTTAACTTTCTGAAAATGTTCACTGTGGTCCTCCGACGTCTAAAAAGTTGCACTTTGGTCCCCCACAGTTTTGGCTTTGACACTTTTAGTCCTTTTTCTTCAAACGGCCATAACTTTCACTAGGAAACTCCGATTTGCGATCCGAAAAGAGTGTAGGAATCCTATTTTGATCTTCTTCGACTTTAGCACAAGAAAAATTGTAAAAATAACTTTTCATAAAATTGCATCGGAGGTCCTCCATCTTTGATTCGCTTGCGTTTTGGTCCCGAGTTTCCATTTTCATTCAATTTTCATCCATTTTGACTCCTTTTGATTCTTTGTGACCCTAAACACCACAATAAAGGAAAAACACATAA
This sequence comes from Jasminum sambac, assembly GCA_018223645.1. Taxonomy (NCBI): domain Eukaryota; kingdom Viridiplantae; phylum Streptophyta; class Magnoliopsida; order Lamiales; family Oleaceae; genus Jasminum; species Jasminum sambac. The sequence goes on along the minus strand of CP073651.1, from coordinate 3,353,879 downwards.
AACGGAACATATAACACTAATAAAACACACAAATACGTAAAATAGAAGAGTTATTTAAGTGCTTTTCTAGCACTTATCACCCGTCCAACGTGGAGGAAAGTCGTTGTGACTATCCGAATGTCCCTTAACATCATTCCGTAGAAGATGGTACTTAATACCATCATATGCATGTCAAATAGCAAATATACCACAAATTATAATAACACATAAAGGGTATGATATGGATTTTAAAGTAACAATTGCTTTGAAAATAAAAATATTTGCAAGAATTAAAATATCTTGCATAAAATAAATCCTACCTTAAATTTGTAGTTCTCGTAACCCTCAAAATTAGGGCTGGTGTGATGCTAGCGCCTCTACGGACTTTTCATGCACGTCGTCTAATGGAATCAATTAAACATAACTCCAGTAATTAAATCTTAAAATTGAAGTTTAATAATTTATGTGGGTCTTATAAAATTTAATTTAAAAATTTAACCGGCCACCACGGCACCCAACAGTGTCGAAAAATTTTGAAAAAATTATTGGACCTCCGCCTCATCGTACTGAATCCAGATCCGGTCCCGGATTTCAAATCGGAGGTCGAACGGGTTTAGAAAATGCTCCGGGAGCGCCGTAATTACGGCGCTCCCGGGAGCACTTGAACATAACTGGGGATGCGAAATAGAGTCTAAGAGACATGAGATTGGGAAGTTGAGTTGGTGAGGGATTCTTTACAATTGCAATATTCACGCTTCAAAGTATCCTGAAGGATAAAATTTTGAATTGGAATGGGCTTCCAAAGGGCTCAAAGCCCAATGGGTAGATGTAATGGCCCAATATGAATTTAAATAGGCATTCGATTTAATAATTGGGTCTAAAGCCCAACAGCCAATTAGATTTCTCCCTAAGTAAATTTTCTTTCGACCCAAATAAATTATTAAATTTTATTTTATTTATTAGACGAAGGCTAATCGTAGGTTCTCAATTTATCAGGTTTAGTCGTAACGACGTCGTTTTATTTTAAATGTTTAAAAATTTAAGAATGGTCGTTACAATAAATGATAATTTTAACAATTATTTTTAAGTGACTTTTGCGAAATGATAAAATGGGATATAAAAGTTATCATTTTCTATTTCTTTTATAATTAATTAATTATTCATTATAAATTTAATTATTTAACTATTTATTATTTTATCTTAAAAAATTTATCCACTATTTAAATCGCTCAATGCACATTATCCGGTGAAAACTATTTAAAATTACCGTTTAACATGATAAAAATAAAAAATGAGTTTTTTATTTACTTTTTTAAATATGTAAAAAGGTTTTTTCTAAAATAGAAAACCATTGCCTACATAGTACTGTTGGCATTTTAACTTTTGTTAATAAGAAGAAGATATGTATATATATATATATATATATATATATATTAAAAACTAAATAATTAAAATATAATATCCAAAAATTAAAATGTATATAGAAAATATTAATTTTCATTTTCAAAATTAATTTAATAGGTATTGTAAGTTGTAACTTTGATCTCTTATCATATTTTTATTAATGCATGCAACATCAAATATACAGAAAAATTAAAAAAATTTATATAAATTAATTTAAAAATTAGAATATGTATAAAAAAAGTAAAGTAAAGAAACAATGCTAAATTAAAAAAAAAGTAGAATAAATTAAATAGTGAATGCAATTAATCCCTAAAAAATAATATCAAACGTGACATTATCACTTCGACACTTTGCCTCGGTGGTTTTTTTATTTTTATATATAGATAGATTGTGTCAAGGACAGATCTAGGATTTTTAATAGTGATGACAATAGGGCGGGGCAGACGCTCTGCCCATGATCCGCCTTATTTAATTTTTGTATGTCTTGACTCGTTCTGTGACCCGTGAACCACGACACGAATCGGGTCCTGAGCACGGGAACGGGTAACAAACCCCTCGCATTTGTCGACCCCTTTTAAAATTTTTTCCCTTCTAATTTTCAATTTTAGTCTAATAATATTGTTGTAGTGTTTGTGTAGGTAATGGGTTGATTGTGTTGGTGGAAGCATTGGATTTTTTTTTTTTGTTGAAGTAAAGCATTGTAAGCTTTTTTAAGTTGTAAAATACATATTACTAAATCATATAAAAAAAATTTATACAAAAGGTTTTACACGGCGTGCGTTCTAATTGGGGGAAGGCTGGCCCGACCCGCCCCTCCCGTGACCTGTGTCGGAGCGGGAAACGAAACCTAAACGCATCCCGCCAACAATGGGGTGGCCTTTTTTTCATCCCATTAGGGGTGGGGCCCTTTTGGTTCGGGTCATCACAGGTCATTTTGTCATCACTAATTATTAACGAGGTGTGCTTTAATATAGAAAAGAAATTTAATTCGACTAAAATTATGTATAATTTTTTTTCTATATAAAACTTGTAATTAGTTAGCTAATACTTTAGGTTTTAATAAATATTGAAATACAATAAATCTTCATTATATTTTTGTTATTTTCCTCATGATGTGTATAGATTAAAATTTTATATTTATTAAATTCCAAATGAATTTTTTGAAAGCGCAATTTTCATGCATCTACCACCTAAAAGTACTTCTAACAATCTATTCGGCACCTCGCTTCCTTATTGGTGAAGCAATATTAATTTCATTGTCATAATTTAAACTTCCATATGTTTAGTTAAAATTTCTACATGAGCAAACTCAAAACTGAAAGTTTATTATTGTTTCAAATATTACTTTTGTTTTCGCTTCTTATTTTACATTACATTAGCTTCAGGCATATTTCCGTTTTTATTTAAATCTACATAATATTTTCCAGGCTGAAATGTTTCTGAAGGGAAGAATTTGCCATGTCCAACAATGCTTGGTAAACCTTTTCAGGTTGTGAGATCATTGCCATGTGGTCAGCACCTTCGATCTCTTTCTCTATTGCCACTCCTATGTTATTGATTATAAAACGCTGGAATTCTATTGGATTGGCTTGATCCTCTATAATTAAAATGTAAGCTCGGTTCACAGATCCATAGTTTTCGTTGGAGAACGGACTTCTATTTGCCAAATCTTGCTGGAAAAGAGAAAATGGCCTCAACAATGATCTTGCTAGTGTCACATCCTGCGAAAGTAAATCGAAAATGCATGTTAATTGTTCTTAATCACAACCAATTTCGTATGTACGGTGAGTGAGAGAATCTTATTTTCACTGTGTTATTTAGAACTAAAGAAAATGTATTAAAAATATTGTCAAATAAATTTCTAATTTAATGTGTATCAAGCAAGTCCGTCAAATCGAGAATCTACATTGGTATGAGTTAAAAAATAGGAAAAATAAAATAATTTATATTTTTCTTATTTGATCTTTCGGCATCGATTTATCTTTCTTTTACCTGTGGAGTACTGAGTGCATATAGCCTCGTCGATATGAACGTCGGACCAAAAGTAACTGATGTGAGATTATCTTCAGGCCTACCAAACGGTGCCATTTGACTGTCCAAGAAGAATCCTATTCCATATCGTTCAAAATACTGCCAAAACAAAACAACTATTCAAATTTAATTTACACGCAATACAAATGAAATACTTGAACGTTCATATAAATAAGCAATTTTACCTGGTCCACAAGATAAGATGGTCGATTAACAGTGTCAGGCATAAAAGCAGTAAGAAAAATAGCAAGATGAATCTTTTGAGGGTATTGCTCCATAGCAAAAGCCAAGTTCAAACCACCTTCACTAGTCCAACAAGAATAACCTTTTCATTTTCTGGTATCGACTCCATGTAATCCAACAAAGGCTGTGTATAGTTAACAAACGTGCGAAGCTCGTCTAGTCTTGTTAGGTCGATGCCAGCTGCCGCCAAATCAATCGATGTCACATTGTGGCCCGCCGCCTCTAGCAGCGGTTGGACCTTGTACCTGTTGGTGTAAAACGTGTGATTATATAGCACGTAAATTTTAATATTAAAAGAAAATAACATATTGAAATTAAAACTTTAGATATTTTAAAGTTTCTTTAAAGCTTAAGTTATAGTAGTACCAGCACCAAGCTCCATGACCTGCGCCGTGTACAAGAACGAAATGCATTCCTTGCTCTTGTGGTTGTGGAGAAGGAGAAGGAGATGGTGATTGCAGTAAATTTCTCGTCGCCTGGCATTGGACTATAATTGCAAACAATAAAATGCAAATGTAGATTCTTTTTCCAGCCATGATTAATGTTTGAAGATTGAATTGATCATGAAGATGGTGTGATTTGGGTACTTATTTATAGCGCTTTAAATTTACTCTCTGTGGAAATTCTGTATTAAAAAAAGAAAGAAAGAAAGAAAGAAGAGTACCGTCGGTGGTAATTGGCCAGTTTCGGTATGAATTGAACTCGCGTGGAAATGATCTGGTAGCCGCATGGGTTTGGTACATGCCACGGGACACCTTCTGGTAACGTCACATTATCAACCCATTTTTTTTATATCTATATTAAATTAAATGAATAAGACACAATTGCCTCTTGATGGTGGAAAATCCCACAAACACCCACAAATTTTTTTTCACCGTTTGTAAGTACCATAAGGTACCATCGTGGGTACGGTAACAAGACTGTGGACTCGTTTGTCTAGGAATTGGGAAAGGTGGGAAATGGTCGAGTCGCTTTCCTATCATTATGTTGTAAACAACCACAACCACCACATATCTATGTTGGTACTAAATCGCTTAAATGGCAGTACTGAACTACCGGTCCCTCCCGCCCTCGACTTTCTCATGAAATTTATTATTCCCCTCGGAAAAAATTGTAACTACAAACGAATGGTTATCATTAAAAACAAATAAACAAATAAATAGAATTAAAAAAATAATACGAACAAATGGTTATGTGACTATTTTATAAGATGATGACGAAATAGATTTTTTGGTAATACTAGTATTATTTATTTGTACTTGTAGCGAGGTTCACTTCTGAGGAAATTTGAGTTGGACTACAAGCTTGTGTGAGTTGTGTATGCTGAAGAAAGGAAAGAAGGTTCAACATGACAAACTTGTTAAACCTAAGGTTTTAAATAGCGTAAGCAACGAAAAAGTGTCGACTCCAAGTATTGAGCCTAGGTGCGTTAAGTGTGCCAATGTTTGATAAAGCGTAACCAATGCGTGATAAAACGCAAAATATGACGAGACGTGGAGTCCAAACATTAAATTTAAGCACCACCTAGACATCACTGATTGACGGAATCTCCACGGCTCTATTGATATTATTATTGGCCCATTATTTATCACATAAAAATGTACTCTATGGCCTTATGTACTTTTGGCATAAAGCTGATAGTGCCTCACTGGCATCACTTAAATGTCTCTATTGATATTATCATGAGCCCACTTATTTACGAGGTGAAAATGTACTCTATGGCCTCATCGACTTTTAGCATAAAGCTGATAGTGCTTTACATTTGCAACCTTTCTTTTGATTGAGTCCAAAATAATTCATTTCAATCCAAGTTTCCATTCTTATTAAATATAACAATAAAATACCCACGCTGTTGGATATCGCTTGCAAAAAATAGACATGAAGAAAACAATAATAAACAAAATAACAATTACAAAAGATAAAAATCATAAAATGAACAACCAGTCATTAATTTATATATATTTGTACCATGGACAAATATAAAGAAAACGATTGCATGCATGGGAATTAATAAAAATGCGAAAGGGAAAAATTGAAAGCCAAATGTTTTACACATATCCTACCTTTTATATATTAGTGATGATTGCACACAGAGAATTCATTTTCTTACAAAGAATTGAAGATACTGATTTACGATAGAGATAAATGACGGTGAAACAAATTCTATTTTGAATTTTATAGCTATTGTAATATATATAATATTATTCTTATTTTATATGTGCTTTGTTAGTGTGTCGATCATTTATACTTAAAATGCTATTATTTTAATTTAAAATATATTTTTTTAATAACAACTTTCGGGCATAGCAGTGGCGCAAATACTAGTTTGTATAATAGGTCGCCATTAATTGTATAAGTGTATGCCACATTTGCATTGATTGATATTAATTCAAATTATGTTGATTTAAAAAACAAATGTTATATTAAATAAAATTAGATCTTAATTTTTAATCGGAAGACAAATTCATGGCTTTCATTAAAAATCTCAATATGATAATTGTGGTTTAATTTCGGTATATGGAGGTTTTTAGATCGATGTGGTAAAATAGTGATGCTTATCCCTTCAAATTTCTTGCCGCAAGTCATAAAACTCTCAATACCAAGGCGCATTAATTCGAGATTCCAGATTAAACTTTCTTAATACACTAATTTTGGCATGCATTAAGGACCTTTAATTTGGTACCCGATATACTTAAAATATTTTAGAGAGGTCAAAGAAACGTTCTACGTGCATATAATGGCTCTACATGCATCAGCCAACTCACATCCGAAAGTTTATTATTGTTTCAAATAATACATTCACTTCTTATTTCATATTGCATTAGCTTCAGGCATAATCCCTTTTCATTTAAATCTGCATAATATTTTGCAGGTTGAAATGTTCCTGAAATTTTGCTATGTCCAATAAAGTTCGGAAAAGCTCTTCGGGCTGTGAGATCATTGCCATGTGGTCAGAATTTTCGATCTCTCTCACTATTGCCACTGGAAAGTTTTCAATCAACCACCGTTGGAATTCTATTGGAATGGCTTGATCCTGTGTAATTAAAATGAAAGCGCGCTTTACAGATCCATATGTTTCGTTGGAAAATGGACCTCTACGTGCCAAATCTGGCTGGAAAAGAGAAAATGGCCTCAACAATGATCTTGCTAGCGTCAAATCCTACAATGGTAAATTGAAAATGCGTGTTAATCATTTCTTAATCACAACCAGTTTTGTATGTACAATGAGTGAGAGGATCTTATTTTAAATGTGCGATTGAGAACTAAAGAAAACGTATTAAAAAATATTATCAAACAAATTTTTAATTTAACATCCATCAAACAAGTATTTCAAATCCAGAATATATAATATAGGGACGATTGGCATCAATTTGTCTTCTTCTTTTACCTGTGGACGGCTGAGTGGATATAGCCTCATCGATGTGAACATTGGACCAAAAGTAATTGACGTGAGATTATCTTCAGGGTTACCAAACGGTGCCACTTGACTATCCAATAACCATTCCGTGCCATATCGTGCAAAATACTGCCAAAACAAAACACTTAATAATGAAATTTAATTTACACACAATAATAATAATATATATAAATGAAATACTTGAACGTGCATAATAAGGAAATTTACCTGCTCCAGAATATAATTTGGAGAATGAACAGTATCAGGCATCATAGCAGTAAGAAAAATAGCTACATGAATCTTTTCAGGGAATCGATCCATAGCAAAAGCCAAGTTAAAACCACCCTCACTGTGTCCAACAAGAATAATTTTTTCATTTTCTGGTATCGACTCCATTAAATCCAACAGAGGCTGTGTATAGTCAACAAATGTGCGAAGGTCGTCCAATCTTCTTAGGTCGATCCCAGATGCCGCCAAATCAATCGACGTCACATTGTGGCCCGCAGCCTCCAGCAGCGGTTGCACCTTGAACCTGTTGGGTGCAAAACGTACATGCGATTTGTATAAAAATATAATATATTGAAATTAAAACTTTAAATCTTTAAAGTTTCTTTAAAGCTTAAGTTATAGTAGTACCAGCACCAAGCTCCATGACCTGCACCGTGTACAAGAACAAAATGCAGTCCTTGCTCTTGTGGTTGTGGAGAAGGAGACGGCGATTGCAGTAAATTTCTCACCGCTTGGCATTGGACTATGATTGCAAACAATAAAATGCAACTGTAGATTCTTTTTCCAGCCATGATTACTTGTTGAAGATTGAATTGAAGATGGTGTGATTTGGGCACTTATGTATAGACCTTTTAAGCGCGTGTCAGCCACCTCATTTTGTCAAATTTTTACATATTTTAATTCACTCTTCAAATCAATCACATCCACATATTTTGTGGGATCTACATGTACCATATAAATTTCTACTATTCAACTTCACTAATTCTCTCTTTTATTTTACATCAAAATTTATAAAAATTTGTCAAAATTTCAAAAAAATTGGCCACTAACACCAGCAATACTATCGGTAGATATTGGTTGGTACGGATTTGTTATGAATTGGACTCATTATGGCATATAAATTCAAATTAACGTCTTGGAATTGGGAAAGGTGGCAAATGGTGGAGTGAGCTTGTTTCTGGTATCCTACACAGGGTACCATAATTGATAGAAATAAAAATATTAAAAAAATGTGTGAGACCCCCATAATCGGGAGGAGGAGAGCTGTCTCATTGGTTGGGTATAATACCCTACACGGGTACTGAATAAAAGAGGCATTGTGGAGTAGCTTTTCCTTTCATTACGTGGTTAACAACCACAGCCACCACATATCTAGCATGATTAATGTTTCAATTTCCGCTGCCCACATGTGTGGGCACGGTACACACGTGGAGCAACGAAACAAAATCGATTGAATTGGAATCATGATGCCGTAGGACATGGCTGCATAACATTATTGTACTCGTTAATTAAAGTCTAGGAATTAGGAAACGTGGAAATGGTTGACAATTAAGTTTTCCTAACATTATGTTGTTAACCCCGCTGCATATCTATAGTTTGGTAAATCGCTTAAATGCCAGTACTGAACTACTGGTCCCTCCCTCCAGGTTCGCGTGATATTTATTATTCCACAAAGAAAAAACCGATTAAATATATTAAAAAAAGAAGTTACTTTCCATTTTTTCTGTCCAAAATCTTCCTTTTTTTTTGTTTTTCATTTTTTAATAATCGAAAATTAATTAAGATATCATTTAATTTGCAGGACTTCTTTTAAATTGCAAGATATCCAAAATTTAAATCTTTAATCTTTATATCTTAGATTCTCCTAAATTTTTGTCTCTTAAAATTTGATTTCAAAAATAATTTTTATTTATGATTTTTTTGTCTTAGATTAAAAACTTTAATTTGATTTCAAAAATTGTTTTATTTTGTATCCCACATAGATTGTTTGAATAAAGATATTCTAATTTTGCATTACAAAAATTTCCTTCATGGGTTCCTTCACGTGTTGAGGAGCAATGATTTGGGCCGTGACATATACAAATATTAAAAAATAATAATAATAAACATTCTATTGATATTTTATTCTGCCGATTTTTCTTACCGGTTTTCTATGGTTTTGGTTGGTTCTGACTAATTTTTTTTATTAGTTTTACTCTGATCTTTCACAGCCCCTTTTTGTTATATTCGGATTGGTTTTTAGGCAGGTTCACTATTTTTTTGGTTGAATCGGTTGGGCCGGTTTCGTTTTCTAAACATTAGTAATTATAAATAACGGTGTAGTTTGTGTACAAATATAATTAATATGGCGATAATTCTGTTTCCATTTATTTGTAAGAGTTATTATTAAAATTTATACAAAAATTTTGTTTTATTTATAAAAGTTCTTTTTTTCGGTTATTATTATTTTTATTTATAAAAGCAATTATTATTATAATTTGTGTTAAAAGTCATTATAATAACTATAGTTACTACAACACAATTTTCAATAGACATAACAATGTTTACACCAAATCTATTAAATAAAAAGTCACTTTCCCCTTCTTCTTTTTTTCGCCCAAAATCTATCTTTTTTTTTAAATAATAATCAAATACTATATAGGTACTATCCCGATTAAAGGTAGGCAACTTAATTTAATTTTCCTATTTTTCATCATAATTGCACCATGTATATCTAGAATGACATTTATCTTTATTAATCAATGTATATGTAAATATTTTTTGAAATTAACGTTCATGCCATTTGATTTATTTTTTATTTTTGGTTTTTCATTTATTTTTCTTTCTTAAGTGGGAGAAAAAACCTACATTGAAATTTGATTAAAAAAAGAAAGATTTTCTTATCTATAAAATAACAACGGTTGGGTTCCTTCATGTTTTTAAGAGCAATGATTTGGGCCTTAGCAAGTAGGCTCATTATGCAAATATTGATTTTTTTGAAAAAAATCGTTATTATATTTTATTCTGTTATGAACTCGCGAGCCACGAGGAAATAATTTATATATATTTTAATGATGTGAATGACTATTATGTCCCTGATAAAATTATGTAATTACGATTGTGCTTATTCAAGCTTTCACATAAATAGAACGATTATTAATGAAATTGATTCTGTGAATTCGCCAGGAATTCATTCTATACAACTCTCTCTATTATTTCTATACTTTTATAACACGTTATCAAAGACGAGTCTCTAGCCTTGAGTAATAAGAAGGAGTATGTTTCACAATGCATCTAACGCGATGATCCTCCTGTACGTAAACCGGATTAAACATTTCTCAAATAACGAATTGTTTTTTAATAAACTTCTCCTACACGCATCTTCTCTTCAATTGTAATTGAAACCAGAAAGTACTCACAAATCACACCGTGTTACTTCATGTCTTTAATTCACTAATCCGTAAATATGCAGAAACGAATTCGGCAGAAGGAAAATCAGAAAAGGACGGAAAGGTATATATATTATTATTTTATAATATAATAATATATTAAACTATAACATTCGTTTTCTCGAGATATAAGGAGCATACATTATCAAAATCAAATTTTCTCGACTCCATTATACTCGATTTAACGAGATCTTCGATTTGACACCAATATTGATAAGGTAAACTTTCAAAAATTTACAAATCGTACTGACTTTTGAAAAAGTTACAAAAGGGTCCTTGGACTTGTAAATATTTACGTATTAATCCTTATACTATTAAAAATTTTATAAAGAAATATGTGTAAGCATACGCACTTGCCGACCGCCACAAACAGTAGCTTGATTGCGGCCTGAAGTATGTATTAATATTTTATAAAGAAATATGTGTAGCGCCACTTTTGCCGGCAAGATCGCTGCACTGGTAAAGCTAATGTGATTGGCGGCCACGATCGTTCGACCTCCGGTCGTTTACTTTAACGACAATAAACAAAAATGAATAGAATATTCCCGAAGAAATTCTAAATCCATTAATTACGACCTGAAGTCCATTTGAGTTAAAAGATCGGAATATTATTTTAACTCCCGAAGAGTTTAAATACATAATATACTTATTCTAAAAGGATAAGTGAGCTCTTGTAGAAGTAATGAGAATTTGTTCTAGAAGAACAAATGCCTCCGTAAGCGATTCAATATTTAATTCGTACTTTATTTACGCAATTTAAATACTTTGCAATACCTCCTACTGATTATGGGTTCAACCATCATCAGCAGAAGGTTTTATATATTTATGCAATTTATATGCTAAGTGATGGGTGATACCTTCTACTAAAGCAGATCCTACTCCTGAAGAAGTAGTTAATCATTATGCATTTTAATTCTGGCAATTTAAATTCCGTAAATTTATATTTATTGCAATAATTCCCATAAGGTAGGTTCGACCACCTATTGGAGGAAATTTAATTTCTGCAATTTAAATTTACGCACTTTAAATTTCGCATATATTTCCAATGTGGTGAGTTATATCACACGATTGGTATGCATATTTTCAATGTGATGGGTTATACCACACGTTTAGAATACTTATTACAAATGTGGTTGGATTAAACCCCACAATTGGATAAGCTGATTTATATATGTTCAATATGAATATTCTATTGATATTAAAGAAGGGATTTGAGCAAGTGATGCGAGAATTTACGGTTGTATGTATTGATGAAATGAAATTGCTCAAAGAATCCCATTGCGATAAAAGAGAAAGAAAATATATCGTGGTGAAAAATCTCATTATGAGATTAGTATATTGTGATATGATGAGAAATGCTCTTAAAGAAGCATTTAATAAAGGAATGTTCACTTTTCACGTCTATTGAATATTGATGGGAAAATTGAGTAAGTGGTACCAAGTTACCATTGAATAAATAGATGAAAGTAAAATGCTCAATAGATCCCATGTTGATAAATCAAAGAAAATATATCGCATGGAAAGATTATATGAAGTAATCTCATCGATGATATGAGATTGTATTAATATGAGAATAAAATGCTCTTGAAGAAGCATAATCACTAAGATTTATGTATTTGAATAAAGCCAATATGATATTATTATTATTACTCCAGAAGAAGTACAAAACAGTTGAAGTGGAACATATTGAGAATATCAAAGATGGCAATAAATATGCGAAAAGAAAATACATATTGAACCCATAAATGAGGGATGCGTCTCGAGAGTACAAATACTCAGTAACTCGCCACCCCAGAACATTCGGGTTCATAATGAAAGATCCAAAGGATCTCTTTTTCTCTTGACACCGATGGTGCATGACCGAAGCGGGTTTAAACTTCCATGCATTTTTGAACATATGATTGAATCTTGATGAGTAGATCAAAGAAGCTGTATTAAGCGGAAACAAGTATATTTCTCGCTGAACGAGAAATAAATTTATGTTCTACACCCTGATCTAGAAAAGCTAGCAAACCATCAAAGAAATAATTAATATTCAACAAACCTATGGGTTTGTTATGAAAGTTCCACTGTGCAAATGACGCTATATTGAATATTTCTTCCAATGTTATAGCGCTGGAAGAACAATAAAAGCATCACTATTGCTCATCATGTACATCAGGCAGTCGTGGATGGATTGTGTTTCTAGCATCAATCCAGCTGGACTAATGACATTTCTAACTCCAATTCGATTACTGCCTCCAATTCGATGAAAAGGTATTACACTTGACACTCTTATCCCCCATGATTGTCACGGCCATCATAAGACTCCTTAATAGTTTGTTATTAGTCCCTCCATATAGTATATTGATATTTTGTTTTCCTAACTCCCTTACAAGTTGGTCGGCCATATCCACATATTGGATATGACCTAATAATCTGGAGCCACCAAGAACACATATGGTTTTAATCTGGTGAGGTAAAGGTGACTTGTATGAGATGATTTTAAAATCTCTATATCCATCTCTACTCCTATCTCTCTTTTACACTATACTTTCAGCGATGAACATGAGAGACACGAATCCTTTTTATTTAAAGAAAAATTTCAAACTAATAATTGATTGCACTATTTACTTTTTGACAAATATGAAAGAGAAAAAGCGAGAAAAATTTTAGTGACATGACATATACATTGCCTTTATGATTGAAAAATAATATATATATACATATATATATCTTAAAATTAACTATATTTACAAATAAAAGAAATATATTGATCTTTGTTATTACACCAAGCTTTCTTACATAAATATGGGAAAATCATTATACTAAATTTTTCTACTAAATTTACAAACAGGATCTTCTAAAGTAAGTTTTTCAAGATCAGAACGCATTTGTTGATCTTTGAATTTGGCCCATAAGGCCATTAGCTCACCTTATGCGTGTCCACTAGGATGTGTCTCAAGAGCACATTGAATATCATCCAAAGGCTCCTTACTCAATCCATCTTTAATGAATGCTATTTTATCTTCTCGGTTTACGGACAAGTATCCCTGATTTACATCGAAAGTGTCACATGTCCACCGAGCACACTTGTAGCATCCTCCTAATCTTTTGCTCTCCGTTTCTTTGAAAAACTACTTTTACCCATACCAGGCATGTATTTAGAAGGAATCAAACCTCACCGGATAATCGAACCTTTACTTCAATTAAACATCGAACATCTCTGGGATGCCCTTATTCATTAGCATCCTCAACCTTTCAAGCCTACTTGATAAATCCTTTTAGGATTTTGACTCGAGTAGTGATGGATAGTATTTTCGAAGATTTGAGAGCAAATTATCCATTATTATATATGGACCATTATTATGGTGAATCTTTGTAAAATGCCGGATAATTTATAAGCAGCGTGTGAGGTAAGGCTCAGCGTTGGAGCGATATTGAAACATGAAGCGTATGTGCTAAGATTCCACGCTTGAACAAAGTGATGTGTAATAATGCTACCAAAACATGATGGAATATGTCGGTGAGCTATACATATGATGAAAGTAATAAATCATGTTGAGCACTATCTGAGATACTAGTGAAATCGATATAAGAATTTCTTGAACTAAAAGTTCAATAATACTTGTTTGCGAGAACCAGATGACCATCCCGGTTTAAATAATTATTGAAATCAATATTTCAAGTGAAGAATTAAAAGAATTCTTCAATGATTGTTCTCGATAAATGATGAAATCATTACTAGCCAATATTAAGGAATAAATCCCAAATATATCTGGAATAAATGATGAAATATGGGCCACTCATCCTCCATGTGGACTACTAGATATTATGATATGGATCCACTAGATAGTCACATGTGTATATGATTCGTAATTTGAAATTTCACGAAATATTTGCTCACAGTATGAGCATGATTTCCCATTTAATGATAAAGCTAGTAAATGTATATCCCAATACTTGAATAAATCACGAAGGATTGAGTATGCATACAAGTGGGATATTATGTAGCCAAATTATTTAAAGTCCTCCAATAAATTGCCAATATCGAGAATAGAATGCAAACTATATAAATTCTCATATTAAGGTCGAGCGATAAGAACATATATGAATTTTAGTGTTCTAAATTTTCTTAGCATGAGGGGGAATATTAAAAGCTGAAAATGATATGTGAAATGCATCATACTATATCCTCACAATTAAAATATGAACTTGAAGTTCAAAGATGCATAAAAGATGCTATGAACAATCACATATATCAGTTAAGATGCTTTGATAAGTTAGACGCCTGTAAGCGTTGATATTATGACATTTCCCCAATCATATATATCGAAGCAAATTATTAAAGATGGTCTTAATAATTGAGGCATATACTCTTGAAGAGTATATAGACATAACTATATTGTGTAATCCTACAAGAGGATTGATAATGAGATATCTCGATAAGTTATGTCGATATGGGAAAGAAATAAAATTGAAAGTGTCGACACACTATGAAAAGATAGCGCTACATACTATCAATAATAGTGAGGATATTAAAATCCATCGAAAATGCCGATCTTTGAAATATATGCCCTTATGATTAAAGTGTTCATGCGGGTTTAATGAGAAATGAGAATGAAACTCTTGAAGAGGTTTCAAATGTATTATTGTATCGAGTGCATGCAACGGCTCAAAATATCTACATTGATATTGTTGAGAAATTCATATCTTTGTATCTCTTTTCCTTGATTGATGTTTTTGTCCCAAAGCGAGGGTTTTTCTCAAATAAGGTTTTTAATGAAGGCGGCCCAATCTCAACTACTATGAAATCTCGAGAAGAGATTTAGGTATTTATCTCGATATAGTGAGAAAATGAGATCAGCTGTTGATTGCATATATGCACTTTGAATATAACATGATATTGTATAACATCTAAAATTTCATTCACGTGGAGATGAATAGAAGAGTATGAACCAATGTATATGATACTCATACAAATCTATGAAAGATTTTGAAATGCTTATGACATACTTGTATAAAATACGTTGCACTCTTTTTCCCTTGGTGAGGTTTTATCCCATTGGGTTTTCCTAGCAAGGTTTTTAATGAGGCAACATTAAAGGCGTATTCACATGAATAATGTACTCTTTTTCCTTCATTAGGATTTTTCCACCTTTGGGTTTTCCTAATAAGGTTTTAACGAGGCGTATTCATGGTATATTGAGGACGACAAGAGAAATCAACACACAGTGTATATATTGGATCAAGTTATAATAGAGACAATGCTTTAGATCCAAACAATGATGATATTGAAATCCTTTACCGTAAGGATATCGGTCCTCAAGATATGAAATCGGATAGAATCAGATCTTTCTTTTCCTTGATCAAGTTTTTTCCCACTGGGTTTTCTTGTGACAAGGTTTTAACGAGGCGACGTACTCTATATTGGTGATCGACATCGTGGGGAGAAATATTTAAACAAAGCGATATATGGCCATTCTAAACTTTCCTACAATCAGTTTGGAAGTTTTTTTAAATTTTTCTCAAACGAGTTTAGAAGGCATTTGTATTAATAGTCGTTCGATGAAGTGTTATGAACTCATGAGCCACGAGGAAATAATTTATATATATATTAATGATGTGAATATTTATTATGTCCCCGATGAAATTATGTAATTACGATTGTCTTATTCAAGTTCCCTATAAATAGAGCGATTATTAATGAAATTGATTCTTGAATTCCTTAATTCATTCTCTCTAAACTCTCTCTATTATTTCTATACTTTTATAACATATTCGACGATTTTCTACAATATGGCCTGTTCTGATTGATTTTTGATTGTTTTCGGCCCGGTTCATCAAAGGTCGATTTTTAGTTATATTCGGGCCAATTTTTGGGCTGGTTCACTATTTTTCCAGTTGAATCGGTCGAACAGGTTCCTTCTCCTCAACATTAATAATTATAAATAATGGTGGAGTGCGTGTATAATTATGATTAATATGATTATAATTTTGATTTTAATCTCTCTCTATATATATATATAAAAGAAGGCTGAACACGACAAACGTTTCAAATCAATTCTTCCTGGCTCTTTTAATATATTTATTATTATAATTGGCCCGCGGTGAACGCATGTTCTAGGGATTTATATTCTTTTGAAGTTGATGGTGCCTTATATTAAAACTTGTAACGTTTCCATTGGTTAGGATAGAATATGCTTTCAAGGTTTGACTAAACTACTCAGTCTAAATAGTGAAAAATTGTAGCAATTCTATTGATTGAGAGAGTTCTAATCTTAATTTTAAGTTGATTGAAGGTGAAAGATATTTTCATTCAAATTTTTTTTAGTATTTAATTGTAATATAAAATATGGAAAAGATTTTTTAAAAAGTGGCATATTTTCTTTTTATTCAAAGAAAATATTTTCTCATGAGTAAATGTGGGAAAATATTTTCCACTTTCATTTTTTTTCCCAATCAAACACACCTCGATTATATATAAAAGTAAGATAGTGGTGTCTGAAATTGGAAAATAAGTCCCCACCTAATATCTGTTTATTTTTTGAATTTTTTTTCCCTCAAGTGGCTGTAAATATATCGTCCCTAAAATCACCTCAAAGATTATTAACCCCCCCAAAACAAATCTTTTTTGGTGTAGTTACGTATCAAATTTTTGCTAAGGATTCACATTTATTAGAATTCCTTTTTGGTACAATTACTTATCAAGATTTTGCTAAAGATTTATTTTGATTAGAATTTTTTATTGGCCAAAGATTTTTAAATTAATAATAAAAATTCAAAATTAATTAGTTGTCAAAATTTTTTACTCTTATTTACTCTTAAATGTTATTTTTATTTAAGTAGAGTGAAAGAATTCATGAAAATGTGCGTTGATCCACTCGAAACTTCAAATATAATGAATTAAACTAGGCCACACGAAACATCAGGCCAACTTTAATTAAAAAATATAATATACAATCGAACTTCAAATATAATGAATTAAACTAGGCCGCACGAAACATCAGGCTTGAGTTGATCCACTCGCGCGACTCAAAGCTGCCTCTGGATAAGATCATCGCACGTTTCGTACTTTTGTTTTTTTTGGCAGCTGTAACATTTATTTGGCGGACCCAATTTTTGGATCCCAATATAGTAGTACTATCTTCGTCCCAAAATTATAACCATTTTCTTATCTTCACACAGATTAAGAAAAATATAATTAATGGTATTGGAAAAGTGCAATTCAAGATTATTTTCATGATATACCCTCTCATTTGTTAGATATTTTATTTCAATTACTCTATTTTGATGATAATAATAATATATATTAAATGAGGGTATAAAAAATAACTAATATTTTACCTATATCTTTAAAAGGAATGTGGTCTATATTTTGAGACGGATAAAAAAGAAATAATAGATTATATTTTTGGGGCGGAGATAGTAATATTTTAGAACTCAATTATGTAGTTTGACAGGCTATGAAAATGAAGTTATTTAACTTGCACATGTAGGTTTACGTACACATATTAAGTGAGGCATGTCAAAATACGGCTCACTCACATATTAGGTGACTCGTGTCAAAACACGGCTCGCTTACCCACTCACAGATTGAGAGGCATGCCTCACTAAATATAGAAAGTGATTAGTCATTTCAAAATAGCCTATGTTGAATATTGTACAATTTAAACCGGCAAAAATCATATTTTATTTTTATAAATTTTTACTTGAGCAAATATTAACTATCATGATTGCTAATGGTATCATCAGTTTAGTAAACATCAACCTATTTATTGATTTTACGAATCCTATATGTTCCATGGCTGTTATCATCAGTTATGAATTTTAATATTGCACTTTCGCATCGCAGGAGTCCAAATTGTTTAAGGCTCGAAAAATAGCATTTTCTATTAAGTTAAAATAGCGCAATTAAAGTTGACATAACTTTCCTTTGAATTCGTTAATAAGGAAAAGGAAAAAAATTAAATCTTTTATGTTCCAAAAGTGTTTGATTCATGTAGTTGGCCAGGTAATTAACCTCCAAGGGGCTTAGAGTTAAAGTGAGATTTCATTTTAGTTGCTGCACCTACTCCTTTAAATCATAGACTAGACAATGGATTGTTATTTAGATATTCTAATCGAGCTTCGGAATTTATTATAAACTAGTTAAATGAAAAGAAATAATAAATATCGAGACTTTCTAAGTGTTATGCGATCTTATGGATTAAGCCTGCTTTTCTAAATGATCTATAGATGATCATTTGGTCTACAAAGTCAAATGCATCTATAATAAAATTTAATTAAAATTTGTATTTCATATTACTAGTTTGTATAATAGGTCGCCATAAGTAGTACAAGTGTGTGCTACAATTGCATTGATTGATATTAATTCAAATTATGGTGATTTAAAAAATTGTTAAATAGATTAAAAAAAACTTATGTGTAATTAAATAAAATTAAATCTTAATTTTTAATTGAAAGACAAATTCATGGCTTTCGTTAAAAATCTTGATATGATAATTGTAGAGACTTTTAGATCGACATTGTAAAATGGCGATGCTACTTAATTGCAAAGAGTAAAATCTCACAAGAGTTTAACCCTTCAAGATTTCCCTGCCTCAAGTCAAACCTCTCGATGCCAAGGTGCATTCGAGATTCTAGATTAAACTTTCCTAGCTAATTTTAATATATACACTATTTGGGGATACTTTGAGTACTATAAATAGGAACAATAATGGGGACATGCGCCCCCCCCCCCCCTCTCTTGGTGGGGGCGGTGGGCCTCGGTTCCTCCACCAATCGCGACGCGGGGGGTGGGGGGAACCGTCCC
Organism: Jasminum sambac; assembly: GCA_018223645.1. NCBI lineage: Eukaryota > Viridiplantae > Streptophyta > Magnoliopsida > Lamiales > Oleaceae > Jasminum > Jasminum sambac. The sequence goes on along the minus strand of CP073651.1, from coordinate 3,334,594 downwards.
CACTGTGGGGATCAGATCATAAGTGTAAATCGAAAGTTGGCAAGCAATATAAGGACATTTAGTACCCTATATATTGAAAACATTTCAGAGAGATCAAAGAAATCAAGCGCTCTAAATATAATGGTCGAAGGATAGCTTGCTATTGTTGTGATCATAATTTCCATTCTTAGGTGATTGAATGCATTTTTTAAGGCTTACTTTTATCCGACATTGAGGTGTTACTTGAAAAGGGATACATTAAAGGGTGGGGCTAAATGCACCCAGCAATTTGCTAGGTGCACCCACCTTTTTTTTAAAAAAAAGGCAAGAGCTCAATATGCCCTTCTTTCTTTTTCTTTTCTTTTTTTTTTTACTACGTTCGTTGTCAACACAGCGAACTAGCTAAAGCTTGTTCGCTGTGAACACAGTGAACAAGCTAGGGCTTGTTCACTACATTTACAGCGAAGATGCTTTTACTTGTTCGCTGTGAATACAGCGAACAAGAGTAAAAAAAATAAAAATATAGAAACAAAAATGAGCAATTTTTATCTGATGTTTTGTTCGTGGATGTAATTTTTGTTATAATTTTTTGTTCAATTGTTTTGCAACCACTTTGACGCGTAATTTCAAAATTTTTTAAAAGTTTTTTGCAACCACTTTGATGATAAATTTTGAATTTTTTTTAATAATAAAATAATTGCCTGTATCTGGTTAGTATTAAATACAATTATTAAAAAATTTAAAATTTTTGCTACCACTTTGACGACTAATCTCAGAATTTTTTTCATGATCAAGTAATTAGTTTTATCCGGTTAGTATTGAATACAATTATTAAAAAATTTAATTTTTTTGCTATCACTATAACGACTAATTTCGATGATGAATTTCGAATATTTTTATGATACATTAATTGGCTTTAGTGTCGAATACAATTATTAAAATATTCAAATTTTTTATAACTACTTTGACGAGTAATTTCAAAATTTCGTTATATTTTTTGTAACTACTCGGATGATGAATTTCAATTTTTTTTGATTATATAATAACTGGTTTTATCCGGTTCGTATTGAATACAATTATTAAAAAAAAATTTTGAAATTACTCGTCAAAGTGGATACAAAAAATTTGAACAAAAAATGATAACAAAAATTTTTCGTCTATGATTTTTCCTTAAAAAAAAAAAGTTCGCTCCGAGTGGAGCAAACGTTTTTCTTTTTTTCAAGGCGGGGGCATGGTTGGAACTTTCGAAAAAATTGGGTGCATTTAGAAAATTATCGGGTGTATTTAGCCGCTGCCTATATTAAAATGTAAGTGTCAATTTGGTCAAACGTTACATTACATTATTGTTTCATTGTTTGAGAGGCGGAATTAAAAGGAACATCCGGTGTGGTTGTGGAAATCTCAACAACTGTTAAATGTTAACATTTCTCAAAATTCAGTCTTTCATTTTGTGATTTCCGCCGATTTTTCTTACTGAAATTTTTACTATGGCAGTAATTAAATTCAAAGCAAAATTGCATTAATATTTTCTAAAATATGCTATAGATTAATTTGTATATATTGGGACGGCAATTGAAGCTCTCAAAGTATACACTTATTACATATTTGACTATATCATATGTTTGTATTATTTTCAACTCATCAAATCTTCGATGTTCTTATTAGAGACAAAATTTTTATTTATTTTACCAATTATAAATTAGTCTTTCTTTAGCAAACATTTAATTTTTTCCCTTTTGCCTTTCTTATCTACACTATATAAAAAAGGTTAATATATAATGTGTGTAAATCTTTTATTTTTCTATTTTGTCCTCACATTTAATTTCTTTTTGTCTATCTTACCCTTAATTAATCGACCTATTTAATTTATATTGTTTTATATATAAAAGTATTATTTGTTTTTATTTATAAAATTGTACTGAAATTATCTGTACTATTTATTTATTACTCCAATCTGTATATTATTAGTTAGTTAAGTTCTTTTTGAATCTTTAATAAAATAACAAAAATTAACTATTGGGAAACTCAATTTTACAAGAATTGCAAATAATATCTATAATTTCATCTCTAGTTTTTTAAATTTGTAGATATGTAACGTACGTTACTGACTAGTCTATATGCCCGTGGTCGTGCATGGCATGAATCTCAAGCTATTTAATCATTGGATTAGAGGTAACTAAAGATAGAAGCAATTACTACAGACACTAATGACTGACAAACAAGTCAGAATAACATCTGATAAATAAAGAGCTTTGGGTGCAGTTCAATGGCAAGTTGGTAAAACTAACAGTGAAAAAGCTGTAATTTCTATGAGCACCCGCACCACCAAGTCAATGACGACAATGATGAAAATTTATCAATTTCTCAAAATTTTTAATTTCTAATAGTAACCAAAACATGATATCTTATTGTCCATCGATCTACCTTTTGAGATGGATTATCAACTCCACAGTGATATAAGAACTTGTAAACTTGTTCAGCATTTATTTGTAATTTTATGGGAAAAAAAAAAGAATCGAATTCTCATATTTCAAGATTTATAATGTTGTACAACTTCGAATATTAGTAATGATGATGCCCTTCAGTTGAGGCTGTATTTATATACATCGACTGATGTACATGTTGAGTGGTTTAAATTTTTGGATTGATAAATAATGAAAACGAGATATTTCTTGGTTGGATGGAATATAATTTCATTCAATTATTAAATTGAATTTTAATCAAACAAAAAATAATGACTTGGGATTTCTTTTTCCACAAAATAAAAATAATGAGTTGGGATTGCTTCACTCAAAGTCGATTCATAGTGGATTGAGCGTGAATCCATTTATCAGATGCTTAACGAGAGACGTAATCGGATTTCTGGCGAACTTCTGGGCTTCTTTGTGGAGCAAAACAAATCTTGTGAGTTGTTTAATTATTTTTATTTTTATTTTTTATTTTTATTATCTATTTATTTATTTATTTATTTATTTATTTATTTATTTTTTGCCTTTTTGTGCTCTTGAGTGTGGTCGAAACGGGATCGAAATCCCTACACTTTGGGGGGAAAGTGGATAAATTGATGAATCTTCAGTAGCATTACGTGTTTATCTCATGATCTCATCCATGGAGGTGGATTAAGCTTGTTGACGTAAAGTCAGATTGTGTTAGCATAGAGGAGAAAGTTTTGAACTTCAATCTAAGCCAATTTTGGTGATTTTTATCGGTCCAATTAATACAGATGAGATTCGTACTATATTTTGCAAGAAATAAAATTTTATGATTTTTTTTAATTAAAATCACAACTATGTATAAAATTCCTGTTCATCGCGCAAGTAAACATATAGTTCGTATATTATGTTTTATTAGGCAGTTTGGGAATATAAATTAATTATGGTATCAATATAAATCAATTTAACGACAAATCGATCATATGGATTTATAATTCATACTTTTCTTTTTATGCAATTTATATAAACTGATTATTGTCCTTGTTGGTCTGTGAAGCCAAATGTCTACAAAGTCAAAGAAAGAGGCTGCATGTGCTCAAAAGTAAAAAATTATGGCTCAATGTTTGTGGGCTGCACGAGTTCACATTTGCAGAGGAAGAAATTGGATACAAAATTATAGCCATCATTCTTGACAAAAGACAGCCGTAATTGTTGACAATTTGTGTAAGATTAGGTGGCAGTCGTAATTGTTGACAATTTGCGTAGGAGTAGGTGCATAGATCGCCTATAAATAGAGGCTCCATTCTGCATTGTAAACACACCACAAGAACCACCAATCGGAGGAAAAGAGAGAGATCTTGTGTAGAGAGAGAACTTCAGTGTAGAAGTTATACACGAGAGATAAAAGTGAGTGAAGTGTTAAAGCTTTTGCGTAGGCAGAGAAAATACAGTGTGGTATTTTTGTACTCCTCATTTTTTAGATAGTGAAATATATTGGTGTGGGTCCGTGGACGTAGGCAGTTTGACCGAACCACGTTAAATCTTGGTGTTCCATATTTTGTGCTTATTTTAGCGTCCATTATTTTTTCTCAGTCGCATTTATTCGTCCCACTGATCTTGAGCGGAATTAGCAGCGTCCTAATTCCCAACAACTGGTATCAGAGCCGTGTTCGTGATTTCTCCTTAAATTCTTAGTATGCTCTATGGTTGCAGCGTAGTCTGATCTTCCACATCAGAAACGATTTTTTGAGAAAATTACGTTTTGCGTTCGAGTGGGAGTAATGGCGACAGACGAGAGAATTTCCAAAATTGAGAAGTTTGATGGAAAAAATTTTGGATATTGGAAAATGCAAATGGAGGACTATTTGTATCAGAAGGACCTATATAAGCCATTGAAAGAAAAGTCAGAAGGCGAGAAAGACGACGAGTGGGAGGTGCTTGATCGAAAAGCACTCGGCGCAATTAGATTGACCCTATCAAAGTCGGTCGCTTTCAACATTAAAAATGAGAAGACAACGGCGTCTCTCATGGCAACTCTATCCAAAGATGTATGAACAAATTGCCGTCATAAAGAAATAAAGTTCATTTGATCAAGAAATTGTTCAATATGAAAATGACGAAGCGGGAGATTTGGAGAACACCTCAACGAATTCAATGAGGTAGTAGACCAATTGACCACGGTGGAAATCACTTTTAGTGATGAAGTTCGAGCTCTATTAATTCTTGGGCAGTTGCCTGAGAATTGAATGGCAACCTGATGACCATCGGCGCCGTAAGTCGAAATTGAAGTTCGATGGCGTTGTGAGCATGATCTTGGCCCGAGGAGATCCGAGAGGCAATCGACGCTTCAACTTCCAGGCCGCTTTCAATGTAGATAGCAGGCAAAAGTTCAAACAGAGAGCATGGGCGTGGGCGAGCAAGTCGAAGAATGGCGCATCGAGATCCAAAATCACGAAATTCCAACAAGTCAAAGTCTGTTGAATGTTGGAATTGCGGTCGAGTTGGGCACTACAAAAATCGATGTAGGGCGGCTCAAAGGAAACGGAGAACAAGACCGAGGTCAATGTCGCGGATCAAGAAACGCGTGATGCGTTGATATGTTCCATGGAGAAGAAGGCCGACTATTGGGTAATAGACTACGGAGCATCGTTTCATGCCACCGCAATCGACATTTTTGCAAATTATGTGTCGGAAACTTTGAGAAGTATATCTCGGAGACGATCATCCTTGCGTGGTGGGCATAGGAGAAGTACGGATCAATGTCAATGGATCTGTATGGAAATTGAAGGGCGTGAGACATATTCCGATTGAGGAAAAATTGGATCTCCAAAAACAGCTTGTCGAGAGAAGGATGTGACACAAGCTTCTCTGGTGATAATTGGAAAATCACCAAGGGGGCCATGATAATCGCGACGTGGCAAGGATAGTGGCACCCCTATACCACGCATTTACGAATGCGTGTATGACGATCGCAGTTGCTGATAGCAAAGATGCGAATTTGTGGCACCAAAGACTTGGGCATATGAGCCAGAAAGGGCTCAAGTACATGCATGCAAAAGGGAAACTACCAGGGCTTCAATCTATTGATTTAGACTTTTGTGAAAGTTGTATTTTCGGGAAGTAGAAACGGGTGAGTTTCAATACAAGTGGCAGAACTCTAAAGAAAGAGAAGCTTGAACTTGTCCACGCAGATGTGTGGGGTCCAACAGCAGTTTCATCAATTGGCGGAAAGTCATACTTTGTGACTTTCATTGATGACCACTCGAGAAAGGTGTGGGTTTACTTCTTGAGACACAAATCCGATGTGTTCGAGGCGTTCAAGAAGTGGAAGGCCATGGTAGAGAATGAAACTGGTTTGCGAGTAAAGAAGTTGAGATCTGACAATGGTGGAGAGTACGAAAATTTGGCGTTCAAGAAATTTTGTTACCAAAATGGCATCAAGTTGGAGAGAACGTTGCCAGGAACACCGCAACAGAATGGAGTTGCAGAACGCATGAATCGGACGTTGACAGAAAGAGCCAGAAGCATGAGGATACATGCAGGCTTGCCAAAACAGTTTTGGGCAGAAGCTGTCAATACGGCGGCATACCTAGTTTTGACAATTTGTGTAAGATTAGGTGGCAGTCGTAATTGTTGACAATTTGCGTAGGAGTAGGTGCATAGATCGCCTATAAATAGAGGTTCCATTCTGCATTGTAAACACACCACAAGAACCACCAATCGGAGGAAAAGAGAGAGATCTTATGTAGAGAGAGAACTTCAGTGTAGAAGTTATACACGAGAGATAAAAGTGAGTGAAGTGTTAAAGCCTTTGCGTAGGCAGAGAAAATACAGCGTGGTATTTTTGTACTCCTCATTTTTGAGATAGTGAAATATATTGGTGTGGGTCCGTGGACGTAGGCAGTTTGACCGAACCACGTTAAATCTCGGTGTTCCATATTTTGTGCTTATTTTAGCGTCCATTATTTTTTCTCAGTCGCATTTATTCGTCCCACTGATCTTGGGCGGAATTAGCAGCGTCCTAATTCCCAACAGTCCTAGTATAAGTCAATTATCCTAATTGATATAGATTTAAAATTTTCTTAATTCAATATAAGGAAAAGTTTATTAAGAAATTTCTATCTTGCATAAAGATTTTACATTTTCTAGCTAACATTCTAGGGAATCAGCATTTTAATTTTCCATCTTTCACGTTCTAGATTTATTATACAAGTTTTCACGATCCTTACATAATTTTTTTATGCAACCAAAGTTAAGAAATATAAATGTGTATGAACGGGTTATAAATTATTAAATTATTAGTATTTTTTGAATTGATTTTCTACAATAATTGAGAGAAATTGATTAGGATATTAATACAAATCAATTATTATAGTTGTCGATGCAAATTTAAATTTTACTTAATTTAAAATAAAAAATAAAAACCTATTTTTTACATCAAAAATTCACAATGTTGAGGTAAATTGATTATTTTATTAAAACGAATCAATTTATTACAATTAATATACTAAAATTTAAAAAACTCATTCGTAAATTAGTTTTCTATATAATTAATTGGTATAAGTTAATTATAATATTGATATGAATTAATTATTGTACAAATTTAAATCAAAATATTTTTTTGTGCACTTATTCATATAACTAATATAGATTTATTATAATATAAATGACTAAATTTAATGTCTGAAGCTTAAAAAAGAACTTATTCGAAATTAATTTTCTACATTAATTAATATAAATTTACTATGGTATTGATATTTGATATAAATAAATTATGATATTGGCATAGATTTGAAAACACACACACACGTACTTAATTCAATATTTAAAAATAAAAAACGTATTCCCAATTTAGCTTCTCCAGTAATATATATAAATGTTTATCCAAAACGAAAAAAGTAATATATATATTATTAAAATCAATTGAAAATTAAAAAACTTATTTATTCTGACGATATTTTTCTACATTAATCGATCTTAGTTAAATAATTGATTATCCTATTGCTATAAATCTATAAGTGTATTATATAGATTTGAAAATTACTTAATTAGTTACTTATAGTTTAGGTTTTAATAAATATTGAAATACAATGGATATTTCATTATATTTTTGTTATGTCCCTCATGATGTGTATGGATTAAAATTTTATTTATTAAATTCCAAATGAACTTGTAGAAATTGCAACTTTCATGCATTGCACATGTATAGAGTTAGTATTTAAAATTCTAACAATCTGGTCTTTACGGTTAGTTCTCCATTAGTGGTTGGCCTTATTATCAATGTGTCGCACTGCGGTGACTGATTTATCTAGCGCCACCTTTTTCTTTTGTCGTCGATCTACCAACCAAGCTACTCACAATATAGCTAGTGCAATTGGTTCTTTATAAGGGTTGTGGAGTGGTCGGAGTCACCCCCAACTTTTATTCATGATATACCTATTGCCTTTTTATTCAAAGTTTCTGCATCAACCAACTCACAACCAAAAATCTATTATTGTTTCAAGTAATATATTATTTTTCACTTCATATATTTTACATTACATTAGCTTCTAACATATTGCCTTTTTTTTTAAGGGAGCATAACATTTAAACTTCCATGCGTTTATTCAAAGTTTCTACATTAGCCAACTCACAACCTAAAGTTTATTATTATATTGTTCAAATAAAACACTTGTTTCAAATAAACTTCCACTGAAATGTTTCTGAAGGGAAGAATTTGCTATGTCCAATAAAGTTTGGCAAACTTTTTCGGGCTGTGAGATCATTGCCATGTGGTCAGACCCTTCGATCTGTTTAATTATTGCCACTCCAGTGTTTTCGATCATCCAGTGCTGGAATTCTACTTGATTGATTTGATCACCCGTGACTACAATGAAAGCGCGCTTTACAGATCCAAAAGTTTCATTGGAGAACGGACTCCTATTTGCCAAATCTTGAGTGAAAAGAGAAGTTGGCCTTAACAATGATCTTGCTAGCGTCAGATCCTACGATAGTAAATTGAAAACGCATGTTAATCATTTCTTAATTAATCACAACCAATTTCGTATGTGTAGTGAGTGAGAGGATCTTATTTTAGATATGTGATTCAGAACTGAATAAAATATATTAAAAAATATTGTCACATAAATTTTTAACAAGTTAATGTGTATCAAACAAGCCTTTAAGATAGAGAATCTATATAGGTACGAGTTAAAAATAGGAAAAATCAAAGGATTTTAAATTTTCTTATTTGATCTTTTGGCATCGATTTGTCTTCTTCTTTTACCTCTGGAGGACTGAGTGGATATAGCCTCCTCGATATGAACATCGGACCAAAAGTAATTGACGTGAGATTATCTTCAGGCCTACCAAACGATTCCATTTTACTGTCCAACAATTCTGACCCATACAGTTCAAAAAACTGCCAACCAAAGCAAAACTATTAGCAAAATTTAATTCTGCACACAATACAAGAAACTGAAACTTTAACGGCGGCCAATCGTCCCTATAGCCTCATACATATAGATCTTTAAGGGCGATATACTGAGGGGCGACACGAGGTATTAGGGACGACATGTCGCTCTTAAAGGTTTAGTTTCTGGTAATGACTCAATACAAATGAAATAGTTGAACATGCATAGTAAGCAATTAATTTTACATGGTCCGGAACATAAGATGGAGGGTGAACGGTGTCAGGCATCATAGCAGTAAGAAAAACAGCAATATCAATCTTTTGAGGGTATTGCTCCATAGCGAAAGCCAAGTTCAAACCTCCCTGACTATGTCCAACAAGAATAACCTTTTCATTTTCTGGAATTGACTCCATTAAATCCAACAATGGCTGTGTATAGTCAACAAATGTGCGAAGCTCGTCTAGTCTTGTTAGGTTGATGCCAGATGCCGCCAAATCAATCGACGTCACATTGTGGCCCGCTGCCTCTAGCAGCGGTTGCACCTTGTACCTGTTGGTGCAAAACGTGTGATTTGTGTAGCAATACAACACGTAAAATATAATATTTAAATTAAATAAACAAAGAAAATAAAATATTGAAATTAAAACTTTAAATATTTTAATGTTTGTTTAAAGCTCAAGTTATAGCAATACCAGCACCAAGCTCCATGACCTGCACCATGTACCAGAACAAAATGCCTTCCTTGCTCTTGACCTCGGGATTGTTGATTGCTAGTGAGGACTATAATTGCGAACAGTAAAATGCAACTGCAGATTCTTTTTCCATCCATGATACTAATTTGAAGATTGAATTGAAGAAATTTTGGATGTCAAATGTGATTTGGGTACTTGTTTATAGAGGTTAAATTTACTGTCGGTGGCAATCGGCAAGTTTGGTTATGAATTGGACTCGTGATAGTACATAACATTATCGTAGTTAATTAACATCTAGGAATTAGGAGAGGTGGCAAATGATTGGGTCGCTTTTACTATCATTATGTTTCTTAACAACCACATATCGAGTTTGGTAAATTACTTAAATGCCAGTACTGAACTAGGGGTCCCTCCCTCGAGTTTCGCATGAAATTTATTACTACCTCCGTTCCCAAAAATAGACCACATTCATTTTAAAGATATAATTAAAATATTAGTTATATTTTATACTATCATTTAATATATATTGTTATTATAAAAATAAAGTAGTTGAAATAAAATATTTAATAAATAAGATGGCATATTAGGAAAATAAGCTTAACTTGTATTTTTCTAATACCATTAATTATATTTTTCTTAATCTATGTGAATATAAGAAAAATACAATAATTTTGGAATGGAGGTAGTATTCCGCAAGGAACAAAAAAAGAAAAGAAAAAAGAACAAATAGTTATATAAATAGTGATGTGTTTATTTTATAAGCAGTCTAGGATGGCGAAATAGAATTTTGTCACTTGTGTTGTAAATATATTCACTATTTTATTTGTACTTGTAGCGAAGGTCACTCCTGAGAAAATTTGAGTTGTGCTACAAACTTGTGTGAGCTTATGTACGCTGAAGAAAAGAAAGAAATTAAGGATCAACACGACGAACTTTTTAAACCAATCTCCGTGGCTCTATTGATATTATCATTGCCCCACTTACTTATAACGTGAACACGTACCCTCTGGCCTCATATGCAGTTTTTTTTTTCGAATAGGGCCTCATATGCTTTTGGTGTAAAGATGATTGTGCTCTATATTGAAGCTGCAGCCTTTCTATTGGTTAGGATTGTATTTAAGGTTTTATTAAAATACTCCGTATAAATAGTCAAAAGCTGTAGCAATTATGTTGATTGAGGAATTTTAATTTTTAATCTTAGTGCACGTTATTCTTCACATTTTAATTTATTTTTTTGTTAATTTGAATTTGATCAAATTAGTTATATTCACATATTTCGTCAGAATTAAATATATTACACAAATCTCCACCATTCAATTTCACCCATTCTTTCTCCTATTAAATATAAAATTGCATAAAAATTAAATTTGAATCCTTAATATAATAATAATAATAATAATAAATCTTTATATTAAAAAGAATTGAAATACCAATTAAAATGATCTTGCGTTGGCGATCTAAGTTAGCGGCATTTATTTAAAATAAAAAGAAAATTTTATTTTGAAAACAAACATTAAATAAAATTTATTATTTTGTTTTCTTATTTAATTTATTTTACTTTCTTTATTTTGTATTTTTTTCCTTATTTTATTTTTTAATGTACATTTTAATTTTTGATATAAATTTTAATTTGCAAATTATTACAAACATAATTTAAAATAAATTTTATGCAAACATTAACGAAAAAGTGATATTATAAGGTCAAAATTGTAAATTACAATGGTGTTTGAATTATTTGAAAACTTAAAAATTAAATTTTTTTTATATACATTTTAATTTTTAATATTCCGTTTTCAATTTTTATATATACATTTTAATTTTTGAAATATATATGTATATATATATATATATAAAATTAATAAAAGTTGGAACGTCAACTTGTGATACAACATGACCTTGGCAGTGATTTTTTGTTTAAAAAAATTATTTTTATTTATTTAAAAATATTAAATAAATGTTTTTACCATATTAAAATGATAATTTTAAATAGCTTTTATGGGTAATGTACATTGGGGATTTAACGATAAAAAAATGAGTTTTAACTTCAATTTGTGCTTGTATTTTGGATCTTAGGCTTTTTAAATATATTATTTTATAATTACTTTAGATTGTTTTTAAATATCCAATTTAGATAATATCTATTATTAGCCAATTCATTATACATGTGGTCATTAAATAAGTTTTTCAAATTATAAATCGTTTACGCATATTTTTTAAGTTTTAATTTCTACATCCATACTTATTAATTAGATATTATAAATATTATTATTTCACTTTTGGCTTGATCGTATAATTAAAAGACTTACGAATTCTTATTGAAATTATTTCTGAGGATAAAACTCCCGGGGGCAGAGAGAGAACAATACTAGTATATTAAAAGGGAATATTCAATTGAAGCATTCTTCCACCTAAACTCTGTTGCCTAATCTAGGAAATGATGTTACCTAATCGGGTTCTTTTAATATACTTTTGCAGGAAATACACAGCAGATAAGTTCTAAGTCATAAAATATATAAAATATATGATAGATAAGTAATAATAATATACATTCCTACTTTTTAAAATTAAAAATTAAAATACTAAATATTATGTCATAAAAATGGTATTACTTAGATTTATTTTTCAATTTTATTAACATATAGAGGGAAAAAACTCATTAAGTAAAAATTGATTTAAATTTCATTGACAATTATCAATAAGAAGAAATAAGAATTAATTAATTTACAATATCTATTTAAATTAAATATTACTTTTTGATGGAAATAATTGAAATTAATAACTAATAGTTAATTTACAAGAAAAAGCATATCCCACATTACTTTTTGAGAATAATATGATTGAGGACAACATGTACAAATAATAAATGAAGTCATGGTACTAAAAAAAACTTGATGGCCTTTGCACATATATTATATTATTATATTGATCTAAGTTTATAATTTGAATTTTCAAAACAAAAAAAAAATAGAAAAAGAAAGGGAAACATAGAAACTAAAGAAATTTTATTCTAATGGGTTTAGATAGGATATGTTTAGCAATATACTATTGAACACCTCATGGCTCTTTTGCTTCTACTATTTCAGCAAGTTACAGGCGACAAAGTTTCTTCGCCTCTCATGGACTGGGTAAAATGGGTTTAGATAATTTGGATTTGCTAATTCTATCTTCCCTGCGTGCATGCCATGCAATCTAGAAGCTAGCCACATTCGTTTTGGATTGAGATTTATGCAATATATTATTTAGTTGTCATAAAGTTAATTATTATTTTCGTATTGCAGGTTGATGCTATGCTCCAAAAGCTTGAACAAGAGATTGAAGATGTCGATGCAAAAATTGGCGATAGATGGAGATTATTCGACAAGTACAATTTATAGTTTTTGATGCTCATATTTGAGAAGTTTACTCACCTTGTACACGTTTGAAATTTTCCTATCGTTTTTTCTTCATATATAATTCTTCATGTTAGGTAGTGAAATGTTCGGACGCCTGATAGTTTTGGTTCTCATCTGCATCTTTGAGCACCCACCTGAGAAAACCCAAGCAAATGGATGTTTCTGCAATTTTTATGTCTAATTGAGGGCTACTGAGGATGACATATTTAGAACTTTCAATGTGCACACCACGTGTTGGAGCCATATTACCAAATCTTAATTGAATGGAATGGTATACACGTAAACTTAATTTTTCATGAAAAATTGGAACCTGAAAGATGTTGGTGTTATGCCCTAAAATCATACACCTTCTTTAGAAGCCAGACTTTTCAATCTGAAGCCCTAGATGAAAGATGTTGATGAATTAGATATCTGAGACAAACTCATATGTATAGATATTATGCTTTTTGTTTGTTATATATCCATTTATCTACTTTTCTTTTTCATTTTTCTTTTCTTATTCCTTTTTTTGTTTTGTTTAGTGTCCATTTATTTTCCTACTTTCATGTAATTAATGATATTTATATGGTAAAAAATTTGAAATGTGCATATTGAAAATATGTTAGATTGCCAACAAATTAACTTGAAAGGTGGGTTAGTCAAGTGACGTGCGGAGGTTTGTCTACTTTATTAGGGTGATTAGGAATGAATTATAATGGTTTTTAAAGGTTTTTAATGTAAAAAAGGAGAGAGAATGAGTGGAGTTGAGTGGTTGAGATTTGTGGATGTGATGAGATATGTGGATGTGATTGATTTAGGAGAGAGAAAAAAGTTGAAAAAAGTGGAAAATTACAGAAGAAGTGGTTCCCAATCAGGCTTTATAAGTTACTTCTCCCGCTTTCCTTGGAAAATTTCTTCATGTGAGCAAGTTTAGTATATCATGGCACGAAGTAATTAAGAAGCAGATAAGATGTAAATATTTGTCATTGTTGCGCTATCATATCTCATTTTTATTATTTTTCTTTTAATACGCTAGGTCACTATTATAATTTTTTGGTCGTTGATTTTAAAAGAAGGGTGAGTCCTACATGAACTACTATCATATGAATTCTACTTATATTGCATGGAGTTGACACGCAAACATCAATCAACTAGAAACTCAATCGTAATTGTTTCTTCACACTCTGCTCTAAGACCGTCGTCTGTTCTATCAAGAAAATTCAAAATCACACTAACAATGTTTTTAATTCCATTAAATCATAGTCTTTTCTTAATCCCATTCCCCTTCCACCACCACAGCAGATACCCAAGAACGACTCAAGGTTTGTTTATTGTACTCGTGTTTCTTATTTGAGGGTTGAAAATATATTATTATATATAATTAAAGTGTGGTTTAATTTGTTTTGTTTAATAGATGTTCCATTTGTCAACTGGATCGATTGATCGTCAAAAGACTCGAACAATTGGGCTTAGAAAGAAGGTACAAGCTTCCCCCTTTATGTTATTCTTTTCTTCAATCTGTATAGAATTAATAATTACCCTATTCATTTTACTTGTAGGTGAAAACGTTCATGCAACAAAATTATCTCGGCAATTGGATTCAAGTTCGAAAATTATCTGTATGTGAACTCGAAGACATTGCTTGCTTCATTGCCTCCATAGATTTACAAGATCGAATTCTTGGTTTTAGGAGGCGATGGTCGGTTACCAGTGAAGCAGAATAGGTATTCGACGAAGTGGATGTTATTCAAGGTTTTAAAATGCTAATGTTGCTTTGAATTCGCAGATAATAATGAAAACTGCTACTGTTCCCTGATGTTTTAGTCAGTTTTTCTTTCCCTCTTTCCTTTTCTTGATACAATTTAACCTTAAATAATGAATTACCCATGCATTTGCAGATGACAAGGAATATATATATTGCAGCTACCATATATAAGCTGGTAAACCCACAATTCCATTGCCCCACCTTAAAAATTTCCCATGCTGGTCTACCTTTCCGTACGTGGGATAATTTTGATTAACTTAATGTTTTTGGAACTTAAGGACGGCCTTCATAGATCATCACAAGTTATGGGGCATTTATGTTAACCCTGTTGGTGATAAAGAAAACATACCAAAATTCGCAAAGGCCCCACTGAAGGTTTTGTTTGTTGAAGGATATATTAAGAAAGGCATTAAGGTTTGTCTGTAATAGTTCAATTCTGCATTGTACTATGTTGTCTTATTCTATGAAAAATAGACTTAAAGTTCTTTCACCATGTATTTCCTTCTAATGTTGATCTTAGATGACAAATATTTAGATTTTGAGCTTTAATTAACATTTAAAAGCAATCAAGCATTAAACATGATCTTATGAGAGTTGTGACTACGTATTTCTACACTCTGGTTTTATGACTAAATGCTGTCTTTCATGCTCTCTTTTCTACCTTAAATGGATAATAGCAATGGTCTGTCAACTACCTTTCTTGATTTTCAAAGACACATATTTTTGTTGTACCCTTATTCCCTCAATTGCAAATCTAATCATGAAGATTAAATAATCGTGAAGAATTTAAGGATTTGAAGTATGCCTGGTGTTTATCATTTTCATTGCTAACATTTTGTGTCTAGGTGCATCACATTTCTTTTTGAGTTTCTATGGATAAAATAAATTACATACAATTTATTTTGGATGCCCCCTTTTTAACTTAGTTAGAATTTTCTCTTTATTGATATGAGGTCACGGTTCCATCACTATTAATTTCTTGGTTTGGAAAGTGAAAATAAAAGTGATTTAGAGTATTCTTTATCCTTAATGGACATGAGTCTGAAAATAAACTTAAAGGAAAAGGTGAAGCACCTATAATGTTCAGGTGAGGAAGTTGCCCTGTCTTATCCTTCAATTGCGTCACTTTTTAATTTTATGGTATAAATGTACATGTTTTGAAATTTCACTTCAAAGCTCCAACCCGTTCAAAGGCGGGCTACTACAGAAGAGGAAGAAAGAGTTAAACATCCTAGACTTGAAGTAAGTTGTACATGATATTGAACTCCTCTACTGATCCCTACTTCCACGTTTAGCAATTTATTTATGTAGGACTCAGTCTACTATCACCCAACCTTGAATCCTTCAGGAGGCCCACCACCCGGAAGCCTCTTATGTTCAAGTCATCAATAGGTAGGTTCAATTCTATATTGTATTTATAGCAGCACAAATTTTATTTATTTTATATATATATATATATATTTGGTGCTCTTATGTTATCTATTTTCTTGATTTACCAAGCACACACAACCCCCTGCCCATTTCTTCTTATTTCTCTCTTTGATCTTGCTTTTTGTTTCATGTAGGTCCGAGGATACCACTTCCAGAAGCTGTATCAAGTGATGCTGCATCATCATCGATATCTGAATCTGAGGATGCTGCTTTATGTTCCTTTTGCTGATTATGCATGCATTATGATAATCATAGATTTTTGTTTGTAAACTTAGAAAAGTTGATGTCAACGATTACTCGGCCTTTAGCTGAACAAATTAGATATTTTTCTTTGGTTGAAAGAAGTATTAAAGTATCATAAATAATTTTTGGCCGGGTTAGTAATTGCATTAGATGATCAAAAGAGCAGATACCATATGTGCTGTCTACTTGTTGATTTGGTTATGTAGGAGTTAATTAATTGTACTGGATTTGTCATCTTAAATACTTAAACATAAGATTTAGGTGAGAAATTAATCAATCTTGCATAATCTATTCTGAATATTACTACTCATGTGAAAGCTTTTATAAGCTAATTAGAATATTTATATCTTTTTTATATTAAAATAGTTGACAAATTTTAAGGGTAGTAATAGAAAGATGGTAACCTCTGTTGAAGGAATTTACGATCTCTGAAAAATTTATTTACAAATTTTAAAAATAAAATGTTGACTCATATAAATAAATAGTGAAATAATAAAATTATCTTTGTTAAACGTTTAAAGGAATTGCCAATTCTTTTTGACTTGAAAGGTACAAATGAAAATGCATTAAGTATTCTTCAATATGCTATTTTGAAACCTGACTCAACCTAGTCGAACAAAAAAACCCATCATTTTGGCTAAAAGACCGGGCGCGGTGACCCCTAAAACCCAAATTGGTCAAACCACCTGGATAAGGGTCCGGGTTTATCGGAAAATCCGATTGACTTGTGCGACTTGGTATTGGTTTTGAATGGTAGATCACCCTCTAATCCTTGACTCAATCCCTTGGCTAGGTCGATGATGGGGGCTTTAAAAACAGTTCTTTCGCATAGGCAATTAAAAAAAAAAGCTATAATCAAATGTGTTGTTTAAAATGTAATTTGTAAAATCTTATCACTTATTTTTAACACAACAATTTAATAGAACTGTGTTCCATTTTTTTACTTGAAAAGTACAAATGAAAATGCATTAAATGAACTTTAACAACATATTAAACATTTGTTCTTAAAAAAAAAAGGAAATAATACATAAAAGTATAAATTATCCTTCAATAAAATTTTTGACACTCATGTTCAAATTTTCTTTAACTTAGTCGTTTAAGAAAAAAGCGTGTCAATTTTTTGGACATGAAAGGTGAGCATAAAAGCACATTCCCGATAATTAAAAAAATTATACGCAAAAGTTAAAGTGATTATTCATTAATTTCTAAAATTATTTTCAATTATTTTTAACTTAATCATTTAAAATAATTGTGTACCAATTATTTTGATTGAAAAATAGAGATGAAAATACATCAAATATGTCCAATAGATAGTTTAAATTCGGCAAGTAGAAAAAGAAGGTCATTACTTACTCGTGACCTAAACATAAAATAGGTTTTTAGTTATTATTGGAGCTATTCTAAATTTGGTATGTCAATTATTATATTCTCAATTGTTTTATTTAATTAAATAAAATAATTTTTATATATAATTCTATGCACTAATTAATGATGCAGATTATTTTAATTAGATGAAATAATACAAAAATGAACCAATTGATTCTGGTCTCATTCATAATCACATTTATTTTTTTAAAAAAAATTTATGCGTTTAGATTTTAGAGCTTGGATAAATTTTTTTATTTAGTGGGAAATAATTTGTAAATATGTGGTTGATAAGTGGGAATGGGTTTTAGGAAAATTATGAAAAAATATCACATCAATGAAAATGTGATGATTGAGAAGAATGATTTTTGAAATAAGATATCGCAAATAGTGTTTTGACGATTATTTTATTCATTTCATTGTTCATTTATTATTATATGTTCAACCTTGCTACTAATAGTTTCTCTTCTATATGGAAAATAGAAGAGCGGCGCTATTCTATTTTCCAAGGATATTGCACAAGGTGGCATGACACAGATAAAAACTCAAATTGTTCTAAATGAATAGAGTATTACATAGGTATAATATCAACGAAAATGTATTTAACCCAGCAAGTGAGAGGGAAAAAAAAGGAGTTTTCTTATGGAGGATTTGGATGATATTTTGAAGTTTCCCTTTCTCCTTTTTTTGTAAATGAAGTCTATAATAATCTTAATTTTTCAGTTTTTATATTAACATTTATCAACACTGCTATTGGTTAAAAAATGGCCTCCCGTGCAATGCATGGGTGAAAAAGAAGATCGATGTTTGCACTCACTAGGATTTTATACCCTTCATTTTCTAATAATGCTTTTCCTTTTATCTAAATCGGTCGTGTAAGAGAGGAGATCAATGGTGCGTGAACAATGATGGTTTTGGAAAGATGGAATAAGTGATGAATAAGAGATGTGAGGGATAGATGAGTTGGATTGCTTTTTTACATGATTCAATATATGATTCTTTCAAAAAATAATTTTATTTATGTCTTTTATGTGTTGTTTGTGTCGTCAGTTGTGGAAAACAATGCATATGATTGTATTGGGATTGTTGGTGCTATTGATAAGGTTGTGAACAATTTATAGTTATGCTTGTGTAAAATTTTGGGACTTATGCTATGAGTATTAATAGGACGGATTTTACTGAAATTGTTAAAGAATCTTTTGAATTTTATTATTCATTTTTGTCTAAAGCAACCTAATTAGTTGATGGACATATCTTTCCGTAATGCACGGGTAAAAATACTAGTACTAGTATATATAAAAGTAAGATAGTGGTGTGTGAAATTACCGTACACTTCCTGGCCTAAAATCTAGATTTTTTCTGAAATTTTTTCTTTCAAGTGAGAACAAACTATAAACATGTTGTTCCTAAAATCACCTTAAAAATTAAAAGTTAAAGTTTATAATTTTTAGCTTTCCCAAATATCCGACTCGTCTTATGTTATTTCATTTAATTCTTAAAAAAATAATAATATTATAATTTCTTAACGAAATTTGATTGAGTCCTAAATAAGTAATTTCAATCCGAGTTTCTATTCTTATTAAATGAAAAGAAATAATAAATATGGAGACTTTTTACGTGTTATGTCTTGTGGATTTAGCCTGCTTTTCAAAATGATATATAGGTGACCGTTTGGTTGATATATAGTTAAATGTATTTATAATAAAATTTAATTAAAATTTGTATTTCATATTACTTATTTCGTTACATTCATTTAAATACACGAGGCATTCTAACGTTCATTGCACATTAATTATATGGTACGACAAATATATTTGAGATATGTAATACTTAATATAAAAAATATTATTACAAAAGTACGTACTTCTCTATTGGGACCACACTCATATTGAAATTTCGGTGTATGAGAAATTATTATGTAGTAAGATTATTATACAAATCATTGAATCGTACACTAGTCGTAGTTAACAAATATGATCGTCAATGCAGACAACAATAATTCAAAACAATTAGTGGACTGACAGTTACAATTATTAACTCCAAAATATACAATTTGCATAATTGAGATTAAACCATACTAATGTCTTTAGTGGAGACGTTGAAATTAAGAGTGCGGTCCTAAATTATTATATGAAATAGTTAAAATCCTATGCTTAGGATTTCAATAATGATTAGTTTATTAAATGTACCATGCATGTTGTATGATATAATAAAACATTGAATATCTTATCATTTTTGTTTGTTCGATAAAAGTGACTGTCTTATATATGACGTACTCGAGAAATTATTTTATTAAACAGGTTATATTCAAAAATAAGGCAAATAAACATATAAATCTATGTTTATATGAACAGGTTATATTCAAAATAAGGTAAATAAACATATAAACAGGCTAGTTCAAGGCGGGTTATATTCAAAACATATAGAGCTGTAAATAAACATCGAGAAATTATTTAGGGAGATGGTATAATCCAGCTCTATATGAAAATGACGAAGAAGCCCAGTGGCGTAGCCAGGTTTTCAAGTTCGGGGGGGCAAAATTCAAGAATAATGGGTAGACTTGTGGATTCAGGGCAACAGCCCCAAAATTTTTTATACGGATATAGGATGTTATAAGGTACAATTTACTTATTAAACATTGTTAAAGTACAAAATTTACACTAAATTAATTTCAATTTAATCATTCCATATATAAAAGCGTCATATAGAATATTGTAAATATATTCCAAATAATTTATTTATTTTAGAAATAAACTGATACATATTGCCATATCGAATATTGTAATATTTAATTTAGTCCGATGAGTGATCATGATATGCTTTTGCCATTTTAAAAATGAAACAAAGTTATTATTGCATAAATTTGTGTATAAAAAGTTACATTCTTCTTTTCCTTGATTTTAAATTCTAATTAGTTTTATCCTAATCGAAATTATTTGAGATTAACAAAAATTAGATTACCTAAATCAAAATCAAAGCAATAAATATGAAATAATAAGAATTTGAAAAGTATTGTCAAATATTAGATTTGATAAGAGAAAGATTTTTGTATTAAAAATTAATGAAAAGATTTGCAAGAGAGTGAAGGGTTTTCCTTATTGAGGAAAATAACAAAAAATCTTTGATTGGCACGGGAATTGAACCTTAGCCGTTCCATGTACTTGTGTAATGTAATCATCAAACGCCTCACTGCCCGACTAAAGACACCACCTGTGTTGAATATGTGCACCAAAGTTTATATATTCTATTTTTGAAAAAAGTCGCAGGGGCAAACATAGAGACAACCGCCAATGTCGCGGGGGCGACCGCCACCCCCAGCCCCCTATAGCTCCGCCTCTGCCCGCTGGTATGAGATGGGCAAAGCGACTGGAAACCCTACACTGTAAGACGATGCAAGAACTTGCCGAAGATGAAGATCTGAAAAAAACCGGTAACAAAGAATACAAAGTAAGCGAAGATTAGAGCTCAAAAATAGAAATATTCAGTAATCGCAAAAGCCCTAAAATTTGAAAGACAACCTTAAAAGCGACCTCCCCACCAAATAAACCAATTTCCTATACCTCCACGCAGGAAGATGACTCAACTGGTAATGAAATGAATTTCAATCCAAAGAAGCAATGGCGACTGGCGAGAGTCGACGGCGAAGGAATCCGATAGAAACACGGCAACGAAGCAGAGGAAAGATACTAAATACAGCGAGATGTTTTGGGCATGAATAGAAAAGCTTTGGGCTAATGGGTCGGATAAAATCCGCGAATGCCAACCGGGTCAGTGGAATTAAAAACTCATCAAAATGACGTTGTTTTAATATCTTTATGCACAAAACAACGTCGTTTTAAAATGGTCGTATGAACAGTCTTAATACTGAAGGGATTTATAAGATAGGAACGATATAAATTTTTACCATTCAATTTTATAAATTCTTTCTCTTACATAAAATTGCATAAAACTTAAATTTGAATCCTTAGAGCAAAATTAATATTGGAATAAAAATTTAAGGGCGAAAAATCCAAAATGAAAAGAAAATGGAAAAAAATCTATTTCAAAAATATAAAAGAAAAAGTACATAGAAATTCTATAAAAGAGGGGCCAAATTTGGCCCCCTTTTTAGATATCATTATTGTCCAGGAATTGAGAATATAATCACTATTTTACTAGTGTATTTGTAGCGAAGTTCACTCCCGAGGAAATTTGAGTTGTATGAGTTTATGTGAAAATGTTCAAGTGTCATGGAAAGCTGTAATTATAGTCTTAGGGGTGATTTAGGATTCTGGGACGATCTCTATTTTGAAGTCCGGCCTCATATCTAAATTCGATATGACAAGCCGAAATTCAAGCAATTCGAAAATTTTTCCAAGATTACTATGGCTGTCGGTGGTCGGAGGTTAAAGTTTTTTGCCATAATTTGCCCCAAATTATGGAAAAAAAAACTTTGACCGCCCCATCACTGACCGCCATTCAAAGATCACCAGAAAATTTTTAATTCTTAGAAATTCCCTCGTCGTCATCGACACCAATCTGACACAAATTTCAAAATGAAGGTCATGGGATCGAAAATCACCCTAAAAATACTGCAATTACGGTTCTCCGAAAGCACTATAAACTTGCTGTGAGTTTTTAAAATCACGACAAACTTTTTAAAATCACCGTGGCTCTATTGATATTATCATTGGCCCACTTATTAATGGCGGGAAAACCTACTGGCCTTATATGCCTTTGGTCTAAAGATGTTTTTTTTTTTATTTTTTTATTTTAAAGCTGCAACCTTTCTATTGGTTAGGATAGAATATGTTTTAAGCTTTTATTAAAATACTCCGTCTAAATAGTCAAAAGCTAGAGCAATTATGTTGATTGATGGAATTTTAATTTTTAGGCCTTGTTCTCCTCAACATAAATCAACATAATTTTATTAATTTTTTCTCTTTCATCATTTACAACCACTCATTCAATTATTTAATATACTTTCTTCAAATTTCAATCACACATTCAACACATATATCAAAAAAATTAACTTTATCACCAATCAAATAACCCCTTAATCTTTAGTGCAGGTTATTCTTCTCATTTTAATTTTTTTAAATTTAAATTTGATTAAATTAATGATATCCACATATCTTTGTCGATTTATATATACTATATATATAAATTTTTACCATTCAATTTTATAAATTCTTTCTCTCACATAAAATTGCATCTATATTCTATATATATATAAAAACAGTCTTTTTTTCCTCCAAAACTTCCTTTTTTTTGAAATTTTTAATTAATTTTTAATTCCACATCATTATGTTTTCCCTCCCAGTGCATTTTCCTAAAATAGACATTATCTTTGCCTTAAATAGACGTTATCCTTTTTAATGACATTCTTTTTATTATATAGACCATCATTATATTCAACATTAATGTTCTTTTTAATTTAATTATATTTTTTATTTGTTACCTAACCTAATCTCCAATGCAATTATTTTTTTCCAACAATTAGAGATAATAAATTAAAACATGACTTGAAAGAATTCAACGAATTGTCTCTGATAAATTGTTGAAATAATTGTTCTTTCTTTACACTAAAAACTTTCGTCTTCATCTTTTTTCCTCATTTTTTGGCTATGATTAATTTATAAAGCAAATTCATGGATTGATTTTACTTTCTTCAAATTATTAGAATTTTTGGCATTTGTATCATCAATTTTTTTATCCAAACAATTTCTAATACAATTTATTATTTTTTTACAATTATATATAATACAATTATTTTTTAGAATAGTCATTTTCTTCTTCTTCCTAAGTTGGTCATTAGGTTGAAAAGAGGCCAATTATTTTTGTTTATAATTATATGAAATAAATTAAAATATGAATTTAAAAAATTCAATGAATTGTCTGCCATAAATCATTGAAACAATTGTTCCCTCTTACCAATAAATTGTTTTCTTCCTCTTTTCTTCTTCTTTTTTTTGTCGTTGCTGTAATTAACTTTTTATACCACTAAACTGACTCCACATATTTTTTTTTTTTAAAAATTGCGAATGTGACTTTGTGGATTGATTTTACTTTGTTTCTTCATTAGACAAATAATTCCCATGCGTTGGACGACACGTTGCTAGCATCTCCATCTAATGAGATATTCCTATACAACAGGGAAGATAATTTACATCCATTTGATTTACATTCTTTTGAATCACTTATGGTGAACAAACACGTTTATTTTTCTGCATTGATAAATTTTTTATTATAATTTTTTTAATATCATTGGGATGAGTCGATATATTATTTCAAAATATAAGTCTAAGTTCTTATATTAGATATACTTCATGTGATGCATAGCTAATTTTTTTCAATTGAATTTTTTATTTTCTCAGGCCGTTTGATGGTTTTAGTTGACATTTCAATTAATGGTTTGTTAAAAAAAATGTTAAATATATGTATGTAAATAATAAATTATTTATTCAATAATAATAATAATAATAATAATAATAATAATAATAATAATAATAATAATAATAATCTTTAAAATCATTTTTTTGGAAAACGTGATTTTTTAAATTCTAAACAAAGCACTTGATTTTAGCAAATTGAAAAGTAAATGTACACTTTTCCAGAATTTCCCCTCTTTTTTTTTTATAATTTACATAATTTACTACAAAATAACTCTTTTTATGATTGATTTTTTTTTTTATATTTGTCTAGGTAGGACTTGATCATCAAAGCAAAGAATATGAGGAATCTCAGGGGATGAAATACTAACTTCATTCCTGCCCCGTCGGTCCGCATTTCTGGGGAATCTCAAGGGTTGAAATTTATATAAAAAATAATACATTAAGACGTGCTCATATGTTCCATGTGTGAACATACTCTGTAGTTTATGCTTTAAAAACAAAACAGAAAAACTTATTTTATTGCTTAACCAATAAAATATGAGTATTGGATTTCTAAAATATTTTTCTACACAAATATAAATTAATTTGTTATTCGTATAAATTAATTAATATATATTAAAAATTAGTTAGCATAATACCTTAATTAAAAAAAATAAAATATCTTCTCAATTTAGTTTTCATATTAATTGCTATTGCTAATATTTTTGACAAAAATCTTATGTAAAAGGAAGTTATCGTTCTAACTCTTCAGCTTAAAACCTTTTATAGAAAAAAATAGAAGAAATAAAATTTTTATAGCATTTACATGCAATACCTGGAATCGATCACTGAATAACTCACTAAGATAAGATAATTTACTAAAAGCACAAAAAAATTCTAATTAAAAAAGATAAGTAATTATATTCCGATTACATTATCCAAGTCACATTTATGAGTTTGATTTTTATAGCATATTAATTTCATATCAATTTGAATTCCTTATCTTCTAATAATACTTTTCTAAATAAATAGTTTATTTTAATTAAAAATAAGTTTATCCATTTATTGTATTAGTCAACTGTATGGTGATAATTATTGACTTGAATTTAATCAATCCATATTTAATTTTGATAGTATTTACTTCCAAAATTATATTTTTAAAATACAATCCTTATTTTAACTAAAAAGTTTGTTTTCAGATATATATAGATTGACTGATTCCATCTCCTATATTGTTTAGTTTCATATTAACTTAAAAGTCTAATTTTAGCGATAAATAAGTAAATATCGAAATTGCATATTTTTCAATAATGATTTAATAAGCAGAAAAGTAAATATCTAAATTACATATTTTGTAAATTATTTTGTAAATTACATATTTAATAAACAATTGGCTATTGACTCTATTTATGATTGAAATTATGGGACTCAATCAGAAATTTTTAATTGGCTCTCGACTATGGTAAATATTTTTATTTATAATTCTATCTTTTAAATAAATATTGAGAATTCTGGCTACTTTAAATTATTTATTTTATACTGATTTTTGTTAGTTTAGATTTTTTTGTTTAATTTTTTAAAATCATCGATCAAGTTGTTTGTTTTAATTGTTAATTACATATATTTCAATTTATTTGTTTTATCCTAAATAATTTAAATTTGATATCAAATCATTCAATATTTGATCAAGAAAATGTAAAATCTCTAAGATTTTTTTTATCAATCGCATTGAAAATCTTATAGAATTTAAATTATTTAAAGTAAAAATCTAAATTTATGAGTTTAAACAAAATATTAATATACCAAATATATTAAATTGCTGAGTTTACACCGAATATGTTTTACATGTTTAGTATGTTTAAAAAATATTTGTAAAATAAATTAGATGTCATTATCACATATATTAAAAAAATACAAATAAAAGCTTCTGATTCAACAATATAATCACGATGGGTAGTGGAAGGGATGTGAATTTTCCAGCGGGGCATGACGGGCAATGGGAATCCCGTCCAATTGCAATCCTTATATTATACTCGCTCGCCTTCGATTAAATGAAGATGGGAGTGGTGACGATGATAAATGTTTCTTAACGGAACAGAAACAGGATGTTGGAGTATGTTAAACTATACCCATTATATTGTTATTTCTATATATTAATTATATTTCACAATCAAATCTTAAAAATCATTGTTTACATATTCATTGTCGAACTATATGTTGCAGTCTCCAAAGCGACAAATAGGTAGGGTTTGAAGCTTGTGCCCTATTATGACGATGGTCATCCAACCAACACTACTATGAATGTCGTGTATAAAGAAATTTTCAATAATGTGTAGTCTGACACTTATTAATCATGTGACATACGTTATTTACTTTATTAACTTTTTACACAAATCCTCTATGTCATCTACGTCGATATAAGAAGTGAATCATTGTACATATATATTAATGGTTTTTTATTATTATATTATTTGAAGATAGTGTCCAGTTGAGATAGTTGCTGAGTTATACAAATTATTGATATGCAACTCTTATCTATAAGTAGCATTGTACTCGAATTAAGGTAGCTCAACTTGCTTTACTGTCGAAAATTACACTTTGAGTAAGTTATAGTTATTCTATCTGAACTCTAATATTATATTTTATATTTCTAAAGGTTTTTCATATAAATGCACTTCGAAGTTCGAGATGTTTGGCTTACGTAAAAATACATGTTGTTGTCTTATTACGATTCATTGTTAGAATAATAGGAATTTGATTTTCTTGGAGAAAATTAGGATTGAGATTTGTATTTAAGTCTATTCATTGTTTTTTAGAAAAATATGAGTCGTTTGTATTATTCATTTTGTGTTTATGTTGTTGACAATAATTAATGGTGTTATTTTTGAATTGTTTTTATTGTTGAGATTTTCAAGAGAATTGTAAATTAAGTTATGAGATTTTCAAGAGAATTGTAAATTAAGTTATGCCAATTTTGGTAAGGTGTTCCTTGGATATTTTATAGGAAGGATTTGTACGATATACAGGGAAAACTCTACCAAAATTTTTATCGGATTCTTTCATTACTTATCTTAATTATTAAGTTTAGTGCAATCGCAAATACTCGATTTATTATCTTGGTGGTGCTATTGATATAGAATTAATATATATCGAAACGTGTAATTATTAACACATTAGCTTTCCGTGCAATGCACGGGTGAAAAAGACTAGTAAAACTTAAATTTGAATCCTTAGAGCAAAATTAATATTGGAATAAAAATCTAAGGACGAAAAACCCAAAATGAAAAGAAAATGGAAAAAAATCTATTTCAAATATATAAAAGAAAAAGTACATAGAAATTCTATAAAAGAAGGGCCAAATTTGGCCCCCTTTTTAGATATCTCCCAAACCACCACCCCTCCTCCCAAAAAAAAACCCTCCCCAGAAATGTCATTATTTGGGTTTGTTCACCTTTTACATTATTTAGCTTTAGAGGAAAAAAATCAAAATATAAGATTATTTTCCTACATATTATTTGATAAAAGTTCAACAAAGGTGAAAAAACTCATATTTGAGTTTTTTGTTCCAACATTAATCTTGCTGTTTATATATACTACCTCCGTCCCATAAAGATAGACTTGTATTCTATTTTTGTCCGTCTCAAAATATAGGCCACTTTCTATTTTGGTTGCATTTAATTTCTTCAATTTTCCAATTGTACCCTTATTTAATATACATTGTTATTAATTAGCATTATTTAATACAAGGGTATATTTGAAAAAATACAACTAAAATTTACTTTTCCAATAATATTAATTGTAATTTCTTAAACTGTGTGAAAATCAAACTAAGCCTATTTTTGTGGGACGGAGGTAGTATAAGATAGTTGTGGCTGAAATTAGCACACAGTTCCCTGCCTAAAATCTAGATTTTTTCGCTGAACTTTTTTCTTTTAGGTGAGAACAACCAATAAACATGTCGTCCCTAAAATCTAAATCTCCTTAAAAGATTAAAAGATAATTGTTTTACTTTATAATTTTTAGTTTTCCCAAATATCCAACGCTTCTTATGTTATTTCATTTGATTCTTAACATAATATTATAATTTCTTAACGAAATTTGATTGAGTCCTAAACAATTAATTTCAATCCCAGTTTCTATTCTTATTAAATGAAAAGAAATAAGAAATATCGAGACTTTCTAAGTTTTATGTCTTATGGATTTAGCCTGCTTTTCTAAATGATGTGCACTATTGTGTTCCTTCATGTCTTAATGAACAATGATTTGAGCTTTAGCAATTGAGCTTATATATGTAAATATTAAAATGTTTTTTCAAAAAAATTCATTGATATTTTATTCTATTGTTTTTCTACAATTTTGTTGTGTTTTGACTAGTTTTTTATCAGCTTGAGTCCGGTTCTTTAAAGACTGGTTTTTGTCATATTTGGACTAGTTTTTAGGTAGGTTCACTGTTTATCTGGTTGAATCGGTTGTGCCAGTCCTATTTTCTAAACATAGTAATTATAAATACCGGTAAAGTTTGTGTACAAATCTAATTAACATGACGATAATTTTGTATTTGATTTGTTTATAAGAGTTATTATTAAAATTTTATTTTATTTTATTTATAAGAGTTATCATTATAATTTGAACTAAAAGCTATTTATCTAATTGGGAATCAACTAATTAGTGATTGTAATGATACCCTTATTATAAGTACGCTAAAAAGTGATCTTAAAAGAATTTCATTAGAAATAAATTTCAGTGGTATGTCAACTTATTTTCTAAACAAATTATTGAATAATTTTTTCCTCTATCTCTATTAAATATCTTGTAGGATCAATTTTATTAGTCTTGATGAAGAAATATGTCAAAAATTATTATCTTTAAATCAATTTTAATTAAATGAATTGAAAAAAATATAAAAAAATAAATTGAACTGAAATCAATGTATCTTTTTGATATTTTATTATTTATTTTTTCAATGAACAATGCCCGTGGAATGCACCGGGGCCAAACACTAGTACAACAACAAAATAAAAACTCTATTGGACATCGCTCACAAAAAATAGACATGACAAAAAATAATAATAAACAAAATAGCAATGACAAAAGATAAAAATAATTAAATTAATAATCAGTCATTTATATTATACCATGGACAAATAAAAAGAAAACGATTCCGTGGGAATTAATAAGAAAATGAAAGGCAACATCAAAAACAAAATATTTTACACATATCCCATATTTCATATATTAGTGATGATTGCACATAGCGAACTCATTTTGTTACAGAGAATTGAAGATAGTGATTTACGATGGAGATAACGGTAAAACAAATTCTATTTTTGAGTTTTTTATAGATATTTTAATATAATATTATTCTTATTTTATATGTGCTTTGTTAATTAGTGTGTCAATTATTAATTTATAATTAAAATCCTATTATTTTAATTTAAAATATATTTTCTCAATAACAATTTCCGTGTGTAGCACGGGTGCGAATACTAATAGGTCGCCATTAATTGTACAAGTCTGTGCCATGTTTGCATTGGTTGATATTGGTTCAAGTTATGTTGATTAAAAAGATAACGTTAAATGGATTTTTACAAAAAAGTTTGTGTTAAATAAAATTAGATCTTAATCTGTAATCAAAAGAAAATTCATTGCTTTCGTTAAAAATCTCGATATGATGCTTTAATTTTAGTAAATGTTTTTAGATTGACATGCATTGGTTGAGAGTGATTTTCGGCATTTTCATGGTGGATTTAGGGCACCCGTGTTTCAAATTTGGGGATCTCGCGTGGTGGCTGATGTGTTTTGCCTCCTGGTTTGTTGCTTCAGATTTTATTTTATTTTTTTTAACTTTCGGCCATTGTCACGATTTTAAACCGTGATCCATTGACCTTCGATTGTCACGTTTTATAACCGTGACAATAAAAAAAAAATGACTCACGGTTAAAAACCGTGACAATCCGCGAGAAATTTAATCACGGTTTAAAACCGTGACTCCTTGAAAATCTATTGCGTGACAAGTTCTTAGTTTCGGTGTAGCGATGGTAAAATGGTGATGCTTAATTGCAAAGAGTAAAATCTCGCAAGAGCTTAGCTCTTCAAGATTTCCTGCTTCAAGTCACAAACCTCTCGATACCAAGGCACATTCTAGATTCCAGATTAAACTTTCGTTCTTTGACTATTACCCTTTTAGCTGATTTTAATACACTATTTGGGGATACTTTGAGTACTACATATAGGAATGATGGCATGCACTAAGGATCTTTAGTATCCTATATATTGAAAATACTTTAGCGAGATCAAAGAAACGTTCAAAAAATAATGGTTGTAGGATCGTTTCACTATTGTTGCGATCATAATTTGCATGCTTAGGTAATTGAATGGATGCATTTTAAGGTTTATTGTTATCCAACATAGAGTATTACTTAAAAAGGGATATATTAAAATGTAAGTGTGAATTTGATCAAACGTTAGATTATATTATTCTTTGAGATGTGGAATTAGAAGGAAAATCCGGTGAAGTTGTGGACATTTCAACAACCTTAAATTAATCTTAACATTTCTTAATTAAAGTTCAGTCTTTCATTTTGTGATTTCTTCCAATTTTTCTTCCGCAACGATATTACTGTCGGAAACTCTAATAGAAATCAATTTTCGTCAAAAGTTATGACAAATATTTCATCACAAATTAAAAACGGTTCATATATATGAGGTTTTTTTCGTAATTTGAATGCACAAATTGGACACTTTTTTAATATTACTATCCACAGTTTTATTTTTCAACATTTGTGACAACAATCTGTTATATATCTTTCACAATTTATGACAAATTTTTATGCGTCATAAATTTTCGGTCACTGATACACCATTTTTCTGGTAGTTATTGTTAATAACCTTTCGATACAAATGATGATTTTATAAATTAGGAGAATAATTACCAAGTAAAGATTTTCAAAGTTAAATGAAAATAGAGTACTTCTATATTGTATTCTCTATCATACAATATCTAATAATATACAAAATTATATTAATAAGATAATAACTTTTAATCATGAGAATTTGCCAGTATTTTAATGATAAAGTATGTCCAAAATTGGAGATGAATTGTAAATAGTTTTGGAGTTTATAAAACTAGTTTTCACACCAGTGCGTTGTACAGTAGTTGTAGGTTGAAATTTGTTGTAAAGATCAATAAAAAATAAATTATTTAACATATGATTCACAATTGTGTTTAATTGATTGTAACATAATGTTGGATAAAATGTACAAGTTTGATAGAAAATATTGTTACAATCTTATTTAAAATTGGGGTTTTATTTTAAATAAATTAGTTATTGTTAATATAAATATCAAATGAGTAATAAAATAATTGCAACCCAAAATTCATATAAGAGGCCTTCTCCAATCCCTTTTACAGTTGTGACCACATCATAGACATCACATAGGAAAATTATATTAATTAAAAAAGAAATAAAGAAAATGTGCAACTAGAAATTAAATAAATTGAAAAGGCAATGAACAATGTTGTGAAAAGTGAAATTCAAAACAATCTTATAAATAATGGTAATGATAATAATGATGGAAAAAAATGTCATTTGAGTTATTAAAGAATTTTTAAAATTCATATACTACTAACATTTTTAATTAACAAATAAAAATGTTACAATGGATTTCTGTCTAAAGTAGGCATGATAAACCATCAAGGATAAAAATAATTATAAGTAAAGAAAATTGATCATAATAATAAGCACACATTGTCTGAAAATTAGTAATGTTGAGAATATATTAATTATTAAGTATTTAAATTATTATATTGATTTAACTATCTGTTTATCGATCATTCAACTGAAGTATTGATCTCTTGTAATTTTAAGATGTTAAAATTTTTTTGAAAAAATATTTGACAATGAAATTTAAAATTTTCAACTCGTATTAAACATGCTCAACAGTTCTACAACTTGATAGAAATACAAATTGTGTTTATGTGATTACAACAAAAATTGTTAGTATTTTCGACCATTTTATATTAGCCAACTATGTATAAGAGGTCACACTATTTAATGACTTGTAGATACTCACATATATATGATCAATGAATTATGATTTTCTTCATGTAAGCGGTTAGTAAAACTTGGTAATTAAGAATATTGACTACTTAGTACATTTAAAGTGCTGAAAATTTTCCAATCTTAAATTGTGCCTTCACGAATGAAATGATAACGGCAATATTAAATAGACCAGAACGCATATACACAACCATTTTCGTTGTGTACATAGGAGAGTTACAAGGAAGAGAGATGCTCGAATTAATCGCCGCAACAATCAAAACCTATATAGTAAAAAGGATCTTGGTTTGCATCCGTTTGGTTAACAGGAGATTGCAAATTGTGGTCTAGGTCCTAAGAGCATCAATATATTTCCTTTATTGATTATTGAAATTTAGGACTTATTCTATAAAAGATGTTGATTTATAATGATTTACTCTAACGATGTGTTAATGTGTGATTGAAAATTGACGAAATTATATTAAATAATATAAAGTAATTGTATGAGTAATTAAAAATGATGAAAGAAAAAAATTAATGGAAAAAGATAGTGTATAGAACATGCCTTTAGATTAATGATTTGTCTTCCTCAAGGATCTGTTTCCCCATTTTCTTGTCGATAACACGCTTGTACTCGTCATGTTCTCCGTCAGAATCTGCCCCACCATTATTTTGGGCAAAAATCTCATCAGGTGCTGTCAGCCACCTGGTCATATATATATATATATATATATATATATATATATATATATATATATATATCTATGATGATGCTGAGAAATGCAAACCAGCGTTTAGTGTGAGCCAAAGCTCATGAAACTCTTCGGAAACGTTTCGGAAACTCTAAAAAAGTTTCCTATTTTTTAATAAATTCCGAAATTCTATGGAAACTTTATGTACACTCTACAAAAACTTTTAAGAAACTTTTAGAAAACTTTGCGACAAAAATTCAGATTTTTTCAAACAAAAAAAATAAATAAAAATTAATTATAGTTCACAAAAAATATTAATTAAGTAATTAACCTAAAAAACTAACCTAAATAGCATTCTTCTTGGAAACTAGCTCTAATTATTAATTAACCTAAAATACAAAGTGAAATTTGGATCCCAAAATTGTCATCAAAATTTCAAATTTTAATTAAATTTATTTGATTTTGATATCTTGATTAGCTACTTCATATTAAATAGTGTTTATAGGTTGAATTTTGAAATTATATAGAAAAACAAATAATTACCATACAACGTTTCCATAACGTTTCGTATCCTAAATTTTTCAAAAATCACGTTTCCCCGTTTCGTTTCGTGTCCCGTTGCGTGTCCCGTGTCCGTTTCCGTGCAACCTAGTATGTATGTATATGGGGACCAAGTGGCTAACAGCACTTTATAAGATTATATATATAATTTACTTAGGATACATTTGATTCACAATAAATTTTGAATAAATTTTTTTATTTAAATTATATGTAGATTATATTGATAAAAATAAAAGATAATACATTAAAAAATATAAAATAATTGTGTGCGTGATTGAAAAAGATAAGCGAATTAAACATACGCTTAATTAGTTACCTTATGATTCAAGTTTTAATAAATATTTTCTTCACAGCATCAACAATCAACGTTGGGCTGACTTCCAATTCCGTCTTTGTTATCGTTTTGTTAGCATCAATGTCCCTTGTACTAAAACTTACAGCCTATATTTCATTATATTTCTGTTAGTTCCTCAAAAAGTGTATAGATTAAAATTTTATTTATTAAATTCCAAATGAACTTTTAAAAATTGTAATTTTCATACATTTATTTAAAAATACTTCTATTGATCTATTAAACTTTCATATGTTTATTAAAAACTTCTATATCAGCCAACTCACACCGAAAGTTTATTACTGTCTCAGACAATACATTTTTTCTCACGTCTTATACTCTTATTTTATGTTACATTAGCTTTTGGCATATTTTCATTTTATTTAAATATTCACAGGTTGAGATGTTTCCAAGGTGAGGAATCATGCGCTATGTCCAATAAAGCTTGGAAGACCTTTACGGGCTGTGAGATCATTGCCATGTGGTCCGCACCTGCAATCTTTTTCACTATTGCCACTCCAGTGTTTCTGATATTCCAGAGCTGGAATGCTATTGGATTGGCTTCATCATCATTAATTACAATGAAAGCGCGCTTTACAGATCCATAATTTTCTCTAGAGAACGGACTTCTATTGGCCAAATCGAAACCAGAACTTGGCCTCACCAAAGCTTCTGCTAGCACCAGATCCTGTGATAGTAAATAAAAAATCCATGTTATTGTGAAGCGAGCGAGAGGATCTTTCATCTCGGCTAATAAATATTTGCGCTTATCACACCTTAGCTATTGGACAAAGTATTATCAATAATTACTTTTGGATGATATTTATTTGAAGATTTGAAATAATGTAAACCATGTGGAATTTTAATTGAAAGGGATGTAATATAAATTGAAACAATTTTAAAGTATGTTTGATACGTGGGTTCGTGAAAAAATAGATTTGAGATGTATATCTGCAAATTAAAAACGATGCATTGAAAAATATTAAAATATTGTTAAATAAGTTTTTAATTTATCATGTATCAATCAAACAATTACAGTAAGTCCCTAAAATCGAGAATTAATATATTGGTAGATTCGCTCCCCTTCCCACGACGTGGGGGCCATTTAAGCTCCATTATATCATCAGGGGACTGTTATAGGTTATTCATCGCACTTCACATAAATGCTAAAAAAAATTTTTTTTTTAATTAAGTGGCGCCCAGTAAAGGCGCCACATCATCACATAGGCAAGAGAGCAGTGACGCATATATCGGTAAGAGTTAAAAAACAAGAAAAATCAAATAATTTTATTATTAATATTTTTATTTGATATTTTGGCATCGATGAGTTTTCTTCTTTTACCTCTGGACGGGAGAGTGAATATAGTCTCCTTACGAACCTTGGGCCAAAAACAGAGTACGTCACATTATTCTCAGACGTATACGATTGAGTGTCCAAGAACTGTCCTGGATACCATTGGCCAAACTGCGAAAACAAAACAATTACAAATTAAATGAAATTTAATTTCCACAAATGAAATGAAATAATAGACGAACATACGTGGATAATAAGCAATTTTACCTGGGCCGGAACATAAGTTGGAGGATGAACATCATCGGGCATAAAAGCAGTAATAAAAACGGCAACTTCAACCTTATGAGGGTATTTCTCCAAACCAAAAGGCAAGGTCAAACCTCCCTGACTATGTCCAACAAGTATAACTTTTTTATTTTCTGGAATTGACGCCAGAAAATCCACCAATGGTTGTGTATACTCAACATACGTGCGAACCTCTGTTATATTTCTCAGGTCGATGCCAGATGCCGCCATATCAAGCGACGTCACGTTGTGGCCCGCCGCCTCCAGCAGCGGTTGCACCTTGTACCTGTTGGTGCAAAACGTAAATATATATTAAAAGAAAATAAAAATATATTGAAATTAAAACTTTAAATTTTTTGAAGTTTCTTTGAAGCTTAAGTTATCCGAGTACCAGCACCAAGCTCCATGACCTGCTCCGTGTACGAGAACAAAATGCCTTTTTTGCACATGACCTTCGGATTGTTGATTCCTAGTGAGGACTATAATAATTGCAAAGACTAAAACGCAACTGTAAATTCCTTTTCCAGCCATGATTTATGTTTCGATCGAGAATGAATTGAAGTTGGTGAGATTTGGGTGCTTATTTATTTATAGATCTTTAAATTTACTGTGGGTCCCTTTAAAAAACTTTACCGTCGGCAGAAATTGATCGGTCCCCACATGATTAATGTTTCCAGATCAGGCTTTTTCTACATACAATAAATTTTATAATAATTTTTTCTTTCTTATTATTTTTAACCACTCATATAATTATTTTATATTTTTTAATATAATTTTTAAAATTTTCAACCACACATCTAACACGTCGTTCGAGTAAATCTATAACATTATGTATAGAACAAACCCGGAATTGAAGATGATGGGATATCCCAACTAATTAGGGGCCGTTCTGTTTGTTTTGTATTTTCTGTTTTCATTTTCGAAAATGTTTGGTGTTTTCTGTTTTCAATTTTTGTTTTGAGAAAATTGAAAATGCGTTCGGTTTGTTGTTTTGAAAAATTATTTTTGGGAAGGGAAAACAGAAAATGTGTTTGGTTTATCTTTTCTGAAATACAATTTCGTATAATAAAAGTTACTGAAAGGTCCTCAAACTTTTCAAAATTTCAAATAGGCCCTCATCTTCACCTACCCCACCCCACTAACCCCACCCCCAACCCCACCACCACCTCGGAGGTGGAGAACCACCTTCGTCGGTGGTTCTCGAGGTGGAGAACCACCTGCGAAGGTGGTTCTCCACCTTTGCAGTGGAGAACCACTGTCGCGGTGGTTCTCCACCTCGAGAACCACCTTCGAGGTGGTTCTCGAGGGTGGAGAACCACCTGCGACAGGTGGTTCTCCACCTTCGATGGTGGAGAACCACCATCGGATGGTGGTTCTCCACCTGAGAACCACCACGACGGTGGTTCTCAGGTGGAGAACCACCGATCTGGTGGTCAAACCACCAGATCTGGTGGTTTGACCACCGATCCTGGTTTGACTTTTTTCCGGTGGTCGGTGGTGGTCGGTGGTGGTTGGACTAAAATGTACAAAAAATGAAAATTTGGGACTCAAATGTAATAAATGTAAAGTTTAAAATCCGAAAACTCGTTTTCGTTGTTTTCAACATTTAACACAGAAATCGACGAAAACGTTAAAAAGACGTTTTCGTGTTTTCTATACAAATCTTGAAAACGATTTCGAAAACGCATTTTCGAAAACAATGAACGCAGCGTTTTGGCGTTTTTGGCGAAAAGCAACGGTGGCAGCGAAACGGGCCCTTAATGTTTCAATTTCCGTTGCCCACGTGTGGGGAATTGAACAAAATCGATTGAATTAGACTCATGATTAGAGACGTTCCTCCTTTGTGTCGAGTGAGTCGGTAGATTTAGGCCAGACCCTCCGGGGTCCTATTTTAGCCCATTATACCTGATGCTCAACTGTGTATTATTTTTTTAATTAAAGGATCCAAATTTAAATTTATTACAAATTTTGTAGACCTATTTTTGAATAAAATAATAGAAAAATTTAAGTATTGAATCTAAATTTATAGGCCCATTTTTTAATAGAAATTTAGATCCATTTTTTATCCATGGTTATTTATTTTTTTAAGTGCATTAGTGATCTGTGTTGGTTCTGACTGAGCCTTTTTGTTTTACTTTCTGTTAAAGCTCTAAATAATATTTTTATTTTTTTGTTTGTTTACTATTGTGTATTTGACTACTGTAATTCTAATTAAATCTTGTATGTCGTTTTACATTAGTTTTATAAAAATAATAATAATAATGAAAGGCGCAAAATTTGACTCAAGTACAGTTGCCTACGGCCATCCCTGCTCACGGTGGTGCAGAATTCAAACTGAAGATGGCTGTATAACATTATTGTACTTATTTATTTATTTATTTATTGAATGGAACGTTATTGTACTTATTAGGAAACGGGGGATTGCCTTTTCTTTTCTTTCTGAAATATGCCATATAAGTCCATACAAAATTTATGTGATAAAATATCATACCATAATATGGTGAGAGCCCCAATTCAGAGACTATAATAGTAACTTTATGTTATACTTTATTAGGGTGTGAGTCTTTTGATCCGATACTTGTGTAGGGTATCATACCCAATGAGATAGTCCCCCTGAATATGGGGGAATCCACACATTTTTTTTAATTTTTTTATCTCCGATACTTGTGTAGGGTATCATACCCAATGAGATAGTCCCCCTGAATATGGGGAATCCACACATGTTTTTTTTAATTTTTTTATCTCTATCGATCGGGTATGATGCCCTTGTAGAGTACCTGAAACAAAGCTTTAATACACAAATTTTATGTGGACTTCCAGACTTTTTCTTTCTAGAGATCATGTTGTGAAGATGTGTGGCAAATCTATGGAAGTTGGAGCTGTTGGTCCCTTGTGTTTGAGTTGTACGCTGCACATTTTTCAGCTCTTTTGATATTATTATTGGCCCACTTGAAAACATAGAAATTTATCAGGTGAAAACTTCTATGGATTTGGGTGAAAACTTGTCCTTGTTGCTTTAATTAAATAGATATAATTTAAAAATGGGTATATTAAAATAGAAGTGTGAATTTGACACGGCACATTTTTCAGCTCTTTTTATATTATTATTATTATTGGCCCACTTGAAAACATAGAAATTTATCAGGTGAAAACTTATTCATGGATTTATACGCTTTAGGTGAAAACTTGTCCAACATAGAGTAATTAAATAGATATAATTTAAAAATGGGTATATTAAAATAGAAGTGTGAATATTTGATCAAAGGTTACATCAGATTATTGCTTGAGATGCCGAATTAAAAGGATATAGTTGTGGACATCTCAACAACTCTAAATTGATGTAAATAATTATGCAATTAGTGAACCTGCAGCCTTAAATGTATATCTTTCTCTCTGTTCATGACACATTGTCAGTACGAGATAAGTTCTAGACAAAAATTCCATCAACCTTCAAACGCTGTCGTGAATGCTTCAAACAATTTTGATTCTTCTCATCTCTTTAATAGCTGCCAGATCCTTCCTTTTTATTCCTTTTTGGACCAAACCTTGAAAACTTATTGTGGGCAGCAAATAGTTAACATTTTTTCTTCAAACAATTTTGATTCTTCTTAAGAGCTGGCAGATACTTCCTTTTTATTCCTTTTTGGACCAAACCTTGAAAACTTATTGT
Organism: Jasminum sambac; assembly: GCA_018223645.1. Taxonomy (NCBI): domain Eukaryota; kingdom Viridiplantae; phylum Streptophyta; class Magnoliopsida; order Lamiales; family Oleaceae; genus Jasminum; species Jasminum sambac. Next base: position 3,295,699 of record CP073651.1, on the reverse strand, counting down.
GGGCAGCAAATAGTAAACATTTTTTCTTCAAACAATTTTGATTCTTCTCATATCGTTAAGGGTTATTTAATCCTAGTAGACTGAGAATGAAAATTAATTGTTGGAACTATTTCACTAATACAAGGTAATTTGTAATTTGGTATACAACACAAACTGACTAAATCAATAGTAAAATCAACATGCCGCATTGTCGTTTCCACGGGCATAAGCGGGCGAGCTCTAAAGTGCAACAAAATCAATACTTTTTTCAGGAATCATAATAAATAAGAAGTGTCAATAAAAGGAATGCGGATAGAGAAATCTGAGCAAACACCACAGGGAGCATGTCTAGAAACATTCAAGCAAATCGGCAGGGTGGTTCCAAGAATCTCACCTGAGAAAGCAATACCAAGTTTTACCTCATGATGTATAGTAGGCACGTATTCTCAATCGTCAACACGCTAGATTTATACAACCTTAAAAAAATAAAAATAAAAATAAAAATAAAAATAAAAAGGAAGAAGAAGAAGAGATGAAGAATGGCGGCTAAACAATAGTCATTCATAATCGACCACGCATTTTCGTTTCCAAAAGAGAAAAATTCATATATGAATATTAGTTCATATTCAATTCACAGTAAATTCCAAGAATAAAACAACTCAGGAAGATCAATCAGTTAGAACTTGAACCAATTTGACAATTTACAGTGAAGTATGATAAAACCCAACAAGAAAAGGACATACCTTTTCATCCATGAGCATAAGCTTCACGATGTCAAGCAGCCCTCTACGTGTTTCATATGTTTCATCCTGTCTTAACCGAGTCAAGCTCCTTAGTGAGAACATGAGAGCTTGTTTGGTCCGACATGGCAACTAAAAATAAATAATAGTTTTTGGTCCGAAAAAATTTCAAAATTTTCTAAACTAGTTCAGATTTTTTTTCAAAAAGTAAAAATATTTAGACGAAATAGATTTTGTTACCATGCAAAATGGAGATCTAGGAAACCATAAATTTTGGGATCGTTATCATATGACCTAAAAATAACTCAAACGAATCTAATAAATAATTGCATAATAAGTAGATTTTGTTTGTCTCAAAGTTGCATTACAAAAGACATACGACACAGAACGTTTTGCTTCAACCAGATACATATGAATATACCACATACGTGCACATTTATGGTATAAGAATTATCAGGTCCCATAACCAAATTAATCACCATTTAGATTTACCAAACACGTGATAAAGCAAATTACTATTGTACAACGGATTCGGGTTCAAACAGTTTACCAGGTGCAATTAGCTTTCTTATATGGTCACCAAAATTTCCATCCATTTCGCAATCGCAAGGTAGGAAAGTTACAAAACTAAACAACATTAACTACTCTATGAAAGCAACACGGAAACTCTCTTTATCTGGAAACACGTTTCTGTTCTAACACCAAAGTTGAAATAGGAAACAACTACAACTTGGTCTATATCACTATATACTTATTTCTGAAACTTCTATTTTAGCAAGCCCTCATCGTTCTTTATCTTCCTTTTCTTTTTATTTTTATTTTTATATGACTTATTAGCGCCATAAGGACCCAATGTTTCATCTCGCTGAGCATTGCACCGTTAAATCACCCCATGTGCACCTCATGTGCAATTTTTCAATGGAAAAATGGTCCGAAACTTTGGGGTATTGTTACAATCAAGTCCAAAAGTTTGAAAAAATATACACTTTAGTCCCAAATTTAGTTAAATTTGATTAAATAGCCCCAAATTTAGTTAACTTTACTCCCAAAATTAATTAAATTTATTTAATTAATTTAATGCTAATTAAATTATTTTTATCGAAAAATTTGAACACAGTAGTATTTGTTCGTATTAATATAATATATCACAAATGTCAAAAATTTTCCTTAGCACCACAGTAGGTGTTTGATTGAATTAATTTTAAAAATTGAAAAATAGTGTTATTTTTCTTGTTTTCATGTTTTCTTCCATGAAATTTGACCATTTTCCTTATCTTTATGGTTAAAGCAAATTGTCCATTAAAAAGAATTAAAAGAGACAAACTTTTCTTGGAAAACAAAAACTACCTCCCCCAAGGAAAATGTTTTCCTCCAAAATAAGGAAAAGTACGGATTTTGAAAAAAGTTGGTTTTTCGATAAAAAAAAAGGCAATCAAACATCCAACCAAGGAAAAAAAGGTTGAAAAATGACTTTTCCTGGAAAAAAAAATGAATCAAACACACCCTTAGAGTTTCTCAAGAAAAGCAAAAAATTTCGGATGTTAAGATTTTCTAAAATTAGAACATCTCCAATGCCCATTTTTACTTTGGATCTCTATTTAAGGAGTTGGGGCCTGTCGAATTATATCCGCTATATTGTCCTTTTTATAATATATATATTTATATGTTTATTATATTTTATAATAAAATTTTAAAGATCATTATTCACATTTTTATTATCAATACTATGTTTGGCATGGGTGTAAAATTAATATCTCCCGAATTTGTAATTGAGTATGAATGTAGAATAATTTTAAACAAAAAACTATATGCTCTACCAAGATTAGTAGAGTTTTTCGGTGTGGTTATTTTGATAATTATAGTATTTAATTTAATATTATTTTATTTTACATTGATATTATCACAATCTCTATCACAAATTCTCATCATCTGTGCAATATAGAGGAAATTCTGTAGAAATTTTTATAGTTTTCTTTCATTATTTAAATAAATAAAGTTCAGTACTTTAATAATTATTTAATTTAGTTTATTTTTTGGTGATGCTATTTTTCTTATTATCAATCAATAGTCGAAACCACTATTTGTTGGAAAATTAGCTGTTGCACAGGTGAAAATACTAGTAGATTTGAAACACACATACTTAATTCAGTATTAAAAAATTAAAAAAACGTATTCCCAATTTAACTTCGTCATTAATATATATATATATATATATATATATAACTTTTATTTAAGTTAATATTTGAAAACTAAAAAACTTATTATATTCCTTCTGATGATATTTTTCTATGCTCATCGATTTTAGTTAAATAATTACTTATCCTATTGAGATAAACAAAAATTTTCAAGAATCACTGGCGTTCCTTAATTATGGAACCACCGGGCCATTTTTAGGGCACATTCGACTTCTGTTTTGAAATTCGAAACCAGATCTAAATCCAGCACGATGAGGGAGAGCTTCAATAATTTGAAAAATTTTCCGACGATACCTTGGCAGCCGATGGTGGCCAGTCAAAGTTTTGGCAATAATTTTGGGCCAAAATTATTGCCAAAACTTTGACTGAAGGCCACAGGCAGCGACGGTACCGCCGGAAAATTTTTCAAATTATTGGAGTTCCCCCTCGCTGTCATGGACCTAGATTTGGTTTCGGATTTCAAAACGGAGATCGAATGTGCCCTCAAAATGGCCCGGTGGTTTTGTAATTAAAGAACCACCGGTGGTTTCTGAACTTTCCTGATGATATAAATCTACGAATGTATGATATGGATTTAAAATTTACTTAATTAGTTACCTTGGAATATTAATATTGAGGGAAAAAATCAAGGGGATAAAACCCAAAGGGAAAAATTCAGGAGGAAAAAACATATTCTGAAATAATGTTGAGAGGAAAAATTATGTGGAAATTTTGGGTGCACTTCAAAAAATACATTTGAATTTTTTATTTTATTTTCTATTTTCTTGAATACACATCAATACACAATTTTGTTATAAACAAAAAAAATTGTAGGTATTTTGGAGGAGGGGTTGTTCTCTAAAGTTGGGGCCAAATTTGGTCCCAAGTTTAGGTTTTGTACCCTTGAAAATCATACATTATTTGGGTTTGTTGGGTGGAAAAATACAAATTTGAGTTTTTTTCACCCAACAGTAATTGTGCTCTTATAGTTTAGATTTTAATAAATATTTTCTTCATAGTGTTAACAAACTACTTTTCCAATTCGGTCTTCGTTATATATCATTTTTTTAGCATCAACGTCACTTTCAATAAATAACTTACAGTGGATATTTAAGTATATTTTTGTTATTTTCCTCAAGAATTGCATAGATTAAAATTTTATTTATTAAATTCCAAATGAACTTTTAGAAATTGCAATTTTCATGCATCGCACATGTGTATAGTTAGCATTTAAAAATACTTCTATCAATCTATTAAACTTCCATATGTTTATTCAAAGTTTCAACATCAGCCAACTCACAACTGAAAGTTTATTATTGTCCCAAATAATACATTTTTTTTCACTTCTTATTTTATATTACACTAGTATGACTCCCGTGTGATGCACAACAAGTTTTAAAATTTACATTGTATGATACGATGCCATTGCAAAGCATAAAATTTTGAATCTCAAATTTCTGAAAAACCTTTGTATGGAGTAATATGAGGTGTAATATTAAAAGCATGTAATGTATTTATAGCTTTAAGTTTAGGTGCAATTAATTTTTTTTTTTTGATTAGTTTCCTAACACACTGCCAGGTAGGTGGATCGATACATTTTATTTATTTTCGAATTTGCTCTAATTTGCAACAAGTGGATGTGTACATTTTTTTGGTTCAATTAAATTAATCATTTTTGCAATTAATTATTTACAAGCATCACGCTCGTTCGATGCACGGGACCAATTGAATTTATGTACGATAAATAATTGATATAAAATTATAAATATAAATGTTGAATTATATTGTAGCGACCCGAACTTTTCATGAGCTAAAAAAAAAAATTTAATTAACGTGTCGCTAAGTCGTTACTCAAATTTACTTATAAACCGCGTCGCCCGTCTACAGTTAAAATTTTATATATATATAATTACACATTTACAAATTAAATTAAAAATTCTATCCTTTAGTAATAAAAGAAAAATAATGATAATGTTGTACCATTAACTAATTTTATTTTATTTCATTTTTATTAGCCTCCTAATACACTATTCCTATCACTTGGTGATTTATTTCCCAATATTTTCTTGGAAGTCAAGACAACGTCTTCAAGCAAACAACTAGAATTTTCCGGAAAATCAACTCCTTCATGACTATAAACCTATGAGGGACTAGGAGCCTATTAAGTATTAACACTCAACCAACTCTTTTCTTCCCCTTACCTTATAAACCCGTATGATTGCACAGTGCCCTCACCAACTACAATCCTCGGCGCTCCCCATATTTGCAGCCACTCACGACAACAAAAGAAAACTCACGCACACAGGCAGAAGCTCACAGCCAGGTAATTTCTCAGCTTATACATATCAACCCATCCCTTTCCTTACACTATTTTCGATTACAGCAGAGAGAATTACAGCAAGGTATTGAAACCAATCCAAACCCGAGTCGAGAACTCGGCTCGTGAACTAATAGTTACCACCACCGCCAATCACCTCCCCCAACGCCCCATCGTTCTCCATCACCATCGCCGGTCACCACCACCACCGCGTGACACCACCATCATCCCCGAGCCACCCATACACGTTCACACCCAAAACGCACACCACTACAACCACACACGGGTTACATATACATACATACAAACTTACGCACATACTCGCCCACATGTAGGAATACATATGTAGATAGATGCATATTTATGTATATATGCACCATAGCTTAGCACCTTGACCCCAACAATCCATGGATAAAAGATGAACTTGAAGGAGGCCAAGTTTTCCTTTTCTTTTTCCTTGTTTCGTGTATACAGAGGCACGAAGAAGAAGCTGCTGCAATTGGGTCTTAATTTGAGGATCTTAACTTGGTTTTACACCCTTAGTCCCTCATCCTTTTGGAAAGATATAAGTTGGTCCCCAAGTTGTAATTTGTTTTAGAACTAGTCCAAACCCCTAGTTTCCCCTTTAATCAAGTTAGTCCCTAGATTTTTTTATATCTTACTTTTATAAACAATCCCAAAAGCCAAAATTTTCCATTAGCCAATTGCATCCCCTACTCTATTTTATTTTATCCAATATTAATTGGTTTCGTCGTAATTTTTATTACGCATTATTTTACTTAATCCTATTTTAAAGGTAAGTTCATCCTATTTAGTTTAATTTTAATTACCCATATTATGATAATTATTTTATTTTAGTTAAATTCCATTTATCTTTATAATGATGCTTGTTTTAGCAAATTTAATGTAATTCCATTTAAATTTCAATATAAATCTTATTTTAAATCGTTATATCCAAAATTATTTGGTTTTGTGGAAAATCCTATTATATTATATTATATTATATTATATTATATTTTTCTAATTAGGCATACTATAATGTTCAATTTCCTCTTTATTTAGCTCTATTTAGTTTTCTTATAACGAATATCTAATTTTATTTAACTTAGTTTTATTTAAATTATAATTCTTATTTTATTTTATTCTAACTATTTTACTTATTTTAAATGAGTAAAGCTAAAAATATTTTATACATTAGCCAAATTTACTCATTTATTTTATAAGCCGAACATCTAGCGCTAATTTAATAATTTCCTTTAATTGTAGACGACGCGCGGGATTTAGAGAGTTAAAAACCACCCCCAAAGCTATGCTCAAACTCAGAAAATAAGGTAGGTCCCTAAACTAAAGCTCTATGTTTTTCTACTTGCGCACTTGTTACGATAACCGCTCGTGTAGTGTACATTGCCTATGTCATTTTTATGAATAATGAATGTAATGGAACCTTCGGGTTCAACAATGCTATGAAGCCTTCGGGCACATGAATGTCAAGGAGCCTACGGGCACAAGAATGTTAAATGTTTACGTGCACGTTTATTTTTGTCGTCCGGACGCAAGTAATTCATAATATGCATGCATGTACCTACCATTTTATTACAGTTTGACTAACGTGCGATGTGGACCTACTGAGTAATTCGTTACTCATATTTTCAAATTTTATAAAACATTTGTAGATTATGGAATCGGCGACGGGGCAAGTGGCAGTGGCAACCGATTAGAGAATTTACAAAACTATTTTATGAGATTAATTTATTTATTTTTAGTAGAATTACTCTTCACATATTGTCAAGTCTTCAATTATTGAAGCTTCTAATTTTAAAAGTTAAATTGTTTAAAAATTCAAATATTTAAATTCATTTACGAAGTGAAGCTCTATTATTTAAAAACTGAGTTAATTTCGACAAAAACCTTATTTACCCTTTCATCTTCTTATTCACCGTCAACTTTTGGGAATTTCTGAAAGGTTGAAGAGAATTTGAATAAGAAAAATCTTATTTATTCTTCCGCTTGATAAGATTTATAAGAAAGGTTAACGTCCCGGATTTAAGTGAATTCGGGGCGTTACATATATAATTGATATAATTTATGCATATGAGATTACATAATTGTAAACAATATTGAAATCTATAATATTGTATATTATAGTCAATGCAAAAAATGAGGAGTAAATTGACAATTGTAAATTATAAAAATTCACGTGCATCGCATAATTAAGAAGTTCATCAAAACGTGTAACTTTAATTCTAATTGCCGTGCATAACATTGCCCAACAATGCTCGTGGAGATTAATTAATTCTAAACGAATCATTGTGAATGAATATATAAAAATTCTTTGATGATCAAAATATGTCTTTCGCGTTGGTACATGTCAATTTTATATTGACCACTTTTTTCTTTCTGAAATGGACATTAGGCGCTCTAAATTTTATGATTTTATGCGTTCTTTTAGTAATTAGCTATAGATGCTACTAAATTTTAACTCTATTATATAAGAAGCATTATACTAAATTTTATGTAACTTAAATTTATAACAATACCGACAATTTTAAGCATCTACATAATTCATTTGATTTATTTCTATTTTTGTAAACTGTATACTAATTGTAGAAAGAAAAACTCTTCATTTTTAATTTTATATACTTCGAAAATGCAAAAAGCGTGCAATGCAAAATCTAGTTAGTGAGCATATCACATCAGCCGTATTAAAAACGAAAAATATCAATTAATTTTTTATTAGAAACCGTGTGTCATGTTGACATTGCTAATATGGTATCCGCCAAACGTGACACTTTAGTGACAATAATCTAAGGATTAATAAATTATTATTTTACTTAAAAATAAATAAATTATTCAATATAAATCCAGTTATAATTTTGACCACTCACTATTTGATTTTAAAAAAGAAAAAAGGTAAAAAAAAATACCGACTATTTTTTAATAGATCAATTCACGTAACCAAGCAAAACTATCAAAACTTATAATTTTATCATGATAGGATTAAATAAAAAAATATTTATTATTTAATATTTTGAATTAGAACTTTAAAAAATGAAGTTATGATTGTGTTACCCAACTCATTTTAAAATTTTTTACCATTTTTTACCACTTTTTTATTCACTATTTCTTTACCATAAATCAATCACATCCACATATCTTATCACATCCATAAATCTCCACTACACAACTCCACTCATTTTTTCTCCTCTTTTACATTAAAATCCACTAAAAACCTTTATAAACTATTCCCTATCATCCTAAAATCTGTCCAAAGAAAATTTTTTCTCATTAAATATTTTTTTAAGTATTGATTTATTTTCAATTATATTTTTAATTACAACTAATTAATGTTGCTTTATTTTCAAAACTAATTTTATAATTTTCTTAAAATATTTAATGTGTGCCACATTGGCAGCTTTGCCTACGTTGCACTTCACAAATTATCATATAAAGATTAATGGTATGATACTATAACAATTCAAAATATAAAGATAAAGATTAATAAATTATTACTTTTTATTTAAAAATAAATAAATTATTCAGTGCAAATTCAATTATAATTTTAGCACTCACTATTCGATTTAAGAATAATCCACTATTTTAATAATCTGATACACATTACAAATCAAAACTATCTAAAACTGTGACATTTTTTATCACGGTGAAAATAAATAAATATATACTTATTATTTAATATTTTGTATTAGAAATTTGAAAAATGAAATTATATTTAAAGTTTTTCCAAAGCTAATTTTTTCTTATTAAATTTTATTTATCACATTTAATGATAAATTCATGTTTCATTGAAAAATAATTATATTTAAAGAAATTTTGTTATTTAAAACTACCAATTAATGTTGGTTTATTTCCAAAAATAAAATTTTTATTTTTTGTTTAACTAAAAAATTGATTTTTATATTTTTTTAAAATATTAATGAGTGCCACATTGGCACTACTTCCAACGTGGCACTTCTCTTTTTATAATATAAAGATAGCTGTGTATTTATAATTGTAGGTTTAGGTACAATTTTTTTTTTGTTTTTAATTATTTTTCTAAGAAGTGGCTAGATAAGTGCATAGATACAGTTTCTCTATTTCTGAATACGCTCTAATTTTCAGCAGCTCATATACACATTTTTTCTTTCATTCCCTTAATTATGTGGTTTTCGCAATTAATAATTAAGAAACTTTATATCATAGTAGTTAAAATATTAAAATAGTTTTCTAGAACAAACCAGTAATGATTTTAATATAAGTTTTGTAAAATAAATTATTAAATTGTTTGCACTGCATAATTTACCAATAGGGATTGCTATATAAAAAATCTTTATATTATAAAAACTGGAGTGCCACGTTGGCAGTAGTGCCAACGTGGCACTCATTAATAATAAAAAAAAACATAAAAATCAATTTCGTAGTTAAAAAAAAGGAAATTCTATTTTTGGAAATAAACCAATATTAATTGGTAGATGTAAATAGGAAAATTCTTTAAATATAATTATTTTTAATGAAACATAAATTTATCATTAAATGTGATAAATAAAATTTAATAATAAAAAATATTTTTTCAAAACTTTAAATGTAATTTCATTTTTCAAATTTTTAATTAAAAATATTAAATAATAAGTATTTTATTTTCACCGCATTAAAAATGTTATAGTTTTAGATAGTTTTGATTTGTAATGCATGGATTATTCAAATAGTGTATTATTCTTAAACAAAATAGGGCTAAAATTATAATTGAATTTGCATTGAATAATTTATTATTTTTAAATAAAGAGTAATTTATTAATCTTTATCTTTATATTTTGAATTGTTATATTATCATACCATTAATCTTTATATTATAATTTGTGAAGTTCCACATAGACAAAGATGCAAATGTGGCATATATTAAATATTTTAAGAAAATTATAAAATTAGTTTTGGAAATAAACCAACATTAATTAGTAGTAATTAAAAATATAACTAAAAATAACCAATATCTAAAACAAACATCTAATAAGAAAAAATTTATTTTGGAAAGACTTTATATATAATTTCATTTTTTTAAAGTTATAATTCAAAATATTAAATAATAATTTTTTATGTTTTTTTAATTTTATCGTGATAAAATTGTAGGTTTTGATAGTTTTGCTTGATTACGTGAATTGGTCTATTAAAAATAGTGAGAATTTTTACTTTTTTTCTTTTTAAAAATCAAATAATGAGTGGCTAAAATTATAACTAGATTTATGTAGAATAATTTATTTATTTTTAAGTAAAATAGTAATTTATTAATCCTTATATTATTATAATTGAAGTGTCACGCGTTTGGTGAACACCCTATTAGTGGCGCCAACATGACATACTATTTCTAATTAAAAAATTAAATAATATTTTTATTTTTAATGCTTTTGATGTGATATGCTTCATTCGAATCTTGCATTGCCTATTTTTTCCTTTTCTAAGTATATAAAATTACAAATAAAAAGTTTTTCATTCTACAATTAACATACAGTTTATGTAAATGAAAAGAAATCAAATGAATTATATAGATGAGGATAATTATCTGTGTTACTACAAATTTAAGTTACATAAAATTAAGTATAATACTTCTTATCCAATAAAAAATTAAGTAGAATTACAATTAATCACTAAAAGAACGCATAAAATTATAAAATTTAGAGTGTGTAATGTCATTTCGAGAAGGAAAAAGGTGTTCAATATAAATTTGATATATACCACTGAGAAAGACATGTTTGGATAATCAAAGAATTTTTATATATTCATTCACAATGGTTCATTTACAATTAATTAATCTTCACGAGCATTGCTGTGCAATGCTAGGCACGGTAATTAGAATTAAAGTTACACGTTTTGATAAACTTCTTAATTATGCGATGTACGTGAATTTTTATAATTTACAACTGTGAATTTACTCCGCAATTTTTGCATTGACTATAATATACAACATTATAGATTTTAATAATTTTTTACAATTATGGTATCTCCTATGCACAAATTACATAAATTATGTAATTCAACATTCATATTTATAATTTTATATCAATTATTTATCGTACATAAATTTAATTGTTCCCGTGTATCGCACGGGCGTGATACTAGTTTTCAAAAAACAAAAAACAAAAAAAGCTTTATTCAAAAAGGATTGTTCACATAATCATTAAAAAAGTCTTTTCTTGATTTTTTGAAGTCTGAAACCGCAATTAACTAAGTATTAATTTTTTGTTTGACCACTTTAATTAGACATTTGGCAACTACTTATCCGTAGTTATGTATTTATAGCTATCAGCTTGTAAAAAGGATTTATATTTAATTATTGCTTCTAAAAACAAAATATGAAATAATATTTTATTTTTAAAAAAATAATAACCTCCACCAACATTGTCCAACATGACTCATTTATTTTTATATATCGTTAGATTAGCTTTAGGCATATTTTATTTTTATTTAAAGTTTTCAAGCCTTGATCTTCATAAAGATTTTGATAACAAATTGAAAAGTTATTTTATTTTTTAATTTTTATATTATCAATTTTTTATATTTTTACATCAACTATTATTGTGGATATTTATTCTCAGTAAACCTAAAAACGCATTTGTAGAACGAGAATATACAATGAGTTTACATACATAAATTTACCATAGATGCCTTTTATGGCCACAAGAAATCTTTGCGTAGGGCCTATTTTTGTAGTAGTATGTTGTATTATGATTGATTTTTCATAAAATTTAGTAATTATTATATAAGTAAAATGCGTTGCACTATGTGTTTCTAAAAAAAATTTATCTCAATTTGCCCCCCTTAAGCTTGTTTCCTGGCTACGTCCCTGACCATATCAATTAACGTCACATTGTGGCCCGCTGCCTCTAGAAGCACTTGCACCTTGTACCTGTTGGTGCAAAACTTGTTATTTGTCTAACAATACAACATGTAAAATATAATCTTTAAATAAACAAAGAAAATAAAATATTGAAATTAAAACTTTAAAATATTTTAATGTTTCTTTAAAGCTCAAGTTATCGCAATACCAGCACCAAGCTCAATGACCTGCACCTTGTACCAGAACAAAATGCCTTCCTTGCTCTTGACTTCGGCATTGTTGATTGCTAGTGAGGACTATACTGCAAACAATAAAAAGCAACTGCAGATTCTTTTTCCATCCATGATGCTAATTTGAAGATTGAATTGAAGAAATTTTGGATGTCATGGTGGGAAAGAAATGTGATTTGGGTACTTGTTTATAGGGGTTTATTAAATTTACCGTTGGTGGGAATTGGCCGGTGGTTATGATTGGACTCGTGATGGTATAGTAATTTATAACATTATTGTAGTTAAGGGAATTTGGCGCAAATGGTCCAGAAAAAAATAGGTTAGTGCACGTTTGGTCCCAAAAAAAAAAAAAAAAAGGTAATGAAATTAGGAAAAAATTAGGAAGTTCTTGCGTTTGGTCGATTGGATGATTTAGTCAATTTTATCCGTTAAATTTTGAATAGTCTTTATTTTGTCCTTTTGTGAACTCTAAATTGTTATGATAAATTGCATAAAAAGGCCACAACTTTTGAAAGTTATTAAATCAAGTCCTAAAAATTCCCATTTGTTTATATTAGTTCAAAATTTTAATTAAATTATACAATTTTATTTTTTTATCTTTTTATGGGAGAGAATTTTGTCCATAATTAAGTTTGTCTAATTAATTTGATACTAATTAGATAATTTTATAGAAAACTTTCAACGTAATAGGATTTCTTTACGTTACTTTAACATTTCAAAATTTTCAACGTAAATTTAATTATTGTTCATAAATAATATTTTATTAGGAATATATTACTGTAAAAAATATACCGAATACAAAGAATTAATAAAATCGAATCAGAAAATTAAAAAATTCGTTGCAATAAGCTTATATCTTTCTTGTAATAACTCTTTTTATCAATAAAATTTATTTCACGAGCTTGAATTTTCGAATCCGGATATATTTTAAAAATGGAAAAAAAAAGAAATTAAAAAAACCAGAAAAACAAAAAGAAAAAACCTACCCTACCCACCCCGCCCCACCCCGCACCCCCCCCAAACCACCACCAGCACCCCGCTGCTGGTGGTGGTGGTGGTGGTTTCGAACCACCACCACTGTGGTGGTTCGAAACCACCCAGACCGCGTGTTCGAACCACCACAGGCTGGTAGCTCTGCAGTTGTGCAACCACCACTGCACAGCAGTGGTGGTTCGCTCACCAGCGCACAGTGGTGGTTTCCACCTGCTCTTGCTGTGGTTGATTTCACCATTTGTGGTGGTCTGCGGAGTCCACTGTGAAGTAGGTTCAGTGGTGGGAAAACCACCAGATCTGTGGTGGTTTCAGAACCACCGATGGTGGTGGTTGAACCACCACCACCACCTTGGCAATGGGTCTTGGTGGTGGTTTGAAGGGGTGGTCTGGGGTGAGGGTGGGTAGGTGGGTTTTTCTTTTTTTTCCTGGTTTTTTAATTTCTTTTTCCATTTTTAAAACATATCCGTGATTCGAAAAATTCAAGTGTCGAAATAAATTTTATATAAGAAGTATTGAAAGATATACTATTAGAGCGAATTTTTTAATTTTTGGATTCGATTTTATTAATTCTTGTATTTGTATATTTTTTACGATATATTCCTAATAAAATATTATTTATGAACAATAATTAAAGTTAACTGAAAATTTTGAATGTTAAAGTAACTGAGAATCCTATTACGTTGAAAGTTTTTTACCGATAAAATTATCTAATTAGTATCAAATTAATTAGACAAACTTAATTATGGACAAAATTTTCCTGATAAAAAGACAAAAATAAGGTATAATTAAATTAAAATTTTGAACTAATATAAACAAATTGGATTTTTTAGGACTTGATTTAATAACTTTCAAAGTCATACTTTTTCATAATTTATCGTAACATTTAGATTGTAGACAAAATTCGGTAAGACTATTCAAAAGCTATTTGAAAATTGGGACTAGATCATCCAACTTTGAAAACGCCAGCAACTTCCTAATTTTTTCGATTATCTATGGCCAGCCTTACCTTGGCACCAAACGCACTAACCTATTTTTTTTGCACTATGTAATTCCTAATAATTATTGTCTAGGGTGAGAATATATTCACTATTTTACTTGGTATTTTGTAGCGAAGTTCACTCCCGCAGGAAAGTTTGGGTTGGAGTTTATGTGAAATGTTTGAGTGTTAGAGCCATAATTTAGGTGCTTTTCGTCATAGTGCATTTCTCGATCACAATCGAGTACCGTTTACTGGCCAGATATTCACCCGGCACGATTTATATGAAATTACAATTCAAAAATTTTCCAATATTGTGTCGGTGGTCGGAGGTTAAAGTTTTTGCCATAATTCTGAGTATGGTAAAAAACTATTTGACCCGGCCCATTCTGATATCATGGAAAGTTTTGAAAGCCAATTGGGTAAATTACATACCGTCGCTTAAATCAACCCAAATTTCAAAATGAAGGTCTATGGGATCGAAAATCACCCTAAAAACACTGTAATTACAGTTCTCCGAGAGCACTATAAACTTGCTGTGAGTTTCTAAAATCACGACAAACTTTTTAAAATCACTGTGGCTCTACTGATATTATCGTTGGCCCACTTATATGCCTTTGGTCTAAAGACTTTATTTTTATTTTTTATTTTAAAGCTGCAACCTTTCTATTGGTTAGGATAGAATATGTTTTAAGCTTTTATTAAAATACTCCGTCTAAATAGTCAAAAGCTAGAGCAATTATGTTGATTGATGGAATTTTAATTTTTAATCTTTAGTGCAGGTTATTCTTCTCATTTTAATTTTTTTTAATTTTAATTTTATTAAATTAATGACATTTACATATCTTATCAGATTTATATATAGTATATTGTTATAAACAGAGAGTAAAAGAAGAGAAGTAGAGAGAAAGCCATCAGATTGTGTATGTCATTATGAGGGCCAAATGCCTCTATTTATAGATACAGATCTAGGGTTTCATGGGTACACCGCTAGGGGAACAATATTAGGGTTTTAAGGGTATAATGGTCATTCACAATACAATTACTAATTTACAACACTCCCCCTTGAATGACCGATTATACAATAACTGTCTCATTAAAAAAAGCTTATTAGGTGAAACCCCAATAGAAAAAATCGACCAAACTAAGGAAAAAGAGTACCAAGAAATTTTGAACAAATTTAGAGTGTCAAAGTGCTATCTCATTAAAACCTTGCCAGAAAAACCCAGTGGGACAAAAACTGGTTTAAGGAAAAAGAGTATAGCTGCCCCCCCGACTTCAATCAACAATAGTTCTCGTGTTTAGCCATCCATATCTTTCCAATGTCTTCAATACTTCGAAATATATTCTACTTCAAGGTGAATCAACTCTTTAGGAGTTTTGTCTTGAGGATTGATGTCTTGTACACCATTTATTATACAAAGAATGTGCCTTGTTAAAACCTTACAAGGAAAAAACCCAGTGGGAAAAAATCCAAGTGAAGGAAAAAGAGTACATCATTCTTTCAATATCATATTAAAGTTGTCTCGTTAAAAGCCTTGCTAGGAAAACCCATTGGGACAAAACTTTAGTCAAGGGAAAAAGAGTCTGAAAGAGTATTTAATCTCCATCATGACTTTAACTATATGCTTCAAGCATAATAAGTCATTCGAGATTATATACTTCAGGTATAGTTAATCCTTCAAGGATTATAGTTATGTGTTTGTAGCATTATATGCTATAAGCATAATATTTTATATCCACTTCTTAACCACTTTGCCGGATTTTCCAACGTACCAAGATTTGATCGCTCTTTTGATTTCTACACATTGGTACATCAAATAAGCATTCCCAAAATATCGAGATGAGAATCATACATTTTGATCTCACTCATTGACAAATCAAATTATGCAAGCTAGTAGTTAAAATATAATTCACCACATAAGAATATTTTATATTATAAAATAGTATCGTGCAATAAGTCATACTTTATGGCTATACGTCTATATACTTTTGCACGCATACTTTCTAGTATTTTACTGACTTTTGGACTACAAGTCCTATACTATAACAATCTACTAGATTGAGGGTTTTGGCCAATACGTCATCAATCCAATGAATTTTATTTTAGATCCTCGCTTTTGTAATAGAGCTCTATAAATATATTTTGTCAACATTTGATTCCATATTTTCCCCATTATAGACATAACTATCGAGATCTCTTATTTTCACTAATTTCAGGTACCTGGTCCTCTTCTGGAGGTTTATAATGAATTATGTCTATATATTTTGCAAAAGAATATGCCTCAATTATTTGCTCCAATTGTCTTAGGGAAGTTCGGAATCAATTACCTTCACATTCTAAACGTGATGGATTTACAAAACAATCTAATTTGGAGCATTCACAGTTGGAATGTACTTGGTTAGTAATAGCATCTAAATGACTAATCATGCGAAGTTATACAATGATGCATCATAATTATTTTTCCCAACTCCTTAATTCCTCCCCCTAATGCTGAGAAGACAAACTATGTCACAATATATCATCCTTCGGGGATGGAATAATTCAAATTTGATTTCATATTCTTAGCATTCCTTAAATGTCCATTGTAGCGCGTGTGGTGAGCGCACTTATTGAAACTTTTAAGATGGAAAACAGAAAGCTTCTGACCACAAGCCAATTATATTGGGGGCATCATATAATACGATATCGGCATGTTTTACAGTTTGCTACTGCCTGTGAAATAAAATTCTCACATTAAGTATTCTCATATTAATGACATAGCAAATAACTAGAGGCATATAATAATTTGGTAAGTCATTGGCAACAAAATATTTCAATTCATCCCAACTAATAATTTTGGGATATGAATTCATTAGCAATAAGACAAGTTGTCCTAAATATATAATCTGAAAATTGTGCTCATAATTTTATAATTATAGCGAATAACCTCAATAACTCCTGGTTATCGTATTTCAATAAGTAATTATGTGACCAACTAGTGGATCCATATCATAAAATTTCTAGTGGTCAATATAGAAGGGTGAGTCGGCTCACAAGATTCACCCTTAATATTTATTCCAAATGTATTGGGACTTCAGTCCCAATTTTAGTTAGTCATGGCTTGATAACTATATTGCTTTGAGAATAAGTAGCATATGAGAATTCAATATATTGAAGAAACTTCTAATTCTTTGTAGAATGGTCAATATTTTTCACTATTAATAAAATCGGGATGGTACAATCAACCATGCCAAATAGTAATGTTCTTCACAATATATATTGGACTTTTGGTTTAGGTAATTTCTAACTCTCCAAGAGCTTGCAATCAATCATTGAACTTCTAGTTCAAGATAATACTCTAATTGAATAAATATCCGATTCAAGATTTATTTGCACAACCATTCCAAAATGTCGATCTATTATTGATGCAACATCCCTTATGATATTTTTCAAGATTTGTACTACTTCAAGAGTAAACAAGAATACTGCCTTTTCTTCAAGGAATCACAAAGTAAATTATTCAAAAATACTAATAGAATTATCCAAAAAAACTAAAATAAACAAAGATATTTAGCATGAGAAAAATAATAATAATTACAATAAAATAATTTATACTTCATCAAGAGGAATAATAAGATATTCTTCTTGAACATTAAATATCGTGTTTGATAAGATTGTAATTCTTCAAGAACCACAATATGATTTTATTTTATTTGATAGTAATCTTCTAGATTATCGTATAATTTGTGTTTCTTCGCGAAACTATATTTAATATCTTAAACTTCTTCTGGGGCCAATCATATTCTTATGAGATATGCTATTTAATTGTGATCCCCATACGTGATGATTAAATAGCATATCGATTAAATATATAAAAACAGAAGTCACTTTCGAATTTTTCTACCCAATTTTTTTATTTTTCATTTTTTAATAATAAAAAAACTAAGTAAGACATATTTTAATTTGTAAGATATTTTTTAAATTGCAAGATATCCAAAATTTAAATCACTAATCTTCATCTTTAATCTTTCCCAGATTTTTATCACTTGAAATTTGATTTCAAAAATAATTTTTATTCATGTCTTTTTTTTCTCTGAGATTTAAAATGTTGATTTCAAAAATTGTTTAATACTGTATCCCACATCAAATTGGTTGAATAAATGCAGTGTAATTTCTCATTATAAAATTTCTTTCATGGGTTTCTTCACGATGTGCACTGTTGTGTTCCTTCATGTCTTGATGAACACTGATTTGGGCTTTAGCAATTGAGCTTATATATGTAAATATTAAAATGTTTTTTTCAAAAAATTTCATTGATATTGTATTCTATTGATTTTCTACAATTTTGTCTTGTTTTGACTAATTTTTTATCAGCTTGAGTCCGGTTCTTTAAAGACTAGTTTTTGTCATATTTGGACTAGTTTTTAGGCAGGTTCATTGTTTATCTGGTTGAATTGGTTGTGCCAGTCCTATTTTCTAAACATAGTAATTATAAATAGCGATAAAGTTTGTGTACAAATATAATTAACATGACGATAATTTTGTATTTGACTTGTTTATAAGAGTTATTATTAAAATTTATGCTAAATTTTATTTAATTTATTTTATTTATAAGAGTTATCATTATAATTTGAACTAAAAACTATTTATCTAATTGAGAATCAACTAATTAGTGATTGTAGTGATACCCTTATTATAAGTGCGCTAAAAAGTGATATTAAAAGAATTTAATTAGAAATAAATTTCAGTGGTATGTCAACTTATTTTCTAGACAAATTATTGAATAATTTTTTCCTATATCTCTATTAAATATCTTGCAGGATCAATTTTATTAGTCTTGATGAAGAAATATGTCAAAAATTATTATCTTTAAATCAATTTTCATTAAATGAATTGAAAAAAATAAAAAAATAAATTGAACTGAAATCAATGTATCTTTTTGATATTTTACTATTTATTTTGTCAATAAACAATGCCCGTGGAATGCACGGGGCCCAAACACTAGTACAACAACAAAATAAAAACTCTATTGGACATCGCTCACAAAAAATAGACATGACAAAAAATAATAATAAACAAAATTGCAATGACAAAAGATAAAAATAATTAAATTAATAATCAGTCATTTATATTATACCATGGACAAATAAAAAGAAAACGATTCCGTGGGAATTAATTTAATAAGAGAATGAGAGGCAACATCAAAAACAAAATATTTTACGCATATCCCATATTTCATATATTAGTGATAGTTGCACATAGCGAACTCATTTTGTTACAAAGAATTGAAGATAGTGATTTACGATGGAGATAACGGTAAAACAAATTCTATTTTTGAGTTTTTTTATAGATATTTTAATATAATATTATTCTTATTTTATATGTGCTTTGTTAATTAGTGTGTCAATTATTAATTTATAATTAAAATCCTATTATTTTAATTTAAAATATATTTTCTCAATAACAATTTCCGTGTGTAGCACGGGTGCGAATACTCATAGGTCGCCATTAATTGTACAAGTGTGTGCCATGTTTGCATTGGTTGATATTGGTTAAAGTTATGTTGATTTAAAAGATAACGTTAAATGGATTTTTTTAAAAAGTTTGTGTTAAATAAAATTAGATCTTAATCTGTAATAAAAAAAAAATTCATTGCTTTCGTTAAAAATCTCGAAGTGATGGTTTGATTTTAGTAAATGTTTTTAGATTGACATGCATTGGTTGAGAGTGATTTTCGGCATTTTCATGGTGGATTTAGGGCACCCGCGTTTCAAATTTGGGGATCTCGCGTAGTGGCTGATGTGTTTTGCCTCCTGGTTTGTTGCTTCAGATTTTATTTTATTTTTTTTAACTTTCGGCCATTGTCACGATTTTAAACCGTGATCCATTGACCTTCGATTGTCACGTTTTATAACCGTGACAATAAAAAAAAAATGACTCACGGTTAAAAACCGTGACAATCGGCGAGAAATTTAGTCACGGTTTAAAACCTTGACTCTTTGAAAATCTATTGTGTGACAAATTCTTAGTTTTGGTGTAGCGATGGTAAAATGGTGATGCTTAATTGCAAAGAGTAAAATCTCGCAAGAGCTTAGCTCTTCAAGATTTCCTGCCTCAAGTCACAAACCTCTCGATACCAAGGCACATTCTAGATTCCAGATTAAACTTTCCTTCTTTGACTAAAACCCTTTTAGCTGATTTTAATACACTATTTGGGGATACTTTGAGTACTACATATAGGAATGATGGCATGCACTAAGGATCTTTAGTATCCTATATATTGAAAATACTTTAGCGAGATCAAAGAAACGCTCTAAAAATAATGGTTGTAGGATCGCTTTACTATTGTTGCGATCATAATTTGCATGCTTAGGTAACTGAATGGATGCATTTTAAGGTTTACTGTTATCCAACATAGAGTATTGGATATATTAAAATGTAAGTGTGAATTTGATCAAACGTTAGATTATATTATTCTTTGAGATGTGGAATTAGAAGGAAAATCCGGTGAAGTTGTGGACATTTCAACAACCTTAAATTAATCTTAAAATTTCTTAATTAAAGTTCAGTCTTTCATTTTGTGATTTCTTCCAATTTTTCTTCCGCAACGATATTACTCTGTCGGAAACTCTAATAGAAATCAATTTTCGTCAAAAGTTATGACAAATATTTCATCACAAATTAAAAACAGTTCATATATATGAGGTTTTTTTCATAATTTGAATGCACAAATTGGACACTTTTTTAATATTACTATCCACAGTTTTATTTTTCAACATTTGTGACAACAATCCGTTATATATCTTTCACAATTTATGACAAATTTTTATGCGTCATAAATTTTCCGTCACTGATACACCATTTTTCTGGTAGTTATTGTTAATAACCTTTCGATACAAATGATGATTTTATAAATTAGGAGAATAATTACCAAGTAAAGATTTTCAAAGTTAAATGAAAATAGAGTACTTCTATATTGTATTCTCTATCATACAATATCTAATAATATACAAAATTATATTAATAAGATAATAACTTTTAATCATGAGAATTTGCCAATATTTCAATGATAAAGTATGTCCAAAATTGGAGATGAATTGTAAATAGTTTTGAAGTTTATAAAACTAGTTTTCATACCAGTGCATTGTACAGTAGTTGTAAGTTGAAATTTGTGGTAAAGATCAATAAAAAATAAATTATTTAACATATGATTCACAATTGTGTTTAATTGATTGTAATATAACGTTGGATAAAATGTACAAGTTTGATAGAAAATATTGTTACAATCTTATTTAAAATTGGGGTTTTATTTTAAATAAATTAATTATTGTCAATATAAGTATCAAATGAGTAATAAAATAATTACAACCCAAAATTCAAATAAGAAGCCTTCTCCAATCCCTTTTACAGTTGTGACCACATCATAGACATCACATAGGAAAATTATATTAATTAAAAAAGAAATCAAGAAAATGTGCAACTAGAAATTAAATAAATTGAAAAGGCAATGAACAATGTTCTGAAAAGTGAAATTCAAAACAATCTTATAAATAATGCTAATGATAATAATGATGAAAAAAAATGTCATTTGAGTTATTAAAGAATTTTTTAAATTCATATGCTATTAACATTTTTAATTAACAAATAAAAATGTTACAATGGATTTATGTCTAAAGTAGGCATAATAAACCATCAAGGATAAAAATAATTATAAGTAAATAAAATTGATCATAATAATAAGCACACATTGTGTGAAAATCAGTAATGTTGAGAATATATTAATTATTAAGTATTTAATCTATTATATTGATTTAACTATTTGTTTATCAATCATTCAACTGAAGTATTGATCTCTTGTAATTTTAAGATGTTAAAATTTTTTTGAAAAAATATTTGACAATGAAATTTAAAATTTTCAACTCATGTTAAACATGCTCAACAGTTCTACAACTTGATAGAAATACAAATTGTGTTTATGTGATTACAACAAAACTTGTTAGTATTTTCGACCATTTTATATTAGCCAACTATATATAAGAGGTCACACTATTTAATGACTTGTAGATACTCACATATATATGATCAATGAATTATGATTTTCTTCATGTAAGCGGTTAGTAAAACTTGGTAATTAAGAATATTGACTACTTAGTACATTTAAAGTGCTGAAAATTTTCCAATCTTAAATTGTGCCTTCATGAATGAAATGATAACGGCAATATTAAATAGACCAGAACGCATATACACAACCATTTTCGTTGTGTACATAGGAGAGTTACAGGGAAGAGAGATCCTCGCATTAATCTTCGCAACAATCAAAACCTATGCAGTAAAAACGATCTTGGTTTGCATCCATTTGGTTAACAAGAGATTGCAAATTGTGGTCTAGGTCCTAAGAACATCAATATATTTCCTTTATTCATTATTATTGAAATTTAGGACTTGTTCTATAAAAGATGTTGATTTATAATGATTTACTCCCACGACGTGTTAATGTGTGATTGAAAATTGAGGAAATTATATTAAATAATTTAAAGTGATTGTATGAGTAATTAAAAATAATGAAAGAAAAAAGTTAGTGGAAAAAGATGGTGTATAGAACAAGCCTTTAGATTCACTACTAGAAAAATGAATATTAGGGATATTAAATTGGGACAAAATAAATAATATGTCCCTATTAATAAGTAATTAGGACGAAAATATATTTTGTCTCTATTAGCATTGACAAATAAAACTGTCACTAATATTTAATTAGAGACATAAATATATTTTGCCTCTATTGATATTAGCTGGGACATAAAGAAATGTCTCCAGTATTAAATTAGGGATAAAAATATATTTTACCTCTACTAATGTTATTAATTGGGACAAATAGACTCTCTAAGTAAATATTAGACCCGAAGCCTTTCTTCCTCATTTTCACCAAAAAAGCAAGCAAGCTCCCTCTCTCTCGTCTTTCTCCGATTCGTCACCGCTGGTAATCATCATGGTCATCGTCAGCCTCCACACTTTAGCACCGGCGTCATCGTCGTCCATTTATTGTGAAGCACAAGGTAATATTCCCAAATTCTAGGTTTCTGAGTTTTTTCTCAAATTCTAGATTTGACCACTACATTCGAATTCACCCGCCGCCGTGTAAAAGGAGCTAGCGTAAGCGAAACCCTAATTTTTTGTCGCCTCCACCGCTGCTGTTGTGCATTCCTGTTGCTACCGCCTGAGTGTTGTTTCATGTTACAATGAAATAAGACGTTCCCTAAACCTTAATCAGGATGAGCATCTGACTCCTGGTCGAAAACTCTTGACCCGAGACTCGTTCAGTTAAGATGTAAGTTAGAACCTTCAAATTCAATATGTACAACTTATATTTTTTTATCTTCTCTGTAGAACTTGTGCAACAATAGAATCTCAAGCATAATTTCCCTCAAATGGTATTTCTGTTGTGTTTCTTTTAGACCGTGAATCCTCAAGTTGTTTTCAAGATACTCTTGTATTGGAGCTGGAATATTGCAGAATTTCAAAGATAATTGATTGTTGATTATATAAACTATATCATTCTTAGTGTTTGCTTGACCATATTATATTGAGGGAAAATTTGTGGTCAAGAAAAAAAAGAAAAACAAAATAGGAATATATTCTTAGTGCCTGTTTCTGTTATTTGTTTGTAGATGTAAATTCTGACGGATAATAGCAAATAATAGTAAACAAATGTAGATGGGTTTACAAATAATATAGGTGGTAAGAATCTATTCCTAAGAGGGGTATTGTCAATTTGTCAAAGAAAAATATATTGAAATAAAACTCTGCTCTTTGGCAGTCCCAAGAGCAATGATTTAGTCTTGTATTTATGCATCAATGTGCATATGCTCCACTCTTATGTGCATTTGTCTTCAGGTAACTTATCTTTCGCTAATGAGTTTGACTGTTTGAGAATGCATTTATAGATTTTATTTTATTTTATTATTATTTTTTGACATTATTTGAATTCCATGTTTAGGGTGGTATTGGGACGAAGTGAAGTTTGGATGAACTGGCTGCCAAGTATTTGCGATATGAGTATAAGAAGTCTCCTTGCCTGGTAAGTTCTATGAGTTTATGTGATAATGATAATGATAGAGGGGACTTGGCAACTTGTAAATTATACCCTTCATGAAAAATCATGATTAATTATTCATCTTTAAATGTTTGTAAGATAAACTATTTAATCGTTTTCTTTAACTGTTGTGGTTAAATTGAATACTTGATTAGTTGTCACAGTGTCAAAAAACACTCTATTAGGCCCTTCTGTCAAACTTGATTATAATATCCTTCTTTAAAAAGGTGTTTAATCTTGTAATATTGTCTATGAAAGAGTTTTGATTTTCTTTTTTATGAACCTATTTGATCACCCCACATGCACTTTTTGATGTACGTCTACTAAGTTTACACTTTTTTGCTGCTTATTAGTTGTCATATATACCATTGCCGATTGAATTTGGTTATTAATGGTGTATTTCTTGTACTTGTTAAATTGATCCTTAATATTTGGTATTCAAGTTGTGACATTTTGAGTGCTTGTTTATTACTGCTTTCTCTCTCTCTCTCTCTTTTTTTTTTTTGGTAGGTGGGGATGGGGATGAGGTGTTGTTTTGATTTGGCAGAATGGAAACGGGATATGCTGGCAGTAGGTTTTACATTGAAACACATTGAGAAAGATGAGGCTAATACTTTTTGTCATAGATCTTTTACTTTCTAATGTGCTAACATTCATTTACATTTTTGGCTCCTCTATATGGTTACTCGGTGAGACTCTTGACATAGGAAAGTAGTTCATAGCTTCCCAAATTGTCAAACTCTGCTCATGCAGTTGTTGAATGTAATTTTCTACCTCTTCGGCTGATGTTTTGTGCATTATGCAGAACGTGATGAAACTGTCAAGGCAAAGCTTCTAGGATTGTCTGTGTCCCGATATCATTAAATGATAACTATATGAAATATGTTTGCAGAACCGCTTGCATTATGATGAATTGTTGAGCTATTTTCCTATAGTGTAGTTACTTCACCTAACATGCTGCTAATGGTTCTCTTCTTTCTGTACTCAAAAGCAATCTACCTTGGTCACCAATATCCGTGAATTCATAACTAATGACGATCATGCAACGTTCTTGAAAGGCATGCAACTGTGTATCTACAGAAAATAATTTGGACAGTGAAATTTTTTATGATGATGAACTTTGATTTTCTTCTGCTATCTAGTAAGTGTAGTAAAAACTTGCACATAAAATTTGTTTTGTAGGATGAGATACTATAAGAATTTACCCACTGTAGCTGCGATTGATAGCAAGGAGATTCTAAAACAAAGGATGCGAGCATGGGCAACAAGGGGCTTTATCATTGGTGGGGAAGTTTGTGATTATGCAACGTGGTGATGGATACAGTGCACTCAACAAACATCTTCAATTCACTACGATGCTCATTGGCCCAAATTTGTCATACATTTGGATCGGAAGAACAACCAATATGGTCACATTGGAATTTTTTTTTAATTTTTGGTTTCATTTTTAGGGAAAATTTCTGTCAACTACTCATCCCATTGTCAATTGTAATAAGTATGGGATATCATTCTAGTCCATTTGTTTTGATTATGTACTTTTTAGTCTTTAAGGCTAAATAACGAATGATTGCAATTTATATATTAATATTTGTTGTTAATATATTGTTAATCCTTTTTACGCTAGACATAATTAATATTTTGTTATTATTATTTAATTAAATTTGAATGCAATAGTGTCATATATATGTGATTTAATAATTTATATTAAATTAAAATTCCAATTATAGTAGGATACTATATAAGTGTTCCTGTTATTTTTAAAATTAATTGAGACATTAGATTAAATGTCTCTAATAAAATTACATAAGTAAATAATCCTACGTGGCATATATGTTAATAGGGATATTTTTTGTATCCAACATGACCCTATTGGTTATTAGAGATATCATTTTTAGGAGCATATGCTAATATATCTCTTATTCTATTATGGACATTTTAATCTTATTTTATGTTCCTATTTATATTAATATTAATGAGGACACTTCTAAATACCCTTGATATTGACAATTTTAGTAGTGATTGATTTGTCTTCCTGATGGATCTGGTTCCCCATTTTCTCGTCGATAACACGCTAGTACTCGTCATGTCTCCATCAGAATCTGCCCCCACCATTATTTCAGCAAAAATCTTTATCAGGTACTGTCAGCGTCCCCATATATATATATATATATATATATATATATATATATATATTTATCTCTCTCTATATGTATAATTTTATCAAGTGCTGTCAGCCACCTGGTCCCCATATATATATATAACTTTTATTTAAGTTAATATTTGAAAATTAAAAAAGTTATTCCTTCCGATGATATTTTCTATGCTCGTCCATCTTACTTAAATAGTTAGTTATCCTATTGATATAAATCCACTAATCTATGATATAAATTTAAAATTTACTTAGGGACTTAGGGTACATTTGATTCACAATAAATTTTGAATAAATTCTTTTATTTAAATTATATGTAAATTATATTAGTAAAAATAAAAGATAATATATTAAAAAATATAAAATAATTATATACGTGATTAAAAAAATGAGCGAATTAAACATACGCTTAATTAGTTACCTTATGATTCAAGTTTTAACAAATATTTTCTTCACAGCATCAACAATCAACGTTGGGCTGACTTTTCCAATTCGGTCTTTGTTATTGTTTTGTTAGCATCAATGTCACTTGTACTAAAACTTACAGCGTATATTTCATTATATTTCTGTTAGTTCCTCAAAAAGTGTATAGATTAAAATTTTATTTATTAAATTCCTAAAAATTGTAATTTTCAGACATCTGTTTAAAAATACTTCTATTGATCTATTAAACTTCCATATGTTTATTCAAAACTTCTATATCAGCAAACTCACAACCGAAAGTTTATTAATGTCTCAGATAATACATTTTTTCTCACGTCTTATACTCTTATTTAATGTTACATTAGCTTTTGGCATATTTCCATTTTATTTAAATATTCATAGGTTGAGATGTTTCCAAGGTGAGGAATCATGCGCTACGTCCAATAAAGCTTGGAAGACCTTTACAGGCTGTGAGATCATTGCCATGTGGTCAGCACCTGCGATCTGTTTCACTATTGCCACTCCAGTGTTTTTGATATTCCAGAACTGAAATGCTACTGGATTGGCTTCATCATCATTAATTACAATGAAAGCGCGTTTTACAGATCCATAATTTTCTCTAGAGAACGGACCTCTATCGGCCAAATCGAAACCAGAAGTTGGCCTCACCAAAGCTTCTGCTAGCGCCAGATCCTGTGATAGTAAATCAAAAATCCATGTTAATGTGAAGCGAGTGAGAGGATCTTCCATCTCGGCTAATAAATATTTGTGCTCATCACACCTTAGCTATTGGACAAAGTATTATCAATAATTACTTTTGGATGATATATTTGACGATTTGAAATAATGTAAACCATGTGGAATTTTAATTGAAACGGAAGTAATATAAAATGAAACAATTTTAAAGTATGTTTGATGCGTGGGTTCGTGAAAAAATAGATTTGAGATGTATAACTGCAAATTAAAAACGATGCATTAAAAAATTTTAAAATATTGTTAAATAAGTTTTCAATTTATCATATATCAATCAAACAATTATAGTAAGTCCCTAAAATCGAGAATTAATAATTAAAAACGATGCATTAAAAAATTTTAAAATATTGTTAAATAAGTTTTCAATTTATCATATATCAATCAAACAATTATAGTAAGTCCCTAAAATCGAGAATTAATATATTGGCAGATCCGCTCCCCTTCCCACAAAAGTGGGAGCCATATGAGCCCCATCATTAGGGAACTGTTATAGGTTATTCATCTCACTTCATATAGATACTAAAAAATTTTTTTTTTAAATATTACGTGGCGCCCAATAAAGGCGCCACATCATCGCATAGGCAAGAGAGTAGTACGTGGCGCGTATATCGGTAAGAGTTAAAAACAAGAAAAATCAAATAATTTTATTATTATTATTTTTAATTTGATATTTTGGCATCGATGAGTTTTCTTCTTTTACCTCTGGACGGGAGAGTGAATATAGCCTCCTTACGAACAAGGGGCCAAAAACAGTGTACGTGACATTATTCTCCGACGTATAGGGTTGAGTGTCCAAGAACTGTCCTGGATACCGTTGGCCAAACTGCCAAAACAAAACAATTACAAATCAAATTTAATTTACACAAATGAAATGAAATAATAGACGAACGTACGTGGATAATAAACAATTTTACCTGGGCCGGAACATAAGATGGAGGATGAACATCATCGGGCATAAAAGCAGTAATAAAAACTGCAACTTCAACCTTATGAGGGTATTTCTCCAAACCAAAAGGCAAGATCAAACCGCCCTGACTATGTCCAACAAGAATAACCTTTTTATTTTCTGGAATTGACGCCAAAAAATCCACCAATGGTTGTGTATACTCAACATATGTGTGAACCTCGGTTATATTTCTTAGGTCAATGCCAGATGCCGCCATATCAAGCGACGTCACGTTGTGACCCGCCGCCTCCAGCAGCGGTTGCACCTTATACCTGTTGGTGCAAAACATAAATATATATTAAAAGAAAATAAAAATATAAATTAAAACTTTAAATTTTTTGAAGTTTCTCTGAAGCTTAAGTTATCCCAGTACCAGCACCAAGCTCCATGACCTGCTCCGTGTATGAGCACAAAGTGCCTTTTTTGCGCATGACCTTCGGATTGTTGATTCCTAGTGAGGACTACAATAATTGCAAAGACTAAAACGCAACTGTAAATTGCTTTTCCAGCCATGATTTATGTTTCGATCGAGAATGAATTGGAGTTGGTGAGATTTGGGTGCTTATTTATTTATAGAGCTTTAAATTTACTCTCCGTCCGTTTCAGAAAAAAATTTACGGTCTGCGGAAATGGATCGGTCCCCACATGATTAATGTTTCCAAATCAGGTCTTTTTCTACATACAATAAATTTTCACTAAATTTTTCTCTTATTATTTTTAATCACTCGTATAATTATTTTATATTTTTAATATAATTTTTTAAATTTTCAATCACACATCTAACACGCCGTTTGAGTAAATCTATAACATTATGTATAGAACATGCCCGGAATTGAAGATGATGGGATAGCCCAATTAATTAATTTTTCAATTTCCGGTGCCCACGTGTGGGGAATGGAACAAAACCGATTGAATTAGACTCATGATTAGAGACGGTCCTCCTTTGAGTCGAGTGAGTCGGTAGATTTAGGCCCGACCCTTCGGGGTCCTATTTTAGCTCATTATACCTGATGTCCAACTGTGTATTATTTTTTTAATTAAAGGATCCAAATTTAAATTTATTATAAATTTGTAGACCTATTTTTGAATAAAATAATAGACAAATTTAAGCATTGAATCTAAATTTATAGGCCCTTTTTTTTATAGAAATTTAGATCCATTTTTTATCCATGATTATTTATTTTTTTAGGTCCATTGGTGATCTTCGTCGGCTCTGACTGAGCTTTTTTCGTTTTACTTTCAGTTAAAGCTCTGAATAATATTTGTATTTTTTTATTGGTTTATTATTATGTACTTGACTACTACAATCCTAATTGAATCTTGTGTGTCGTTTTATATTAGTTTTACAAAAAAATAATAATAATAAAAGGCGCCAAATTTGACTCAAGTACAGTTGCCTCACAGTGGTGTAGAATTCAAACTGAAGATGGCTGTATGACATTATTGTACTTTATGTCGTATCCTATTAGGGTGTGAGTCTTTTGATCCGATACCCGTGTAGGGTATCATATCCAATGAGACAGTCCCCCTGAATATGGGGGGATCCACACATTTTTTTAATTTTTTATCTCTATCGGATATGATATCTGTGTAGAGTACCTGAAACAAGCTTTAAGATGTGATATTTTACACACAAATTTTATGTGAACTTCTGGACTTTTTCTTTCTAGAGAGCATGTTGTGAAGATGTGTGGCAAATCCATGGAAGTAGGAACTGCTGGTCCCGTGTGTTTTGAGTGGTACGCTGCAGAGAGGAAAGAAGGTTTGACACGGCACATTTTTCAGTCTTTTGATATTATTATTGGTCCACTTGTTGTTGCTTTAATTAAATAGATATAATTTTAAAATGGGTATATTAAAAAGGAAGTGTGAATTTGATCAAAGGTTACATCGGATTTCGGATTATTGCTTGAGATGCCGAATTAAAAGGATAGTTGTGGACATCTCAACAACTCTGAATTGATGTAAATAATTATGCAAATAGTGAACCTGCAGCCTTAAATGTATATCGTTTTCTCTGTTCATAACACGTTGTCGAGTACCCGCCAATGATCACCTGCCCACTGCGTGGGCAGGTGATCATGCCCACTGTGCGACGTGGCGCGTTGTGGGCGCTCCACGTCGCGCAAAAAAATTTTTTTTTTAAATTTTTTTTGTTTTTAGAATCTACGTTAAGTTAGATGAATAATACATAACAGCTCCCCTGAAAGCGGGGGCTCTTGTAGCCCCAAACATTTTTTTCCCACTAGTGAGCATTGGAACATAACTCTGTCAAGTACGAGATAAGTTCTAGACAAAAATTCCATCAACCTTCAAACGCTGTCGTGAATGCTTCAAACAATTTTGATTCTTCTCATCTCTTTAATAGCTGGCAGATCCTTCCTTTTTATTCCTTTGGACCAAACCTTGAAAACTTTTTGTGGGCAGCAAATAGTAAACATTTTTTCTTCAAACAATTTTGATTCTTCTCATACCGTTAAGGGTTATTTAATCCTAGTAGACTGAGAATGAAATTTGTTGGAACTATTTCACTAATATAGTAGGCACGTATTCTCAATCTTCAACAACAGAACCTAGATTTATAAAATCTTCAAAAAAAAAAAAAAAAAATGAAGAATGGCGGCTAAACAACAATCATTCATAATCGACTATGCATTTTTGTTTCCAAAAGAGACAAATTCATATATGAATATTAGTTCATAGTCAATTCACAGTAAATTCCAAGAACAAAACAACTCGGGAAGACCAATCGGTTAGAACTTGAACCAATTTGACAATCTACGGTGAAGTATGACCAAACCCAACAAAAAGGTCATACCTTTTCATCCATGAGCATAAGCTTCACGATGTCAAGTGGCCCTCTACGTGTTTCATATGTTTTAGTGGCTCATGTTCTTAGCACTCTCACTTTTATTGTCCATCCTCTCTTAACCGAGTCAAGCTCCTTAATGAGAACGTGAGAGCTCTTTTGGTCCGACATGGTAACTACAAACAAACAATAGTTTTTGGTCCGAAAACATTTGAAAATTTTCTAAACTTATTCAGATTTTTTTTCAAAAAGTAAAAGCATTTAAACGAAGTAAATATTGTTACCATGCAAAATGGAGATATAGGAAATCATAAATTTTGGGATCATTAATTATCATATGACCTAAAAATAACTCAAACCAATCTAACAAATAATTACATAATAAATAGATTCTTTCTGTCTCAAGGTTGCATTACAAAAGACGTATGACACATAACATTTTTATTCAACTAGATACATATGAATATACCACATACGTGCGCATTTGTGGTATAAGAATTATCAGGTCCCATAAGCAAATTAATCACCATTCAAATTTACTAAACACGTGATAAAGCAAATTACTACTGGAAATAATAAACTTATCTACATTGGATTTGGGTTCAAACAGTTTACCATGGTGCAATTAGCTTTCTTATATGGGCACCAAAATTTCCATCCATTTCGCAATAGCAAGGCAGGAAAGTTACAAACTAAACAGCGTGTGTTCGTTTCCACTTATTTTCACCTAAAAATTACCTACTACTAAAAGTCAAAGTCAAACATCAATATCAACCACACATTTCACATCATCACTCATTATTATCCACACATCTCGAGGTCCCACCCCTACACTCTACTTTTAGCAAAATTTTAGGCAAAAATAAGTACACACGAACACACGCTAAAGAACGTTAACTACTCCATGAAAGCAACACGGAAACTCTCTTTATCTAGAAATACTTTTCTGTTCTAGCACCAAAGTTGAAACAGGAAACAACTACAACTTGGTCTATATCACTATATAATTATTTCTGAAACTTCTACATTAGCAAGCCCTCTTCCGTCTTTATCTTCCTTCTTTTTTTTCTTTTTTATTTTATCTTATTTTATTTTATTTTATATAATGGTAAAAGATTTGCCAAATACACGTACCAAGGGGCTTCAATATTACTCTCTTAAATCCCAGATGCTTCTCGCTCTTCTTTCACAGTCTCTCACCCAGTGGATCCATTCCCATTCCATGGAAGTTATTAATCCCTTCAATTGCCATTACGTATTGAATGGCAATGGAGTTAATCAAACTTTGTCAATTAATTTTAGAACATGGTTTAGAAGTAAATAGTCTTCTCAAAATCAAAAGATAGTCTACATGGATTATTTCATGTATTAGGTGGGAGGTAAGAAAAAATGAATTCGAGTTATGAACTTTGAAATTAGTACGAATATTTTGAAGTCGAAAGGATTAGAGTGCAAGTTTTCTTCCATATTTGCCTTTAATTTTGCTATAAATTGAGCTCCAGTTTTGCATTATTACACACCATGAAAGCCAAGAATACCTTCTTGTGTAGAAAGAGAGAACGATGTAGAAAATACACGAGAGATAAAAAGTGAGTGGAGTGTTAAAGCGCCTGCGTAAGCGAGAGAAAAATCTGATGTGGTATTTTTGTACTCCTCATTTTGTGATAGTGAAATATATTGGTGTGGAGTCAGTGGACGTGGCGGTTTAGGTGAACCACGTTAAATCTCGGTGTTCCATATTTATGCTTATTTTAGTGTCCATTATTTTCGATCGCATATTATTTTGTGTCCCGCGTCTTGGCGGAATTAGTGACCTAGTTCCAACAAGCAGTATCGAGCTTTGTTTGTGATATCTCTTGAAATTCTTAGTATCTTTCTGTGGTTCTGCGGCATAGGTGATCTTCCACATCGAAAGCGATTTCTCGAAAAATCACATTTTGTTCAGTGGGAGTAATGGCGACAGACAATTTCCAAAATTGAAATTTGATGGCAAAAATTTTGGATATTGGAAAATGCAAATGGAGGACTATTTGTATCGAAGGACCTATATAAGCCATTGAAAGAAAAGCCAGGAAAAGCGAGAAAGGCGGCGAATGGGAGGTGCTTGATCGAAAAGCACTGGCGCAATTAAGATTGACCCTATCAAAGTCGATTCGCTTTCAACATTAAAAATGAGAAGACAACGGCGTCTCTCATGGCAGACTCTATCCGGCATGTATGAACAGTAGTCTGCGGCCAAATAAAGTTCGTTTGATCAAGAAATTGTTCAATATGAAAATAGCGGCAGCGGAAGTTTGGAGAACACCTCAGCGAATTCAATGAGGTAGTAGACCAATTGACCACGGTGGAAATCACTTTTAGTGATGAGGTTCGACTCTATTAATTCTTGGGCGATTGCACGAGAGCTGGAATGCACGATCCGCGACCCATCGATGGCTCGTGGAAAGTCGAAGTGAAGTTCGATGACGTTGTGAGCATGATCTTGGTGAGGAGATCGGAGGCAGTCAGATCAGCTTCAACTTCAGGGGCGCTTTCAATGTAGATATAGCGAGCGGAAGTTCAAGCGAGAGAACGGGCGGGCGTGGGCGAACAGAGTCGAGGAATGGCGGCCGAGATCAAAAATCTGAAATTCAACAAATGCTGTTGAATGTTGGAATTGCGGTCAGGTTGAGCACTACAAAAATCGATGTAGAGCGGCTCAAAAAGCGGAGAACAAGACCGAGGTCAATGTCGTGGCCAGAAGAAACACGTGATGCTTTGATATGCTCCATGGAGAGGAAGGCCGACTATTGGGTAATAGACTGCGGAGCATCGTTCCATGCCACCGCAAATCGACACTTTTTGCAAATTATGTGTCGGGAAACTTCGGAGTATATCTCGGAGGCGATCATCCTTGCGGCGTGGTGGGCATAGGAAAGTGCAGATCAATGTCTCGATGGATGCGTATGGAAATTGAAGGGCGTGAGACATATTCGGAAATTGAGGAAAAATTTGATCTCCGTCAAACAATTGTCGAGAGAAGGATGTGACACAAGCTTCTCTGGTGATAATTGGAAAATCACCAAGGGGCCATGATGTCGCCGCGTGGCAAGGATAGTGGCACCTATACGGCAAGAATCGTGTATGACAATCGCGATTCTTTGATAGTAAGGATCTGAACCTTGGCACCAAGACTTGGGCATATGAGCGAGAAAGGGCTCAAGTACATGCATGCAAAGGGAAACTACCAGGGCTTGATCTATTGATTTAGACTTTTGCGAAAGTTGTATTTTAAAGGAGCGAAGCGGGTGAGTTTCAATACAAGTGGCGAGAACTCTAAAGAAAGAAGCTTGAACTTGTCCCACGGATGTGTGGGGTCAACAGCGATTTCATCGATTGGCGGAAAGTCATATACGTGACTTTCATTGATGACCACTTTCGAGAAAGGTGTGGGTTTTACTTCTTGAGACACAAATCCGATGTGTTCGGCGTTCAAGAAGTGGAAGGCCATGGTGGAGAATGAAAGCGGTTTTGCGAGTAAAAGTTGAGATCGACAATGGTGGAAATCACGAAGATTTGGCGTTCAAGAAATTTTGTTACCAAAATGGCATCAAGCTGGGCGAACAT
This sequence comes from Jasminum sambac, assembly GCA_018223645.1. Taxonomy (NCBI): domain Eukaryota; kingdom Viridiplantae; phylum Streptophyta; class Magnoliopsida; order Lamiales; family Oleaceae; genus Jasminum; species Jasminum sambac. The sequence goes on along the minus strand of CP073651.1, from coordinate 3,260,708 downwards.
TGCCAGGGAACACATAGCGAATGGAGTTGCGAGCATGAATCGGACGTTAGTGAAGAGCGAAGCATGAGGATACATCTTTGGCTGCTAACATGATTTTAGGCGGAAGGAATTTGTCAATCTGGCGGCATACCTAGTTAATCGTGGACCGTCGGTACCATTGGAGTCTGAGGATCTGCAGGAAGAAGTTTGGGCCCGGGAAAGAAAGTGAAACTTTCTCATTTGAAAGTATTTGGTTGTGTCGCGTATGTGCACATTAGTGACAATGCGAGGGAGTAAGTTAGACTCCAAATCACTAAAGTGTACTTTTGTTGGATATGGTGGAAAGCGAGTTGAATTACCGCTTTTGGGATGACCAGGAACAAAAAACTCATCGAGCCGGGATGTCATATTCAATGAAAAGCGCAATGTACAGAGGCAATGCAATGCAGTCAATGACACAACAAATGGCGATCAACATATATTCGGACGACACTCCCGAGAAGGAAATGCGTCAAAGCCAGAGGCGGATGAGTTTGCGAGGCGAGCCGTCTCGGAGGTTGATTCACCGGCCTCGGCTCAATTCCCATTGTGAGGAGGTCAAGTCGACCTCATGTTCAGAATCGAAAGTACATGAACTACATGTTGCTCAGCGATCTTGGGTGAACCTTTGAATGCTATGACGAGGCATGTCGAGGTGGGAGATTACGTTAAGTGGGAGCTTGAAATGAAAGATGAGATAAAGTCTCTCATCTCCCAATCGGGGCGTGGGAACTAGTGAGTTGCGAGAGGAAGAAAGCTCTTAATAACAAATGGGTGTCTGAGAATCAAAGAAGAACATGATGGTTCAAAAGAGGTACAAAGGCAAGATTGGTAGTCAAAGGTTTCCAGCGGAAAGAAGGAATTGATTACCAGAGATATTTTAGCGGTTGTAGAAGTGCGGCAACAATTCGATCGATGTTGAGCATTGTTGCGGCGGAGGGCTTGCACTTGGAAGCGATTAGGCGTGGCGCTTTCCTCCATGGTGACTTAGAGGAGGAAATCTATATCGACAACTTGGAAAAGGCTACTCGGTGAAAGGAAAAAGAAGCTGGTATGCAAATTGAAGAAAAAGCCTATCTGACCAGCAGCGCCTGAAAGCGGTGGTACAAATTTGATGGTTATGAGAAAAATGGCTACATGAAGTGTAATGCGACCATTGTTGCTACTTGAGGTTGAGTCGGCTATATCATTTTGCTACTTTATGTCGATGACATGTTAGTAGCGAGCTCGGTTATGGGCGAGATCAAGAAGTTGAAAAAGCAACTATCGGTGGAATTTGAAATGAAGGACTTGGGAGAAGCCAAAGCAAATTCTAGGGATGAGAATTTGTAGAGACAAGCAAAAGTGTTTCTGCGGTTATCATGACCAAATATGTTGATCAAATCCACGCAAGGTTCAGCATGGCGTGCAAAGCGATCGACACGCCATTAGCGAATCATTCCGTCTATCAACGACCAGTCTCTAAGGCGAAGAGGAGAGAAACTTCATGGCTAAAATTCCATATGCCTCGGCCATTGGAAGTTTGATGTATGCCATGGTTTGTACCGGACGAGATATTGCTCATGCGATTGGGAGTTGCGGCGGATATATGGCAAATCCTGAAGCGGCATTGGGAAGCGATAAAGTGGATATTGAGATATCTACCAGGGGAACTCTTGATAAATGCTTATGCTTTAAACGGCAGTGACACTCTGAGGTTTCGTAGATCATGATTTTCTTTGGTGAGGTAGATCGCTTGAAGAAGCACTCACAGGTTATATCTTCCACGTTGGTGCTCTTGCCGATTAGTTGGATTTCGCGGAATCTGAAGATTGTTGCATTATCAACTCGACGAGTGCGTGGTAATGTAGAAATTTAGCAAAGAGATGATATGGTTACAAGGTTTGTTGGCGAGTGGGTTTTGAGCAGGGCGGGAATGTCTTGCGGTGATAGTCAGTGCGATACATCGGCAAAGAATTCGACATTTCATTCAAAGACCAAACATTGGGCTCAGTTATCGCTTCATCGGATCACTTTTGGAAGATGGAGTATTAAAGCTGAAAGATTGAGGTACCAAAAACCGGCCGACATGATGGCCAGCGATGGCAAGGAGAAATTGGGTGTGCTCGACAGATTGGTTTTCTGCAATGAAGAGCAATTGGTGACCACATCATATTTTTCAAGCGCAAAATGAGATATCCCGAGGTGAAAAACCAGTTGAAGATTGATTAAAATCGATCTTCAAGTGGGAGATTATTAGGTGGGAGGTAAGAAAAAATGGTCGAAAATTATGAGCTTTTGGAAATTAGTAGAATATTTTCAAAGTCAAAAGGATTAGGTGCAAGTTTTCTTCCATATTTGCCCCCAATTTTGCCTATAAATTGAGCTCCATTTTGCATTGTTACACACCACTTGAAAGCCAAAGAATACCTTCTTGTGTAGAGAGAAAGAGAGGCTTGATGTAGAAAATTTATCTGCCGAAGATAAAAGTGAGTGGAGTGTTAAAGCGCTTTGCGTGGCCGGAGAGAAAAATACTGATGTGGTATTTTTGTACTCCTCATTTTGTGATAGTGAAATATATTGGTGTGGAGTCAGTGGGCGTGGCGATTTAGGTGAACGCGTTAAATCTCGGTGTTAATATTTATCTTTATTTTAGTGTCACATTATTTTACTCGATCGCATATTATTTTGTGTCCCAGCGATCTTGGGCGGAATTAGCAGCGCCTAGTTCCCCAACATTTCACACAGATTAAGAAAATGGTGGTTAACTTAGTTAAAATATTAAAATTTACCTTATTTTTCCATATATACCCTTATATATCATTAATTGTATGCATAAGTAATTGATGTGGACTAATACCAAAGTATATTAATGCGGGGTACCTATGGAAATAAAAAATTAAAAGCATGCTCAATATGAAAAGTGAATTATCTTTTTGGGACGAACGAAAATAGTAACCAGGCCTATCTTTGTGGGATCAGGGACGGTTCTGCTGTGAGTCTGATGAGTCGACCGACTCAGGCCCGACCCTCCGGGGGCCCATTTTAGTCCATTATACCCGGGTTCAATTTTTTTTAATTTATTAAAATGCCCAAATTTAAATTCATTATAAATTTGTAGGAAGTAAAGGAAGCTAATTTTTTTATTTGTTTGACAAAAAAATTTGTTTAATTTATTTGATGCCGATTTTTAATCCTTTTTTTGGTATTTATAATAAAATAATCATACATCATGCCTCCTAAGTATCCTTCCGGAGCTCAAAAGAGAAAAAAGAAAGAAAATGAAGCCGCTTTAATACAAAGACAAGTTGAAGACCTTGACAAGTGCTTCAATTTCAAAAATAGAAAAAGTGGGCGAAGAGAATGTGAAAAATATAATTAATGAGTCAGCCGATGTGAATGTGAATGTAGCGGTTGAAAATGTCAAAACTAACCAAAATGAGTTGGGAGGGAAAGATGAAGATGAAGAGGAAGAGAAAAGGAAACATGAGTTGCGTTTGACGCTCTTTCTAAGATTTTTAGCTGCGTTTGACTTAAAAAAAAATTCGGGGGCTCAGCCCCCGTACCCCCAAAAATCTCCCCGATTCTACTATTCAAGGGTCCTTTTTTTGTAAGTTCGACTTAGGTTCCATGAACCACAGAACCGTCCCTGTGTGGGATGGAGGGAGTATTAGAAAATGGTTGCTCCAGTATTAGTCTTACAATTCTTCAAAATTTGACATCATAGCATTAAACTATGCCAATACCAGAAAAAATAGAAGAAATGCAAAACACCGAGGAATCAGTCACAACACGGCTAGAAACCCATGTACACAAATTCATATGAAACAGCATTGAAAGTTGAATACTAATTCGACATTTAGTTCGACGAAACATGGAATTGAATAAAGAGTCGCCTACGTAGTGATGCAATAGTGGAGCGTTGCAAAAAAAACAATACCACTGATCAATATGCCTGATAAGAGCTGCAAATCGGCATAGGAAAACATCGACAACTGAGAACAAATTGAGGAGGGATACACTTACCTCGTGCTTGTTCCAACAGTGTTCGGTGGCCACCTAAATGGAGTTCTATATTGGACGATGATAGGCTCTGGAATTAATGGAAACAAGCTCTTCATCTCCATAACTAGGGGTGGGCATTGGTTTGGTTTGCTCTTTTTGGTGCAAACTCAATCCAAACCAATATCATCAATTTAACCAATTGGTTTACAACCAATATAACTATTTTGATTTTGGTTTCAACCTAATCCAATCCATTTTTATGTTGGTTTGATTTGGGTTCGTTTAGTTTAATTAACCTTATATTTATAATTTGTAACTTATTGAAAATCTAATTATATATTCATATTTTTCTCTCATTTTTATGGTTGAGGTAATATTTGGGTTGGGACCAAATATTTTTCTTCAACATTTCTAGCCGATCAAGCCAAATATATGGAAACTCGATAATATTTGGGTTGAAGTTGAGTTTTATTGATTTTGAGTTAATCCAAATCATTCTATAAAATTTAGTAGTTGGTTGGAAACCCATTCAACTTTAGGAAAATTTTAAACCAACCCAAGTTGGTTTGGGTTGGTTTGAACCATGAGTTATGGGTTTTTTGCCCACTCCTATGGACCATGACCGATGGCATTGAACGGGGAGTTTGGCCGACAACATTTGACACAACGGAAGGAAATGTTAGCATTGGCGGAGCTGAAACGAACTATTTGGGAACGACTTTGTAGACGGCAATTTAGGGGTTTTACGGTTGTGGGGTAATTTTTAAGAATCTGGGAGGGTGGTTCGGAGAAAAAGTGTGTGACGTCATTTGGCCCCTTTCAGATTTAGATTAGATTTTAGAAGAGGGACAGATTTGGACGCAGTTCTTCATTTGGCTTCATTTAGTTTGGGTTGCTCATCTCTTTCCAGATTTTTTTTCCTGCAATTTATTTTGTTTAAATATCTTTGTAATGTAATTTTTAATATTATCATGATGTATATAAATAATATATATGATCAATGTGAAACAGATTTGACTAGCGAAAAAATTTGTCAACTTAATAACAATATTATTTTGTTTAAATATCTTTGTAATCCCTATTGGCATGGTAGAATATCCACAGGTGGGTAGGTGTTTGACATGTGTCCCCCGATGGTGAGGGGGCAGCTGGGCAAGTGTCCGACATCCACCCTCGTGTGGGCATTTTATCATGCGCACATGTAGGTGGTAGAGCACGACTGTTATTTCTAATTTTAGCACGAAATTGTGTACCAATTAATAATGGTTTGATCAATTTCAATTTTTGTTATGGTGGATTTTGTTTATTTCGCGTGTTGACTTGGTTTCAAAGTATTGATTCTCCATGTCTTTCTTTTTAAAAAAAAAAATTTATCAGAAAGTTAAAAGATTTAATTTATTGATGAAACAAAATTACACCTTTCATGTACAGCTAGTAGTTGTGGATGAAGCGGAGAGGGGAGCATTCAATTACAAAAGATAACCTTACTTAATCACCATGAAAAAAATAAAATAATGATTAAGTGCTGCTAAAGTCTTGAAGATTAGAAAGCCAGCCTAGGATCAGAACACCTGTCTTGAAGATTGAAAGAGAACTTCACAGGGCACCATATGTTCCAAAGAAAGTTCTGTTTGTGATGAAATGTGATGTTCCCCTTTGTGTCGATTAGGTCTGCTAGGGACTTAATTGAAAAAGATCCATTTTTATTAAGGCTCCAAGCTAGTTTGTCTGGTGTCTACCTGTCAAGAGAAATGGAATTCAAAAGTACATGTAAATCATGTAGTTCCTTTTCCCCTCTTCCTCTTGCTGCCCTCCGCCAGTCACCATTCCATACCCACAAATCTCCTTGCCAAGAACCCATATCTACCACCTTACAGTCTTTATTAACTGCTAAGTTAAAAAGCCTAGGGAGCTTTGTGTTTAGCTTAGTGTCAGTCAGCCACCTATCTTGCCAATTCTCCATGTCTTTATGGATGGATAATTTTTTATGGATATTTTATACTGATATTTTTAAGTGGCTGTCTGATATATCACTTATTTATTGGGTCATGGAGAAATATGCTTATCACTTAATATATATTTTTATCATCCAATGAAAATATGACACATCCTCCATGTCAGTTAAAAATATCAATTTCCAATGTCAATGATATTCAATTTCAATGAATTTTCGGTTTCCAATTCCTTACTAAAACATTGACAAACACTTGGTACCAAATATTGACAAACACTTGGTTTTATATAAAGGGGACCATGACAAGTTGTTCAATGATGGACATGTATTTGCATGTGACTCATGTCACTCATCCCATACATTATAATCAATAGAATGTTCATGGAGATTTAATCTTTTATTTTTACGAATCTTGATGATAAAAAATTAAAAATAAATAAAATTATTTTCTCTGTTTTGTTGAATGTACACAATTTTATCTCATATGATCTACTCTTGCAGAGTATACTTTGCGATCTAATAATAACCGCGATTGCTTGAAGAAATGCGATATTAGAGTTCTAGTAATAATCAAGAAAATTATTAGGGTCTATATTGTGTTGTGCTTTTTGAAGAAATACTATTTTACCCATGTACATTATCATAATTTCCCAAAGAAATATGATATTTTGAAATCGTTGATAATCTAAGGGTGTGTTTGATTCCACATTTTTTTTTTCAGGAAAACTCATTTTCCATCTTTTTTTTCCACCTTAGACCGTTTGATTACACTTTTTTCCTGGAAAAGGTTTTCCAACTTTTTCTCGATTTCCGTTCTTTTTCTTATTTTAAAGGAAAACATTTTCCTTGGGGGGAGGTGATTTTTGTTTTCCGAGAAAAGTTTGGCTTTTTTTTCTTTTTTTTTAATGGACAATTTACTTTAACTATAAAAATAAGGAAAATGATTAAATTTCATTAAAAAAACATAAAAATAAAGAAAATAACATTATTTTCCAACTTTCAAATTAATCCAATCAAACACCTACAACTATTATTTTCCCGAAAAACCTTTTCTCGGAATTCATTTACCCGGAAAATATTTTCTTTCAAATCATTTTCCGGATTTGCGATCAAACACACCCTAAGAGATTATTTTGTAATAATCTAATATGTCTTGTCAGAGACCAAATTTTTATTTATTTTACCAATTATAAATTAGCATTTCTTTAGCAATCGTTTGAATTTTTCCCTTTATACTTTCTTATCTATACTATCTATATCTATCTATATATTAATAAACTAAGGTCAATTTCCCGCTCATTTTTTTATTTTTCTGAATTAAATAATTAATAAAAAATTGCAAGCCTTTGTATTCCATTTTCTCAATTAAATAATATTTTGAGATAGTCACAAGTAACAATCCCACTCACACATTTCCTTATCAGCAACCCTAATTTTCAATTAACCCAAAAATCCAGTTTCAATCCTCGATTAATTAATTTATTTTACCATTTATACCGTCCCCGCAAAAGGATTTGCACAAATCTCCGCAAAATAAAATCGGATACATCTTCTATGGAACCGCATCTTTCCGTTATACCAAAAATAATCCACAATCTTCACTGGTAATGTGAAGAATGTGAGATTCAACCAATTTCTTCTACCCGTTCCAAGAAATGGATCTGATTTAGATCCACGATTGTGATTCTCCTTCTACCGTTCATCAATTTTTGCCCAAACTTTGTAAGTAATAAATGCAGTTTGTGCACTTATTTAAGTCTCTTAAACTATATGTTTCTCTTATTTTTAATTAACTAGTTCACGAACACGTGCGTTGCACATAATTTTAAACTATTTGTTTAGGTGAGGCTATATATATAGTTTATATAATCGTAAAATATTTGTGTGAATAGCGTTATAGAAATTTTGTTTTGTTTAAGAAATATCTATGAAAAAATTTTAAAAATTATTATATATAACCTTAGTCAATTTGATATTTTGTATGTTCCAGCTGGTGCTACTAAAAATCATAAATTCATCACTGAATTAATATATAACACGTTATAGATAAATGAAATGTCAGAAATGTTAGAATGTGGAATGTTATTTTTTAATAAAAAATCGGATTTTCATAACATATTTCTTGAACAAACAAAAATTGTGATGATGATAAACATTAAAATACATCCCATATTGTTTTGGATAAATTATTTTTCACTAAGCCAATTATTTACTAAAAAATAGGCAAAGATTATTGAAATTACAAAATCGTAGTTTTTATATTATATTGTCAAAATGCTATTAAGTAATGAACGAATATGAAAGAACTTAAAAAACTTAATTATTAATGAGGATGATTAAAACATTAATAAAAGACAAAGAAAGAATTCTCAAAATACAATAGGGGCATGATGGTCTAAAAAAGTTTCCCCTCCCATTCACACTTTTATATATAGTATAGATATAGATTTCGTATTTAATTTAGTATACTATATTTTTATTTCAGTTTAAAATCGGAAATTGAAGAAAAGATTGCAATTTTGGGCTAAAAGGGATACAATTTTAAGTTTGAAGGACTCAATTGGAAGAGGTAAAAGTTGAGGAAGTAAAGAGAAACCAAATTGGAGCTAAATGCAGAAATTGGAAACTTTGTGGACTCAATTAATCAAGTCTAAAAGTAGGGAGCAGCGTTGCAAATAAAGTATGAGGATTGATTTGCACACTTTGAAAGTTGACACATGCGATCGCATGAGGTTGCTTGCGCAGTCACGCACGATTGCACGGTTGCATTACCCGGCGCTGTGACTCGAGAAGTTGACCCATGCGATCGCACGCTTGACTCGGCGTGATCGCATGGTTATGTCGGGGTAGAAATCCTGAATTTTTGGAAAATTTTTGTTTCCTTCCTTCTTTGGGACTCATCTTGGGCTTATAAAAGACATAACTTCCAGATGTTTTTGGGGGGCTTGAGACCACGAAATTCAGTGCAAAAACTTGGAGAATTGAAGAGGAATTTTTATCTTTAAAGATCCAAACCAACTCCTCAAGTTGTACCTGGTTATGACGTTCTTTTGTTGTTTTTGTTCTTTCTTTTACAACATGTTAGGCTAGATTTTTAGTAGAATTAAAGCTAGATGAAACTTTTCAATTGGTTGTTGTTATTAGATTATTGAATTGACATTAAAACATATATTTGTCGTTGATTTTTTATTTTTTATTTTTTTGCTTGTTAATATTGATTTGCTTTGCGTGTGATATTGCTTGATCAAAAATTTTGCAAAATTTTTTGTTTGTTCTGTATATTGAAAAACCCTAAACAAGCCAGACGTATATTAAAAACCGTAAGGTCCGATTGGGGATAGAGATATACCCCTTTACTTTACCTGATTTCCAAATGTTTTCACAAATCCTTTTTACTGTATTTATGTATGTTGATAATTACCATAGAGATATAGGTTATTTACATACATGAATAGTTTGAGTTGTACTCGAGAAAGATACTGTTTGATAAAATTGGAAAACAGTCTTCAAACGTAAATTACATTGTCAATTTGATAATTTGGATAACAAATAGAAGAAAAGTGGATTCAAAGCCTTGATGCCCATCTTTTTTCATTATATTTTTATAAAATTAACTTTCGCTATTCTTTTCATCTCACTTTAGTTTTGCAATTCTCGCTTTTTATAATTTTAGCCTATTTTAATTGTTAGTTTAGTTTTAGTATAAAAATTCCATCTTTGATTAGTTTCGATTAAGGCTAATCAAAATTAAACGAATTTACTATCAGTCATCGTGGGTTCGACACTCTATGTAACGCCCCGACCGAAATCGTCCCGGATATGTATACAATTTCGTATATGAGTTCGTATATGCCGTGTAACCGTATGAATGTGTTTACGTATAATGAATATGTCTACGTTATGTTCATGACATGTTTACGTGTATAAGAGATGCCTCGGGATTCGGAACGGCCGATGAAATCGAAAAGCGGGAAATTCAAAAAAGAGGACATTACGGTAGTAAGTTTAAGTGTTACAGTAAATTGTTGGTTACTGACGTAAATAAGGAAATTACGACGTAAGTCCCAAGAAACAAAGAAAGGTCGGAAGTTATTCGTGCAAGTGGCGCGGCGGCGTGAGATAGGATTACGTAGTAAATGGTAAGGTTACGGCCAGTAAATTTGTAAATTACGGCCAGTAAAGGGGAAAATTACGGTAGTAAAGTAAGTCATTTGACCCGGTTCTAGAAGTCTTTTAAGCCATTTCTTGGTTGTTTCTTCATTTGGCTCGACCCCAAGACTCCCAAAAACACTTCCCAAGCCATTCAAGATGATATTTTATCTCCCAAATCATGTGCAAGCCATGATTGATCCTTGAAGGACATGAAGAAAGGAAAGAATCAAAGAAAGAAAGGAAGAAGAAAGGGAAAAGGGAAAGGAAGAGAAGAAGGAAGCTTGGGTGTTACTTTGCAAGATCCTCCACATGAATCATGTGGGTAATAGATGATTTACATGTTTTATGAAGTATATGCATGCTTGTGCTTATATAAATCAAGTTATATGAATGTTTATGATGTTTATCAAGCCTAGGAGCATGCTATGACCCTTTACCCCTATTCTATGATGATAGGGGATGGAATGATGTTATGCTTATGCTTCTATGACTTATGTGAAGTTAATTTTGCTTGTGAACGGATGAAACATGATCTAGATGATGTTATGATGATCTTGACCCTAGGAAGCATGCTAGAACCGATTGATTATGAGTTATGGATATGATGCTTGTGTTATGGTGCAAGAATGGTGTGCATATGTGTATGTGATGTATGTGAACCTCGATGCCTCCGTTTACGAATGGTTTTGGTTACAAGAACTTGTTAGTGCTATGTGCTAGGTATCAAGGGTTGGTGATGACATGGATGGCATGAATGGAATGTATGTGTTTATGTGATCCAACCTTGATACATTTGTGTATGTAAGAATGAATTGCTCTTACGCTATGTTATGGACGTGATTGTGCGCCTTGTATGAATGACATGTATGAACGATGCAATGAAAGCAAGAATATGACTGATGAAACGAAAAGTATACAAGGCTAGATGAAGTATATGTATGCACAATCATGTCATGAGCATATGTATGCGACGTCAGCTGCCGGTGCTCACAAACAATGTTCGTCTCACAAAGGTTTGAGACAATTGATCCAAAGGGAGGTCCCACAAAGGACTGGGGTCTGGCCAATTAAAGTATGATTATATGTTACGCGCCTTTGTGAGCATACGGTTGCAACAGGCTGACATTCGGAAGAAAAGGGTGTCACGTGCATCCATGCATTGCATTGATTATCCACTGAGTCTTTATGACTCATTACGTGTGATATGTATATGTGTTTGTAGGTTGCGTATGTGGGAGTTGGCGAAGAGTCCTCCATGACGCCGATGTTGATGTGTGATTGGGACACAGGAACCTATCGATTCTACGAGCCACGCGATGAATGTACAAACCCTAGAGATGTGAATACGTATGAAAGGCTTTTATGTAAAAGGTTTTATGTAAATTATGAACTCAGGGTTTTGTATCTATGTACACGTGTAACGCGCCCCTAGATCCGCTGTATTATATAAAAGACGTGCACGTGGCCCAAAGGAAGGCCTATATGATGACGATTTCGTGCACACACGTATATTATGTATATAAATATGAGGCGGGGCGTTACACTCTACGTTCCCTTATATGACTTGCTAACGATCCGTGCACTTCCGGTGTGGGTTTTATCGCAATAGTAAGTAATTTTTTTTGCCCTTGTAAATAGATCTTGGACTTACTCCAGTCACTTTTTGAACTTTTACTAAACACAAGAAAGCCTTTTCATTTCCATGGATCCGAAGGATACTTCTTTGGTACGGGTTGTGCAGATGTTGTTAATAATCTTCAATGTTAATAATCTAATTTTTAACTAATTTAATATCTACTATATCTTGCCATGATTATCTTCTATAATCCACCCCAAATCGAGATTATCAATCCTACCGTATATTGCCATAATTGTCTCCTGCAATCAGCCCCAAATCGAGATTAACCAAACAAGATTATTAATTATTTCTTGCATCTTTAATTATTTTTTAATTAATTTTTAATTTCAACTTGAGATGTTAAATTAGATTATTATTATTATTATTATTATTATTATTATTATTATTAGCAGCCAACATTAGTATTATTCATTTTTTCTATTAAACGTCGATTCACAGATTGGTTCAAAGATGACTTAATAATTGATCAGTATTAATTTAAGTTTAAAAATTAAAAGTATCAGCGAATTATTTCATAAAAATTGCAAGATTGGAGTTCATTTTCCTATTTTATCAACATATATAGACAAAAGAACTTAGGGTGTGTACTTTTGACTGGAGGTGGGAAATATTTTCCATGTAAATTTTCCACTTTTTAATCAAAAAAGTTTTATTTTCTAGGGAATTTTAATCTCATGTGCGACCAACAAGTACACTTCTTTCCTTAATTTCAAGGAATTGAAATTCCCATGGGGGTGGGATACGATTGGAATTATATGGAATTGAAGTTACAATTCTTTTCTACCTTGCAATTAAGTACACCCTTAAATATAATTGTTTTATTTAATTTTTACATTTTATTAATTTTCTCAATAGTAATAAAATCAATTAATTTTTTAAAAATTATCTAAATAGATAGCAAACATAAAGGCGTCTATCCCGTGAAAATCTACACCCCTGTTCGAAGTGCAGGACTATCAGTTGAAATTTTCATCCTTCATATCTTACAATATTTTTGAGAATAATATGATGGACGACATCATATATAAATGAAGTCATGGTTCTAAAGAGAAAATATAAGTTGAGTCATGAGCCTCACATTGTAGTTTAAGTTTTCCACAAAAAAAAAAAGAAAAATAAAATAATTTCACTCAACTACGAAAAAAAAGTTATTCTCAAAAATATTTTTATACACAATAATGGATGTTATTGTTTTTGAATTGCTGTTGATATTGAGAAATTTTTGAAGAAATTTTAAAATTATGCTACATTGATTTTGTTGACTTTTTCCATGAGTATTTACGGGACAGATATTTTCGAAATATAGATAAAACTTGCTGTTCTTTTTTTTATTATATTTTTAATAGATAGTAAAATAACTATATTATATTTTTAATAGATAGTAAAATAACTATATGTTGGATATATTTTCCCCCGTGCAACATGGGCGAAAATGCTATATATATAATTTAAATTATTTAAAATAAATATCTAAACTGAGGAGTTTAAAAAAATATATTACTATACCGAATATGTTAAATTAGAAAGTTCATACCCAATATATTAATATTCATTTTCAAGCATGACAATGGGTCGGATTTGGGCCGAATCGGCTAAGACCCCCCTTAGACTCACGAGCTATAGAGTTGTCCCGACCTGCAAGTTCTTCAGGTGGATCAAGGGCAAGTCAGGTCAGAATTTAGACCTGAGTTGATTTATGAGGCAATTCTTTTCTCACTTCGCATTTTTCTTTAACAAATGGTGAATGAATAATGTGAGACAGATTATCGTGGACTTATAATTTATAGGTTTAAATATTTTCGTTTTCAAATGTCCAAATATTTTACTTATATTAAATATTTTATAATTTTCAAAATATAATTATATTTATAGTTAACTAGCAATAACACTCGTGCGCTGCACAGGGAGCCGGGTACATTGATACGTAATTCCTATTAATATATATAAATTATTAGTATTGAAAATGATTACAAAAAATAACATTATAATCTAAAATATCACACGATTTAAGTAAAACATATTCACTTTTGAAAAACAAAAAAACCAGTCAACGAGTTTCGTTTGTATTTTGGTTAATTCCAACCTATGAATATTGATACAACTTATAACGATCAACATTTCGAAAATCTCCATGAACAACATAATTTTGCATTCGTATCCAACAATAATGATATTCGCTAATTATCTACAAAATTACATTGGACAATAATACCAAGCATACTATAAAATCCATAAATACATCAATTCAGAATGCGCAATGGACAAGATGCTGTAGTCTTTCCTTCATGGCTTCTTGTCACGTAATGCGTAAGAGTGGATGTATGATCGATACACATGGTGACCTATAATAGCACAAGTAAGAACAAATCTCATTAATATTGAAAAATACAAAAGCAATCCATAAAACCTCGATGATAATAAAGTAAATAATAGGCCACAATATTAAACTTAATTAATATAGCCAATAAACTAATTTTATGAAAATTTCAACAAAATTTCGCCTATATTTCATACTAATCCATCCTGCAAATATCAAAGGCGAAACTTACCCAAAAAAAAAACATAATTTACAACAAATAAAGGTTTTGATAAATATTAATAGTATAAAAATAGAACAACAAACAATATAAACTAAATATTGGTCAGAGTACTAAACTTAATTAATATAATAGTGAAAGAATTCTGTAAAAGTTTTGATAAAGTTTCCCGTGTATTGAATGGGATAATAATTTATGATAGAGATAGTGGTAATATAAATGCAAAATAAAATAATATTAAATTAAATGCTGTAATTATTAAAATAACCAAAATAAAAAACTATATTAACTTTTGCTGAGCTTATAGTTTTTTTTGAAATTATTTTGCATTCTATTATATTCAAATACAGATTAGGGATGTTAACTATACACCCGTATAATACATGGTATTGACAATCAATATACGAATAATAATTTCTAAAATTTTATTGTGAAATATAATCAACAAATAAATATATCATAGAAATGATAATGTAGTAGGTACAATTTGGCAAACCTAGTACCCCGACCTTGTCCTTATCTTTGTCTTGGCCATATCTTCATTTAATCGAAGTCGAGTGAAAATAAAATAAGAGGGAACTTCTCATTCTTCGTCCACCACCTCCACTAGAAAAATCTCATTCCTTCATGCTGCATCATGATCGTGTTATCAGAATGAATTAATTAATTGTAATATAATTTATTTTAACTAATTTTCATTCTTAAGCTAACTATTCCTAAAATGAATTAATTATGGCTAAAGTAATTAGTTTAATAGCCACGGCTTTGAGAATTATATGAATTTAATTTTAAAAATATTAAAAGGTATCTTTCATTTTTCAGGAGAAATCTTGCCAACAAATTGCAATATAATTAATTTGTAATTATTTTTCTAAATTAATACTATTTTTCCCATTTTCGCAATATAATTAATTTTGATTAATTTTCATCCAAAAAAACTACCTAAATTTCTATCTAATGAAATTAAAACAAATTAAATCATTACAGAATTAATTTTAATTTTTATCTAATTATCTCAAAAATATTTAATAATTTCTAAAATAATTATCTTTAAATCTATAGTTCTAAGAATTATATAAATCTAATTTTTAAGATATTTTGTAATTTAAAAGATATTTTACAATGTAAAAAATTTATTTCAATTTAAGGAAAGATCTTGCTAGCGGTAGCAATCTCATGAATGTTAATTAATTTTTTTAATTAATTATATTTCTTCCATTTGAAAAATATAATTAATTTTGATTAATCTTTGTCCATTGAAACAATGTCTAATTAAATGTTAGCAATATAATTAATAATAATTAATTGCAATATAAATAATTTTAAATAATTTTCATTTTTAAATTAATTATTTCCTAAAATAATTAATTATTTCCAAAATAATGAGCTTAATAGCCGCAGTTTTAAGAATCGTACAAATCTAACTTTCAAGATATCTTATAATTTAAAAGAAATCTTGCAATATAAAAGATATAATATAGATATAGATACAGATATATATTCAGGTAATTAGAAAAATTGATGTTAGATATTTCTTTTATCATACTACAATTAAATCACTCATTTTAATTTATGTTAATTTTTTTTAAATATTTCTATTTTTAAAAATAATTAATTATTTATGAAACTAATTAAAAGGTTCTATCTAATTTTTTAATTTTCATATTGCACGTTTCTTTTAATTTTCATGTAAAAATTTAATGAATTATAATTTTGTATCTCCACAAAATTAAATTTTAGTGAAATTTCCAATAATAATTAAATTTCATTTTGTAGCTTATTTTTTTAAAAATAATTATTTATTTCTAAAACAAATTAATGAGCCTGGCATAGTTTTAAAATTTTAATGTTACGTTTTAAAAAAAATTTTGTGTCAAAATTTAATGAATACTAATTTTGCATCCTGAAAAAATTAAATCTTAGCAAAATTATTAATTTTAATTAATTTTATTTTGTAAGAATTATTTTTCTCGATTGTTAGTAATTTTCGCAAGAAATGAGGAGAGAATTTGGCGTAATATCTAATAAATTACATTATGTCTAACTTTTGTTGAACATTTATGTCTACGTATATTTATAATTTATACTTCCTTTATTTATAAATAAAATATTTCAAAAAAAACATGATGATAAGCTAAAGACAATAAGACGGATATCGGATTCCCAATATATAATCAATGTTAATATCGGATAAAAATAGAAGGAAGGAAGGAAAGAATCAGACTCTTGATATATATGGTTAATCATTATTAATCTATATGTAAATATATATTCTATATATCTATTGTAAAATATAATTAATGTGTTGTAGGCGGGAAAACCAAATTCAAAAAATGCTAAAATATAGCCTGAAAATTTTCCTTCAAAATCGATCTCTATTTATTAATATATATATATATATATATATATATATATTAGGAATAAACAAAAAAGGTAAATGCAAATAATTTTTCTTATAGATATAGATATGCAATATAGAATTATAGAATGCAGATAATTATTATGGTATGATAATCATGGTTATTTAATGATAATGATGAAATGAGAATATTTGTGTTATTTTATGAGTGGGAAAATAGTCTCCAAAAAATTCAAAAGAGCCAATATAAGTGAAATTTTATGAGCTGGAAAAACGGGCTCCAACCAAATTCAAAAAATGTGTCTCTCTTTATTAATATATAGATAGGAGCGGATTCGGGAACAAATACATACCAATCCGGACCCACAAGCCAAAATTTGCGGGTTGCAAAAATCAACCTATTTAATTTATATTTTTTTATAGGGATTTTGGCTAAATAGTCTAAAGCGAGTCGTATTCTTGATTTAGTCAGAATAATAAAAGGTAAGCAAATGGTCCTAAAAAAAACTTTGGTAAATGGTCCAAATGGACCATTTCTTGCAAATCGATTTCTTTATTTTGTCCTGCGAGGATATTTTGGTCAAAAACATTAGAAAAAATTACACAAATGGTCCTCATCTTTGTGGGTTATTAAAATCAGTCCTAAAGTTTTTAATTTTGTTGCATTAGTCCAAATTTTAATTAAATTATATAATTTTATATTTTACCTTTTTAAGTAGATCTGAATTTGGTCCATAAATAATTTTATCGAATCAATTTGACACTAATTAGATAATTTTAGTATCATTATCTCTTGTAAAAATAAAAATATAACGAATATAAAATAAAATAAAATACATCGTGCACATTTTGATTTAAACAGATATAAATGAATTGTTGTACCTAAATAAAATTTTATTAGAAATATATCTATGTAAGAAAAATATCTTGAATCTAAACAATTAATTAAATCAAATAAAATAAAAAATCCCAAAACCACCACCCACCCCAACCCCACCCCCATCCCAAAACCACCACCACCATCGGTGGTGGTAATGTGCCACCACCAAGCGGATCTGGTGGTCACCACCAGATCTGGTGGTGACCACGGATCTGATGATGGTCTTTCCTCCTGGCCAGGTGGTGGCGAAACCACCAACCGATGGTGGTGGGGGGTTGAAGATGAGTGAAGTGGGGGTGAAGTGGGGTGGAGTGGTGGTTTTGGGATTTTTATTTTTATTTGATTTAATTAATTGTTTGTATCCGATATTTTTCTTACATATATTTCTAATAAAATTTTATTTAGGTACAACAATTCATTTATATCTGTTTAATCAAAATGTGCGTATGTATTTTATTTTATTTTTATATTCATATATTTTTATTTTTACAAGAGATAATGATACTAAAATTATCTAATTAGTGTCAAATTGATTCGATAAAATTATTTATGACCAAATCTAGCATCTGAAAAAGGTAAAATATAAAATTATATAATTTAATTAAAATTTGGACTAATGCAACAAAATTAAAAACTTTAGGACTGATTTAATAACCCACAGATGAGGACCATTTGTGTAATTTTTCTAATGTTTTTAAAATATCACTGAAAGAATAAATGAAAATTGACGGAAAAAGGTGAAATGGTCATTTTCACACTTTTTTAGGGAGACCGTTCTTACCTTTTATTATTTGTAAATCTGGCATTAGTTTTTGAGCTATTTACTTAAAATCCCTTTATATGTAAAAATATTAATTGGTTTTTGTTATACTGAAATTATTTGAAATATTTATTTACTCCAATCTATATATTATTAGTTATTTAAGGTTTTTTGTTGAATCTTTAAAATAAAATAACAAAAATTAAGTATTGGGAAACTCAATTTTACAAAAACCGGTTGGTTACTTCCAGCGTCATCCCTTTTGGTGAGAACATCACTGTTAATCAGCTTACAAATAAGGATACGAATCAATGGGATTGGGACATTCTACACGATCTTTTCAATGAAAGGGACATAAGCTTGATTCTACAAATCCCCGTTAAGCTCGAGACACACCAAGGATCATGTTATGTGGCTTCCAGATAAGAAAGGGAAATATACACTTCGTAGTGCTTACAAGCTTTTGCAATCTTCTATCGGCATTCTCCCCTCGGAGGACGTTCAATTCTTTGGAAGATCTTATGGAAACTTTAGATTCCTCGCAAGGTGAAAAACTTCATTTGGCGGGCTGCATCTGGAGTACTTCCATCGGCTGATTGTTTACGCATGAAACATGTGCCCACTGACCCAATCTGCCAGGTTTATTTGGAGAAAAAAGAATCTGCTTTTCATTGCCTAGTTTCATGTTCTTTTGCTCGAAAAATTTGGTCCTCCTCTCGCACTGATCCTGGACAAAGTGATAGTTTACATTTCAAGACTTGGCTATCCTCTTTGATGAGTAATTTGGGTAGAACTGATAGGGACTTAGCTGCCATGGTTTGGTGGGTCTTGTTGAAAAATAGAAACGAGGTTGTGTGGAAGTCTATGCCATTTATGGTGGGAAAAGCTTTTTCTCTTTCAAAGTTACTCTTGAAACAATGGCAGGATGATCATATGTCTTCTCCAAACTCTAGCCATTTCTCTGGTGCAAGCACAGGTAATAAAAATTGGACAAGACCAAATGATGGATCACTAAATATAAAGGTCGATGCAGCTTTATTTGAAGACCTTAACCGGACTGGACTTGGCCTTGTTATTTGCGACTCAAATGGCTCATTTATTCGGGGAAAAGCTGTGTGCTTGTACGATATAAAATTTGTAGAAGCCATGGGCGTTCGAGAAGCTCTCAATTGGATAAAAGCACTAAGTCTTCAGAATATTATGGTGGAAACGGATGCACAGCTCGTCTATAATGCTCTGCACAGTTCGCTCGAAGATTTGTCTCACTTGGGTCTTGTTATAGATGATTGTCGCTTGCTTTGTAATGAAATTCAAACTGTTAGGTTCTCTTTTGTTTGTAGGTCTGCGAATTAGATTGCTCACAGGTTAGCTAGGGCAAATGGTTCTTCGTCAGGCCCATTTGACTGGGTTGGAATTCCCCCGATATCCTACCCCATGATGTAATTCTTTCCGATATTAGTAATGAATAAATTCATTTCTTTCAAGAAAAAAAAAAGACAATAATATCTATAGTTTCATCTCTATGTATTAAATTTGTAAAGAATTCAAAAATAACATGCAACACACATTGTTATAAATGACTAATCTATGCGTGTACTTACTATATTTAAAAGTGTGAAAGGAAGGAGAAATATTTTGGACTATTATACCCTTGCTAAGTTTTTATAATTCTTCTTTCTTTGTCCTTCATTAATTATTTTTTCATAATTCTTTAATTGTCTTCATTAATGATTAAGTTTTAATAGTTCTCGCATATTCCTACATTAATAACATTTTGACAATAATATAAAAATTACTATCTTGGCAAACAATTGGCTTAGGAAAAAATAATTGCCTTTACCACATTTCGCTTAGAAAAAAATAATTTATTAAAGGAATATGCATTTTAATATTTATCATCATCATATTTTTTGTTTGTTTTAAAAATATGTTATGAAATTCCTATTTTCTTCATAAAAAAGTAAATGGTTGACATTCTAACGTTTCGTTTTCCCATG
The DNA here is from genome assembly GCA_018223645.1 of Jasminum sambac. NCBI lineage: Eukaryota > Viridiplantae > Streptophyta > Magnoliopsida > Lamiales > Oleaceae > Jasminum > Jasminum sambac. Next base: position 3,240,428 of record CP073651.1, on the reverse strand, counting down.
CCATGTCATATACTAATTCACGGACATATCTATGAATTTTAATAGCGTGGACTGAAACATGCAAATTATCAAATCAACTAAGGCTCTATTGGATTTTTTTAAAAAAAAAAAAATTGACATTAGATTTCAGTTTTTTTGTTGGCTGCACAAACTGAATGGATTCGCCTCTATACTAATTGTGAGAAATAAAGAATAAACTACTAAAATATGCCATTTGTTGCATTATATAGTTTAATAGTTAACAAAAAATAACAATTACAATAACTATTGGTTGTCAAATTGAAAATATTATATGCACTAAAATAAGTCCATAAAAATATATACATTTTGAATACTTTCCTATTAATCTCTTACATTTTTCAATTTCTTTGAATTAATATTCTCTCTTATAATATTTTATATTTATTGTTATATTCTACATTTTTTTTACGTTAGTACGTGCATCCATTCAAATTATACATTACATATGACAAAACGAATCATTTATATTATGTTCGATATTCCTTCATTCACATTAAATAATTATTTCTATAAACAATTAGAACTAAAGCTCATAATAAAGACTCTTGAAATAATTTTTTCATGTTGTAACTATTTTTGTTACTTCATGTTATATATTATACTTCACGAATATATAATTGCATGTTTCAAATATACAATAATGTAAACAGAGTGGTGAACACACATTGGCATTTTAATTTATGTAGTTATTGTCCATTCTCTCTTTTGTTTACATTTTCTATAATATATATAGCTCAAATTTTATTGATTATGTACTTGTTCATTGATCTTTCAATTACATCAGTTTTTTAGTAAAATTGTAATAAAATTAATTATCGTATATGATCACTATATCATTTAAAAATTTCTATAACAATATTTATAAGAATATTTTACAGTTACGTACGTACCCACTATATATAACCCTATCTACACAAATAGTCTAAAATCATATGCAATGCACGTGTTTGTGGACTAGTCTATATAAAAGTGTTTATGAACGACACGAATCTCAAGCCATTTAATATATGTTTGGTAAGTACAATAAGCTAACTTATAGTATATTTGACGAGGTTATAAGCCCTTCCTACTCAAATAAGTTCTGCTTGGTTGCAAGAGTTTATTTGAAAAGCTTCTTTACTAGCTTTTCAAATAAACTCATGAGCTTTTCATTTCTTACTGTTTTTACATTCTCATTTTTGTTAAAAAAAAAAGAAATTTTATTATTTTCAATATATCCTTTATGTCATTTTATATTTTTGACCTAATGTTTCAACTAATTTTTCCAGATACTAATATTTAGATCAGTTAACTTTTCAACTATCAATTATTAACTATCAGCTAGCTCATCAGTTTGTTCTACCAATCATACCCTTAATCATCGCATTTGACGCACCTTCGGGCAAAGACACTATGAAAGCAACAAAACATAAGCAATTGTAACATACACCAATGACTGACAAAAAGTAAGAATAATAACATCTAAAAAAGAAACAGCTTTGGGGGCAATTCAATGGCAAGTTGGTAATAACAGCAAACAGACTGTAATTTTTATGAGCTCCCGCACCATCAAGTCAATGACGACAAGGGTGAAAATTTATCAATTTCTCAAAATTGTTAATCGCTAACAGTAGGTAAAACATGATATCTTATTGTCTAACTACCTTTTGATATGGATTTTCATCCCTGTTAGAATATAGCCAAAAATAAATCCAAAACGGAAAAAAAAAGTTATAGTCAAAGTCCTAAATTAGTTGGAATTAGGAATTTAACTCTCCTTATTTTGGTAGGTTTAGGTGTATTATTTTCTTATAAATTGATATGTTTTATCTTCTTGTATAATAGGTCTGAGTTGAGAGAAAAATAATAGTGTAACACTCTAGTTTTGTGGTTTTCGTGGGTAATTTAAATAATAGCAATTGATGAGTCTGCTAAGGGTTGATCTATTTTTCTCTGTATACTTAGGGGTTGGTCAGATCTAGAGGAAAAATTGTGAACATAATATCTTGAGAGTTTTCTTGTAACTCTTTGTGGTTTGTACAAATAATAGAAAATTAGATGTGGTAAAGTTGGGTTATTTTTCCTGTAATACTTTGGTTGGGGGTTGGACAAGTGAAAAGTCGATATGATTGTAATAATTTTGCAGAAAGTGGAAAGCTTTGACAGTCCATATATTTCTGATCATATTGTTTATATTTTTCTCATTTTAATTGAATTCTCTGAACAATAAAAGATTATGTAACTGAATTAAGGAAAATGGGAAATTTTGTTTTAAATTTCCCAAAAGGTATCGAAGCGTGTTATGTAAGGTTTAATTGAATATATTGGGCTTATATGTAATTATCACAGTGTATTAATTAAAGCTATCATATTCGATTAACGCAGTTTAAAAGTGATCGAATTACGGTTTTTTTATTATTGAGAACTTATCGTGATTAAATTAAAGTATGAGAACTTTATATGTGTGTAGATCTGGGAGTTCTACGACATGATGGGTGAATTAGGTTAGCAGTGATCATATAAATATATAGTTATAATTAAATTAGTGAGTATTGTTAATTCTTTCTAACTCTCCATAATGTCGGAGAGAATATATGTACCATTTGTTGAGCTTGGAAGATCAAAACCACAAAATTCAATAGTCAGCGAGTGGTGACGCTGTTTCCTTTAGTTTATATCGTTAGCTTGATGTCCAAAGACACGATAGATCTGGGAAATATATTCACTCAAGCCAGTATGGCCATTATCGTTGGATTATTGAGATATATCGATTTATGATATTATTTTTTTAGGAATTTCGTATATATGAATACACGTACACGTTTGGAATTAAAAGGAGTATTAAATATGCAATTGTGTGCGTGTAATGGTTGATTAAGTTGCCTTGATAATTGTGCATACATGCAAATAACCTTTATTCCAATTAATGAGATTTATGCCAATCACGTGGCCTATTGAAACATTGTTTGATTAAAATCAATTCTTTATTAATTTTTAGTACATGTAAAGGCATGCATTGACTTTTGTATACGAAAGGATCCAGGAACAGATTTCTGCAAAACTTGCGATATATACATACATAAATAGTGTACGCATGTTAAGTTTTTTTTTTTTCCAGATTTATGTGTATATATCCATACCTGTCTGTGCTCAAACTTTTGAATCGATCTTTCTTCTGCGTAATTAGAATAACTAATTATCGCCTAAAGTTCTAGAAATTGAAAGTATACATGGATGAGTTTATGTTTGTGCCTTCTTGTTGAGGGATTAAGACTACATGTAATAGATTTGTGTATGTATTCGAACTGGTTTTCTGTTGCTGCTGGGTTTTCCTTTAACTTCATATCAGAACAAAAAAAAAAAAAAAAAAAGGGTTTTCGGACTTTGGTCGGCGGCCGGTGGTCGCCGCTGTCCTCGCCGGAGGTTGCAGCGGCGTAGATCGGCGTGGACGGCTAGGGTTTGTCGCAGGGACCTTCACGAGAAATTAGACGTACGCGAGGACCTCGGGTGCAATATCTGTGGTTTTACGTTATTTGCAATCCAGGTCCCTGATGTTTATTGGTGCGTATAAGTTGGTCCAGTCAATTCCGTTTAGGCAGTCTCAGTCCCAACAGTTCCAGATGAGTTGATTTCAGTCCCCACGAACTTCCAGATTCGTCCGTTTCAGTCCCAGAAGTTTTAAAATAGTTAATTTGAGCCCTATAAGTTATAAGATTAATAATTCAGTCCCTAAAGTTTGGAAATTATTCCATTTTGGGCCGTTTAAGTTTCAAATTTTGCAATTGAAGTCCCCAAAGTTTTAAAATTAATTAAATTGGTCCTCAAAGTATGGAATTTTTAATTTTTTGGCCAATAAAGTTTCTAAAATTGCAATTTTCGGCCCCTAAAGTTTCAAAATTCTTAATTTTGACCCCCAAAGTTCTGAATTATTAACTTATTAGACCCTTAGAGTTCCCAAAAGGCTTATGTATGCAAAATTAATTATTTTCTTCTCAAATTTTGGTACTAAGGACTCTTTTGAAGAGGTATGGTATTGAAAGTGAATTGATTGAAGCAACAAGTTGCCCAAAGCAGCCTCTATTGTGAAATTAATCAACTTAGAATATTAAAAGGTATTTGTGTGTGTGTGATTAGTACAAATATTGATCGGCCAAAGGAAGGTTAATATTTAGGTGAATTATACTGCACATGTGTGATAATCATGTAAGCGATTATTTGGTTTAACGTGTGATCAATAAATCCGTCAAAGATAGGTTTATTGATTGACATGTCTTATTGCCCGCTGTTTGATCACTACACCAAGAGTGCCACTTACAAATCGATATTTCTATCCAAAGATTAAATATTGATGTTGTGCTGAGCAGCATCTTGTGATGGGCCCTACCCTTTGTTTGAAAATTATTATTTGCATACTAAGCATCTTCATGTGAGCCATTCTAATTGTTCTCCATTTAGTTTAGTGTTACTTCTAATATCTCTACTAACATCAATTCCATTCCAATGCTCAATGTACAATTTCAAAGCATGGCAAGAGAAGCGTCTTGATTGTTCTGAGTCATGGATCTACGGACAACGCTTTTCTTGGTCGATCAACCTCTTTGCACTCAGCGATAAGAGTACCTCGATGAAAAGAAGGAGATGGAAAGGTGGGAGCGATCGAACCGCGCATAAGTCTAATGGTCATGAAGCGTGCTATTCGGAAGCATTCAGGGGCACCATGTCCGATCGGTGATTTGCGGCTAAGAGGGTTTCCTTGAGGATCTCGAGAAGAGGTTTGCCAGGAATGAAAGGTTTGAAACCGATACACTCTTGGCTAACTTCTTCTTCATTTGGTTTGTTCTGAGGTCAATTTAACTTCGATGCCTAGACACACATGGTGGATTGATTCGGTGCAACAACCATCGATGTGTCTATGCGAAAGCTGAGTTAGAAAACCAAGTGATGGTGAAAGATACATCTCGTTGGCGATGGCAAGGCGGTGGAAGTAGAGGCAATAGGAAAATTTAGATTATTGTTAGGTAGTTTTATTTGGATCTTGATGAGACATTCATTGTGCCGCCTTTTAGACGAAATTTGATTTCTATTTACTCACTTTGGACAAATCCGGTTATTCTTGTTCATTTGGAAATGGAAAATTTAGTTTGTTTCTTGATTCAAAATTGGTTGGTTCAGGTTCTCTGTCAAAGGTTACGATAATCTTTATTTAATTGATACAATTGCCTCATTTAATGAATCTTTGCATATAAGTACTGAGGTGTAAAGCGTAAATTAACCTGTGAGTCGGCCTCATTGTGGCACAAGAAGAGATTAGGTCACATCTCCAGGCGGAGAATTGAGAGACTGTGTCCAGGCCAAATTCTCGATTCCCTTGATTTTCGGATTTTGACATGTGTGTTAATTGTATAAAGGAAAACAAACCAATAAGCGGAGATATCAAGCCAATAGGACTTGAGCGTCTTAGAACTTATACATCGCCGATATTTGTGGACCGTTCCCTACGGCTTCTTGGAATGGTCAACAATATTTCATAACATTCATAAGCGACTTTTCAAGATATGGCTATATATATCTCATTCATGAAAAAATCACAATTCTTGGGCGTGTTCAAAAATTTTAAAGCTCAAGTTGAGAACCAACTCGCAAAAGGATTGCGTCGAATCGACCGCGTGGTGGTGAATACTATGGTAGATATATGGCGGTTCAGGTGAACAACGTTGAGACCATTTGCTAAATTCCTAGAGGAATGCGGTATCGTCCCACAAGACACCATGCACTGGTTCACCCACTATGAATGGTGTTCTTTGAGAAACCGAAATAGAACGCTAAGGATATGGTGAGAGTATGATCACTCATTCCACCTTACCACAATCACTCTGGGAGAAGCATTAAAAACATGACATATCTACTCAACAAGAGTTCCAACTAAGGCAACTAATAAAACCCCATATGAGCTTTGGACGGGTAAAAAGCTAGTTTGAAGCACTTACACATTTGGGGTGTCGGTGTCCAACAGGCAAGGCCTTATAGGCCAAATGAAAAGAAAGCGGGCATAAGGGACTGTGGGTTGCTATTTTATTGGATGCTACCGAGCAGTCCAGGGTTACAAATTTTATGATCTCACAACTAAGTTAATTTTTGAGGCAGAATGCTCGGTTCTTTGAGGATGTTGAGTTTGCGGGGGGAGAAAGGGTTACGGACTTTGTTTTTGAGGGAGGAATATGTTGAAATTCCTCCAATTGCCATTGACAATGATTAGGATCAGGTTCCTATCCCTAACATTGTTCAGAAGCAACTCGGATCAAGACAATGTCATGTTATCTCCAGAAGAACAAACTACACAACCTCAAGAACCCATGCCATTAAGAAGATCCACTAAAGAGAGGAGAAGTGCAATTTCGGATGATTATATTGCATTTCTCCAGAACATGAGGTTGACGCGTTAGAGTGGTGGAAGATGATCCGATCAACTTCCGTCAAGCCATGGAAAGTTCTAACTCTCAAAAGTGGCTCGATGCCATGAATGAAGAGATAAAGTCTATGAAAGACAATGGCGTATGGGACCTCGTTCCATTGTTACAGTCAGAAACCCATTGGTTGCAAATGGATATTTAAAACCAAAGCGGGATTGAAGCGATGTAGAGAGGTATAAGGCTCGTCTTGTCGTGAAGAGCTTTACACGAGAAAGAAGGCATCGATTATAAAGACTTTCTCTCCCGGTTTCCTCGAAGAGACTCTTTCGGGGTTATAATGGCGTTAGTGGCATATTTTGATCTTGAGTTATATCGGATGGATGTTAAGACGGCGTTTCTCAATGGTGACATTGATGAGGGCGATTTATAGTGCAACCGTAAAACTTTGTATCGGGTGATGCGAAGCAAATGGTTTGCAAATTAAAGAAATCCATCTATGGACTCAAGCGTCTCGACAATGGTATTACAAATTTCATCAAGTAATCACCTCATTCGGTTTTGAGATGAATCGGCCGATGATTGTATATACCGCAAGTTCGATGGGAGTAAGTGTATTTTTGGTTTTATATGTCGACGACATACTTTGCTTGCAACAATGATGTAGGCTTATTGCCACGAAACCAAGAGATTTCTAGCAAAGCATTTCGAGATGAAAGATCTTGTGCGCCTCTTTGTATTAGGAATCCAAATACATCGAGATCGCTCTCGGGAGGTATTCTTGGATTATCACAAAAGAAACTTACGAAGGTACTTAAAAGGTTTGACATGCGTAATTGTAAACCGGGTGATACCCCAGTGGCTAAAGGAGACAAGTTCGATTTAAGTCAATGCCCCAAAATGACTTGGAAATCAAAGAATCACGGAAGATTCACTTATTCATCGGCCAGTAGAGTCGATGTATGCTCGAGGTTTATGCAGCGTCCGGATATTGCGTACATTGTTGGGATGTTAGGGAGGTATTTAAGTAACCGAGAATGGATCATTGGAAAGCGGCCAAGCGGGTCATGCGGTACTTACAGAGAACAAAAGATTACATGCTCAGCATATAGAGATCGGATCGATTGGAGATCGTTGGTTATTCCGACTCCGGTTTGTTGGATGCCAAGATAGTAGGAGATCCACTTAGGCTATATCTACACGCTACTTTGGAGGTGCTATCTCCTGGAAGAGTGCAGCAGAACGCGTTTCTTGATAGCTACCTCCACCATGGAGCGGAGTTTATAGCATGTTATGCCAGGCATCAAATCATGGAATATGGGCTGCGAAATTTTGTCACTTGAGTAGCGTTGTGGATAGTATCGAAAGACCACTTAAGTTATTTTGTGACAATAAATCTGCGATGCTATATTCCAATAACAATAGGAGCTCAACGAAGTCAAAGCATATAGAGATCAAGTTCCTAGGCTATTAAAGAAAGAGTTCAGAGTGGGCGAGGTTTCAATAGAGCACATTGGAACAAACTCCATGATTGCGGATCTACGCTCACTAAGGGATTAACACCCAGGTCTTTCACGACTGCTTGCTCATATGGGTGTGATGTCTCTTGAGGGTATATAGTTTCGATGGGGAGTCCTGTATTTTGTGCTTTTTCATATTAGACACATATCTTGTCGTTTTGGATAAAGTTTATGGATACTGATTATTTGATTTATAAAGTTAAAGTCTTATTTGTTGTTATCTACGAACTCGTTTGAAAGCTTGATCTCACTAAGGTATAAAGGTGGACCGATTGGAAATAGGCATGTTTCAGGATCACGTTGCATGAAATTTCCATGCTACACATTCATACTTGATCCATGTCGTTCAATTATATTGGTTTATGTGACCATTGATGAGTTGATTACCTATCTAAAGTGTAACTAAGACGCTTTGATCTAAATTGATATAATTGATGGACCTGATTGTTTGGGGATGCATTCGATAATGATAGCAAAATTTAAGGTACTCAAGGTTATACACAATTATAATGCTTGACATATATAGCCCAAGTGGGAGATTGTAAGGTTTTAATTGAATATATGGGCACTATATGTAATTATTGTGTATTAATTAAGGCTATCATATTGAGTTAAGCCCGTTTAAAGTGATCTAATACGGTTTCAATATTGGGCTTTATGCATCAATTAGAATTAAAGTATGGGCTTTATATGTGAATCTTGCTCGAGAGTTCTAATTTTATGATGGTGAATTAGGTTAGAGACGTCATAAATATATATGGTTATGGTCCCAGTCACAAGTGTGGGTATTGTTCATTCTTTCGACTCTCCATCATTGAGGAGAGAAATATAAATGTTTGTTGGAACTTGGAAGATCAAAACCACAAATTCCAAATAGTGCAAACAATGGTGAGTGCAGCTTTAGTTTATATACGTTAGCATTAATCGCGATAGATCCGGAAATATATTCCTACATGTTATTCTTCTCATTTTAGTTTTTTAACCTCAATATGGTTAGATTAATGACATCCATATATCTTGTCAGATTTATATATACTATATAAGTCTTCACTATTCAATTCTACTCATTTTTTCTCCAATTTAACATAAAATTGTATAAAAATTAAATTTGAATCCTTAAAACAATATTAATATAGGGACAAAATCTAAGGGGTAAAAACCTAAAGTGAAAAGAAAAAGGGAACAAACCAATTTCAAAACTAAAAGAAAAAGTACATGGGAATTCTATAAAATAAGGGCCACATTTGGCCCTCTTTTTACATCCTATCCCCTCCACCCCCCCCCCCCCGGCGTGCGGGGTGAACAACCCCCCTCCCAACAATGGTCATTATTTCAGTTTATTTCTCTCTTACATTATTTGGCTTTACAAGAAAAATAAAAATATAGGATTATTCTCCCATATATTATTTGATAAAAGTTTAACAGAGGTGATAAAACCCGTATTTGAATTTTTTGTCCCAACATTAATCTTGTTATATGTATAATATTATAGATTTCAACAACAGTTTATAAATTTTTGTGCGAAATATTATCTTATAAGAAAAAAAATTCATACCAATCATCGTAATTGATGATTTTAAGTAAGAACATAATATTTGGGAAAAATTTAGATAATATACTTTTTTGGAACAAAAAAAATAAATAATACGTTTTGTGAGTCATACATACCTGGTCAAATGTACCTCAAATACGATTGACAATGATTTTATGGTTGGCTCACACATACTTACATAAATTTTAGGAATATTGAATTAATTTTGTACCACATTTAGCTTGAATTAAATTTTGGCCATTGAATTGCTTTTGTACCTTAAGTAAATCAAAAAGTTTTTCTCATTTAATTTTTAAAAAAAATAAAAATGTTTTTCTGAGTAGAAAACTGCTGCCGATCTAACATTATACCAAGTTGACACATAATTCAAAAATTAAAAAGTAATATTCAAAAACTAAAATGTACATAGGAAACTTAATTCTCATTTTTAAAAATAATTCAATTGCCATTGCAGTTTGTAACTTTGACATCATATCACATATTCAATAATGCTTGCATTTGGTTAATTTTCAATTATATAAATAATTTAAAAATTAAAATTTGTATAAAAATAAAAAAGGAAAAAAATACTAAATAAAGAAAACATAATAAATTAAATAAGGAAAAATAATAAATTATATATTTAATATTTATTTCCAAAATGATATTTTCCTTTTTTAATTTTAAGTAAATGAGTGCTGACTTGGCACTACCAACATAGCGCAGTGCCTAGTTAGCATTTCTCATATTATTATATCAAAATTGAACTGATTTTGTACCTTAAGTAAATAAATTTTTTTCTTCTTATTTAATTTTTTAAATAAATAAAAATAAATTTTTAAATAGAAAACCTCTGCCAACACCAAGTTGACACTATAATTCAAAAACTATAATTCAAAAACTAAAATGTATATAAAAAATTAAAATGTAATATTCAAAAATTAAAATACATATAAAAAGTTAATTCTCATTTATAAAAATAATTCAATTGTCATTGTAGTTTGTAACTTTGACATCATATCACATATTGATTAATGCTTGCATTTGGTTCATTTTCAATTATATAACTAATTTAAAAATAAATTTTATATAAAAATAAAAATAAAAATAAAAATAAAAATAATAATAAATTAAATAAGGAAAAAATAATAAAGTATATATTTAATATTTATTTTAAAAATGAGATTTTTCTTTTTAATTTTAAGTAAATGAGCGCAAATTTGGCACTGCCAACATGGTGCAGTGCATAATTAGCACTTTTCTTATTATAATATTATTAATATTTTCTTAAGACGTACAATTTTAACTTTAACCTGCTCCCTATTTCGATTTTGTATTTTTGACACATAATTTATCAAACTAATTTCGTCACGATTAAATAATTTCAATCTAAATTATTTCATAATTAGTACGTGTTTTTACTAATGTTGTGAATTAAAAAATTACCTTATATACACGAACATTATAATTTTAGCAAATTATTTAATATTAATACTGTTATTATATATATCTTTATTAATTTGTAGGTTAATAATGTGCATAACACAAAAAAAAAAATTGAGTAAAAAATACACCAATGAAACAAATAACATAAAAAAATAATAATTGGGAAAATACCCACCACATGAAATTTTATTAACATGAAAAGAAGGTACAAACAACCGGGATGCTAAATAGCTAAACCTCCAAAAATGTGAAGAAAGAGCACGGCTAGTAAGCCAAGATGTTGCCTATGTTTGTGTTCATTTTTTTTTTTTTGCTACCTAAAAATTAAGTTTTACTATTAGTCAAAATCAAATATCAAGATCAATCACGCATCTCACATCTTGACCTATAATTATTCACACATCTAATAATCTCCACCACCATTCCCTGCAAAATTAATTTGTGGGTTAAAAACATTAGCCCATAACGAAACCACGTCTAAAGTAATATCTTATAAGAAAAAATGTCATACGATGATTGTAATTGATACTTTTAAGTAAAAACATAATATTTTTCGAAACAAAATTTAGGTAATATACTTTTTTAAATAAAAAATAAATAAATAACACATTTTATTAAGCATATATAATTGGTCAAAAGCATTTCAAATACGATTGACAATGATTTTATGGTCGCCTTACACATACATATATAAATTTTATAGGTATTGAACTGATTTTGTACCAAATTTAGCTTGAATTGAATTCTGATTATTGAATTGATTTTGTATCTTAAGTAAATAAAAATAATTTTTTAATAGAAAACCGTTGTCAACTTGGCACAATACCAAGTGGACGCTATAATTAAACAACTAAAATTTATATTCAAAAATTAAAATGTATATAAAAAAGTTAATTCTCATGTTTAAAAATAATTCAATTGCCACTATAGTTTGTAACTTTGACATTGTATCACATATTCATTAATGCTTGCATTTGGTTCATTTTCAATTATATAGATAATTAAAAATTAAAATTTATATAAAAAATAAAAAATGAAAAAATACTAAATGAAGAAAACATAATAACTTAAAAATAAAAAAATAATAAAATGTATATTTAATATTTATTTCCAAAATGAGATTTTCCTTCTTTAATTTTAAGTAAATGAGTGTCAACTTGACATTACCAACATGTCACAGTGCCTAGTTGACACTTGTCTTACTATCTTAATATTATAATAAGAGAAATACCACCTAAGCAAAGATGTTTGGCATTAGTTTTTAGGGATTAATTATTTTCCTTATATAATTTATACTGCTTTTTTTATTTAGTGTTGTTTTCCTTATTTTATTTTTTATATGTATTTCATCTGTTTTTATATGTATTCTAATTTTTGAATTAATTTATAAATTTTTAATTCTTTTATATTTAGTGTTTCATGAATTAATGTAAATGTAATAATAAATAAAAATTATAACTTATAATACCTATAAAATTAAGTATGAAAATGAGAATTATCATTTTAATTTTTGAATATTGCATGTTAGTTATTTTATATACATTTTAATTATCGAAGTAATTATATAGTTGAAGTATCAGTTTAGCATAGTGCAGCATTAACAGCGATAATCTATTTTAGAAAAAAAATTCACATATTTAAAATAGTAAAATAAAATTCCTCTTTTTAATAAGCTGCCACATTAAGGAGAATGAAATTAACTAAATGCATTTTGTATTTAGTTCGAACTAAATGTGATACAAAATCAATCAATATTCATAAAAACCAAGACATGTATATATGTAGTACGATCATAAGATCATTGTTAATCGTATTTAAAATACGTTTGAACAGTTATGTATGACCCATAAAATGTGTTATTTACATTGATTTTTTTTCAATTAAGTGTATTATCTAAATTTTCTCTTCAAATATTATATTCTTATCTAAAACCATCAATTGCAACACCTGATATAATATTTTTTCTTATAAAATACTATTTCGCACTAAAATTTGTAAACCGGTGTTGAAATCTATAATATTACATGTGTTTTGTTATTTTTGTTATATATTCATAATAATTTATTATCTTATTTTATAATATTATTTTATGTAAATACAGTAAGACTAAGATAAGATTTTCTTAAACCGTACAATTTTAACTTTAACTTTCCACCTATTTCGATTTTGAGTTTTTGACACATAGTTTTATCGAACTAATTTTGTCATGATTAAATAGTTATTTACTCCAACTTGTATATTATTAGTTATTTAAGTTCCTTTTGAATCTTCAAAATAAAATAACAAAAATTAACTCCTCGAAAACTCAATTTCACAATAATTAAAAATAATATATATATCTATAATTTCATCTCTATTTTTTAAATTAATCGGTAGGGAATTGAAAATTAATGTACGACGGATGTAAATACTAACTAGCCTATGTGAAACTGTTCATGCGTGCACCATTCGCAAGGAATTAATCGCAAGCTATTTAATCATTGGATCTGGCACACCGTCGGGCGAAGACACAATGGATGCAACTAATGGTTTATTCTATACAGTATACACAATAAATTTTCACATATTTTCATTAACTTTTTTTCTCAATATTTTCAACCACCTATATAATTATTTTATAATTTTAAATATATTTTCCTCATTTTTCAACCATACACCTAACACGCCGTTCGAGTAAATTATTTTCAATGTGTATAGAACAAGCCCTAAATGTAGAAGCAATTACAACGAACACTAATGACTGACAAACAAGCAAGAATAACATCTGAAAAATAAATAGTTTGAGTGGAATTCAGTGGCAAGTAGGTAAAACTGACAATGAACAGCCTGTAATTTCTCAAAATTTTTAATCTCCGATAGTAGCTAAAACATGATATATACCTTATTCTCTACCCACCTGATGAGATGGATTTTCAAACACTAGGCTGATACATGAACTTGTGAACTTTTTCAATAACTACTTGGAATTTTATGGAAAATAAATGTTAAAAATAGAATCATATTTCAAGATTTATAATCTTGCACAACTTCGAATATTAGTAATGATGATGCTATATTTATATATATCAATGGACACGTTTGCTCTAATGCCAATTAATTGGCACCTTATGGTGCCAACATACTCTGAATGATCGACACGCGTCTATACACACAACTACCCCCTAATTGGGGAGGGGGCTGATGGTGCCTATCATGAGCATGTTGGCACCATAAGGTGCTAACTAGTTGTCTAAATGTATATATAGTGTTTCACTGGGCTTTAGTAATTTTTTTATACAGGCAAAGTTTTGAAATATAAATGTGCATGATCCAGTTATAAATTCGTATTTTTTGAATTGATTTTCTACCTTAATTGAGACAATTGATTACGATATTAATATAAATTAATTATTATAGCTGATACAAATTTAAATTTTACTTAATGTAAAATCAAAATTTAAAAAAAAAATCCTTTTTACATTAAAAATTCATTATTTTACTTTATTAATATAAATCAATTTATCATATGAATATATTAAAATTAAAATAACTCATTCGTAAATTAGTTTTTTATATAATTGATTGGTACAAGTTAATTAGAATATTCATATGAATTAATTATTTTAAATTTAAATCAAAATAATTTTTTTGTACTTGACTAATATAGATTTATAATTTACCAAATTTAATATATGATGAAACTTTAAAGTAACTTATTCCCAAATTAATTTTCTACATTAATTAATATAAATTTACTATTGCATTGATATAAAGAAATTATGATATTGACATAGATTTGAAACACACACACTTAATGCAGTATTAAAAAGTAAAAAAACGTATTCCCAATATATATATATATATATATATATATATATACACACAAAATTTTTATTTAAGTTAATATTTGAAAATTAAAAAACTTATTTCGTCCGACATATTTTCTCTGCTCATCGATCTTCGTTAAATAATCAATTATCCTATATATTGATGTAAATCTACTAATGTATGATATAGATTTAAAATTTACTTAATTAGTTATCTTATGATTCAGGTTTTAATAAATATTTTCTTCACAGCATCAACAAGCAACTTTCCCAATTCGGTCTTCGTTATCATTTTGTTAGCATCAATGTTACTTTCAGTAAGTAACTTATTGCGGATATGTCATTACATTTTTGTTAGTTCCTCAAAAAGTGTATAGATTGAAATTTTATTAAATAAATTCCGAATGAACTTTTAGAAATTGCAATTTTCATGCATCGCACATGTGTATAATTAGTATTTAAAAATACTTCCATCAATCTATTCAACTTCCATACGTTTATTTGAAGTTTCTACATCGGCCAACTCACAAATAATACATTTATTCACTATTGTCTCAAATAATACATTTTTTGTTCACATCTTATTTTATATTACATTAGCTTCAGCCACACTTCCTTTTTATTTAATTTAAATTTTCACAGGCTGAAATGATTTCAAGGTGAGGAATCATGTGCTATGTCCAATAAAGCTTGGAAAACCTTTATGGGTTGTGTGATCATTGCCATGTGGTCAGCACCTGCGATCTTTTTTACTATTGCCACTCCAGTGTTTTTGATATTCCAGAGCTGGAATGCTACTGGAATGGCTTCATCATCTATAACTACAATGAAAGCGCGCCTTTCCGGATCCATAATTTTTTCTGGAGAACGGACCTCTATTTGCCAAATCGAAACTAGAATGCGGCCTCACCAATGCTTCTGCTAGCGCCAGATCCTGCAATAGTAAATCAAAAATGCATGTTAATGTGCACTGAGTGAGAGGATCTTTCATCTTGGCTAATAAATATTTGTGCTTATCGTTTTTCTAAAGGATATTTGTGTTGATCAAACGTTACTTATTGGACAAAATATCATCAATAATTACTTTGGATATTTCTAGATGATATATTTGATAATGAATTTGAAATAATGTAAACCGTGTGGAATTTTAATTGAAAGGGATGTAACGTAAAACAAAACAATAAATCAAACGAAGCCTTAGGATATGTTTGACATGGATTCTTTGAAAAATAAATTTGAGATGTATGGCTAAGAATTGATACAGATGTACTAAAAACCATTAAAATATTGCCAAATGAGTTTTTAATTTATCATGTATCAGACAATTAAGTCGTTAAAATCCAGAATGTCTATAGGTAACTGGTAAGGGTTAAAAATAGGAAAAATCAAATAATTTTAATTTTTTTATTTGATATTTTTGCATCAATTTGTTTTCTTGTTTTACCTCTGGACTGGCGAGTGAATATAGCCTCCTTAAGAACCGGGCACCAAAAACAGAGTACGTGAGATTATCACCATACGAATATGACTGAGTGTCCAAGAGCCATCCTGGATACCATTGGGTGTACTGCCAAAACAAAACAATTAATGAACTTAAATTTACACAAATGAAATGAAATGAAATAGTTGAACATACGTGGATGATAAGCAATTTTACCTTCGCCGGAATATAAGATGGAGGATGAACATCATCAGGCATAAATGCCGCCAGAAAAACTGCCATTTCAACCTTGTGAGGGTACTGCTCCAAACCAAAAGGCATGGTCAAACCACCCTGACTATGTCCAACAAGAATAACCTTTTCATTTTCTGGAATTGATGCCAGAAAACCCAACAATGGTTGTGCATACTCAACATATGTGCGAATCTCTGTTATATTTCTTAGGTCAATGCCAGACGCCGCCATATCAAGCGACGTCACATGGTGCCCCGCCGCCTCCAGCAGCGGTTGCACCTTGTACCTGTTGGTGGAAAATGTAAATATATTAAAAGAAAATAAAAATATATTGAAGTTAAAACTTTAAAGGTTAAGTTGTCGCAGTACGTACCAGCACCAAGCTCCATGACCTGCACCGTGTATCAAAACAAAATGCTTTTTTTGCACATGACCTTGGGATTGTTGATTGCTAGTGAGAGCTATAATTGCAAACAATAAAACGTAACTGTAGATTCTTTTTCCAGCCATGACTATTGTTTCGAGGAGTAAGTTCGAGATGGAATTGAAGATTGTGGTTGTGGGATTTGGGTACTTATATTATTGACTGGTGCCCACATGGTTAACGTTTCAAAATCAGCGCCTTGTTACGTACCCAATAAATTTCAGCTAATTTTCTCTAACTTTTTCTCTCTCATCATTTCAACCACTCATATAATTATTTTATATTTTTAAATATATTTTCTCAAATTTTTAACCACACATCTAATACATAAATCCATAACATTGTGCATAGAACAAGCCATGAATTAAAGATGGTGGGCTAGCCCGATTAATTAATGTATAGAGCAAAACTGATTGAATTGGACTCATGATCAGAGGCGGTCCTCCTTTGAGTCGAGTGAGTCGGACGATTTATGCCTGATCTTTCGAAGGCCTATTTTAGTCCATTATACCTGATGGCCAACCGTGTATTATTATTTTTTAATTAAAGAGCCCAACTTTAAATTTATTATAAACTTTTAGGCCTATTTTAAAGTAAAATAATAGATAAATTCAAGTATTAAATTCAAATTTATGGGCCCTTTTTTAAAAAGAAATTTAGGATCATTTTTTGTCAATAGTTATTTATTTTTTTAGCCCATTGGTGATCTGTGTTGGCTCTAATTCAGTTATTGTTCGTTTTACTTTGTATCAGAGCTCTAATTAAACTATTTTTGTATATCGCTTTATATTAGTTTTATGGGGAAAAAAAAGGAGGCTCATTTTTTAAAATTCGACTCAGACACAATGAACAACTAGCGATGGTGTAGAATTCAAAGTGAAAATGGCTGTATAACATTATTGTACTTCTTCTATTAGAAAAACAAAAACATTATTGTACTGACTAGGAACAGAGGAAATGGTTGGGGAATCGCCTTTTCTTTCAGATGATGTTGTGAACCACCGCCATGTTGGGAAAACACCAATCCGAACTAGATTTCGGATTAATTTCCTCCTTCTTTGTTGTAGAATTTATCAAATAAATGCGGAAATAACATGAAAGAATAATAACACAATCACAACACAAGGATTTACGTGGAAAACTCCAAATCCAGAGAAAAACCACGGCCATTGTCTAACGACAACCAGAAGAAAAATTCACTATGTGGAAAATTGTTACAACCACACTCTCAGTAATTTTTCCTCTCACCCAACTCGCATAAATGGCTCAATAAATCTTACAGATTCACCCTGAAACAAGTTTACTTACGAGAACACCCTACGTGCGATATCGGCGCGTTCACGAGAAAAGAAAAAGCTATAACTTGGAAGATATCTGGCGATAACTATATTGTAGAATTAATAATTTCTACAATATAACACACACTCTAAAGAGATTACATTTTCTCTCTATCTATTTCTCTTCTCTAACTTGGAATGTCTACATGGGATTCTGCATCATGAATGGAAGAGCTATGCATATATTTATAGGACAACTTTCAACTTGAACCAAAATCAGTCAAGCCACCTCCGTATGTTTCCAGCTGATTCTTGCCCACTTGGTCAAAAAACTTTCACTAATTGAATTCTCTTGCCGACATCTTAGCTCAATTCCATTCAAATTTTGCTTCATTTTGTTTCAAGTGGATCCCACATAATTATTTTATTTGACCACTTTTAACACGCCACACATCTCGCATGGCAAATCGCTTAAATGGAAATATGGAACCACGGGTCCCTCGCGTGTGAGTTGTACGCTGCCGAAAGGAAAGAAGGTTTGACACGACACATTTTTGATGTTACCATTGGCCACTTTTTTATGAGGTGAAAACTGATTCTATGGATTTATACGCTTTAGATGCTTTATGTCAAAAGCGGTAAGCAGTTTATCTATTGGCCAGGATACTATTTTTGAGGCCAGAATCCTATTTTTGAATAATTGAACATCCTGATTTGCGATAGAGATGACAGTCACACAGATTCTATTTTTGAGTTTTATAAACATCGATGGCAATTGATCTTTTCCGAACATTGTAATATACTAATATTATTCTTATTTCATATGCACTTTGTTAGCGTGTTGATTCTTTATAATTAGAATTCTATTATTTTAATTTAAAATATATCTTGTCTAAAAAGACTTGTTTGCGTAACAGGGACGCAAATACTAGTTTGTATAATAGGTCGCCATTAGTTGTACAAGTGTGTGCCACAATTGCATTGATTGATATTAATTAAAATTATGTTGATTTAAAAAATTATGTTAAATGGAATTAAAAAAAAAAGAGTTATGTTAAATAAAATTAGATCTCAAGTAAATTTTAATTGAAAGACGAATTCATGGCTTTCACTAAAAATCTCGATATAATAATGGAGGTTTAATTAATTTCAGCTAGCATATAGAGGTTTTTAGATTTACGTGGTAAAAATGTGGTGCTTAATTGCAAAGAGTAAAATCTCGCTACAGCTGGACGGTCCAGCCTGGACCCTTCATGCTTTCCTGCCACAAGTCATAAACCTCTCGATACCAAGGCGCATTTCCAGATTCCAAATTAAACTTTCCTTGTAGCTTATTTTAATATATATACTATTTGGTTTTTGTTTTTCTGAAAGTAATATATATATACTATTTGGGGATACTTTGAGTACAATAAATAGGAATTACGGTATGCATTAAGGACCTTTAGTACCTTATATATGAAAGACATTTTAGAGAGACCAAAGAAACGCTTGAAGGATCATTTTACTCCTGATGTGATCATAATTTGAGTCCATATTTAACTCTGTCTTGCCGTTATCCAATATAGAGGAATGTTGTTGCTTTAATTAAATAGATCTAATTTAAAAACGGGTATATTAAAATGTAAGCTTGAATTTGACAAAAGGTTACATCAGATTATTGCTTGAGACACTGAATTAAAAGGAGAGTTGTAGACATCTCAACAACTTTAAATTCGTTGTAAATAATTATGTAATTAGTGAATCTGCACCCTAAATCTATATCTTTCCCTCTGCGCATAACACATTATCAATACGATAAGTTCTAGAAAAAAATTCCATCAGCTTTCAAAACCTGTCGTGAATAAAACTTTTTTTCTTCAAACAAATCTGAAAACTTGGAAACTTATTGTGGGCAGCAAATAGTTAAACGTTTCGGAGATCCCTTCTGCTAACTTTATTTCTAAAAAAGTTAAATTTATTAACTTTATATTTATTTAAAATTAATCTTGTTGGCATTTCAATTTTTATTTTTGAATTTTGTTTAAAAGCTTATCACATCTCGCTTGAGTTGGTTGAGA
Organism: Jasminum sambac; assembly: GCA_018223645.1. Lineage (NCBI taxonomy): Eukaryota > Viridiplantae > Streptophyta > Magnoliopsida > Lamiales > Oleaceae > Jasminum > Jasminum sambac. The sequence goes on along the minus strand of CP073651.1, from coordinate 3,220,282 downwards.
TAAACTTGGTTGGCATTAGAGCATCCCTAGTGTCGAGATGGAAAAATCCAAATTTGGATTTTTTTCACCCATTTCCTGCAGATCAATCTAATGTAAATGACACAAAACCCAAACTTTTATTGATTTGGGGCGGAAAAACCCAAAGAAAGTGCTGGCTTGTTGGGCTTTTCCACCATTAATTTGCATTTTTCCCCTTTCCTCTTCCCTTTTTCAACCCTACCATTAGAATTGCTCTTAAAATGGGAATTGACCAAAAGGCAGAGTCCAAGTAACATGCATTATATGCAATTATAATTGAAATGATAAAGAAACATTATTGAACAATCAATGTAAAATATTGAAAAAGTGTCTCATATTAGATATAAAAATATAGTTGAACAATATTGTGTGATAATCAAAATAAAACAGTTATAATGTAAAGACCATTAGATAGAAGTGCATTCGAATAGGTAGAATAAAATTGCGGCGGCATACATCTAAAACAAATAAAAATTATAAATCAAAGAAATCACTCTAACTTTTGAAATACTTCTTTAAACACCACATTTGTTGTTGAGTTTTCCGTTTGACCATCTTTGTCACAAATCAAAATCTTGAATCATACCCATTAGTAACTCTGGAGACAACGACTTGCAATTGTCCATAACTTAATACCAGCCCCCTCAAATAAATGGCAACATTAGAAAGTGATTGCCCCTCGGTCTTGTTGATGGGCATCTCATAGGAAACAATTAAAGGAAATTGTCTTCATTGAAAATTAAATTGTAATCTTGGATAAAAATATGGGAGTGGTTCCATGAACTAATATATCTAACAAATATATCTAACAAATAATCACAGCCATTTATCTCAAATAATCTAATGGTTGATATTTATCCATTAAAATTATTATAATTCTTCTGTCCAAACAACCCAAATTTGACACCAAAAATTTCGTTAAATTCCATCGTCTTCCAGAGTCTCAAGTCCGCATTCCCCTCCCTAAAATTCTGCCAAATTGAGAAATCCATTAACTTCGGCGCTCCTTCCATCGCAGCGACTCAGCCAGGAGCATTGATTTCAAAAGAATCATATAACTTGGAACTCAACGGCGAAACTCAACAATCATATAAGTTAGTGTAATATTGATTTCTAAAGTTGAAAAAAATGAAACAATAAAAACCAGTAACCAACTAGCCCTTCACTACTACTGAGAATTCAAGTTCCGGAGATTATCATAGCTAATTACTTTACAAACATCTTGAGAATATTAAAGTAAATTTTAACATGAAATTGTTGGCAATGATATAACCTTCTGGGGTTTAATAAAACAAGAACAAACAAAAATTTCAAAGTATATTTACGATTCGGTAATTTCAGGCAGAGTCATTGGTGGAGGTGGGTGGACGGGTGGTGATTGAAGCCGACGGAAATAGAAGGCGTGATTGATGGAGACAGCGAGGGTGAGGTAGGGAGAGGTAAGCCAGAGGTTGAGATGGAAGAAGTACTAAAGTTAATTGATTTTGTTTTAAAAGTTAATTGATGTTTGATACCTTAATTTTGCAGAATTTCTAACAGGAGGAAAGAGGCTGACGATTGGAGTCTTGGAGAAGACGATGGTTCAATTTGGGAAAAATTTTGGTGAGTCAAATTCGGTTGTTTGGATAGGAGATTGGACGTTTAATAGGTAGAAATGGACCATTAGATTATTTGAGATAGATGGCTATGATTATTAGTCAAATATGTTTGTCAATTAAATGAGTTCATGGAGCCGCTCCCTAAAAATATTTATCTCTATATTAAAAAATGTACTTAATTAAAAAAATTATAAATGGAATTAAAATATGAGCTTCTTCAAAGATAAAAATTAATAATTTAATTTTTTTTTGTCTTTTTATTTTATTTGTATTGTTCTAAATTAAAATTTGACAATTATTCTAAAAACAAATAATTGGTTTTTTTATTATGCTTTTATTTTTAATATCCGACAAGGTTTTTCATATTGTATAAACTTCTGAAGGAAAAATGCGGTCGATAATCTTGTTCTTCGCTTGGAGCCACAAAATCACCTACATCACTTGGAGTTTTGAAACACTTTTTTAAACACTACATTTGTTGTTAAGTTTCCCGATTGACATTCTTTGTCACAAATCAAAATTTTCAATCGCACCCATTAGTAACTCTGGAAACAATAACTTACAATTGTCCATAACTAAATACCCGCCTCCTCAAATAAATGGCAGCATTGGAAACTGATTGCCCCTCACTGTTGATGATTGTCATCTGATAGGAAACAATTAGAGGAAATTGCCTTCATTAGAATTTAAATGGTAATCTTTGATAAAACTATTTATCACTACATTAAAAAAAATGTATTTAATTAAAAAAATTATAAATGGAATTTAAAAAATGGGCGGTAAATTTGATTTCTTCAAAAATAAAAATCAATAATTTGATTTCGTTTTTGTATTTTTATTTTATTTATATTCATCTAAACTAAAAATGGATAATTATTCCAAAAACTAATAATTGGTATTTCTATTATGCTTTTAATTTCTAATATCAAAGAACTTTTTTTTTCATATTGTATAAACTTTTTAAAGAAAAATACAGTCAATAATCTTGTTTCGCCACCTGAGCCACAAAATCGTACTTTAACGTGACATTAGGGGCAAATTATGGGGACCACTATAAGATTTTCATTCATTATTATTAATTTAAAGATTAAACTAAAAAGTAATTGAATTAAATAATAAAAAATAATAAAACTATTATTAAACTAAAAGAAATTTCTCCAAATAGCTATTGGCTATAACTTCTACATGCATAATGATTAGTGTTTTATAAAGTCATACGCACCTCTTTTCCCATAACTATCGGATGTTGAATACTTATTTTTTTATATTGTATAGAAAATTGTCCATATTGTTTAAATATTTGGAAGAAAAGTTGAGAATTTTATTTTTGGAGAATTTTAATTCCGAAATAAATATTTTTACAACATAAAAAGATATTTTGACAACTCAAAAAAGATTTGAGATATTAAATTAATTATGTGCTATATTAATTCCTAAATTACATTTAAAATAATTAACAATTCTGTTATTTAATGAAGTTAAATTTAAAAAAAAAACTCATGAATTTTATTAATTTATTTACTTTTCAATTTAAAAAAATATCTATATCTTAAAAATATGAATTTAATTAAAAATTATAAAGAAAACACAATTGACAACGATTTTATGGTTGGCTTACACATACTTATATAAATTTAAAGAATCTTGAATTGATTTTCTACCATATTTAGCTTGAATTGAATTTTGACTATTGAATTGATTTTGTACCTTAAGTAAATCAAAAAGTTTTTCTCATTTAATTAGAATGATTTTTTTAAATAGAAAACTGCTGCCGATCTGGCATTATGCTTAGTTGACACTGTAATTTAAAAATTAAAATATATATAAAAAATTAAAATGTAATATTTAAAAACTAAAATGTATATAGGAAACTTAATTCTCATTTTTAAAAATCATTCAATTGTCATTATAGTTTGTAACTTTGACATCATATCACATATTGATTAGTGCTTGCAGTTGGTTCATTTTCAATTATATAACTAACTTAAAAATAAAATTGATATAAGAAATAAAAAAAGAAAAAAATACTAAATAAAGAAAACATAATAAATTAAATAAGAAAAAATAATAATAAACTGTATATTTAATATTTATTTAGAAAAATGAGATTTTTCTTTTTGATTTTAAGCAAATGGGAGAAAACTTGGCGCTGTCAACATGACGCAGTGCCTAATTAGCACTTCCCTTGCTATTATATTAAGATTTTCTTAAACCGTACAATTTTAACTTTAACTTGCTTCCTATTTCGGTTTTTGAGTTTCTTACACATAATTTTATCAAACTAATTTCGTCATGATTAAATAGTTTCAATCTAAATTATTTCATAATTAGTACGTGTTTGTACTAATGTTGTGAATTAAAAAATTACCTTATGTACACGAACATTATAGTTTTATCAAATTATTTATTAATACTGTTATTATATATATCTTTATTAATTTGTGGTTTAATAATGTTCTTAAAACTAAAAAAAATGAGTAAAAAATACACCAATGAAACAAATAACATAAAATAATAACAATTGGGAAAATACCCACCACATGAAATTTTATTGACATGAAAAGCAGGTACCAACAACCGGGACGCTAAATACCTAAACCTCCAAAAATGTGAAGAAAGAGCAAGGGTAGTAGTGAGCTAAGATGCTGCCTATGTTTGTGTTCATTTTCTCTTCTACCTAAAAATTAAGTTTTACTATTAGTCAAAATAAAATAACAATATTAACCATGCATCTCACATCTTCACTTATGATTATTCACACATCAAATAATCTCCACCAGTATTCACTGCAAAATTAATTTGTAGGTTAAAAAATTACCCATAACGAAACCACGCCTAAAGTAATATCTTATGAAAAAATGTCATATAATTTTCGTAATTGATACTTTTAAATAAGAACATAATATTTTCGGAACATAATTTAGATAATATACTTTTTAAAACAAAAAATAAATAAATAACACATTTTATTAATCATATATAACTGGTCAAAAGCATTTCAAATACGATTGACAATGATTTTATGGTCGCCTTACACATACATATATAAATTTTATGGATATTGAATTGATTTTGTATCAAATTTAGATTGAATTAAATTCTGATTATTGAATTGATTTTGTACCTTAAGTAAATAAAAATAATTTTTTAAACAGAAAACCGTTGTCAATTTGGCACTACACCAAGTTGACAATATAATTCAAAAACTAAAATTTATATAAAAAATTAAAATGTAATATTCAAAAATTAAAATGTATATAAAAAATTTAATTCTCATTTTTAAAAATAATTCAATTGTCAGTGTAGTTTGTAACTTTGACATCATATCACATATTCATTAATGCTTGCATTTGGTTCATTTTCAATTATATAGATAATTTAAAAATTAAAATTTATATAAAAATAAAAAAAATACTAAATAAAGAAAACACAATAAATTAAATAAGAAAAAATTTATAAAGCGTATAATTAATATTTATTTCCAAAATGAGATTTTCCTTCTTTTATTTTAGTAAATGAGTGCTAACTTAATATTGCCAAAATGGCGCAGTGCCTAGTTGGCACTTATTATCTTAATATATATATATATATATATATATATATATATATATTAGAATTATAATAAGATAAGTGCCACCTAAGCAAAGATGTTTGGCATTTGTTTTTAGGGATTAATTATTTTCCTTATTTAATTTATACTACTTTCCTTATGTGGTGTTGTTATCCTTATTTTATTTTTTATATGTCTTTTATCTTTTTTTTATTATATGTATTCTAATTTTCAGATTAATTTATAAATTTTTTAATTTTTTTTATATTTAGTGTTGTATGAATTAATGTAAATGTAATAATAAATAAAAGTTATAACTTCCAATACCTATGAAATTAAGTATGAAAATAAGAATTATCATTTTCTATCAGTATTTTAATTTTTGGATATTGCATTTTAGCTATTTTATATACATTTTAATTTTCAAAGTAATAATACAGTTGAAGTATCAGTTTAGCATAGTGCAATATTGGCAGCGATAATCTGTTTTAGAAAAAAAATTCACATATTTAAAAATTAAAGTAAAATTCTTCTTTTTTTGTAGCTGCCACGTTAAGGAGAATGAAATTAGCTAAATGCATTTTTTATTCAGTTCGAGCTAAATGTGATGCAAAATCAATTCAACATTTAGAATTCAATTCGAGGTAAATATGATACAAAATAAATTCAATATTCATAAAAATCAATATATGTATATGTAGTCCGATCATAAGATCATTGTTAATCGTATTTAAAATACATTTGAACAGTTATGCATAACTCATAAAATGTGTTATTTATATTAATTTTTTTCCAAATAAGTATATTATCTAAATTTTCTTTTCAAATATTATACTCTTACCTAAAACCATCAATTACAACAACTGATATAATATTTTTTCTTATAAAATAATATTTCGCATTAAAATTTGTAAACCGATGTTGAAATCTATAATATTACATGTGTTTCGTTATTTTTGTTATATGTTCATAATAATTTATGATCTTATTTTATAATATTATTTTATGTAAATATAGTAAGATTAAGATCAGATTTTCTTAAACCGTACAATTTTAACTTTAACTTTCTACCTATTTCGATTTTTAGGTTTTTGAGACATAGTTTTATTGGACTAATTTTGTCATGATTAAATAGTTATTTACTCCAGCTTGTATATTATTAGTCATTTACTCCAACTTGTATATTTTAGTTATTTAAGTTCCTTTTGAATCTTCAAAATAAAATAACAAAAATTAACGTAACTCTCGGAAAACTCAATTTTACAAGAATTAAAAATAATATATATCTATAATTTCATCTCTATTTTTTAAATTAATCTGTAGGGAATTCAAAAATAATGTACAACGGATGTAAATACTAACTAGCCTATGTAAAACTATTCATGCATGCACCATTCGCAAGGAATTAATCGCAAGCTATTTAATCATTGGATCTGGCACACCGTCGGGCGAAGACACAATGGATGCAACTAAGGGTTTATTCTATACAGTATACACAATAAATTTACACATATTTTCATTAACTTTTTTTCTCAATATTTTCAACCACCTATATAATTATTTTATATTTTTAAATATATTTTCCTCATTTTTCAACCATACACCTAACACGTCGTTCGAGTAAATTATTTTCAATGTGTATAGAACAAGCCCTAAATGTAGAAGCAATTACAGCGAACACTAATGACTGACAAACAAGCAAGAATAATATCTGAAAAATAAATAGTTTGAGTGGAATTCAGTGGCAAGTAGGTAAAACTGACAATGAACAGCCTGTAATTTCTCAAAATTTTTAATCTCCGATAGTAGCTAAAACATGATATATACCTTATTATCTACCCACCTGATGAGATGGATTTTCAAACACTATGCTGATACATGAACTTGTGAACTTTTTCGATAACTACTTGGAATTTTATGGAAAATAAATGTTAAAAATAGAATCATATTTCAAGATTTATAATCTTGCACAACTTCGAATATTAGTAATGATGATGCTATATTTATATACATCAATGGACACATCTACATATTATATAAAATAGAGTTTTATTAGAAGTTATTAATTAAGAATTAGTTATAAGGTAGTTGGTGTGGTGGAGTTGTATGGTATTGCCAAGTGTGCTTGTAGTTATTGGTGTTAATTAGAAAATTGGTGGTTATTTTTATTTGTTGCTTATTAGTGAAGTGAACAATTGATAAATATTGATCAATTTCTTATTGTATGTAGTTAATTATTACATGTCTATGTATTATATATTTTAAGGTTATCGTACAAAATTTTTATTAGTGATTTGTTGTACCAATGAAATTCTGCCACATCATTTGCTATTTTTTAAATTTATTCCCCTTGTAAATAGCAATTACTACAATAATTGAGTAAATTTGAAATCAACTCACGCTTAAATACCAAACTCACCAATTGTTTCAAATTTGAACTATCCAATGTTGCATCGATCTTAAAGAGGGCAGTTATGTCAATATGTACATTTAATCGCACATTTTCTGGGTACATTACTCATGTTTACACGCAACTAACCATATATAAATAATCATCATAGAATTCCTAATGCTATAATGGTATTGCAGTTTAAGGAACTATTATTATTTCATTTCTTTTCCAGTTTCTCCTACCACAAAATAACTGCACACATTCATATTTCTTCTAAAAAGCATGTAAATTAACGTCTGCCTCTCAAAATTATATTCTTCATCACGTCTTTGCAAATTAAAGAACCTACATTCATAAAGATGGAATTGTAAGGAAAAAATATTTTGTCTCATCGCCTACATTTGACTACGAACAAACTTTGATTTGAGCATTCAAGATTCATTTTCAAAACTTGAGCTTTCTCATTTTGTTATTTTCATAGATTCAGTGAATTGAAGGAGAAATATGGATAGTGGTACGTACTAAAGCAAGAAAATGAATTCAAGAATAAGATACATGCATGTGAGCATGTCGTCATTTTTACGAGGTATAGAATTATAATTTTTTGTGAATTTATAAATCATATTAATGGTTCAGATTAAGTTTCAACTTTTTTGTTTTTGAATGCGAATTTTTGTTTATTTTCTATGAAATCAACACTGTTGAAGCACAATCGTAGAAAAAAAAACACCATAGCTTTTATAAAACTTATGGGTTTTTCACAATTAATTAGATGTGTAATAAATTTTCACAAAAAAGTAGAAACTGATAAACTAAGAGTGAGTTACCTGTTATTTCAAATCTTCACTTTTTCGATTTCTTTTATATCAGGTTCTAATTAAATCAACTTCTTTTACATTGCTTCCTGGCCATGAAAACATAAAAAAGTGACGATAAATATTAGGCAATATGATAATTAATTACACCATAGTCATAAATAAGATTTTCCATTTTTTATGATTAGATTATTTAAAGCAATTAACTTTTACACAGCACTTACTACTTTTTATTAACACAATGTTTCATAGTCCATTGTAAGAGATTTTATGAGTGAGGCCTTTAGGTTTGTGCATTATTTTTTACATGTTTCATCATTTCCGGTCCTTATATTACGTACATAGTACTATTTATTATTCCACTCAAAGCTTGATTTGAAACTTTGCTTGATAATTGATATATCATAGACATCTTAAGGTCTTCCTGGGTTGGCACCCTCGATCGGTAACAATAAATACTCATATTTAGCAAAGAAGAAACATGGAAACAAATTCCATTACAAAATACATTGATGTAATCCTCACAAGGTACAAAATTATAATTTTATATTTTTTTTGAATTTGTAAATCATATTAATGGTTGATAATAAAATTTTAACTTCTTTTTTTCCTGAAGTGATTTTTTTTTATTTTATGAGGACTTATGGATTCAGCTTAACTGTTCCACCCAATTGTGAGTTTTTATTTAGTATCGACTTGGAATGTCTTTTATTAAATTTTATTAGGTAACATGACATCATACTTTCATAGTTGTGTGTTTTGTTTTGTTTTGTTTTTTTTTTTTTGACACGGGAATTCATTTATTCAAATCAGCTAAGAGGTGCAGTACAAGAAAGTCTGGTTGGCAATCTGCCCATACATGGCCTTTCCTCGCAAACTTAGCTAGCACATGAGCAAATTCGTTCCTAGCTCTGTGCACGTGTGAGAATTCAACATGGGAAAAGATGGACGCAGAGAGATAAAATCTGTTGAACCAAAGCTCCTTCAGGTCAATGGAATCCGAGCTTGATTATGGCTTCAACAACATATGCGCGCAATCAGACTCCACCCATTTGACCCTCCAAACTTTTTCTTGACCTAATTTGAGACCCTATAAAATAGTTATAACTTTTTCATAGCTGTTTTTTTACAAGTGTAGTTTCTTAATTTAATTTTAATATGAGATTATATGTTTAAATGATATTTTCTCTTATAAACAACATATTTTCTTTTAATGTGACAATTTTAAAATGCAAAACAAATTAATATATTACATTTGTTAAAATCTATTGAAGTTATAGATATGTAAAATATATAAAATCTCTTGAAATGAAAATTGATTGTGTCGAAAGATATAAGATATTTAAATGAAATAAGAATATCTAAAGTTAAAAGATATAAGTTATAAAATATCTGTGAAAATCTATGAAAATATCTCCTTCAAAAAAAGGAAGGAAAAAGAAAAAAATCCTTAAAACATACTAAGTTATAAAATAATATTAAACTATGATTACTATAGTTAAATGAAGATTTTTTAAAATGTTTATTAAGTGGTAAAAATGAAGTATTGAATATGACCAGTCTTTTTAAAGTATTGGCTAAAATGTGATTTCCAAATTATCTTATAAAATATACCTGTTTACACCCTTCATTTAATTTTCTTGGCAATTTCTTTTTCATACAAAATATCGCTTTTAACCAAAAGTCATATGTTTAGTTACCTTAAACAGGTAAGTAAATTTAATTTTGTTTACTTCATTTTAATTAAAATAAATTTATTATTTTGACTATTTTATTTTTTAAGTAATAAATAAATTTATTAATGTCCTATTATTTTTTTGATTTTATGAACTAATTGGGTTGTAACGTGATTATTAATGTGTTGGACAAATGGGACGTGGTAGTCTGAATTGGACCTTTCTTCTTTTATTATTATACGGTTGGGTTTCCTTTTTTTTTTAATGGTACTGTTGGGTTTCCTTTGTAGTTGGAAAATTGTTGATCTTTCTATAATAGTTTATTAGATTCGTAGGAAGATGTGGTTGATCAGGATCTAACATAATCTAATTGCACGATATGTTTGTGTCAGAACAATATATATAATACTTTATTTCTATTTTTTTCTATTTAATTTTTGATGTGTACGTATTTGATACTGTTAAAACCATTGATAGAATTTGAAAATTAATAATTATATTATATTACATTATAATTAATTAACTGTGATCTCATTTAAATACTTGTCCGATTGTAATTCTAATTACTACGGTATTTTTTACATTTTATTTTTTAGTTTGAGTACAAATTTGGGATTGTAAGAGTGAGTAGTATATCAAATTGGATCAACCGCCAATAAAGGGATGACTCTACCATTGTGATTCACATATCAAATAATTTATTAATTCACAAATGAAATAATTTATTAAATTAATCTGCTACTTTTTATATTTAATCATTTTAATTGTGAACACATCACTAGCCTAACGTAGAAAATTTGTAATAATATATAACACCAAATTGTCAAAACATGTAATGGTGACTTTAACTAACATTCATTCAAACAAAATTAAAAACAAAAAAGTAAAACAAAATAAACAATATATGCTATCAAATCTATGCACTTTATCAAATGTTATGTTATTATCAATTAAATACAATTGTGACCTATATATATGTTAAATAATTTATTTTCAACTAAACTTTAAGACAAATTTCAATTGACAAAGTTTTACCCGGTGCAACGCACGGGTGTGAAAACTAGTTTGCTCTAATGCCAATTAATTGGCATCTTATGGTGCCAACATGCTCTGAATGATTGACACGTGTCTATACACACAACTATCCCCTAACTGGGGGAGGGGGCAGGTGGCACCTATAATGAGCATTTTGGCACCATAATGTGCTAACTAGTTATCTAAATATAGATATAGTGTTTCACTGGGCTTTAGTAATTTTTTTTATCCAGGCAAAGTTTTGAAATATAAATGTGCATGATCCAGTTTATAAATACGTATTTTTGAATTGATTTGCTACATTAATTGAGACAATTGATTAGGATATTAATATAAATTAATTATTATAGCTGATACAAATTTAAATTTAAATTTTACTTAATTTAAAATCAAAAATTAAAAAAAAACCTTTTTTTAATTAAAAATTCATTATTTTACTTTATTAATATAAATCAATTTATCAATTAATATATTAAAATTAAAATAACTCATTCGTAAATTAGCTTTTTATATAATTGATTGGTACTAGTTAATCAGAATATTCATATGAATTAATTATTTTAAACTTAAATCAAAATAATTTTTTTGTACTTGACTAATATAGATTTATAATTTACCAAATTTAATATATGATGAAACTTTAAAGGAACTTATTCCCAAATTAATTTTCTACATTAATTAATATAAATTTACTATTGCATTAATATAAATCTACATTAATCTCCATCCTATTTCAATTCTTATATCATCTTCAATTGGCCTCGATTTAATGAGGATGCTATGGGGGTGAGGAGAAGTGTTTCCAAGTGAGGACAGGAATAGGGTATTAGAGTCTGTACTCGCCACATTATCAGTTATATAATATATCTGTATGTTAATTATATTTCATAATTAGATTTTAAAAATTTATTATTCACATATTCATTATCAGTATCATGCATCGCACGGGGGTATAATTAATACCTCTCGAAATTTGTAGTTGCATATAATAGAATATAGAATAATGTTAAAGAAAAAATCATTGGCTCTACGAAAGTTTAGATGAGCCGGGACTACGGTAAGAAGGCTTGCTTCATTATTGGAAATTCCACCATCAAAAGCAAATTAGATTGATTATGTCTGACTTTTGATACTATATCTTCATATTTTTACAAGTTTGTCATATAAGGCCATGAGCATTTGGGTATATTTGAAATTCGATACAAGAATGTATGTTATTATCGTATTACGATGCATTTGACAATTAACATAAAGTTGATATTCTTGGGGAAAATTAGCGTTGAGATTTAGATTTAACTAACTTAATTCTGGCATTGATGGTGTTGTTTTTATATTATATTTGTTGTTGAGGAGAATTGTAAATCAAGTTTTTTGGTTGTTGTATATTTACTTTTTGCATATTTTACAGGAACGATTAGTACGATATATAAGGGAAACTCTGCTAAATTTTTTATAAAATTCTCTCATCACTTGTATTAATTTAGAAGTTTTATACGCTCACGAGTACTCGATTTATTATCTTGGTGGTGCTATTAACATAGCATTAATGTATATTCAATCCTAAAATTGTTGATACATTAGCCTCCCGGGCAACGCACAGGTGAAAAAAACTAGTTTTGTTAACATCAATGTTACTTTCAATAAATAACTTAGCGCAGATATGTCATTACATTTTTGTTAGTTCCTCAAAAACTGTATAGATTAAAATTTTATTTATTAAATTCCAAATGAACTTTTAGAAATTGCAATTTTCAGGCATCACACATGTGTATAATTAGTATTTAAAAATACTTCTATCTATCTATTAAACTTCCATATGTTTATTCGAAGCTTCTACATCGGTCAACTAACAAATAATACATTTATTCCCTATTGTCTCAAATAATACATTTTTTTTCACGTCTTATTTTATATTACACTAGCTGTTTCACCCGTGCATTGCACAGGGGATAAAATTTTCAACTAATAACATTATTGATAGATGTTAATAATATTAACATAAAATAAAATCTAAAAAAATAATTAAAATAAAGAATGAGTTACAACAATAAATTTAAAGAATTTAACTTGAAACAATTCTATAAAAATTTCGATAGAATTTCTCCTATATTTCATACTAATCCATCGTACAAATATGCAATGAGCAACTCACGAAAATCCACACAACTTAATTTAGTATTCTCCATAGAATAGTAATTTAATTAGCATTTACACCCGTGCTTTGCATGAGATGATAATTCGTGGTAGCAATTGTCATAATAGATTACATTTTGCTCATTGTAAGATTAATCTACTTATGTAAATCCAAAATAAAATGACATTAAATGTTATAGTTATTAAAATAACCATACTAAAATAACTCTACCAACATTCGTAGAGCTCATAATTTTTTCTTTAAAATTATTTTACATTTTATTATATGCAATTATAAATTTTGAGAGATATTAATTATTATACATCAGTATGATGTATGTTATTAATAATTAATATGTAAATAATGATTTTTAAATTTTAATTATGGAATATAATCACTATAAAGATATATTATAAAAACAACAATGTAGTCAGTATAGTTTCACATACCCTAAACTGTTCTTGCCATGCTGAGAAACACTTATTCTCATTCCGACCCATCCTCATTTACTCTGGGTTGAACGCAGATGATATAAGAATTACAAACTTCCATGCCCCGTCCCCGTCCCCATCCCCGCCAGAAAATTCTCATCCGTGTCAATGTGCCATCGTGATAGTTTAATCCAAAACTTTTGTTTCGACATTTTATTGCTTTAATAAATACATTGTAAATATATTAAACACATATATTAACATATTAGGTATAAACTTACTAATTTAACATACTGGACATATTAAATATTGAATGATTTGATATAACATTTAAATTAATTTGGATAAGACAAATAAATTGAAATATATGTGATTAATACTTAAAATATATAATCTAACTGATTATACTTAAAAATAAAATAAAACATCAACAGGGAAAATTAAGTATAAAATAAATAATTAAAGTAAGTAGGATTCTTAATATTTATTTAGGAGACAGAAATTTAGATAAATATTTAATATAGTTGAAAGCTAATAAAAATATTCTAATTGAGTCTTATAATTTCAATAATTGACTGAGGTGATAGCCAATTGTTTAATAAGAATTCTTAGATTTATTCCCCAACGAAAGGGATATATTGAACCAAAAATTATTATATAATTGTTGGTTCGAGTAGCATCAAAATAAAAAATCATTACTATTTGAATACCTATTTTTGAAGCTTGTTACTTAAAAAAGGAAAAAAAAAATGGAGCAGATCCTTTGAAACACCCGTAATTATACAAAAAAAATATTAGTATTTTGTCGTCCACTGTAACTCAAAAGAAATATCATAGAAAATACAAAAACATATGAGAATAAAAAAAGCATATTTTTAAAAAAATGATACTGAAAAAGTAAATAAAGTTAATTAGGGACTAATGATCACTCGAATTACTTTACAATAAGATATAATACCCCAATTGTAAGAATCCAAAATCTTATAGGCGTTAACTTATCTTTATTTTAAAATGCATAAAAAGGTAAATTAATTTAGTAAGCACATTTTTCTTTCCGGTAACAATCTAATTAATTTTAATTATTTTTTATTTTTTGAAATAATTATGTTTCCCCATTTTTAGCAATTTAATTAATTTTGATTAATTTTCGTCTTATAAAACTATCTCAACTTTTATCCAATGAAAATATATCCAATAAAATCTGAGAAATATAATTAATTGTAATTAATTGTAGTATAATTAATTCTAATAAAATCTTGTTATTAGCTAATTATTTATGGAAATAATTTATTATTTCTAAATAATTAGTATTTTAACCGCAATTTTAAGAATTGTATGAATATAATTTTAAAGATATTTTACAATTAAAAAGATATCTTGCATGTAAAAAGATGTCTTTATTTTTATTTTTAGGAAAATCTAGCCAACCATGGAAATGTAACTAATTATAATTATTATTTATCTTTTCATTAATGTTATATTTCTGTTTTAGCAATATAATTAATTTTGATTAATTTTTTTCCAACGAAATTGTGTCAATTTTTGCCAATTGAAACCAAATCCAATTAAATTGTAACAATATTATTAATTTTAATTAATCATAATATAATTATTTTTAATTAAATTTTATTTTTAGATAATTATTTATGAAAAGAATTCATTATTTCTATGATAATGATTTTAATATCGGCCGACTTACTTTACAATAAGATGTAATACCCCAATTCTAATAATAAAAAATCTTATAGGTGTTAACTTAACTTTATGTTAAAATACATAAAAAGATAAATTAATTTCGTAAGCATATTTTTCTTTCGTGTAGCAATGTAATTAATTTTAATTATTTTTTATTTTTTGAAATAAAGTTATGTTTCCATTTTAGGAAAATTAGGAAAAATCTAGTCTACAATGGCAGTCGAATTAATTTTAATAGTTATTTATTTTTTAATTAATGTCATTTTTCTGTTTTGGAAATATAATTAATTTTTATTAATTTTCGTCCAACGAAACCATGTCAATTTTCACCTACTAAAACCAAGTCCAATTAAATCTTAACAGTAGTATTAATTTTAATTAATTGTAATAGAATTCGTTTTTACTAATTATTGTTTTTAGCTAATTATTAATGAAAGGAATTAATTATTTATAAAATAACTATTTTAATATCATCACTTTTAAGAATTGTATGAATTTAATTTTGAAGAAATCTTGTAATTTAAAAGATATATTACAATTTAAAGGTTTTTTTTTTCATTTTTTAAGGAAAACCCCCAACAATTTAATGATTTCTTGCATTTTTTAAATTAATTATATTTTTCATTTTAACAATGTAATTAATTTTTATCAATCTTTGCCCACTAAACACATGTCTAGCTAAATATTGGCAATAGAATTTATTGTTTTAATTAATAATAGTTTAAATAATCATAGTTAATTTTTGTATTTAATTTAATTATAAGGGTGAATGGGAGTAACTTTTAATGATTTTTAATGGATTTTAATGTGAAAGAAGAGAGAGAATGAGTGAAGGTGAGTGGTTGAGATTTATGGATGTGATGATATATGTGGATGTGATTGATTTAGGAGAGAGAAAAAAATTGAAAAAAGTGATAAAAAGTGGTAAAAAGTGGTAAAAAGTGAGAAAAAGAGGATCCATTCATGCTTTATTTCTAAGAAATAATTAGTTCCAAAATAATTGGCTTGATAGCCATAATTTTAAGAATTATATGAATCCAATTTAAAAAATATCTTACAATTGAAAAGATATCTTGGAATTTAAAAGATATAAATATATATTCAATGAATTGATCTTATACATTTATTTTAATATTTTATCTAAAAATTAAATAAATTGCCATTTTTAATCCCATCAAAATTAAATTTTAGTGAAATCACGAATTTTAATTAATTTTCAATCATTAGCTAATTATTATTTTTAAAAATAATAAATTCTTTCTAAAATTAACAAAAGGTCCAAGCTAAGTTTTTAATTTTCATGTTACATATTTATTTTAATTTTTATGTAAAAATTTAATAAATTGTAATTTTTCATCACACAAAAAATTAAATTTTGTAGAAATCGCTAATTTTAATTAACTTTTATTCTTTAGCTTATTATTTATAAAAATAATTGATTGTTTCTAAAATTAATTATTGGGTCCTACCTAATTTTTAAAATTTTTAGTACCCATTGGGGATCATAGTAGTGAATTTTGTCTCAAACTTGAAATTGCTAGTAAGTTTTTAATTTTTGTGTAAAACTTTAATGAATCGTAATTTTGTAGTGTAAAAATTGAATCTTAGTAGGATTGTTAATTTTAATTATTTTATGTTTCTTAGTTAATTATTTACAAAAATAATTAATTATTTCTGATATTATTTTTTAATTTTATTGTTAATCTTTTATTTGAATTTTTATGCAAAAATTTAATCAATGGTAATTTTTTATGGCATAAAAATTAAATCTTAGTAAAAACTGTTAATTTTAAATAATTTTATTTTTTAAATACCAAAATTATGAAAAAACAATCAGTTAAAAATTCATTCAAATTCTCGGAACACCCTTATATTGTTCGACACATAAATATATATTAATTGAAGATTTGATAGGAAAAATAGAAAAAAATTGAAATTTGTAATATTTGAAAGAAAAATATATAATACTTTTCCCAATAAACTAAATTATAACTAATAATAACCGAAGCTAATGAGGTAAAAAATTAAATTTGTAATTTGTTATTGAAGTTTGGATGTTAAAGTGCAAAATAATGAAATATCTTATTATATTTGAATTTTACGCATAAACATCAATAAAGTGTCGTAACAAATTATCAAAATTTTTAAATCTTATTACATCAGTAGTCATTAATCTATATTAATATCAATTTATATTTAAGTTGGGTACTAATTTATATATTTGGGGTAAATTTTAATTTTTTTTAAAAAATAAAAATTTATATGTTGATAGTATACTTGTTTTAAAGCTCTCATCAAGTCGAACAAAATAGAATCACAAATTATTATGTTTTATACGTAGAAAATAAAAAAAATAGAGAGGAAATGATAGAGAGAATATTTAGATATTATGAGATGGGGTAAAGTAGGGTAGAAATAATTAAATAAAATCTCTATACATTAATATTAATATATTAGGGAAAAAATAAAAGAGAGTTGGATGTGGATTATGAAAGAAAAAATAAAAAGAGAGTTTATTTTAAGTGGGAAAATAGATTTACGACAATAAAAAATACAATAAGTAAAAAATCTCATTTTCTATATATATAAATTATTCTATATATAGATAGCAGTTTATATTAGGCAAATTCAATAGACGGGAAAACTTAAAAATGCGTTTTGGAGGGAAAAAAAGGTTGCTTTTATATATATATAGATAGATTAGCTTCAGCCACACTTCCGTTTTCTTTAATTTAAGTTTTCACAGGCTGAAATGTTTTCAAGGTGAGGAATCATGTGCTATGTCCAATAAAGCTTGGAAAACCTTTATGGGTTGTGTGATCATTGCCATGTGGTCAGCACCTGCGATCTTTTTTACTATTGCCACTCCAGTGTTTTTGATATTCCAGAGCTGGAATGCTACTGGAATGGCTTCATCATCTATAATTACAATGAAAGCGCGCTTTACGGATCCATAATTTTTTCTCGCGAACGGACCTCTATTTGCCAAATCGAAATAAGAATACGGCCTCACCAATGCTTCTGCTAGCGCCAGATCTTGCAATAGCAAATAAAAAAATGCATGTTAATGTGCAGTGAGTGAGAGGATCTTTCATCTCGACTAATAAATATTAGTGCTTATCTTTTTTCTGAAGGGATATTTGTGTTGAGCAGACCTTACTTATTTGACAAAATATCATCAATAATTACTTTGGATACTTCTAGATGATACATTTGATAATGAATTTGAAATAATGTAAACCATGTGGAATTTGTGGAATTTTAATTGAAAGGGATGTAACATAAAACAAAACAATGGATCAGACGAACCCTTAGGATATGCTTGACATGGATTCTTGGAAAAATAAACTTGAGATGTATGGCTAAGAATTGATACAGATGTACTAAAAACTATTAAAATATTACCAAATGAGTTTTTAATTTATCACGTATTAGACAATTAAGTCCCTAAAATCCAGAATGTATATATATAGGTAACTGGTAAGGGTTAAAAACCGGAAAAATCAAATGATTTTCATTTTTTTTATTTCATATTTTTGCATCGATTTGTTTTCTTGTTTTACCTTTGGACTGGCGAGTGAATATAGCCTCCTTAAGAACAGGGGACCAAAAACAGAGTACGTGAGACTATCATCATACGTATATGACTGAGTGTCCAAGAGAAATCCTGGATACCATTGGGAATGCTGCCAAAACAAAAAAATTAATGATATTTAATTTACACAAATGAAATGAAATGAAATAAGCGATTTTACCTTCACCGGAATATAAGATGGAGGATGAACATCATCAGGCATAAATGCAGCCAGAAAAACTGCCATTTCAACCTTATGAGGGTATTGCTCCAAACCAAAAGGCATGGTCAAACCACCTTGACTATGTCCAACAAGAATAACCTTTTCATTTTCTGGAATTGATGCTAGAAAACCCAACAATGGTTGTGCATACTCAACATATGTGCGAATCTCTGTTATATTTCTTAGGTCAATGCCGGACGCTGCCATATCAAGCGACGTCACATGGTGCCCCGCCGCCTCAAGCAGCGGTTGCACCTTGTACCTGTTGGTGCAAAATGGAAATATTTAAAGAAAATAAAAATATATTGAAGTTAAAACTTTAAAGGTTGAGTTATCGCAGTACGTACCAGCACCAAGCTCCATGACCTGAACCGTGTATCAGAACAAAATGCTTTTTTGGAGCATGGCCTTGGGATTGTTGATTGCTAGTGAAAGCTATAATTGCAAACAATAAAACGTAACAGTAGATTCTTTTTCCAGCCATGACTAGTGTTTCGAGATCGAATTGAAGATTGTGGTTGTGGGATTTGGGTACTTCTATTATTGATTGGTGCCCACATGGAACGTTTCAAAATCAGCGCCTCGTTCCATACACAATAAATTTCAACTAATTTCCACTAACTTTTTCTATCTCGTCATTTCAATCACTCATACAATTATTTTATATTTTTTAATATATTTTCTCAAATTTATAACCACACATCTAACACATAAATCCATAACATTGTGCATAGAACAAGCCATGAATTAAAGATGGTAGGATAGCCCGATTAATTAATGTATAGAGCAAAACTGATTGAATTGGACTCATGAATCTCAGAGGCGGTCCTCCTTTGAATCGAGTGAGTCGGTCGATTTATGCCCGATCTTTCGAAGGCCTATTTTAGTCCATTATACCTGATGGCCAACCGTGTATTATTATTTTTTAATTAAAGAGCCCAACTTTAAATTTATTATAAACTTTTAGGCCTATTTTAAAGTAAAATAATAGATAAATTCAAGTATTAAATTCAAATTTATGGGCCCTTTTTTTAAAAGAAATTTAGGATCATTTTTTGTCAATAGTTATTTTTTTTTTAGGCACATTGGTGATCTGTTTTGGCTCTAATTCAGCTTTTTTTCGTTTTACTTTGTATCGGAGCTCTAACTAAACTATTTTTGTATATCGCTTTATATTAGTTTTATGGAGGAACAAAAAAGGAGGCGCATTTTTTAAAATTCGACTCAGGCACAACGAACAACTAGCGGTGGTGTAGAATTCAAACTGAAAATGGCTGTATAACATTATTGTACTTCTTCTATTAGAAAAACAAAAACATTATTTTACTGACTAGGAAACGAGGAAATGGTTGGGGAATTGCCTTTTCTTTGAGCTCATGTTGTGAACCACCGCCACACATCTCGCATGGCAAATCGCTTAAATGGAAATATGGAACCACGGGTCCCTCGTGCGTGAGTTGTACGCTGCGGAAAGGAAAAAAGGTTTGACAGTTGACACGACACATTTTTCGGCTCTTTTGATGTTACCATTGGGCATTGGCCACTTATTTATGAGGTGAAAACTGATTCTATGGATTCATACGCTTTAGGTGCTTTATGTCAAAAGCGGTACGTAGTTTATCTGTTGGTCAGGATACGGGGATAGAATCACTTTTTTAAGGCCAGAATCCTATTTTTGAATAATTGATCATCCTGATTTGCGATAGAGATGACAGTCACACAAATTCTATTTTTGAGTTTTATAAACATTGTAATATACTAATATTATTCTTATTTCATATGCACTTTTTTAGTGTGTTGATTTTTATAATTAGAATTCTCTTATTTTAATTTAAAATATGTTTTGTCCAAAAAAAAATTTTTCGCGTAACACGGATGCAACTACTAGTTTGTATAATAGGTCGCCATTAGTTGTACAAGTGTGTGCCACAATTGCATTGATTGATATTAATTAAAATTATGTTGATTTAAAAAATTATGTTAAATGGAATTTTTGTTTTTGAAAAAGGGTTATGTTAAATAAAATTATATCTTAGTTAAATTTTAATTGAGAGACGAATTCATGGCTTTCACTAAAAATCTCGATATAATAATTGAGGTTTAATTTCAATATATAGAGGTTTTTAGACTTACGTGGTAAAAATGTGGTGCTTAATTACAAAGAGTAAAATCTGGCTATAGCTAGACGGTCCAGCCTGGACCCTTCATGCTTTCCTGCCACAAGTCATAAACCTCTCGATACCAAGGCGCATTCCAGATTCCAAATTAAACTTTCCTTGTTAAACTAGAACCCTTGTAGCTTATTTTCATATATACATATATATATATATATATATATATATATATATTTGTTTTTTTTCTTTTGAAAGTAATATATATGCTATTGCCTATTTGGTGATACTTTGAGTACTATTAATAGGATTAATTATGGCATGCATTCAGGACCTTTATTACCTTATACATGAAAAACATTTTAGAGAGACCAAAGAAATGTTTGAAGGATCATTTTACTCCTGTTGTGATCATAATTTGAGTTCATATTTAACTAAGTCTTACCATTATCCAATATAGAGGGATGTTGTTGCTTTAATTAAATAGATCTAATTTAAAAACGGGTATTGTTAAGGACAAGGCCCCTAACTTCGCCCCAAAAACGCGCTCAAAGGGGAAGGTTTGAACCCAGCCTATAAATCACTCCAGGAGTTCCTCCGCAACCGATGTGGGACTCAACTCAACAATCCCCTCCCCCATTCGGCGATCCCTCGGATTCCGAAGCGACATCCTCTTGTTGTGAGGCTGGCTTTGATACCATTGTTAAGAACAGAGCCCCTAACTTCACCCCAAAAATGCGCTCAAAGGGGAAGGTTTGAACCCAGCCTATAAATCACTCCAGGAGTTCCTCCGCAACCGATGTGGGACTCAACTCAACAGGTATATTAAAATGTAAGTGTGAATTTGACTAAAGGTTACATTAGATTATTGCTTGAGATACCGAATTAAAAGGAGAGTTGTGGAAATCTCGACAACTTTCAATTTGTTGCAAATAATTATGTAATTACTGAATCTGCCGCCCTAAATCTATATCTTTCTCTCTACTCATGACACATTATCAGTACAATAAGTCCTAGACAAAATTCCATCAACTTTCAAACGCTGTCCTGAATAAAACTTTTTTTCTTCAAACAATTTTGATTCCTCTCATATCTTTAGTAGCCGGCAGATCTTTCCTTCATTCCTTTGGACCAAACCTTGAAAACTTAATGTGGGCAGCAAATAGTTAACGTTTTGGAGATCCCTTCTGTTAACTTTATTTTTAAAAAGTGAAATTTATTAACTTTATATTTATTTAAAATTAATCTGGTTGGCAATTCTATTTTTATTTTTGAATTTTGTTTAAACGCTTATCACATCTCGCTTGAGTTGCTTGAGATAAACTTGGTTGGCATTAGAGCATTCCTAGTGTTGGGATGGAAAAATCCAAATTTGGATTTTTTTTCACTCATTTCCTACAGATCAATCTAATGTAACTAACACAAAACCCAAACTTTTATTGATTTGGGGCCGAAAAACCCAATGAAAGTGCTGGGTTGTTGGGCTTTTCCACCTTAATTTTCATTTTTCCCCCTTCCTCTTCCTTTCTTCAACCCCTACCATTAGAATTGCTCTTAAAATGGGAATTGAGCAAAAGGGAGAGTCCAAGTAACATGCATTATATTCAACTATAATTGAAATGATAAGTGTCCATATTAGATATAAAAATATGGTTGAACAATATTGTGTGATACTCCAAATAAAATAGTTATAATGTAAAGACCATTAGATAGAAGTGCATTCGAATAGGTGGAATAACATTGCGATGACATGCATCTAAGCCAAATAAATATTATAAATCAAAGAAATCACTCTAACTTTTGAAATACTTCTTTAAACACCACATTTGTTGTTGAATTTTCAGGTTGACCATCTTTGTCACAAATCAAAATCTTCAATTATACCCATTAGTAACTCCGGGGACAACAACTTGCAATTGTCCATAACTAAATACCAGCCCCCACAAATAAATTGTAACATTAGAAAGTGATTGCCTCTCAGTCTTGTTGATTGTCATCTCATTGGAAACAATCAAAGGAAATTGTCTTCATTGGATCGAATTTAAATTGTAATCTTGGATAAGAAATATTTATCTCTATATTAAAAAATGTATTTAATTAAAAAAATTATAAATGGAATCAGAAAAATGAGCTTCTTCAAAGATAAGAATTATAATTTAATTTCATTTTTGTATTTTTATTTTATTTATATTGTTCTAAATTAAAATTTTACAATTACTCTAAAAAACAAATAATTGGTTTTTTTTATTATGCTTTTATTTTTTAATATCTGACAAGGTTTTTCATATTGTATAAACTTTTGAAGGAAAAATGCGGTCAATAATCTTGTTCGTCGCTTGGAGCCACAAAATCACCTAAATCACTCGAAGTTTTGAAACCCTTCTTTAAACACCACATTCGCTTGTTAAGTTTCCAGTTGACCATCTTTGTCACAAATCAAAATCTTGAATTGCACCCATTAGTAACTCGGGAAACAACAACTTACAATTGTCCATAACTAAATACACGCCTCCTCAAATAAATGGCAGCATTAGAAATTGATTGCCCCTCACTGTTGATGATTGTCATCTCATAGGAAACAATTAAAGAAAACCGTTTTCATTGGAATTTAAATAGTAATCTTTGATAAAACTATTTATCACTACATTAAAAATATATATATAATTAAAAAAATTATAAATGGAATTTATAAAATGGGCGTTAAATTTGATTTCTTCAAAGATAAAAATCAATAGTTTGATTTCATTTTTGTATTTTTATTTTATTTATATTCATCTAAACTAAAAATTGATAATTATTCCAAAAAACTAATAATTGGTATTTCTATTATGCTTTTAATTTTTAATATTAGAGAAGTTTTTTTTCATATTGTATAAAATTTTTAAGGAAAAATACAGTCAATAATCTTGTTCAGCACCTGGAGCCACAAAATCGTACTTTAATGTGACATTAAGAGCAAATTATGGGGGCCACTATAAGATTTTCATTCATTATTATTAATTTAAAAATTAAACTAAAAAGTAATTGAATTAAATAACAAAAAATAATAAAACTATTATTAAACTAAAAGGAATTTCTCCAAATAGCTATTGGTTATAACTTCTACATTCCTAATGATTAGTATTTTATAAAGTCATACGCACCTCTTTTCCCATAACTATCTGATGTCGGATAGTTATTTTTTATATTGTATAGAAAATTGTCCATATTGTTTAAACATTTGGAAGAAAAGTTGAGAATTTTATTTTTGGAGAATTTTAATTTCGAAATAAATATTTTTACATAATAAAAAGATATTTTGACAACTCAAAAAAGATTTGAGATATTAAATTAATTATGTGCTATATTAATTCCTAAATTACATTTAAAATAATTAACATTTCTGTTATCTAATGAACTTAAATTTAAAAAAAAATTCATGAATTTTATTAATTTATTTAGTTTTCAATTTAAAAAAATATATGTATCTTAAAAATATGAATTTAATTAAAAATTATAAATGGAGTGATGAATTTATTTCTTTAATGATACAAGCCTATAATTTGATTTTTTTCTATTTGATTTGATTTGTATTGTTTTATATTAAAACTTAATAATTATCCTAAAAAATTAATAGTTATTTTTTATTTGTATTTTTATTTTTCAATACTGTAGAATTTGTTTTCATATTGCATAAACTTTTATACGAAAGATGCAGTCAATAATCCCAGTGATTGCTTAGAGCCACTAAAGTATACTTTAATCTCATATTAGGCACGCATTATGAGGCCACTATGCTATTTTCATCCATTATTATTAATTAGCAAGTTATTATAAAACTAAAGGGAAATCGGATACTGATTCTCTAAGTAGTCATTGGCTATAACCTCTACTTGGTCAATGATTAGTATTTTATAGAGTCGGACACACACTCTTTTTTTTTTTTTAATAACTATACGATATGGGATTTTTTTTTAATAGCATATAAGTTATCCATACTATCCAAACTTTTTGAGGAAATCCCGAGAATTTTATTTTCGGGGGACTTCCAAAATAAATATTTTTACAACCCAAAAGGATTCAATTAACTTGACATGAAATTAATTACGTGGTATGTTAATTAATAAATTATTATTATATTCTTAATAATTAATATTATATTTTATCTAACGATATTTAAAAAAACTCATCAACCTTCCATAATATTAATTATAAACATTTGTTTATATATGTGTAATTCTCCATATATATATATGTGTGTGTGTGTGTGTGTGTGTCAACGCGTATTTTCATAATTCCATTTATGCGTTACCATATATGGATTATGCTATAAATTAAACAAAAAAATTAATTAAAAAAAATTCCACTCTTTTGATAAAAATGTGTGTTTTCACCTATGGTCCAACTTTTATATATATTAAGGCCTTATTCTTTAGATTATAATTTTGATTTTTTTCGATTTATGTGTTGAATGTGCTATTGAAATTGGAAAAAAATATATTAGATAATTTAATGTGATTGAAAATGAAGAGAAAGAAAAAGTTGATAAAAATTATAGTAGAACAAAGCTTAAGATGAACGAAAATAGGTTTTTTATGGGAATGACCGTGTTTTTTTTTAACACACTATTGGTCCTACTTTTATATACAGTCTCTAAAATCTACTGACTTTCCAATAATACATGCGTCTTTCCATAAACACAAAATATGTTTCTATAATTGTTCATTTCCATGTATATTAAAATGTCTATCGTCTTTATTATTATTATTATTATTATTATTATTGAAAGTATCTTTTTTGTTATTAATCTATGGAAAAAAGTCATATTATACTCTACACGCTTTTGCATAGATGGAAATAATACACAACTCTTTCCATAGATACAAAACGTGTTTCTATAGTTGTTCATTTACATAAATACAAAACGTGTATAATTGTTTATTTCCATCTTTTCCTTTTATTATTATAAACTAGTATTTTTACTCGTGCGTTGCACGGGAAGATGAGTTCATCAAACACTAATGTTGCTTTTAAAAAAAGGAAAAAAAATCCATACAATTTTTGAATAAATTCGACAGAGTGTCCTAGTCTTTTAGAAAAATCCACCCTATTAATACACATAGCATAAGTCCCAAAAATTTCAACGTAGCATAACTATATAACCTTATCAATGGAACCAACACTCCCAATTCAATCATATGCATTGCTAGCTCCTTATGATACAAACAACACATAAAACACAAAAACAAATTCATTTTTTGAAAGAAACATTGAATCATTTAAAGAAGCAATTCAACTCATCTATGTCTCACATCTCTCATCCATCATTTATTCGATCCTTTCAAAACCATCATGGTTCGCACACCATCGATTTTCTCTACTATACGACCGATCTACATAGGAGGAAAAGCATTATTAGAAAACAATGGATAAAAAATCATAGTGAGTTCAAATATGAGATAATTACAATCGCAAAATAGTGAGACAATATAAATTTTCATTTAGCAAGCATACAGCTTCCTACAGATGGGTACATACCAGATGGAATTGGGATGAAGTATATTGTAAATTACTAAAAACTTCTTTATAAACAACATTTATAATGGTTCATTTAAAAGATATATTTCATTTTTTATGAGAAAACTTACCAACCGTAGCATTCTAATTAATTTTAATAATATTTTGTTCTTTTAAATCAATTTTATCTTTCCCCTTTTAATAATATAATTAATTTTAATTAATTTCCGTCCAATAAAAACATGTCCAACTAAATCTTAGCAATATAATTAACTTTAATAAATTGTAATATAATCAATTTTAAGTAATTTTCATTTTTAGCCAATTATTGCTAAAAAACTTAATTATTTGTAAGATAATTAATTTCATAACTGCAATTTTAATAATTGTATTAATCTAATATTTTCACCTGTGCGTTGCAAAGGATACTAACTTTTCAACAAATAGATATTTTGCTATTGCTAATAGAATAATGGACTAATTTTTTATTTTTTAAAAATTACTTGTACTGATTAAAAAAGTGGGATGACGGAGATGCATGAAAGTGCAAAACAACCAAAAGTTTAGGGAAAAATATTAATTTAATAGAGATTGTAATAATATGTCATATTTTGCTTATTATAAGATTAAATCTACTAACTATAAAAGAAAAAATAAAATACATTAAATGCTATAGTTATCGGAACAACCAAACTACTAAAAAACCTACTTTCGTGGAGGCTATGGTTTTTTTATTTAAAATTTTCCTACATTCTGTTAAATACAATTACAAATTTTGAGAAATATTAATTTTACACATGTGCGGTGCACAATATTGACAATGAACATGTGAACACTTATTTTTAAAAGTTGATTATAAAATATAATTAATATATGGATATATTATAAAAATAATAATGTAGCGAGTACGATTCAACAGGCTCCAACACCTCATTCCTACAGCGCTAGAAAAAACATATCCTTCATCCCCGCTACATCCTCATTTAATCGAGGCCGAGCGAGTATGATATAAGAATAGCAATAAGATGAAACTCCCATTCCCGGTCCCCACCCGCTAGACAATTCTCATCCCATGTCCACGTCCTATTATGATCGTTTAATCGGAAATTTTTATTTATACCTTTTAATATGTATCAATGACATCTAATTTTTTAAATAAACACCTTCTAAACATCCACATATTTTTTGGGACCCACTGTACTACATAAATCTCCACCACTCAATCCCATTCATTCTCTCTCCTATTTCACATCAAAACTCATAAATATTCATAAATACACATACACTAACGGGGGCATAGTTAACTTTGATTAATGTTCATTTTTAGCTAATTATTCCTAAACATAATTAATTATTTATAAAATAATTAGATTCGGTAGCCAATTTTAATAATTGTATTAATCTAGTTCTGAAGATATCTTATAATTCAAAAGATATCTTACAATTTAAAAGATATTTTGCAAGTTCAAAAATGATTTTCATATCACAACAGAAATCTTGTCAACCCATAGCAATCTAATTAATTCTGATTACATTTTTTTAAATTAATATTATTTTTCCCTTTTAGCAATATAATTAATGTTAACTAATTTTCACCCAATGAAACCATATCAATTTTCATCCAATGAAATCGAGTCTAATTAAATCTTAAAATATAATTAATTTTAATTAATTTAAATATTATTAATTTTGATTTTTAACTAATTATTTCTAAAAAGAATTGATTATTACTGAAATAATAACACAATTATTAGAGGAATTGTAAAAAAAATAAAATATCAGAATAATTATCTGATTTTATAATAAAATCTGACATCATTCACAAATATTACACTTTTTGTTATAAAAACATAAAAATCTTAAGATCTTATTAGAGGAATTGTAAAAATTAAAAAATAAAAAATTAAGCCAACGCATTTGGGGCAAATAGTAAAAAAAAAGTTGTTTGAGTGTAAGTTTGGTTCGATTTAAAAAAAGGCAACGCATTTGGTCCAAAAAAAAATAATGCGGGTTTGGTGTATTTAGATTGAATCCATCCATTAAACCGTTAGTCAAAGTCAACTTTCGAAAAATTTGGCGTGTTTGGTCCATTTGCCTTGAGGCAAATTGCACAAAATGTCTTAACTGTTAGGTATTATTACAATCAAGTCCCAAAGTTTGAAAAATGTATACTTTAATCCCAAATTTAGTAAAATTGTATAATTTTACAATTTATTTTTTTCTTTATGTACTTATTTGGTCCGTAATTAATTTTATTGAATTAATTTGATACTGATTAAATAATTTTTATAAAAAAAATATCTCAATACAGTAGCATTTGTCCGTATTAATGTAATATAAGACAACTTTGAAAATTTTCTTTAGTATCAGAGATGCCCATATTTTGATTTTAACCAATAGTTTATAATAAATATAATTATTGTACCTATATAACATTTTATTAGGAATATCTTACTGCAAAAAAAATACCAAATACAAAGAATTAATCAAATCAAATAAAAAATACAAAAAATAGAAAATCAAAAAAATAAAAAATAAAAAAAGGCTCCCCCAACCCCGCCCCCCAAAAACCACCACCAGGCTGGTTGTGGTTGCTTCAAAACCACCACTGCTACTGATGATTTTTAAAAAGGTTTTCTTTAGTATTAGATGCGCACATATTTTGATTTTAAATAACAGTTAATAATAAATATAATTCTTGTACCTAAATAAAATTTTATTAGGAATATATTACCGTAAAAAATATATTGAATACAAAAAATTAATCAAAAAATAAAAAATAAAAAACCCTACCCTCCCCGGCCCACCCACGCCCTCCCCAAAAAACAACACCACCACGCTTGTGGTGGAGGCCTCAAAACCACCAATAGCAACTGGTTTCTCCACTTCCAGCAGTAGTGGTGGTGGTATTGAAGCCCTCCACCACAAACCATCACCACCAGCGTGGTGCTGGTGTTTTTTTGGGGGGCGGGATAGGGGAGGGTTTTGATTTTTGAATTTTTTCCCCTTTTTTAATTTTATTTTATTATTTTAGTTTTTGATAAAATTTATTTTATTTGATTAATTTTTTGTACTCAATATATTTTTTGCAGTAATACATTGCAAATAAAATTTTATGTAGGTATAATAATTATATTTATTATTAAATGTTTGCTAAAAATCAAAATGTGTGTGCATCTAATACTAAAGAAAATCTTTAAAAGTTATGTTATTACATTAAAATAAATAAACGCTGTTGTGTTGATAATTTTTGATAAAAAATATTTAATCAATATCAAATTAATTCAACAAAATTAATTACGGATCAAATAAGCACCCATAGAAAAAATAAAATATAAAATTATATAATTAAACTAAATATTGGACTAAAGTATATATTTTTCAAACTTTGGGATTTGATTGTAATAATACCTAGAGATTAAGAACTTTTGCGCAATTTATCTTAAGTTCAATGGGCCAAACGCGCACCCAATTTTTCGAAAATTGACTTTGACTAACGTTTAATGGATGGATTCGATCCAAATGAACCAAATGCGCACAGAAAATTTTTTGGACCAAATACGCTACCTTTTTTAAAATTTGACCGAACTCACACTCAAACAACATTTTTTGGACCATTTGTACCAATTTTCCTTTTTGTAATCACAAATTGTCGCACTGGCTAAAAAGTAAACCATAAATATCATACTCATTTTATGGATTCTGCTTTGACTTTCTACAGATTTTTCCAGGGTCATATTTGGCAATGACTTGAGAGCATAAAATCAAATCGTCATTGATCCCTTCGCATTTGACCTGCTTCCTTCATTTAGTCCAAGATAGCGTGGTTAGTGCTATAAGAAAACTAAAAATATGATAGGGAATAAATTATAATAGTTGACTTAAGAGCATAAAATAAAATCGTCATAGATCCCTTCACATTTGACCTGCTTCCTTCATTTAGTCCAAGATAGCGTCGTTAGTGCTACAAGAAAATTAAAAGGGTGATAGGGAATAAATTATAATGGTTTTTAAAAGTTTTTAATGTAAAAGATGAGGCAGAATGAGTAAAATTGAGTGGTGGAGATTTGTAGATGTGATAAGATATGTTGATGTGATTGATTTAGGGTAAAGAAAAAATGGATAAAAAATGGTAAAAATAGTTGGCTAACGGGATTTAAAAATATCACAATTTTCTCAATTTCGTGAAATCCAAGCTCGGCGCGAAAATGTAATTTGAGCGATGGGATTTAGAGTAAGTCACAAAAAAAGGCCCAATATTAATAATTTTGTGAAATTCGAGCTCGGCACAAAAATGTCATTTGGGCAACGGGCACTGATCATGGGTTGGCTCAACTATTTGAGATATAAAGAAGTTCCCAAAAAAATCCATATCAAGATCAAATCTATCAATTAAAAGTATTATAGTTTTCATCTCCCAGATGTTCATATTGCAACATGGATGCTATATTCATGATATTCTAATTATCAAAATTAAATATTCTATTTAGACGTATTGGTTTCTTCACCAAATAACAAATATAAAAAACTATTGTACTTCATGAAATATGTAACTAAGCTAATATATATATATATATATATATATATATATATATATATATATATCAAATACAATCTTCAACAAAAGTTTCCTTTCTGGCATGCTCTGGCTTGTTCGTCTTTTTCTCTTCCCTCCTCCCTATTGATTGCTTATAATTCTAAAGTAGGTAGGGGCCAATGAGAGCAAATTAATCAGATTGTCACATTTCTATCATATAAAATTACCTACCAAGTAACTATCTATCGTCACATTCAGCTATATTTTATCTCATCAACTTTCCATAATATTAATATTAATTATAAACATTTGTTTATATATGTGTAATTCTCCATATATATATATATATATATATATGTATATATATGTCAACGCGTATTTCCATAATTCTATTTACGCGTTACCCTATATGGATTATGCTATAAATTAAACAAAAAAATTAATTAAAAAAATAAATTCCACTCTTTTGATAAAAATATGTGTTTTCACCTATGGTCCAACTTTTATATATATTAAGGCCTTATTCTTTAGATTATAATTATAATT
This sequence comes from Jasminum sambac, assembly GCA_018223645.1. Classification (NCBI taxonomy): domain Eukaryota; kingdom Viridiplantae; phylum Streptophyta; class Magnoliopsida; order Lamiales; family Oleaceae; genus Jasminum; species Jasminum sambac. The sequence continues at coordinate 3,188,451 of CP073651.1, read as the reverse complement.
TTGATTTTTTTCGACTTACATGTTGAATGTGTTGTTGAAATTGGAAAAAAATATATTAGATAATTTAATGTGATTGAAAATGAAGAAAGAGAAAAAGTTGATAAAAATTATAGTAGAACCAGGCTTAAGATGAACGAAAATAGGTTTTTGATGGGAATGTCCGTGTTTTTTTAATACACTATTGGTCCTACTTTTATATACAGTCTCTAAAATCTACTGACTTTCCAATAATACATGCGTCTTTCCATAAACACAAAATGTGTTTCTATAATTGTTCATTTCCATGTATATTAAAATGTCTATCATCTTTATTATTATTATTATTATTATTATTGAAAGTATCTTTTTATTATTAATCTATGGAAAAAAGTCATATTATACTCTACACGCTTTTGCATAGATGGAAATAATACACAACTCTTTCCATAGATACAAAATGTGTTTCTATACTTGTTCATTTACATAAATACAAAACGTGTATAATTGTTCATTTCCATCTTTTTCTTTTATTATTATAGAAGTTTTGAACTTCAATGTAAGCCAATTTTGGTGATTGCAATTATTATTTCTAACACGAGAAAACTCGTAAGTCATAAAACACGAAGGCTGTGGTATTTTATTTTGAATTGCTTGATGCAGTATTAAAAAAAAAAAAAAAAACGTATTCCCAATTTAGCTTCTTCAGTTATATACACACATATATATACACAAAACTTTTATTTAAGTTAATATTGGAAAATTAAAAAAGTTATTCCTTCCGACGATATTTTCTATGCTCATCGATCTTAGTTAAATAATTAGTTATCCTATATATTGATGTAAATCTACTAATGTATGGTATCGATTTAAAAATTACTTAATTAGTTACCTTATGATTCAGGTTTTAATGAATATTTTCTTCACAGAATCAACAAACAACTTTTCCAATTCCGTCTTCGTTATCATTTTGTTAGCCTCAATGTCACTTTCATTAAATAACTTGCAACGGATATTTCATTATATTTTTGTTAGTTCCTCAAAAAGTGTATAGATTAAAATTTGTATGTATTAAATTCCAAATGAACTTTTAGAAATTGTAATTTTCATACATCACACATGTGTGTGATGAGAATTTAAAAATGCTTCTATCAATCTATTAAACTGCCATATGTTTATTCAAAGCTTCTACATCGGCCAACTCACAACCGAAAGTTTATTATTGTCTCAAATTAATAATTGTTATAAAAGTATGAAAACAATAGAGAGAATTTAGAGAGAATGAATTCGAATGAATTCTCAGGAATGAATTTCATTAATAACTGAAGCCCTATTTATAGGAAAACTTCGAATGGTACAACCGTAATTACATAATTTCATCAAGGGTATAATAGTCATTCACATATAATAATTACATCTTTTACCAAATTATTCCTCCACCAAATTATTCATCCACCAAATTATTCTCATAATTCATAACCACCAAATTATTCTCAATTATTCATAACACTCTCGAATGACTATTAATACAAATGTCTTCCTGACTCGTTTGGAGAAAAACCCAGTGGAAAAAAACTTCCAAACCGATTGCAGGATAGCTTGGAGTGGTTATATACCGCTTCATCAAAACATTGCTCCCGATGTCTTCCAAATGCAGTATAGAGTATTCATGTGTCGCTCGTTAAAACCTTGTCAAGAAAACCTGGGAAAAACTTGATCGAAGGAAAAAGAGCATACCGCTCCGCTTGATTTCATATCTTGAGAATCGATATCTTTACTTGGTAAATGATTTCAATATCATCATCGCTTTGGATCTAAAGCATTAGCTCCATTATAACTTGATCCAATAGATACATCAGATCAATTTCTCCTATCGTTTCAATATACCATGAATATGCCTCGTTAAAACCTTATTAGGAAAAACCCATGGGAAAAACCCTAATGAAGGAAAAAGACATTATTCATGTGAATACGCCTTTAAAGTTGCCTCATTAAAAACCTTGCTAGGAAAACCCAATGGGATAAAACCTCACTAAGGGAAAAAGAGTCTGCACGCGTATTTTTATACAAGTATCTTTGCAAGATTTCAAAATCTTTCATACATTTGTATGAATATCATATACATTGATTTTATACTCTTCGTTCATTTAGAGTGCATCAATTTTCTTACACAACTACAAAACATTCACCATGAACACATGTCTCCAAACACACAATTTAAAGCATATAAATTCATAGTAAAAACATGTAAACATATAAGTAAACCTTCATAACTAACTAACACTTAAAATATATCATTTAACATTTAATACTCACTTAATAGGTTATTTCATTCCTGTGGGCTTAGCTCACCCTTTAGGGTACTCATAAATACGGGTTTAGCTCATCCGATCCTTTAATTTCCTTTTCAGACTACACACACGATCGGTAATTTAACTTTCATGAGCATGCAACATATAATGACCACCATGCTTATCTTTAAACTTGAGCACTAGTCATCATCATCTCATCATCTCATAAGTTAAGGATTTCACATTCACCATTTATCATCTTCAATATATCTCAATATTTTCATTATCATTGATCATATGTAGCGCTACATTTTCATATCGTGTCGACACTTTTCAATTTCATTTCTTTCCCCATATCGACATAACTTATCGAGATATCTCATTATCAATCCTCTTGTAGGATTATACAATATAGTTATGTCTATATACTCTTCAAGAGTATATGCCTCTTATTAAGACCATCTTTTATAATTTGCTTTGATATATATGATTGAGGGAAATATCAACGCTTCTACGTGTTAACTTATCAAAGCATCGTAAATTGATATATGCGATTGTTCATACTTTTCATGCATCTCTTTGAACTTCAAGTTCAGATTTCAATTTGACGATATAACATGATGCATTTCACATATTATTTTCAACCTTTAATACTCCCCTCACAATGAGAAAATTTAGAACACCAAAACTCATACAAAGTATGATTTTAATCATATATGTTCTCATCATTCATAATATGGGAATTTATACCGCTTGTATTCTATTCTCGATATCGGCAATTTATTTGAGGACTTTAAATAATTTGCCATATAATATCCCACTTGTATCATACCAAATCCTTCAGTGATTTATTCAAGTATTGGGATATACGTTACTAACTTTATCATTAAATCAAAATCATGCTCATACAGTGAGCAAATATTTAAGTAAATTTCAAATTCTGAATCATATACACATGTATTTATCTAGTGGATCCATATCATAATATCTAGTAGTCCACATGGAGGATGAGTGGGCCCATACTTCTCATCCTTTATTCCGTATATATTTGGGATTTATTCCCAATATTGGCTAAGAATGATTTCATCATTTATCGAGAACAATCATTGAAGAATTCTTTTAATTCTTCACTTGAAATATTGATTTCAATAATTATTTAAACCGGATGGTCATCCGCTTTGCAAACGAGTATTATTGAACTTCTAGTTCAAGAAATTCTTATATCGATTTCACTAGTATCAGTATAGTGCTCAATATGATTTATCATAGAAATAATTCACCGACATATTCCATCATCTTTTGGTGACATTATTGTCTACTAATCGTTCAAACACGTTACAAATTCATACGCATCACATCCCGCTATTATTTAATTCGAAATCGTATTTTTACGCTTCATATTATTTATTTAAAATTGGAGTCTTATTTCATACGCGTCGTATTATTCTATAAATAAATCATCAAAATTATTGCAAAATTCATCCTAACAAGGGTTTATACATTATAATGGATCATATGCTCTCAAATCTTGAAAATACTATCCATCATTTCGATCAAAATCCTAAAAAGGATTTATCGATGTAAATTTGGAAAGATTAAGGATGCTAATGAATAAGGGTATCCCACAAGATATCCGATGCTTGATTGAAGCAAAGGTTCGATTATCCTGGTGAGATTTCAATTCCTTCTAAATACATGCCTGGTATGGGTAAAAGTAGTTTTTCAAAGAAACGAGAGCAAAGATTAGGAGGATGCTACAAATGTGCTTGGTGGACATGTGACACTCGATGTAAATCATGGGTCTTGTCCGTAAATCGAGAAGATAAAATAGCATTCATTAAGGATGGATTGAGTAAGGAGCCTTTGGATGATATTCAATGCGCTCTTGAGACACATCCTAGTGGACACGCATAAGGTGAGCTAATGGCCTTATGGGCCAAATTCAAAGATCAACAAACGCTACATCTTGAAAAACTTACTTTAGAAGATCCTATTTGTAAATTTAGTAGAAAAATTTAGCATAATGATTTTCCCATATTTATGTAAGAAAGCTCTGTAATAACAAAAATCAATATATTTCTTTTATTTGTAAATATCGCTTTTCAATTTTAAGATATATATTATTTTTCAATCACTGATAAATTATATGTCATATCACTAAAGAAAATTTCTGCTTTTTCTTTCATATTTGTCGAAAAAGTAAATAGTGCACTCAATTATTGGTTTGAAAATTTTTCTTTAAATAGAGGATTCATATATCTCTCATGTTCATACATTAAAAGTATAGTGCAAAAGAGAGATAGGAGTAGAGATGGATATGGAGATTTTAGAATCATCTCATACAAAGTCACCTTTACTCGCCAGATTAAAACCGTATGTATTCTTGGTGGATCTAATGGTAGGCCATATCCAATATGTGGATATGGCAAACCCACTTGTAAAAGAGTTAGGGAGACAAGAAATCAATATACTATACTGAGGAACCAACAACAAACTTTTTAGACTTATAATGGTAGCCGCACAATCATGGGAATAAGAGTTTGAGCGTAATACCTTTCCATCTAGTTGGATCTAATACTTTAATTGGAGCCGTTCTACTATGGGTCAAGAGGCTACAAGCGCAATCCATCCACAATCGCATTTGATGTATATGATGAATAATAGTGATGCTTTCATTGTCCTTCCAGTGCTACAACACACTGGAGAAATATTCAATATAGAATTTTCATGTCAAACCAATAGGTTTGTTGAATATTAATAATTTCTTTGATACTAGCGTTTAGATCGTGGTGTAAATAATGCTTTATCTCTCATTCAATGAGAAAAATACTTATTTCTCTTAAGATCTTGTTGATGAACTACTCATCAAATTTCATGCGATATGTTCAAGACCATGGAAGCCTGGTCATCGGTCATGCACCACCTGCGTGTCAGCGAAAAGAAATTCGGATCCTTTAAATATTTCATTATGAATCCTAATGTTGATGGTGGTAGAGTTACTGAGATTTATACTGAGACGCATCCCTCATTTATGGATTCAAGATGTATATTCTTTTGCATTTCTATATTTTCGAGTGTTTAATGCCGCCTTTTGATATTCTCAATATGTTCCACTTCTAATGCTTTGTACTTCTTCCTGAGTAATAATAATATCATATTAGGCTTTATTCAAATACAATCTAGTGATTATGCTTCTTCAAGAGCATTTTATTCTCATATTAATACAATCTCATATCATCGATAAGATTACTTCACGTAAGCTTTTCATGCGATATATTTTCTTTGATTTATCAACATGGGATCTATTCAAAGACTTTACTTTCGCTTCATTTATCCAATGGTAACTTCAAGTACCACTTGCTCAATTTTCTCCATTCATATTCTAGATATATAAAGTAATTTTATTCTCATCGCCTACTTCTTCGAGAGTATGATTAGAATATTTGATCAACTACTTCTTCCTGAAAGTAGGATTCGTTATAACCAATCGCAGAAGATAATCCACCACATTGGAAATATGCACACCAATCGCACTGGTATTACCCACCACATTGGAAATATACTCAAACTATAAAGTGCATAAATTTAAATCAGAAATTAAATTTCCTCCAATAGGTGGTCGAACCTACCTTATGGGAATTATTGCAATAAATATAAATTTACTAATTTAAATAGCAAGAATTAAATTGCATAATATTTAACTACTTCTTCAGTAGTAGGATCTGCTTAGTAGAAGGTATTACCCATCACTTGGCATATAAAGTGCGTAAATATATAAAACCTTCCGCTTAGTGACGGTTGAACCCATCATCAAGTAGGAGGTATTGCAAGAATTAAATTGCAAGAAATAAAGTCGAGAATTAAATATTGAATCGCTTTACGGGAGCATTTGTTCTTCTGAACAAATACTCATTACTTCTACAAGAAGACACTTATCCTTCTGTAATAAGACATTATGTAATTGAACTCTTCTGAGTTACATTAATATTTCGATCTTTTAAGCTCAAATGGACTTCCCATTTTATATAATCAATGGATTTAGAATTTCTTCATGAATATTCTATCCATTTTTCACTGTCAAAATTAGGTCGGTTTTACCCTAAGGGTAAAATTGTCCATTCCAATTCGCAAAGGTAAAATAGTCAAAAATATTTTATCAATGTTTTACGATTGGAAAATTATCTCCTTTCTACTTGATTTATCAATATCAAAATATTCAAGGACTATTTTGTAACTTTTTCAAAAGTTGGTGTCTTAATTTGTAAATTTTGAAAGTTTGATAATAACATATTTCAAACAACGAGTTATTACCCTATCAATGTTGGTGTCGAATCAAGCTCTCGTTAAATCGAGTATAATGGAGTCGAGAAAATTTGATTTTGATAATGTATGCTCCTTATATCTCGAGAAAGCGAATATTATAGTTTAATATATTATTATAGTATAAAGTAATATAATATATATACCTTTTTCATTTTTCTTTGGGAGAAGCGATTGAACAATGACGTATTTCTCCATTCATTCTTGAATTGCCACAACTCTTCTTTGTCTGCGTAAATGTTTTCGTGAAATGATTGAGAAGATAGAGAGTGAGGCGTGAGAAAGTGGGGAAAAGATAAGAGAGAAAGAAAGATAAGTATTGATTGGAGATGGATTAGGTTATTTATAATAATTCAGTTTCTGACATGAAGATCATCTATAAGATGCGGTAGAAGATACTCTTCATATTACTCAAATGGTAGACTCGTCTTGATAACGCTGTTATAAAAGTATAAACAAGAATGTATAGATTTAGAGAGAATTGAATGAATTCTCAGGAATGACTTCATTAATAATCAAGCTCTATTTATAGGAAAACTTGAATCTGGCATAAACCTAATTACATAATTTCATCGGGTATAATAGTTATTCACATATAATAATTACATCTTTTACCAAATTATTCCTCCACCAAATTATTCATCCACCAAATTATTCCTCATAATTCATAACCACCAAATTATTCTCAATTATTCATAACAATAATACATTTTTTTCCACTCTAATTTTATATTACATTAGCTTCAGGCATATTTCCTTTTTATTTAATTTAAATTTTCACATGCTAAAATGTTTCCAAGGTGAGGACTCGTGTGCTATGTCCAATAAAGCTTGGAAAACCTTTACGGGCTGTGAGATCATTGCCATGTGGTCAGCACTTGCGATCTTTTTGACTATTGCCGCTCCAATGTTTTTGATATTCCAGAGCTGGAATGCTACTGGAATGATTTCATCATCTATAATTACAATGAAAGCGCGTTTTACAGATCCATAATTTTTTCTGGAGAACGGACCTCTATTTGCCAAATCGAAACCAGAAGATGGCCTCACCAATGCTTCTGCTAGCGCCAGATCCTACAATAGTAAATCAAAAATGCATGTTAATGTGCAGTGAGTGAGAGGATCTTTCATCTTGGCTAATAAATATTTGTGCTTATCTTTTTCTGAAGGGATATTTGTGTTGATCATACCTTACTTATTGGACAAAATATCATCAATAATTACTTTGGATATTTCTAGATGATATATTTGATAATGAATTTGAAATAATGTAAACCATGTGGAATTTGTGGAATTTTAATTGAAAGGGATGTAACATAAAACAAAAAAAATAGATCAAACAAAGCCTTAGGATATGTTTGACATGGAGTCTTGGAAAAATAAAATTGAGATGTATGGTTAAGAATTGACACAGATGTACTAAAAACTATTAAAATATTGCCAAATAAGTTTTTAATTTATCATGTATTAGGCAATTAAGTCCCTAAAATCAAGAATGTATATAGGTAACTAGTAAGGGTTAAAAGCAGGAAAAATCAAATAATTTTAATTTTTTTTAATTGATATTTTTGCTTCGATTTGTTTTCTTGTTTTACCTCTGGACTGGCGAGTGAATATAGCCTCCTTAAGAACAGGGGACCAACAACAGAGTACGTGAGATTATCATCATACGTATATAACTGAGCGTCCAAGAGCCATCCTGGATACCATTGGACATACTGCCAAAACAAAACAATTAATGAAATTTAATTTACACAAATGAAATGAAATGAAGTGAAATAGTTGAACGTACGTGGACAATAAGCAATTTTACCTTTGCCGGAATATAAGATGGAGGATGAACATCATCGGGCATAAATGCCGCCAGAAAAACTGCCATTTCAACCTTATGAGGGTATTGCTCCAAACCAAAAGGCATGGTCAAACCACCTTGACTATGTCCAACAAGAATAACCTTTTTGTTTTTTGGAATTGATGCTAGAAAATCCAACAATGGTTGTGCATACTCAACATATGTGCGAATCTCTGTTATATTTCTTAGGTCGGTGCCAGAAGCCGCCATATCAAGCGACGTCACATGGTGCCCCGCCGCCTCCAACAGCCGTTGCACCTTGAACCTGTTGGTGCAGAACGTAAATATATATTAAAAGAAAATAAAAATATATTCAAGTTAAAACTTTAAGAGATATTAGCAAGAATATTAAAAGAAAATAAAAATATATTCAAGTTAAAACTTTAAGAGATATTAGCAAGAATGTCAAGATTTAATTACATAAATACTATACTAACAACTAAAAATTACATTTGCAAGACTAATAGCAATTAATTCACACAGACCAAAATGCCCCTCTACACAATTGACCAAATTTGTTTGACCAGCTTACCCGCACTCAACCAGCCACCATCATATCTGGTTCCTCATCCATGGACGATTCTCCATCGATGGGATCGTCCATGGCCATCACAAGGTGACTGTGACGGAACCGTCCATGGCCATCAGATGGAGACACAGAAAGCGATTGTGACAGCAACGAGGGCTGAATTATCACTGCCATCTCTAGATCCTTCGCATAGAAATGAGAAGATCTGGTTTACCTTTTGATTTTCCATCGATAGCAAATCTGGTTTCTTCTCCAGATCTGGTTCGATTCGCTGCCAAATCTCTGATGATGGGACCATGATTTCAAGAAAATTTAAAGGAAATAGAAAGATGTTCTGGTGGGTAAGACATTGATTTGCAGTTGGGAGATTTTGGGTGATTGAGATTTGGCCGGAAATGGAGGAGAAATGTCGAGAGAAGAAATTGGGTATGGATGTTCGGAAAATTCAAAGTTTGGCCGGAGAAGATGACCGAGCTTCACCGGAGAAGATGATCGGAATTTCCGAGTTTCACCGGAGAAGATGATCGGAATTTTCCATTTTGCCGGAGAAGATGACCGGAAATAGAAGGACCTTTTTGTCATGACAAATTGAAAACATGCTATTCTTGCTAAATGGAAATTTTTCTGCTTTTCATGCTATTAAAACCCTTATTTTTGTTATTTATGCTATTGCCCCAAACTTTAAAGGTTAAGTTATCGCAGTACGTACCAGCACCAAGCTCCTTGACCTGCACCGTGTATCAAAACAAAATGCATTTTTTGCACATGACCTTGGGATTGTTGATTGCTATTGAGAGCTATAATTGCAAACAATAAAACGTAACTGTAGATTCTTTTTCCAGCCATGACTGGTGTTTCGAGATTGAATTGAAGATTGTGGTTGTGGGATTTGAGTACTTATTTATTGATTGGTGCCCACATGGTTAACGTTTCAAAATCAGGGCATGTTCCATACACAATAAATTTCTACTAATCTTCACTAATTTTTTCTTTCTCATTATTTTAATCACTCATATATAATTATTTTATATTTTTTAATATATTTTTCTAAATTTTTAACCACACATCTAACACGTCGTTCGAATAAATTCATAACATTGTGCATAGAACAAGCCATGAATTAAAGATGGTTGGACAGCCCGATTAATTAATGTATAGAGCAAAACTGATTGAATTGGACTCATGATCAGATGTGGTCCTCCTTTGAGTCGAGTGAGTCGGTCGATTTATGCCCGATCTTTCGGGCTTATTTTAAATTTAGCGTTATCGATGTCCAATCGTGTATTATTATTTTTTAATTAAAGAGCCCAACTTTAAATTTATTATAAACTTTTAGGCCTATTTTAAAGTAAAATAATAGATAAATTCAAGTATTGAATTCAAATTTATAGGCCCCTTTTTTTTTAGAAATTTAGGATATTTTTTGTCAATAGTTGGTTATCTGTGTTGGCTCTAATTCAGCCTTTTTTTTTCGTTTTACTTTGTATCGGAACTCTAACTAAACTATTTTTGTATATCGCTTTATATTAGTTTTATGGGGGGCCAAAAAAAAGAGGCTCATTTTTTAAAATTCTACTCAAGCACAACGAACATGACACCGTCCCTACTAGCGGTGGTGTAGAATTCAAACTGAACATGGCTGTATAGCATTGTTGTACTTCTATTGGAGGAAAAAAAAACATTATTGTACTGACTAGGAAACTATGAAATGGCTGGGGAATTGCCTTTTCTTTCAGCGGGAATGTTATGTTAAGAGCGTTGGGAAACGTTGGGAGAAAAAATATGAGAGAGATGTGGCGTGGGCATTTGCGCATTCCAGGGTTGCAAGTGGGTTAGGAGATCCGGGAGAAATATTGGGAGAATAACGCTGGGAATATAACATTTTCGTTTCTTTCAAATAATGTTGTGAACCACCGCCACACATCTCGCATGGTAAATCGCTTAAGGCCTTGTTCTTTTGGACATTAACTTGTACGCACGCAATTCCGTACAACCTAACACACATTTTCAACCACACACATATTTTTTAATACAATCTCAACCACATATTTTATACGAAATACCGCGCATGATAACTTTATCACCAATCAAACATACCCTAAATGGAAATATGGAACCACTGGTCCCTCGCGTGTGAGTTGTACGCTGCAGAAAGGAAAGAAGGTTTGACACGGCACATTTTTCGGCTCTTTTGATGTGACCATTGGCCACTCATTTATGAGGTGAAAACTGATTCTATGGATTTATACGCTTTAGGTGCTTTCTGTCAAAAGCGGTACGTAGTTTATCTATTGGTCAGGATACGAGGATAGAATACCTTTTTAAGGCGAGAATCTTTTTTCTTGAATAATTGAACATCCCGATTTGCGATAGAGATGACTGCACTAGTGCTCTCCTACACACTAGTGTATAGTGTGTAACACACTAGTGTATAGGAGAGTATGTATACTCCTACACGTGGCGCCACATCATCTAAAATTTTTTTTTATTTTTTTTTAATCTACGATAAGTGAGATGACTAATACATAACTGCTCCCGTGAAGGCGGGGGGTTATATGCCCCACACGAATTTTTAAACGCGAATGTGTGCATGTAAGAGTGTGTAGGAGAGCGGGAGTGGAGATGACAGTCACACAAATTCTATGTTTGAGTTTTATAAACATTGTAATATACTAATATTATTCTTATTTCATATGCACTTTGTAAGTGTGTTGATTCTTTATAATTAGAATTCTATTATTTTAATTTAAAATATATTTTGTCTAAAAAAACTTCTTTGCGTAACACGGACGCAAATACGAGTTTGTATAATAGGTCGCCATTAGTTGTACACAAGAATGATCTAAAACCATCAAGTGTTCCATAGTTATGGAACCATCACCTTATTTTAAGGGTTCGTCCGACCTCCGTTTTGAAATCCGAGATCAGAACTGGAATCAGCACGGCGAAGGGGAGCTCCAATTTTGAAAATTTTCTGGCGACACCGTGGCGGCCTTTAGCGATTGGTCAAAGTTTTATCGATCATCCAATGCCAAAATTATTGTAAAAACTTTGACCGAGCGCCACAGCCCAGTACGGTGTCGCCGGAAAATTTTAAAATTTGCTGGAACTCCCTCTCGCCGTGCTGATTCCAGATCTGATCCTGGATTTCAAAACGGAAGTCGGACGGACCCTCAAAATAGGGTGATGGTTCCATAACTATGGAACACTTGATGGTGTTAGAACATTTTGTACACAAGAGTTTAGAGGAAATTGGCAGCATTAGAAATTGATTGCCCCTCACAATTGATGATTGCCATCTCATAGGAAACAATTAGAGGAAACTGTCTTCATTTGAATTTAAACAGTAATCTTTGATAAAATTATTTATCACTACATTAAAAAAAATGTATTTAATTAAAAAATTATAAATGGAATTTTAAAAAATGGGTGGTAAATTTGATTTCTTCAAAGATAAAAATCAATAATTTGATTTCGTTTTTGTATTTTTATTTTATTTATATTCATCTAAACTAAAAATTGATAATTATTCCAAAAAACTAATAATTGGTATTTCTATTATGCTTTTAATTTTTAATATCAGAGAAGTTTTTTTTTCATATTGTATAAACTTTTTAAGGAAAAATACAGTCAATAATCTTGTTCACCACCTGGAGCCACAAAATCGTACTTTAATGTGACATTAGGCGCAAATTATGGGGGCCCCTATAAGATTTTCATTCATTATTATTAATTTAAAAATTAAACTAAAAAGTAATTGAATTGAATAATAAAAAATAATAAAACTATTATTAAACTAAAAGGAATTTCTCCAAATAGCTATTGACTATAACTTCTACATGCCTAATGATTAGCGTTTTATAAAGTCATACGCACCTCTTTTCTTATAACTATCTGATGTCGGATAGTTATTTTTTTATATTGTATAGAAAATTGTCCATATTGTTTAAACATTTGGAAGAAAAGTTGAGAATTTTATTTTTGGAGAATTTTAATTTCAAAATAAATATTTTTACAACATAAAATGATATTTTGACAACTCAAAAAAGATTTGAGATATTAAATTAATTATGTGCTATATTAATTCCTAAATTACATTTAAAATAATTAACATTTCTGTTATCTAATAAAGTTAAATTAAAAAAAACTCATGAATTTTATTAATTTATTTAGTTTTCAATTTAAAAAAATATCAATATCTTAAAAATATGAATTTAATTAAAAATTATAAATGGGGTGGTGAATTTATTTCGTTAATGATACAAACCAATAATTTGATTTTTTTTCTATTTTATTTTATTTGTATTGTTTTAAATTAAAACTTAATAATTATCCTAAAAAATTAATAGTTTTTTATTTATATTTTTATTTTTCAATACTTGTAGAATTTTTTTCATATTGCATAAACTTTTATACGAAAGATGTGGTCAATAATCCCATTGATTGCTTAGAGTGACTAAAGTATACTTTAATCTCATATTAGGCATGCATTATGAGGCCACTATGTGATTTTCATCCATTATTATTAATTAGCAAGTTATTATAAAACTAAAGGAAATCGGATACTGATTCTCTAAGTACTCATTGGCTATAACCTCTACTTGGTTAGTGATTAGTACTTTATAGAGTCAGACACACACTCTTTTTTTTTTTTTTTATAACTATACGATATGGGATATTTTCCTTGTTTTTTAATAGCATATAAGTTATCCATACTGTCCAAACTTTTTGAGGAAATCCCGAGAATTTTATTTTCGGGTGACTTCCAAAATAAATATTTCTACAACCCAAAAGGATTCAATTAACTTGACATGAAATTAATTACGTGCTTTATTAATTCATAAATTATTATTATATTCTTAATAATTAATATTATATTTTATTTAGTAATTAATATTATATTTTATCTAACGATATTTTAAAAAAACTCATCAACTTTCCATAAGATTAATATTAATTATAAACATTTGTTTATATATGTGTAATTCTCCATATATATATATATATATATATATATATATATATATATGTGTGTGTGTGTGTGTATATATGTCAACCCGTATTTCCATATTTCTATTTACGCATTACCATATATGGATTATGCTCTAAATTAAACCAAAAAATTAATTAAAAAAATAAATTCCACTCTTTTGATAAAAATGTGTGTTTTCACCTATGGTCCAACTTTTATATATATTAAGGCCTTGTTCTTTGGGATATAATTTTGATTTTTTTCGACTTACGTGTTTAATGTGCGTTGTTGAAATTGGAAAAAAATATATTAGATAATTTAATGTGCTTGGAAATGAAGAGAGAGAAAAAGTTAATAAAAATTATAGTAGAACAAGGCTTAACGATGAACGAAAATAGTTTTTGATGGGAATGTCTGTGGGTTTTTTTTTTTTAACACACTATTGGTCCTACTTTTATATATAGTCTCTAAAATCTATTGACTTTCCAATAGTACATGCATCTTTCCATAAACAGAAAACGTGTTTCTATAATTGTTCATTTCCATGTATACTAAAATGTCTATCATCTTTATTATTATTATTATTATTATTATTATTATTATTATTATTATTGAAAGTATCTTTTTGATTATTAATCTATGGAAAAAAGTCATTTTATACTCCACAAGCTTTTGTATAGATGGAAATAATACACAACTCTTTCCATAGATACAAAACGTGTTTCTATACTTATTCATTTACATAAATACAAAACGTGTATAATTGTTCATTTCCATCTTTTTCTTTTATTATTATAATTATAAATATTAATTAATCAACAAAAAATACATTATTTTTGGCGGGAAAATGCGTGCAAAAACACATACTTAGGGTTCGGCTTTTGCAATATTAATTAAAGATTAAAAAATAGTAGTAAAAACATGATATCTTAATGTCTACCTACCTTTTTGAGATGGATTTTGAACTCCAAACTAATATATGAACTTGTCAACTTGTTCAGTAATTATTTGTGATTTTATGGGAAAACAGGTTTAAAAAAATATCGAACACACACACAGATACATATATATATATATATATATATATATTATATAAGTGGTTATAAACACTTAAACAGTGTATTTCTTGGCCGGATGGAATGTAATTTCATTTGATTTTCAAGTTGAGATTGTGTCAAACAAAAAATAATGATCGAGTTGGGATTGCTTTTTCTACAAAAAGTAGAAAGGCATAATTATTATTTATTCAAAGGAAATTTCCGCAAATGGTCCAAAAAATACACTTTGGTGTGAAAATGGTCAAAATAGATGATTTTCATCCATTATTGCCATTAGAGGGCGGCATGGACTTCAAATATTGGTATTTTGTCTTCTTTCCAATTGGCAAATTGGTCAGCCCCTTTAAAAAATAATGGAATTTTGGCGCAAATGGTTCAAAACAAAGTATGTCTGGTGCCTTTTTTGTCCGAAATAAAAAAGGTAGCTACATTAGTCCAAAATTTTAATTAAATTGTATAATTTTACCTTTTATCTTTTTATATATATTTATTTGGTCCGTAATTAATTTTATTAGATTAATTTGATACTAATTAAATAGTTTTTGTCGACAAGTTTTAACACAATAGTAGCTATTCGCATTGATATCATAACTTTCGAAAATTTTCTTTAATATTAGAGACATGCACATTTTAAATTTAACAACTAGTTAATAATAAATGTAATTATTGTACTTACATAAAATTTTATTAAGAAGATATCACTTTAAAAAAAAATACCGAACGTAAAAAATAGTAAAATAAAATATAAAATTAAAAATTAAAATTAAAGTCCCCCAAAAGAAAGAAACACCGGTTTTCGAAAACCACGACCTAAAAAGCTGGCGGTTTTCGAAAACCACCACTCTACTGGCGGTCGAACACCAAAATGGGAATGACTAAATTGAGAATTAAAACCAAACATAAGGACATTCCTTGTAAATCAACTTTTTATGCGTAAAAGCTCCGCACACATGCATAACTCGCCCTCTGCCTTCGATTTTTCCGACATTCGAATCTAAAAGCCTACGATTCCCCAAATTCTCTTCCTCTATGTCCGTAATTTCTTTACAGTCTTGAGCGTAAGGCATTCAATTCAGAATTAACCAAGTTTTTCAACGAGAAGCTTTGTTTTTTGACCGGAATATTTCAAATTGGTGGCGAAGAGGCCCCGGTGCGTTCAATTCCCGCCACCTGGGCATCCAGTAAAAGGAACATGGGGGGAGAGCTTGATCGAGAAGATTAAGGTTTGTAGCTCTTGCGTTCTTGACTTCCATAACTTGTGTGTGTCAATGGAGCCTTCATTGATACTTAGGAACAAGAAAATTGTTTCAAGAAGAGGTGTTTTGGCACATATCTGTTGTTCCAAATCGTACCCCACTGATCGTTTCATTTTATCAAAACAACCCACATTATTTGAAGTAATATCTTTCGTTTACGTGTGCTGTTTTGATTTAGAGTTGATAGTCAAGAAGATAGAAAACAAGACAGTAGGTATCGATCGAGCTTGATTTGCTAGTTAGTATGTTGGACTAGTGTTTCATTAAATTTTGTGATCACATAACTATTTAGGTCCTATATTACCTGATGAATGAAGTTTCTACAAGCTGAGCTGTTTTGTTCTCTCTACCTTCAATTCTGAAATCTCTTTCTTGCCCTCTCAAGATCCAAGAAGAGAGGAACAGGCCAAGGAAGAGAAGGGAAGAGAAATGAAAGACGAGAGAGAAGAACAAGAAGACAAATCAGGCTTTAGACAAGTCTTACAAAAGTGTTGCAGTTGATACTAAAGACTGGTATGAACAATTAGAAAAGAGTAGTCTTACGGAGGAACATGGACTGCCTACAAGCTCGTGCGTTCCCATCTCTTCACCCGAAAGTGGGAGCACTAAAAGTAGATGGAAAAGACGAACTAATTCTTCAACTTCATTGCAAAGAGTAGTATCAGAGTGTGAAAATCTATTTCAGAACTGGGTCCCACTACCTCTACAAGCTGTGGATTCTTATGATGATGAAGACTGGCTGTTCAATGGAAGGAGTCGAGATATACATTCGAGAAATAGACTTGAATCCTGCAGTAAAAGTACATCCATTTCGTGCGGTTCTACTATGTGGCCTCATGTGCAGTTGTTGATTGAACCTGATATCTATGCTTTGATTATTACAGTTCCATTTTGAGGATCATTGAGTGCCAATTGTATGAAGTGATGAATCTCTAGTTGCATTGATGACTTATCTCATCCATGGAGGTGGATTAATTTTGTACATGTAGGGCGAGATCGTGTTGGCATAGAGGAGAAGTTTTGAACTTCAATCTAAGCCAATTTTGGTGATTTTCGTCAATCCAATATTAATGTGTAGTTCGAAAATGTTGTCCTATCTTGTAGAGGGCACTGTTTACATGCAGAGAGGAAGATATTGTCATATTGTCCTCTGTAAAAAAGTATAATTGTTTGTAACTAACAATTAGAATGATTAGCTACTTTGTTTTCATTTGAGATACCAAACTTGCATCTGTATTCATGTGCAAGTTGAAGAAAATGGTGATTGAAGGTGACAAGGATGGGTGTCTAAAGATGAGGTAGTCAGCATATTTTGCTGTGTTGATTTATGAGGGCTGGTAGAATTGATCTGAAGCTTCAAAATAGAGATGAGTGGATTATAAATGAACAATCACATATGTTGTTCGTTGTTAGATAATATATTATTTCGACATAAATAAAATTTTAAAATTAGGTAAGTTCAGAATAATATACTAATTCAAACAAGATTTGAGTCGAGCATAATAAATAAATATATTTTAAAAAAACACTTTATCAACAAGCTCCAAGTAATAAAAGGGTAAAATACAGTAAGAGTATTTTAAGTGGGAAAAATAAAAAGAAAAAGAAAAAGAAAATAAATGGAACCAGTCTAATTGGTGTGCTTGAAGGTCCATTCGTACATTTATGGGCCTCGAACGGACGGCAGCCCAAATTTATCCTTGTCTCACAAACCCGCTAAAGCCCTCTTTTCCGGTTTCCCTATTTGATTTGGCTTAAACCCTAATCAAACCCCTGTCTACAACATTTTTGCCTCTCTCTCTCTCTCTCTCTCTCTCTCATTCTTGGCTAGAGCATTCGTGGACAAGATGACGGAGTACAGTCGTCAGCGGGACTTCATGTTCTGCGATATGTGTGGAACAATGTTTTTCAGAAAGACTCATGGTCAATGTTCGTTGTGCAAACACAAGAAATCCATTAAAGGTCTACCTCATAATCCTTTTCTGATCATTAATTATTTAGAGTTTGAATTTTTGAGCGATTGTAAGATTTGGTAATGAAACAATTCAATTCAATGATTGTTTTTCTAATCCTAGAAATTGATCTGTTTAAGGCAAACCTAGATGGATAGAGATAGATATGATAAATTCAGTTCAGAATTATGTCCGTGACTCCAATTTTCTCCTTTTTTCAGATATTACTGGGAAAACGATACGTTACTCCATATCTGCCGAGGTATTGCTTCCAACTGTTTATTTTTCCCCATCGTATTTGGTGGAAATTCCTTGTATTCATTGAAAGAAGAAGTTTCAAAATTTTGAAATTTCTACGAACAAATATCTGAATTTTTTGCTATTGGGGTATCTGATACTCATCAATGGTGTGAAAATGGTGTGTGCTATGCTATAAACGATCCATAATCAGAACTGTTTTGATTAGTTGCCATAAAACCTCTACACGTTTGTCTTGTCGACATTTCCACACATAGAGTTTGCTATTCATGCTGTGTATCATTTCTGTTCTTAGTTATTTGACACGCATACATCTTTCATAGGATATGAGAAGGGAACTGGGAGCATCTACATTGGATGACGTAGAAGAAGAGAAGGAACTCCAACAAATGGTTAGTCCCGACTGCAATTAATATTTCTAGTTCTGCGACATGTATTTTTAATATTTGCTGGTTTGCCTTTTTCTCCACAGGATTATAATGCAAAATGTAAAAACTGTCAGCACTTGGGTATGGCGTACATTGCTAGGCAGGTAATGTTCGTATTCGAAGGTGCTTTGTAGCTGTTCGTGGGAGTTGTGTTCTAAGACTCGATTCTCATTTTCTTTCTACAGATAAGATCTGCTGATGAAGGGCAGACTATTTTCTATACTTGCCCCGTCTGCGCGCACAAGGAAACTCATAACTCATAAAACACGAGGGCCATGGTATTTTATGTTGTATTGCTTAATATAATCTCATTCATCTCTCGAGTCCATTTCTTAGATTGTAACTCTGCAATATTGAAGGCTAAAGTGTTTTTATTCATCCTTTTCCGAGAAATTTGATTGCTAACACAAACTTACATGCAACTTCTATGTTATTTTCTGTAACCCCTCACAAGAAATTGACATTGGTGGTTATCACAAAATTACAATGTACCGGGCAAACAACATGACAATACAATTTAAAAAGCAGGGTAAAAAAGTAAAAGGAAACAAGTAGTAGGTGTGCCTAACAAGATAGATGACATTAAAAGCCATCTCCCCTGCATGTTATGCTCTTTATTTACGCATTGATGATTACTAGTCTGAAGACCAAGTGATATACTCACAATTCATTGGAGTCGAAGAAGTCGTCGGAGATTTTCTGTAGCTCCAGTATTGAGTCGGGCTGCCTCGGCATTGCAGCTGTGCTTTGGCCTCAATGAAAAAGTGGGCAAAGGCAAGCTGCTTGGTGGGGGAGAAAGTATAGACACCACCGAACCTGAGAACTTGTCAACATGATCCTGCACTGCTTGAACAGAATAAACATTGTTAGTAGTACTATTAACATTAGTATTATCATTAGATACAAATTTAGTAACACTTGTGGTACTGTTGGTTGATGCTTTTGGTTTCTTGAAAGCTTGAGGTGAATTTTGATCTCTCGATTGGTTGTTGTTTTTGGATTTTCCACCAGCAGTAGGAGACGACTGATCTCTGTGATTTTGGTAAGCAGTCGTCCATGCCTGGTCTCTAAGTCCCTCGACTCTTCTTCGCAACTCACTATATTTGTTATCACGATGGGGAAAATGTGGCCTTGAACCAGAAGTGTAGAAATCAGTAGCTCTTAAAATGGTTTTCTTGCAATTTCTGATGTGGGATTTATAGGAAGAAAATGATTGATCTGGTGATGGACACATTACCAATGAGTCCATTGTAATTTCAACAACACAAAAATAAACAAAAATTAAAATGAATAAATACAGAATGCTGCAAAACTATCTTAGAGAAGAGTGAAATTTCATCTAGTCTGGATCAAAAGGGAGGACATCAAGAAATTACAGTAGGAAATGTAATCGATTTTGCGTGCCAGTGTATTAAAGAAGAAAAACTACTATGCACCTTTTCTACAGTAAATTTGATGTGATTGTAAGTCTTTTGGATTTCGATCAGGATTTAGGATGAAAAATTAGATAGGAAACTGATGAATTTTGAAAGGAGAGTGGAGATTTTATCTGTTGTAATTCTGAAGTCGGTGGTAAAAGTTTAATCTACACAAAAAGGAGAGAGATGCAATAATTGTATGATCAAAGGAAAAATTAGAACCCCTAGATGAAATTTGAGCTTGTACAATGTATAGAGGAAACTAACTCTTGAAACTGTTATAGGGTCCTCTTTATTAAATAGAGCGACTCACCAACGGCTAGTTTGTCAAGGAGTGGAGGGTGGAAAGCGTTTATGTTTCAAGGAGCCGTTGTGAATTTGTGATGTTTGTGATTGTTTATCTTGTGCCTCGATTTGTACAAATTTCGGGATTATTTGGAATATTGAACAACTGGTCCCTGATTTATAAATAGAACAAAGTCCGGTCCACAATCTTTCAGAATCGTTGCAGTGCTGTATCGGAGATGGAAACTTGAGATTTTTGAAAATTGAGTTCATGTTCTGTGTGAATTGTGACTGACAAATGTTATTATATATATATATATATATATATATATATAATATTGTGACGGAATTTTGGCGAGAGAGAAATAGTGTGCTGATTCTCTTGTTGGTTTTCCACGATCTTTTCATGACATCCTTTACAAATAGTCCTTTACAAAGTAGAAAATGAGGTGCTCAAGCATTGCTTCCATGATGGGGAAGGTGGACTGCCCCACAATTCTCACACCCCTGATAATACGCTGGTCAGTGGCCACGTCCACTAACTTGTCTTAGGGAATTTTTGTTTTATAACTTCAAATTATTAAATTTATTTTCCAATTTTAATTTTAATCATTCATATGATTGATCTAGTAATTATTTTATCTTTTTAATACTATTTTCTTTCGCGTTCAATCGCATAAAAAACTATTTTTATCAATAATTTTTGATCAAACATATCCTTATTATACAACTTTTGATGACAATCACGCTAACAAATTGGCGACATGTTGGGACTATCACCATTGATATTAGGCAGAATTATGCAATGTTTGTAAACTTTATGTTCACCAATAACTAACACGTGCTTTGCACGTGATATTAAAACGACGTTCTCAAGAGTTCTTAAAGTTAGATAGAAAAATAATGTAACAAATTAAAAAACATATATATTTGATACACTAAGTTTGAAAATAAATGTAAATATTATTATATTATTCATTCTCTTTTGATATCACATGGAGAAATGGGTTACAAATTATTGGAAAATCATTAATAAAATATTAAATCATTACAAACTAAATAATTAATAGATAATATTAGAAAATAATTTTTGCATGTTAATAATCTACAATTAGTTTTTTTTTTTTTTGAAACTAGAGTAATGTTTTATACTTTCATTAAATTCACAAATCTAAAATTAATAATACACAAAAACTTATGAAATAATTTGTTGTAGACTAAACATTATTTTATTTTATTTAAATGTTAAGAAACATGTCAAATTAATAATTTTGTCATCATGTTATGTTCGTGAATTACATGACTTTAAACATGAGAGTTATCTTCATTCGCACAAAACACATATAATCAATTGGTGTTTATTAGTTATTAGTTTAATATAGTAACTAAATCTAAAAATTTAAAGATATCAATATTCATGTGCTATTAATATTTAGAAATTGTATCATAAAGAGAAATGAAAAATAGTTATATAATTTATTAAAACAAAAACATTATAAACTATTTTATTAAATAATTTGTCGAAAAGCACAATTAAACATGAAAAGTTGAAATTGATTACCTAATAAGAATGGGGGAGTAGGTATTAATTAACTTTTTGTAATATATGTGAATGTTTTACACGCATCCCACTTTTATGTATTAGTGATTAATGATTAGTGATTATCACTTTCATCTAAATTGTCTTTTAACCTTTTTTCTCGGACAACTAACTTTAAATATTAGGTTTCATTCATATAAATGACAAATTTCTATTCATATTTCACAAAATGACAATATTTTTGAGTAACATGATATATTTTCATGGGATAGTAAAAAAGGAATCAAGTGATAGATTGTATGTATACCTCTCTTTATCAATGACGCATGAATATATATATGACTTTTTTATTTGAAAAAAGGAATATGGCCTTTCAGAAATGTTCTCCTGCCAACAGTATTAGCAAGATAATATGCCAACACTCCCATTTTTTAGGAAAAAAATAGTGGGAACCATGAGCTCCCACCATCAGGAAACAATTATGTATTATTCATCTCATTTAACGTAACTATTAAAAGAAATTAAAAAAAAAAAGGATAATGTGGCCTCCTTTGTCACCTTATTGGCATGTTCTCCTGCCATGGCAGGAAAACATTTGCCTATGACCTTTTGAGTACTTCAAAATATGACTTAAAATGTCAATGTAATTTTAAAGGTGAACCTAATTTTGGAAAGAATCAAATGGAGCAAAGAAATAAGCAACGAAAATCAAAGATAATTTTCCACATCTGTCAATACAGTGTACAGTGAGACGTTATCCGTTGCCGACAGCCATTTTCAACGCCAACTCCACGCGCTTTATCTTCCCTCATATCCATATATACTAAACTCCTGTTTGTAAAAGCCGTTGGGCATGGATCCCAATCAAAATATTTCAAGAATTAAATTGTCATTTATTGCTCTCTTCATAATGGAGGCCATAAAATATCTCTTAAACTTTCACATTTTCAATTTCAATACAAAAGCTTTGCTTCCCGTTTTGTGGGGGTGCACATATGATGTTTGTTTCTCTCTCTAAAGTTGTCTTATAGCTTGAGGGCCATGTAATTTTTCAGTATCAGTCATCAACGGATGTTCTTGAAATGGAACTTTCAGGGGCCCAATTTTTCATTATTTCTTATCTTTTCTTGATCTGTTGAAGCATAATTCTTGTAATTTAAGGGCTTATCATCCACTTTTCTTGTGTTTTCTTGAATTTTTGGAGATAAAGACATGGGCTTACTGAGTTCAATATTGGGTATCTTTGGGTTTGGACTGGGGACTTCAATTGGGGTTGTGATTGGGTATTTCATGTTTATCTACACCCAAACAACCGAGGTCAAGGTTAGTTTTTCTTGAATTCTTGATTACATGATTCTATGTAATGTGTTGCATTTGATTATGTTTTGTTTGTCTCAATTTCTCTGTTCTTGTGCTAATTGTTGTTGTTTACTGGTTATTTGATGCTAAAATGAAGTTGGATAATTTAGGGATTGCTGGTGAGTTTACTCAGTTAGACGGCTTATTTCTGTTTGTTGATCTAGAGGGACAGTGAAATTTGTCGATCTATTAGCATTTTAAGGAAGATTTTGGGGGAATTAAAGAAAGCAAGAAGAAGAAATAGTTCCAAACTACTTGGAACAATGTAAGAGATTAGGATAAGAACTAGAACTATCAACATTAGGCTGTTTTTCTGCTTTGGCAAATATTCTTTCATTGGCGTATTTTCTTGAATTGAAGTGAACAGGGCAAAAAATTTTGATTGAGAAGAGGAGTCATTGTAATACCTAATTTAGGTATTCTTATTCTGATAAAATCTACATTTCATGTTATCGGCATTTTTGGAAGTGATTTGACAGATTTCTGTGTGTTTCTGGCACTCATGGGACATATTTTGCCACGACATTGAAAGTGATGACATGTTGTAAAGGTGATCACTTGGACATTATCCAATACCAAGGTGACATGTGTCCTATGAGTGTGTCCACATGGCCATTAGATCAGCTCTGTTTCTATTTGTATCTCAATTATTGACAAAGAATGTAGAGAATTTTGTTTTCATTTGCCGGGATTTTACTGACTAGGATCCCGAAATTCGTCCATTGGTTGAGCAAGATTCTAAGAGTCTCCAACAAGTACTCCCGGAGATACCCCTCTGGATAAAGAACCCAGATTATGATAGGGTAAATCACCATTTTACTCTACTTTCTTGAATAATTTTGCTGCATAAAAACTAGTTTAACAATGCCATGTAATTTGTCTCTTGCAGCTTGATTGGCTAAACAGATTCATTGAAATAATGTGGCCATATTTAGATAAGGTTTGTTTTCCTTGTAATCATTCGAAAACCGATTCTTCTTCGAAGTGAGTACTAACAATTAAACGCCTCAGGCAATCTGCAAGATGGCCAAGAAAATAGCAGAGCCGATCATAGCCGAGCAAATCCCGAAATACAAAATTAACTCGGTGGAATTTGAAACACTTACTTTGGGTTGTCTCCCTCCTACTTTTCAAGGTTAATCACCTCAGCCTCAATTCTTGTTAGTAAAGAGAGTATATTTTTGCCTGAAAATGCTATTGGTGCAACAAAGATGTGTAACAAGGTGTAAAACACACATGTGCTTCATTTGATAACCATTGATTTAAAAGTGATGTGATGTGTGGAAAAACTGAATCTTGTCAAGTGTATTGTTATACATCTTGTCATATAACTTTATTGTACCTGTAGCATAAGTCATTTTTGTGATCATTGATGCAAAATATCATTACAGGAATGAAAGTTTATACTACAGAGGAGAAGGAGTTGATAATGGAACCCATTCTCAAGTGGGCGGAAATCCCAAACGTTGTGGTGGTCGTGAAGGCATTTGGTTTAAAAGCCACTGTCCAGGTATTTCTTATGTCGGCTATGATCGGTAGAACAAAAAAGTATTTCGATATCTCAACAAAAAGATGATCTTTTTGGGAGTGTTTCAACTTTCAGGTGGTTGACTTGCAAGTTTTTGCTTCTCCACGTATCACATTAAAGCCGCTCGTCCCAAGCATCCCTTGTTTTGCAAATATATATGTTTCTCTTATGGAAAAGGTGAAGATATAGTTAAATTCCAAATATTACAAATTCTGAAAGCTCGAGTTTTCTTGGTTTAAATCTTGTTTTGCAGCCTCATGTCGACTTCGGATTGAAGCTGCTAGGTGCTGATGCTATGTCAATTCCTGGGCTTTACAGATTTGTTCAGGTGATGTTCTTTGTTTAGTATGATTTATTTAATATTTTATTTTAATGATGTTATAGTTGTAATCATTTGTTTCCGCAGGCTACTATGACAAGATATGCATTTTGACCCTTGTCATTTTCGTGCTTCTTCAGGAAATTATAAAAGATCAGGTTGCCAATATGTATCTATGGCCTAAAAGACTTGAGGTGCAGATAATGGATCCCTCCAAGTTAGTCCAGATCTTCTTCTGATTTTTCATCTTAGCCTAGATGTATATTTTTCACTATTCTTTTTCTTTTTTCAATTTAATCAAATGTTACTTGGTCGTTCGACAGAGCAATGCTGAGACCAGTTGGGCTTCTTCATGTGAAGGTCATTAGAGCGCTTAAACTCAATAAAAAAGATCTCTTGGGGGCTTCAGATCCTTACGTGAAGCTAAAACTCTTGGGTGACAAAATTTCGTCAAAGAAAACAACCGTAAAACACAAAAATTTGAACCCCGAATGGAATGAGGAATTTACTATCGTCGTTAAGGACCCTCAATCTCAAGTTCTAGAGCTTTCCGTGTACGACTGGGAGAAGGTATTATTATTATTAGTTCTTGGTCATCATTAAGAAAGGACACATGATAAGCCCTTCTTTCTTTTTTCATTTTTTCCCCCTTATAAATAGGTTGGTTCACACGACAAGATGGGATTGAATGTAGTACCGTTAAAAGAACTTACTCCGGAAGAGCCAAAAGAGTTTACTCTTGATCTTGTTAAAAACCTAAACCCAGATGATGTTAAAAACGAAAAGTCACGTGGCCAACTTGTGGTTGAAGTTAATTACAAACCATTTAAGGATAATTTAGTACCCGATGACGTTGAAGATTCAAACGAAGTGCAAAAGGCTCCCGAAGGAGTGCCCGAAGGAGGTGGTTTGCTAGTTGTTATCATCCACGAAGCTCAAGATCTCGAAGGGAAGCACCACACAAATCCATCTGTCCGTTTACTTTTTAGAGGGGAAGAAAAGAGAACGAAGGTAATTTTTCACCACATATTGCATTTATTATTCTTAGCTGAGCTTTTGGGCAATGAACAATGAACATTGAGTTCACTTTGTACGATTCTTATGCATTACATGAGCATAGCCTTGTATGTAAATGTGTGTGTACAAGTAGTATATTTAAAAAAAAGTTGTTTTCTAAGTTCATAAATGACATGTTTGGTGATTGGTAATTCGGTATGATACTTGAGAAGACGAGAGAATGGAATTTTCTTGATCACCCAAAATTATCAGTACTGAATATGACTAGATAGTATAACGAGCAAGATTTCAACTTTTTTCCTTTTTTCGTCTACTTAGTCAGTTTCTTGAAATCGATGTTTATGAAATGTATTATAAGAGCATGATTTATGGCGGGTTTAAAAATTTGTAGACAGTGAAGAAAAACCGAGATCCAAGATGGGATGATGAGTTTCAGTTTATGCTGGAGGAGCCACCCACAAATGACAGGATTCATGTTGAAGTAGTAAGTGTTTCATCAAGAATTGGTCTACTTCACCCTAAGGTACGTATGTAGCCTTCATAATTTTTCATCCTTGTTCGAAATTTTTAACTTCCTCTTGGTCACTAGCTCATACTCGGAATCTTTTTTCCGGATTAGGAAACTCTGGGTTACGTGGATATATACCTCTCGGACGTCGTCCAAAACAAGCGAATCAACCAGAGATACCACCTGATCGACTCAAAGAACGGTCGGATTCAGATAGAGATGCAATGGAGAACTTCTTGAGTGCCGTTGGATTCAGATAGAGATGCAATGGACAACTTCTTCTTGTGTGCCATTTGAATAAACAAACTTGGATGTGTACAAATTAGTGATGGATCAAAGATATGGTTGTTTTATGCACAGTTAAAACCATTTTATGGTAAATTTCCTTTCATTTAATGGTGTGTATGCTGCTTTTTCGTGTGGTTTTTAGTGACATCTTACGGGGTTGATTGTGATAAGAAACTAGGTAGAAATGTGCAGAATTCTCGCCTTGATCCATCGTATTTATTTTTAGTTTACGAATATCAGGAAGTTTGCTTGATCTTTGCAGATTGCGTGCTTTATAGTTAATACACTAATAAACCCAACAACAATTTCCAGCAAGAAAAAGTATTTGCAATTTTTTTCTTTTTTTTTTTTTTTTGTAATAATGATACAATTTAAAAAAAAAAAAAATTGCACATGTAATTAGCATGACGAAACTATTATCCGATTTATCCCACGTACACATGATAATGCGTTTGATCTGGTACCCACATGGGTACCAAATCTACGCCACGTGGTGCCCTTATAGGGCGCCACGCCATTACAATTTTTTTTTTTTTATATCTTCATTAAATTAGATGAATGATACATAATTGTCTTCTGATAATGGGAAATCTCACCTGAGCCCCACGACATTTTTTTCCCAACTACGGGTATCATAACGTACCTACCGTAGCTACCACAAAATAACTGCACATGATAATTGAGGCTGCTGGCTGCCCCAATGATGCACGGTCCTCATTCTTCACCAAACAAATACAACAAAAGAAAAATAATGTTTAAATGGACCCACGAAAAATTGTCTTATTACAAACAGATCCCAACAAAAAAAAAAAAAAAATCACACAACAACAATTAAGAAGAAACAGACAAGGGAGGAAAAAAAAAAGAGATATATTTGGAGATCTCGGTGACGATGTATGTTTTGAGTTAAGGTTGTACAGGGACGTGAATATTCTGCTGCTGTTGGTGCATCTGGAGATTTATTCTGGAGCATGACCTAACCATTTCTCCGGCCAATGGGATGACAGGCAAATTATCACAGTTGCATATTTCAACCATAAATCCATCCGGATCGTGAAAAAATAATTGATCTACGTTTACGCCTCCTTCTTCTACCCTCTGTCGCACGTACTCGATTCCCATCTCCCCTAGCTTCTTCTCCACCATTCCCATGTTCTCACACTGATATTTTCAAAATATCAAATATGTTATTATTCAAACAAATTGACCAAGTTTCCAACCTAATTATTTAAATAATAATATGTGTTCAAATCTCGTTAAAAATTAACTTTTTAGGTTGAACAATATAAGAATTGCGGAAAGTTCTTATCTTGGTTTCTTTCTCTAGATTTCATCATTTTTTTCCTTTGGGCCCTGACATTTTGAATTTTTGATATGTGAATTAAAATTTGCACCTCTAGCTATAAGCATGGGATTTTGAGGTTCTTGGGCAAATGGAGAAAGGTGTGTCTTATGTATGGCTTGTAAGAGATTAGCGGGTGTTAGTATATGTGTAAAAATGGATTTTTATGTGGTTTTATGTAATATAGGAAAGAGAATGAGTGGAGTTGAATGGTGGAGATTTGTATAATATAAGTAGGCCCCACAAGATATGTGGATATGAAATAGGAGAGAGAATTAGTGTGGTTGAAATAAATGTGTAAAAACAAGTAGAATAATACACGCTCATATATACTTAAAATGTGGTACGAGTCCTCGAGTTCCTATCGGTGTAGTGTTGTTGGTTCCCAACTTACTATTTATTCCATTTCTATCCCTCGCACTGTTTTTGCACACACACGAGAATTTCTTTGCTCGAAACACAAGGATTTGTGCATTTATTTTTTGTGCAAATACAAGAATTTTCCTATGTGAACAAGAGGATTTACGCGTTTGATTTTTGCACAAACACGAAGATTTACGCACTTATTTTTTGACATAGTGTTGAGAAGTTTGACCATCGAGACGAACTTTAAAAATCTAAAATTTTACCACTTCTTTTTCTTTCTCTAGGTTTTGTCATTTTTTGTGTTTTTTGTACCCGACTTTTTGAATTTTTTATATAAAAATTTAAATTTTACACCTAGTTTTCTTATTGTGAAATTTTTTATTTTTTATTTATTTATTTTTATGTCTTGAGGCACCATCTTTAAGGGAGGAGTGACACTGGATGAGTAAATGACGATGAGTAGTTGTTCAAAATGCATGGTTAATATGAAAGTTTAATTTTGACTAGAGTAATACAAGAAAGAAAAGAAAAATCTAAAACGAATCAATGCTAAGCTTTTAAACCTAGCCGAAAAATAGCAAATGTAGCGTCAAAAAGTGTGACGGTTTTCTCTTGTCCCTAACCCTTCGTCATAAATTGTTTGTATATCACGTTATTAGAAACTTTACAAGTGAACTTAGTCTATGTTCATCTATACAGTCTTCTATTGAAAAATTTAATATTTGCTATTCAATCAAAATCAAACATCGCTACCAACCTTATATGTGGTGAAAAAAATTTATTTTTGGTATGAAAGTTTAGCCAAAGACCAATTTATGACAATATGTACATATGTTTACCATGATAAGAATATTGAATTTGATTTTTCATATATATACTTATACATGACTGACTCAAACAATATTTCAAATATTTTCTTATGCATTGTATAACAATAATTACTACCTGGAAAGAAATGTGATTATCCTTGGGATTGATCATGGTCTTCTTGGGCATACTCTCTGGATCTTCAGACTGCAACAAATGAATCCCAATCCCGTGACCAAACAGCCTATGCACCAGAAAGCCAAACATCATCAATAAAATCAAATAAAACCTAGAATTTTTACTTTTTTTTTTTTTTTTTTGGCCTTTTTGACGTTCAAGAAATTCACATACCATGCTCCATCAAACTTGAATGAACCGGGCCTCCGGACCGGAACAAAGCCAAGAACATTCTGGTAAAAACAAGTCGATTCGTCGACAGATTTGCAGACAAGTGAGATATGATTCAGAGAAGAAAGGTGCAATGGGTTTCCCTTGTTCTTCTTCATCCTTTAATTGTGGGAGAAGCTATACAATCAAGAATTTGTTGGGCTATTAATGGCAAAAGGAGAATCTTAAGAGCCAAAAATGGGATCAAAGACTTATCCAAAATAAAGATTTGACCAAAATAGAGAGAGAGAGAGAGAGAGAGAGAGAGAGAGATTTCAGGAGATAAAGATGAGAAGA
This sequence comes from Jasminum sambac, assembly GCA_018223645.1. Classification (NCBI taxonomy): domain Eukaryota; kingdom Viridiplantae; phylum Streptophyta; class Magnoliopsida; order Lamiales; family Oleaceae; genus Jasminum; species Jasminum sambac. Next base: position 3,158,098 of record CP073651.1, on the reverse strand, counting down.
GCTTGATTAAGTATGGAATTTTGAGGTTCTTGGGCAAATGGAGGTGGTGTGTCTTATATAGAGGCTTGCGAGGGGCTAGTTTTTTAGGTAATTTGCATTCGGAGTCCTCAACTTTCTATTGCTTAGCGTTGTGGTTCCCAACTTACTATTTATTGCATTCGTATCTCTCGCACTGTTTTTGCACAGACGAGAATTTTTCTACGTGAACACGAGGATTTGCAAATTGCACACTTTCTTTTTTGCGCAAACATGAGAATTTCACTATGAAAACAGAACGGTCCCTCAACCCAAAAAAAATTACAAGTTTTATATAGAAAAAATTACATATAATTTTAGCCGAATTAAATTTTTTTCTTTATTATAGCTCCTGAGTTACAAATCCTAGATCCATCACTGTATGCAAACATGCATGAGGATTTGTGAACTTAATTTTTGTGCAGACAGACACTAGAATTTGTCCACTTGAATAAGAGAATTTGCACAAACACAGAAATTTTTCTACGCTAACACGATGATTTGCACTTATTTTTTGCGCAAACACGAGAATTTTCATGCGCAACATGAGGATTTGCACACTTATTTTTTGCCCAAAAACGAGAATTTTTCTACGTGAACACGAGGAGTTGTACACTTCTTTTTTCACAAACACAAGAATTTTTCTTCTCGAACACCATGATTTGTGCAATTATTTTTTGCCAACAATTTTTCAGCAAACACGAGGATTTGCAAACTGATTTTTTGCGCACACACGAGAATTTTTCCTATGCGAACACGAGGATTTGCACAAATAATAATTGCACAAACACAATAATTTTTCTACTCAAACATGAGAATTTGCGCTCTTATTTTTTGTACAAACACGAGAATTTTTCTGCTCGAACACGAGCACTTGAGCACTTGAGAAATTTTTCTGTGCAAACTCAAGGATTTGCGAGCTAATTTTTTGGGCAAACACATGAATTTTTCTATGTGAACACGAAGATTTGCACACTTATTTTTTTGCATAATTAAACACGAGAATTGGCACAATTGCTTTTTGTGTAAAACTATAATTTTTCTGAATCAACACAAGGATTTGAGCTCTTTATTTTTGCGAAAACACGATAATTTTTCCATGGGAACATACACTTATTTTTTCTCCAAACACGAGAATGTTTTTTGTGCAACACGCGGATATAGGATTCACTTTAATTAAGCATTTTTCATATGGACACTTCATTAAATCTACAGAGATTCTTTGAACATTGAATCAAGATATAAAACATATGATTAGATTGTTACACGGAGATTCTCTTTTATGTCAAGCAAGATCGAGAGACAATGTCAAAACAATCTTGAACTTAGCTTTCAATTTATTTACTGTTTGTTTGCAAGATATTTGTGAGTAAATGATGTTTGAATGTGTAGTATCTTGCCAAATCGATGTTAGAATTGTTAAACGTGATGAGATATAAAATTTTATTTTGATTAAAATTGTATTAAACAAGCTTTTACTGTACGTATAAGAGACGTTTTTCAAAAAATGATTTTTGAATGTTTAGTTAAAAAGTCAATAAAATTTTTTAGACATTGCTAAAAATAATTTTCAAAGTTAAATAATAATAAGTGGTTGAAAATAATGTATGAGAAAAATGATTCTATAAAATTGTGCACCAAACAAGCTCTTAGGAGTGATAGGGAGTAGTTTATAAATATTTTTAAATATTTTTAATGTAAAAGATGAGAGAGAATGAGTGGAGGTGAGTAGTTGAGATATGTGGATGTGATTGATTTATGGTAAAGAAAGAATGAATAAAAAGTGATAAAAAATATTTAAAACATTTAAAAGGGGATCGCTAATAGGCCAGTTTGTTAGAGACGTGCCAGCAATAAATGGGTAGTTTGGGGACACGTTTGTCCTAATCAGGCAAAGGTTAAGGATCCATAGTAAAAGTTACTACCATATCTGCTTCTTGAATCGGTGTAACAAAAGAAATTATCTGACACGTAGATCCCACGTTGCTGACTAGGATTACAGCTTTCATCTATCAACATGTGGGTCCCACGAAAATTTGTGGGGGTATTACATACGTATGTTTCGATGTTTTCTTCTGGATCCCAATTACTCTGTACGGCAACTGTTGGATTGGTTTGTACGGTTTGATTCAAATTTGACAAACGATGATCGTTTTACGCGCTAGTGTTTAATTGTCCACATATTGACAACTTATGTTGCCTATATGTGTGACGTGGTGCCCTACGAGAGTGCCACATCACCGGACTAAATTTTTTTTTTAATTTTTTTTATTTGGAATCTACGTCAAGTGAGATGAATAATATATAATTGTTCCCTAATTGTGGGGGATCGTATAGCTCCACTTTTTTTTTTCCAACCCAAAAAAGGGTGTTGGCATATTCCGTTGCCAACTTGATTGCCAACTTGTTGGCAACGGAACATGACTGTCGTTTTACGATTGTTAGTCTTCTAATTACGTATGAAATAATAAATTTTTATTTCTTACGTTATTTTTTAGTCTATTTGTATAAACAATAAAATCGAATAGAAGTAGTCTTCTCGATTGTCCACAATATTTAAATTAAAGATGCACTTACAGCATAATATAACTATCATAATTTGTCTTCAATTTCGTCTACCATTTATGTGTACTTGTGGTAGGGCAAACAAAAGTTAGTTTGCATGGGCGAATTATATGTATATTTTGGTAATTTAAAAGAAATTTAAAATTTGAGGAATAAAATAAAAGAAATTTTGAAATATTGTAGCGTCATTCGCCACCTCATACACCTCCTAATTCCGTCTCTTGTCCTCTTGTATATCTGATTCTGATTAATTGATAGTTTCAAATTAATGGAAAGAGTTGAATGTGAAATAAAGGTCAGTGCTCTCCTGCACATGCTGTGTGCAGGAGAGCCATGCACACTGATGATGTGGCGCCCTCACAGGGTGAGAGCGACATATCATCCTTTTTTTTAATTTACATTAAGTAAGATAAATAATTCATAATTATCCTCTGATGGTAGGGGATCAATGGGTCCTCACGAATTTTTGAACTCGGAGTGCGCACATTCTCTTGCACACATAGCAGGAGTGGTGAAATAAATGATCAAGATACAAAAATTGATCTAACCAAATATTTTGAAGGCTCATGTACACGTTTTCGACTTTGTCTTCAATCGAAGAAAATACACAATATTTGTATCTATAGATATAATATATAAATATTAAGGATGTGTTTGGTGTATACCTTTTGGGCCAGAGGAAGAATTATGAGAAATTGCATCATAGAATGTGTGATTAGTCCAAAATGATTTTCTCAAACACACACCCAAATGACTGTATATGATAATATGACTTCTTGTTTTAGTTTTAGGCCATTAATAATTGCCTAATGTTATAAAATCAAAGTAAAAAAATACCTTAAATGCTACAAGAGAATAGAGAGGAAATATATTGAACTTTCTTCCTTCTTCTTCATACATCAATTCATGAATTGAGGTCTATTTATAGACCATCAAGTGTAGAATCAAAACAAAAATGATGAGTCATATTACACATAATTATCAATCAAGTTGTACAATTATTCATGAATTATTTTCATCCTCACATGATTTCATAGTCATTCACAACTCATTCACAATAATGCATCCAACTTTTGAATTATTTATAACACTCCCCCTTGAATAATTATTTATACAATAAAGTTGATTGATTGTAAGTGCCCATGTGTTGCTTCGTTAAAACCTTGTCAGGGAAAACCCAGCGGGATAAAACCGATCAAGGAAAAAGTACAACCGCTTCCGGATGTTCACCACGGGAGTATAAATATCTTTGCCTCATTAAACCTTGTCGGAAAACCCAATGGGATAAAACTGATCGAAGGAAAAAAGTGCACGCACTCTCATAATGACATTGTTCAAGGTCCTTAAGTCGCCACATGCCAATTTGGTACACCAATTTTCTAAAGGTTGATGTTAGTAACGCCTTTGTGAACAAATCCGCTAAATTGTCAATTGAGCGAATTTGTTGAACATCAATTTCACCACTTTTCTGAAGGTCATGTATAAAAAGAATTTTGGAGAGATATGCTTCGTTCTATCTCCCTTGATGTAACCTTTGTTGAGTTGTGTGATGCAAGTCGCATTATCCTCATACAATCAGTTGATTTTTCTTTTATTGAGGATAACCCACATGATGTTTGTATATGATGAGTCATATTCCTTAACCACATACATTCCGACTTGTCTCATGAATTGCAATGAGTTCAAAGCATTATTTGATGATGTTGCGCTCAAAGTTTGTTTTGTAGATTCCAAGATATAGCGCCTCTCCACGCCAGAAATACATATCCTGTTTGGGACTTGCCTTTATGGGGATCTGATAAGTATCTGCGCCTGCATATCCAACTAAAGTAGATCGAGAATTATGTGAATAAAATAAACCTAAATCGACGCACTCTTAGATAACGGAGAATGTGTTTAATACCATTCCAATGTCTTTTTTGGTAGGTGTATGACTATATCTTGCAGAGATTTACGTAAAAGCTATGTCCTGGTCGGTGCAATTTGTCGATAATGTAATGCTCCAATTGCACTAAGATACTTCGTACTTCGGACCAAGGATTTCTTCCCCATCTTCAGGTGGTCTAACGCCGTCCTTTCAACATCAAGTGTTCGAACGACCATAGGTGATGTTAGAGGTGTGCTTTATCCATACCAAATCGCTTTCAAAACCTTTTCAAGATATATGAAGATTGATGAACAAAACTCCTTCCGGGAAATGTTCAATCATGAAACCTAGACAAAATTTGGTTTTGCCTAAATCTTTTCATCTCAAATTCAGTTTTCAAGTACTTCATCGCTTCATTAATCTCTTCAGAGTTCCAATGAGATTTAAATCATCAACATAAATGCTATGATTGCAATCCAAAGATCCGTTTTCTTTATGAAGACACAAGGACAAATGTCATCATTTTTGTATCCCCTTTTAACAGTGTAATTACTTAAGCAATTGAACCACATTCTTCGATTGCTTCAAACCATATAGTGATCTTTGCAATTTAATTGATAACACATTATTTGGGCATGCACTAAGGCTTCGCACTTTTATTCCTTTAGGAATTCTCATATATATATCATCGTTTAGTAGACCATATAAATATCACGATTACTACATCCATAAGACGCATGTCAAGTTTTTACTTCTGACCCGGACTTATCAAAAATCTAAAAGTAATAGCATCCATTACTGCGGAGAATACGTTTCTTCATAGTCAATTTACTGGGTCTTTAGAGAGAATCCTTTGCGCTACAAGCCTTGCTTTATACCTTGTAATTTCGTTCTTCTCATTCTCTTTCATTTAAAACCCATTTGTATCCTACAGGGATTACATTTTTGGTGTTTGAACTACAGTCCGAATACTTGGCGTTTATACAAAGAATTTAATTGACTTTGTATGGCTTCCTTCCATTTTTTGGCCAATCATTTCTATTTCGGCAATCTTTAACAGTTGTGGTTGAGAATCCTCACTTTGCACAATTTACCGCAACATTAAAGGAGAATATATCATCTACAAATAAAGTGCTTTCCCGTTCCCATAAAGTTATTAGATAGTAAATAATCTATTGATATCTCATGGTTTTGAATACTTCCGGTTCTGCGGGAACCTCAATCTTCTTGGATGCTTACAGTTCTCTCTTGGAACTTTAAATATTTTATTTGATTGATCAATCGTTTTTATCATTACTTCTGCAGATTCTTTTGTTGGTTTTTGTCTTGTACCCTTCTCTTTCTAGATGTACAGAATCCTTGGAACCAATCGGTCGACCACGCTCGGGCGTATTTTAGATTCATTTGTCAGAATGTTGTCTGGGGACATCAATTTTCTGGTGTATTCTCTACCTGGTATATGCGACTTGGTGACTTTCCTTGTATTCACAAATGCATCGCCGATTCCATATGCGCTCTTTACCAAATGAATAAGATTTTCAATTTCTCTCTCACATTTATTGCTTCGGGATCAAAGTGAGCTAGAGTCTTCTCATTCCAGGAAAGTTCATTTTTTCTTTCAGATGTAGTTTTGTACCCCCGGTGTTGGAAAATTCATTTCATTAAATGACAATCATTAAAGCATGCATTAAATAGATCACCTGTTAAAGGTTCTAGGTACCGATGATTGGACGTGAATTAAACCCAACATAAATTCCAAGCCCGTTGGGGACCCATTTTGGTACGTCGTGGGGGTAATTGGTAATTGCATTCACAACCAAAAATTAAGATGAGAAACATTAGGTTCTTGACCAAATGCTAATTGTAAAGGGAGTATTGACGATATGCAGTTGATTACGAGGCGATCAATCGCAAAGATGTAATATAGCATGTCCCCAAGTAGAAGTTGGGAGTTTTGACCTCATAAGCATAGGCCTAGCAATAAATTGGAGGCGCGTTTAATAAATGATTTCGCCAATCCATTTTTGTGTATGGACATGAGCAGCAAGAATATTCAACTTCAATTCCTATAGTGCATTAATAATCATCAAATGCTTTTGATCTAAATTCACTAGCATTATCCGTCGAATGGATCGGATCGAATAATCGTGGAAATGAACTCGCATAATTTTATAATTTGGGCTAATAGTTTAGCAAATGCATCGTTCTAGTTGAAAGTAGGCAAACATGTGACCATCTAGTAGATGCATCAACTAAGACCAGAAAATAACGAAATGGTCCACAAGGTGGGTGTATAGGTCCACAAATATCACCTTGAATTCTTTTTCTAAAAGTTGGCGATTCAACATTTACCTTTGTTTTAGAGTCCGATGACTAATTTACCTTGTGAACAAGCTTCACATGGACACTCATTTGGTAAAATAGTCTTAAGGTTCTTAAAGGATGTCCATGTGAGCTTTTAATTATTCGTTGCATCATAGTCGTTCCCTGGGTGCCCAAATCTATCATGCCAAAGTTTAAGAACCTTTGAGTCAATAAATTTTGGTTTTATGATGTTGTTAGACTCAATCGTTCTTATGAATGTATAATACATTCCAGATAGGCGATGGAAGTTTTCTTTAATCTGCTTATGCCCAGATAGAAATGAGTTTATGTAAAGATATTCTTTATTATTTTCTTCCATTGTTTCAATGTGATATCCATTTTTATGATATCCTTAAAACTAAGCAAATTTCTTCCTGGATTTGCTAGAATAAAGTGCATCATCTATATTCAATTGTGTATCATTTGGCGGGATAATACGAGCTCTCCGGAGCCTTCAATAATATTTGATGCACGGAGAATTGTATAGACATAATTTTCTCGTATTGTCAAATCCAAGAAAAACTTCTTTATCTTGTAAAATAGTATGCGTAGTTGCGCTATCAGCCTAGGCAAATATCTTGGCAATTTGTCATGGTCTACAAAAGAAATTTAAAATATAAAATTCATACCCAGTTAACAAACAACAATTACATATAACACTTAATGGAAAATAACAATACAAATATAAAGATAACAATTCCACACTTATCACACAAAAGCATTATAGAAAAATATTTCACACATAATACACCATAAATATAATAATACTTCATTAGAGAATTATTTAATCGATATTTTCCATCAAACTTCCAATGTTTGTATGATCTGAGATCTCGGAAAAAGTCGGGAGTATCAAAATGAGTTCCATTGACTCAACATCCCAATCAAGAAAATTGGTTTCAACTTTTTCTTTTCCTTTCTCTTTTCCCTTTGGTCAGTTTATATATAAGTCCACCAAATGCTTTGGTGTCACGACATGTACGGACCAATGCCCGTATTCCACATCGATAACATCCTGTCATTCGCTTTATCAAATGAATCATTTCCATTATTTTTCAAATTTGAACTCGCTATTATGTTACTTGATTTCGCCATTATATCGTAAATGAGCTTTTCCATTATCATGTTGGAATTCACGTCTAAACCCCGTCCCACGCCCACGTGTACGTCCACGTCCACGTGTACGTCCACGCGTCCACGTCCGTCCAGAATTATTTTTCCTAACGTTGCATTTACCTCGAGCCATATAGTTCCATTTGTTTTACGGTATCACTTTGTGGATCCCGTTGGGACGTATCCCATGGTTTTTCATGAGTAGTTCATTATTTTGTTCAGCTGCTAATAAGCAAGATACAAGTTCGACACGTTTGAAATCTACGCTCACGCATCACTGGCTGCAGGGGAGCATCGCTTGAGGCATGGAATGTTGAAAAAGTTTTTTCTAACATATCTTGCTCATTAATTTCTTCACCACAGTAAGAAGTACCGAACGTATTCAATAATTGGAATTGTAATCTTTTCTGATTTAAAATCTTGCGGCAAGTGCATCCACCGATATCCGCCTTAGTGGGGCGACTGCTTGGTGATCGAATCGTCTTTAAATTTTTCCACGTAATCAGATGGATCTTTGATCGTGGAGGTATTCTACCATCGAGATGCATGTAGGTGTCGTCGAGAAAGAAAGTGCTGGTTTAAATTAACGCTGCCAGACGATCCTGGCTTTATCTTTCATTTCCTTCGATTATTGTTTCACCTAACCCTTTTGAGATCAAGTGAATCTCGATCAAGTGTCCATGATGAATAATTATCACCGCAGAAATATCAAGAGGCGACAAAATCAAGTTTTTATAGCGACATTTTCAAAAATTTAAATGAGCTTTAGTATATTTTGTTTTGAAATTTGAATTAGTACTGTCACATAATAACAAAATAAAATTTCTTGTAAAAAAATCGTGATTATCTTGTAATAATTAGGTTTCGATACGTAGGGTCATCTATAAGATGCAACAGTAGAGCATATTTCCTTTACTACAAGAGTGAGCTCTAGTGTAGAGACTCTCGTCGATAACGCGTTATAAAATCAAAGTAAAAATACCTTAAATGCTACAAGAGAATAGAGAGGAAATATATTGAACTTTCTTCCTTCTTCTTCATACATCAATTCATGAATTGAGGTCTATTTATAGACCATCAAGTGTAGAATCAAAACAAAAATGATGAGTCATATTACACATAATTATCAATCAAGTTGTACAATTATTCATGAATTATTTTCATCCTCACATGATTTCATAGTCATTCACAACTCATTCACAATAATGCATCCAACTTTTGAATTATTTATAACACCTAATTACTAATTAGACAGCTAACGTTGTTCTTTTTTTTTATGGAATTATTATTTATTTCGCAATAATTTTCAAGTAAGATACTGCTTTGGTGGATCGCCGACTCTCACCAGAAGTAGCATATTGACTTCAAATGATAGCAAGTTTAGTAAGATACCAGAAATCTTATACTCGTACTCTAGAGAAAAGAAAAATGAATTTGTACAATATGATGTTATATTATTAAGAAAAATTAAGATCTACTAGCTGTTTCACCCGTGCGTTGCACGGGGGATAAAATTTTCAACTAATAACGTTATTAATAGATGTTAATAATATTAACATAAAATCTAAAAAAATAATTAAAATAAAGAATGAGCTACAACAATAAACTTAAAGAATTTAACTTGAAACAATTCTATAAAAATTTCGATAGAATTTCCCCTATATTTCATACTAATCCATCGTACAAATATGCAAGGAGCAACTCATGAAAATCCACACAACTTAATTTACTATTTTCCATATAATAGTAACTTAATTTACATTTACACCCGTACTTTGTATGGGATGATAATTCGTGGCAACAATTGTCATAATAGATTACATTTTACTCATTGTAAGATTAATCTACTTATGTAAACCCAAAATAAAATGACATTAAATGTTATAATTATTAAAAATAACCATACTAAAATAACTCTACTAACATTCGTAGTGCTCATAATTTTTTATTTAAAATTATTTTACATATTATTATATGCAATTATAAATTTTGAGAGATATTAATTATTATACATCAGTATGATGTATGTTATTAATAATTAATATGTAAATAATGATTTTTAAATTTTAATTATGAAATATAATCAGTATAAAGATATATTATAAAAACAACAATGTAGTCGATAAATTCAGACATACCCTAAACTGTTTCTTGCCACGTTGGGAAACACTTATCCTCGTTCCGACCTATCCTCATTTACTCTGCTGAACGCAGATGATATAAGAATTACAAACTTCCATGCCCCGTCCCCGTCCCCGTCCCCGCCCCGCTAGAAAATTCTCATCCGTGTCAATGCGCCATCGTGATAGTTTAATCCAAAACTTTTGTTTCGACATTTTACTTTTTTAATAAATACATTGTAAATATATTAAATACATATATTAACATATTAGGTATAAACTTACTAATTTAACATATTCGACATATTAAATATTGAATGATTTGATACAACATTTAAATTAATTTGGATATGACAAATAAATTGAAATATATGTGATTAATACTTAAAATATACAATCCAACTGATTATACTTAAAAATAAAATAAAACATCAACAGGGAAAATTCAGTATAAAATAAATAATTAAAGTAAGTAGGATTCTTAATATTTATTTAGGAGACAAAAATTTAGATAAATATTTAATATAGTTGAAAGCCAATTAAAATATTCTAATTGAGTCTTATAATTTCAATAATTGATTGAAGTGATAATCAATTGTTTAATAAGAATTCTTAGATTTATTCTCCAGCGAAAGCAGATATATTGAACCAAAAATTATTATATAATTGTTGGTTCGAGTAGTATCAAAATAAAAAATCATTACTATTTGAATACCCATTTTTGGAGCTTGTTACTTAAAAAAGAAAAAAATGGAACAGATCCTTTGAAACACCCGTAATTATACAAAAAAAATCGTAGTATTTTGTCGCCAACTGTAACTCAAAATAAATATCATAGAAAATACAAAAACATATGAGAGTAAAAAAAGCATATTTTCAAAAAAAATGATACTGAAAAAGTAAATAAAGTTAATTAGGGACTAATGATCACTCGAATTACTTTACAATAAGATATAATACCCCAATTGTAAGAATCCAAAATCTTATAGGCGTTAACTTAACTTTATTTTAAAATGCATAAAAATGTAAATTAATTTCGTAAGCATATTTTTCTTTCCGGTAACAATCTAATTAATTTTAATTATTTTTCATTTTTTGAAATAATTATGTTTCCCCATTTTTAGCAATTTAATTAATTTTGATTAATTTTCGTCTAATAAATCTATCTCAATTTTTATCCAATGAAAATATATCCAATAAAATTTGAGAAATATAATTAATTGTAATTAATTATGCTGGTAAGTTTTTTTTTTAATTTTTGTGTAAAACTTTAATGAATGGTAATTTTGTAGTGTAAAAAAAATTGAATCTTAGTAGGATTGTTAATTTTAATTATTTTTTGTTTCTTAGTTAATTATTTATAAAAATAATTAATTATTTCTAATCTTATTTTTTAATTTTAATGTTAAACCTTTATTTGAATTTTTATGCAAAAATTTAATCAATGGTAATTTTTTATGGCATAAAAATTAAATCTTAGTAAAAACTGTTAATTTTAAATAATTTTATTTTTTAAATACCAAAATTATGAAAAAACAATCAGTTAAAAATTCATTCCAATTCTCGGAACACCCTTATATTGTTCGACACATAAATATATATTAATTGAAGATTTGATAGAAACAATACAAAAAAAAAATTTGAAATTTGTAATATTTGAAAGAAAAATATATAATACTTTTCCCAATAAACTAAATTACAACTAATAATAATAGAAGCTAATGAGATAACAAATTAAATTTGTTATTTGTTATTGAAGTTTGGATGTTAAAGTGCAAAATAATGAAATATCTTATTATATTTGAATTTTACGCACAAACATAAATTAAGTGTCGTAACAAATTATCAAAAATTTTTAATCTTATTACATCAGTAGTCATTAATCTATATTAATATCAATTTCTATTTAAGTTGGGTACTAATTTATATATTTGGGATAAATTTTATTTTTTTAAATAAAAATTTATATATTGATAGTATACTTGTTTTAAAGCTCTCATCAAGTCGAGCAAAATAGAATAAAAAATTATTATGTTTTATACGTAGAAAATAAATAAAAAAAAAAGGAAATGATAGAGAGAATATTTAGATATTATAAGATGGGGTAAAGTAGGGTAGAAATAATTAAATAAAATCTCTATACATTAATATTAATATATTAGGGAAAACGATAAAAGATAGTTGGATATGGATTAGGAAAACAAAATAAAAAGAGAGTTTATTTTAAGCGGCAAAACGGATTTACGACAATAAAAACTATAATAAGAAAAAAGCCTCATTTTCTATATATATAAATTATTTTATATATAGATAGAAGTTTATATTAAGCAAATTCAATATGCGGGAAAAATTAAGAATGTGTTTTGGAGGGAAAAAATGCTACTTTTATATATATATATAGATTTAATATAGCGTGTCGCACAGTAATTTTGTCTTATAATGAATAAGTTGTGGAATATTTTTGCGTCTTTATTCATACAACCGATTAATATGTCGGACACATGAAACTTATACATTCAATTTGTATTATTTATTTATACACACTTGTAAATGTGTTGCTTTTAAAAAATTTCCAATGTTAATTTGTTCGTAGATTCGAAGGCGCATATGCCACAATCTGGTAATATCAACGTCTGATAATGTAGAAGAAGTTTCAGCTGCTTCACCTGTAACTGTTGAACCTTGAAGGACATATAATTTGACAGCTCTTTTAAAACCTTTCATTGCAACCAATGCTCATTTGGCGACCTTCAAAACTCCACATTCACCAACAAACTTGTACCCTTTTTTTTCAAGAGTACCCAAAGAGGTGAGATTTCTCTTTAGATTTGGTACAAATCTGACATCACTCAATGTCCAAACAACTCCATCAAACATCTTAATTTGTGCCAATTACAGCAATCTTACAAGGTGCATTATTTCTAACCAACACAACACTTTTAGAAACAGTTTCATATGTTGAAAACCAATCTCGATTGGAACACACGTGAAACGTGTAAGCTGAGTCCAGAATCCATTCCTCAGAAGGATTCGAAACACCATCAGAAGCAACAAAGAGTTTCGGATCAAGATTCAATTGTACCCAATCCTCAGGTTCGCTGTTGTAAATAATTAGGAGTTCCCCAACATTTTTATCATCTGTTGCAATACTAGCTTCACCAGAATTAGCTAGTCGCTTTCCATTCTGATTAGCAACTTGTAACATTCAAACTTGATATGACATTTCTTCTTGCAATAATTGCAGTACTTATCTTTATTTCGTGATTTTGACCTACTTCTATTGTTATTACCTCTTTAATTCTTATCACGTGTCCTTCCTCGAACAACAAGGCCCTCTACTTGAGCCTTGGATCCGGCAGAAATCTCTTTCATCTTCTCCTTAGAGAATAGTGCATCATATACCTCATCCAAAGTAAGAATACCATGACTATATAGAATAGTATCTCTAAAAGATACATAAGAAGAGGGCAACGAGCACAATAAAATCAAAACCAAATATTCCTCATCATACTTTACTTCTAAAGCCTCCAGGTCAGAAACAACTTCTTTAAAGGTGGTAAGGTGATCTTCTAGAGACGTACCTTCAACCATGCGATGGGAATACAAATGTTGCTTGAGATGCAACTTACTAGTTAGACTTTTTGTCATACATAACTCCTCCAATTTTAACCATAACGCAGCAGCAGTTTTCTCCTTTAAGACGTCCTATAAAAATTGATTTGAAAGATGAAGATGAATCTGAGATAAGGCTTTTCGATCCCTAAGTTTTTTTTATCTGCCATCCATGAAGCCGGCATCTTATCAAACCCCAACAGTGCGTCATTCAAACCCATTTGCGCGAGCACTGCTCGCATCTTAATCTGCCATAGCGAAAATCTGGTGTTGCGATCTAAAAGCGGAATTTCATACTTCATGGTTGCCATTATCGTAATCAAACCTTGGCTCTAATACCAGTTTGTTAGGAATAGGAACGATAACTGGCAACAAAATTAAAGAACAAAAGAAAGAATACGCAAATTTGTTTTACATGGGAAACCCAAGATCTGGGTGAAAAACCCACGGGTAGAGACCAGTGAAAAATTTCACTATATCAAAGATGGTTACAAGATGAGATGATTTTCTAACTCTTACTATGAATGCTATGAGCTTTATGGCATAGTATATATAAGAAAAAATAAACCTATTGTTAATAGGATAAGAAATGAGATAAACCGTTTTTATAATCATATATAAATTGAGAAAAACCGTTTTTCCTGATCGCTATAATTTTTAACCCATCATATCAAATTCAACTTGTGCAAAACAAGTGTTCAATACAAAGTAAATTTTAATGGAAATGAGAGACAGTTATAATACAGTATTAGTGAGTTCAAAATAATTTTATAATTATTAGTAAAATTCAAATTGATAAAAACTTGTAATTCTCAATTTTTTGAATGTCGCATCATATTCAACTTGTGGAAAAGAAACTACCAAATATTTGAAATGAGATATTATCACAATATTAGCAAGTTGTAATATAATTTCATAAAATTATACTTGTACAAAAATTAGAAATCACTAGTACACAATTGACATTGGGCGTCGCTCATTGGGTGGCTGTTCTATGGAAAAACGCCACCCAAAAATAAAGGGTGGCGGTTGTTAGAAAAAACCATCACCCTTTATGCATCTAAAAAAAATTTATTTTAAACTTTGAGTAGCGGTTCTTTTCAAGAACCGCCACCCAAACTAAAAAATGGGTGACGGTTCTTTAAAGAACCGCCACCTAAAGTATTATAATTTTTAAAAAATACACAACGGGTGACGGTTGTTTCTACAACCGCCACCCATTCTCTACATTTAAAAAAAATATAATAATAATAAATATTTAGGGTGGCGGTTCCGTACTACAACCGCCACCCTTTTTTTATTTTTTTATTATTAAAAATACTTTTGGGTGGCGGTTTTTTGTTACAACCGCCACCCTTTCTCTTTAAATATTTCACCAACTTACCAGATAGTCATATTCCCGCTTATTTCCTTCTTCTTTCGAAAATTTTTCGCAATTTCTTGCAATATTCACGACTTCAAATCAGATTTAAGTGCAATTTCTGTAATGACCATGGTCGTCGAGGAAAGCGTATATGAATATGATTATATGATTCATTATATGTGCATTATATGATATGAAATAGCGTAATGATGTTTCGGCAAGGTATCGATGTATATGTTATATTCTAACTGATTTGAAGTGTAGGATATGCCGAATCACGAAGCGGCCTTTGGAAATGAGGAAAATGGGAAAGTGCGAGGGGACATAATTCACGGTAGTAAATGTTGGAATTCACGGTAGTAAATGTCGTATTCTGGCCGTAATGTCGGAGTTCTGATTGCGTAAATTGTGAATAGTGAAAAATGTCCAAAAGTTTGAGAGAGCAAATTACGATTAGGTATAGTTCGGAGAATCTGTTGTGTATGTTGAGGTCTGACAGTAAGTAAAGAAGGATCTGTTGTAGTAATGTCAAGCGGGGCAAGAAGTGGTATTCTGGAGAGTTTATTCGACGGCCGTATGAGGTATGATCTGGCGTATTAATCGAGATTCTGACGACCGTAAGGTTTATTAGTTCTGGCCGTAATATTGTGATTCTGACCAGTAAATGTGCGATTCTGGCCAGTAATGTTAAGTCAGCGTTGGATAGGGTTTATACCGCGTTTGCTCGGCCATTTACCCTCATATTTGACCCCAACCTCCCAAAACTCTAGAGAGCACTTCCAAAGGAGATTCCAAAGTTTTACATGAGTTTGGCTTATAGATCATTGAGTATTTCTAGTTGTCATCTTGGAACCAACAAGAAGAAGGGAAGAGGAAAGGAAATGGAGGAAGGAAGTAGCCAGCAATTCATTTGCTTGCTTTCTTGTCTTTTGAGGTGAAAAGTAATAGCTATATTTCATGGGTGTAACATGTATTTATGAATCTATGATGAAATATGTGATGATATGGATTGGTAGAAGAAAGTTATATTTATGCTATGTTGTGTGAGAAGATAGGATTTGTGTTATGGTAGGGTTTGCTTTATGCTAGGTTATGTTAGAACATGTTAGATGATGTTATGTATGTTATGTTACCTTATAATGGTAGATGCAAGATGAACTATGACATGGGGAAGGGCACATGAGGTTAAATGGTAGAAAATGAAGTATGAATGACATGAAAGCATGATCAATGCATATGTGAGTTATGGGTGTGTGCTTACAATATGTATGATGTTCACGGGCGGTTTAAAGCGTAAAAGAACCTTTGAAACTGACGGCCCAGCTGGCGCCCCAAGCGTAAAAGAACCTTTGAGGGAGCGGCCATTACGGCCAGCCGTATAGCGTAAAAAGAACCTTTGCGGGAATGACCAATGATATTCTGGCGCCTTGTAAGCATAGGATCTATACTTAAGACTAAGCTATAAACATGACATGCATTAGCATTTGCATCTGCATCTATTGCCCTCTTGCCGAGTCCCAGTGGCTCATATATGTTGTATATTGATGTTTTATGTGCGGCGGTGGTGGAGGATCCTCCCAGGCGTGATGTGGGATGTGGCGAGGAAGAGGGGGGAAACCCCTAAACATCCTGCGACCGCGTTTTGTTTGTTTATATTTTACTAGTTTAAGTGAGCGAACAAAATATGTTTTGATATGTATATATATATGTATATAAATGCTTCAGCTTTTGAAAGTACAAATGAAATGTGTTTAGTTCGGGTAAGAAAAAGGCGGAGTGGAGTGCGGGTGGTATCGAGCAAGGTTTTCTCCTTATTCCTCCACACCCGAGGATTCTCTCATACTTGATGACATGTGTATGTTCTCATATTCTCATGACATGATATGTAGGTATGGTATTAAGTTATATTATGCATGATATGATTGAGTTAGGCGTGTTGTGGTGCATGGTATGTGTAGTGTATGCACGAGGATGTGATGTAGATATGTGATGGGTGGGAACATAGGTTTACATCATGCGTTTATGGTTGTGTTTCATATGATATTAGATGGTGATGACCAAAGCGCGATTATTGAGCAGATTAATGGCGATTAGTGGAGCAGCAATCCGTCGCGATTCTGACACGATAGCGGGTAATACAACAAGTGATGGTGATCGAAATGTGAACAATAGCAGGAGGTGGAAGTAGTGCAGCTGTAAATGCTCAGGAGTTGAGAGAAAACAAGTGAAGAAAGGGATAAAGAGCAAGCCACGAGCGTTTTACGCCCGATTGAAACCCCATATATTTGAGGATGCTAAAAGATCAGATTGAAGTGAAAATTGGAGTGCAGACGGTAGAGCGGATGTTTGAATATGCTCACATTCTGAGTCTGAAAAAGTAAAGCTGGCACGCGCTACTTTTATGCCGAGGGTTCATGGGGTTTGGTGGGATACTTTATCTGAAGAGGCCGGTGAAGCAAATGAAATAGCATGGGTGATTTCGTGCAAGGTTTGGCGAAGTATTTTTCCGGCCTTGATTGAATGAGAAGTTAGATGAGTTTATTCGGTTGCAACAAAGGTGATAGTCGATTGCATGAAGTCTGATGAAATTTGATGAGCTTGCTCGGTTTGCGATGCACATGGTTGATACTCAGCTAGAAAGGTTGCCACCGGTTTATTGTAGGAGTTAAAGCCCATACTAGCTAGGGATGTTAGTTGTGATGCGGCCCTACAAGTTATCTTGAGGTGATAGAGCGGGCGTATTTGGCGAGCGTCTTGAGCAAGCGGATTGCCCAAGTTACTAGTCGGGTAGTTGATAAATCGGTTCAAGCGTGCACAACTGTGGCTCAAAGGCAGACATTCTCATCAGGAGTTCCTCATTGAGCAATAGGGAAAGGAATGTGTATGAAAAAAGACCAAGGGAGAGGGGTAACAAGCGACGCTGGGTAATGAATCTTCGTCTGACCTTCACCAAGAGAGGGCCGGGTCGCTATCGTTCCTGCATGTCGGAGCTTGTGGGAAGAAGCATGAGAGGCGATGTTATTACTGGCGCGGGCCGATGTTATACTGCGGGGAAGGAAGGGCATATGAGTTACCATTATGCAGGCAAGGAAGAACCAAGCGTCGAAACCTCGAAAACTTCTTTGGACAAGTGTTTGCTCTTACACACTTTGAAGGGCGCGAGATGACATTTTGGTATTGTTTTCTTCTCTTCCTACTTTTATGTAGCCTTTGGAGTTAGTAATGGGATGCATGTATAACATGATATTGGTGGGGTAGGACAATTGAGAAGTAAGTACATCCAATTCGAGGACGAAATTTATTTAAGAGAGGAAGGATGTAATGACGCTTGAATCGTCGAGCGTATATGAATCGTATATGATTAAAGTATATGTCACAGTATATGATATGAAATAGCGTAATGATGTTTTGACAAGGTATACGTGTATATGTTATATTCTAACTGATTTGAAGTGTAGGATATGCCAGGAATGCACGAAAGCGGCCTTTGAAATGAGGAAAATGGGAAATTCTGCGGGGGACATAATTATAGCGTAAATGTCATGTACCCTGGCGTAATGAGTCGGAGGTTACTGGTAGTAAATTGTGAATAGTGAAAAATGTCAAAAAAAGTTTGGAGGCAAATTACGGTCGTATAGTTGAGGAATCTGTAGTATGTTAAATTCTGTAGTAAGTAAAGAAGGATCACAGTAGTAATGTCAAAGCGAGGGCAAAAGTGGTATTCTGAGAGAGTTTATTACGGTAGTATGAGGTATGATCTGGCCCGTATTAATCGGATTCTGACAGTGTAAGGTTTATTGAATTCTGGACGTAATATTGGCGATTCTGACGTAGTAAATGCGAGTTCACAGCCGTAATGTTCGTCAGCCAGCTGTTGGATAGGGTTTATACTGCGTTTGCTCGACCATTTACCTCATATTTGACCCCAAACCTCCCCAAAACTCTAGAGAGCACTTCCAAAGGAGATTCCAAGGATTTACATGAGTTTTGGCTTATAGATCATTTGGTATTTCTAGTTGTCATCTTGGAACCAACAAGAAGAAGGGAAGAGGAAAGGAAGAGGAGGAGAGAAGTAGCCAACCAATTCATTTGCTTGCTTTCTTGTCTTTTGAGGTAGTAATAGCTATATTTCATGGAGTGTAACATGTGTTTATGAATCTATGATGCAATATGTGATGATATGGATTAGTAGAAGAAGTTATTTTATGCTATGTTGTGTGAGGAGATAGGATTTGTGTTATGGTAGGGTTTGCTATGCTAGGTTATGTTAGAACATGTTAGATGATGTTATGTATGTTATATTACCTTATAATGGTAGATGCAAGATGAACTATGACATGAGGGAAGGGCACATGAGGTTAAATGGTAAGAAAATGAAATATGAATGACATGAAAGCATGATCAATGCATATGTGAGTTATGTAGATTGTGTGCTTTTACAATATGTATGATGTTCTGAAGGCGGTTTAAAGCGTAAGAACCTTTGAGAACTGACGGCAGCAGCGCCCGGCGTAAAGAAAGAACCTGGGGGGCCAGCCATTCTGACAGCGCCCATGGCGTAAAAAAAGAACGCTTCTTGGGACCCAATGATATTAGAAAGCGCCTTGTAGCATAGGATCTATAACTTAAGACTGGCTATAAACATGACATGCATTAGCATTTGCATCTATTGCCCTCACCGAGTCCCGTGGCTCATTATGTTTGTATATTGATGTTTTATGTGCGACGGTGGTGGAGGATCTCCGGCGTGATGTGGGATGTGTGAGAGAAGAAGAAACCTAAATATCCTGCGGCCGCGTTTTGTTTGTTTATATTGTACTAGTTTAAGTGAACGAACAAAATATGTTTTGATATGTATATATATATGTATATAAATGCTTCCGCTTTTGAAAGTACAAATGAAATGTGTTTCGTTCGGGTAAGAAAAGACGGGTCGTTACAATTTCTTCACAAATTGATGGCACATTTTAAGTAAGGTAAGCTTCTTCTATCTTTTGGTCCCAATTTCATGTATTTTCGTGTAATAGTTAATATAATTGTTTTTGAGTTTTTGAGCATGCAAACTTTAAATAGCCATAACTTTTGCATACGATGTCTGTTTTCAACCCACTACACAATTCCGGAATCGTCGCGATGAGATCTACGACACTCATAGCCGTGACCCCATGTTTCAGGCCGATCTGAGGTCTCTAAGGCCTCAAAACGCAATTTTTAGTTTTTCTTCTTATAATTTCGTGTTTTTGTTCTTAGATTGTTCATTTTGTTGTAATTAGAGGCGATTGGTTTTAAATAAAAATTATTTCGTTCTTACTTGCACTCCTAATTCTTTGTTTTTCATCGCTCATATATTTATTTTAAAAAATGAATTTTGGGTGGCGGTTTTGCACTAGAACCGCCACCCTAAATATTTTTTCTTCTTTAAAGGTGGAAAGGGTGGCGGTTGTTAAAAAACAACCGCCACCCTAAATCTTTTTTTTTTTTTTTAAAGACTTAGGGTGGCGGTTGTTTTTTAACAACCGCAACCCTTTCCACCTTTTTTGGCTTGGGTGGCCTTTTTTCAACCGCCACCTTTCAACGACTTTGGGAGTCGCCGTTTTGGGGTGGCGATCAAAAATCGCCACCCTAAATCTAAAACAACCGCCACCTAAACTCCTTTTTGTACTAGTGAATACGTTTTATTATCTTTGTCCATTTAATTAAGAAACTATGAATCTATTTTAATTTTTTTTTAAAAGAAAGAAAATAAAAGAAAGAAAGAAAATTATGAATCTATGTTTTCTGTTTTTTTTTCTCTCGTCTTGAAAGAAAGAGAAGACTATATATATATGACATCCAAGTGGGCTTACCACATCCTTGATTATCCCTTTGTAATCGAAAAATGTAAGAAGCTATGTAATTTTTATCAAATTTGATCATGCTCAACTTGCCCAAAAAAAAAAGGATCAAAGAGAAAAGTTGCTCAAGATTGAATTAGAGATCAACACAATGTACTAATAAATTCTTAAATGGTATTATAATTAATAAATGATTTGGCTGAACAAAAAGTAAAAGAAGATTATGTATTCTTTTCTAATAATTCATATTTTTGTTATTTTCTTGTGTACAAAAATTTATCCCTTGACTGTAATAATACATTCAATATAATTGAGGATAGATAGAACATTATGAAATTCTAATATTTATTGAATTCTATATTGGGGAACCGCCCTTTAAAATTCAACGAAAATCTATATCAATCCACCAAATTTTACGACTTAGAATTTCATTAGAATCTAAAGAATTCTGTAGAATTTTATTAAAATCTATAAGGATCCATAAATCCTAAAAAATTCAAAGAACATGTTGATCACACCCCGTAAGTTTCACACTAACAATAATTATTTGGTTCTATTTTTCCTGAAGTGTCAAGTATCAAGTCACCTATTGCGGCTACGCGTTAGAGTCCTAATAACAAGCTGAGTAAGGCTTAAGGGTTAGAAGCACAATTCATGGTTGAGAATCAATGATAGTGAAAGGTAATTTTGTGACTTTTGCACATTTAGATTATGACAGAGCGCAATCCCGCTGTGAGATGTGTACACGTTCTTCTCGATGACTTTACCCAGATTTGGTTGAACACGTTATAAGACCTCAAAATGTGAAAACTTTATCATTCGGAAAGCTCTCTTTACGATAACATTGCAACATATATAGTAAGTAACCTTTAATGAATTAATGGCCAAATTGTAGGGGAGACATTCATTCATAAACTTTTCGTGCTTTTATCCATATATTCTTTACCATTTCAATTCCTATCGAACCTAACCTATGCCGATCGATTATCATACTGCTTTACCGGAAATTTGACATTTAGAGACGGCACTGTCGTCCTTATAGCTCCGTGCATGTAGAGTAATGGGAGCGACGTCGCGCTATTGCTCTATAGGCACGAGTATGTTGTTGCTATTGCCTTACATGCACGAGACTATAGAAACGACTGTCGCTTCTAAAAGTCCTATTTTTTGTAGTGTCTATAGTTTCATCCTTAACAACATTCGAATACATAGAATGACCAATCTTTTAGCGTGCGCATTGGAAATGAAACTACTACCATTAAAGAAGAGTGAATAATTTTCCGAATATTGCATGAAAATATCAAAGGAATTAACAAGCCCGTACACATAAATCAATTTAGTTTTCTCCTATTTCAATGCAGATCGATGTGCTAGAACGAGTGAATTAACATTTCATTATGCACACTCATTCTACTACTAAAATATGCTTACAAATTCAAAACTACTAAAGCAATTGTAAACATTAAAATATGAGAAAATATTACAATTTACATAATCATTATGCATTCTATCATAATCCCAAGTGCAAACTACCAAAAGCATAATTCAACTGAAGTATAAATCATGCCACATGGGTTTTTTTTATAAGATACTATCACAGCCATGTGTCCACGTTTCGTCGTGTTGCAGACTTGTGGTCATGACTGAGAAAAATATGTGCTATAAAACAAAGTAGGCTTTGGACAGAAATCTGGTTGTCAAAGTTTGGTACGGCAGTGACTTCATTTGATGCATGGTATAGAGAATCACTCTCTTTTTTCTTTTTTTTCTTTTTTGGTCTTTTTCATAATATATAAAAATGGAAATATTTTCCACTGCCCAAACTTGGGCTAAAAATGGAAAAACAGAAACACGTGATCTATGGACCTTAAACACAAAATCGTTGCAATTTTAGACGCAGAAAATTGTGTGGCACACTGATGGGTTTAAGAAACTTCTTGGAAATAGCCTCTTTCTTGTTTTGCAGTTTGCTGTCCTCTCAGCTGATGTGTGTCATCACATGCAACTTATTACAATCTAATTTAAAACCATGCAAATTTTTGTTTATTTTAACCTGTTCTCAAACTACGTAGTTCCATTGTCCACGGCAAGTAATATAGCATTATCGAAACAGGTAAATCGTTTAAGTCGTGTTCTTTACCTACGTTGTAGTTTCATAAACTGCCAATTGTTTGAATGATCGAATTGCAATTGATACTACTAAAGGCAGCATTTATATTCATGCATGTCTCTTTAAGGCACCTTTTTAAATTAAAATAAAATAAAAATAAAAATAAAAAAATAAGTTGAAGCACAACCAAATTAAGCCCATATTCTCCTACTCATTTTTGCACATTTTTACACACAAATCTCGTGGGGCCTACTTGTATTACACAAATCTCCACCATTCAATTCCACTTTTTCTCTCTCCTATATCACATCAAAACATATAAAAACACACACCCTAACACCCTCTAAAAGATCTGTATGGGTGTACCTGCATGATTATGATGTCTGCGTTAACTGAAGCAGAATTACGAAACTTCCTGGAAGCAAACCCTATTTTGGCAGAATTATATTGGAATCAGTAGCCAGTAGGGCTGGGTTTTCTGTCCTCTTGCTGGTAGCGACAAGAATTTGATCTTGGATGATATGAGACACGGATTCTGTGTCCATCAATTATTTTATTTGTGTTAATCAAGTGTCTTATCCTAATCAATATATGAGTAAAATATTAATACATTGGAGACTGGACCCCTGTCAGGTGCACGGGGAATTCCCGCCTTGTTCTACTCACCTCAAATTTGATTGGTTTACTCAAATTGCAAATTTAGAGTTTATTCTTTTCAAAATTATACAACAAAAAAATTTTCTCTCCTCTTTTCAGTCACACATACATTCTCCAATATAATAATAACCATATATTTTCTACGAAATATCGTGCCCAACAAATTACATACCAACCGAACAAACCCTTAGTGTGTGGTTAAGAATTAAAAAATATATAGTATTATAAAATATAAATAAATTATCAAATCAATATTATATTTGAGTGGTTGAAAAGAATGATATTTCTCGTTTGCTTGTTAGCTGCTGGAGTCTGTTTATGGTTGGAATAATTTTCTATGAGAAATGCTAAAAATTAAAAAATAAAAAACTAATTGAAATTCACATAATAAGGAATGAGAATTGGAATTCCATGCAATCGAAATTTCAATTAATTCATTTTCCAATCATGAACACGCTAAACATCTTGACACACAATTAACATGATCAAAGGCATGGAATTCTTGAATTGTTTCTCTGGTGCTCAAGTAAGTTACCATAAAGAAAAGAAGCTATTGTACATACTTTTCGTGCTCTGAATTGCAATTCTTCATCAGGTTCTCCCTCGACACACAATTGAGAACGGCTGTATTTAATAATTCTGCATACACATTTGAATTTGACATTTTAGGTGACATTTTAATGTGTCATTGATTTAATTATTGGGTGATCATGCAAGCACATGTACTTTATCAAAAAAGATTCCAAATCCGCCAATCCCAATATTTTGAAAAGAGAACTAAAAATTTATGGAAATTTAATTAGACTTTCTCTAGATGTTATTATTAAAAGATGAATCATGTTAACTTTAAATTTTCTCTCACTTTTTTTTTTTTTTGGAGAAATAAACATAAAATTTTCAGTTCTTAGCATGAAAAAGGTTAAATAAACTATAACCGGAAGAAAAAGAAAAAGAGATTATTCAAAACATGCTGTCTTAGAGTTTCATTTTAAAAATTGGTGGATTAACCTTTTCTTTTAAAAATTCAGTGTTAATTAATACATTAATGTCTATATTATTTTTCAAACTTTTTTGTTCAAAAACCAGCTGATCGAGGCATTATCACAAACCCCATTGCTGTTGGAATCATATGCATGACTCCAAAATTACTACGGCTACTGCCTTCATTTGTTCAATTCTTCATTTCTCAACTCAGTCCCTCTCTACTTTTTCTCCTCAACAATCAATGTAGATTAGATTGGTTTCTTTACTTCAAAAGTTTTCGATTCATATACAAATATTGTGGTGGTGCTAGGGTTCCAAATTTGGGTTTCTTTTTGTTTTGTAGTGTATAATTTCCTGATTATTTTTTTGTGGTTTCAATTGTAGCTGATTTTTGTACTCCTGAGTGATTTTTTTACATGACATCTATTTTCAAAAAGTTGGAATCCTGCTTATTTACCTAAAAAAGGTTGGACACGTAGGCGCAAATGATGTGAAAAATTAAAGACTGATCGATAACGTAGTTTACCTAATTTAATTATAATATATATAATTGAACATGAGTAAAAAATTTTTAAAAATCGTAAAAAAAAAAAAAGAAAAGGAAAATGAGTAAAAATAAATGGCCAATTTTGGCATTATCGTCCAGCTAGCCTCTGAGTCTGGAAGTCGCCTATTCCTTCTGTTTATGTGATCACTAGCTAGTAATAAGAAACCTGTGGTTGTAAGGCATTGTTTTATGCTGTTATTATGATGAAACTGAATAGATGAAACTAAATAAATGAAACTTATTTTTACTTGTGGAATAAATTAATATCATGCATAAAATGAGTTGACACTTAGGTCCTGAGATTTGGAGGCCCTTAAGAGAAATTTCGTAGGAGGCCCTTAACAAATAAAATTTTATCCATAAAAACCTATATATACTACTTTCAAATAAAAGATTAATATATTAAATAAAAACTTTTGTAATTGCAATAATGATAATATAATCCATCAAGAGATTAAAATTGAACTCTCTCTAACTGAATAAGTAATAACTTGATTTTTATTAAAACAAAAATCACCCCACTCATATAGACTTGCAAATTTTGGCCCATATATTTTGGGGCTGCTGTTCTTAAGCTGCTTAGGTTCGGCACCAGTTCTGCACCTACATTTCATCAATCGGTCAATCTGAGATAGTGCGGGCCGGATGCCTACATAAATAAGCAATTAAACGCCATTTAGCATTTCTGTTGTAAACTTTTTTTTTCTTAGCCTAGTTTATGGGCTTGAGACTATAAATCGGTACGATATTGACATCTATGCGTGTGATTAATATTACTGCCATGTTGGACCAGACTACAAAAAGGATCGATTGATTAATAATAGCACTACACCATCAATTTATGGTGTCTCATCTCTCGTATAAAAGGAAATTGTTGTGTATTAAAGGTTCTCTTAATGGGCATATATAGTTTTGTCTATCTTCTAGAAATGGCTCTTCGAACTCGCTTCAGTTTGAAATTTCACCAGGTTGCTTTGCACCTTTTTACGCTTTTGCTACATGCGATATATGCTTACACTCACTTAAGTTTCTTACAACCTTTTTTTTTTTTTTTTTTGTGGCTTGATATTGCCACTTTTTTTTCAGTACCTCAGCTCGAAAATTCAAACTTAAAATAATATTTTATTCATAAAAAATCAAGTTACAAAGAAAAAGGGAGACGTCATGAGCCTTACCTCATGGGAATTACAAGCAAAATTAGATTTTTTAGCGTGGTCATTCTGATAATTATAGCATTTAATGTTATTTTATTTTATTATCAATGTTTGAAAAAAAAAACCCATAGCCTCTACAAAATTAGATTTTTTTAGTGTGATTATTCCGATAACTATAGCATTTAATATTATTTTATTTTGCGTTTGTATTTAGTAGATTAATTTAATCTTATAATAAGCAAATATGACATGTTATAACAATCTCTATGCCGAATTGTCATCCAGTGCAATGCGCGGATATATGCTATTAATTACGTGAAATTTTTGGGGACAAGAAAAAAGAATAATACTCTAATACTCGGACTAAAAATTTATAGTTAATATTTATTTAAAAAAATTAACAGTATTTTTGTAAATATATCTTCACATTAATGATTATAGTGCAGTTTTAGGAATAAGGACACATATATGGAATAATAAAGAGGTAATAGAGAACTAACTAAAGGTATTTAAAAAAAAACTTTGTTAGAATCAATATAATTATTTTTTAAAGAATTAATCAATATATTAATGATTGAAAATGATGAAAGAAAAAATGTGATTTAAATATAACTAGTATCACGCCCGTGCAAGGCACATGAACAATTAAATTTATGTACGATAAATAATTGATATAAAATTATAAATATAAATGTTGAATTACATAATTGATATAATTTATGCATAGGAGATTGTATAATTGTAAATAATTATTGAAATGTATAATATTATATATTATAGTCAATGTAAAAAATAGGAGTGAATTCACAATTGCAAATTATGAAAATCCACTTGCATCGCGTAATTAAAAAGTTTATCAAAACGTGTAATTTTAATTCTTATTGTCATACATAGCATTACACAGCAATGCTCGTGGCAATTAATTAATTATAAACGAACTATTGGGAATGAATATATAAAAATTCTTTGATTATCAAAATATTTATTTCTCGTTGGTACATATCAAATTTATATTGAATAAATTTTTCTTTCTGAAATGGATATTAGGCACTCTAAATTTTATAATTTTATGTATTCTTTTAGTGATTAGCTGTAATTGCTACTTAATTTTAACTCTATTGTATAAAAAGTATTATGCGTAATTTTATGTAACTTAAATTTATAGTAATATCAATAATTTTCCTCATCTACATAATTTATTTGATTTCTTTCCACTTATGGAAACTGTATGTTAATTATAGAAAGGAAAACATTTTATTTTTAATTTTATATACTTAGAAAAGGCAAAAAACGCACAGTGCAAAATCCGGTTAGTGAACATATCACATTAGCCGTATTAAAAACACGAAATATCAATTAATTTTTTAATTAGAAGCCGTGTGTTATGTTGGCACTGCCAATAGAGTATCCGCCAAACATGACACTTTAATTATAATAATCTAAGGATTAATAAATTGCTATTTTACTTAAAAATAAATAAAATTTTCAATATAAATCTAGTTATAATTTTAACCACTCACTATTTGATTTTAAAAAAGAAAAAAAGTAAAAAAAATACCCACTATTTTTAATAGATCAATTCACGTAACCAAGTAAAACTATTAAAACCTATAATTTTATCACGATAAAATTAAATAAAAATAAAAAATATATTTAATATTTTGAATTAGAACTTTAAAAAATGAAGCTATATTTAAAGTCTTTCCAAACCAAATTTTTTCTTATTAAATGGTTGTTCAAATATTGGTTAGTAGTAACATATTGCTACATATTTTTTTAAATCAAATTTAGAAATAAATCGTAAATCTGATTTTCATTTTAATTTAGTCCTATTTAAAAAAAAATAAAATGATTCAATACAAATTTTTAGTTTAAAAAGAACAAACAAACAAACAAAAAATAATTTTGAATTTCAAAATAAATGTTAATTGCCTTTTCTTTTCAAAATTTGATTCTATATAAAAATGTGGTTAAATATATAATTTACTATAATTTACCGATTGATGTTGTTTGTTACTAAATAAAAGATGAAAACTTGGATTGTAGCACGTGTTTATTTAAACAAAATAAAAAAATTGACTCAAATTGAATATAACAAATGGGCTATATTTTATTGATTAATAGTATTTAGTATTTGATTTTATTAATTTTTTACTAATAGCGGCACAAATAAAATAGGAAAACTCGATTTGGATGTGAGCGGAATTCAATTCAATATTTAGTATTTGTACATTATAATAACAAAAAATGTCACATAATAGGGACAAAAAAGAGAAAAAGTTGAGTTGGATATATATGGTTCAAATTCGATTCAATATTCAGTATCAATATATTAGAATAACAAAAGTCAAGGGCAATTGCTTTTGCATATCGGTATTTTGTTAAAGAAGCCGATATTCAGTCATAGTTAGTTGTACAACACAGTACCCAGAGTTAAAAGTTATACAGATTTGAAGGTTCTTATATGTGATAGAGATGGAAAGACAATAAAATCAATGATGAATGTTTTTAAAAAATATTTCAAAATTTTTAATTTTTTACTTTCTTTAATTCTTTCCTTTCCTTTTTTGTTTTTTTAATGTAGCTTCCTTATGAGCGGCAACTAAAGTCACACAATTCAACATACAGTTAGTGGGACTCAAACTTGAGGCTTTTAGGTCCTCAACCTTTATTCTCCTAACTAATTGGATAATGTTTAATTAACACATTATTTCACTTCTTAATAGATTTGCATTATTTAATTCGTACATTTTAATTTTATTTGAAATAGTTTGTAATCTCTTCGTGCATCGCACGGGTGTAATACTAGTTATTATTTATTTCGCAATAATTTTCAAGTAAGATACTACTTTGGTGGATTGCTGACTCTCACCAGAAGTAGCATATTGACTTCAAATGATAGCAAGTTTAGTAAGATACCAGAAATCTTATACTCGTACTCTAGAGAAAAGAAAAATGAATTTATACAATATGATGTTATATTATTAAGAAAAATTAAGATCTATTTGATATAGCGTGTCGCACAGTAATTTTGTCTTATAATGAATAAGTTGTGGAATATTTTTGCTTCTTTATTCATACAACCGATTAATATGTCGGACACATGAAACTTATACGTTCAATTTGTATTATTTATTTATACACACTTGTAAATGTGTTGCTTTTAAAAAATTTCCAATGTTAATTTGCTAGTGGATTCATATGAAAAATATGTTGGCATTCTGTTGGCAACACAACGCCCGTGCCCACGCCGACGTGGCGCCACGTTAGCGTTAAAAAAAATTTAGTACCTATATTAAATTAGATAAATAATATATAACTGTCCGCTGATGGTGGGGGGGTCCCACAAACCCCCACGAATTTTTTCCCGGAGTGTGGACACCATAAGGTGCCCACAGTGGATAGGAGATCATCTCCCTGGGAAAAAATTTCATATGCAAACACATCAATTTTTTGATATCATACCCTCAGAATAGCCTAGGTTAGTTTATTTCTCGTGTATTTATGCAACAATATTTGTCACAATTTTTAAAAATATAAAACTTGAATAAACAACAATATCAAACTTTGAGTTTTTACGAATTTAAATGATGTAAATATAGATTGAGTGGAGTGGAAACCTAAAAAAGCATAAAGTGTGATAAACGAAAGATTCAAATTTTCTATCTAAACGTCAATTAAGCGAGATCCAAATGAACTCTTTATAACATAAGTTATTTATAAATATATCAAAGTCATTAACACCAAACTTGAAATTATTGTCACCCCTACACTTGAAATTATTGTCACCCCTACATATGTCAACAAATATATGATTCGACTAGAAATATTTTAATTTATCATGTTCGATTTTCCAAGAAAATTGTTATGTTATTTGTACATTTATTACTACAGTTTCATTTATATCTATTTAAAGTGTCAAAATTATGT
The DNA here is from genome assembly GCA_018223645.1 of Jasminum sambac. Classification (NCBI taxonomy): domain Eukaryota; kingdom Viridiplantae; phylum Streptophyta; class Magnoliopsida; order Lamiales; family Oleaceae; genus Jasminum; species Jasminum sambac. The sequence continues at coordinate 3,127,863 of CP073651.1, read as the reverse complement.
TAAATAAAAAGATTAATAAAGTTGACATTTGATCAATATTTTGAAAAATATAAAACATGAAGCATTAAAGTCAAGTTTCAATATTGAACTTGTGTAAATATATACTGTACGAAATAAAAATAAAAATAAAAATAATAAAGCTTGTAAAGCGACAAAGTTAAGTTTCGAGTACATCGCAGAAGTTAGACGAAAATGCAAGTTTTAAAACAAATATCACGAGACAAAATTATATATATATATATATATATATATATATTTGTTTTGAATAACAAGATTATATTATTATTAACTCATATTAATGCAGACGTAGGTGTAAACACTTTCAAAAAAGAAAAAAAAAGGAAAATTGGCGCAAATGGTCCAAAAAAAGTTGGTTTAGTGCGCGTTTGGTCCAAAATAAAAAAAAAAAGTAGCGTAAATGGCCCAAAACAAGTTTGATAGTTGCGCATTTGGTCCAATTGGATGTTTTCTGTCCATTAAGGCCGTTAGTTTTGCGCGTGTGTTTCAAACTCTCGTATTTTGTCTTCTTCCCAATGGGCAAAATGGTCAGTCCATTCAAAAATTAATTGAAGGCTTCCCGCTGACATTATAAGGTGAAGAAAAGAGAAGAAACATGTCAGTCAAGGAAGTTGATGTAACAAATTGAAGAACTGTTAAGCTACTATAGGTAGTTGCTGCGTTTGATATTTTGTATTTTTGGTGCTTTTGAAACGCAGCAGTGGTTGTATATGGTTTAGTATGTGCAGGTTTTGAATTGTAACTGGATGGTCTACCTTTTTGCTGCTTAACAATATGCCAATGGTTTATTTTGTTTTGGTCGTTATTTTCTTTGTTGCGTTGATGATTCTCTAGCCTTTGTTGTCTTTATTGGTTGCTGTGAGTGTACAAAGAAGGCAGGGATGAGCAACTGATGGTTCAGGTTGCTGATAAATTTCGGGGAACCCATGTCAGATTTTGTATTAATTTTTTGGACCATAAACGCAATGACCAATGTTTTGTTGGACTAATTGATACTCCATGCCAAATGTATTTGGACTGAATATGCAACTTGAACTACTTTATTTGGACTAAATCTACACCACTTATAGAAAGCCAGGACCAAATGTGCACCATCATTAAAAAAAAATTTACAAGCTACTGAGCCAAAAAGAAACCAAAGAAAGCCACATTGCCTATATCTAGAGCTAAATGCACAAACACAAAACAACTTTGGCTCATACAATTACTACTACTTCAACCACATTACAAGAAGAGCACAAACAAAGCCGAAAACCCACATCTTCAATGCAGATTTCTTCATCATCACCTTCAATGTCATGTTCTATTTGCGCAAACGTCTATTACATAATTGCAATGCGGGGATTGCGTTTTGGCAACCTTGGCATGCAGTTATTTCTGGGTCTAACCACACAAATTACCCACATCTACCCAGACTCTGTATAAGAAAAATTTTGAAAAATTGAGATCTCCAAATCTAAGGTACTCAGCTTAAGGGGGAAAAAAACAAAAAAACAAAAAAAATTGTACCCGTCTTCCTTGGCATGCAAGAAATCTTCTACCAGGATTTAAATCTGTGTAGGAAGTCTTCGTCTCCAAAGGAAGCCCACAACCACAAGAATCGGGCAGTAGCATTTCTCCTCTGTTTTACAAATCTTGACTGACATGTTTCTTCTCTTTTTTTCACCTTATAATGTCAGCGGGAAGCCTTCAATTAATTTTTGAATGGACTGATTATTTTGCCCATTGGGAAGAAGACAAAATACGAGAGTTTGAAGCACACGCGCAAAACTAACGGCCTTAATGGACGGAAAACATCCAATTGGACCAAATGCGTAACTATCGAACTTTTTTTGGACCATTTGCGCTACTTTTTTTTTTATTTTGGACCAAACTCACACTAAACCAATTTTTTTGGACCATTTGCGCCAATTTCCCAAAAAAAAAATGTAGATGTAAACACGTAGCATTAGCCATTTTTGAAACGAAAAAAATCACAATAATTAAAAATAGAAAAAAGAAAACGAAAAACAACAACCAGAGGTCCATATTGTTTGCCAATTTCTAGTGGGGCCAAGGGATCTCAGTAGCGGGTGAGGACTAACTACCTCGGAAATTTTATTTCCGATTTGTTTGATTGAAGTTTTCAAAACATAATTTTTAAATAAGTGGTTAAAATTTTACGAAGAAATTCTCGGTAAATGATGCTCTACTTCAGTCTTCAAGGCTATTCATCATGTATTATTTTAATGATGATTAATTAATTTATAATTTTTATCATTTCGTAAGTCGCAAACACACAGAATTTCTTCGTTAGCTTGGATCAATGGCGCTACTGGTACCTGTTGGGTACACACCTTTGAGTGTACCACCAAAGGCGCACGTTAGCACCTGGCGCCGGCGCCACAGCAAGGTATCCGCCGCGCTATCGTCGCGGCGTGAAGCGGTGGATTGGGTGGAGGAAACTTCCAGCTTCTTCGAGAATGACTCTCGACCAATCATGTTATTTGACGGTACTTCTTCTAATCGATGTTTTTGGTCTTTTTGAGCCTTTGGATTTAGATGAATTATGCAATACCGATTGCAAGTTGAGAGTAAATCTAAGGATTTGTAATTTTTAATGAATTTTTTTTATAATATTATTTAATTAAGCTAATCCAAACTTTTACCTAAGCTGTTAAAATTCTCGATTGTATGATGGTTTCATGGAAAAATTACTGAAAACATTAAATAAATGTGATCAACAACCGATCCTTGAGAAAAAAAATAAAATAAAATAAAAAATTGATGGAATGGAGTGTCACGAGTTTTGTGTATTGGAGAAAAATTATCAAAAAGATTTATTAAAAATGTTTAATGACTATCGGAACAACATTAAGGAGGCAGAGTGAAGGTTGAATAATTTATGAGTATACCAAATTGAAATGTCGTTTTAAAATTAACGTTTGACAAGTTGTTGTTCATAGTTATAGCATTGTACGATGTGACATAGAAACTCGTATTCAATACATTTGATAGGTGTGTGCAACTTGTGCAATGGAGGCGTCAAATTTGTCCGAGACAATGATCGACAAAGGTTTGAGGTCCTTGCCTCCAACTAAAATGTGATAATGTTATAATTTTTTAAATTTCTATCGCGCACTTTTTGTTATTATGCTCTAGTTTTTTTTCTCTTCACATAGATACGTCCGTTCTTGGTAAACGAAACTATTGGTCTTCAAGTGAGTTGCTTTGTAGCTTCTTTTTCCTTACAATTTCTTACAACTATAATTTGTTGAAGATTTTAATAATCAAGATCTAACTCAAATTGCAGCTTTCCTTCTAAATCTTGTGAAGTTATGCAGATTATGTAAGATATTATTCGAATCTTAATAGTTGGCAAAAGATTTTATACTTGACATGACTTGGACAATGATGTATCCTTTCTCATTTCCACCAAACCAATGATTATTTTCAAAAGTATTCCTTGTGATTGAGTTTATTTTGATTCTTTTGACTCTTCTCATTTCTTATAGTCCTCTGTTCCAGGAAAATTAGATTTGAAGCGCTGCAAAGTGACTCCGGTAGGAAGCTGTTAAGGAGATCTGGTAGAGCGCCTGATGATATTTCAAGTGTTGTGCTTGTTGAAAAAGAGAGGTATATTTCGCTCATCATTCTAGTGTTAAAATCAGAGTTTTTGGGTAATCTCAGTTGGTATTTGAAAATGTGGCAGCTGATCAATTTGATAAATCAAAGGAGTGAAATGGGATTGTTTTAGAACCTATCTGGGTTCATGTAAAAATATTTCACAAATCCTACTAATAAATTCAATGTAATATTCGTCATAAAATTTGAAAAAATTCTTGTTAATATTATTTAGAAGACTTATCATCTGATTATCTTGTTTGGGGCATGGTTGCAGATCTTACATTAAGTCAGAAGCTGTGTTGAAGATTATGGAATACATAGACTTACCATTTCCTCGGCTAGCTTTCTTTCTACAGTTTATACCCCTGTAAGTCAAATTGTTTTAGATATTCAGTTATTGGTAAGGTGAAATAGTCAATCTGACTTCAATATTATTGTTATTGTCGCAGGTTTGTAAGGGATTTCTTGTATGAGAACATTGCAGATAATCGTTACAATCTGTTTGGTCGCTCAGATTCATGTGAACTATAGAATGTCCTAAACTATGTACACTTATGTAGAAGTTGAGAAGCTAGTACATTATCTTGGAAGTAAATAAGTTTTATTTTTATAGTTAACCGTCTTTCACAAATTATTCTTGGAGATATTAAGAAAACTTTGGAATGTATGAGAAATCTTTTAGCTAAAAAAATAAAGAAAAAAAGGGTGGACTCAAATAGGTTCAAAACTCTGTGAAATCATCATGACACTACAAAATTTATTTGTGGTTCTGTTATTTGAGTTGTTACTTGGGCATTCAGGCAGTAAACAGGTAGTGAACTTTTTGAAGTAATGAATTCAATGTTGACATCATCTATGATGATATTAGTGCAAGGTACAGTACTGCTGCAACTGAAGTTGATGATAGCATTCTTGCAGATGGATGTTCCTCGAATTCTACTTCATGTCACATCACTTACTTTTGACAGCCGATGGCTGTTAAGGAATGACACACCAGAACCAGGTCAGTGAAAAATAATGTGAATCTGCACTCTGATGCTAGTCTTCACTTTAAGTGTTTATCTGGATTCTGATACTTGTTCATTATTCATCCACATAGTGTGTTCAAAATATGCCACCTATGGCCCACCAGCCCCCCGACCAAGAAAATTTTCTAAGGAAAAGAAAGGTCACATAAATGGCTTACCTGAATCTGGCAACTTCTGTGAGGACAATAGAACTGGTTAATTATAATTGGGTTGTCAACTGCATTAGTGTAATATCTGAGAAAATTATGTTTCTAGCAAATCCAGAACCTCCCTACCCAAGGAAAAATTAAGAAATAGATGATAAAACCTTCGAACTAAAGAAATTTTATTTCTTTTTTTTTTCTCAACTTCATGTCTTCTCAGTTCTCACTTGCCATGTTTTGATTCTTATTCCATTGTCAGTTCCCCTGAGTACACAATTGCATACTTGTATTCCTTGTACCTCATCATACTGTGCATCTTTTCCTAAACTTCCAATACTGCTAAAAGATATGCAGAGTTAATTAGAAGATATAGGTTAAACTCATCAAATTTAGGCGTATTGAAGTAAAATGGTAGAAAAATACCCTTTTCCATGGCCCGGGCCCACATGTAACCTGGGTGATGATCACGTTTGAAGCACATGTGATATAAAGAAGAAAAGATGTGCACTTGTAAGCATCTATTACCAGTTTCCATTATGCAGTCGTCAATGTGAATATTGGTAGAGTGGCTTATATCAATTCCATCAGTGTTGGGACTTGTTTGAGGGGCAATCATATGAAGTTTTTTTATGTATACTCATTGCATTCATTTACTGAGACATGGTTCTTTTGACTGTTTATATTTGTCAATCCTCTCACTTGGTGATTCTTACACCTGACTAAATGCCCTCCAAATGAAGCATGCACTAAATCTGGTGCCAAAAGGGGCAGGCACAATACAAAGAAACATGCAAAAACAACTTAATTATAAAATAAATCTAAAAAAATGAAGTGAATTAGCTGGATGGAGTTTCTTTTGGAATGAATTGAGAAGATTGACATTAGTAGCCTTTTTTATTATTCATAATCAGCCATTTGAATATCATAAGCCCATATGAAGAGAATGAAATTTGTATTACTCGCAATTAATCCACAAATATATTGGTCTTGCAGATAATTAAATGCAATCGATTTTCAATATTTACCAACATTTTAAACTTTATAACTTAATTACATGGCCTTCCATGTTAGGTAATCTCCCATGGATTGCTATAGAATAAATTAGTTACTTCTCTTTCCATGCGTCTTGATGAAGATTAACACCACTGCTGACACCTCCACTGTTCAGCTTAGGGTCCTTCACCATCGGAATGTAGGCCACTTTTAGAAGTGAACATCTTTTAAAATGAAAGCTTTCTCTGAATGAAGGCCAGGTTTATGGAAGGCCCTCTTCAGAAAAAGGCCTTTAAGCAAGGTTGATCCTCATATGTTGGGTCATAGTGAAACTTGATAATGAGGGGTCTGTGGGGCTTTGTGTTAAAAAAGGGAAAAAGAAAAATAAAATAAAAAAGGTTAAATTGGCAGCCTTAGGCAATCGTCTAACCTTAAGGTTGCCACTAGATTTTCATGCATCAAGAGGAGCTTGTCAATGGAGCATCAACTATAACAAGCACTCTACTAAGCAACAGCAGTAAAATGAAAATGATCTAACTCACGTTTGCCATTACAGCATTCATCATCAATAATAATAATAATTACAAATAAACCAAAATCTAAGTCAAAAATACTCTTAAAAGGTAGATTTTTGGGTACATGCTCATTATTCGTCTTTTTAGATTGCACTTTTCCTTTTGCAATTTACTGGTGGTTGTGTGACTTTAGCTGTAACTTGAGCATTGAAGCAACGAGTAGGTGGTCGAGTTTTTGAAGAAACGGATGTTATGTTGATATTTTCCATGATTATATTAGTGCATGGAACAACCCTGCTGCAGCTGAAGTTGATAGCTGTTTGGGAAACAATTGTTCCTCGAATACCCTTGTAAGTCACATTACTTACTTTGACAGCTGATGCCTATTGATGAACGACGGAAACTAGGTAAATGAATAGTACTTGAGCACTTATTCCATGTAGCTTGTTTGATTTGAAACAGTTTCTCAAAGGTAAAAAGTAAGTGTTAGAAATAATTAATTTTGAAAAAACCATGTGATTTTGCGGAAGCAAAGATAGTACAGAAATAGTTTCAGATGCGGATTTTCAAACATGTTCCTATATTATGTTGAAAGGGTGACTCTAGAAAACAATTATTAGAAACTGAAAAATGAGTAGTAAAAAGGTAATTTTGAAAAATGTATGTGGATACAAAAGTGATGTGAAAAATAGTTAAGAAAAAAAAAAGAAAGAAAAGAAAAGAAAAGAAGGGTATGAAACAATTCAACGAAGAGGTTGTTTGTCATATAAGGCCTTGTTTGATTGGGGGTTTAGTTGTTCCGCGCGGTATTCCGTGTAAAAATGTGTGGTTAATATTATTTTGGGAAATGTGTGTGTGGTTGAAAATGAGTATGAGATATACGGAATTGCGTGCGGATTTGGTTAACACCAAATAGAACAAGGCCTAAGACAAAGTTTTAAGTTGGTCAAGTAATAGCTTACCTTGGACTCGAATGCTTTGTTAGAGCTGTAGAACTGGTCAATGATTATAGGATTTTCAGCAGCTTTTAATGTTATGTCTGAGAAGTGGATATTCCGTGCAAAACCAGAGCCTCCCTAAACAAGAAGAAATAAAACGGATGATATATATTATATAGGATACTTAGAAAATTGTTAATGCGTGTATTTTAAGTCCATCAGTAATTTTCAATAACTGTGGTCCACTTTGGTGAATTTCTTGGAGAGATTTTGAAGAAATTGATTACTGAATCTCTAGTTGAAAAGTGTAGAGAAGGTTTGGAAAATATGAAAAATTGTTACATCAATGAAATGAGCATTGAAAATAATATTTGAGAAAAATAATTTTGAGAATAAGATGTGGCTAGCACTTTACCTCCCATGTTTTAATTCTTGCTCCATTTTGACTTCCTGTAAAATTGCAGTTGCTAACATATATTCCTTCTACTTCATCACGCTCCCCATTTTTTCCTAAACTTCCAATGCTTCCAAAAGAAAACAAACGATTTTTTCCTGAACTTCCAATGCTTCCAAAGAAAACAAACCAGTCTAATAGACCGATCAAATTTCTATGCTACTCACTATTAATGGCGGAAATGTTGTTGTATAAAGGATTTTCTTTTTTTTTTTTTTTTTTTTTTTTTGTGAAAATGCACTTTTGACTACCAAATTTCAATTCAGAATTTGCCAACGACTTTTTTCTGAACTCAGCATTTTTCTGCAAAAATTTCGGTGTTTTGCAAAATTTCGGTGTTAAAAGTGAAATTTCTTGCCATGACTCTTGAGATTTATGACTACTTTGTCAAAGTGTAATGTTGAATGTCGAGGTCAAACCTGATGCCATGGCCAGGACCGCATGCAACTTTGGTTATGTTCACACTTGTAGAACCTCCGTTAACAGCAATGCAATCATCTCCTATTTATGATGACAACAAGATGATTTATAGGAATAGATATTAACAAATGAAATTATTGCGCATCCCCCGCATGGCGGGCCGCCCGGGGGGGTGGGGCGTGGGTGGTTTGAAGAGGAACGCTAACAGAGAGAGAATGAGAAAGGAGTTACCAGTTTGGATTCTGCAGTCATGAATGTTAATGTGGGTGGAATGGCCTATATTAATTCCATCAGTGTTTGGCTGTCTTTAAGGGGCAATGATATGAAGTTTTGTAATGGTTGCTCCATTACAATTGGTTAAGGAAATATGATTGTTTTGGCTGTTGATATGTTTCAATCCACTCACGAGAAGTTTTGTACAATTAGTAAATCGCAGTGCCTCAAATAAATTCAACTATTTTGATTGTATATATGAGTGATTAAATATCATATATATATATATTTATTGAATTTCTTTTGAAAATAAAGAATAGATAAGTTGAGACTACTTACCGTGGGTCTATCGCCGGCCCGTGGCTGAAACAGATTTAAATGAAGGAAGTAAAACATATATAGCTTAAATTGACATTTTTTACATTTTTATTTTCCTATTTAGGTTACTTTGCATTAATTAATTGGTTAATATAGTAGAGGATGTTGCGTGATTTTTGTCCCTATCTGTGATATTTTAAGGATGTCAAAAAGACATTTTGAGAACCTAGAAAATGAACGGAGTCAACTTACTGAAGTTCGCCACCAAGAAGCACCTTCACCGTCGATAACTCCCGTGTCATGCCCAACCACCTTAAGATGGCTGACGCTTTGAAAATTCAACCATTGCTCAAGGTTTTTGCCTCTCCATGCTGATTTTCTAGGAGCAATTATGGTTCCTAATATCTGCCAAAACAAAAAATATACGGGAGTAAGAAGACCATTTTGCCCTTGTTGTATGGAGAACTATATCAGGGAAAATGGATGCCTGAAATTGGAAATTCACCCAGAACTGTCAAGATTTATAAATATATCCTACTTTAGGGATGGTAAACGAGCTGAGCCGAGCCGGCTTGGCTCGTCAAAGACTAGCTTGGGTTCGGCTCGGCTCGGCTCGTGACCCAATTCTTGAGCTCGGGTTCGGCTTGGCTCGTCCGCCTCATGAGCCGAATCCGAGTAGTCCACGAACGGCTCGGCTTGGTTTTTTTTTTTTTAAACAATTTCAAATGTTAATTATTTAAATAACTTACTTTTTTGAATAATTATTTCAATAACTTAAATTAATTAGTATGATTTGTCCATATTGATTAAAAGTAGACATTGATTAATTAAAAGTGAACATGACAAGATTAGAAAAAATCGAAATGAAAATAGTTTTTCAATTAAAAAATTTAAAATTTCAACACATTAAAATTTGATGAGCTCACGAGCCAATCCATGAACTTTACGAGCTGAACTTGAACTGTTAATTTTCCAATTTTTCGGTTTGGTCCAAGTCTAAGTCCGTGTTTTAACTAGCCGAACCCAAACTTTTGATAAGCGAATTGAGCCGAATATATGAGCTCACATAACTGTCCAGCTCGTTTGCCATCTTACTTCCACTAATTAGTCGAAGAAAAATTGCATCATGGGTTCTGTTCTATTGTGATCTTTAACATCAGACTTTGTTTTCACCAGATAAACGAAGAAAAGTTGCATCATGACTCCTATTCTGCAGTCTGATTTGCTTGCACTGATTAGCTGAAGAAAATTTGCATCATTTTTGTCTAGATAATGAATAAACTCATGCACCCTACATGTTGATTGTCATTAAGTTCAGGTGGACACGTGGAGGTTTGGGTGCATTGAAGACTTTTGTTTGCTAGAGATTATAGCCAAAATAATAATAATAATAATAATAATAATAATAATAATAATAATAATGTAAGAAGTGTGGTTGGAAAAATAAAATGGAATGTTAAAAAGAATTTAACATTTAGTCAAATCAATAAAATATGTAAGTGAGTGAAAATGAGCAACAATGTTCTAATACGAGCGCTCGCGCCGTAATTATGATGCGAGCGCTTGATTTCCAACCACTAACTTGTAGCAAATTGCCAAACGTGTGCGACTCTATCAATTACGACCCCAAGAGCTTGTTTGCCATCTCTCTTTCTCCCCTTTGCATTTTTGATATCGTTTAAAAAAACTAAAATAAAGAATCGTTATAGAGAAATAGAAATAATATTTATTTTTCTAAAATGGTAAGCTATATAATAATTTAATAAATCCAATTCAGTTCTAATATTTTTTATATTCGATTCTTGATAATGTTTTCTTTGGTTTTGTTCCATTGCTCACATATGGGCACGTTATAGTACCCACACATGGGTAGATGTGTGATACGTGTCCTCCCTGATGGTGAGAGGACAGGCAGGTGATGTCCATCTACCCATGTGTAGATACCGTAACACGTTAATATGTGGGTAACAGAACATTACTATTGTTTTCTTAATACACTTTTTGGTACATTATGACTAATTTAATCCCACCATAACATTAATTCGATCTAATGTAAGCAATTTACACATAATCTTATGCAAGCAATTGATGTGAAAGAACTAGATCATATCACATTAGTTGCTTTTTAATGTCTCGAATGATGTGGTAATTTTACATTAGTTATTTGCACAAGATCTTGTGCAAATTTCTTGTACTATATTGGGAGTGTCCAACATACAAATCAATAATATTCCACAACATTTAAAATCATTAAATTATTTGATTAATAACAAAATTACGTTAATGAAGACATAAAATATTAAATATTTTTTAAATAAAGGTGAGTTAATTATTATTATTTTAAAATGGAAGAATAAGAAATATAAATTTACAATATATATATATATATATATATATATATATATATTAAATATGTTACCTCAAATATTATGGATGGCGGCCTGCAAGGCCCTTGAAATGCTATTTGATTCACCAAAAAAGTCTTCCCTCTTGGTACACCAATCTTGATCTTGTTACGGTTTGTCCCTTTATTACACGCTGCTTGCCATGTTGCCACAAAGGCCTAAAATTTGTTGAAACCAAATGTGGACGCTTAACAAACAACTATAATGATTCGATATATATTTCAAGATTATCGGAAATCCTTTCCATCACAAACTACTATACATGTATGAGGTTAAACTATGTCTTGGGAAGTTTTTAAATAAGAGCTCAAATCTTTTGTTCTATTTCCAACGACCTCCTACCCGATCAAAATAATATGATTAATTCGATAATGTTTCTAGGAGACGGAACATATTTTGAACCTTTAAATAACAAATACAAAAATGTTGATAGAGAAATAAATAGAACTGATAAATTTCATAAAAACACTCGATAAATGTTTTGAAAATAGAGTTACTTTAGTATCATCTATTTTTCGATCTCCCACAGCTCCGAATTTGGTGACATCAAAAGTGCGTGGTGGTGTTGCAGAGGGACTTAAATGTCCTCCATTTACAACGTCGGACACCCAAAAAAGCAAGCACAAAATAAGACCACATCGAAAAATCTCCTGCATGAATATTTTAAAATTGTCAATAGAGTTTATTAAGAACACAAAAAACAATAACCTCACGTGAAAGTATTAAAAATAAATGCATAACAATGAAGAAATTATTAGTTCATGAATAATGGGATTATTTTTCTTGACACAAATTTGAAACTGCATACCATCTTGCTAATGAAACCACAAAATGGAGTGAAAATAGGGGTGAAGACACACTGATTAAAAGATAAAACAATCGAATATATAAGCTACAATAAGTGAAAAGTGAAAATATCAGATTTCGTGATGCTTTAAACACAAAATCAGAATGTAGAAAATAATTAATACGTTAAATTAATACTGTTCAGTGTTCACTTGTAAACGGGCCTTCCATTGATGAATAAGTTGGTGGATTACATGTTGATAATAATTTGGCATCTCATTACAAGTGTTTATAATTTCTACGCATTGTTGACTTCTAATTGAAAATAATTACAATTCTCCTTATTCATGTACATGTGTAATTTGTAATGCAGTCAAACCTATAACAGTAAATGCTCTAAAGTAGATTCACCAGCATATTTGCAAGGCGTACGTAATGCAGTCAAACTTTATTTATGTCCATGATGTGTTTATAATTATATGCATTTTTGACTTGTAGCTGAAAATAATTACAATTCTCATTATTTATAATTTATATGTACGTGTGTAATTTGTAATGCAGTCAAAACTATAAGGGTCCATACTCAGAAGTATATTCACCTGCACATTTACAAATTGTAATGCAGTCAAACTTTATTTATGTACATGAATTGATAAGCTTGTAAGCATTCACATTTTTATGTGAAATACTCACTCGTCTTATAAAAATAAGCTACTTTCCTTAAATGAATTAATTAAAATATTAAATTCTTTATATATTCCTATTTAATGTGTATTGTTATTAATAAAATAAAATTATTAAAGTGTAATAATTAATAAGTTAAAGGGTATATTAGGAAAATACCCTTATATTTTATTTTTCTAATAATATTAATTAATATTTTCTTGATACTTGTGAAAAAGTCAACGAGCCTATCTTTGTGGGACGAATGGAATAGTAGATAGAATGAATGGAATTAAATACGGAAATTTGTATATGTAGCATATTTAGATCGCACAAAATATGTAAATGTGATTGATTTGACCAAATTCAAATTTAAAAGAGAATAAATTAAAATGAGAAGAATAACTTACCATGGATTCCAATTTTAATATCGCTTTCTTCTATTTAATTATATATGTCTATTTTTATTTATTTACTATTATATTGTTATTTAATTTGCACACATGAAAATTATGTAATTGTTGCAACAATTTTTTTGGCTCATTAAATGAAGTAGTAAATTGTTTAATTTGTATTATTTATTTTCCTAATAAATTTCTTAATCTATGTGGAAAAAAAAACGAATGGAGTATCACTTAATGCAATTTTTTATCATTTAATTAATTAAAGTGATGTCATCTGCTATTCAAAAAGTTACTCTCAAACGTCGCTCTAGATTTGAAGTATTTCCAAGACTTTCTAAATAGCAACGTATACAAAATGGAGATTATAGTATACTATTTAAATTTAGAGAGTAACTTATTTTATATTCCCCTATAATGCCCTCCACTTTTAATTTCATATATATATATATGGTGAATTGTATTGACATTACACTTTTTAATAACCATACCACATATTTAATTGTATTACACGTCCTTAAGTTTTTTACTTTATTGTATTTACATCTAATTTTTTTATTACAATTACATTCTAAACCCGGCATTAACTAGCGTATCTTGTAGTCAATAAAGGATTTAACTAAAATTTTCATTAAGTGATTAAGTATCTTAAACAACTAAAAAAATAGTACTACCTCGGTCCCATAAACACATCCCATTTTTATTTTCACAAAGATTGCGAAAAATACAACTAATAGTATTGAAAAATAAAAAATTAAAATTATTTTCCTAATGTGCCATTTCATTTATTAGATATTTTATTTCAACTAATCTATTTTGGTGATAATAATGTACATTAAATGAGAACATATAAAATAACTAATATTTTAACTATATTTTGAAAATGAATATGACATATATTTTGAGATAGACGAAAAATGAAAAATTGATTATATTTTTGGGACAGAGATAGTAAATGTTAAGTGTAATTCCTTCCTGGAATCGATGATGTTATATAAACTCCATCAAGTTTAATGTTTCTACACCCAACACTTTGGCTGCGGCTGAGATCGATAACCTCGTCGTCCAACGATGTCCCCAAAACCCACGAAACGTTATACGTCACTCATAGTAACGACTGGTGTTTGTGTTCAAAAATAAATGCACGTTTATTGTTAGGTGGGAGGTAAGAAAAAAATGGTCAAGAATTATGGCTTTTGGAAATTGGCCAAATATTTTCAAAGTCAAAAGGATTAGGTGCAAGTTTTTCTTCCATATTTGCCCCCCAATTTTGCCTATAAATTGAGCTCCATTTTGCATTGTTACACACCACCAAAAACACAAAACATCTTGTGTAGAGAGAAGAGATCTTGTGTGAAAGAGGCTGGCGTAGAAGCTATATCTGAGAGATAAAGTGAGTAGAGTGATAAACCTTTGTGTAGGTAGAGAAAAAATCTGATGTGTGGTATTTTTGTACTCCTCATTTTGTGATAGTGAAATATATTGGTGTGGGTCCGTGGGCGTGGCGGTTTGGCGAACCACGTTAAATCTCGGTGTTTATTTTGTGCTTATTTTAGCGTCAAATTATTTTCGATCGCATTTATTCGTCCCACTTGATCTTGGCGGAATTAGCGCCTAGTTCCCCGACAAGCGGTATCGAGCGTGTTTGTGATATCTCTTGAAATTCTTAGTATGCTCGTGGTTGCGGCGTGGTGATCTTCCCACATCGAAAGCTTGATTCTCGAAAAATCACATTTTGTTAAGTGGGAGTAATGGCGACCAGGCGAGAGAATTTCCAAAATTGATAAATTTGATGGCAAAAATTTTGGATATTGGAAAATGCAAATGGAGGGACTATTTGTATCGAAGGGACCTATATAAGCCGTTGAAAGAAAAGCGGAAGGCGAGAAAAGGCGACGAGTGGGAGGTGCTTGATCGAAAAGCACTTCGGCGCCAATTAAATTGACCCTATCAAAGTCGGTCGCTTTCAACATTAAAAATGAAGACAGGCGTCTCTCATGGCGACTTTATCGGCATGTATGAGCAGTAGTCTGCGACAAATAAAGTTCATTTGATCAGAAATTGTTCATGAAGATGACAGACGGAGATTTGGAGAACACCTCAGCGAATTCAATGGTAGTAGACCAATTGACCACGGTGGAAATCACTTTTAGTGATGAGGTTCGAGCTCTATTAATTCTTGGCGATTACTGAGGATAACTGGAATCCACGACCATCGATGGCTTTCGTAGGAAAGTCGAAATTGAAGTTCGATGACGTTGAGCATGATCTTGGTAGGAGATCAGGAGGCAGTCGGATCTGACTTCAACCAGGGCCGCTTTCAATGTAGATAGCGAGGCGAAGTTCAAGCGGAGAGACGCAGTGGGCCAGAACAAGTCGAGAATGGCGGCCGAGATCCAAAAATCACATAAATTCCAACAAGTCAAAATCACATTTGAATGTTGGAATTGCAGTCGAATGGGCACTACAAAAATCGATTAGAGGCGACTCGAAGAAGCGGAGAACAAGACCGAGGTCAATGTCGTGACCGGAAGAAGCGGCGTGATGCGTTGATATGTTCCATGGAGAAGAAGGCCGACTATTGGGTAATAGACTGCGGAGCATCGTTCCATGCCGCCAAATCGACACTTTTTGCAAATTATGTGTCGGGAAACTTGAAGTATATCTAGGAGAGCGATCATCCTTGCGTGGTGGGCATAGGAGAAATGCATGGATCAATATCAATGGATCGTATGGAAATTAAAGGATGTGGAGACATATTCGAGTGAGGAAAAATTTGATCTCCGTCAAACAATTGTCAAGAGAAGGATGTGACACAAATTTCTACTGGTGATAATTGGAAAATCACCAAGGGGGCCATGATAATCGCGCGTGGCAAGGATAGTGGCACCTATACCTGACAGAATCGTGTATGACAATCGCGATTCTTGATAGCAGGATGCGAACTTGTGGCATCAAAGACTTGGGCATATGAGCGAAGGGCTCAAGTACATGCATGCAAAGGGAAACTACCAGGGCTTGATCTATTGATTTAGACTTTCGCGAAAGTTGTATTTTAGAAGCGAAGCGGGTGAATTTCAATACAAGTGGCGAGAACTCTAAAGAAGAGAAGCTTGAACTTGTCCACACTGGATGTGTGGGGTCAACAGCGATTTCATCGATTGGCGGGAAAGTCATACTGACTTTCATTGATGACCACTTTCGAGAAAGGTGTGGGTTTACTTCTTGAGACACAAATCCGATGTTCGGTTCAAGAAGTGGAAGGCCATGGTGGAGAATGGCGGTTTTGCGGTAAAGAAGTTGAGATCGACAATGGTGGCGAAAATTTGGCGTTCAAGAAATTTTGTTACCAAAATGGTATCAAGTTGGAAAACGTTGCGCACACCGCAACAAAATGGAGTTACTGAGCATGAATGAGCGTTGGCGAAGAGCGAAGCATGAGGATACATGCGAACTGCCAAAAGCGATTTTGAAGGCGTATCTGGCATACCTTGTTAATCGTGGACCGTCGGTACCATTGGAGTCTGAGATCTGGAAGAAGTTTGGAGCGGGAAAGAAGTGAAACTTTCTCATTTGAAAGTATTCGGTTGTGTCGTATGTGCACAGTAGTGATAATGCCAGGAGTAAGTTAGACTCCAAATCACTAAAGTGTACTTTAGTTGGATATGGTGGAGGCGAATTAGTCGTTTTGGGATGACCAGGAACAAAAAGCTCATCGAGCGGGATGTCATATTCAATGAAAAGGTGATGCTACAAGGGCCAATCTGCGTCGATCCAATGACACAATCCACGATGATCCAACATATGTTGTTCGGACGACACTCCCGGAAGGAATGCGTCAAGCGGGCGGATGAAGTCTGCGAGCGAAGGCCCATCTCGGAGGTTGATTCACCCAGGTCTCGGACTCAGGCCCCATTGTGAGGAGGTCAAGTCGACCTCATGTTCCGAATCGGAGTACATGAACTACATGTTGCTCAGCGGCGGTGAACACGGAATGCTATGACGAGGCATGTCGGTGGGAGATTCTGTTAAGTGGGAGCTTGCAATGAAAAACGAGATAAAGTCTCTCATCTCCAACCAGGCGTAGGAACTAGGCGGAGTTGCCCGAAGGGAAGAAAGCTCTTAATAACAAATGGGTGTCTGAGAATCAAAGAAGAACATGATAGTTCGAAAGATACAAAGCGAGATTGGTAGTCAAAGGTTCCAGGCGAAAGAAGAATTGACTACGGAGATATTCACTTGTGGGCTGACAACAATTCGATCAGTGTTGAGTATTGTTGCGGCGGAAATGCTTCCTTGGACGATTAGATGTAAGCGCTTTCCTCCATGGTGACCAGAGGAGAAATATATGTCTAAGCAACGGAAAGGCTTCGATGAAAGGAAAAAGAGGAGTTGGTGTGCAAATTGAAGAAGAGCCTATACGGCTTAAAGCAAGCGTCTGAAACGTTGGTACAAGAAGTTTGTGGATTTATGCGGAAAAAATGGCTACATGAAGTGTAATGCGACCATTGTTGCTACTTAGCGGTAGTTCGAGTCCGATTATATCATTTTGCTACTTTATGTCGATGACATGTTAGTAAGCCGGCTTTCGGTTTATGGGCGAGATCAGAAGTTAAAAAGCAACTATCGGTGGGTTTGAAATGAAGGACTTGGGAGAAGCAAAGCAAATTCTGGGATGAGAATTTGTAGAGACAAGCAAAGGGTGTTTCTGCGGTTGTCACAGGCCAGTATGTTGATCAAATCTGTGCAAGGTTTCAACATGAGCGATTAGCGGTGCTGTATCGGCCGCCATTAGCGAATCATTTAGTCTATCCAACGACCAGTCTCCTAAGGCGAGAAGATGAGAGAAACTTCATGGCTAAAATTCCATATGCCGGCCATTGGAAGTTTGATGTATGCCATGGTTGTACGGCAGTTCCAGATATTGCTCATGCGTTGGGAGTTCGCGGCGGATATATGGCAAATCTGAAAGCGGCATTGGGAGCGGTAAAGTGGATATTGAGATATCTACGGGGAACTCTTGATAAATGCTTATGCTTTAAACGAGTGACACTACGAGGTTTCGTGAATGCGATTTCTTTGGTGAGGTAGATCGCGGAAAAGCACTCTAGGTTATATCTTCCGCGATTGGTGCTCTGCGATTAAGTTGGATTTAGCGAATCTGAGAAGATTGTTGCATTATCAACTACGAAGCGATTAAGCGTGGCGATGTAGAGGCTAGCAAAGAGATGATATGGTTACAAGGTTTGTTGGCGAGTGGGTTTGAGCGGAGAAGAATGTCTTGCAGTGGATCAGTCACGATACATCGGCAAAAATTGACATTTCATTCGAACCAAACATATTGGACTCAGTTATCACTTCATCGGATCACTTTTGGAAGATGGAGTATTGGCGCTGAAAGATTCAAAGCGCAAGAATCCGGCCGACATGATGACAAAGCGGTAACCAGGCGAGCTATGCTCGGCTTGATGGTCTTCTATGATGAAGAGCGGAGGTGGTGGACCCACGTCGTATTTTCAGCGCAAAATGAGATATCCCAAGGTGAAAGGCAGTTGTGAAGATTGATTAAATCAGTCTTAGTGGGGAGATTGTTAGGTGGGAGGTAAGAAAAAATGGTCAAGAATTATGAAATTGGCCAAATATTTTCAAAGTCAAAAGGATTAGGTGCAAGTTTTCTTCCATATTTGCCCCCAATTTTGCCTATAAATTGAGCTCCATTTGCATTGTTACACTTGCAAAACACAAAACATCTTGTGTAGAGAGAAAAGAGAGATCTTGTGTAGAGAAAGAGGCGTGTAGAAGCTATATCTGAGAGATAAAAGTGAGTAGAGTGATAAAACCTTTGTGTAGGTAGAAAAAAATACAGTGTGGTATTTTTGTCTCATTTTGTGATAGTGAAATATATTGGTGTGGGTCAGGTGGGCGTGGCGGATTTGAAACCGCGTTAAATCTCGGTGTTTTATTTTGTCTTTATTTTAGCGTCAATTATTTTTCGATCGCGTTTATTAAATCGCGATCTTGGCGGAATTAACGCAGTTCTGACGACGTTTATAAGTTAGTCCAAATTTGATGTCCTCATTAGATATGCTTCCTAGGATGTATCTCTAATAATTGTATTATTGTAATAACTCGCATCACCATATCATTAAGTGTAGAGGCTATTGTATCATTACAAACATTCATTTAAAAAAAAAAAAAAATCAACCAAAATCTAGGTTGAAAATACTAAAAAGAATAAAAAAGGATTTTCGGGTACGTGGTCGCTATTTCTCTAAGCAAATAGATTTGCAATTTACGGGCGGTTGTGTAATTTTAGCCGTAACTTGGGCATTG
Organism: Jasminum sambac; assembly: GCA_018223645.1. Classification (NCBI taxonomy): domain Eukaryota; kingdom Viridiplantae; phylum Streptophyta; class Magnoliopsida; order Lamiales; family Oleaceae; genus Jasminum; species Jasminum sambac. Next base: position 3,108,629 of record CP073651.1, on the reverse strand, counting down.
AAGCAGCGAGTAGGTGGTTGAGTTTTTGAAGAAACAGATGTTATGTTGATATTTTCCAAGATTATATTAGTGCACGGGACGGCCCTGCTGCAGCTGAAGTTGATAGCTGTCTTCGAAATAGTTGTTCCTCGAATACCCTGGTAAGTCACGTCACTTACTTTGACAGCTGATGCCTATTTATGAACAACAAAAACTAGTTAAATCAATAGTACTTGAGCGCTCATTCCATGTGGTTAGTTTGATTAGAAACAGACAAACAGTCTTTAAAAAGCGAAAAGTAAGTATTAGAAAGAATTAATTTTGCAAAAGTTGTGTGATTTTGCAAAAGCATCGATATTTAAAAACTTTGTCTTGAATTTTACTTGAAGTACACATAAATTATATACCACACACTAGGGTGTGGGGCTCCCACTTTTAGGGGGATTTTGCAAAAGTTGTGTGATTTTGCAAAAGCATCGATATTTAAAAACTTTGTCTTGGATTTTGCTTGAAGTACACACAAATTGTATACCACACACTAGGGTGTGGGGCCCCCACTTTTAGGGGGCATTATAATTTTTTCCTACCACCCCTATTAAGGTGTGGTAGTGTGTGATATGATCAGGAGTGATCACACACCATCGATGGTGCCATCGTTATGGCACCATCGATGGCATTTTTGGGATCGAAACGACCCCCGTTTTGAAATCCGAAACCAAATCTGGAATCAGCACGGCGATGGGGAACTCCAAGAATTTTTCAAATTTTTTTCGACGATCCCAGGGTCACACTACGGTCCACAAAGCCAGACTATTTTTACCATCGCCATTGATTCCAGATCTCATTCCTGATTTCAAAACGAAATCGAATCTGACTCCTAAAACACCATCGATGGTATCAGAATTCAAAGCACCATTGATGGTGCTTTATCATTTCCGGTGATATATAATTTATGTGTACTTAACTATTTTCCCTCAATTCTTAGATTATGTTGAAAAGGTGTTTCTAGAAAATAATTCAGACAAACTGAAAAATGAGTGGTAAAAAGGTAACTTCAAAAAATGCATGTGGATACAAAAGTGATACGAAAATTAGTTTTGCCGCGGGGAGCCCGGTATTAAACAATTCAACAGACAAGTTGTTAGACTGTTAGTCATATAAGACAAAAGTCTTACGTTGGTGAAGTAATTGGTTACCTTGGAGTCGCATACTCTCCTAGAGAAGTAGAACTGGTCAATGATTATAGGATTATCAGCACCGTTTAATATTATGTTTGAGAAGTGGATATTCCTTGCAAACCCAGAGCCTCCCTAAACAAGAAGGAAACAAAACTAGATGGTACATATAATATAGGATTCTTGAAATATTGTTAACGTATGTGTTTTAAGTCCATTAGTAATTTTCATTAAATCTGGTCCAGTTCAGTGCATTTCTTGGAGAGATTTTGAACTAATTAATTTCGGAATATGTAGTTGAAAAGCGTAGAGAAGTTTTAAAAAATATGAAAAACTGTTGCATTCATAAAATGAGTCGTTGAAAATAATATCTGAGAAAAATAATTTTTATAATAAGATGTGATTAGCACTTTACCTCCCATGTTTTAATTCTTGCTCCATTTTGACTTCCCGTAAAATTGCAATTGCTAACATATATTCCTTCTACTTCATCGTGCCCTCCATTTTTTCCTAAACTTCCAATGCTTTCATAGAAAATAAACGAGTCTAATAGACCGATCAAATGAAATTTTGCTTTTGACAACGAAAAATATTGTTGTACAAATTTTTTTTCAATTACTTTGTCGAATAAACATCATTTGAAAAAGTTTCAAGACGAAAATTTCGGTCTTGAGAAGTATTATCACTATGAAAATGTAGATCTGCTGACGAAAATTTTGATTTAGAGTTTGCCAACGTCTTTTTTCTGAGAAAACAAATAAAAACTTGACATTTTGCTACAAAAATTTTGTTGTTAAACGTGAAATATAATTTATTGGAGATTTATGACTGATTTGTCAAATTAAACGTAATGTTGAATGTTGAGGTGAAACCTGATTCCATGGCCAGGACCGCATGCAACTTTGGTTATGTTCACACTAGAAGTACCTCCGATAATGGCGATACAATCATCGCCTATTTACGTACCATGACAGCAAGATAATTTATAGGAATAAATACTAACAAAATAAATTATTGAATATATCCAAGAAAAAAAGAAAGGAAAGAACAACAATAGAGAGAGAATGAGAAAGCAGTACTTACCAGTTTGGATTGCGCAGCCATGAATGTTAATGTGGGTGGAATAGCCTATATTAATTCCATCAGTATTGGGACTATCTTTAGGGGCAATGATATGAAGATTTGTAATGGTTACTCCATTGCAATTGGTTAAGGAAATATGATTTTTTTGGCTATTGATATGTTTCAATCCACTCACAAGAAGTTCTGCACAATTAGTGAATTGTAGTGCCTGAAATAAATTCAGCCATTTGCATTGGATTAATGAGTATACGAGTGATTAACTATTACTCCCCCGCCCCACAAAAATAGTCTTATTTTGACTTTCACACAGATTAAGAAATTACAATTAATTTCATTGAAAAAGCACCGTTTACTTATATAATTTCACCACTTAATATTCTAAAATTCTCCACATCGCATAAATTCTCCACCACTTAATATTCTAAAATTCGTGTTAAAAAATATCATCGTAGCTTAGTTACTTGAATGACGTTAATAATAAAAATTTTGAAAATTTTTTAATAGGACTATTTCTTTTTGTTCAAATAGGAATTATCTAAATTTTGGTTCCAAATATTTTGTTATTGTCTAAAATTGTTAAATACAACAATTGATATGATATTTTTTTCTTACAAGATAATGATTCGAATCAAAATTTGTAAACCATTATTGAAATCTATAATATTATATATGCTTTGTTATTTTTATTTTGTATTATTGTAGTTTTATATAAATAAACCATTTTAATCGTATCGTGCATCGCACGGGGAAATACTAGTATTGAATTATGATAGTTGATTTTCATTGGTGACAACATATATTAAACATGAGTATAGTGGGAAGTAAATGACTTTAATATCTCCTTTAAAAAAAAGTGGACTATAATTTGGGATTGATGAAAAAAAAAAAAAAAAAAAAAAAAAAACAGAAAAAGGACTAACCTTTGTGGAACGGAGGGAGTACAAAATAAATTTCTTTTTTGAATTTATTTTGAAAATGAAGAACATATAAGCTGAGTTAACTTACCGTGGGTCTATCCGTGGCTTGTGACTGAAACAAAGGAAAACAAAGTAAGTAAAACATACATGGCTTATATATATTGTTGTTTTCTACTACTTTTTATTTTATTATATGGGGTATATATGAGATCACGAGATATATGGATAATAATCAGTGATGTTGTGAGTTGTGCAGCTAGGATCAACAAAAAAAAACAGTAGAAATAGTTGGTATTTAATATTTCAAGAATGTGAAAAAGACATTTTGAGAACCTAGAAAAATTAACCAAGTCAACTTACAGAAGTTTGCCACCAAGAAGCACCTTGACCATCGATAACTCCTATTTCACTCCCAACAACATTAAGATGGTTGACGCTATAAAAATGCAACCATTGCCCAACGTTTTTGCCTCTCCATGACGATCTTCTTGGAGCAACTATGGTTCCCAATATCTGTCAAATGAAAAGTAATTAAGAGAGAGAAAAGATAACTTTGTCAAGATTTAAGAATATATAGATCCTATTTACACCAATTAGCTAGTAAAACCAAAATTGCATATATTATGTGTTCTATTATGTAGTGATTGGTGATCCTAAACGTTTGGCTATATTTGCGCTGGTTGACCTCTTAGTCAGACAAATTTTGCGATCACTACATACAAAAGTGCGACGAAATAACGATAAACACACTTACTCTATTTACGGTTTATTAATGTCAATACGTGAATAAAGATTTGTTTTAGGCGAGTTTAGGTGCATTGAGTACTTCTGTTTGGTGTTTGCCAGATATTATTGAAAAAATAATTGTTGAATGTGTCGTTCAAAAATTAAGAAGATCATTTAATGAATATTAAAAATTTGTCAAAATAATAAAAAAGAAATTGAAAATAAGATTGGAGAAAATGATTTTTACAATAAAACAATACTCACACATGCAATTCTTGCACTTTTTGCTTAATACACTCGTTGGCACATTACGAGTAATTTGATTTCAACGTAAATATACTTAATTTTCTATAACATTTGAAAGCATATGAGTTCATCGGATTTATTACAAATTTCATCAAATAAAGATATAAAAAATCAAATATTCCATGAATAAGTTAAGTAAATTAAACTATAATTTAAAATGGACAAATAAGAAAAATAGTATCACCTCAAATGTGATGGATGGCGTCTTGCAAGGCCCGTCAAATGCTATTTGATTCACCAAAAAAGTCTTCCTTATTGGTACAGTAATCTTGATCTGGGCAGCACCGCTTGTCCCTTTCTTGCACGCTGCTTGCCATGTCGCCATGAAGGCCTGAAAGTGTATTGGGACCAAATGTAAGCTTATCAAACAACACTAGAAAAAACTACGCCTTTAAGGGTGATCTGTTGTTTCTATAGCCTCTCTCGTGCCTGTAGAGTATTAGGGACGACATTTCTGTCATGTCGCCCCTAATGCTATGTAGAAAAAATACCATTTTAGTCAAATTTTAATTTGTTTTGTCACCCTTTTACGCTGCTCATTCCTAGTAATTAATATTGGTTACCTACTTACACATGTCACAATAAATTAACTGGTGTTCTCCTCTCATGAGCGATAAGTATTGGTTGATTGTAACAGTCGAATATTGACTCGATATTTGAGAATTATCGAAAAATCTTTCCCTTCATAAAGTGCTATACATATATGAGATTAAGCTAGTCTCGGGGAAGTTCTTAAATAATAGCTCAAATTGTTGTCCTATATCCTGTCCTTTAAGATGTCCTAGCGAATTGAAACGAGCTACATATACAACAAAGAATGCTAATTTAGTAACTTTCCTAGGAGAGAAGAAATAAGACAATAGACCTTGAATCTTCAAATTATAAATATGAAAATATTGATAGACAAATAAATAGAACTGATGAATTTCATGAAAACGCTCGAATATTCAGATATTGGAGTTACTTTGGTATCATCTGTTTTTCCATCTCCAACAGCTCCAAATTTTGTGACGTCGAAGGTGCGTGGTGGTACATTGGAGGGACTTAAATGTCCTCCATTTACAACGTTGGATGCCCGAAAAAGTAAGTACAAAATCAAACCACATTGAAAAATCTTCTGCACCAATATTTTAAAATTGTCAATATAGTTAGCTCAAGAATAGTGGGATCATCTTGGATTATTTTTATTGACAATAAAAGTTGAAATTGCGTACCATCTTGCGACTGAAACCACAAAATGGAGTGAAAGGAGGGAGGAGGACACACTGGTTAAAAGGTAGAACAATCGAATATATAAGCTACATTAAATGAAAAGTGAAAATATCAAATTTTGTACGTGATGCTTTGAATGCAAAATTAGATTATAGAGAATAATTAGTAACGTGACAAAATAAAGGTAAAATAGGAAATTATTTAATTTGTATTATTTAGTTTTCTACTAAATTTGTTAATCGGTGTGAAAAAAAAAAGGATGAAGCATCACTGAATTCAAATCTTTATCATCTAATAACGAGGTGTCATTGGGACGGATGCTACATCGGTATGGGATGCTCTTGATAAATCATATTCATACTCTTCCTATTTTGGCTTAATTACTGATGAGTGTAAACGGTTGTCTAGTGAGCTAGGGAATGTCTCATTTTCGTGTGTTTGGAGGTCTGTGAATCAAGTCCCTCACCATCTTGCTAGAGCGTCCATTTCATGCATTGTCTAGCCCCACCAAGTGGATAGGGATTCCTCCCTCGCTTACTTATGATGTACCTTTATTTGATGCTATGAATGAATAATTTTTTTTCCTAAAAAAACAATAAATAAATAAAGAGGAGTCATCGGTCGTTCAAAAAGTTGCACTCAAATGTCCCTTTAGATTTACTGATTTGGATAATACTAGAATGTTATAGCCTTTGTCATGATAGATGATATAATAATAGTAAAATTCATATCTTGCCATTAATGAATGGCTGTATTGATAATTGATATAAAAGGTATTGAAATCATTTCATCCCATTATAGCATTTAGTATGTTACTGTAGCATAATCGTACTGATTTAGAGCGTTTCCAAACGGGTCAATTTCTAAATACTACACCATCTTATAAAAAATGGACAGCATATTTGAATTTAGAAAGTAGCTTATTTTATACTCCCCTATAATGCCCCCCATTTTCAATTTCATATATACACCTTCTGATATATGTCAAATGAAGTAACTAACTCAAGTATTGCAATTTAGGCGCATTCATTGCATTCATGACTTTCTAATTTTGAAGAGTCAATCTTCGCTCTCAATTTTAAAAAGACAAAATAGGGAGTTTTTAAAAGTTTATTTGCAAGTATTTACTCTAAAGTAGATACTAGTATTTAAAATTTAAGCTCTCTATAGCTAACTATTACATGGTTGCCTTTATTGCATCGTTATTGTACCATCACACTATAATTTCTCTGACATTCTTTTATTTTTTCGGACCAAATTTATTCCCCTTTAAAAAAAGCATCATGAAATACAAATACATAATAATGTCACAAATAAGTCAACAATCCGAAGCTGATAATAATTAATCCCAAATGGAATTTAACATAGTAGAAAAATGAAGAATTACATGCAAGTTCTATGGTAGAAGGCAATTGACGGCAGGTTTTGTGTGCGTAGATCTTCCATGAGCATTGACACATTTTGCATACACTCTCCTCCCCGGAGTCGATGATGTTATATAAACTCTATCAAGTCTAATGTTTCTACACCCAACACTTTGGCTGCAGCTGAGATCTATAACCTCGTCGTCCAGCGATGTCCCCGAAATCCCGCGAAACGTTACGTCACTCATAGCAACGGCGGCTGTCTGTGTTCAAAAAACACATGCACATTTATAAGTTCGATCATGCTACAACAACATAATGAGTTCCATAATTGTTGACATAATAGATAATTGGTATAATCCTATAATTTTATCCATCAGAAGATCCTTATAAGTTAGTCCAAATCTAATGTTTCTATTCAACGTTTCTTTGGCTGTGCCACCAATTTAATAACTGGCATCACCATTTCGATGAGTCCATATTTGCTACTCTATTTCGGTTCCAGTATTTTAGGCTGTCTAATTCAATTAAAACAATCCACATTATTAAATTCATACACTGGTTTGTGTACGTGGGTTGTTTTGATTGGATTAAATAACCTCCAGGATAGAAAATATGACAACAGATATGGACATCATACAAAACATTAGCATATGATAATTTCTGGAGTCGAGTTCTACAGTTCTAATTCCGGATTTAGATGTCTATACCTTCATTGTTGTCATGCAATCACAATATATAACATGTCACTGAACTTGTAAACTGGGTTGTGTATGTATGTTGTTTGAATTGGATGAAACAGTCAACGGGGTAAAAATTTGAACATATATGAGCTCGAATCAGTGAAGTGACACTAAATTTTGACTGAAAAATAATTTTTCTTACAAAGTTTCGGCAATTAACCCTAGAGGGGCAGTAATATTGATCGATTTGTATAGGATGGTGAACATTTTCAAACTTGATTCCTTCAAAAGTGATTCTCCTTGCATATCCCCTTCCTCCCTGTAAAACCAAACTTTGAAATCAGAAATAAATTGTACATACTTAATTTTTTCACATAAAATGGATTAAAAATAAATATTATCATAGAATGAATAGTATTTTACTTTGTGTAATGCTGAATATATCTATACCTGCCATGACTTAAGCCTTACTCCAGTCAAGGTATTTCTCAATGTACAATTTCTCACTAGTACGTTTTCTACGACGTCGTAACCCCCGCGTCCCAAGGCTCCAATGCTACAATAAATTTAACTAATTCGTTAGTCTTAAATAAATTAATCAATATATAATGCGAATAGTTATCATTTTTTTTTTCTCTTAAAATGATTGTTGTCTATATATAAGAGGTATACTGTGATTTTTTATGTGCAGGTGATTGCTATTAATTGATCAAGAATATCTGGTTCAACAGTAATAGAACTGTTTTTGAAAATAAGACTAGTACTGTTTACCATAGATATGCTATATTAATTCATTTTTTCTTGACTGTCAGATGTAAGCGATCAAATGAAAATAATTCTAAACACAACAAAATTTATAGTAATATGAATTGTTTTGATTGGACAAAATAGCTAATGTGATAAAAATTGAGATAGAAGATATCGACTCGTATTTACTATTTAGCAATCAAGAGTAACGCAGTACTCAAACCTGATACCATGTCCAGGTGCACATGTTATCCCCGAGACTACAATGTTGGAAGATCCAGCACTAATAGCAACGCAGTCATCGCCTGTGTTAATTTTAGTCTAGTAAATTATACTACGCCAAAAAATGTGAAAAATTTTACACAATTGTTGAATTTTTTTTTTTTAAAAAAGGAAAAGGAGAATGAGAAATTGAATACCTGTTCCAATGAAAGAATTTCGGATTTGAACGTTGGTTGAGCTGGAAATGTCGATGCCATCAGTATTCAAGCTCGTCTCAGGCGCGATTACACGAAGATTAGAGACTGATGCCCCATTAGTTGCAGTTATTAAGATATGACTAGCCGGGCTATCAATGTGTGTTAATCCACTCAGCCGAAGACCGTGGCATCTCCTAAACGTTATCGCCTAGTCATAATCCACATAATTTCAGATTGTAATGATCGATAATCAACATAACCACTAATGATTTAATGTTAACATGTCGGCAACTTAAGTTATCAATATGTTGGCTGGTGGGGGCGAGGGAACACGTAGGTGTCAATCATCGGCCAACATGTTGGCCGATGATTGACACGTGTTCCCTCGCCCCCCACTAGCCAACAATTTGATCTTTTGTATCAACTTAATATGGAATTATAATTACAAATTTCGGATTGTAACGATCAATCGTTAAGATATTGATTATTGATATATACTTACCGTTGGTGCTCTACAGTTTTGGCCCTACATATGGAAAAATTAGTTGTTAATATCTTCGTCTAAGATTACAAAGCATTATAAAAGCATCTTTGAAATTGTAATAAGAGTAATCTTCTCCTCTCTCTATGGGAAGGTTAATGCATACCCAAGCTAACATGGCTTTGACACGCTACCAGAAACAGGATTTTTAGAAGTGATAGTCGTCCTTATAACCTCATGTCTGTAGAGTAATAATAGCAATGTTGCTCTTATTACTTTACATGTACGAGGTTATAGGAACGATTGGGTCGTCTCCTAAAGGTCCGATTTCTTATAGTAACATATTTACCTAAAGTAATAATATGATATTATCATGTCATTATTTTGCACAAATATGACTTGATAGTGCCACATCATCATTCTGATAGTATCATCATGTCAACCGATGCTATGCCTTATTAGGAGAATAATGAGAAATTTAGAATTAAATTAACTTGGTTGTTCAAGCATGGTTGAGGCCACCAAGATGAACCTTGGCCGTTAATGGTCCCTCTTCCTGACACAACAAGCCCATTAATATTTGCAAAAATCAGCCATGCATGGAGTTGATTTCCGGCCCATTCTCTTTTCACAGGTGCAACAATACTTCCTGATATCTGCAATATAATATTTGAAAAACTTAACAGTAATTAAGACCTAGTTTAATTAGTAGTAATAATCTAATTATTATCTAAGTAATAATTAACATTACCAGAATGTATATACGAGAGGATTGGCATGGGCCATTAAGGGTCAAGGGCCTAAGCTTGAAAGCCCTATTTGGGGGTACATAAAGAGTGGGACTTGTGGATTTTGCCTGGCAAACAGCTTTCCACGCGTTCACAAATGCCTGGAAAATATGCGAATATATTTATCAGCGTTTGATACTGATGCTGACATCTCGCTTCACAAAATTTTGACGTTTTATATAAGTATGGACATGAATGTAACATTACACCTCTATAAATAGTTTATTGGCGCATACAGAACATTTTTAATTTCAATGGTGTGTCATGAGCGTTTCATAAAGTTCAACGCAATCCATATAATGTGTTTAACTCTGGTTTCTATTTTAATATATAGACGCCACATTTCACAATTTCACATTATAACGTGAAATTTGTAGTTGTAAGGTATATATAAAGGGCAAGAAAACTATCAAGACATAAGAATGTACTTGGGTGTCATCATTTCTTCCATTTCCAACAGCTCCAAAACGCATCACATTGAAGGTAGTTGTAGCTCCCAACACATATGTGGCCATGCATAATACCACTAATAGGGTAATTAAACGTTCCTGCAAATATTAAGAAGAAATATATCGTTCGATTAATTGAAACCACATTATTAACTTAAATAATTGTAACATTATTAGATATAACCCCTTCAAAAAAAAAACACACACACACACACATTGTCAGCTATAATTTAATGTTAAGACGATACGTGTCATCTCGATATTAAATAATATCGTGGTGATTACATCATATCGAGTTGACATGTGTCTTGTAGGCACAATAATCAAATATTCACCCACCATTGAATCCAAGACTAATAACATTTTCTAATATCAAGAATAGACGATGTGACATTGTTAAGATTCAGGCTTCTCATCTTGTAAGTTAAAATAACATTTTTCTCTCATATTAATATTAATACTGAAGTGTCACAGCAGCATTCATCTAATTAACATTGCTGATAAACAATATTACTTTCACAGGCATTGCACTTTGAGAAAAAGAAACTCACCATTGGATCAGAGAGCATGAGGATAAAAAACAATGGAGTCACCTATACTATATGATCACTTTCTCTTCGAACTTTGGTCTTTATATAAACTCCATTGCTGCAATATGTTGAGATTTATTCAAATTGAAGTAACATTTAACGTGCTCCTAACATCGCGTAATTAACTTGATAATTAATTAAGCCCTTCTTTAATTTAGGGCCGAACCGTCTCTTTAAATGTAATTCAAAAGGCTGCCTAACATGTTCAACTTCTTGATCAATAGAATTGCTTATACACGACTTTACAAATTTGAATAATGTGAATTATGAATTATCTTTGATTGAATGAGACAGTTAAACAAGAAAAAACGAGAAAACAGCTCGACCACGTTTGAAATAGAGTTTGTTTGTGAAAATTTATATCTATAGGGTCTATAGATTGTAATAGAAACTTTCTCGAGTTGTTCTGCATAAAAATAAATACACGACTAAAATTCTATCTAGAATCTATTAGATATGCATGCTAATTTAGCAATTGAATTGATTGTGCGATGTGTTTTGTATATAATGATTTTTCTCTTCATTCTTGAATTTATTTGTTTGATTTATTGATAATCAACTTATTTAATTATTAATTTTGGTCAATTAATTAAAAAAAAAAAGGCACTAGGCACAGTATTCTTAACGTAACTTAAGCTAAGCAACTTCTAGCTCAATTATTGTTGTAGTTATCGAAGCAATTAATTGTTGAAAACAGTGGGTTGACCACTTTATAAGCGGCTAGTATTTTGGCTTCCTTCTCGACGATTGCTGAACAAAAGGACAACCACCAGTTGACATTGTTATTCAGCGTTTCATGCGGGCCACATGTACCTTCCCCTCCACAACCCCTTCCCCCACGGATTTAACGCCACCGTAACATCTCTAAAATCAATAGTCACAAAACTGTAATATTGAATTCTATAAACTCTTACTGACAAATCATTTGTTATCCCCCAAATTATGATCATTGTGACGTTACATGTTTCCGCATTTATTTTGTTACTCATTTCTTCCAACTAGAGTTTAAATTGGATGTCATATTTTGTGTCTTCTTAACTGCCATATCTAATCATAAAAATCGAATTCATTGAAAACATAGTGAAATGTATGTTACATGTCGATCATCTGTCCACATATCAGTATCCTAAGGTGTTCACATGTGGGCACCGAATTGTTTGCTCCGGAACGTAATGTCCTTAATTGTAGTACACATTGCTTATCAGAGCTTTATTTGTGAATTTATTAGGGTGATAGAGAATCATTTATAATGGTTTTTAAATGTTTTTAATATAAAAGATGAGAGAGAATAAGTGGAATTGGATGGTGGAAATTTATTGATGTGATGAGATATATAGTCATGATTGGCACTTAATTTTTCAAAATTTTTCCTCTTTTTTCTACTTTTTTATACATTCGTTCTTTATTCTAAATCAATCACATTCACACATCACGTCACATTCACAAATCTCCACCATTAAATTCCACTCATTCTCTCTCCTCCTTTATATTAAAAATCATTAAAAATTATTAAAAAATACTCCCAATCACCTATATATGGATGTGATTGATTTATGATAAAGAAATAATGGATAAAAAAATAGTAAAAAATTGAAAAAATTGTTCCCAATCATGTAACTGATTAGGTGACTTCTCTTTGCAAGTCAACTTTATGGATATTGTTATAGGAAATAATTATTCAGGTTGATCACGTCACGAAGGACGCAAGCTCATCTTGTACGGTAAAAGATGCTGTTTCTTCGTTAATACTCGAGGAAAATATGTACCAGAGATGTATTTAAGTAATTTAAGAGTCATGACTTTTTAAGCTCTATGGATGTGCTACTCTAATATTCTATAGGCTATAATTCAAAATTTTCAAAAGGATAAGAAAAGTCCCAAATAATTTTCCTGTCTATTTCTTGCGTAGGCCACCACCACCCCAAGGTAAAAGTAGTTTTGACATGAATAGTAAATGTATGAATGTGATGAAGTAATCATCTTTCCCCTTGAGAGGATAAATCACACACCCAGCTAATATGGCCGTGTTACGTCATCATACTAAATGTGGGAATGCAATACAGTAATATGCTTCTCCACCATGGCGAGGATAAACCATAACCCCCATTATCAAGCACTGTCACATCATCATTTATGTTGAAAATGATGACACGGCAATATCACGTTGTTGCTTCTACTAATGTGGCACAGCCACATTGGTAAGGGTATGGTTTATCCTCCTTCATAGGAAGGAGATCACTCAAATGGTGATATACCAAATGAATCGATGGCTCCTAACTAATAGCTAACAGGCTGCACTGAGGCATGCCACTACTAAACTGCCATAACACAAATGAAGCTTAAGTGCTCAAATAAAACCCCTTTTCATCTCTTTCTTTGATATAAACTTCGCAAATGTGATGAGTACAACATTATACTTTCCGAATAAGAAACTCTGGAATCAATAAACAGTGCACAAGCCTAAACGAAACCACTTGAATAATACCAAGTCTTTCTTCTTCATCAATTCGAGAAATAGGTTGTTTAGACATTCAGAATTCTGTAGGGGGCTTCAGTCTTACAAGTCTCTTGATTCTCTCTTTATCAGTGTTCTCCAATAACCCCTTCAAGAAACAATTATTGTGATGTCGTAAGATATTATACCACTTGATCGCATCCAAGCTACATTGCAATAATTAAATTCGAAATCAACAAATAAAACAAATAGCATGAAATTACCTGCCAGACAATCTCATCCAAGCACAGGCAAATCTTTCCATATTTGTCAAGAAAAAGGCGCTCCGTGGGAAGTTTCCCACATACATCCTTTAGTGCTGAGGTTATAACAAAGATAGCTTCTGCCACTGTATAAGTCAACAGTATAAAAATAAACAATTCTTAGTTACCATGGAACTCAAGATTTCTGGAGAGGGGTGGGAGATCAAACTTTGTAAGTGACATAATAGAATTGTAATGTTTATTGTAATTATTTTTTCTGATATTGTAACGTAATTTCACAATCAAAAGCGTTTAAAGGGAATACTTACAGGCAAGTTCATCATACTCATCCTTGCCAACAACAAATATGCTAACATCCCCAAGCACTGTGTAAACGATATAAACAGACCTGCAGAGCAGAAAAATAACATAGAAGTGTAATGTTTAATCTTTCCTGTAATGACTTGCATGAGATTCATAGACAGAAGCTGAAAAATGTCTTGTTGATTCTCAGTTCTTGCTTCATCTTAGCGCGTGTTAGTGTATGTGTTTTAACAAATTTTTACATATTTTTCGTATATTCTTTTCAACTCCACTCATTCTTTCTCCTATTTCACGTCCACATATCTCGTGGAACCTACCTATACTGCACAAATCTCCACCATTCAACTCCATTCATTCTCTTTCCTATATCACATCAAAATCCATAAAAATTCATTTTTATACACACTAACACGCGCTTAATCTATGCCTCCATTTTATAAGAGCTTGTTTGGCATAGATTTGAAACAAAAGATCAATTTTCGCCCACATCATTTTCATGTTTCAACCACCTATTTCATTGACGTGACAACATTTTCATAATTTTTAAAATTTTTTACTTTTCAACTGCACATTTAAAACAATATTACCTCTTTCCTTTTAATATATACAGAACATAACATTCAAAACATGTATACTTTCACCATTTAAGTTCTTGTTTTACGCCAAGAAAGAGTTGAAGCATTATTTCTGTACTCCACTTGAGCCACCAAGAAAAGTTCATGTAACCTCAAAGTACGGCCATATCATCCATCTCTTACTTCACATATAAGTTCTATGAAGCTAAAATGAAAATTAATTCTAGGTATTCTATAATTCTTCCTTCTCCCTGATGACAAAACCAACCATTGTTGAGATATTTTTTCCTTAGTTAAAATGTTCTATATAGTTGTTTCCTCAGTCTTATATGGAAATAAGTGTAGGGACTAGTTAGAAAAGTTGTTGTTGAAATTTGTTGAACTTGTTACTCATTTGGTTGTAACCCACTGTACCAAGAATTGCATAAATACTCTATGTACTTGGTGAGATACTGAGATTGATAGCACTAAAATTTAGAAACTTTTCTCCAATCATCTTCATTCTTCATCTTCTACAAATACCATCCTCTATCATCTTTAACTTTGATGAATAATTGCCACAACCATGTCCCCAGTTAGGTTTAAAAATCATGATACAAAAATTATCAGCGTCTTTTTTGACAACCAAGAATTTGCATACAAAAACGAGCATAATATTTGGAATTTCTAGAGGTAAAAGAACAAGAAATAACGAAGTAAAACTAGAGTTAGATCAACATATATACTTGTGGCATGCGACAAGGAGCTCCTCATTCTTGGCTCCTTTAAGATTATCAGCTCCAAGCTTCACTAAGAAAGACCGCCAATGCAAACGTTCCTCGGCTGGAACTCCATTGAAACTGCACAGCCCAAAACCCTAATTAATAACTTTTTAAATCTTGAAGTTTAATCACAGAAAACCCATTTCTTAATCGAATTACTTAAAGCAAGCTCCAAATAATAATTATTAGTCCTCCCCTTACTGTAAATTATAAAGAAATTCAGCTTTTCCTTAGCCCCAGGGTAGTTGATTAACAACATAAAGTACTTAATTGAGCAAAATACAGCATTTCCCGATACTGTAACTCAGATCGAATCGGCATAAACCTAAACGGATTTCACTAAATTCCGAGAATTCTTAAAAGTTATATCTTGAATTCGAGATCGTTTCTTTTTTTCTTTAAACGTCACTATAATCCAGAAAATGAACTGAGAATTGCATATGAATCAGATCGGGAAACAAAGGGGATCACCGATAAAAACGAAAATGAAAATATAACGATTATGTGCAAGTAATCGGTGCATAGTAAGGACTAATAAAAGGAATTGATTCACCGTTCAACAAGAATATTGCCTTCGGAATTGGCCATCAAGACCGCGAGCAGCATTTTCTTCAGAATGTTCAGTCCTGGGCAAGTCGTGAAAACTACCAATTTTTTCGCGATTGCTTTTCGAATTTGCGTTTGATGTAAGCCCTGGTTCGACTCGGTTCTGGTTTGGGTTCTGTTAGTTAGTAGGATCGAACCGGACACAACTAGATCGGCTGGTTCAAACAAGAACCAAAATAAAACATGATCAGAATTGGACCGAACTATCGGATCTATTTTAATTCTAATAGTTCCCATTTTTTGCCCTTCTCGGTTTTCATCACGACTAACCGAAAATAGTTCTTCTTCCCACCACAAAAAAAAAAAAAAAAAAAAAAGAGGATTATTATTAAAGCACTAATAGTGACTGACATTCATTAAAAATCTTACATAAAAATTTCTACGTAGAATTTAACATAGAAAGCGTAAATTTGATGATTCTTTTGAGTATATCAATCTTTCAATTCGTGCTTTCAATTGCATTTTCTTTTTTTTACTTTTTGGCAAATTTAGTAATAACTAATCTAAATTTAATGAATTCTAAAACCATATTGAGAGTCGTCATTCAATATTAAAAGGTAAACTTCATTAAACATATACAAACTAAAGTGGTACTCCTCCCGTCCCACATATATAGTTCACTTTTCCTTTTTAGGCTGCTCCACATATATAGTCCATTTTCTATATTTAGTAGCATTTTTTATATTCATTTATAATTATACATCACTTATATAATTGAAAATACAAATATATTTATAACTCCTACTCATTTAAATAAAGGCATTAGAGAAAATTTATTTGTAAGTTTACTTTTCTAATACAATTCTTAATCCTTGTATAAAAATCAAAATAGACTATATATGTGGAAGGGAGAGAGTATTCTTCAACACCTATTCAGACTAGGGAACATCGTTTGAAGCACAGAGTTCGTATTCTGGAAATGAAAGCTTATGTTTGTACAACTATTACCATGTCTAATGATGATGATGTAACTGATTTGCAATAACAAATGTATTAACTTCACTGCTTAATAATAGAAACATACTTTAATTCATTTAGTACACGACTCATACTCTTTTTCTTCTCTATTAATCCAATCTTCCATATGATTATACCTTAAACATTTATGGTAATATAAATATAACTAAAATTATGTTAGGCAACATAGGTAGATTGCACTATCCATAATGACTAGTTTTAATCACCTACCCATATGTGGGTAGGTTAAAATACTCACACAATGATCTGACAGTTTGACTTTGCTCCAAAGTGTGACCTCCATATTGATCCGAACCACTTGCAAACTGGCACATCAACTTGTGGATATTTTTAACCTACCCACATGCGAGTAGGTGATCAAAACTACCATAATGACTTAGCCCAATGTAATCAATTCATATCAAGAAGCTCCTCAATCATTTGCAATGCAATTCTTTCCTCTTCATTCAATCCACTCCTACCTTGTTCTTCTGGTATGACCTCCTGCACTGTTGTATCGTGTTCCGATATGGCCGACTTTTTCCCAAGCTCAACTCTCATCACCCAATTTGAATCAGATTCTGATCCGGCCGACTTTTGCCACACCCCGAGATGGGACTTCTCTGTGTCGAGCCTTAGGCAAGTTAGAGAAGGAGATTGCCATTTACGACACTTGCGAAGTTTTGCGTTGAGAATGGATGAAAGAGATGATGAAGATGGAGATGTCATTGAACAATTATCATTTGTCACAACGGGGAAGTTGGTTTTTGCATTTTTGCCACTCATTAAAACTGCGGCCTCGTCATAAGCCTTTGCTGCCTCCTCAGCTGTCTCATACGTCCCCAGCCATACCCTTCTCTTCCTGTAATGAAAGATGTAATGATCATAAGAATAAAACATTGAACAACTAACTTATCAATAACACACAGATTTTGTTTACATTAGAAGCCTAAAACAGTTATAAAAACTGATGAGTAGAGGACAAAGAAATTTCACTTATATCAAAGATGGTTATCAACATACATACAAGAAATTAAAATGGACCGTAGTTTAAGAAATTTACAATAAAGGATGACGAATTTCGGACACCCACGAGCCCCAATTGCGTTGCCTGACACCTCGAAATTTCTTGGCTTTTGCCATTTTTTCCTCATCAAGATTCGGAGGAGACTCGAATTTAAATGTGTTGAGAAACATGCAAATGTAGTAAGGGGTTGAGGCTGATAGAGTGACATGTAGACTTACCCTTTTAGCATCAAGCAGAAAATGAAGGTGCATGCTTGCAGTTAGCTGTTTGTCTGTTTTATAGAAACAATTGTCCTTTATATCTTTATCTATGGCTATTACATCATCTATTTTTCAGATTGCCCCACAAATCCCCACAGCCATTACAAGTTTTGGGCCTTTTCTTCATCTTCCTCTTGACCTCTCTCCTTTGTATATCTAGCTGTTGTATCATCCCTTTTGAGATAATTGAATGTTTAGGCTATTATTTTATTGTTATTTATGTTAAATAATAATAACTCAGGTCATCTGGAGTAGTATATGAAAGAAAATAAATAAGAAGAAATTTTATTTTTATTTTCAATAACATAATATTCTGATGATATTGTTTCGTTTACTGTTATGAAAAATATCTTGTTATATAATTCTTTAGAACTATTTCTATTCTTAATGTGCATCTTTTTAGTAAGATAGAAAAAAGATGGAGTTTTTTTTTTTTTTGTGTGTTTTCTTCAATTGTTATTTAAATGTTGTGAAATTTCAAAAATCAATTCATCAGTGGAATGTTTGATTTGTGCAGTACCAATCTTGTTAACTTATAGAACTCGAGGTAATATATAAATTAACCACTCTAAGTAGCAAGAAATTAACTGTTGAAAATGATTTTTTTTTGTTTTATTAATTAACAAGCAAAAAAATAAAAATGCACCCGTGTCATAGGCTAGCGGATGCGTCCATTTTGGGTTTTGTCATATTACATATATATGAGTTCCTAGCTAATTTTGTGGAATTTTTGTCTTCATCAATTTGTTGTCTTTTGTTTTCTAAACCAAGTGTCGACCTACTCAAGTGCCTATATATTCAGCAGCTCTCCCTCAGTTCTAGACACACACTGCTCCAAAATCAATCTCCAAACCGATTTCGATATATATTTGGGACATGCATTGTTAGGGATTGAAGTTCCATCCCAAAAGGTTAACCCATTGGGCAGAGTAACTCAATCCCTTATAAACCATCACTTAATCCATATTTAGCCGATGTGGGATTTCGTTCGCTTATCCCTAATATGCATTTTCGTAAAAGTTATCTTTGAGATCGAATAGCGATCATAAAAATTAAAAAATAATGATTTGCTATGTACTGTTCAACCGCTTCTTCTTCTTCTCTTGGTCGTCACCCTGCCCCCGCAACCCCTCCCCTTCAATATTCAAAGCAACATTTAAGTTGTGGGCTGGTCATGTTTATGTTTAATCAAATCTCATCTACCTGCAACTAATAAATTAGCTTTTATGTCATTTTCAAGTTGTTATGTTGTTGACGTCAATTTTCAAATGAATTCCCCCAGTATGCAATATACAATACATTAGTGTTTCTTTATAATAACTAAAAAATAAAGTTAATAATAAAAAAATATATAAATTAATGTATTGGTGCTAGTCCTTCCCATATAAACATTTTAAATTATGTTTCACTATCATTTTTCTATATTTATAAACATAAACAGCTAACTTATAGATTTATTTTGAATGTATAAATTGGTACTCTTTGAATTTCAAACGCTAGATCTGTATAAATTGGTACACTTTGAATTTCTAACGCTAGATCTGTCGCATTCCAATACATCAACTCTAAACTATAATATTAATTGCTAACACTATAGTCTTGTCATAATCGTTCTTCTAATCTTCTTGTAATCAGTACACATAGTACCTAGAACAGTCATCAATCATTTTCAGTATATTAAAAGGCATGTTTAACAATATTATGATGCAAAATAATAGTAGCTTGCCCTGCAACGCAACCATTGCATTGCAATATGATTCTCAAGTGTGCAACTTCCATCAATTTTGAAAACCATACATGATCGAGTGATATAATATGAAAAGTTTGTTAAAAACTAATATTTTTGGTTGAATAACGTTGGAGACTATAAAATGTATGAAGAATGATAGGTGGTGAAATGAGATATGTAGTTAATGTTGAAATTTGACTTTATTTTAGGATTAGTCCTAAAAATTTGACACTTAATATATGCACTTGAAAATATAAAATTTCACCTCCATCTTTTAGTTTTAGCCTACCTTGTATTTTCTTATTTATTTTTTGTCCGATTTTTTATTTTTCAATTAAAAATTTTGAATAATATTCAAAATAAAATAAAATAAAATATTCATTTTTTTATTTCTCTTATTTTGAAGCATATTTTCCCCAACCCCAAAGTATCGACCTCCTTTATCTCTTAAAAAGACAGACTCTATAGTCTGTCTTTTTAAGAGCTGGTCTGACGCTTGCCTTTAGATTTAATTAAAAAAAAGTTTATATGATGAATCTTCTTTAAGATTAATTATATTTTTTAAAAAAAAATTATGTAGCTAATAAGCAATGACCAGTATGGATAATACTAGACTATCGTAGCCATTGACATGATTGGTTACATATTATTAGTAAAATTCATATCTTACTATTAATAAGTGGTTGTATATACAATTGATAAAAGAATATTGAAATCATTTTATCTCCATTATGACAGTCTTTATGGCATTTAAACAAATAAAATCCCATTAGTATAGCATTCCAGCATAGTCCTATAAACAAATACAAATTTAAATGAACTATGCAGTTAAAAATGACACATTAACTATTTACCATATCCAATAGCCAGTTGGAAGTTAATGACTTTCGTCTGACATTAAGACTTGATTTTCATTTTAAAAGATCAATATTGTTGTTATTATTATTATTATTATTATTATTATTATTATTATTATTATTATTCAACATGTAATTTATCCTTTTTTTTCTCTAAAAGATGTAGAATTTATCCCTAAAAAAAACACATATTGTAACAGAACAACAATTTTACCTGGAAAAATCCATTTAAAAAAAAAAGGACCACGTGAATGAGGAAAGCTTATTTAATTGCTATCTTTGCCACCATATCCCTACTAGAGTTCTAAATTTTTAATGTCTGAATACAATTTGTGGTGTCAAAATTTTTGAAATGACACCTAAAAAACAGTAATGAGTATTTATGTCTCCAAAATTTTGTCACCTCAAATATAAAAACCTTATGAATGTCACAATTACAAAATGTCCAAAAAATCACATGCGGGTGTAACGTAATTTGGAATCACAATCAATCTTTGGGCTCAAGATTTCACAATAAATCGTTGGAACTTGGTAGGTGGCATAATTAAGATCAACGAAACTAGAAGGCAAATGATTGTGACATAGTAAGCATATTGATCAAACCAATATACGTTTATGGATACATTATAACGACGATATATAGGTCCCTTTCCCTGTGATGGGGAACATAACCACGAAGGAGCTAACTTGTTACTATTCATAGTCATACAAGGTAATGTTATTTGAATTTAAAAAAAAAAACGACAAATTAGTTTACAAAATATATGTATGTATTATAATACTATTTTTAACAATTTTTATCATCTCGAATTTCAAAGTTGTATTTGTAACACCCACAATCCTACATTATTTGGGCATAAGAGAGGAGTCCAGTATATAAGTTAAGAGACCAATCGAACTAGCTATGAGGCCTTTCAAGGTAAGCTCAAAAACAAAACCGTGAGGGCTAGGCTCAAAGGGACAATATCATGCTAAAGTGGATCGGGCTGGTAGTGAACAGAATCCAAAAATCGGTATGGTCCTCCCCGGGATACAGCAGGTTAGATTCGGGTGGGCCATAACGGGAGTCTGATCGTTACAATATTTTACTAAGCCTTTCTCGGCAAAATTTTTAGATAATAATTGTATAAAATGCCTAAAAAACAATACTATTTCATAAAATACTTATTCTCTTAAATTAATTCATAAAACATTTCCTAATTTAAAATTTAACCATAGTGCTAATAATAATAATAATAATAATAATAATAATAATAATAATAATAATAATAATAATAATAATTGTGGTACTACAATCACCTACTTGAGACCCATTACATCAATGTGTATTAAATTTGTGAAAAGTAACAACTACAACATTTAATGTGTTTAATTACAACTTACTCAAATTAACAGCAGCCATTCGATTCAAAGGAAAATAACGTTTTAGTGTTAATGTGTTCAATTTTTTTACGCTTTGATGTAAGTTGAAGATTGCTCCAAACTTATGTATCATCTGAACAACATAAGAAGACCTGACTGCAATACAATAACTTACAAGAAAATCATCGAAGTAAATATTACTTTTCAATTATTTCGTTTTTAGTCTGGTATATATGAGGATTAATGAGGGAACAATTGCTATGGAGAGATGAATCTAGCGCGTGTTCTCCTATAAATTTTAACACATCTTTATACTACCTCCGTCCCATAATTATAGTCCACTTTCAATTTCACAAAGATTAAGAAAATTGCAATTAATAGTGTTGAAAAAGTAAAATTTAAACTTATTTTCCTATTATACCCCTTCATTTATTGGATGTTTTATTTCAATTAAGTTATTTTGATAATAACTATGTACATTAAATGGGGGCATATAAAACAACTAATATTTTAACAATATCTTTAAAAGGAAGGTCGCCTATATTTTGGAACGGCCTAAAAAGGAATAGTGGACTATAATTATGGGACGGAGGTAGTATATTTTTACACACAAATCTCGTGGGACCTATCTGTACTACACAAATCTCCACCATTCAATTCCACTCATTCTCTCTCCTATATCACATCAAATCACATAAAAACACACATCCTAACACCCGCCTAATTTCGTTGTCAATCATATTCAACTTGGGAGACATTAACACGCGAATTTTTCACTTGTTAAAATTGTAGGTAAAAAGTAGATACACAATTTGAGGTGATTATCATGAGATATTAGGAATTTCATGTGAAACTTGTAATTAGGGGCTTTTTCTTACATGTTCAATTTCTATGAGCCATTTTTATGTACTAAAAGAAGTTTATACTCTGGTCGTAGACGACATTTGGACTGCCTAGTTCGTATTACCATCACTACTCAGAGAACACGACCATTCAACTCGATTGTAGATTAAAGAAAAACATGTGAAATGTCATGATGGAACATATTTTTTGATACTATCAAACCGTGTATAAATTCAAGAGAATCCAATCAACCATTGAAAATGACACAAATAAGAGGTAGCTTCTCCAATACAATATGTGAAGTATTGTGTGATGGTAATGTGATACGAAAAAATAGATATTACAAAGTATAACATTCATATTTAGAAATTATATAACATGTTATGACTTCATAATGATTATTTTAATTAATTCGATTTAAGGTCTCCATCATAAATTAATCGTTATATAATCAATACTAATAAGCTATACATTATATTCGTCTAGGAGCAACTGAACCATACCTTCCATACAATTAATATAGAATAGAAATCTGTCTATTTATTCGCTACTTAATTGCATATTGTTGAAGCGACGCAATCCAGTTGGCAAAGAATGAAACAGCTCTAGGTCAGCATGAACCACTCTTCCATATTTCTTGGCCATTTTACTGGATTGCTTCGTTCTCGATCCAGTTTGTAGGCCTTTTATCCTGTTGGGCCTCTTAGTTCCGAGCCCATGTAATTGGCATTGATCTACTTTGCCCACACTGTTGATGGGCCTGTTTCTGAAATCATGGCCTGGCCAATGCATTGGCTATCATTTGGATCGGGTTAGAGCAGAATCTATGAGGCCTTGTCTATGAAGGTCTTGGCCTCGTTAAAATTTTACCGTGAAAAATAATGAAAATACTTCAAAGGGAACCATTTATGCGAAAAATATCACCACTCATACAAATTTGAGCTATCAAGTTGTAATAACAAATATTCTTCAAGAAAATATTAAAAATGCTGAGTTGTGACACTTCAAAGGGAACCACTAATGCAATTTATTTTAAATCAAATGATCAAGCCATTTATGCAATTTATTTTAAATCAAATGATCAAGTTGTAATAATCCCTACAGGATAAAACCATTTATACAATTTATTTTAAATCAAGTGATCGACATGCTCATCGGAAAAAAAAATAAAATACAAAAAATTGACTTGACTAACGGTAAAATTGGATGGATTCAATCCAAATTGACCAAATACGCAACAAAATTTTTTGAACTATTTGAGTACTTTTTTATTTTGGACTAAATGCGCACTCCGGACACTTTTTTTGGACTATTTACGCCAATTTCCTATATATATATATATATGATTTCACGCTTTCCTCTTTCTCTCACTAGATTATTGATGGCCTTAACCATCACAATTTATTGCTTATTCTTAACGAAGTCAATTTAAATAGATTTATACACAAAAGTTAATATCGCAAAGCCAATACTTAGGCTTTGTTCTATACACATTAAATTTTACTGACTGTTTCTTGTCATTTTCAATTACTCGGATAATTATTTTATATTTTTTTTAATGTAATTTCTTTAATTTTCAACTATACGTCTAATACGAATTCAAGTAAATGAAATATAAATTGAGGAGAACAAGGCCTTAATATTATGGGCAAAAAGTATAAAAGGCAAACTCGTTACGTACCCACGTGGGTACCAAACCCACGCCACGTGGCGCCCTTACATTATCGACCAAATTTTTTTTTATTTTTTTGCATATACGTTAGGTTTGATTAAGAATATATAACTGCTCCCTTATAGTGGGAGGACCGGTGGGACCCACATGATTTTTTTTCGAACTATAGGTATCATAAGGTACCCATAGCTAGGGTTGGGCATGGATTGTTTCGGGTCAAATATTAAACCAACTCAATCAATTTGATTTGACAAAATCAAATCCAAAACCACCCCCATTGGTTTGCAAACTCTATCCAACTCAAACCATCTAATTCGGTTTGGGTTGGATTGGTTTTGTCGGTTTGATATTGAACATAATAAATTCAATTGGACAAAAAAAATTTTATAAACAACAAATATCATAGGCCCACAAATATAAGATAACTAAAAATAGACATCTTAAATAGCATAATATTAAAATCATCAAAATTTGAAATATATTACAATTATATAATCTAAAATAGCAGTCATTGAAAAATATATAGAGACAAGCGTTTTTCATATTAAACATAAACTAAATAAACTAAATAGCAAGTAATGTACATACTCAGTGGCGTATCATCTTAATTTGGGGAAATAAAAGAAAATCAGGTACTCATGTACTATAAATTGACTGATGAAACGTGCTTTGAATTGAGATTTGTGATTTCAAATTATTATTATTATTTTTAATATATTGTTATAAAAGTATAGAAACAATAGAGAGAATTTAGAGAGAATGAATTCTAAGGAATTCTCAGGAATGAATTTCATTAATAACTGAAGCCCTATTTATAGGGAAACTTCGAATGGCACAATCGTAATTACATAATTTCATCAAGGGTATAATAGTCATTCACATAAAATAATTATTGACAATTGCGTCATCGCATGTATCATCATTTTTGTCTTTATTCACCAACTTATTCCTTAATTATTCATAACACTTTGAATGACTATTAATACAAATGTCTTCAGACTGTTTGGAGAAAAACCCAATGGGAAAAAACTTCCAAACCGATTGCGGGATAGCTTGGAGTGGTTATATCCTTCATCAAAACATTGCTCCCGATGTCTATCGGCGGATATGAGTATTCACGTCTTTGCCTCGTTAAAACCTTGTCAAGAAAACCCGGTGGGAAAAAACTTGATCGAAGGAAAAAGAATGCGCTCCGTTTGATTTCATATCTTGAGAAGCGATATCTTTACTTACGGTAAATGATTTCAATATCATCATCGTTTGGATCTAAAGTATTAGCTCCATTATAACTTGATCCAATAGATACACTGTATCAATTTCTCCTATCGTTCTCAATATACCATGAATATGCCTCGTTAAAACCTTATTAGGAAAAACCCGGTGGGAAAAACCCTAATGAAGGAAAAGAGTACATTATTCATGTGAATACGCCTTTAAAGTTGCCTCATTAAAAACCTTGCTAGGAAAACCCAATGGGATAAAACCTCGATCAAGGGAAAAAGAGTGCAATCGTATTTTATACAAGTATCTTTAAGCATTTCAAAATCTTTCATACATTTGTATGAGTATCATATACATTGGTTTTATACTCTTTGTTCATTTAGAGTGCATCAATTTTCTTACACAACTACAAAACATTCACCATGAACACATGTCTCAAAACACACAATTTAAAGCATATAAATTCATCATAAAAACATGTAAACATATAAGTAAACCTTCATAACTAACTAACACTTAAAATATATCATTTAACATTTAATACTCATTTAATAGGTTATTTCATTCCCAGGGGCTTAGCTCCCCCTTTAGGGTACTTATAAACATCGGCTTAGCTCACCCGATCCTTTAATTTCCTTTTCGGTACTACACACACGATCGGTAATTTAACTTTCATGAGCATGCAACATATAATGACCACCATGTTTATCTTTAAACTTGAGCACCAGTCATCATCATCTCATCATCTCATAAATCAAGGATTTCACATTCACCACTTATCATCTTCAATATATCTCAATATTTTCATTATCATTGATCATATGTAGCGCTACATTTTCATATCGTGTCGACACTTTTCAATTTCATTTCTTTCCCCATATCGACATAACTTATCGAGATATCTCATTATTAATCCTCTTGTAGGATTACACAATATAGTTATGTCTATATACTCTTCAAGAGCATATGCCTCCGTTATTAAGACCATCTTTTATAATTTACTTTGATATATATGTTTGGGAAATCTCATAATATCAACGCTTACAAGCGTATAACTTATCAAAGCATCTTAAGCTGATATATGTGATTGTTCATAGCATCTTTTATGTATCTTTGAACTTCAAGTTCATATTTTAATTGTGAGGATATAACATGATGCATTTCACATATTATTTTCAACCTTTAATACTCCCCCTCATGCTGAGAAAATTTAGAACACCAAAACTCATACAGTTGGTATGATTTTAATCATATATGTTCTCATCATTCAGCCTTAATATGGGAATTTAGACCGTTTGCATTCTATTCTCGATATCGGTAATTTATTTGAGGACTTTAAATAATTTGCCATATAATATCCCACTTGTATGCATACTCAAATCCTTCGATTTATTCAAGTATTGGGATATACATTTACTAGCTTTATCATTAAATCAAAATCATGCTCATACTGGTGAGCAAATATTTCGTAAATTTCAAATTACGAATCATATACACATGTGACTATCTAGTGGATCCATATCATAATATCTAGTAGTCCACATAGAGGATGAGTGGGCCCATATTTCTCATCCTTTATTCCAAATATATTTGGGATTTATTTCCAATATTGGCTAGTAATGATTTCATCATTTATCGAGAACAATCATTGAAGAATTCCTTTAATTCTTCACTTGAAATATTGATTTCAATAATTATTTAAACCTGGATGGTCGGTCCGGTTTTATAAGCAGTATTATTGAACTTCTAGTTGATAAATTCTTATATCGATTTCACTAGTATCAGATAGTGCTCAACATGATTTATCATAGAAACAATTCACCGACATATTCCATCATCTTTTGGTGACATTATTGTCTACTCTTTGTTCAAACAGATTCTGACTCATACGCATCACATCCGGCTATTATTTAATTCCGAAATCGTAGCTCTTACGCTTTATTTAAAATCGGAGTCTTATTTCATACGCGTCGTATTATTCTATAAATAAATCATCAAAATTATTGCAAAATTCATCCTAACAAGGGTCTATACATTATAATGGATCATATGCTCTCAAATCTTCGAAAATATTATCCATCACTACCGATCAAAATCCTAAAAAGGATTTATCGATGTAGGCTGGAAAGATTAAGGATGCTAATGAATAAGGGTATCCCACAAGATATTCGATGCTTGATTGAAGCAAAGGTTCGATTATCTGGTGAGGTTTCAATTCCTTCTAAATATATGCCTGGTATTGGTAAAAGTAGTTTTTCAAAGAAACGGAGAGCAAAAAGATTAGGAGGATGCTACAAGTGTGCTCGGTGGACATGTGACACTCGATGTAAATCTGTGGGGTACTTGTCCAGAAACCGAGAAGATAAAATAGCATTCATTAAGGATGGATTGAGTAAGGAGCCTTTGGATGATATTCAACAGGCTCTTGAGACACATCCTAGTGGACACGTGCAAGGTGAGCTAATGGCCTTATGGGCCAAATTCAAAGATCAACAAGCACTTTATAGTCTTGAAATACTTACTTTAAAAGATCCAGTTTGTAAATTTAGTAGAATAACTTAGTATAATGATTTTCCCATATTTATGTAAGACAAATTTATGTAATATAGAATATCAATATTTTTCTTTTATTTGTAAATATCGCTTTTCGATTTTCGATTTTTTTTTCGTTTATTTTCTATCACCGATGATATATGTCATTTTCACTTAAATTTTTTTCGCATTTTCTCTTTCATATTTGTCAAAAGTAAATAGTGCACTCAATTATTGGTTTGAAAATTTTTCTTTAAATAGAGAGATTCATATATCTATCATTCATTCGTTGAAAGAGAAAAATAGAGGTGGAGATGGAGATGGAGATATCAAAATCATCTCATGTAAGTCAATCTTTACCTCGCCAGGTAAAAACTATATGTGTTCTTGGTGGCTCCAGACTAGTAGGTCATATCCAATATGTGGATATGGCAGACCAACTTGTAAGGGAGTTAGGAAACAAAATATCAATATACTATATGGAGGGACTAATAACAAACTATTAAGGAGTCTTACGATGGCCGCACAATTATGGGGATAAGAGTGTCAAGTATAATACCTTTTCATCGAATTGGAGGCGATGTCGAATTGGAGTTAGAAATGTCATTAGTCCAAGCGGATTGATGCTACAAACACAATCCATCCATGACGCTTTATGTACATGATGAGCAATAGTGAAGCTTTTATTGTTCTTCCAGGCGCTATAACATTTGGAGGAAATATTCAATATAGCGTCATTTGCAGTGGAATTTTCATACCAAACCCATAGGTTTGTTGAATATTAATTATTTCTTCGATGGTTTGCTAGCATTTCTAGATCGGTGTAGAACATAAATTTATTTCTCGTTCAAATTGTGGCCGATCTACTCATCAAGATTCAATCATATGTTCAAAAATGCATGGAAGCTAAAACCCATCAGTCGCAGATCATCGGTGTCAAGCGAAAAAGATCCTTTGGATCTTTCATTATGAACCCGAATGTTGGGTGGCGAGTTACGAGTATTTATACTCTCGAGCGCATCCCTCATTTATGGGTTCAATATATATTTTCTTTTCGTATTTCTATATTTTCGAGTGTTTATTGTCATCTTTGATATTCTCAATATGTTCCACTTCATTGCTTTGTACTTCTTCCTGAGTAATAATAATATCATATTGGCTTTATTCAAATACAATCTAGTGATTATGCTTCTTCAAGAGCATTTTATTCTCATATTAATACAATCTCATATCATCGATGAGATTACTTCATATAATTTCTCCATGCGATATATTTTCTTTGATTTATCAACATGGGACCTATTGAGCATTTTACTTTTATCTATTTATCCAATGGTAACTTCAAGTACCACTTGCTCAATTTTCTCCATTAATATTCGGTATATATGGAGAAGTAATTTTATTCTCATCGTCTACTTCTTCGAGAGTAGGATTAGAATATTTGATCAACTACTTCTTTACAGGTAGGATTCGTTATAACCAATCGTGTAGTATAACCCACCACATTGAAAATATGCACACCAATCGTGTGGTATTACCCACCACATTGAAATATACTCAAACTATAAAGTGCGTAAATTTAAATTGCAGAAATTAAATTTCCTCCAATAGGTGGTCGAACCTACCTTATGGGAATTATTGCAATAAATATAAATTTACTAATTTAAATTATAGAATTAAATTGCATAATGTTTAACTATTTCTTCAGAGTAGGATCTGCTTAGTAGAAGGTATTACCCATCACTTAGCATATAAAGTGCAGAAATATATAAAACCTTCCGTTTAGTGACAGTTGAACCCATCATCAAGTAGGAGGTATTGCAAGTAATTAAATTACACTAAATAAAGTCTGAGAATTAAATATTGAGCTAACTTACGGGAGCAAATTTGTTCTTCTAGAACAAATACTCATTCTTCTACAAGAGCACATTTATCCTTTTAGAATAAGTATATTATGTAATTAAACTCTTGGGAGTTAAAATAATATTCGATCTTTTAACTCAAATGGATTTCAAGCCATTTTATATAATCAATGGATTTAAAATTTCTTCATGAATATTCTATCCCATTTTCACTTTGTCGTCAAAATTAGGTCGGTTTTACCTAAGGGTAAAATTGTCCATTCAATTAAATAAAGGTAAAATTGTCAAAAATATTTTATCAATGTTTCACGATTGGAAAATTATCTCCTTTCTATTTCAATTTATCAATATCAAAATGTTCAAGGACTATTTTGTAAATTTTTCAAAAGTTGGTGTCTTGATTTGTAAATTTTGAAAGTTTGATAATAACATATTTCAAAGCGAGTTATTACCCTATCAATGTTGGTGTCAAATCGAAGCTCTCGTTAAATCGAGTATAATGGAGTCGAAAATTTGATTTTGATAATGTATGCTCCTTATATCTCGAGAAAGCGAATATTATAGTTTAATATATTATTATATTATAAAGTAATATAATATATATACCTTTTCCTTTTTCTTGGGAGAAGCGATTGAGCAATCTGACGTATTTCCTCTATTTGCCAATTCTTGAATTGCCCACAACTCTTTGTCTCGATAAATGTTTTTGTGAGTGATTGGGAAGATAGAGAGAGTGAGGCGTGAGAAAGTGGGAAAAAGATAAGAGAGAAAAGAAAGATAAGTATTGATTGGAGATGGATTAGGTTATTTATAATAATTCGGTTTACGTCTGAAGATTATCTATAAGATCTGAATGTAGCATCTCATATTACTCAATAATTTGAAGGCTGCGTCTTTAATAACGTGTTATAAAAGTATAAACAATAGAGAGAATTTAGAGAATGAATTAAGGAATTACCGAGAATGAATTCGTTAATAAGCGAGCACTATTTATAGGAAAGCTTGAATAATGTGATCGTAATTACATAATTTCATCGAGGTATAATAGTCATTCACATAAAATAATTATTGACAATTGCATCATCGCATGTATCATCATTTTTGTCTTTATTCACCAACTTATTCCCTTAATTATTCATAACATATATCTTTATTTACCAAATTGTGTTGGATTTTAAATAAAATCAGCAAACTAACCCAATCCAATAATTGCATGAAAATTGTAAATCAAACTCAATCTACTAGAAATTGAAACCAACCCAACCCAATTGAAATGGTTTGGATCGATTGGTTTAATTGGATTGAATTGGATTATGTCTCGCTCTGGATACCTGCCCGTGGCTCGTCCCTCAAAACTATGATCCATTGACTCAGCGGACACATTCGACGGACGTGTCGACAACGTGTTAACTCCTGCAGCGATGGGCTGTTGCGGCGTGATGTGACTAATTTGTTGGTTGACAATTAAAGCATATCTGACTCGCGATCTGTGCCTCTACTCGGAGAGAGATAAAGATGGGGGAATTTATGGAAAGCACGATGTAGACTTTGGGACAAGTGTTGATTCTAGTTTATTTACAACGTCATCCTTTATTTTCAGTTATTCTTTCTAAATGAACACCTATTTTAAAAAGTTTCCTTTTTGATCCTCCTGTCATTTTGTAATTTGGCAAAACTTCAATATAATTGGAAATCTATCTATTTGTGGATATTTTACCATACCTATAAATGGATAGGAGAGCATCACTAATTAAAATACTATTTTTCTACCAGTAAATTAATTGTATTATAATCACGATTACCATTGCATGAAATTTTTTGGAAGGGAGAAAATATAAAATAAAATATAAAATATATGTACGTACCGCTCTGAAAATCCATTATTCTTTCCTATTTCATCGAAAAAATCATCAATCTTATCTTTAATTGCATAAAAGAATTATCTCATCTTGATAAATTTCATTATAAAGAAAAAGGTATACTAATAAATGTATTTGCATATTTACAAATCAAAATCCTATTTCTAGTTTTCATCACCAATACGGAATTATTATTATTATTATTATTATTATTATTATTATTATTTGAGGAGCGGAATTACTCCAATATTATATTGCTTGTAATTGCAAGTATCATATCATAGAGATCCGGATCTCAAAATAATTCACTAACCAGTCCTCCGCGTCGAGAGGGCCCCCTATTTATTTATTTATAAACAAAAGTATCACGGACAATTTGAGTACAGATCGGATCACAATCTATTCAAGGAAAAATTTCCGCTCTGTGAGCTTCTAAAGACGCGTACTTTTCAGCTTCCCTGCGTTGAAGTTAGTACAAATGTTTTCTCCTTTGCTAATCTTCAATTTCCTGTGCTAACTACAGGTGAAAAATGGCCCAAATATTGCTTCACGGAACTCTCCATGCGACGATCTATGAAGTGGATAGGCTGCACAATGAAGGGAGTGGACATTTTTTTCGGAAGGTAGAAGTTTCATATCGAAATTGACTTTCGATGACTGACCTACTTGTTGAATTGGAGTTTTGATGTTGTAATTGGTCCTTTTTTCATTCTTTATGCCTGCGGATCTGTGATTAAAGTTTAACTGTAGTTTGTTTGTGCAAATGGTGAGATTGAGTACAAATGTTGTTTGATACGTTGCTGCCTGGTCCGAGGGAATCGAGATAAAGAAGATCAACTAAAAGAGCAACTTTACAATGCTTTTATGAATCATTGTTAAAAAAATAAAAATAAAAATAAGAGCTCCAATGAATCAATTTGCAAAGTTTGTACCCTTGGATCGATGGAGAATACTCTTGACTTGACCCAAAAAGGAAAAACGCAAGTGCTTGTTTGAAAAAGGTTTTTTTTTTTTTTTTGTTGGAAATAAGTAATTCTTACTATTGTGGAGGAAACGTGACAATTGGTTGAAAATGAGGGTAAATTTTGGAAATATTTTGTTAAAACTGGCTCTGATGAATGTATGATACAAGAATCATATGGGAATCGATTTATTCCTAAAGCTTAATTTGCAATCCTTGTATCTTGTGGGGCAACGCAGGGAGCCTTTGTCTCTGAACATTTGAGAAACCTCAAGTAGTTTGCAGTATCGTTGTCTGTTCTATTATTCTAAATCTAGTTATTACTGTGCTGATGGCAGACAGATCAAGTTTGGTGTATAAGGTTTCTGCCTTATTACAATGATAAATAATATTTAACTGTCAGGTATCTGTTGGTTTCACACAAATAATTCCATGATTGCTATAGCCTACATGGAAAGATAGAATTGTATTTCTCCTCTTCGAAAGAAAAATCAATTCAAATATTCTTTATTGCTCTTTCAATTTTGTTCAGCAACAGTCTTTCAATCTTTGTTGACAAACATACTTTTGAATGTTTCAGTCACTTTTTATCTTTTTAGTTTTTGTTATAAATGATACTTTGTGATTTACTATTTACACTATTAAATGTTTATCCCATTTTTAGGATCAATTACTATGTTGCCATTTTTAGGATCAATTACTATGTTGTATTTGATTTAGGGTTAGTTTTCATGTGAACAAGATCATATTTGGTGTCATTTGAAGGCACAGTAGTTAGATCTATGAAGTCCATAATCACCATGTCTCTTTTTGTAGCAGTCAATATATGGAACTGAATTATTCTTTGGGAGCTCCTTTCACGCTCCTCCTTGATGGTTGCTGCTAGATGTCTTCTTTGTCCAGTGAAAAACTCTGAAAATGGTTCATATTCAGTTCTAGAATCACTGTGAAGTGTGAATGAAGTCAATAGCGGTTTTTCCTTATTCTTTTTCATTCCCCACCCCACCCCCCCTCCCCGGGTTAAATTTATTCAAAGACCTGATCTGTATGCTCCTAATTGGTGTATATATGTATTTTATCTACCTCTGAAGAAACCTCGCAATGCTGGAATATTTTGTAGGTGATGGCTAATATTGAGGAGACGGTTGGTTTTGGCAAAGGGACTCCAAAAATATATGCAACTATTGATTTAGAGAAGGCAAGAGTTGGGAGAACTAGAACGATAGAAAATGAACCTAACAACCCCAGGTGGAACGAGTCTTTTCACATTTACTGTGCTCATATGGCTTCAGATGTGATATTTACTGTTAAAGACGATAATCCTATCGGTGCAACTTTGATTGGAAGAGCTTATGTTCCAGTTGAAGAACTTATGGAAGAGGAAGAAGTGGATAGGTGGGTTGAAATATTGGATGAAGATAAGAATCCTATACATGAAGGTTCTAAGATCCATGTGAAGCTGCAGTTTTTTGATGTTTCTCGAGATCGTAACTGGGGCCGTGGAATCAAAAGTTCCAAGTATCCTGGGGTTCCCTACACTTTCTTCCCTCAAAGACAAGGATGCCGGGTTTCTTTATACCAAGATGCACACGTGCCAGACAACTTTATTCCTCAAATCCCCCTATCTGGAGGGAAGAATTACGAGCCCCACAGATGCTGGGAAGATGTTTTTGATGCAATCACTAATGCAAAGCACTTAATTTACATCACCGGCTGGTCTGTATATACTGAAATCAGCTTGATAAGGGACACTAGGAGGCAAAAGCCAGGAGGTGACATTACCCTTGGTGACCTTCTTAAGAAGAAGGCTAGTGAAGGTGTTAAGGTTCTTATGCTTGTTTGGGACGACAGAACCTCAGTGGATGTGCTCAAGAAAGACGGCTTGATGGCTACACATGATGAAGAGACTGAAAACTTCTTCCAAGATACCGATGTACATTGTGTCTTATGTCCTCGCAATCCAGATGATGGTGGAAGCCTTGTTCAGGACTTACAGATTTCCACCATGTTCACTCATCACCAGAAGATTATAGTGGTGGACAGTGATTTGCCCAGTGGTGGATCAGACAAGAGGAGGATTGTTAGTTTTGTGGGGGGTATTGATCTTTGTGATGGTAGATATGATACGCAATTCCATTCACTTTTCAGGACATTGGACACTGCACACCATGATGATTTTCATCAACCTAATTTTACGGGTTCTGCAATCACTAAAGGTGGGCCCAGGGAGCCTTGGCACGACATTCATTCCCGTCTCGAAGGACAAATTGCCTGGGATGTTCTCTTCAATTTTGAGCAGAGATGGAGGAAACAAGGCGGGAAGGACGTGCTGATTAACTTGAGAGAGCTTGATGATGTTATTATTCCTCCATCTCCAGTGATGTATCCAGATGATCACGAGATATGGAATGTTCAGTTGTTCAGATCCATTGATGGTGGGGCCGCCTTTGGATTCCCGGATACGCCAGAGGAGGCAGCACAGGCAGGTCTCGTCAGTGGGAAGGACAATATAATTGACCGAAGCATTCAAGATGCATATATACATGCTATACGTCGAGCAAAGAATTTTATATACATAGAAAATCAGTATTTTCTGGGAGGCTGTTTTAGCTGGGATTGTAATGATATCAAGGTTGAGGACATTGGAGCTCTCCATCTCATCCCTAAGGAGCTTTCATTGAAGATTGTGAGTAAGATTGAAGCAGGGGAAAGATTCACCGTGTACATCGTGGTGCCCATGTGGCCTGAAGGGATTCCAGAGAGTGCATCAGTTCAAGCTATATTAGATTGGCAAAGGAGGACAATGGAGATGATGTATAAAGACATCATTCTAGCCCTTCAAGCTAAAGGCATTGAGGAGGATCCTAGAAATTACCTCACGTTCTTCTGCATTGGAAACCGGGAGGTGAAGAAAAGCGGTGAATATGAACCTTCAGAACAACCAGAACCTGATTCAGATTACTTAAGAGCTCAGGAAGCTCGACGATTCATGATCTATGTTCACTCCAAGATGATGATAGGTAACCAATGGATTATTAAACCAGGAGTTATTATTATTTTTGAAAGCACATCACTATTGTTCCAATGCCAACACACTATTGTGGTAGTTTGCAAGTAGACCAAAGTGTGCCCCACACATAGGGATGGCAAACGAGCCGAGCCAAGCGGCTCGGCTGGTAAAAAACCAGCTTGGATTCGGCTCGTTTCCGAGCTCAGCTCACAAATGAGCCGAGCCGGCTCGGCTCGTGGTCCAAATCAATTACTCGGGTTCGGCTCAGCTCGGCTCGTCTGGCTCACAAGCCGAACCCGAGCAGTCCACGAGCCAGCTCATCAGCTCGGCTTGGCTCTTTTTTTAGCACACTTTTCTCAATAGAAATATGGGGGTCCATGTTTGCAACTATGACATGTTTGTTTTGTTTACTTATTTAGTAATAAAAAATTACTCATCCCTTAAATCAAGTTTCAATTACGAGCTAACGAATCGGTCCACGACCTTTGCAAGCCGAACACAAACTATCCATTTTCCAATTTCTCTGCTCAGTTCGAGTCCAAGTCCTTATTTTCACAAGCCGAACCCGAACTTTTGACGAACGGAATATATGAGCCCATGAATTGTCCAACTCGATTGCCATCCCCACCCACACACTAATGTAGACCACTTTCAAAGTGTCACATTAGCGTGTGAGCATTTTAAGATGCTCATATGTGGGCATTGCAACAAGACTCCAATTTACATTGTTGTTCAACATGCGTATAGATATGTGTCATACTGGAGCACAATGCAAAGTAATCTTGAAATTCGAAAAAGTACGAAGATAACAGTTGAATAGATCCCATACCTGGCAAATAAAACTAGGAATTATTGACACTTAAATCTTTACCATTTGATCGAATTTATATTTTCCTTTCTTTGTCACAGTTGATGATGAGTACATAATAGTTGGATCTGCCAACATCAACCAAAGATCTATGGATGGTGCAAGGGACTCTGAGATAGCAATGGGCGCATATCAGCCATATCATCTAGCAAGCAGGCAACCTGCAAGGGGTCAGGTCCATGGTTTCCGTGTGGCGCTATGGTATGAACACCTCGGTATGCTTGATGAAACTTTCCTCCACCCAGAAAGCGAAGAATGTATCATAAAGGTAAACAAGATTGCAGACAAATATTGGGATCTCTATTCCAGCGAAAATTTCGAAAGGGACCTGCCCGGTCACTTGCTGCGCTACCCGATTGGGGTTTCTGCTGAAGGAGAAGTGACCGAGCTGCCCGGGATGGAGTTCTTCCCTGACACCAAAGCTCGCATTCTGGGTGCTAAATCTGACTACCTACCTCCAATCCTTACTACTTAAATGGGTACGCATGAAATCTTCTTCTGTTTGGTACATGGTGTGTGTAGCAAATAAACAATCTTTCTCGTTCCTGTAGCTGCAGATATCATGTTATAGTTGAGTTGATGGTGCAGTTTTTGAATTTCGATTCTGGACTGACCGTGTGTTGTCTGTGTTTGAATAGTGTTTGCCTTTGTTGCATATTGAAGTGAATTTTTGTTGCCCAAATTTTCCATTGAGCTTCACTTGCTTCACAATGCTTAGAAGACAGTTTTGACTGCTTCCCCATTGTGTTACTAATATTGTGTAATTTAATTTGATGATTGCTTGTTGCCTTTGCTTGATTGCTATGTTGCTCTTGAAGGCAAGCCGGGTTTCTTGATTATTACATGGGCTTGACATCAATTGTCTAGTCATCGTTGCA
Source organism: Jasminum sambac (assembly GCA_018223645.1). Classification (NCBI taxonomy): domain Eukaryota; kingdom Viridiplantae; phylum Streptophyta; class Magnoliopsida; order Lamiales; family Oleaceae; genus Jasminum; species Jasminum sambac. Next base: position 3,070,849 of record CP073651.1, on the reverse strand, counting down.
GATGATTGCTAGACTGCACTTTGACCTTAGTAATTTGTTCGAGTCTGGCAATCGCGCAAGATAAGATGCTAACTGTACTTCGAATGCTCGTTTGGTTTAGCTGCTGTTGAAATCGTTGAAAAAGTGTCAAAAAATGACAGGTCCTATAATCTAGTTCGAAATATGATGTCAAGTGGCATTTGCCATCATTCCAGAAGTCCTAATCAAACCGGAGGATACTGTGACGGTTGTTTTGTTCAGTTCCAAAATAAGATTTCAAACATCGTTTGAAAAAACCCGACTGTGACGGTTGTTTTGTTCAGTTCCAAAATAAGATTTCAAACATCGTTCGAAAAAACCCGGCGCCAAAATTTTCTTCTATGGTGCTGTGCCCATTTGTCCGAAGGTAGGCATTGGTCTTCTATGGTGCTGTGCCCATTTGTCCAAAGGTAGGCATTGGTATAGAGACGGAAATCCGAAACCGGTTTCTAAGACACTGTGATGCTACAAAATTGTCATCGGCAAATTCTTGAGCTTAACTCTCATAAGAGATGTCCGTGGTTCAATTCTAAATGGTAAAATAGTCTTCGTCCTGTACAATTTTTCTGAAAGGGATGACCGTCAGTTGTTAAAAGATGCAGGTTCCGCCAATAACTTTTGTTTGCACATTAAAAGTTAAAAGTATAACATTACCTTTTTAACCCTAACATTCACCAGAGTACATTGAATAGCAGAACTGCAGAACTCGTCATCACTTGTTCTAGTGAAAAATGTACTTCTTTGTTGATATTTTTGACTCGGATATTGGATTTCATCCTATTTAACGGCCCATCTATACTTTAAAAAATAAAAATCAAACTCTATGACACCAAGGATTACATTAATTGTACACTCAAATTTGTACACTCATATATAAGGTGATAGGATTGATTTTTTTATATATTTTTTTAATGTATTTTTATGTAAAAGAGGAGAGATAATGAGTTGAATTAAATGGTGGAAATTTGTGTAGCACGTATAAGTCATACGAAATATATAAATATGATTAATTGAATCAAAAGAAAAAATAAATTAAAAAATAATACTCCCCCCGTCCCACTAAGATAGACACCCACCATTTTTCACACATATTAAGAAAATATCTTAAATATTTTTGGAATTATAAGATATTCATATATTCTTCCAATTTTACCCCTATATTGAATGATCAAAAAGTAATGTGAACATGTTTAAATATTTTGGGAGATGAAATATCTATCTTGACGTTTAGTATTTAATTATCTTAAATAGGGTATTTTAGTATATGGAAAATAAATTATACATTAAGAAAATTGGATTATAATTTGAGACGGATAAAATGGGAATAATTATCTATCTTAATGGGACGGAAGGAATAACAGAGGGTAAAAATAAGCCCTACCACGCACCCTCTCAATAGAGAAGAAATTAAAACATTATTTGTATGAGTCTACGACTGTGTTGGTAAGATGCGGTGGTCTTCTTCGGAGGCGTACATTTGGCTGTACCATGGTTAGCTCCTTTCAAACAAATGATTTAGAAACCCCGGACTTATTAACAGAGAAAACGAAAAGAACACGGGAGAATATTTTCCCCAAACATGGCTACGTGCTCTCTTCCCTTACCTCCCAACGTTAAACTCAAGTGGCCGCACCAGGCGGCTTCTTCTTCTTCTTCTTCTTCACTCATTTGTCGCCGTAGTTCGTTACCCTTATCAAACTTCAAACACCGTACCTGGCCTGGCCTCTGCCACGCTTCCAGCCCTGTGCCGCCGTCGCCACCGCCGGAATCTGGGACTAATTCCAAAAAATCTCGAGCTCCGTCTTCAGGTTCGCTTTTTTGGTTTTAGTTTTTCACACTTTCAATCGAATTTGATTGTCGGTAGTTATTAACTGCTATATCGATAGAAGTTGAATAAGTACGATTAGTTTTCTCGAAGTGTGTTTTCTTAATTCCCTGAGGCAAGGTATTTTGCACTTAGTTGATTTGACGGTTGAGTGAAGGAATTTGAGTTTGATCTCAGTGCCATATAATTCAGGAAAAAATTAAATAAATAAATAAACTGAAAATAATGAGTGTACAGTCAAGCCACGTAGGTGCTAACAGAAAGTTTTGTTTACAACTTACAAGCAAGTTTTGTGCGTATAGGCTCTACATGTTCCAACAGGGATCCATTAAATCTTGCTTCTGCACTGTATATAGTTCATTCATATACATAGCTGTCAAGAAATCAATATACTGATTTCTTAATTGAATTCGATGCCATTCATTGGGCTTTTCCCTCCCTTTAAATAGAATTACAAATACAATTTATAACCATAACTTTCCTAATTTAGAATGGGCATATTCTATACAATAAGCATACACGTAAATCTAACAATAACATCCTGGTACTGTGTGCTAGTGTAGATGTTGCTTTAGTCCCTACTATTAACCATAGTGCTGTTAAATATTTTATTTGGATTCCTGTGCAACTTGTGAACATATGCACTGTATTCTTCCTTGTTTAGTTACATTCACTATTGATTAATTCTGTGAAATGTGTTTATGACATCCGAACAAATCCAAAAATAACTTTTCAAGATGTTGATTTCATCATGTTTGTGATTTGGGGAATAAGAATGAATTTTCCAGAAGAATGCATATGAAAAGTGGAGAAGGTGATATGTTTCACGAAATGTGTGGTTTATAAATAAGTTTGAAAAAGATAAATAATTAGTTTTTATTGGTTCGGTAATATTTGGTGGCCAACTGAGTATGCAATTGGAAATGTGTTAGAATAAAGAACGATGTTGTACCTCTTTGTAACTGGACGTGTTCCTTTATTGTTTATTTTATTATCTTTCTTTTAAAAATGGCAGTTTTGTGGTTTCAAGCCGTGGTTTTGACAATTGAAACCTTAACCAGATTGTTTAATGTGGTTTGGAACTTTTCGAATTCCAAACCAGGCCAAAACAAACAATTTCTTGTGTTTCGCTTGGGTGGGGCTGTTTTTTGCTCATCCCTTCCACTCATGTGTGTGCATTTAAATAAATAATACAATGTGGAGGCTAAGGTAACAAGGAATCCCAAATATTTACAAAAACAATCAAAACTTCCCGCTGGTCAAGTCCTGATGAGAAGGGTTACAGGTATGATCTCTGGGTTTTGGCATTATTTCGTCTCTCCCATGTTAAACCTGTTGAACCATGCAGTAGAAAATTTTTAGTCCCAAAATGCGGCTGTTGAATGTACATTTGCTTTTGTTGATAAACCATCAAATCCTGGTGAGGCTTCCATATGAACATTTCCTACTAGGCATTGAAATTTTGTAATGAGTAGAACACTCGCAGTTATCATTTTTGGTGAACTTGTATTTATGATTTATGTACAATTTAATCGGCTTTATACTTATCAGTGAACTTTCATTTATAGGAAATGGTCTCTTCCTGTGGGAAGTTCCATAATATCTCGTGTTTATTTCTATTAAGTGCTCCATTTCAGTATCAAAGGGAGCTCAAGTGGTTAACAGCTTTCTTTACCTGGCTGTTGACCAGGGGTTCGAATCATATTTCTATCACTGCCCATCCCCCACCCCACGTAATAGAAGACTAAAAAATAAAAATAAAAATTGCTCCCATAGCCTCAAATCCATGGAGCCAATTTCCACATGTGATGTGACATTTCAGCTCAGGAATTTGATGACCATGCAACATAGACGTGAGAGTAGGCTCTTCATGATGTAGAAACTGCTTAATAATATAAGCCTAGGCTCGTCATGTAGAAACTACTTATAATATAATTCATTGTCACATATGCTGACTAATGAATGTTCTGAAACACATTTTCTTTTCCTTGGAACTTCCTTTAATTTTGTGCAGGGCCTTAGTGAAAAGAAATTTTATCGTGGCTCATGTCCTCCAGAGTTTACCAAGGATTCCTGTTGATGGTAGGGCAGATTCTAATGTAGCTCTTGAGGCTCTCGGTCCCATTTCAAAAACAAAAAGCTGCTAGGAATTATCAGTCCTGGGCATATAAGCTGGTTCATTAATGTTAGAAAGATGCAATTTGGTATCCTTGCAAGTTGATTTAAGGAAAAGTTAGTCAAAAATGCTGAATGCTCGATGAGATGAAAATTAGACGTTACCCTGCCTCTATGCATCAGTTAAATCATGGACAATTAAGCCCACAAATTTTTTGTTGCATCAGGTGGTTTGAGATGCATGTGCAATACACTTTAATTTAGGGCACTGAAACTGAGTGGAGATGTTTGAACATTTTCTTTTTCTATTCTCCCACATTTATCATGCATTGTCACGGAATGCAGAGTGAACGCCGTCATAAAATGGGTTTTTCAAAGTTTTCATGCTGAAGTTTCACCTTGATTATGGTTTTTCATTTCCTTGTGATTAAAACAGGTTGTCTGACATTTTAGCAACGTGAAATGTCAGAGTAACCTGGAAAAAATGGGGGCTTGGATCCCCAGCGGCAGTTGTCTTTTAAGTCAGAAGACTGAGGGAGTGTTTGGCTAGGTGTTACAAACATGTTAAATGAGCTGTAGTGAAGTAGTTTGAGAAAACAGATTGTCTAACATTTTAGCAAGGTGAAATGTCAGAGTAACCTGAAAAAAAATGGGGGCTTGGATTCCCAGCGGCACTTGTTTTTTAAGTCAGAAGACTGAGGGAGTGTTTGGCTAGGTGTTACAAACATGTTAAATGAGCTGTAGTGAAGTCGTTTGAGAAAACATGTGCGGATAAAAAGTAACTTGGGAAAGTATACTAATGTTTGTAAATAAGTGTTTCTGCCAAACATAGAGTAACTATGCAATCTGTGTAAAGATAATTCACTGGAGAATTAGGACTCTTCAACATAATTATTGCGCCTAAAGATCTTGTAGGATGCTATATTTATACTGAGGCAGTGTTCTAGAGTATGGACTGAGAGTCTTATTTGGACAAAGTAGATATGTACAGTCTGGACCATGAGATGATTTTTGGTTCCCTCTTCCATGGTCACCAAAGTTATCTTCTCAGTTGAATGAGTGCTGTTTTATCTTAGTCCAAATCCTAATTGAGCCTGAATGATCATGGCACTAATTGAACTGACACATTTTGAAACTCCAGAACACTAGATGTTTTGTTAGTTTCTGAATATGTTTTTAATTATTGCATTCTTCTTTTCACTTTGTCACATCAATTGAATGCTCGTTAATTGCATTATTTGTGGCATATTGTCCAGGTGTTACTGCAAATTTAGCCAGATTACAGGACACTGTGCAGATCTTTTTTGCTGTGCTATTCTGGATGTCTCTTTTCTTCTGGTCCTCTGCATGGGATGGGAAAAGTATTGGCAGACAAAACAAAGGACCTCGATCTAGAAAATAAGTCGGTAAGCACTTTTCTTGTACATACTGATAGAAGCTAGAAATACCAAGAAGAAGATCAAGTTGTTATGTATATGTATATTACCATAAGCTTCTAATCTTGATGGAAAACTCAAATTTCATTTGCTCATGCGCGAGGTGGCTATTGACAAAGTTATAGATGAGCATTTGTCGGTGCTTTAACTTTGTTTCAAAATTTGTGTCTTCACAAGGGTAATTTGTTTGCTGTCAGGGTGCGTTTCGCCAATTTTTTTGTAGTTTTTTACACTAAGATTTTCTAGAAGAAAAATTATTTTTTTCCTCTCTGGGAAATGTCTGGTTAAAAAATAAATAAGATTATTGGGAGATATGAAAAGTCTTTCAGTAAATCTTTTAGAGTTTGTTAGATAAAGCTTTCAGAAAGGATTTTTTTCATTTTATTTTATTTTATTTTATTTTGGGGAAATGTACAGTTAAAAAACAAGAAGATTGTGGAGAAATGTGAAAAACGATATTGTTCTTAATATAACACGGAGTTGGAGATGAGTGCAATAAACTAGAAAGTGATTCGTAAAATAATTTTGTAAAATCAAGTACTAATTGATAACTATACATTATGTTTAACCCATATAATTTTCTATATCTTCCAGCTACTTTTCGATAACCTGTTCTTCCAAAAAACCACTACCTTTTCAGAAGCAGCTAGATCAACTGGGGCTTAATATTGAATGATCACAATTTTCTTTTCTCAAAATATCCTCCTGCTCAGAAAAATCTCACATCGAAAGCCACTATGTTTATCCTTTTTTCCCATCTTTTCCAGCATAATAATACAAAAGTTTAAACAGTAAAATGCATGATACATTTCATGTGCATTCGCATTAAAGAACATATTTTAGGTAGCAAAGTTGCATATCATTTCAGTTTTCCCATCTTTTTGTTGCATCACAGAATTATTGGTGGTCCCACTTAAGAAAAATACTTCTACCTTATATGAGCAAATATTAGCATCAACAATCGATGGGGCTCGGTAAGTTGAAGTTGATCGTCTTGGACTTGTCCACCAAGTACAGATTCTGTCATAGCCTCATACGCTTATTGGCCGAGAAAAAATGAGAAATTGAGTTATCGAGCTGGTTGGGATGGGGCCTTGTGCCATGCTCTTTTTGAATCGTGGCATTCGGTTATTCGAGTATCTGATTTCTAATACGAGAAATGTCAGTTTTCGTGCCTTTGAGAAGATGGGGTGTTTGGAATATGAAATGGGGTTTTTAACTTTGTTGTGGTTCTTGATTTGGACTCAAGAAATTTATGATAACACTTGTGAATTTGTATGGTAAGGAATGGGTTTGGAGGCTTTGTCAAGTTGCAAAAGTCTAGATTACATTGTAATGAGATCTTAGGTAGTTTTATTCTCCACCGTAAACACTAAAAAATTCTTAGTTTGGTGTTGGCCCACCTAATAAAATATCATCTGTCGTCCATAATAACATGAAATATAATGAATGCTGTTATAAAAGTATAGAAACAATAGAGAGAATTTAGAGAGAATGAATTCCAAGGAATTCTCAAGAATGAATTTCATTAATAAGCGAAGTCACATTTATAGGAAAATTTAGATAAGCCTTGATAATCGTAATTACATAATTTCATCAAGGGTATAATAGTCATTCACATATAATAATTACATCTTTTACCAAATTATTCCTCCACCAAATTATTCCTCCACCAAATTATTCCTCATAATTCATAACCATCACATTATTCTCAATTATTCATAACACCTAATAACTATTCTTCAATTATTATTCATAACACTCCCCGAATATTTAATACAAATGTCTTACGGGCTGTTTGGAGAAAAATCCAGGTGGAAAAAACTTCCAATCGATTGCGAGAATAGGCAGGTGGTTATATCTTCTTCATCAAAACATTCTTTCACACGATGTCTCGGCGTATGAGTATTCACGTCTTGCCTCGTTAAAACCTCGAAAACCCAGGTGGGAGAAGGAAAAGAGTAATTTCTTTCAGTTTGATTTCATATCTTGAGCGATATCTTTACTTACGGTAAATGATTTCAATATCATCATCGTTTGGATCTAAAGCATTACCCATTATAAACTTGATCCGATAGATCTGTTGTATCGATTTCTCTATCGTTCTCAATATCTGTGAATATCGCCGTTAAAACCTTATTAGGAAAAACCGGTGGGAAAAACCCTAAATGAAGGAAAAAGAGTCATTATTCGTGTGAATCTGCGCTTTAAAGTTCATTAAAAACATTGCTAGGAAAACCCAATGGGATAAAACCTCGTCGAGGAAAAAGAGTGCGCGTATTTTATACAAGTATCTTTGCAGCGTTTCAAAATCTTTCATACATTTGTATGAGTATCATATCGTTGATTTTATCTTTCTTGTTCATTTAGAGTGCATCAATTTTCTTACACAACTACAAAACATTCACCATGAACACATGTCTCCAAATACACAATTTAAAAACATAAATTCATCGTAAAAACATGTAAACATATAAGAAACCTTCATAACTAATTAACACTTAAAATATATCATTTAACATTTAATACTCACTTAATAGGTTATTTCATTTAAGGGGCTTAGCTCACTCTTTAGAGTACTCATAAACACTGCTTTCACCCGATCCTTTAATTTCCTTTTGATTACTACACACGATCGGTGAATTTAACTTTCATGAGCATGCAACATATAATGACCACCATGCTTATCTTTAAACTTGAGTACTAGTCATCATCATCTCATCATCTCATAAGTTAAGGATTTCACATTCACCATTTATCATCTTCAATATATCTCAATATTTTCATTATCATTGATCATATGTACTACATTTTCATATCGTGTGACACATTTCAATTTCATTTCTTTCCCATATCGCATAACTTATCGAGATATCTCATTATCAATCCTCTGCAGGATTACAATATAGTTATGTCTATATCTTCTTCAAGAGTATATCCTCAGATTATTAAGCAATCTTTTATAATTTGCTTTGATATATATGTTTGGGGAAATATCAACGCTTCAGCGCTAACTTATCAAAGCGTCGTGTGATATATGTGATTGTTCATAGCCTTTCATGCATCTTTGAACTTCAAGTTCGTATTTCAATTTCGAGGATATAACATGATGCATTTATTTTCAACCTTTAATACTCCCCTCATCTTTGAAAATTTAGAACACCAAAACTCATACAGTTGGTATGATTTTAATCATATATGTTCTCATCATTCATTAATATGGGAATTTAGGCCGTTTGCATTCTATTCTCGATATCGGATTTATTTGAGGACTTTAAATAATTTGCATATAATATCCCACTTTGTCTGTGCATACTCAAATCCTTGAGATTTATTCAAGTATTAGGATATACATTCTACTATTTATCATTAAATCAAAATCACGCTCATACTGGTGAGCAAATATTTTAAATTTCAAATTCTGAATCATATACACATGTATTATCTAGTGGATCCATATCATAATATCTAGTATTAGTCCCATGGAGGATGAGTGTGGGCTCATACTTCTCATCCTTTATTCCGGATATATTTGGGATTTATTCCCATATTGGTAGTAATGATTTCATCATTTATCGAAACAATCGTTGAAGAATTCTTTTAATTCTTCACTTGAAATATTGATTTCAATAATTATTTAAGCGGGATGGTCGGTCAGGTTTTGCAAACAAGTATTATTGAGCTTACAGTTCGATGAAATTCTTATATCGATTTCACTAAGTATCGTATAGTCTTCGATATGATTTATCATAGAAACAATTCACCGACTAATTCCATCATCTTTTAGTGACATTATTGTCTACTCTTGTTCAAACAGATTCTGACTCATCTGCATCACATCCGCTATTATTTAATTAGAAATCGTAGCTCTTACGCTTCATATTATTTATTTAAAATCGGTCTTTATTTCATACGCGTCGTATTATTCTATAAATAAATCATCAAAATTATTGCAAAATTCATCCTAACAAGGGTCTATACATTATAATGGATCATATCTTTCTCAAATCTTGAAATCTTATCCATCACTCGATTAAAATCCTAAAGGATTTATCGATGTAAATTTGGAAAGATTAAGAGATGCTAATGAATAGGGTATCCCACAAGATATCAGATCTTGATTGAAGCAAAGGTTCGATTATCCTGGTGAGGTTTCAATTCCTTCTAAATACATGCCCGGTATGGGTAAAGTAGTTTTCAAAGAAAGCGGAAGCAAAGATTAGGAGGATCTTGCTACAAATGTCTTCGGTGGACATGTGACACTCGATGTAAATCGTAAGTCTTGTCAGGAAATCGAGAAGATAAAATAGCGTTCATTAAGGATGTATTGAGTAAGGAGCGCTGGATGATATTCAGCGCTCTTGAGGCAGCATCCTAGTGGACACGTCTGGTGAGCTAATGGCCTTATGGGTCAAATTCAAAGATCAACAAACGACATTACGATCTTGAAAAACTTACTTTAGAAGATCACTGTTTGTAAATTTAGTAGAAAATTTTAGCATAATGATTTTTCCATATTAATATAAGGAAGCTCGGTGTAATAACGAAGATCAATGTTTTTCTTGTAATTGTAAATATTGTTTTTCGATTTTAAGATATATATGTATATATATATTATTTTTTTCAATCAAGCGGATATATGTCATTTCGGCTTAAAAAATTTTACGCATTTTTTTCTTTCATGTTTGTCAAAAAGTAAATAGCACTCAATTATTGGTTTGAAAATTTTCTTTAAATAGAGGATTCATATATCTACCGTGTTAAATACATTAAAAAGTAGAGTGCAAAAGAGGGATAGGAGTAGAGATGGATGTGGAGATTTTTAGAATCATCTCATACAGTCGAACTTACCTCGCCAGTATTAAACCAGTATGTATTCTTGGTGGATCTAGCTGGTAGCCATATCCAATATGTGGATATAGCCAAACCGAAATAAGAGTTAAGGAGACAAGAAATCAATATCTATATCTGGAGGAGGCAACAACAAACTTTTATTTGAGACTTATAATGGCGCACAATCATGGAATAAGAGTTTCGGCGTGTCTTTTCCATCCCAATTGGATCTAATCTGAGGTGGGCGGGATTCTACCATGGAGTCGGCGGGGTTAGAAATTTCTGAATGCAATCATCGGCATTAACCGCATGATGTATATGATGAATAATGAGTGATATCTTTCATTGTCGCCCAGGAGTGGGCTACAGCACACTGGAGGAAATATTGATATAGCGCCGTTAGCGGCGATTAGATTTCATGTCAAACCAATAGGTTTGTTGAATATTAATAATTTCTTTGATGAACTGCTGGCGTTTAAATCGAGTGTAAATAATAAAGTTTATCTACCGTTCGTGAGAAAAATACTTATTCTGTAATCTTGTTGATGATTTACTCGTCAAATTTAAATGCGTATGTTCGAGAATGCTGTAGGCCAGTCAGTCGGTCTGGACCACTGGTGTCAGCGAAAAAGAAATTCGGATCCTTTAAATATTTCATTATGAATCCCACAATGTTGATGGTGGCGAGTTACGGAGTATTTATCTCTCAGGCAGCATCCTCGTTTATGGATTCGTATGTATGTCTTTTGCATTTCTATATTTTCAGTGTTTAATGCCATCTTTTGATATTACCGATATGTTAAAACCCCGGTTTTTGTCTTGCTTACGGAGTAATAATAATATCGTATGTGAGCTTTGTTAAATCACAATACCCAGTGATTATGCTTCTTAAGAAGCATTTTATTCTCATATTAATCTGATCTCATATCGTCGATGAGATTCACCGTTAATATCTCTATAAATGCGATATATTTTCTTTGATTTATCAGCGTGGGATCTGATTGGCATTTTATTTTCATCTATTTATCCGATGGTGACAGTCACAAAACTACTCGATTTTCTCCATTGTATTAGGTATATATGGGGAAGTAATTTTATTCTCTAAGTAGTCTAACTACTACTTGAGTATGATTAGAATATTTGATCATTCTTCTTACGGGTAGGATTAGTTATAACCAATCGTGTAGTATAGCATGCATTGGAAATATGCGCTTGGCGATCGTGGTATTCACCATGCGCATTGGAAATATCTTTCCATTTATAAAGTCTGTAAATTTAAGTGCAGAAATTAAATTCTACCTCCGATAGGTGGTCGAACCTTTCTGTATAGGAATTATTGCAATAAATATAAATTTCACGAATTTAAATAACAAGAATTAAATTGCATAATGTTTAGCTACTTGCAGAGAGTAGGATGCAACTAGTAAGGTATTACACCATCACTTAGCGTATAAAGTGCGAAATATATAAAACCTTAGTTTAGTGGCGGTTGAACCGTCATCCAGGTAGGAGGTATTGCGATAAATAAAGTCGCGAAAATTAAATATTGAATTTAAGCCTGCGGGGCTTGATTTGTTCTTAGAACAAATCTGCATTCTTCATTCTAGCTGTGCTTATCATACAGAATAAATTACGTTATGTAATTGAAGCTCTTGAGAGTTAAAATAATATTAGATCTTTTAAGCTGAATGAACTGGCGAATTTATATAATCAATGGATTTAGAATTTCTTCATGAATATTCTATCCATTTTTCAGCTGTCGTCAAAATTAGGTGGTTTTACCTAAGGGTAAAATTGTCCATTCAATTCGTAAATAAGGTAAAATTGTCAAAATATTTTATCAATGTTTACGATTGAAAAATTATCTCCTTTCTATTTCAATTTATCAATATCAAAATGTTCAAGGACTATTTTGTAACTTTTGCAAAAGTTGTTGTCTTGATTTGTAAATTTTGAAAGTTTGATAATAACATATTTCAAAGCGAGTTATTACCCTATCAATGTTGGTGTCGAATCGAAGCTCTCGTTAAATCGAGTATAATGGAGTCGAGAAAATTTGATTTTGATAATGTATCTTTCCTTATATCTCGAGAAAGCGAATATTATAGTTTAATATATTATTATATTATAAAGTAATATAATATATATACCTTTCCTTTTGTTAGGAGAAAGCGATTGAGCATCTGCGTATTTATCCGTTTCTTGCGTCTTGAATTGTCAACTCTTTGTCTGCGTAAATGTTTTACGTGAGTGATTGGAAAGATAGAGAGAGTGAAGCGTGAGAAAGTGGGAAAAAGATAGAGAGAAAAGAAAGATAAGTATTGATTGGAGATGGATTAGGTTATTTATAATAATTAGGTTTACGTCTGAGAAGATCATCTATAAAGATCTGGTAAGCATCTTTAAACCCTTCATATTACTCAAATGGGAGACTCGTCTTGATAACGTGTTATAAAAGTATAGAAGCAATAGAGAATTTAGAGAATAAATTAGGAATTACCGAGAATGAATTTCATTAATAAGCCGAGTCTGTTATAGGAAAGCTTGAATAAGCGCAATCGTAATTACATAATTTCAGGGTATAATAGTCATTCACATATAATAATTACATCTTTTACCAAATTATTCCTCCACCAAATTATTCCTCCACCAAATTATTCCTCATAATTCATAACCATCACATTATTCTCAATTATTCATAACACCTAATAACTATTCTTCAATTATTATTCATAACAAATGCACTATTTTAGTTCGAAAATGCTATATGGGTACTCTGGTGTGCTGCAAGATGTACCGCACTGATACAATAAGAGAACTATTTTGCCCACTCCTGGTATTGGTTGCAATACAAGCCGTGTCCATGCAACGATTCTCATTCTTTAGGCCTTCTTCTATTTGGTGTTAACCAAATCCGCACGCAATTCCGTACACCTCATACTCATTTTCAACCACACACACATTTCCCAAAATAATATTAACCACACATTTTTACACGGAATACCGCGCAGATCAACTAAACCCCCAATCAAACAAGACCTAATTATGCAAATTTACTGTCTTAAGTTTTGTAGCATCTTCCCTTCATTTAGTATAATATTATCTGTTGAGTTTAATTAGCATGCCGTGGTTTGACTCTTGGATTTTCACCAAAAGTCTTGTACTAATCGGAACTGATTATTTACCTCATAAATCAGTCACTATCCCACCATTGAAAATGGATAACTCATTGTTAGCATGTACCCGTTTTAAACATAAGATGGTAGAGCTGCACTAGAAAATGAAATGTTTTCACTGTGAAAGAATCTAGACCACGAAAATTATAATAATTACGGACATATAAATGGATGGATAATCGAAAATTTTTAATTTTGCTATTATACCCTTTCATATTTTTTAAAATTCATTATTTACTTTTTAACTTATCAATCAAGTCCACTGTTGGTATCAAATATTATGGGCGAAAGTTTTAGCAGCTACATTTGACATTTTGGGTGGGACTATTGACACTTCACCAATTACTAAGCATACACTAGAAATACTCACATTTCCCAAAACATCCTCACATTTACTTATGAAAAAACAAAAATATATATATATCTCCAAACACACCTTGCCCCTACCTCGGGTTCTCCACTCCGGTGGAGAATGGGAGAACCAGAGCTGGTTCTCGCTTTGGTTCTCCCATCTGAGGAGAACTAGGTTCTCCAATTCAAAAAGGAAAAAAAGAAGAAGAAGAAAAAGATGACAAAGCATCTCCTGCGTTGGTGGAAGAAATAGTGGTTGGAGTTGGTTGGTGGTGGTCGCTAGAGGTTGGAGAAAATGATCCTTTTGTTTTTTCCTTTTGTTCTGCTAGACATGGCCAAACAGCTTCACAGCTATTCAACAATCGAATAGCTTTGATTTTTTTTTTTTAAGTAAATGTGAGGGTATTTTGGAAAATGTGGGTATTTTTTCTGTGCCTTTAGTAATTGTTGGGGTGTGAATAGTCCCACCCTTTGCATTTTTCACAACTATCCCAATCTCTAATATTTATTCAATTGAGTCCAAATTATATTTTTTATTTATAGAAAATTAAGTCTAAAATATATTTTTATTTATGAAAAAATCAATTAAGTCATGATTATTTTTATATTTTATTCTGGATCATTTTTTATTATTATTTTTTTGGGTGAAAAATCAAAATTTCCGTTTCCATTTAAATATAGTTTTATTCAATTATATATAATTTTTAGACTATAAATTTAAATAGCCATCACATTGTGTAAAATAAAATAAGAAAGGTAAACTTGAGTTAACAATATTTTTTTTCCAAGTGTTAGTTCATCAACTTTGCAAAAAAGAAAATTTTGCTCATAATTCATAAAATCTTAAGGTACAAAGTTGGACATTTTGTGAAAATATTTTATTGTATTTCAAGAACTATTTCAACGCAAGTAAGTTTTAATTGTAAAATTTCCTCATAGTGACCATTATATTTTTCAAATATCGCTATAATCTCCAAAATTATTATGAAAAAGTCTTATTCCGTATATGTTACTTTTTTAGAGTTACTAATTTAATAATTCTAGATCGACAGTATTTAATAATCAATTAAAATAGCATATTTGAAAACCATTTATAAACCCATAGTTATATAAATTGGACTATAAATTGCCATGTGATAACATTTCATTGGATTTTTTAATTTAAAAATTACGTTCTAAGTCTTACTTTTCTTACATTTCACAGAAAAAAGTAGAGAAATGAAATGATGCTTCACTAGTTTCTAAATTAACTATTTTAGTTAGGGAAATTGGAGCAAATGGTCCCCAAAAATGTGTAATTGGCAAGTTTAGTCCGAAATAAATAAACGTAGCTCAATTCGTCCAAAAAAATTTTGAGAAGTGCGAATTTAGTTCAAATGGATGGAATTCGTTATTAAACCGTTAGTCAAAGTTAGAATGTGTTATTTTCTCCTTTTGAATGGGTGTTTTTGTCAAAACTATTATGGAAAATTGCATAAAAGGACATCACCTTTGTGGATTCTTAAAATCAGATCCTAAAGTTTTTAATTTAGTTACATTAGTCCAAAATTTTAATTAAATTATATAATTTTATATTTTATTTTTTATAGGTGTAAATTTAGTCCAAAATTAATTTTATCCAATTAATTTGATACTAATTAGATAATTTTATCGAAAATCTTCAATGTAGCAGCATTTGTTTACAATTTCTTTTGTGTTAGTATGCGTAAATTTTGATTCTAACCAAAAGTCAACAATAAATATAATTAGTATATCTTCGTAAAATTTTAATAGACGCGTACTATTATAAAAATAAAAATATAACGAATATAAAAAAATTCCAGTAAAATACAGACGGACACATTTTGATTTTAAAAAATAATTATAAATGAATTGTCATACCTAACTAAATAAAATTTTATTAGAAATACATCGTTTTAAAAAAAATATATTGAATATAAAAAATTAATAAAATAAAATAAAATAAAATAACCCCCGACCCACCTCACCCCCCACCCTCTCTCCCCCCAAAACAACAACAACCACCACCACCACGACGAGCAGCGATTGGTGGCTTACAAGCCACCAGCCATTGCTGGTGGTGGCTTTTCCTGACCACCAGCGTGGTGGTACCACCAGCTGCACCACCACCAACAACAACTGGTGGTGGTGGTTGTTTTGGGGGTCAGTGGGTGGGGTGAGATTGGGGGTGTTTTTTTAAAAAAAAAAATTATTTGATTTGATTAATTTTTTATATTTGATATATTTTTTTAAAGCGATGTATTTCTAATAAAATTTTATTTAGATACACCAATTCATTTATAATTATTTGTTAAAATCAAAATATGTCTCTCTGTATTTTACTTTATCTTTTTATATTCCTTATATTTTTATTTTTATAGTAGTACATGCCTATTAAAATTTTACGAAGATATACTAATTATATTTATTGTTGACTGTTGGTTAGAATCAAAACTTACGCCCATCTAATGCGAAAGAAAAAGTAAACAAATGTTGCTACGTTGAAGATTTTCGGTAAAATGATCTAATTAGTATCAAATTAATTCGATAAAATTAATTATGGACTAAATTAACACCTGTAAAAAATAAAATTATATAATTTAATTAAAATTTTGGACTAATGAAATTAAATTAAAACCTTTAGGACCTGATTTTAAGAAACAACAAAGGTGAGGACCTTTTATGCAATTTTTCGTAATATTTTTGACAAAAATACAGCTTCACAAAAGAACAAAATAACATATTTATTTTGACTGGCGGTTTAATGGAGGAATTCTATCCATTTGAACTAAATTCGCACATCAAATTTTTTGGATCAATTGAACTACGTTTGTTTATTTCGGATTAAACTTACTAATTGCACATTTTTTTGGACCACTTGCACTAATTTCCCTTTTATTTATAATTGATTCCAAAAACACTTGAAATCCGTGCCAAACACATGCTAAAGACTGGTAGTTCATAGTAAGTGGTCAAATGTAGAAAGAAAGTGGTCAGTTTAGATAGGGATGTTTATAATAATATACCATTTAGGTTTAAAATTTCATAAATCCTGTAAAGTGTAATTAATTAGATATTACACACAAACATTCAAGGGAAATTGTAAAAATCAGGTATTTTTGAACCGGGTCAATTTCAAGGATATATATGGGTAAGACATGAAAATGAACATATTGTTGGTTAATGCAGTTGGTAAGATATTTAACTAATTGAATGATTTTAGGTTCAATTCTTCACATGCTCATTCAAAGATTTTAATTCATTCCTTTTCTATTTTCATTCATTTCTTTTTCATTTTCTCATAATTTTTTATATTTTATTATTTTCATTTTAAAGTTTTTTCTACATCTTCACATGCCCGTTACACATACCTTACAGATAAAGTGTAATGGGAATATGAATTAAATTATTAATTACGTAGGTGTAATTTATTACAAATTCATTACACAGAATGTGTAATTCATTAGTTTCTATTCTATCACACATTACAAATGAATTACATAGGCTATGTAATTATTTATATCACTTCATTTTTTATTATCTCAAATATATCTGCAACGCATTACACATTTTCTGTAATGCATTATATATTCTTATTCTTTGTAATTAATTAAAGATTATCTACAGGCGTTATATATTCTTTGTAGTTCATGTATAATTTATTAGATATTCTCTATGATTCATTATAAATAAACTACAAATTATTTGTAATTAATGAAATATTCTTTGTAGTTAATTACAAATTATCTACAATGTATTACAGATTTTGGCAATACATGATGTTAGTCCATTTCACAGTCCCTTTCATCCAAGTTTAATCCAAAATCTTATCAAAATTTGCCCAAAATCTCATCAACTAATCTTTCATTATCTGTTTCTTCATCCTTCACTCTGAAAATATTAAAAGTAATCTCAATCAAAAACAACATTCTTCAAGAGATCATAAGCCTCAAAAATCAATTGTATATCACCATTTTTTTATTTATTTATAAAAATACTACCATTCACCTGAAAATAAGCAAAACAATTACAGAAGAGTTTGATTTCCAATTCACAATCGTAACTGCATTTGACCATGGCTATGTAATCCTCATAATCACAAACCACCCACAATTACTCAATTATTCACATCATATCATTCCTTCTTGCATCAAACATAATATGGAATTTTAACACTTAATTTCTCTAATATAACTTTGAAAAATTATTATCTCTCATTCACACAAAATATGAAGTGCATTACACATGCTTACATATAAAGTGTAATGCACTAATAAATTAATGATTAGTTACACATAATGTGTAATTCATTACACATGAAGTATAAAGAATGTATAATTCATTACTGTGTATTTTGTTGCACATTACAAATGAATTACACGGAATGTGTAATGTGAAAACATAGTGCAGAATAATTACTCTATGTTAAACTTCTTAAAAAATTATTATCTCTTTTTCATACAAAATATATAGCCCTTTACACGTTTTACACATAAAGTGTAATGCACTAGAATGTGTAATTCATCAGTGCATATTGAATTAGACATAAATTGGAGCTTAATACATTTGAATTACACTTAAATGTGTGTTAGCAATAAATTATGAATCAAAATAAAAGTTACTAGTATACCGCTTTCCCGCAGTGGAACCCAACGGTAGATCTGATTTGAAATGCGTGTTAGCAACAAAAATTTGACTAAATACATAACATATTAGTTGAACATGTGAAATCTCAAGATCCAATCTAATGAAATTAGGTAAATAAGTTCCTCAGCACTTTCTATAATTGTTTTCTATAGAAATAATGCAAATGAACTAATAACTTATATTCTAAAAAATGACATCATCAATAAGCAAAATCCCATCTACAAGCAACTAGTGCCTGATTGGAAGTGAAAAAATAACGTTGTTTTTCACAAATTGATCAACAACTCATGAACAAGCATGCCATAACTTGAAAATCCGAAAAGTAGCATGAAACTTTAGACACATTTCATCGAACACTTGGGGTGCATAGAAAGTTTATAAAAAATTGAAGCAAAACTTGTACAAGTGACTATCTAATATTTTCATCCAAGCATCTCAATTTGATCAAATAACCATTCCTACAGCCCACATTCCTCAATTAAAGCTAACTTAAAATTTGAAATCACAATACATATGGTTAATGGACAACGGATGCATCAGGTTAGTAAAGCGGATTCGGCATTTAATCATCCAATCAACACAAAAGCATTACAAAACATCCAATAAAGTAATTTAAAACCCAGAAATCCTCAAATGCTTCAAGAAAAATTGCGAAGTTAGAATTTTAATGGAGCACAATCAATCGCAGGAGCTAAAGTGATGCATTCAATCATAAAACTTGGGGTTTATAGTAAATTGAGTATATAAGAAAGGATGTGGAGAAGTAACCTATAGGTTCAAAGACCAAAAATCAGCCGGAAAAAAGAAAACGAAAAACAGAAATTACCAGATGAGTAAATCCTTAAGGATTCTAAATTGCATAGCCTCAAGTGTGGGAGTTGTCTGATGTCGTCTTCATAGCACAAACCCAACATGCTCAATGTTGTGTTCCCGTTTCATCACCGCTTCTCCCTCTAAAACTGGGTCGCTTGAAGGAAAACTTAGGGCTGGCTAATTAAACCGGGATTACTGGGTTTGAACAATTAATTTAATATCACCTGGCTTTTCAAAAATAAAACTTAAAACCAATATTTAACCTAATTTCCTCGTTTAGATAATTTCTAATTTATGGGCTATTTTAGGCCTACCTTCGCGTCTGGCTACTTATTGGTGTGGCCCACGGAGCCCACTCACAAGACATACCAGCCGTCTACTAGCTGGTGCCTGGTGTCTCCGGTTAACAATTCTACATGCAATCATTAATCATAATAATAATTAGAGAGATTGCAATTTGGTCCTTAGTTTTTTTCCTAGAAATTGCAATCTTCTCCTAATTACTTTCTTCACATTCTTGTCCATACATTCCAAAAATTAGCGAGTTTGGTTCCCGGCATAAGTCTTATCACATTTTCGTCCTCTAGTCAATCATAGAGAGAGGAAGGTGAAGGGATAACTTTTTCTGTTCTTTTTTGTTTTCTTTTCCATTTTCCCCCTACTTTCATCGTGTTTTTATATAGTAATAATAAGTTTAGTATAACTATAAGTATTTTTTCTTTATTAAATGTGAGGTCTAGTGGTTTAACGATTCTTTTTCTTTGCTTGAAAACTTGCTTGGAGGTCACATCATTGAGAAGATGACAAAATGTTGATAAGATAATACTCCATTAAAGAATATAAATTATTGTCGAAGATATGATAAGAAGGAGATAGAAAATATTTTAATATAAAACAACAACTTTTAAAAATTATATGTAATTTTATAGAGCATTTATTGTTATACTTCTTTTTACACCTATATAGCAATCTAGAAATCTCTTCAAAAGATTAATAGTGACTTTCACGTTTCATTGCACAAAATTTTTACACTTCAAATGAGTGTAAATATAGATGTAAAGATAACTGCATATATAGTATTGTTCTAATCCTCACCCGCAAAAAGGTTATGTTAAGATGGGATTGGTTGCAAATGGAAAACAAATTAAGCACCAAATAAATGGGATGTTCTCTTTTCAGCGTTGGTTCTTTATGGATAGTCGTAAAACAGGGGACTAGTATGTGGAGTTGGATGGATCGAACAACCACGTTAGTATTGGTGCTATATTATAGCACTAATATAAAGGGTGTTAGCCAACTCTTTTTAAAAATTTTTACCAATTTTTATCACTTTTTTATCTATTCTTTCTTATTCCAAATCAATCATATCCACATGTCACATCACATCCATAAATCTCCACCATTCAACTTCACTCATTCTCTCTCCTCTTTTACATTAAAAACCATTAAAAATTAACCCCTACCACCCTAATAGCATTGACGCTGAAAAGAGAACAATTACTCATTCACCATTTCTCTACATTGTTTGCCTATCAAAGATTAACATGTGGAACATTTTGACCCATCAAATGGTTACGATTTTGTGATGATTTAAAATCTTAATAATATCACAATTGACATAATAAATTATTAAATATATCAATTATTAAGAAGAGATCAAATATTTAATACTTTTTATTATATTAATTAATTGACAATCTCCATAATACTTTCCAAAATATCAACTTTTGATAAAACTTTTGACAACTAATATTATGCTCATGCTCGATACTCTAGTCATGTACCTAATCATGATTTTTAAAACAAAAGGCACTAAAACAGTACAATAGAACTGCCAAAAGTAGAAGATAATTAGGGTGTGTTTGATTACGAAATTAGAAAATGGTTGGAATGAATTTTTTTTTTGGGTAAATAAATTTCGGGAAAAGGTTTTTAAGAGAAATTGTTGTTGTAAATGTTTGATTGGATTAATTTGAAAGTTGAAAAATAGTATTGCTTCCTTATTTTCGTATTTTTTTAATAAAATTTGATCATTTTCCTTATCTTTATGGTTAAAATAATTTATTTATAAAAAAAAAATAAAAAAGAGGCAAGTTTTTTCCCAAAAATAAAAACCACCTTCTCCCTAAGAAAGAGATTTTCTTCTAAAATAAGGAAAAATATGAATTTCGAGAAAAATTGAAAAATATTTTTCTAAAAAAAAAGGATAATTAAACAACCAATCAAGAAAAAAAATTAAAAAATGACTTTTCATGGAAAAAAAATACATGAATCAAACACATGGAGTATTTACTTTGATTGGCCATTTTTGGTCTCACCTTTAAGTGGGCCAACTTCATTGGGTCTTGTGGACCCACCAGAGAGCTCGCCGGCCGCGTACTAGTTAATCACCCACGTGAATAATTGACTCTACCGCATAATATAGAGGTTTATATATCAACATCGGTGTCCTACTTTCATATTCACGTTTTCAATCTACTATTTTAACCCCCAACTTCTTCAAATTGTAACATACCGCATTTATCTAGTTTCTCTTGAAACATAGTTTATTGCTAAGTCAGAGAATGATATGGCTTCAATACCTCATTGTAAAAGATATGATCGTATTTTGAAAGATATCTTATCCAATTAAAAAATGTGAAAAGATAATATAAAAGTAAAAAGTATAATAAGACCAATTAAATCGCACATTAATTTTAGTCATAATATAAATTGAGAAATATCCAATATTTTCATTTTCAAATTAAATTTACTAGATAATGCAGTAATAATTTATCAATCTATATAACCTAAGAATACACATGTTTACTTCATAGCATGTTGTCCATTACTTGAGTATTCTTAAGTTCATGCAGCTCTCATAATGCTCTAAAATAGATTTTGTGGGTACCACTAATCCTAAGTTGCTATGTCCTTTTGCTATCTTAATATTAATTATCGAATATCGACTAGTAAAATAGAGTGTAGATATAAAAAAATTTAACACGCAGTAATAAAGAGAAATAAACTTTAATTTGAAACAGGTGAAAGGGGAATATAAGATTATCCTTATGAGAAGAATGGAGTATTAGTCCACCTCAACATCCAAAGAAATATTTTTTGGGTGCATGCCATAGCTGTGACAATTAAGAGAAGTAAATGAAACAAGTAATATATCGAGGACTTAAATTCATCATTTGCAAAAGAGTAGAAACCTGTTCCTAAAGGACTTTTTGGGAAAACCCTAAGAATTGAATCTTCGACCATTTTCGGCTCTGGATTCCACTCACTCAACGTCCCTCTGTTTTCTATAAAACGCGGAACAAACTCTCCACTCTGTCTCTTCTCCAACACGGAGAGCACGGAGGTGCTCAGCTTCCTTTCTCTCTCTAAATCGACACTCGAAATCTGACTATAGAAACACGAAGAATCATGTTACTGAGAAGCGCTTCATCACCAATCTTGAATTCATGGGTACCAAATTCAACATCCGTGTCATCACCCGAATCCGATGTTCTACCTCAGTTGCCAAGGGCCCGATCGATCAGCATGACAACGTCGTTTAGTTTAGAAGATATCGCTGGGAGAACCCGACCATTACGCGAATCGGATCTCAAGGAGCCGTTGAAGCCGAAGAAGAGTCCTAGGTCTGGGACACCCAAGCCTGTGAAGATCAAGGGGAGAAGAGAAGGGAATGAGGTGGGTTCGATTTTGTTGTCGAACTACGGGTTGGGCGCGGTTGAGGGAGACGGAGGTGAGGGGTTGACAGAGAGCGGGGAAGTGCCTCCGACGTTTGTGATGGGCGGTGGAAACGGTGTAGGCGGTGGCAGAGTATGCGGTGGTGGTGGCGGGGGAAGAGGTTCCGATGATGGTTTACGATCCGGTTCCCAAGATCCGAATAGTTGGCATGGGAATGAGACTACAGATGCTTATTATCAAAATATGATTAAAGCAAATCCCAACAATTCTCTCTTGCTAGCAAATTATGCCAAATTCTTGAAGGAGGTAATTATTCAATTTACTTGCATGCAGTTTTTTGTTGATCTTAGTTACCAATTCTTTGATTGATCAAAACATTTATTATTTATGTATGTGATTGTAGGTGAAATGCGATATGGCAAAAGCAGAGGAGTACTGTGGAAGAGCAATTTTGGCGGACCCAAATGATGGAAATGTTTTATCACTCTACGCTGATCTTATATGGCACACACAAAAGGATGCTACTCGAGCAGAGGCTTATTTTGATCAAGCTGTTAAGACTAACCCCAACGACTGGTAAATCACTAAATCTTTTTTCTATTGTTAATCACAAACACACAAAACGAAAGATATTTGCATTGAAAGCTCGTACATGCTACCCTGAATTGAATTGTACACAGAATGTAGTTAGTTGTTTGATATGCAAATTATCTTGTGTAATGGCCAAAGAATGCATCAGTAGTCGGGACCAACCGTGAAATGTTAGATTTTTAAGGCTTTTATGCAAAACTTGATATTGGACGCGCTAGACGAATCTTGGTAGTAGGACTTTTTTTTTTTTTTTTTGTATGAGTTTGAATTTGGGGTCTTTTTCGTATTAATAAAAGGGAAACTTTAATTGGGGTCGCCTAGATTGCGTAGCTTGTGGGTCGCCATTGTCAATGGTGGCACTTTGAGTTTGGTTGGTGTTGTAGCATCTACGTGTTTGTGCATGTTACATCACTTGACCTGGCTAATAGGTTTTCTTGATTTGCAGTTATGTGCTAGCATCTTATGCTAGATTTTTGTGGGATGCTGAAGATGAAGATGAAGATGAAGAAAAAGAAGAAGAAAAAAGAAGAAGAAAAAAGAGGTGGTTGAAAACCGATATGAAATGGTGAATAACAATTCTCCTCCCGGGTATTTTCGAGAGCCATCTCATTGGCCTCCAATAGCTGCAGCTTCTTAAGCAAAGCTCACAATCTATACGGTAGAAGCAGCCTACATTATGGTCGTTGAGCGCTTCAGAAATCTCAGTCCAGTAATAACCCGTTATCTGAATGTTGTTTTACGGTCTTTTCACCCTCGTCCCACCACAGGTTTGTTGAGGATAATGCTTGGTCTTGGTCTGTTGTTGCTGCTGTTGTCTATATTCTCTTGTAAATATAGCAGGAAAAATAAGTAAACTGACGGTAACTTTGTATCAGAAATAACGCAGTTTCTTTCTCAACTCTCAAGGGCATTATACTCAATTAATTAACAACACAATAGCAAATCTAAACTATCGTTATCAGATGAAATTTGAAAGGATGCGACAGTGGGAGGTTGAACGCTTTCATATGACTGATTTGCTCATTTGGTGAGAGTTTTTGTGTTACTTTTTCAATTTGTATGAATTCTGCTACAACTATCGTGTGGGATTGTATTATCAGCCGTTGCTGTTACATGGGCTTAAGGCTTAAGATGAACAGCCCGATTAATATCAGTATGCAATTGCATACGTATACCTTTGTTGTTTTTAATATCGGGATTTTCGTCCATCTTGTTAATGATTTCATCTCTTTATTCGTACAAATAAGCTGCTGATGAGAATTTCTTGACATGTAGAATTATAGATGTGTTTACACAGCTAATGATTTGGTGCCGGCAAGTGACGTGGCGTTGATGTGAACAGTCCATGTCAGCGTCATCATTTATGGTGTTTCCCTAAGTTTGCCACAAGCATTAGAGATAGGTATAAGAGTGTGTTATTGTAGAGTTTGTCCTAAGAACATCTCCTTTGTAAATGTTTAGAATGGATGTCTATTGGGGAGAGATGTAGACACAAGAAATTGGAGTGAATCCCACATTTGCTTTTCTTTTTCCCTATTTTCTTTCACTTTTTCTCCATAACTTCCCGTGTCACTTTCACATTCTCACATTCAACTTCACATTCCTCACTATTATTTTATTATTATTTTTGAATTTATTTTTACATATTTCCAATTTTTTTCACTTTTTTCTTTCTTTTTCACTACACATTCTTTATTTTATTTTCAATTAAAATAATCATTTCTCTCTATCGCTCTTCTCCATACTATCTCTTCAATTCACAATCAGCAATGGAGATGCTCTAACGTGCTAGTAAGTAGTAACACAATGAGTGGTGGTGGTGCCACTGGAGATTTGTTGACCTGGTGTCTTGCAACAGCAGTCTCAATAATTAGATGCCAGAAGACAAACCAATAAAAATATGATTTAGGTAGTATTGAAATATGTAACCATATTAAAAGGAATTCGTCGTGGAGTAGAGAAATGGTGGAGAATCTGATTCTTTATTATTAGGCCGTCTCCAATGTAGCATCAATTGGGAAGCCGTCCACATTAGATAGAAGTTAGAGAAATTGAAAGAAAAATATTATTTTATTTTAAAGTGAATGGAAAGAAGTTTAGGAAAGAAGAAAGCGAAAAGTGAAAAAGATGGTAGAGATAAAAGTAAATTCAAAAATAATAATAAAATAATAGTGAAAAATTCTGGACTAGCATCTATATGTGAAAGTGATACGGGAATCTTTGAAGAAAAAATGGAATAATTCAGATAAGAGTGATTAAAAAAATAAAAACTTAAACAAGCATGGGTCCCACTCTTCTTTTTTTTTTCCCTTCCTCTCTCTCCCCTGTCACTCTACTGCGCAACAAATGCAATTGATGGCGCATTGGAGATGGCCTAAGGGTAACGGTTGGGTTGGGCATGTCGGGATTCGCGTGTTTGGCTCATTGAACACAAACTTGGAATTCCATCGAGCACAAAAAAGTGACACCTGACTGCTTGGGCTGGCTCGTAAACTTCGTGCACTGGTTTATAGATTAGCCCAATGGGCAGAGTAGAAAACTGGGATGTGGTGCTAGTGAACTTGCCTATATAAGGGCTATTTAGACCATATTTTCTAAAATTGGACCGTTGTTTGTAAGAAGGTTTAAAATTGGTTTATTATGAAATTTATGGCTATTGACTACAATTCTAAAGTTATCCCCTTTTTTTTCTCTCCTCTTTTTTAACACAAACCGTAGATGTGATAATTTATGTGTGTATAGCTTTATCTCTGTCGATAACAACGTTTAATATTGTCAGTTTCAACTTTCAATACCCAATAAAAAGCAAAGGGTCTAAATTTTACATTTTAAAACCCAAAATTCACTTGCTCTCATTGATTAAAAAATATCTCAGGACTTGGACGATCCCCTGAACAACTTTTGAAGGTCCATTGACTTTGATAAGAACCGAGTTATTTCCCTGAAACCCACGAGCCCGAACCAAACCAAAGTCAAATCTCATGGGCTGAATCAATTGGTTCGATCTGTTAAAATGTATTTTTTTAAAGTATTTATTCTTTAAAATAAACAACACATCTTGTCTTTAGGGTGTTTTAAAATTGAGTCAGTCCACGAGTCCATGTCGTTTATTTGAATATATTGAGCTCTCTCTTAATGGGCTTCAGTCCTAAACCCGACAACTTCGGGTCCAATCCACGTGATAAACGCCACCAACGGTCATCCTCCGCATCACGTGCAATATTTAATTCGATTTTGTATACGGACGCCAAACCCCTTATTACAATTCAGTTAACATTACCATTTGGGGTACGTTATCCACACACTCCATCAACGCTTCACGTCCCTCATACACGTACGCTGTACAGCTTTACCACATATCATATACAGAGCGTCATCGTCACGTAAATCATCCAACGGTTTACAATCCATCGTTTGTTCACTGTGTATACTCAGAGCGTAAAGTGCCCCCAACCCAAACTGAATTTAGTGGATTGGAAAAAGAAAAAAAATAAAGTCAATCAATCGGTGACCAAAATTGCTCAAGATACCCTCCATATATCGACACGTGCATTATGGATCTTTTCAAACCAGCCTGAATATGCTTTAGCGACCAATCGGACGTTCAATGTTCTGACACGTGTCAGTGAAAACGGTTGGATGAAATTTTGCTAAGCTTGGCGGTACATTTATCTTAATCGTTTATTTGGGGCATATATTTTGAAACAAGAAGGTAGAAAAGAAAATTCTGCAGACAATTTGTATGCTTTATCTGGTTGTACGTTAGCTAACTTTTTTGGTACTTCAAGAGCTATTTTGCGTTCCATTTTTGTAGGTGAAAAGAATGGCGGAGACTCGAATCGGAAATAACGACGACGTCGTCTCTGTGGAGCTTCCTGCACCTGCTTCATGGAAAAAGATGGTATGTTTTTCATTTTCTTGAATTTTTTTTGTTAGTTTTTTTGTTTAATTTTCGTTCGGCTGTTTATATGTTGAATTTTTGTTCATAATAGTTTTTATTCCTAGGGTTTATGGAAGAAAATTACTGCAATTGGTTTCCGCGAAGTTAACATTCTTATTTGCTTCTTTCTTTTTTTTTTTTAATTTATTTTTTGTCTCCTTTTTTTCTTTGTTTTGTTTGTGAGTTGAAAATTAAATTCTCAAAATATTTTTTCCTTGACCTTAAATTTGTAAATTGTTAGTGTTTTGAAAGGAAACGAAATTGCGGTGTTATTGGAAACAGTAAGGCAGTTCTGATTAGGTTTTTTCAGGGGTATTTTTTTCGTTTTTTTAGTACAAATTAGGAATGATAGGGGCGGGATGATGTCTCAAACCCAGGCCCACTGCCGGCAAGGGAATGGTTCTACCACTGGACCAAATCCCTTGGACCAATGAAATTGTGTTGTTATTGGAAACAGTAAGGCAGTTCTGATTAGGTTTTTTCAGGCGGTATTGATTAGGCTTTTTTCAGGCACTATTGATTAGAATTTTTTGTTATTTATTTATCTATTTTTTTTTGTGGTAATAACCAATGAAACAGCATATCCAACCTTTTAATTTATTGAATTTTCGGCTTCCTTTTGAAGCTAACCCACAAACCTTGAACTCATAGCAACCTATGTGTTGGGGAAAAAATGCAAAGAGAGGAGAGGGGAAGGGTTGGTGGGAAGGTGTGGGTGTGTAATGCTATTTAGCACAACCAGTGTTGCGTCGAATTATTTTGGCGTAGAATTATTTTGTATTCAATATCTTTTAACTCCGTTGTTGTAATGGAATTGTGCTTTTCATATATTGGTCATTTTTTACCTTTAATTGGAAAATCCAACTCGTTATTTGGTTGTTGAAGAATAATTGTAAAGATGCTAAGGACTTGAGTTTACTAAATAGATTGATGGAATGTGGGGGAAATGCATGCTAATTTGATGAGAGTTTTGAAACTCATAGGATACTATAGTTTACGTCATGGTGTTGTCACATTTGCAAGTAACAGAGGAAATCTATGAAAGCCCTTTAAAGTTTTTCATCTTTTGTGTGTTTTTGGAATGGAAAGGTGCCACTTGCCGAATCTATTGATTTTTCTGCATTTTCGCTGTAATTGTGCACATCTGATTTGGGCTGTTAAATACTCTCTACATAGAAAAGTTTGACCTTGCTATGACTGTGTGGTGGAGATCTTGGTGCATGGCAGATCATAATTTTGCACCTGTGAACCTAGAGTGAATGTCATGCTGTTCGAGAATGTTGCTCGCCTATTTTATGTAATAAATTAAACAAAGGTGAAACTACTCTACCTTGTTGCTGAGTAAACGATTCATGATAATATATATCTGATCAATAAATAGACCCAAACTAAGATGAAACATTGATTAGTTCGAATCCCCCTTTTTTTGTTTTTTCTTTTCTCTTTTCTTTGTATTTTTAAGTCCCCTTTTCCTGGATTCCCCTGTAAAGATAAAATTGATACTCATTATCTTCTCATGTTGGCTGCTACTGGATCCTTGATCTCAGGCGCTTGCTACAACGTGGTTTTCGTTAGCTTATGAAGAATTCTTGTGATGTCTTGTAACTAGGCCCTAATCAAGGGGCTAGTTGGATCACATCGTGAAATGTTTTTGAATGGGAATGGAGGAAAACCTTAGTTGAAGGGAAAAAAGTATCAGACAAGCAGAAGTTTGAGTAGCTATTTAGGCTTCATTACATCTACCTTTGTGGTCCCTTTTGTTGAATCATGTACTATGAACTTTTCCAGATTATGAGGAAATTGTAGAGTGACCAGCAGATTGTTTACGTTAAATGTGTTTCGTAATGTAATTAGCATATACACATGGAATTCTCTTCAATAAAGCCTCTTTTAAGATACTTCTAGAATTATTTCATGCTTTCCTTGTGGCCTTGAGGCACTTTCCTGAACTTCAAGCTTTGTTTCAGCGACTGTGAGAAATGGTTTTATTCCGGTTCACTTTCAGAATAACCCTGAACAGCGTAATGATTTTTGTGTCTGCATTGTAGAAAGAAATTTAGTCCATTTGCTTGCGGGCTTTGAGACGGTATTATTTCTTTATTATTGTTCTTATTGTGACGCATGCAAGCTACGGTTTTACTGATTCACATGGAATTATGGGGAGAAAATGTAATTTAATGCGAAAATCCTTTGCCAGACCTGTTGTCGGGACGGCCTGGTTTTCCATAGTTGCAAAACCTTCTTCCTATCACATAATGTCAATTATAAAATTTGTTATTGAGTACTGCCATGCAGATCAGTGCTTTGTTGCCGCAGCTTTTCTCAAAGATCATTTTTCTCAAACTTCACTTTTTACAGGTTCCCTCATGATGGGGTACGATCTCTTTTTAATATTTTCCAAATATTTCTTTACATTTTATCAAAAATCGTTTTCTCCAAAACCTCGACCAAACATACACTTGAGAGTAACTTTTGTGGATATTTACAGTTTTCTACTTGTAATGATGCAACATTAATTTAGTTTGTTACTTGCAAATTAACTTCATGAGAAGTTATGTTCCAATTAATTTTAGGAAGAAGTTTTCCAGTTTTATATTTTAATCCAACATGAGATGCATTGGCTAATTAAGTGCGCAACTGCACATAATGATGCTATTATTGGCAGATTATGCCAAGGGGCTTTGATCTTGACATCTTAAAGGTAAATTTTTGAAAGTTAAAAGTTAACAAGGTATTCCTGAGGAAGTTGTATGCCTATCCTTAATAAACGGCCGAAAAAGTCTTAGTAAGAAATCCCTGAGAGAGAGTAGTGTCTTTTAGATTGGTTAAGTAGTTGCTGAGACTTTTGGTTTAAGGTAGTAGTGTAGGCGGGCAGTCAACTGAATTTTCTGTAGTAGATGCAAAAGAACAATTGAACAAGTATTATCTTCTGAAAAAGTCGTACATATTCCTAATCTCATGCGCAATTTATTATATTTATGGTGTTGACATTTGTAGATTTTTTAAGCTGTTTAGCATTATGACATGATTAGTCGATGTTTCTTTTCAGTACATTCCAAAGAAAGGCGGAACTCCAAGGAAGAGTGAAATCATGTTTATTGCTCCCACCGGAGAAGAGATTAATAACCGGAAACAGCTGGAGCAATACCTAAAATCCCACCCTGGAAACCCTGCTACATCAGAGTTTGATTGGAGCACTGGTGAGACTCCAAGAAGGTCAGCTAGGATCAGTGAGAAGGCGAAAGCAACACCTCCATCTAAAGAAACTGAACCACCAAAAAAACGAAGCAGGAGATCTTCTGGTACAAAGAAGGGAAAAGAGATAGAAACTGGAAAAGAAGAAACTGAGAACAAGCAAGAAGTCGAAATGCAGGATGCAGAAGAAAAGAAAGAAGAGACTGATGAACCGAAGGAAACTGAGGCTATGGATGAAGACAAGATCCGCGAAGATGCAGCTGAGAAGACTAAGAATCCTGAGGAAAATGTCACTACGGATGTTGAGATTAATGCTACAACTGAGAAGGATGTTAGTGTGAAGGGTGGAGATGAGCTCGATAAAGCGGGCAATGAAGAAGCTCCAAAAGTGGAAGAGACCATTGCAGAAGGTGGGGCCGGTGGTGGTGAGAAACAGAATAAAGCAGATGCAGTGGCTGCGGAAGCTGGGGCTGATGGGGAGAAGGAAAAAGTCGAAACTGCCCCTGGGGAGGCAACTGATGGAGGAGCTAAAGCAGAGATGTCCAATGGTGTTGCACCAGAAGGTCATGGAGTTGAGGACAGTGGCAAAGCCAGTTTGCAGGTGGAGGAGAAAGAAAAGATTTGCAAGGGACAGGGTGATGCCACCGAAAATGGGGAGGCCAATGAGAGCTTGCCACATCATCAGTCTCCAGCTGCTGCTGCTACTAGTTGAATGAATTCATTGTTGTCATATATCTCCTCTGTAACACTTGTGCTGGTGTACCTTCTGATACTAACTTTTTTCAGGCTAGAAGAATGACTGTAATATTGGTGAATGATTTAGGTTTAGAATTGTTTTAGATAGGGGAAAATGGTCCTTTTGGATTGTGTCTATGATGATGTTGTAGTATTTGTTGTGCGTATGGTGTAATGTAGATTGATATCTGTGACTATGGACATGCTAAGGTAGTATGCACTTCCTAGCGTATTCCAATAAGTACCGAAAGGTGGACGCCTCTCGTTTAAGGTCTCAGCTGATTATTTCTGCCCACTTTGTTGGAACTGTGTTTCAATGCTGAGTTGAGTAATCTGCCATGATAACAGTATGAAGGGGTACTTGTATGAAGCGGCTTTCCATGGCTGTGCTATGGTCGCGTGTGGTTTGATGAAATACTTGTCATCCTGGTGGTGTTGGATTAGTATTGCTCTAAAAGCCAAAGAAAGGTGGCAAAATCTGGATAATTCGATATCTTAAACCATTGTACTGAAACTTTGCATTGCCACTCAGTGGATGGTCCTAGATTCTGGTTTATCTGGATTCCTTTTTGGGCTATTCACAAAATTAGCAACTTAATACTACATATATACCAAAAACAGGTTGTACAGGCACATTTGCAAAATCCAGGTGGAAAGATTCTTAAAATCCTAGAAATCAGGTGAATAATTCGTATTTGTGATATATATATATATATATATATATATATATATATATATATATATATAAGGAATAAGGATAATTATCAATTTTAAAATGGAAATGTTGAAATTTAGGATTGAGTTTAAATGCAGACGGTCACAAAATATCAATCGATAATATATGCTATTACTTATTTGATATATACATAAACACACGAGAGGAGGACCACCAACAAAAAACCAGAACATTGATTCTTCTACGTCACAGAGAAAAAAAGCTCAGCTTTTCAAAACAAATTTGCAATTCTGTGACATTAGGTAAGAACATACGTTATCACCAAAGAACAAGGAGGACATCATCAGAGAGGTATAGAATCATCTTCTATATTGTCATTTTCCGTTTTTACACCATTGACATCTAGTTAATACTGAAGCAAAATTTTTCCAGAGTCGTAGAGATGGTCAATGTGTCGTCTTTTTTAATGTACGGAGGTGAATGGACTGATGGTAACATCTTCACTGGTACGAAGATGAAGATGTCATTATCCCCTCAGCCTGCATTTTTTACGAACTCGTGATCATAATTGAAGACGTGCTCAAACTCAAAGATTCATCATCTCTACGTTCAATATGCTACAAAGTCAATGATACTCTGCCACTTGTAAAACTTGAAGGAACACACGACCTCGCATTCTATCTTAATTTAAAGCATCGTGAGTGAGATGCATCGATGTATCCACTATACGTTGAATGCAACACTCATATGGAGAACATTCAACGTGATCATTGTACTAGTAAATCTATAATGACTGAATGCGTTATTGAAGGCAGTAGTAATTCCGTGTTGAACACAAATGTGATTTACCAACACAAAAACGTGCCAGGGATCTTATAGAACTTGTTGATGAAATATTGACAGCTACAAACATTGATTTTGTTATTGGTGATGAGATTAATGATTTTATACTTTTTGTACCGCAAGTTGATAATGTCTTTGTGCGCAACGTTTATGCATCTAAGGAGATTTTGAAGACGAGCTTATCATTATATGCCATTAAGCATAGATTTGAATATGTTGTGTGTAGGTCGGACCGCAAAGAATATGTAGTAGATTGTCCAAACGAAAATCGTAATTGGAATTTTATAGCATCACGAAATTGGTACATCGAATTGTTCAAAATAAGGCACCTAGATGACAATCATGTGTGTTCGTTGGGGATTGTTGTTGGTAATCATAGGCAGGCAAGCAAGTGTATCGTGGCTTAGTGCATACAGTGGCAAGCAAGTGTATCGTTGAGTCAAATATGTTTCGCATAATATGTAATATATTTTCAGATTTTATGTTTATTATAAAAAGGAAAAGGAAAAAATTGGTGATAATGGGAAATAAACAAAGAAATGACCTGAGAATTGTGAAATCACAATTGCAGGCGTAATTGTGCAATCTGTGGCCCAAATGGTCTTTTTTGGGTTGGGTTTGTTTTCTTTTCTTTCCCGGTGTCTCTTAGATCATTAAAGGTTCAGCAACAATTGCTAAACCGATTCGGTGACCACTAGAGTGTATGCTATGATACACTCTAAGGTGATATGGCGCCTCTGCTCATGTGACAAATCACAACATAGTGCGCTATGGTGCGCACCCAAGTGGGCAACGAATCAGTTTTAGGAAAACTCAAAACCCATCTTGTTAGCTTTGGTATTTGATAAATTTCTTCCAGTTTTCATGTCAGCGGCAAAATGAAAAGGGCAGTGGCCGATGTGATAATATTTAGTTAAGAGTGACCGAAGTCACTTTTATCTGTGTCAAACTATTTGATAATTTCATCTACGCGATAAGTTAAGACCATATAATATGCAGGATATCAAGTTTTCATTTATTGTTTCATATAATTTGGAGGGCATCTCCAACTGTGTTTTTTCACCATTTGCACATAAATGATGTGAATTTTACCCCATTTTTAAAACTCGTCTCCAATTCAAGACAACAAATCATCCCAAAACTTATGACAAGTTGTAAAAAACTCAACATCACCAAAAGGTGTTGAAGAATGCTTCGCTTGGTAGTGCTATTAGAAACACAACTTTTGCGTTTTGAAAGCATAGTTAATTTAGTGTTTGGTAAATTTTAGAAAAAAATGATTACTAGAGAAATTATAGCATTCAACGGTAGATTTTGATAAGTAGTAAGGAGGTGACTTCTTAACTTCTGCTTTTGACTTCTCTAATAAAAAATAATTAAGAAATAAATAATTTAAACTAACACGGGAACAAAATAGTTGGGTTCACTTAAAAACTAATTTTTATTCCATTCCAAAAAAAAAAAACTAATTTTTGGGATGTTCATTAACACAATAACACCTTTTTAATCAACAAGTGGCATTTTACATAGAAAGCAGTAAAGTAGCTAAAAGCTGAATCCCCTAACAGACTTGAAATCCAAAAACTGCAGCCTTGTGTTCAACTCTGATTGTACCATCCAAAAACCCACAATACGAACAAAAGAAAAACATGATTCTGAAAGAGCACAAATATGAAGTCTAGTCAGGTGAAAATATCAGTCACCATCAACACTTTTTACTTGACCACTGAATACTGATCCTCCCCTGCAATTCAGAGGTCAAAATAAAATTGGGGCTAAGGATTTGGATTGTTTAATTGGTGCTGTACTGGAGGGTATCTCACTTCAGCTGCTAGGACCCTCTGCTGTTCAATCTACAAATACCATTAATCAATGCAGAATAAGACATCTGCATCATCATTATCTCATTTTCCAAGATTTTGATGTATCATTTATAACTCATCTAGAAAAACAACATCACAAGATTTTAATTTCCCACCAACAATCGTCACATTTTAATAAGTGTGACAACTGTTGAAGTGTCTATGACGATAAACTGTCACATCAAAATAACTACGCGACTGTGTCAACCATTGGTACAAGACGAAGACTGATACCTGGAAGAATTCATGCAATTTGTTTTTAAGGTAACAATACTCATATTCCAAGAGCTCCAAGGCCCTCAAACACCTATAATACAAAATATTGTGGGTCCCATTAGATTTTCGAAAAAACATGAGACATCTATATATTATATATTTTTAGGTTTTTAATAAACGATTCTGATTGAAAAAGCAGTTAATAGACAAAATATCATTTATATTTTTGGACCATTCAAATAAATGCCACGTGTGCATATGTTGTGCAATTGTTCTTATCACTAAATTGGTTACAATTATTTATCTTGGCACGTGAAAGCATGTTTAATTGAAAATAATTTTGTTCACACCCTAAAATGAGGTTAATATTACCCTCATTTTGGAGGAATTAATTTCAATGTTAAAGAATTAAAATTTTGAAAATTTTATGTTCCATATTATTCTATTCATCAAGAGGTTTAATATGAGTACAATATTCATATATATTTTTTATTATTTTAAAGTTACTTATTTATAGTGATAAGTTACTTATTTTTTGAATTAAATAAGTAATTTTTAAAATAGTAGAATTATATATCAATATTGTATTCATATTAAAACCCTCAATAGTAAAATAATATGAAACAAAAAAATTAGTTATTTAAATTTTTAACCCTCCAAATTGACCTTAAGTAAGAGAGGGTAATGTTCACCCTTCTTTTAGGGGAGTGAACAAAATCAATCTCATTTTATTTTTGTTTTAATAGGGTCTCATTTTAATTTTATTTTCTAGGTAATTGTTCAATTTAACAAATCAACACATTCAAGAACATGGTCAAAATTGAAATGTTGCCTTGTGCATTACTATTTTTCTTTGGCTGATTGTTTTGTTATTTAAGTTTTTATCAATAATTTGTTAGAATTTATATATTACATTCTTTATATTTATTTTTAAAATTGCTTGCTATAATTTATTTAAAGTAGTTATACATGATTTTGATCAATAGAAAATAATTATGATATTCAACTAATCTATATTAATCATTATATAGTTAACATTATTATATCACGTAAATAGTTCTAACAAATTAATTTAAATATAAATTATTATAATGCTTAAATTATTTCAATGAAATGTGGATTGACCAATAAAGTAATTTAATAATATCTCACACAACTTAATTAATTATAAGGTTATTGAATGTTTTAAAGAAAAATTATAAAATTACTAAACATTGTTATATAATCTTGCATTTATTCAATTAAATATGTAGACACACACTTTTAACATTTTATAATTTTATTAAAAACATCAATATAATAGGACAATATCATTATTTATATTATTATACATGTTAAGCCAACAACTTATTTATAAAAGAAATTATACTAATGACGCGTTTACACCATTTAAATAAAATAAATTAAAATATGTTGCTCTTAATTTTTAAATTTCCTCAATAATGATATTTAAAACAATTAACAATGTTGCTATTAATGAAAATTTATAAATTATCAACTTAATTAAAGTACTTTTACATGTTTTGATGTGTACAAACTATTACGGTATTAATTAAAAATAATTATTGTATGAATCATTTATTTAAAATTATTACAGATGCTTTGTTAAGTTATTTGTGGTTTAACGGAAAATATGATTTTTGTCAATGAAATGGTTTTTAATTAATCGCGAAAAAAATTGTTTAAAATCTTTTTAAGGAGAATTATAATTTATTTTTAACAAAGGTAAATTTTTGAAATTTATCATAATAATTGGTATATTGTAGAAATTGTTATAATTATCTACTTATTTAAAATTATTTTTCTATTGAGAGTAGTTAAAAGATAAATATGATTTCAATTGAAAATAATTGAGAAATTTTATATATATATTGTTTGATAGTTATGTTTATTTTATTTTATTTTATTTGGAATTAGAAGATATAAGGAGAGCTAACCATTGACCTAGGGGGCCAGACCAATCCAAATGTCACTAGATAACATGGGTCATGGTTGTTAAATTTTATTTATAAAACTAAAAATAATTTATATTAGTACTTATCATTTAAAAAATAATAACTACATAAAAGATCAAAGCTGCAAATACATTATTTTCATATTTTGATCGGAATTAAGTCATTGTTTCATGATAGAATTATGCAAATAAGCAAATAAAAGATTAATGGTTAAAGGCAAATAGGTAATAGATAAAACAATTAGTGAAAATGATTAAAGATGAACTACTAAAGCTGTAGAAGATGAAACTTAACAAAAATAAAGAAACATGCATTTATATAAACTTAAAGATTAACAAAATTCACATATGTGAATGGACACTTTATAGGGTGCATTTGATATTGCAATAAATTATTGTATATGAGCAGTGGTAGATTTGTGAGTGAAAACATAGTTTTTGAATAGTGACGCTTGAATTAGGTATACTATCATCTTCAACAAAATCCCAGTCCGAGCATTTCTCATCAAGAATTATGAAATCTATTTAAAAATCTTTCAAATAATAAAATTTATTATATTAACTAAAGATCTTAAAAAATTATAAAGAGTATACTCATAATGTATATATTTGGAAAAAATAAATATGTGTAATAACATAGAGTGTTTGATTTCTCTGAGATTATGTCTTGAGATAAAAAAATATGTCATTAATCCTCTATTCTTTTTAAATTAGCGTTTAATAGATAGTTTCACTATATATATTATGTCATTTTTGTATAATTTTAATTTGTTTTCAATGATGCTAAAATAGAATGTCTTCTAACATAACTCCATGCTTTTAGATTTAATAAATATTATCAAACAATTTTGAATCGGTCAATTTCGATTATATTATTCATTTATCAAATTGACATTTAAATGGTGGATACAAATCATTTATTACATTTATTTTTCAATTATTAGTTTCTCATTTATGGAAAATTTTTAAATGTAATACATTAAATATTACCTATTTGCAAGTTTGTAATAATTAATAGTAGATGGTATTATGATGAAACTATAAATGTTTAACATTTATATACTAGAAGTGTGAATATTTTGAGAAAATTAAGTAAGCATTTCAATATATAAACTTTCTCTTTTTTTTACTCTATATTTAATATATTTTCAATATTACATATGTATATTTTTAAATTACATAATTTAAATATTTTCAAATATATGTATTCAGCAAAAAAGTATATTACATATGCATGAAATTGAAATATATTCATTGTAAATATAAAATTACATACAATACAGAAAATAATTAATTTAATTAATTTGAATTATGTAATTAAATATAAAAAGTATATTACATATGCTTTTTACTTATTTAATTAAATAATTAAATTACATAATTCAAATTAGGATTGTTCTAGATATTTTCAAATTACACTTAGAGTGTA
This sequence comes from Jasminum sambac, assembly GCA_018223645.1. Taxonomy (NCBI): domain Eukaryota; kingdom Viridiplantae; phylum Streptophyta; class Magnoliopsida; order Lamiales; family Oleaceae; genus Jasminum; species Jasminum sambac. The sequence continues at coordinate 3,032,516 of CP073651.1, read as the reverse complement.
TATTTTTTTACATGGTATTTTATTTCAATTTTGTTAGTTCTACATATAAATGTGTTTGTAAAATAATTAATCACTTTATTCAAATGTAATTGGGATTGACAGTAAATTTTTGATACAGCACAATAGTGGACGTATTGTTGATGTTGACGTATTTTTGATTAATTTGCACTCAATTATAAGATATGTATAACACATTTTCAATATAAACAGTCCATTAATTAAAAATAATTGTAAATCATATGTAAAATATTTTATTTTTCATTAAATTGATACAATTTTACTCCCGTGCAACGCACGGGTGTGAAAACTAGTTATGATATAATGACAGGTGACGGATGTGATGACTGTTGATTTAAAGGTGATGTACCCAGGTCGATTACTCTGCTCAGAAGCAGCACGAAAGGCAACACAAACATTTCGGACTCTTTTAGCGCCAATGCTCGAACTGCTACCCATAAACTGATTCAAATGAACTCCCATTTTCTTGTAGTCCGAAAACTCTCTGTCCTGCCTGTTTTTTACCATTAATTTAGAAAAAAAAAAAAATTCTTGAGAGAAAGAAAGAGGGAGAAGAAAGAGAGAGAGGTAATACAGTAGTCCTCTGAGATTCCTCAGCAGCTTCTCGGACTCATGGAAGTATATGTTAACAACCTCGGAGACAAAGTTAGGAGAGGATTCATCTTGGAGCTGCTGGAGCTGCAAAAATTGCTCATCCAACACTCCCTGTAATTTGTAATGAATATCATTACATTAGATAATTAATCAGAATAATGATAATTATCAGGTGTGATCAATGGATAATTATAAGAACCTGGTGGAAGAGTAAGGCGAGCAGACGATTCATGTCGGCCCGCAAGCGCTCCACCCCGAAACCCAGCATCCACACGGGTAGACCCGTTTTGACTGCTTCCTATGATTCTCTTCTCTTTGCTTCTATTTGTAAGAATTTAATTATTATGAATAATTAAGGGAGAAATTAGTAGCTTCTGCAGAGATGGTTGGTTTTCTGGTTTTGTGTAGGAGGGAAATGGAATGAAGAAAGTGGAGATGGATTGCGTGCTATTTAAAGGGTGATTCGAAGGGTCCCACTATTTCGAAAAGGACAAATTTATTGGTCATTGTCCTTTTTAAGTGACCAACAATTGGTACGTTGCACCGATGACTTTAGTGAACATTACTTCAATTTGGAACAAAAATTTGTAATTGTACCACTCAAATAATTTGCATAACAAGTATCTCAAAACGTTGGTAAGAGATTATAATCGTGTATTCGAGATATTGAAACAACGACTCAAAACATTCACATATTCCCAAATTGATTGAACAAAAGATAGTATAAGTGTTGTTGTGTTCGGCTCGGTTCGGTCTGCGTAGTTGTATCGTCCAGTAAATGATCAGGCAACATTATACACTACTTATTATTATCCACACATCTTGTTGTCAATGCCATTATCAAAGTTTATGAGTCTAATTTTCGGGGAAATAAAAATTTAAACAAACACGGGTTGAGTGTGTTTGAATAAATATTTTATTTGCTAAAAAGAGTTTATTTGGCAGAGATTATTCGAAAAAAGTTTGCTTGATGCAATGTTTTCAAGAATCATTTATACAACTACTGCTTTCAACCACTCATTCATCAATTTAACAATTTATTTATATTTCTTTATTTCTCAACAACAAGTACATTTTTAGAGCAACAAAAATAAAATCTCTAATTAAATATTTTTTATAGCAAACAACAGATGTTATATTCTTGTGTTTGAAAATTGATTGAGTCGTGTAAAAGGGATGTGATGCGAAAAAGGAGGCAAGAAAGGAAAAGGTGATAGAGGTGAGTGAGTTGATGGGAGGCGAGTACTGAGTCGCCTCCGCGTGCTGTTCGATTCTGGCGGCAGTGTGCGGCGTTAAAATCCCTGACTCAGGCCCGACAAAAATACACAGAACAATTTGTCAGCCCTTTTCTACATGCTGCCAAAAATATTATACACTCACTCCACCCTTTTATATTTTATTTTACTTTTTCCGTTCTTTTACCTGAAAATCAACGCCTGAACAAAAAACAAAATGAATGGACATTGCTTTGTTTCTGGTAGTTCCCACATCTTGAAGTTTGAGACAAAAAAGGATGATAGATTTTTTTTTTTTTTATTTTTTACCAATTTTTACCTTTTTTTATTCATTCTTTCTTTTGATCAAACCAATCACATCCACATATCTCATGAGACCTACATATACTACAAAAATTTCCACCATTCAACTTCACTCATTCTTTCTCCCCTTTTATATATAAAAAAAATCCAAGAAAATCATAAAAAATACAATCATATCACCCTTTTAAGAGTCGGCACTTAGTCGAGACAAGTGGTTGCAATTAACGTGACATCTTTTCATTCAGTGTTAAAGAGAGATTTTGAAATATAGAATATGCAAGTTATTCCTAATAAACTGATAAATAAATGATATATCAATGTGTCAACTGAAAATGATCTATTCAAATTCTTTCTATTTTTATAAAACAGAGTAGTCTAAAGTACTCTCTTAAAAGGAGAAGTGAAAGAGTAATATAGAAACTCGGGTTGCTTTATAGAAGCTAGCAGTGCGACATAAGACTAGGTATGCTAGGACTCATATAGTTTGGACGTAGTATCTACTGTAACACTGTTCCTCGTCTTGCTTAAGTTTTCAATCGTTGCAAGATGAAATTATGTTTGAAGAAGGAATATAAGTGCTAATAACTTCGAAATTAAAGATACGTTTGCAATGAGCCAAGAATCATCTTCTTGTCAATTTTAGGTATTTTGTTCTAATTCTTGTATATATTTTATTGTCTTATCTTATCAAAACAATTTTTACACACAGTTAAGTATGTTAATTCAATACTGTAGATTGCTTTAATTAGATAACATAATCAAATGGATAGAAATTAAAACAATAATTGTGAACGATTGTAGTCAAGAAGATTCCACCCTTACACTTTTCAACTATTGATGCTGATGAAAGGTTTAACCTTGCGAAAGGATTGATAAAAACCAAAATTGTTAGTACAAATTTAAACCCACGCATGGTTTTCATATATTATAATTTATTCAACTCTAAAAAGTCTGTAGAGAACCTCGATATAGGTGATGGGTACAAATATTCTTTAATTGAGATTAATCAATTATAAAAAGTCATTTATTTTCAGAGGAACCTCAATAATTTTTATCAGGAATGCTTCACCATGACGTATCCCATGTCTCTAATAAAAGTTTCAAAATGGCTCTCATATTCTTTTCCTCTTTTAAATAGTAATATTTCAAGGTTAATTGACAACGAGTAGGATTTTTTATTTTCCGTTTTCAATGATGTATAATTTGAAAATGATCTTAATCTATCTAAAGACCAAACTTTTTGTTTATTTTTCTTATTCAAAATTATAATCGATAGTAAGTGTTTTTAAGGAGTTCTAGAACCATCAATGGTTGGTGAACTGGCCGTTCGTTTGTAACTCTTTGGAAATATTACCGGAATGGTATTTCTTTCCCGTATTTCAAATACTTCGTACAGTGCCCAATAAATTATTGGGTGTTCTTTTAATGGTTTCAGTACCTGCGGGATTATTAACAGTACCCTTTTTAGAAAATGTTAATAAATTCCAAAATCCATTTCGTCGTCCAGTAGCGACAACCGTCTTTTTGATTGGTACCGCAGTCGCTCTTTGGTTGGGTATTGGTGCAACATTACCTATTGAGAAATCCCTAACTTTAGGTCTTTTTAATTTATACTTGATAGTAATTGTTTTTATACTCTCAAACGAAAGGTAATTTGTAAAAGAAAGAAAAACATTGAATAATAAGTTGTGATTAGTACAAGCTAGTTACACAATTGATAGTTCACTATGATGTTTCATTTCTTATCCCATTATACTGTTTCACTCAATCAAAATTGATTGAGTGTAGTAGTTCATTCACTATTGTCTATTGTTTTTCTTGGACGAAACAAATTAGAAAAACAGAAAATGAGATAGCATATGTATAGACTCAGCACATACATCAAGAAAAGGAGAGAAAATCAAGGTAGTTTGTCACATTTAAAACATAACATGTTCCAAAAAATTGTAATTGAACTATCCTTACCTTATGCAAATTGTGACGTTATTTATTCATGGTTTATTATGCAATTCTTATATAGTATGTGAACAAATTGAGTTTTCTTTTTTAATAATCATATTTACGGTGACCACTTATCGATGATCGATCATACACAAGTAAATTGACAGTAGTTGATTTGTTATATATCTTAAATATTATCTTAGATCGATTTCAAATGATAAATAAATTAATGTCACATTACTGTTTGCTAATCTTAATCACTAGCTTGCAAATAGTATGGCTCTTTCTTTGTCCATGGATTTGTAAACGTGGATTATTTAACAATAATTAACATAATCTGGAGAAAAAAATAATTAAATAACATGGAATTCATAAGCATGCATGCTTGTTTGTGCTCCCGTGCTCAATTGCTGTAGGCATATGTACTTATTTTTATAGCATTCTTTTCAAAACTTTTAGCTTTGAAATTCTAAATGCTGGGTCTATGGTTTACAAAGGATATTAATCTAATCGATAATCAAATAATTTGTGTGCCCTTCATTGTGGAATCAACCCATTGCTCGAGAGGAGCCTTAGTGTTCACTTCTTAGTAATCATCGTTTCTGTATATTGGCGATAAAAATAACTTTACTTATTTTTTTAATTTTTATACCATGTGGCAGTAGGGGTGGGGATAAGGGTTCGAACTCATGTCTTCCACTTGGAACACGAGCGTCTTATTCACTATGTCACTTGTTCAAACCCTGACGGTAAAAATAATGTAATGGTGATATTTGTACAATTTTATTTCTCACTAGTGGTGTAATTAATTGATATGTCATAATTCTATTGACTCATTTATTACTATCATTCGGTTATATACTACTGTTATCAAGTTGTATAACTAAAACTATTCTTGTTTTAATTAACAGGTTTGATATATAACTAAAACTATTCTTGAAACATATCAATTTCGTCTTGTTTTATATATGTGCTGGTGAATCATGAACTAATCAGTATAAATAAATGTTATAAATTTCTCCTTCCGTCTCACAAAGATAGGCTCACACCAATTTTTACAAGGATTAAGGAAAAAAATCAATTAATGTTTCTGAAAAAAGTAAAATATAAGAGCACTTTTCTAATATAGCTTTAATAATTTTATTTTATTGATAATAAATCACATTTAATAAGGGTATATAAGAAACATAATATTTCAACAATGTTTTTTAAAGAAAGTGGACTATGTTCATCTATCTATATATAATTAATATTATACTCTCTCCGTCCCATAAAGATATACCTGCATTATATTTTTGTCCGTTCCACAAACCAGGAATGTTAAGGTGCCATCGATGGTGCCGTAACTAAGGCACCATCGATGGCATTTTGGGGGCCGATTCGATCTCAGTTTTGAAATTCGGGACCAGATCTGCAATCAGCACGGCGATTGGGAGTTTCAAGAATTTTCCGAAGTTTTTCCGGCGACACCGTGGCCACCGGTCAAAGTTTTGGCACTATTTTTGGCAAAAATAGTGCCAAAACTTTGATTGGTGGCCACGGCGGCCACGGTGTCGCCGGAAAAATTTCGGAAAATTCCTGGAACTCCCCATCGCCGTGCTGATTCCAGATCTGATTTCGGATTTCAAAACGGATATCGAATCGGCCCCCAAAATGCCATCGATGGTGCCGCAGTTACGGCACCATCGATGGCACTAGATCATTTCCGTCCACCAAAATAGAATACAAGTATATCTTTATGGGACGGAGAGAGTATAATATTAATTATATATAGATAGATGAACATATTCAATTTTGGAAAACATCCATACAGGCAAAACATAAAAATACGACAAAATGCTATAAGTACATACAAGTTAATGCCACACATTTGCCACACACCATTAAAATCCGATTTTTATCCTTCATTTTTCATATCAAATCACTAAATAAGGGTTAAAATTCGGAATTCAAGGGTGTGTGGCGCAAGTGCATATGTGGTGTTGACTTATGTGTACTTATAGATTTTTTTTGTAAAAATACATCTTATTCGGGAGTGAATGAACAACCTTGTTTGGGAATGTTTGATTTGAAAAACTGCGAAGATACATAAATAAAAGTATTGTACACTTTTCCATAAGTAAAATGTAATGAGGTAAGATTCGAAAATTTAGATAATGGTTGAGTTGATGAAATTTGTCAAACAATTAAGACACACATATTATAACGAGATTATATTCGTGGGTAGGAAAAAAGAACGCGATAGCGAATAAAATTGAAATAGTTTTAAACTACTTAGAAAGATTAAACTATAATAAATTGAACTTTTAAGGGCGGTTTGTCGCCCCTATAACTTCGTTCCTATAAATCTTGAAGGGCGACATACTAACTTTTAGGGAGTATGCTTGCCCTAAAGGTCTTATTTTTGTAGTGTTAAATTGCATGTTTGTAAGTTAACAATATTGACAAGCCCTCAAGACTACTTGCTTTTTTGAGTGCATAAGACAGGTTTTAGCTATTCGAATTCGTTTGTAAAAACTCAATTTTATTTTATTTTTTTCATATAACTCAATTTTCTCTTTTTGGTTAGTGATATTGGCTCTTTTTGGCAAAATGACAAGTCTTCAATTTGTCAACGGAATTGCACATGGGCTGCTGCTATAAAAATTAAGCAAGATGAACGAGTAGAATTGTTAGGAAGCCATTTTGGACAAGCATTTTCCTACAATTCCAAACAAAGAAAGCACTAACCATGTTGCCTGGCCCAGTTAGAGCCACAATTAGAGTGTCTTTAGACAAAAAATTTTTTAATTAAAAATTAAAATTTTAAATTCAATATAATCCTGAAGACCAAGAAATATGTGTATATATAATAATATAATATAACGTTCTTATAAAATCACTTCACAATAATTACAGATATATATTTGAAATTGACATCTTATAAGATAGTTTAATAGTCAACAGTGATATATTAGGCTATTTTATAATGACGCTAATATATCACATTTATCATATCACTTAAAAATATCTATTTTAACTGTTTTTAAAAAAATATCTGTTTTATAGTATTATTGTAAGAGCAATTTTATTGACCAAAGTGTCAACCATTATGCTTAACTTTCCCCGTCGAATGATTATTTTCTAAACTTCTCAAACATTTTCCTTAAAGAATGTTCAACGTGGGCCTCATGAACAACCAAACATTGAATTAATGAAAACTTATAATCGCTCCAAAAGTTCGGTAGGAAGAAAATATCAAGAAACGCAAGCCACGATATATATCAAAGTCATTAGTCGCATCAATAATTCTAAGAACTTATTTGATACAACTTTAAAAATTACCATCATTTTCAACTAATTATTATACAGGTCGTGTCAAGCATATAGTTAATTTGTATAACAAAATACACAACTTTTTAGTAGAGGGTCAAACCCGATCAATACAAAAGAGTAAACTATCCAACATACCTTCAAAGGACATCAAAACTTTACTAAATACTAATGATATTCCTTATCATCAGGACCGTTCCAAAACCATCGAGGCCAAAAATAGTGCCAAAACTTTGACAGGTGATCACGGCGGCCATGGTGTCACCGGAAAAAATTCGGAAAATTCCTGGAGCTTCCTCTCGTCGTGCTGATTCTAAATCTGATCCCGGATTTCAAAACGGGGGTCGAACTGGCCATCAAAATGGCCCCGAGCGGACCATAGTTACAAACCGCCGATGGTTTTGGAACGGTTATGTCCTTATCATGATTGCTTAATATAACTTGTCAGTTAGTTAACAATAATATAATTGATTTTCATTATCGTAATCTCGACTATAAAATTTAAGATACTAATCAATTGTAAGACTGCCAAAGTAATTATTGATCGTTATTGCCTACAAATAACATTACTCTTTACGAAGTCTCCTCAAAATTACAAGTCTTCCAACGCACACTAATATGTTCACTAGATAGGGACCAAATTTCTGATTCTTTTCTAACCCACCATTACCACACTCAAGCTCCATTTTGTAATTTTTGTGAGTCGTACAAAGCGTTGTGGGTCCTACCATTGGTGATTACCGACGCTTGTGTTTTCCTGCTCTCTTCGTACCTTCCGGCGGAGGTGTCAAATAGTACTCCAGCACCAATGCCGACGGCTAGGTCGATCGTGTAGTGACCTCTCGTACTCAACAACCTTATCACTTGTAGCACATTCAGAATATCAAACGTATATGCCAATTTCCATCTTTGCATTCTCTTCATATCTAGAGATGCAATAATCGATGCAGCCACGTGTCCCGAATAAAACAAGAAAAACGACACATTTCCCACCGGAAAATCCGCGCCCGAACCCAAGAATCCCTGTCAAGAAACCAGCAAAAACACAATTTTTTTCGATTCAATTTTTTTGTCACGTTAGAATCGTTCACTTGTACGCATACATAAAGATCATATTAGTCTACGGTAACTAGCAGTTAACTAGTAAGAGTATAAAGTATTTTGATACACCAGAAATATTAGAAAATTTCTTTTTTTATGTATAATCACTACGATCGAGTACTATGTTAAAATGACATATGCACTTGAAATGGATGTGAAGGTCATGGTGTAACGTGTCCGTTTTTATGCATTTCGTGCGAATTCCTCTTTAACTAATAATAATACAACAGCTTGAATGCACCCTTCGTTGTCTTTTGCCAATTCCCCGTACAATCAATTACATTATATTAAATATAATCATAGTACAATGTTTCATTACATTTAGTTTTATCTTAAAGAGTGTCGGTAGTTGAGAATAATGTTTGTATTCAAGTTTTTAAGACAATTAATTAACGTATTTCTATTTTTGCGTTATTTTTTATTTGTTTCAAACAATTAGGATAATCCACATCATCCGATCGATCCAGTTAACTGTACATGTAAATTATTTTAATTAGATGGTAACAGTTAAGAAAACAAGAAATAAAACTGGCAAAACATGAGTAAATGACCAACTTAACCTCCGGCAGCGGCAGTTGCGTGACGTATCCAAGTATCCCTCTGAATGTGAACATGAACAAAGCGGCGATCGTCGCTCTCGGTCGACCCTCAATTAGCCACGTCCACAATATGTACGTCGTTTGCATTCCTACAAATACCTGTGACGCAGAATAGATCATACTAGTTGTACAATTTTATGTATAACTAGTTATTGTATTACAATCTTATAAAGTAAGTAATATATACATTACTGTCATTTTATTATTACTCTACGGACGACTGGTAAGTAACGTTAGAATATTTTATAGACACGCGTACGGTATTAAGGGCAGCAAGAATCGTGTTTAGAGTGGGACGTGATCCGAGCAAACGGTGGAGGTTTGCGGTGGCGACAAAGCCTAGATCGAACGGCGGCGCTGTGGAGGGAACCATGCAGAGAGTGTACTCCACCGCCATGAAAAACAGCAAGGAGGCGGCGAAGGCACATGGTACTGGGTGGTACAGCACCACACCATATACATCCACGGTTCTCCATTTCAAGAAATGGGCGTTACTAAGGCAAGAACAAAGGGTTTTAGTAGAGGAAGGTGATGGTTTCTTCTTGTCTGAAGAATCTTTGTCGTTTGAATTGACGGCGTTAGGAGAATTGCCGTTAAGTGACGGTGGTTTTGGGGTGTTTTCGGGAGCAGAGCGGTGGCGGATGGTGATTCCGTTCATTGGTATTGGCGGAGGCGAAAAGGCTGAAATATTAGCATGGAGAATGGTGTATAGTGTATATATGTGCGAGGGAATTGAGACGACGGAGTTTACGAGGTTGAGAAGTGTGGGGTATGTCAATTGACGTGTGGACTGTGACTGTAGACGGCGGATTGGAAAATGGTGTCACATAGGTGGGTATAGTAGGGGCCTCCAAAGTGGAATTATGGTTTGCGCTCTTTGAATTTTGATGGCATAGATGGAGAATCTCCATAGTTTATGTAGTATTTATTTTCAGGGACGGATCTAGTAAGGCTGTAGCCTACTGCAGCCAAAAAATAATTACCACATTGTTCAATATTGGTCACAATATATTGCTGGCTGAGTTGGTTAAGTGTCGCTACATAAGGCTTACAATCATTGTAGCCAGAGGTCGAAACATCTTGTAGCCCATCCTCCTTTTTTCTTTGGCATTTTCCGTGTTGCTTCAATGCTTCCGTCTTTTTTTCCTCTCTCTCTAGACTCTCTCACAGTTTTTGACTTTTCCTCCATTCTCTCTCTCTCTCTTAATTTTTTGACTTTTTCTCCTTTCTTCCACTCTGTCTCTCTCTCATATTAAATGGTTATATACTTTTAAAAACTTTAGCTTTAGATATCTCATACTATTAAAAAAAAAAAAGGCCTTTAGATATCTCATTAATATATATATATAAAATATATATATATATATATATATATATTATTTCTCTTATTACATTTAATTATTTTTCTTATTACAATTATTATTTATTTATTTTATATGATTATTACTCTCTCTTGATCTCTCTCACATTATTAGATTTTATACTTAATTTATTAAATTATTACTTCAAGTGATCTAAAAAATAGTTTTAAATATTTTATATGATTTGAACTTAATTGATTATGATTTTGAAAAACAATATGACATAATAATTTTCAATTTTAAAGTTCAATTTGATTCACCACTTAGTTCAACTTTTTCATAGGTCCAACGAAGCACTAGAAGACAAAACCAATTTAAAAAATCAATTAAAATCAGCATATACCAAAGCAATCAAATGAAATTGTAATTTCATTTAGTTTGTTTATATTTTGCACAATCAATCTAGAAAATCGTTATTTTAAATAATATTTTGCAAAAATAAAGTATTTGAAGCTAACTTTGACATTTTATTATGGAATTACTTATAAAAAAAAAAAAAGTATTCCTTAAAAAAAAGTTTCGGGGTGCTGCCCCTAAACCCTCGAATCAGTCAGTGCAGTGACAATCTCTGGCTTCGTCCTTGATGACAGTTCCCCCGAGATTCTAATCCTAGCTCCGTCACTGTTTATTTTATAAATAAATCTATTCGTACATATGAATTCTGCATCTCATTATAGCGGTCCCGAAACCATCGATTTGCTTAGGACAGTATTTGATTCGCTTAGGTACATATTGAATAACCCAATAATTGCAAGACGATCCCAAATGTTATCAATTACCGACACTAATTTTATCTAACAATATAAGTTCATAATATGAACGAAAATTTTTAGTGAAAAATGTCTTAAAAATAGAATATTTTGAGTCTTTTATAGGAGTCCAAATCTATTATCACATTTCTTGTTTCACGAAATACTATTGTATCCAATCAAAATAACATACATAATTAATTGTGTATATTTCTTATCTCATTAATTGTTCTACTCAATCAAAGTAACATACACAAACCATGTAATTAAGTGATATAAACCATGATAGGCAATCCATTTGAAAAAATTTTACCACTTTTTTATTCATTCTTTTTTTACCCTAAATTAATCATATCCACATATCACATCACATCCACAAATCTCTATCATTCAACTCTACTCATTCTCTCTCCTCCTTTACATTAAAAATCTTTAAAAATCATTAAAAACCAACCCCTATCACCCTAATAGTCAAGAAGATTGGAAATGAAAAAACTCTCAGATTTTTAGAAAATGCATAAATAAAGGCAAGCAAACACATTACAACTATGTACAAAGTTAGTCCATACATAACACATAACATAGAAACATGACTATAACCAGTCAACTAATTAAGCAGGTTCAGACAGTATCCAACTTCTGATCACCCTAGACATATCCGTGAGAGAAACAAGACCAACAAGCAAACCTTGTTCATCGACTACCCAAATGCGGTGCACATGGTTGTTGATAGCCTTGTCGACCGCCTCCCCTAGGGTTGACTCAGGGTGGCAAGTTATCAGTTCTTTAGTCGAGGTTCTCAAGCCAGAAGCTTCGTGAATTGGAGTAGCCGAACATTTTTCTATGAATTCAACCACGCTTAACTGCATGCAAGACTTGAGTTGAGATAGAGCACATCCCCTTAGATCGGTTGCTGAAAAAGTTCCCACTAGCTTTCTATCATTTACCTGCAATAATTTACGTCATATAGGAGATCGATTGGGAAAATGTGAAAAAAGCACCAAGGAATATTTTCTAATGCACACCGACTCTAAACTCAGATCAACGAGCATTGAGCATCCACACGCTAGATACATGAGAATTGTCCTAATTCATATCTCAATGACTGTCTCATTCAATTAAAACAGTACACATAGATGTCAGTTCAATAATATAAGTTGTTTTGATTAATGAACGGAACAGCCAGAGAGGCATGATTTGAGATAGTACATGAGGATTCAGTTATATCATATGCGTCTAAATGCTCACACGAGCCATAAGATTCTAAGATTGCCACCCATCTCATCAGCCAAGATTGTCTAAAAGCTCACACGAGCCATAAGATTCTAAGATTGCCACCCATCTCATCAGCCAAGATTGCCAGTTTGCCACTCAACCACCCATAGGCCACTCCACGTAGAACCCTAACTAATAACCAACTTATAATTAATTTGAAAGAAAATCATTAAAAGAGCTTACTACTTACATTTAGAAGCTGACTATGATCTTCCTCAACATCATCCTCAGATTGAACAATTGGAACAGCATGAAGTGAAGCAATGTTCATGGACCTAATAGCATCGATCACTTTACTCCGGTCGGTAACCCCAAAGACAATGTCGCTCACAGCTCCAATCTCTTTAACCCTTCTACTGAAAATGCCTTTAAGCTCATTCTCATGTGATTTCAAGAACTTGATGACATCAATTTGTGTGAGCATTCTGTAGCTAGAGGCCGACTCAGTAAGCTCGACTCCCGCTACGTTTTCCATCTGGGTGTCGGCCGGAACTAAAGCCCTGTGTATTCCCTTGCTGAACACTTCCATGCAATCAAGAATGCTGCATATATATGTATTTATATACACATTATTATTGTAATGAATTATGATAAGAACCAATAATAATATGCACACAATAAAACAACAATACAAAAAAAAAAAAAAACAACAACAACTTATACTATCATCATTTATAAGAGGAGCTTCTTGAACAATCTTACAACAATAAATCGATCCGGTGCATCCTAAAGTGTAGATTATAGTATAGTGTGATTAATACGTCACAATCCATATCGACCCAAAGTGTGTCATATTGTGCAAATCAACTTTCATTCTAGTGAAAGGTAGAATAGGTCCATAATGTTACCCATACTTTCAATTATGCCCCCATCCTTTCCGAACCGAGTTAAACAGAATTCGAGTTACCAAACTCTAGCCTATAACATAGGCCACAAAGGAGTAACCTAAATTGTTAATTATTTGATCTATTATTATATCAACAATTCTTTAAAACATCTAATTCATTAAATTCATGGTAATATAGAGGAAAATAAAAGGGTAAATTTGGAAAGGGGACTGAGTAACAAACCTAGTATTACAGTTGAGGGTCCACAAGCTGAGGCTCTCGAGGCACCGACCAATAATAGACGAAACCGGAACTTTCATCTTCTGATCCAAATCATCGTCGCCGGCCTCCGCCACCGGTTCGACATAATTTCCGGCAATCTGCGCCACGACATCAAGCATGGTCACCATCCCAATATAGTGTTTCCTCACCTCCCCAGTGTGCTTATCAGACTCCAAAATCATTGAACCGCCGGCTCCTATCCAGTGTCCCGGCGGCGCCGCCCCCGCCACAGCGGTGATTTTGTTCGCCATTAGAGTATTCATGGTGTCAGATAGTGAAGCCGTGTATGGAACCTCCACTAGCCGTCTCTTGTCGATGATCAAATCTCTGACTTTATTGTCCCTCAGCCTCCGCGGCTGATGAACGCCGCCGTGGATTTCTGGTTTCGCCGCCTGCATCTGCATTTTCTGTTTGAGTTATAGATTGAAATCTCGAGGAGGAAGAAGGTAGATATAGCAGTGCAGTTTTGTGTATAATGAATTTTCATTTTTCTTCCCGAACTTCTAGTCAAGTTCAATCAAGTCACTAAAATTTTGATTTAATCAATCAAGTCACTAAGAGGAGACAAATTACGGTCAGTTATGGCCAACGTGGGATGTAAATTGGAATTCAGTGGTATAAATGGAACAATTTAAGAGCAAATGAAGTTTAGCAAGAAGCGGAGGGATCAAAATGAAATAGAACAAGGCTTTTTCCACGTGTCAATTGCTGATGACTCGTGTTGGCCACGTGGCGACACAAAATTTCTCGGAGTTTTACTCGGCCAGACCGTTAGAAGATCGAGTCTATTATATATCTGTTAGAGGATTTCTGGGTTTCGGGATACAATTGTTGATCGAGTTTTACACTTGGTTTATTTGTGTCCGTTAGCGTTGTTTACTATTTGATTGTAATGCGTTAGACAGGGAGACTCACATTTATAATTCACTATACAATCAAATAATTAATGTGAGATCGGTATTCATTCATTCCTCTGATAATTTCCTTCACTTGCAAATCATTCACAACACGCCATACAATCTTAACATGAAATCCGCAGTCATTCATACATTAAATAATTTGTCCCAACTTGCGTATGATTAAATTTTACAATAGTACTTTAAAGAGGTTATTCTTCTAATGAAACCAAATGAAACCCATATCCTCTCTTCCTAGGGTTCCTCCTCCTCAGCAGGCGGCTGGGGAAGCTAGAGTAGCTGCAGAGACACTAGCGCCCGCTGCTGGGCCAACAGCAGCTACTGTGGCACCACCAATATCAGTTGATCTTGGCGCTTTCAAATTTGTTTCCATTCTAATCAAGCATGGTGTTCCCATCCAGATATGTAGACCAAAGAGACCAACGGAGTCGGGACTTGTTAAATTTCACGCCCAGTTATCAGCACAAGGTTGTACATTTTCACTTTAGAAGCTTCACTTCATCATAAAATGACCGATCTTTTTCTATTTTGTTACCCATGAACGAGTTTTCAACTTCAAATTTCAACTCCGGTTAAAAATCAAAACAAGCAATGCAGCCTAAAACACGGAGGATGCAATATTATTTTACCACGGACGGATACAGATTAACATATATTTTTATAATAACCACGCGCAACCTAATAATACAGAACATCTATTTCCTAGTCATTAAAGTATGCGTTGCTGCAAAACTCTGTATAAACAACAATTCATCTGCCTCAAACATCTAAAAACTTGTTACAAGGAAGCTTCGACAGTGCAGCAGTGGCCCAACCTTAGGCCAATCACTGCTCATACAATTCCCAACACTATACTACATGGATGAGAACACGTGCGAGAAGGCAAAAGGTTCTAAGTGAAAGTATCTTCGCGGTCCCCTTCAGCAGTTTCAGCTTCCTCCAAATTGCTGAACTCCAAGAAATGTGTGGGTCTGTGATCTTCATGGTAGTACTCCCGAGGTGCCCCGAGCTTCACTCCATACTTCATCCCCATTGTGTGTTTCACTCCCATGAAATTGTAGTTCCAGGGACCATTGTCAGGTATCTGCAAGTCAATTTAGATTAATAAGGGCTTGTTTGATACTTATTTAATCAAATTAATTATATTTCTCATCATTCTTATTTCTTTAATTTTCAACCACACATCTAACAACCATTTTTCCAATAATCATCAATCAAACATATCCTAAATTGCAAGCACCAGAGCAGATTGTCACAGTGAGAAGAAGAAAACAGTGTCAGGTGAAAAGATTACCATGTAAAACCCGAGGAAACGGTCACTTAAGAGCATCTGAACTTTCTCGTAGTAGGTTGGGAGGTAACCATGTGGATTGCTGGCGGCATCTGTGTTGTTTTTCCCCCATTCATATCCAGAAGGGGTCAGTTTATATGCAGTTAAAGAGCATGAACCAGGGGTGAAACTGCATGTCAAAACTATGCATTTTTCACCATCCCATTGTTTGTTGTTAGCCAAGATCTGGGCATGAGCGGCCAGGTCCTGCATTCAGTAATTTTTACAGGTTATTTCATTGTCAACAGAATGAATTGAAGGTGAGTGTGTAAGAAAAGGAAAATGAAGACCTGTGGGGACAGCTGAGGAAGTTCGTTTGGCTGTGTATGCATCCATCCCAAAGGCTCCAAGTCATTCAAGAAGTCATGTTCGGGTAAAGCTGATGGAAGATGAACCTGCTGATGAGTTCCCCATTGGGGTGGCATGGCAATACAACGAATCTCCTTCACTTGAGGATTGTCTGGAGGACTTACGCCATAAATGTATCCGGCAATTTGGGTTCGCAAATCAGCAATGCATATGAATTTCTTCAAAATGTTTTTCGGCATGATGTAAGTGTATCCAGTTTCCTGCACAAATCAGACCAGAAAACTCTCAACAAACACATTTTTGGGTAAACTAATAATAAGAATTGTTGGTATTCATCCTCCAATTATAACTTCAATACAAATGATACCTTAACATCTTCAGACGTCACATATATGTGATTCACGCGAAGGTGGAGATTTGTGGCAGATATTGCTCTAACACGCCAATCAGTCTTTGATCCATATGCAGCTTGCTCATATGGACTTGTGGTAGTAACAATAAGCTCATCTCCATGTACATTCGTTGTTCTTGTAGTGACCGCTGTAAGCTGACTGGCCTCCTTTGCCTGAGAGAGTATAAAAATGCATCAACAATCAGCAACAGCATAATAATCAAGGAAGAGTTATCAGAAAAGACAGAAAACATAAACAGAGTGGACAGTTGAGAAAGACACCTGTTTCTCAATCTCGGCTATTTGTTGCCGCTGCTGTGATGGTGGTGTAATCTCAGCCCCAAGAATTATATCACGAATTTCTGACTGTGTCAAAGCTGAAGTGTTGACATTGTTCTTCTTGGCATAGTCAGAAAGTATTAGATCTCTAAGGGCAACCTCAACCTGCATCACATTGCAAAGATAAGAAAAAGAACAAAAATGGCAAGACTTAACTAAGATGTATTAGTATGCATGTGGACCCTAGGAAAAATCATGTTTCCTTCCGTGAAGAACTATAACAGACAATGCCACAACCATGCCTACTGTTTGGGTAATCTTACCTTCATCCACTGTTCATCTGATAGAGATGGCCAGATGTGGTGGGGCTCAGTTACAATCGTCTTGTCAGGCTTTAGCAACATCTTAGCCTTCTCATTGTTCACATGAAGAGCTCGTAAGATCAAGATAAGTCTAGAGAATGCTGTGTAGGATGAGATACTCTTCAACCAATCATCATATATATTAAACAAGACCATCTGTGGCTCGGTGGCCTTCAGTATCAGATCACCGAATTTCTCTATCTTCAAGCAAGCCTGGAAAGGCAACTGCAGCTCACTTCCCTTGATCACAATATTTGGGAAATCGAGCAAGTGGACCTCTAGGGGGTCCAACATTCCTTTACGTGTCACAATGATCTGCTTTGGCTGTTCTTCAACAGGTAATGATCGGACGAGAGCAGCAACTTCTTCTGCTGTTTTCCACTTCGCAAGCTGACCAAGACGCTTTTGCCCGGCCCAAACACTTGTATGAATGACCTGCAAGAGATACAGAATAAATAATTTTAAAAACACATCTCAAAGACCGGGGACGTGATACAGAATTACTAAGTGACAGATGCAAACCTTCAGAAAGAGCTGTCCCGTTCTAGGGTTAAATATGAAGATGGCACCATTAATGGGCTTTGTCGTGAGATTTCCCTCAAATGTCTTATGTATTGTGACACGGTACACGTTAGTGTCATCAACAAACCAGATGATCTGATTGCTGAATATTTCCCCATAATTCTGAGATGACAAATAAGGTTCTGTCGGTTCTGAAGAGTACAACTGCAGCCCTTTCCTTATACGTTCTCTTAGAACATATAATGCCGGATTTGACTGCAGAAAAGAAATTGATATATTAGTCGATGTCCTTTTATCAGCAGAAGAGTAAACCACTGGACTGGCCAATGATGAATGAGAGCTGTAAACACCAAAAATAATAAATATGGGAGTACCTTCATGATCTTATTCATAGCTTGTGCTAGCAGTGGTTTTGACCCAGGGAACCAGTTTCCAAATGCAGAGTGCAGGTTGTAAGCCAGATCCAGTCCAATCATAACACCTACATGCAGAACAAAATAAGTTAATCAAGAATAGAAACAAGCATCAGAATTAGATATATCAAAGCTGTATGCTACTATACCAGTTGGTGATGGATAGATAGACATGTTATCTGTTGTGTAGTCCATAAACTTTGCCCTAGTGTATCTCTCAATATCATGGGAGTCATAATCACCCCATCGAAGCTGCACATCTATCCAATATTTATTGCTTGCCTTTTGATCAAACACATCTTTTGACTCCGCGACAAGACTGGGCTTTGACATAGGCCATCTATGGGCAGCAAACAGGAGAATATCAGCACAGGAGCTGTTCATTTTGTAACTCTTCCTCGGATGAATTGTTTCTTTCTGAACAGTTTCAATTTCCAAAGCATCCAGCTCTTGATCCAAAACCTGGCAAAGATCCATGACCACGCTCTCATGAATCTTCTGCCACAAGTGAGCACGGAATATCTGAATCAGCGATATCTTCAGAGTAGGTATCTTTCCATGCATAAATATCCCTGTTAGGTCCAACTGCACCTGGAAACCAACATACACATTTGCTCGATTTATTGTAGGTGACCACCAAAGGGTAAACCTTCGATTAGGGATTTGATTCAGCCCCGATCTTTGAGCGTTTGTCAATTTCTTATACTTCATGGACTCCTCAAAACCTGAAGCCTTCTCCCAGAAAAGACCTTCCCAAGTAGGGAAACTGTAATATCATAAAAAATAAGTAAGCACATAAACAACCCTATATTTTCTTTTCAACAGACAGAAGTTCAAAGTTAAAAACAAAATTAAGCCCAAAAGTCGGTTCCCAACATAAGGGAAATGTTATAAGTGTTCACTCTACCAAGCTATCAGAGCAGTTTGCATCAACTGAATGAGGTCTACATGTAGAGAAACTCTGATATAATAGTTTTTTTTGTGTCCCCCCATGCTTGAAGAGAGAGAGGGGTGGGGGAGACTGAGGTGATCTCATCTACCGAAATAAGTAGTGGAAGAGAGGGTAATGACTCCCCAAACAGGCCCATGGACAAAACAGATAAAAACTCCTACATCGGTAAAAGCTGATGGGTAAAATTGAAAGGTAATTCTAGCAGTAGAAACTTACTAGGTTCCTTTGAACAGTGTGTGCTCAAGAATTCCTTCAACTCCCCCAAGTGCTTGAATAACATCAGTACGATAATTATTCAAGTTCCACAGCTTCCCATCATGCCTCTGGTGTGTCCACCAGAAGGGATTTTGTTTCAGAACTTGATACTGTTTAAAATCAGTTCGTACTCTCCATCCTTTGTCATATGCAAGGGTGTGACGGTCCTTCTGGAACAGTGTGTTAATTCTAGGTATCCCACGATCCCATGAATCCTGAAAATCAAATAGAGATGTGTGAGATGGGCATACTTTATTTGATTAAAGTAAGACACTGTCAAGACTGTTCTTTAAGCCACAAGAGATGATAAAATATCAAGCAAATAATGCCAAGTAAAATCTGCTCTGCAATTTCGGTCAACCGAACTTACTGGGGCTCTGTCAAGATTGCAAATTTGAATTTAGTCAGGTTTAGTCAAGACATGCTCTGCTTGCCTAAATTGATTCTTTCACATATAAGTACAAACTCCGCTTATGGGACACATGCCACACAAGTACACACAACTAGAGACAGAAAGGGAACAGAAACCCATTTCCATTTCTAAACTCCATTTTTAAGCTCCCCTTATAAATGGAAGCTTGTTTAGATCTCACAAAATATGCCCCACAACTATATAACTCGCTCATTTCCTCAGATTCAGTTTGGCCTCTCATTATAAGATCAAAACATAATATGAACGATAAAGAAGTGGGGCAAACAAATATACAAATCAAATGAGAAAAATGCATCTTTGGTGAAAACTTACTTCCAAATCTTCTAGGGTTAAGCGCCTATTCTGCGCCTGAGCTTCTTGTCTCTTCAATGCATATTCAGCCCAAACCCGTTGTGAATCAATGAACTCACTCTCCCATGGCTGTGACATAGTGAATGGCAAACACAGATTAAAAACAATACTATGAAACTGATTCAGAAGGCAAGCAATATAATCGTGGTACCTGTATGTAACGATATAGATTTGGAATCAATTGGTCCTCTTCGTGGCTCATTCCACTCCTGAAGTGAGTTATCCCAACGTCTGTCTGTTTGCTATACCTCAGGTCACTCTGCGGAATCAATATATGACCCATGGATAACATGCCAAGCCCTCCAATTTCCTTTGGGGTGTAAAAGATAACCGGAGGGAACCTGAAACCAAGCAACTTTCAGGATGTTTCTCGAAACAATAAGAAATAAAACATGAATGAAAGATTATTAGAGGGATGCATTACCTGCTAGGCATCTTCGAGTTCAGGCCAATCTTAATACGGGTCTGAATTTTGTTCTCACATTTTACCAGCAGATCCAATAGTTCTTGTGTATGAACAGTTGCTTCACGGAAATATGTCATGAGGCCTGCAGAATTAAATTAAAGCTCCTCAGCAAAAGAACAGCAAGGCCAACCCAACACCATGAAATAAAGAAAAAAATATCAGATATAGCTACCTATAAGTGCTGTATTCCATTTGTTAACAATCTTCGTGAATGTAGTCGAACCAGAGGACATGAGAATCTGTCTAACACGGTTCTCAAAAACTTTCATATGTTCATCGTCCACCCGTAAGAAAGCAACTGCTGTACGTTCTTTTGTCTGCTCATTCTGCAGATTCCAAACTCCATCTCTGGTATTGCTGAAAGCCTCTTGAGTCATTCTAATCTTGGGTAGTATACGAACTTCAAACCCACACCTACACATATTCCAGAAGTCAGTAGCTACCCGTGTTAAATTTGCTCATATAAAGGTATCAGATTAAAGAGTGAAAAAGCAAGAAGAGGTTAAACATACATGCTGAAAAGTAAGTTCGGATTGTCTTTGCTGTAGACGGATACAAAGCTGTTCTCCCATTCAAGAGTGGTAATGCTTCTAGGAAGACGGTTCTTCATATCCCAGAATACACTTCTACCAAGATTGACTGAAATACAGAAATTTGACAATAAACAATTAGGTTCATGTAGATGTCAGACTGACCACCAGCCACAAAAAGAAAGGGAAAAAAATATCTAATATGTGCTTAGAAAGATGGTATTTGACAAAATAAAAGGAAGATGATGCATTACCATCATGCTTCATAAGTCTCATCCTAGCATCTCTTGGCCAGCATTTCTTGTTATTATAGCCGACCATATTTTCATTGTTGGGATCTGGATGCTCAGTGAGATACCGCTGGATAAGGTCCCGAGCCTCTTCATGGGTGAAACGGAATAATATGTGCACCTTGTCAATGTATCTGGAGTATAATCGAATTGGATGTCGTGTTTCTACTCTAGTATCATGATAAGTAATGAACTCGTTCGGCATCTGGGGCGGACCAGCAATTTCACTGGCTCGAGTCAAACCAAGTAGCAAAAGATCAAGGACGAGTCCATAGTACTGCACTACAAAAGAAGCAAACTGAAGACCACGTATGAGCCCATATGAGTTGGTGTGGCTCATGTCCTTGTATGACAACACAACATTGTTCTTCGCGGTGACATAATCAGCAATGTTATGGTCAAGAACCAAACGCAGAAGCCTACAAAAAAAAAGGATTAAATTAACACAAGAAGATCACAACAGCATGACTACGTAATATTCTTGTCATTGAAAGTAACAGTTCGAGCGGAACATTAACCTGTTAAGCATGGTCAGATCAATCTTTTCAAAGAACTTCTCAAATTTAGTCTGAAGCATCACCACACATTGCCCGTCACTGGTGTCCCAAATGTCTTGTAAATTGTTTATGCCCTGACACCATTTATAGACCAACAATGGCGGCGGCTCAGAATCTGCAGGCTTAATCCAATTCGGGAATAGGTGGCGTTTGTCTCCCTCATACCACAGATACTGGTCAAGATATGCGTCGGTGATCTTCTCAAGAGGTTCAATCTCATAGACTGGAATTAGATAACTGTACAAATCCATGAACTCAATGCCAACCTGTGAAATGCTTCACTATTAGCACAAAATGTCAAACAATAAAAATAAAAATGAAAGTGTAGTTCACATCGCTACAACAAATCATTATTACTAAGGACATCTTTCTCGACTTACTTCTTTGAATGCACGCTGCGTAAGCAAGTGACGTTTAATACGAGACAGAGCCTCATGTGGATTATCATAAGCCTGCTCAATAAGACCTAACTCTTCTCTTTGTAGCTGGTTTAACCTAACAGCCACACTATAAGATTCCTTTAACCTCTCAAGAGCAAGGATGAGAAGCTTTGTGTCATGCTTGTAAGACAGTGGAGGAAATGGAATTGGGGAAAATTTCCTTGATTCCAACCAGTGAACAGTTGTTGTATATATAGCCACAGCTTCTTCCGGTGTGACATATGGACCATCTTTCAAGTAGTTGTGTTGGCGTTCCTGCAAGCGAGGGATGGAAGAATAATTAGCGGAGGGATCCCAGTTCTATAAAAAGGAAAAGCCAGATTCCAATTACATTCTCAGCGAGAGATTAACAAACGTACTCACCTGCTCTGCCTTCAACCATAGGCGGGTCAATCGTCCAAGATTCTTCCGACATACTGTCTTGTCCACTGTTGCTCCTCTCCTGATACGCTCACGATTATAATGAGCAACATTTGTCCACCAATCAGCTTTTGACTTGACATAGCGAAGAATCATGTTCTCAATAGGAACAGGCAAACCAGGTACCTGAGGAGTCAAAGAATGAATATGAAAAGGGAAACAATAAGCATAAGTATGGCATCATTAAACTTGAACAAGGCAACAAAATAGAAGTACCTTCCAAGGAATATTTGCTTTCCAACAGCGCCAAGCTTCACTCAGATGCTGCAAGATAGTTCTTGCCTTATTTTGCTTAATACCCTCTGCAGAGAAAATCAACATATTAGGTAAAAGGAATCCATCAGTGACCAAAAAAGAATATAATATCCAGTCTTAATTGTTCATTCTGTTCCATTTTCCCTTTTCGGGGGAGGATGCACCGGGAAAGGTTTTATCACCAAAAAAATAAAAAGAAAAGAAAAGAAAGGAAAAATCCTCCGAGGATGATTACCTGGCATAGCATCAAGAACATCATGCATAACAGCAGCACGAAGCTCCAAATCAAAGTGGCTTTCCACACGCTGCTTCGTCACAGTTTTTGCTACTCCTTTAGAATGTCGTCCCTCAAACTGTCTGGCAAGTAAATTCCCCAACCACCTTTCCAGCAGAGGCACTATTCCACGAAGGAAAAACAACCACACCCTCCACATAGGTGCCCAGAAACCACACCCAGGTCCTTTTCCAACAGGTCCAGTATTAAATCGGTAATAAATCAAGTGTTTCAAGTCCTTGCACATTCGAATCTGCCGCATGAGCCTATATTTGTAACGGTACATACCCGTCAACTGGCCAACATGTGAAAATATATATTGCAGCCCATCAGCCAATTGAAATGCATCCACATTTCCCAGACGGAACTGAATATTAGCATCAACTACAAGCTTTGTCAAACGAAGAATTTCACGGCAAAGATGAAAAGCATTGCCAAACCGTGATTTTTTACGTTCCTTAGTGGTAAGGGTCTTCACAGGCTTCAAGTTGAAATTATAATCAAGATGCAGGTAGTTAAGATTCTTCCTGTGGATCAACAAGTTCAGCATGTTGTACCCTTGCTTGCAAACTTGGAGACCAGCTTCTGCCCAATCAAGTTCTGTAGTCTGAAAAAACTTTGTAGCTTGGAGAGACCTAAACAGGTGCTTCTTTTTCTGAGCCTTAGGGGGTCTGTGATGCAGCTCATTCAACACAAAGCATTTAAGCAACTTCTGGTAACTCACACGGACTTTGACAGGATATGAAGGAGGACTACAAAAATATAACCATGAAAAAAGATTAGCCAAATTAGAAATTCACAATAACTGATCATACATGAATGAATAAGAAGGTAAAGAACTTTTAAGTACCAGTGCTCCTTGAACCAGTCTGATACAAGTGGTATATCTTCCGCACGTCGCATCCGACCAGATCTCATGTTAAAGGGGCGAGGGGCAAAAAGAAGTGAGATTCCCGCAGCGGTAGTATCTGTGTAAATTGGAGTGCTGGTCAGTAGCGGTTCAACCCCTTCAGGCAACTGAAAATCATCATCATCCTCTTCATGAATCTTCTTCTCTCTCTGGTCCCTATTGGTACTCGTTATGGGGTGAATTAGAGGATCATAATAGAATGCAGGAAGATCAGGATCCTCTGTTTTGATATACATGACCATTGGAGTGTGATATATACTAAGCTTCACTTTCCGGGGCCTATTATTATATAAATGAGGGAATGCAATCCTGTATTCTGTCCTGAGAGGCGAACGGATTATAAGCTTGTTAATGTCATTAAATTCATTCCAGTCCTCATCTCCCTTCTCCATGTCACGATACAAAGGTTCGAACTTTGGACCACCTGCAGCAAAATTATCTTCAGAAAATATACCAAGGGCAGAAACCACAGCACAAATGCACCATAATAAAAGCATTTCAAATGGAGAAGCTAATTTATGGGATCAATGTAAGAACTCAGATGCATGTTTCTGCATACATATAAAGATATATATGCCATTTGTACAAGCACAATCGTATAGCTTCGTGCCCATACCTGTTTAGTACTAAGTGTATGTCTTGGGAGAGATTTTGAAAAAAATGCTTCTTGAATGTGTAGTTGATTTTAAGAATAGAAAAAGATTTCCATGTAAGAAGCAAATAAAACTACAATCTTAAGGTTGGAGACATACCTGGTATGCACATGTTCAGTGCTTTTGCCGTAAAAAATGACTCCATGTCAAACAAGTAAAAGTAATTGCGATCAATCAGATCAGAGAGCAGCTGTCCAGCAAGCCGATGAAGCGTTGCCATAATAGGAAGTGAGAGATGCCATTTCCGGTAGCTGGGACCATTGATAAGCTTTGTCTTCACAAGCGGTTTATGGTCATAGAACCATGTATAAACAGCGGAATCTTCTTCCTCATCCAACTCCAGTTGAATTGGCTCCAAAGGGTCCACATCTAGAAGATTATCAGCATAATCTAGTGGAGGTTCTTCATCATCAAATGGAGGAAAACGCATTCTTTTGAAATGTCGTCGATCTCTCTTCTCTCTTCGCATCATAATCCACATAGAACCCCACTACAACAGAATAGTATAAACACATAAATTAGAAATTAAGTAATTCCATGATAAAGAGGGAGGCAACAATAGGACCGACATATAGAGAGTAAAAATAGATGCGTGGAGCAATTGAACATACTTGAGCGAGATAGATCGGTTCTACAACCCATGGTATTTCGTTTACAAATGTAATAGCACCAGTTATATGGTAGAGAATCTTCACTTCACGGACCTATCAGCAGAAACACAAGAGGTGGTCAATACAACTGAAAAGCAGTGGCTCAGATGATCGACATCAGAAACTACCAGTAATGCATTTTGTGACAACAAAGATGATCAAATTGGGAAGTACCTGCTCCCATGGCATGGGCATGTTTTCAAGGAGCTTGTATACAGCATGTGGAACAAACTTAAGAGCTCCAAGATAGACACGCTTATCGTGGCGGTATTTCTTTGATGACATGTCGCCATGATCCCTGCCAAGAACATAAATACCAAATTTCATAATCAAATCGCCGAACAGTTCAAAGAAAACAGCAATGAAAAAAGGATCACACAGTCTAAAACATGCAGCAGCCACCAGAATGAGGTCATTGGGATTTTATATTCTGAACATATAGGGTCTAAACTCATCAAATTAGTATATGATGAATAATGATCAGAATAGAGTGGGCTAAGCCATTAGTTCTAGCTACCTACGGCGTCATATCAATCATCTCTAATGAGTACTTGATAAAAACAGACACAAACTGATACAAGATGTAAAAAACGAGTGCTGAAACATAAGAAGATGAACTAGCAAGATCAATCCTATCTGCAGGCACTAAAATCAGCCCAATCATCCATTCTAAATGTTGGCAACATTAATAACACATGACTAAACAAGATTTCAAATTGACAGAGACATGGTAAATCCGGTATATGTTTCTAACGCACACAAACGTTCACACTAGACCAGCCTCCGCCAACTTCAAGAATACAGAAGGGGCCGCAAGAGGAGATAGGTTTAAAAAGCCTTTCATACTAACATGGTTATTTAACCATTGACCCCTTGCGCTTCCACCAAGCACTCATTTGACCACAGATACTCTTAACGTATTAAAAGCCCCCGACCAAGCAACCTGAATACCTGATTTCCTATTCCCGCTTGAGGGAAGTTTAAGGGAGGTTTTCTAGCACCCTCTATGAGGCTCTACACTTTATCTCACTAAATCCACATCATAAAATTGTCAAACACACTAATCACTATTAATCGCGTCTTAGAGCCCTAAAACCCACAGAGAAGCCATTGAAATCACAAAACCATAATCAGCAGCTGAATATACTAATTACTAGGCAACATCAAGACACGAGAAAACATACCGAATGATTTTCCGGACATGCTCGGGAGGCATATCCTCCTTCTGCGTCTCCACAAACCCAAACTTCCTCTTATCGCTATACCGCTTCGAGTTAAGTTGCATCCACTTCCTCGCTCGCTCGTCCAACTGCGCCTCCGTCGGAAGAACAGTGTACGAAGGAGTAACCGAAGGCAGTGGTCCAGGCTGTGCTCCTGCTCCGCCGCTGCCACTCGTGCCCGGCGGCGCCGGATTATTGTTGTTCCACATCTCCTGTCCGTTGTTATACATGCTTACATCTATTTACATATACAAAAACAAAGACGATTTTGTGGTTCTTCAACCTTCAGTAGATTTACGAGGGTTTTGCCACTGGCTCTAACCTCTACGATAGAAAAGAGAGAGGCTCTGAGGGTAAGGGAAGTCTGGTTTGGGTGATTGAGCCAAATAGCATCAAACTGAAGAAAGAACGAAAAATGACACTCCTATAGTCGCGTCTCGGTTAAATAGGTTTAAAACTAAAGGCGTTAGATGGAGAACCGACTTCAAAATAATAATATATTTTTATTTTTACTAGTGAATTAGACCGCCATTGCACCAAAACCAAAACTAAAAAAGTAAATTATATTGGGGTGGCAAAATGACCCGGCCCCGACCTGAACCCGCCGACGACCCGACCCGAGTGGGAAGGAATTTTGCCAACCCACGGGTCGGCGGGTCTGGTTTGTGTCGGCTCTCGTGACCTGACCCGTGACCCGCGGCCCTCCAAAAATACATATCCACCTTTTTTTTTTTAATTGTTATGTTTGAACCTTGAGTTTATCCAAACAAAATCCAACTGTAAATGGCCAATACCCAACTATCCTACCCAATGCCAATTACTATCCACTAGACTACTACCAAAACCCAATATATTATTCCTTAATGCTAAATGACTAAATCCCTAATTGGCTAATTTTTTATTCACTATCAAGTCAACGGCTTGAGTTTCAAAAATACTCAATATACTCAATCTCTTATTCTTGTTCCTGACCCAATATACTTGAGTTTCAAAATTTTATTTATAAAAAAAAAAAGGTCAACAATCGGGTCAACGGCTTAACCCGAGCAGTCCGTGACCCGACCCGACCCGACCCGATTATCCGTTGGTCACGGGGCCGGTTTGGGTAGAAATTTTATTCGCGGGTCGGCCACAGAAACGGCTGACCCGACCCGTTGCCAACCCTAAAATTATATTTATACAGTCTTGCTCCCCTGCCCACTAAGTGGGCATATAACATGCCCACACATGGTAAATTTGAAAAATGCTAGAAGTACACACAAATTCACTACCACACCCTAATACACAAAATACAAAATGATCAAAATGCCCCCCTGAATGTGGGGGGACCCATACCCCTATTAATGTGTGTTGTTTTACCACACAAAAAAATGTGTGTACTTCAAGCATTGCTCGGTAAATTTTGGGGAAAAAAATGTGAAGCCTACATGATCCCTGCCATCAGGGGGCTGTTATGTATTATTCATCTTACTTAACGTAGATTTCAAAAAAAAAAATTTTGGCGACATAGCGCCCCCACAGCGCGTCACGTGGCCATGTGGGCATGCTCCCTGCCCACTAAGTGGTCAGGGGAGCAATAGCGTATATTTATAGATGAAAAAATAGGAATTAACTTGATTACCAATTTACCATAGACTAGAACAAGATCATTTTTTATATGATTATTTAAATAATCATTTTTCATTATTATCTTTTTTACCAACTCATTATATTGATTAGATAATATTTTATATTTTCAAAAATATTTTATTTATTTTTGAACCACACAATTACAAGTAAATTAAGATAAATAAGATTTTTAGGGTGTGTGTCGATAAAGATTATAGAAAAAATGAATTGTAGATGTATAGTTTAAAAAAAAGAGCAGTTGAAAATAATTATAAAAAAAAATAATTTTTTGAAAAATCCATGCGGAACAAGCTTTCAGTTGTCGTACACGACGAAATGAAAATTAGTTAATTGCTCCCCTTTCTTGATTGACTGTGATGAATGAACAAATTGAGGAATTTCTAATTAAATTGAATATATATAATAATACAAAAAAAATTTAGTGGGTTCCAATGTATACGAAATATAGATTGAACGACAAAATGGTCTATAAATTTTACTTCTTCATTAATTGTATAGATGTCACTTATAATAATGTTAAAAGACTTTCTTTTAATAGTAGCACTTTTGACAATAGAGTTTTTTTTTTTAAGATTGTTAATTCTTTTGGTATTTTTTGATGCACTTAAAAATGTATTTGTTTTTTAAGTTTCATTGACTATCAATTGTAATTTTCTGTAAAAATTAAATTAGAGCTTTTTTGAGAGGCTCGTAATCGACGTTTTTCAAAGCAATTTTAGAAAAGTTGTATATTGAAGTGAACAAGTGTTTATTGAATATAGTGAACATGTAAATCTAAGATACTTTTTATTATTTAAGAAGTATTTTGGACTTCAAAAATGTCATTTCACATACTTATATGATTTTGGGCTACGTACATTTGGGATTCTATTTCATAAAAAGTAAATAATTAAAAAAAAATTAAACATTCTTTGTTTTTTTCAAAAGGATTAGACTTCAAAATTTTCAGTAAGCATGCATTGATTTTATTTATTTAATCCTAAAACTTTTTACTTTATCTGGACATCTTTGGTGTATGTTTGGAAGACTAAAAATGTATATAAAAAGGTTAATTAAATCCCTTAAATAAATACACGTTAAGGTAAGGAATAAGATGTTACGATAATAGACACAATATTTGATGCATATCCACATCACTATTATTTTACTTTGAGACACCACATTGCTCTAATTATTTGTTGGCTATTGTGTTTAAGTAGCATTTTATGCGGAGGTAAACATAGATTAATATTACAAGTAAATTCTAATGTATCATTTGATTGACAAAATGACAAGTGGCGTATGTATGTTGAAGATAATATTAATTAATAATATAAATTAGAGTCAATTATCACTTGATATAATATTATTTAATTTAAAAACTTAAACTTACGGATTGATTTCAATTTATATTATTTAATAAAAATTAATTTATTAGTTTGTCAACGATTCTGTCTACCATTGATTCAAGTAAAAATTTTTATAGATGTATATTGTAAACATAAGTAATTACCATTTAGTGGAAAAACGAGGTACACGGACCATAAGTAACACACATTCGTAGTTCTCCATAGAACTAGGTAACTATCATAGTGTCGCATTTCGTTATTATTGTGGCATCAATGATCAATCTACAAATTTGTGATGTTATTGTGGCATCAATGATCAATCTACAAAATTGTGACCTATTTACTTATTGGAGGGGAAAATTGAAGATTTACTTGTAAGTTGTAGTAACAATAATGTTATTGGAGGGGTAAATCAAGATTTACTTGTAACAATAATGGTAAAAGGTAGTATATCAAAAATATTCAAGTACCATCGAGCGTGCCATGGGTTTTCGGTCACATACGGCATTTATTGACAAAATTGAAATCAGATCTAAAATCAGTACGACGATGCGAAATTAACCAAAAACTTTGACTTTGAGCGAACGGGTTCGTCGGAAAAATTTTTGAATTGTTTGAGTTTCGTCTCATTATGTTGATTCTAGATTTGATCTCGATTTTTCCACAAAAATCGTATAGAACGGGAAAATATCGAACGTGTGTAGCACGCCCACGCTAAATAGTACCTAGAACATTTGGTAGCGATATTATATGTGAAGGAGCAACGTTTTAACCCAAGCATTAACACACGTTCACGGGTCTCCGTAAATTACCAACGGTCACCCCCTTTTCAGAAACAAACTGTACTATTTAAACCAGGTATATTCGGCCCAAAAACTCTTCATCTTCGCGTGCTCACTTGAATGCATTCACTTTCACAAAAGATAGGGAAAAAGGGTAAGATTAAATGGTGAAATTTACAAAAAAAATTCACTCAAACAACCGAATATCAAGAATAATCGACGCATTTTCACTGAACAATCACAATCGGTTTAATGGCGGGAATCTATCGTACAAAAAGCTTCCTGGACAGCTACTTCAGATTACTATTCTGAAATTGGATGGCTCTTCTTTCAGTAAATCAATCTGACTCGTTTTTTGTCAAAGTTTTTGCATCTGAAAGCGCGATTATTTTGGCGTTTTTGCTTGCCTCTGACTTATTTAATGGAATGGAAATTTTACGGTGTCGTATAGGCGTTCATGTGTCGAGGAATGCTACTGTGAGTGGTCTGGAACTTGCCGTGGAGGAAGTTTATGGTGTTCTACCGGAGGATGAAGGCAATGTATTATGGTATGATACGTTACTAGAAATAAATTTGTGCTTTTTTCCTCTTTTTTTTTAAAATTTATTTTTGGGTTTTTGGGGGTTGGGGTGGGGGGGTGGTTGGATAAAAGGATAATGGATATAGACATGTAAACGTTTCTGACATCTTGGGCAGTTAGGTTGATTTCATAATTCATCCACGAATTATTGATCCAATAGTGGTTTTTTGTTAACGAGACTACAGAAATTTTGGGGGTTTGATATGGTGGATAGAGATGGGAATTGTGCATGAAAAAGTAATGATGATGCATTTCTAAAGACTCAAATGAAATTCATCGGCCTCCCAATGCACTTGAATCCTTTTTTGTGATAGTATCTGTATATTTCAAGTTGTTTTCCGTATGGTTTTCCCAAATAGTTAAGAATTTGAAAAATTAACTATAATATTTGTCACATTAACAAGTAGTTGATGTTGAAACTGAACAAGACACAGAGGTAGATGGAATCATGCTACAGTGACTGTTAGGAAAGGTCTTAAAAGTTCAGTTTGGAAATGACATTGTTTACAAAAGGGATTTTCAACCCAAGAGAAATATTATCTATTTGCGGAACAATATAGTCTCAAATAGGGGTGGGCCATGACTTTTCACCTTCTTTGATCATGGATTGACTCACAGACTTCAAAAGTGAGGTTGTTGGTCTCTATGTGAATTGGTCCCTACATTACAAAAGATTGTCAACTTGGATGTTAAAATTGCATATGAATCTAAGTTGAATTCGAAAATGTTAAATGGTCTAATGGGTTTTCCTCTTCCTCTGACTGTGGATTATGTGAGAGCCACGTGCTACTTCGATGATCAACCTAAAGCAGTTTTTCCAAAAATGCCACATGATTGCGCCTTTTTATGATGTAAACTTCCCAAAAACATTCAACCTAATACATGGTTAGGTAAATTAGTGCTAAAATTCCTTTCCAGTCCTTTCACTTGGTGTGGCTATAGCATATAGCCTGATAGGTCATCAACCTTCATTAGTATGAACTTATGGATACTTGTTTAAATATGTGAATTTGGATCTTTATAGGATGAAAATTGTCAAATTGTCAAATTGGTGAATTGGATACTTGTTTAAATATGGATACTTGGTTCATTAACCAAGCCAATTGTCAAATTGTGTGACCCCATTCACCACAACTCAAAAATTACTCTTATGAGTGCATGGTTGTATTTCAGATCTTTAATGGGCAATCATTTGAATGAGTAGGTCTCTTATATGGAGCCACTTCTGCTTGAGCTACAAGGGTAACAAGCTAATTAATGAGAAAGCTTTTCTTCAAAGTTATGGGATCAAAGATGGCGATCAGGTTACTCTTTCTGCCTAAGGAAAAACTTGAATTTTCTATTGAACACGATTTCACCACCTCGTAAACACTTCACTGGAAAATTATGCTCTAGATGTTGTTTCTTAGCCCTCTCGTTATCCTTTTTCAAAAAAATCCTCAGTTATATCTAAGATTTCATGATATGATTGTAAATTCTGGGATAATGCAGCTTCGTTTTAGCCGGCATATGAGGATTGATCGCGAACCTTCACGACAGCAGCCTGGAGATAGCCTTACTGTATCCCAACATCCGGCACTGTAAGATTCGCCTCATGATACTAATGATTTCATAATGCTTTGAGTGAACACATGGCGCATACAGAATCTATGATTAAGGCAAGTCTATGCATGTGATCCGACAAAACATACAAATGAAAATTATATGACACGAGTCAAATAAGATTATTGTTAAGGTCCACATGCGGTAATTTCAATCATAGACATGGTGGGCACTTAATGATAACATGTTATCATTGCTCTCAGAGATTTAACGGTGGCTGTATTGGTGGAACTTTGAATCTTCATTTTGTGATTACACTGAATCTTTAGCTCAAAAAATAAAAATAAAAATAAATGTCACATGCAATAGTTTTTGCAGTGTTGTGCTTGCACTTATAACCCTTTATGAGAAATGAAATTAAAAGCATTAACAGATCAAGTGCTTGTGATGAAAGAGCCGATGATCAAGAAAGCGAGTGGGGGTACTTCAAGTACGAAAAGCACTTGGCCTTTCCTCAAGAAAAATCCAATCTAAGTCACTCTGTTAAAGGATGGCTATCACACTCGAAGTTCCATTGTTTGGGAAGAGGTAGAGGTGCGCTTTGACACAGGACATTATGCTTTGGAAGTAATCAACAAATTGAATAGGGTTGCATTTAGCGCGAAAATTAATAGATAAGTATGTTAGAATCTCAAGTCGTGATCTGCTTTGATTACTTGGGAAGAGGTAGAGGACCTTGATACACAAGATTATGCTTTGGAAGTATTCAACAAATTGAATGTAATTGCATTTAGCTTCAGATAAGTATGTAACAATTTTAGTCGCAGTGTACTCCCATTGTTTTGGAAGACGTAACATGAATGTAGTTGCATTTGGCGTGCAAGTATAATAGATAAGTAAGTTAGAATTTTGAGGTGCATTGTGCTTAGAACCAAGAAAAAGAAGGTACAAATGGAAATTGGAATCACAGTTTAGGAGACTTTCGTATATTTGTGATTCTATGCTGTGAATAGGTTGAGTTAAGCATGTGGTTGCCTTTGGCTGTGTTTCTCTTTTTTTGGACACTCTATGCATTTGTTCAAACAATTAAGAGACAAGAAGGCGGCGTGCATTTCTTCTTTTCCAATGTTGATCTAATGATTAAAGAACTACAAATGAACTTTGGAAAAGAAATTAGGTCTCTCATTATTTGAAACAAAAACATACTAATCAGCGGTTATTGTTATGCCCTCACCTAACCGAGGTAGTTTAGACAAATTCCGAATCACTTAACACATTTCCGCACTTGCGGAACTGCCACACCACCAAAGTACTTTGAGCAACTTCCAAGGCCTTCACCACCAAAGAAGTTTGCGCAACTTCCAAGAACTTCAAATCCAGTCCGACCTCATATCAAGTGAGGGCCCAAAAAACACACACATCATCCGTGCATCCTGATCAAGAAGCAATAACCATAGATTGTCAGTTTGTTTGTCTCTCAGGGTATAGGATAAGAATACAGTTGACATATGCATATCACAACCGCCACCTGTCAATCAATCACCTTGAGACAAAGTGGCAATCGAGGAGGATTTTGCAGCCACACGTAACTGTCATTGCTTTAAACAAGACACGAAAATGTGACACATGTCAAACCGCTATTAAATTGCCACAAAATACACAAATACCATTCTCTTGTGACACAAGGTAGATCATTATAAGTTGAAATACAACCGGCTTGTTTGATACGACTTAAATCAAAAAGCATTTGTCACCACCATCATTTTCATCCATTCATTACGCACATTTGAAACTTTTTATAAAAAAAATCTATTTCTAATACATTTTCTTTACTTCTCAACTACATATCGAACAATCATATTTAAATAGTCTCTATCACACACACTCGAAAAACTCTGTCAAATTTCTTCTACATGATAGGGTGTTACAACTCGGTTATTCTATTTTATATTAAGCCATTTTATGGTCAAAATCACATTATTTTTGGGTCAAGGTTGAGGTATTACAGGATTTAATGGAGAAATCAATAATTTAGGTTCTAAGTAACTAGATTCCTCTATATCCAAGTTCATTGAATTTCGAGGACGAAATTCTTTTAAGGAGGTAAGGGTGTTACGACCCGAATTTTCGCTAATTAAATTTTGGCTACTACTTGGTCAAAGCCGATGATTATGGGTCAAAGTCAAATTATTAAAGAGATTTGATTTGGCCTATTGAAAGTTTATGGATTTAATTGATTTAATTGGAAGTTTGTGGACTATGGACGCAAATAAGGATCAAGGGACCAACTTAAATCTCTTAATTAAAGGAGAGGGACCTAGATTGCAATTATATATATATATATATATATATATATATATATATATATATATATATATATGAATCAAACAAGCCTGGGAATTCCATCGTGAATAGCAACAGGAACCAAGAGCCGATTCCAGCGTGAGGGAGAAAAAGAAAGAAAAAAAAAAAAAAGAAAAGGGAAAAAGGAAGGAAGAAGCTTGGGTTCGTCGTGGTAAGCGTGGTAAGCGTATTTCTTCAATTTTATCTTATGGAATTCAAGGTAAATAGTGAAGTTAATGCTAGGGTTTTACCATTAGATGTTGGGGATTCAAATTTATTATCATTTGGGTCAATTGGTGTTATTAAGATGTTATTTGGCCATAACTAATTATTTTGAAATGGAATTGATGGTTATTGAGTAGTGGGTGATAAAGTGGATTGAAACTCACCTTACCTAAATGGTGAAGGTTTGGAAATTTATTATGTGATTCCATTGGTTGGTTCTAATGGTATGAAATATAGTGAAATCAATGAAAGAAGTGGGATAAAGTAATAGAATTGGGAAATTAGGGAATGTTAGAAAAGTTAAAGTTTGGTATTGAATGTGGGTAGGCGATTAGTTGAAATTCATGTGCATAGATTTTTTATTAGAGTACTATTGTTATTTCAGGTGGTGACGAGACGATTGGGGAAGCCTACCAACCGAATTAGAAGCAATTCGTAGTTCTGTGAGTGGAAAAAAATTATGTTTAATATTAAATATGTCTCAAAATTATCTTTAGCATGCTTTTCGCTATTATATGCATTTTAGTAAAACAATGAGTATATTGTAGTGATTTCGAAAGAAAATACGAATTTTATCAAATAGCCTTTTAAATAATTATATGATTGTTTTTTCAAAACCATCACAGAGTACCTCGTTAGATTTACCCGCCTCAGACTGCGTTGTGATGTGTTCCACAAACAGTATGGCCATTACAGAGGTCTTTGGGACCCACTTTCGTACACACATAGGCTTTGGGTCGTATGCAGTGTGTTTAGCCTTTGGGGCTTCTGCACAGCATGACCGTGATATTCGCAGACGGACTTTTGAGCGACACGCTATGTGTATTGAGAATACTCTACACAAGTGTGTTGTTGCTTGTTGGTCTTTTGATGTTATTTTTCAGTAAATTATTTTTAGTTACAGAATTCAGTTATAGAAAGCAAAATCCGTTTGAAACGGTATAATCAGTATTTATTCAGTTAGAACAATTTCAGTTACTAGTATTACCTCGATGGTTTTCAATTATTTATGCCATATATGCGTTTGGATGTAAAGAGGTTTTGTGAAGATATTTTAAATGGAAACCTACATATATTTGTGAACTTATCCACTCAATGAGTTACCAGCTCATATATTTTCCAACACTTTTCTTATAGGAAGGACTGAGCTTGAGCATGATTGGATTGCCCGTGGAGTTCTGAGCCGACCACCATAGTATTCAGATAATTCAAACTTAGCAGTCGTCACTTTTGATATGCATGTCAAATACGGTTGAGGTTTTCATTTCGTTTAAAATTATTGGTTTAGAATCATTCATCATTTTCTCAATTATAAATCTTTTCCCACAATTTCCGCATATAATGTTAAATATTTTTAGATTGGTTATTTCGTTTTATTTACGAAACCCATTAAAAATTTTTATAAGCTCATTTTAGTACAGAGGAGTTAAAATTTCATGTCAAGTTCAGCTTGCCTTAGCGGTGGGTCCAGTGTCAGGCTGGCCCCATCGTCGGCGCACGCCACGTATCAAGTTATTAGAGATAATTTGGTGCGGGGCGTGTCATAGGGTCCCTCAAGTGCTGCAGTTCAAGTTCTTAGACAAGTAGTATATGTTGGAATAAACATTTCAAAATTACTTTAGGGCAGACGTTAGAAAAGTGAAGAAAAAGGTTAAAAATTAAAAAAAAAAGTTTGAGAAAAATAAAATTTGAAAGAAATAGCACTAGGTTGTTTGGTGAGTCCCAGGCAAACAAATGGGTGATTCTAAATACACCTAATATTTTTGCCGATTACACCCTCCTTTTAGGCTCTTCTCATTCTACCCTTTAGCAAAAAGGGAAGGGAAGGGGGGAGCCGGAAATGGCAGCTTGAAGAATGGTAGCTTCTTCCCTTTTTTTTTTTTGGAGGATTGCAGACCATTGATAGTGTTCACAACACCGGGAAGAAAAAAAAAAAAAAACACCAAAGGTAAAACTGGAATAATTTGATGGATAGCTGTACTAAAAAATGTACTAAAAAAATTATGTGCATTTAAAATCACCCCAAACAAATATAAGTTTGCCCACGGCTAAATACACCCAGTAGATTTACTAAATGCACCCATTTTATCAACTATTCCAAATTTACCTTCTCCTCATCTAATCTTACAAAAAAGGAAAAAAAAAAAATTTGTTCGCCGCAACCGGGACGAACACCCTTACGGGTGTTCGCCCTAGCTGGGGCCTGGGGTGAACACCCCTTTGGGTGGGCAAACACCCTTTTGGGTGTTCGCCCCATTTGGGGCGAATACCATATAATAAAAAAAAATAAATTAAATAAATAAATAAATAAAGAGAGAAATGAAATGAAGGATTACGAATAAAAAAATTTTAATATTATTTTTTGTTGAATGTTTTTTATAACCGCTTAATTTTTTTTAATAATTTTATTTAACACTAATCGGATAAAGCCAATTATTTATCATCAAAAAAATTTTTAAATTCATTGTCAAAATAGTTACAAAAAATTTAAAGACATTTCGAAATTAGCCATAAAAGTGGTAGCAAGAAAATTACATTTTTTAATAATTGTATTCAATACTAATCGGATAAAACCAATTATTTTATAATAAAAAAAAATTCAAAATTTATCATCAAAGTGGTTCCAAAAAATTTTCGAAATCACTCATCAAAGTGGTTACAAAAAATTTTCGAAATCACTCATCAAAGTGGTTATAAATCATTTAAACAAAAAATTATAATAAAAATTAGATCCAAAAATCAGATAAAAATTACTCTTTTTTTATTTTTAATTTTTTTTTTTTGTTTTTGTTCGCTGCATTCACAGCGAACGGGAAAAAACCTGTTCGCTGAATGCAACGAACAGGCTTTAGCATGTTCGCTTGCTTGTTCGTTGTGTTCACAGCGAACACCATGAACAAAAAAAAAAGAGAGAGGAGGACATATCGGCCACTTTGGATTTATTTTTAAAAAGGGTGGGTGTACTTAGGAAATGGGTGGGTGTATTTAGCCGCAGCCTATAAGTTTTCAAAATTATATACTTATAGTATAAAACGTCGCTAACAGACGCCGACAACCCAAAACTCGATTTCAAAATTTGGCTTCAGCAATAGAGAGACAGAAGGAAGAGCAAGAGAATGAAGAGGGCCTCTTCTGAACCATTAATGTAATTATTCTATCCTCTTCTCTCAATTTGCATTATTTGTAATTTCCCATTCTAATCTACGAAATGAATCACTGATTCTGTAGAAAACGCTGTCAAGAATCTGATCAAAATGAACGAGGCAAAAATAAAAGCAGAGCACTGAAACACAAAGATGGATATACATCCCAACTCCGAAGAGTAGATAGTCATCACGAAATTGGGAAGCAAATCACCTGCACAACAATCTACAGACCAAGATGCAAAACACTCAGTAAGAAATCTTAATTTTTCATGTTTCGAGTCTATAAGTGTTTTCGTCCGATATAAAGCAATGTCATTCTTCGGCTTATTGGTTTGTATGTCTGAAATTTCATGTTTCTTGTCGATTCTTACGAGAAATTAACTGCTTAAGGACTGTTAAGTGTTAACCATGCGGTTTAAGGCGAAGGGTTCTTGCTTTTATGAGTTAATTCACATTTTTGGAAGCGATTTAGGGTATGTTTGCTTCAGATTTTTTTTTGGGGGAATGATTGTTGAATGTACGACTGAAATTTCATGTTTCTTGTTGATTCTTACGAGAAATTAACTGGTTATGGACTGCTGATCATGGGTTTAAGGAGATGGGTTCTTGATTTATGGCATGTTTGCTTTAATGATTTTTGTTTTAAGTTGTGAGTTAAATTCTGTGTGGACGTTTGTGGATTGAATGTGTGTTTCTTAGGTGAAGGATTTTCTTGGGAGAAATATGGGCTACACAGGCAAGAGCTGAGGACTAGGGCAGCAAGGCTAGAGAAGCAGCTCAAAGCAAGATGGTCAATTGAACAGCTGATTGATGAACAACTTAGCCATTTCCGAGCTGTGTACAACACGGTTCCAGCTACAATGAAGGACGTGACTCAACTTCTCATGCCGAGGGGAGCTTTGGCTCATGAGCTAGCTGCAACATCATGGCTCGGTGATTGGCGGCCCACCATCATTCTCGAGCTATCACGCTCACTAATACAAGCTTCAGACTCTCCTGGCATTGAGGAGGTGGTGACTCAGCTGATCAACGATGTGAGAATTGAAGAGGCAGTGATAGATGAGGAAATGGCTGAAATTCAAGCAACTTGTGTGTTACACCTCCCTTTCAGCCCTGTGAGGGTCGAGGGTGGTGGGCTTGATGGCCGTGGGCTGGCTTGTATTCAGTCTGAGTTCAAGAAGATCCACCGGGTCATCACTAAGGCCCAAAATCTGAGGTCCTTTTTGTACTACTTATGACATTGGAAGTGTGTGTGTGTGTGTGTGTGTTTGTGTAGCTTTATTTGGTACCATTATCAATTGCTAATCGATGTGATATATAGGTTGAAGACGCTGGAGTTAGTTGTAAAGAATGTGTTGAGTAAGACCAGTGCTGCAGAGTTCCTAGTTGCATTTGCTAGATTTCAAGACTTGATCCACCAATTTGCTGTTCAGTATAAATTGCACAAGGGTACGGTTTCTATACCCGTAAAAGAACTCAGGTTGTAGCGTATTATAGAACACAGAAGAAGCTTCAATGGTTCGTTTTTACCGTATTGAAACTTTGAGGTAGAATACATGCTGCAAATTTACACTGTAAATTGAGCCAGCAAGAAAAGAAATATTGAACATCATCATCGTCATAGAAATTGAAGAAAAAAAATATGTCAGTCACGCAGTTGTAATTTTTCTGTTCTTACTGTTGTTTGATAAAATGTAGTGATGTTTAATTCTTGTGAGGTGTTAATCCATATGTGCTTTGCCAATTTGGTTCCAAAATGTTGATATTTTTCTGTAATAATATTTCTGGGATTAGTGACTTGGTGAATGATTGAATTTGAATGTCAAGATATTTACGAGGTTGACTGTTAATTCACGTCGAACAA
Source organism: Jasminum sambac (assembly GCA_018223645.1). Lineage (NCBI taxonomy): Eukaryota > Viridiplantae > Streptophyta > Magnoliopsida > Lamiales > Oleaceae > Jasminum > Jasminum sambac. The sequence goes on along the minus strand of CP073651.1, from coordinate 2,992,301 downwards.
TAAAACCGGAATCATATAACGCCACATTTTTTAATGCTATCAGTTGAGTTCTTCAATTGATCATCACAAAAATAATAATTTATATACACATGATTGAATTTATTTATAGACAAATGTTAGATGCCTATCAATAACTGATTGCATCTCCAAATGGATTCCATAACCCATCCTCACATCAAAGTAACCCGTTTCTCTGTTTTCACATCTCCACGGACTCCATCAAACGACTCAGCTGCAAGTAATCAGAAGAGGTAGTGAAAAGACCCATCAATGAAATATGATTTTAATCTTAATATTGATAATGCAGGCATGAATAATAAATGAACATTATGACATGCATAGAAGTTTACCTCCTCCTCTAATTCTTGAATTTTCTTGTCCTTCGTATGCAAACGCTTCTTCTGCCTGGTAAAAGTTGCAAAAAAATTCGAATTCGAAATGAAATTAGAATTTTTGAAATGAATGGTGGAGACTTTTGCAATACATATAAGTCCTATGAGATTAGCGGAACAAATTCTACTTTGAAATAGCATTGATTTGCTAACAGCAGGCAGTGATACAACTGAGATGTTGTAATAGAAACAAGAAAAGAACTAAGGCCACATCACAATCAAATGAATGCACTAAAGAGAACGATTTAACACGTTTTCTGGTAATGCAGAAAGCTACCCAACAAGCTCTTTTCAGCATCCATATTATAATCATGGCCTTCTTGTTGCAAACTTGCAACAACAGGCATTTGCTACTTCGCGCAATTCAATAAGCATACATAAATCTCAAGATATTAACTCTGTAAACATGCAATTAAGCACATAATCACTTTAAAGATGGTCAAAAGCTTGATCCAGACCAAATAGGTTCTGGAGCAGTCATTAACACAATTTCAAACAACAGTTACACAGTGATGGTAGGTACTATTGTGTACCTACTCATTGATACTCATGTTATGCAAGGAACCTAGGTGATTCATCAGTAGACCAAAACTGCAAGGATGCTTTTTGGGGTTAAAGAGCAATACCTTTCTTCGATTTCCCTTATCTTAGATTCCCATATGTCTTGATTTCTTAGAAGATTGTCGTTGATCTACAGTTAAAAAAGAAATAAGAATTTAGATTTTGCCATTAAGGAGAACAGCTATGAACTTCCAATAAACAACTCAAAAAAAATCTCTGACTTGTTGATACTTTACAAGGAGAAGTGAGAAATGGGGAAAAAGACAAAGTGAAAAATGCCTGCAATTTCAACAATTTAAAGAAATTCCAATTCTCACTTCATCAAGAAACTTCTTCTCTTCCATACACTTGTCTAGCTTAGCCTGCAATTTCAGCAATTTTGGATTTTGACTGAAAGATTTTTTAACAGCTTCACGAGACTCTCTTTCAGTCTCCTCTTCTACTTCTTGCAATAAAGACTCGAAATACTGCAACAAAAGCAGATGGAATTCATTCATACATTAGCAGAAATTAAATAATTTATAATGCTCAGCAATAACCCTTCTATGCATAAGTAAAATGAAGTACAAAAAGGCTGCTGTCAAAGAATAAATTCCAAGGTAACTAATAATTTTAGATGTACTGAGTGACAAAAGGGGATTCATGTAGATATAAAAGGAACGAGGATGATTGATAGATTGGAATTGACCTGTTTCTGGCTTTCAAGCTGTGAAGTTAGAAGCTCATTGTACTCGTTCACTATCTGCATAAAAAAAATTATAAGAAACAGAGTTAGCCAGACAAAGTATAAAGACGAAAGATCAACAGTGAGAACTATTAAACAAGATAGCCAGACTAAGTATAAAGACTAAACATCATCAGTAAGGAATATGAAACAAGATAGCCAAACAAAGTATAAAGACTAAAGCTCAACAGTGGGAACTATGAAACACGAGGGCCATCAAGTAGAAAAGTACCGCTTCAACTTCACTCTGTAATACGGCATCATTGTCTCCAGCATAATCGCCATAAACCCCATCAGCATGCATGCAATGGTGGTTCAATTCAACCAACTTCCCGTTAATGTTAGATTGAATCAAACGATGGACATAGTTATTTCCAACATAGTCCCACACCCGCTGTGTTTCCAATTCAACTGAGTAGCAGTGCTGCGTTTCTTTCCAGTGTGTTAAAGCGTGCCCTCCTCCGGCCCTGTATAGAGTAACTTCTTAAAAGTTGCATATAACACTTCCCTATCTTGAATGATGTCTCATTTTATGCTGGGACCAAAATAAATGCGTTATCTTGAAAAGGCCAGAGGAAGAATCACTACCTCCCACAACCAATAAAGCCACATATGATACACATCCAAAGGTTCTCAGTTGTTTGACACTCGGAGCATATTGACTTCTCAGGCTGCTGTTGGCAATATCGGCACACCTGTGAACAAGTTGGGGAAAAAAAAACGAAAGATACGGTTAATTTAAAACTGACATAGTACAAGATGGCAACCGGCTAGTGCAGAGGATGCATAAAATCATGCTCAGGAATTTCTATAACTCTATGTTGCTTATTTAGCAATCATTAGCATCTAGGCTGGTAAATGCTTTACAGAAGGACAATTGTGGTTACAATCGTCTAAGCAAAAAGAATAACATCCATATTGAATAGAGATGCAAAGCTTAAAATTAGAGGAACATCCATCACGATATAGTAATCTTATCACACGCTTTTGATTCAGATATTACCTACTTCCTCATTCATAACCTACCTAATTGTCCCAAACCCTATAAACATAAAAAATTATCATATAAACAACAATCCTATGAGCTAACGCGCACAGCATGGCTCCACTTCCAGGACTTGGACAGTCAGAAGCCAGTGGAAATTAAAAGCATGAATATTGCCGAATTGTGAATATACAAATAGATGGGATTTTGACATGCCCATGTGACATTGCGTGATAGCAGAGGAGTGGATGAAAATGCATAACTAGCTGTTGTGCCTGCTTATACATCATGACATTTGTTAATCTATCCTTTGAGTAACCCAACGCATAAAACAATAGCAAGCAATCTATATATAAGGAAAGGAATCTAGCAAGCAAGTATTTGCATCTCATAAACAAGTTAGCCCAAATCGAACTTAAGTTTTCAACAGAAAACTCACAGGGCAAGAAGAATCTGTCCATTTGGATATACAGGAGCAATGGAAAGAGTGATTGCATATGGTTGTCAGGATTCCACTCGTATCCTGATCTAACCTCTCTGTGGCAGAAAACATAAGAAAAGTCAGCTGCTACAGTAACCATAAAAACTTTCATGCATTTTCAAAATCACAATCAATCTTACAACACAAAAGATAAATGACCAGACATGATAACAGAAACAAACAACCAATTATGCAATGTGATCTCCTCAACTCAAAAGGAGCGCACATTAAGTTAAGGAGGGCTGAAAATCGGCTAGTAGTGTCAAATTAAGTTAAAAAGTTAGTTAGCCACAGGTTGATCTAGTGTCAAAACTCATGAGCTATTAATGATTATCGATCTTAAAGAAAGTTTCGATACATTGTAGGCCTTCTTACCATGAAGATTAAAATACTTGTTAATAAGTGCAAGAACCGGAATAATGAAAGAGTTAGAAGAGATGCTATGATCCGTCGAAAAACCCCAATCTAACTATGACTCAAGTCATGATCACAATGGATGTGTTAACAACAATACAAAGACATACCAAGACAGACAGGACAGGAGGGCTGCTCCGTAGAGCTTGTGGCAGAGAGCTGCGGATGCCCAGTTGAACCAGTGTACTTGATGTCAATAGTGTAAAGCACACGGCAAATCTCCTCCTGTATGTGATGACAGAGTCATCCACCAATAGCAAAACGGCAGGTGTAACGTGAACCAATATTGCATTTTAACCAAAAAAATAAAAATAAAAAAAAGCCAAAAGATTGAAAACATAGATCACAAGAGAGAGAACCAGACATCAAGAGATGAGAATCGTTTCCCATTAAAGTGCTTGTAAAAACTATCTGCTGAGCCTTGATCATCAAGCTCGATCAGTATACTATAGCAATCCTCCATTCCCTCATTCCTGAATTCAGAGAGTATTTCAGAACCAAATTTAGCAAAGAATAAGCAGTCCAAACAATTTAGTAATATAAAAGCACAACATTTCTCAAGCCAAACCTGACAATACGCATTTCCAGCATATGTTGAATGAATGAACCACAAAATTGGCAGAAATCTGCATACATCATGTGGTTTGGAACCCCAAGCACGCAAAGAAGAGGCCTCCGTTCAACCTAAAGGACAATTGCAGTTTGTGAAAGTTCTACTGTGTCATTCACTCAAATCCCAACTATTCTAGGAAACTACCAATTGACAACATACGAATTATATCAATTCGTTAATCATTAATTAAAACCAAAACTGTAAAGATGTTATTCTGATAAAAGTAAACTACAACCTCCGTCCCAACTGATTGGAGTAGTTGACTTTATAGAGATCACCGTTTTTCAATGCTATACCTAAGATCAACTTATCTGTAAATAACTAAAACTTCAAATCGCATAACTAAAAATTGACTGAAAAAAAAGGAAAAAAAATTGAACTGAGTTTGTAAATAATTCTTCTGAAAGTCAACTAGATTAAAAACAAGTTAAATGGAAACAATTACGGAAGGAGATAGGTAGTTAGTTTTTCATCGCTGAGTCTATATTCTAGTAAGGATTTTGATACAAAAATTAGTGTAATTACCGGAAGGTGCGAAGAGGATGAGGAGACATCATCACGGTATAGATGCATGACGCCTCTGATCTCTTCGATCCTAGGATTTCCGCAAGAGAAGTGCAAAGTCTGCGCAAAAACTGAAGTTGATGAGTCTCCGGCGGAATTAACAGCTGTTGAAGGCCGGAAAACGTCCTCCGCCGAGGGTCTGCCGGCGGCGCTTGAACTCGTTGAGGTCTCATCCATAATTTTGCCTCGGTCTCTATCTGCGTGTTGTAGAGAAGGCACACTTTCGACTTCTGGAAGACGAGAGTCCAGGCATGAACATGGGAGTATACATACGCAATTATAGATTATAGAAAGTGAAAAGTAATCGAGAAAAATCCACATCTAGTACAAAAGGCAGATGATAAATTACATGTCTAGTCCTTAGTCTTTCCATTTATTTTCATTTTCGTCGCTGTTAGTGTAAAATCCACTATTTCGTCCCTTTCACCATTACTCTGCATAGTTGAGGCACTTCACGGCTCCATCCCAAATCTCCGGCGATGCTGTTCTCAGTCACCGCTCTCACCCGCCGCCGCTTTCCTCACTCCATCTTCTCCACCCTTCACTTTCTCCTCTACACCACTTCGTCCCCCCAAAAACCACCATCTATCTCTCACCCCATTTTGCATCCGACTCAAAACAGTCAACAAGCATTAAAAAATTTCCCCGGTTCATCACCAGCTCACTCAGATTCCGCAAATTTTAACCCCACCACTGTCCTCGAAACCCTATACAGCTACTCCAATGATTGGAATCGTTCACTCGAATTCTTCAACTGGGTCGAAACCCACTGCGGGTTCCAGCACACCACCGAGACCTACAACCGGCTCATCGACATTCTTGGTAAGTTTTTCGAGTTCGATACCGTGTGGGATTTGATCGAACGGATGAAGAAGCATCAATCTTCGTTCCCCGATCACGCTACTTTCCGTACTCTATTCAAGCGGCATGTGTCTGCTCACCTCGTTAAAGAAGCTATTGATGTGTTTGATAAATTGGATGAATTTAATTTGAGAGATGAAGTTTCGTTTATGAATTTAATTGACGCCCTGTGCGAGTACAAGCATGTGTTAGAAGCTGAGGAATTGTGCTTCAAGAAGAATAGGCATAAGGATAGTGATGAATATAAACAATTGGGAATTAATGTGGAGAATACTAAAGTTTATAATATGATCCTTCGGGGGTGGTTTAAATTGAAATGGTGGAGTAAATGTAGGGAGATTTGGGAGGATATGGATAAGAAGGATGTGAAAAAAGACTTGTTTTCATACTCAATCTATATGGATATACAATGCAAAAGTGGGAAGCCATGGAAAGCTGTGAAGCTGTATAAGGAAATGAAGAAGAAGAAAATTCAACTAGATGTCGTGGCATATAACACTGTTATTCGTGCTATTGGGATTTCAGAGGGTGTAGATATGGCAATCAGGCTATACAAGGAGATGATAGAATTAGGTTGTCAACCTAATGTTGTAACTTTTAACACTGTAGTGAAGCTTCTTTGTGAAAATGGAAGATTCAAAGAGGCATATAAATTACTCAACCTTATGTTTAACAAGGGTTGTGAGCCAAATGTGATTACATACCATTGCTTCTTTGTGTGTCTTGAAAAGCCTAGAGAGATTCTGAAGTTGTTCGATAGGATGATTGAGAGTGGAGTGAGGCCAAGAATGGACACATATGTGATGCTAATGAGGAAGTTTGAGAGATGGGGTTTTCTTAGACCGGTTTTGATGGTGTGGAAGAAGATGGAAGAGCAAGGTTTGAGCCCAGATGAGTTTGCTTATAATGCTTTGATTGATGCTTTGGTGCAGAAAGGTTTGGTTGATATGGCAAGGAAGTATGATGAAGAGATGTTATCGAAGGGGCTTTCTCCCAAGCCAAGGGCTGAACTGGGGACAAAATTGGAGATTGAAAGTTCTGATATTGGTTGATTTTTATCCCTTGGTTTATATGGTTATGTGTGATCAAGAAGTTCAGAGTCTCACCTGCGTTTTCTGACAGTGAAATGACTATTGTTCTGCTCAGGTTAAAACCCATGTCATTTTTGGCTAAATGCTACTTGCAAAGATATTGTTGAGAAGATAAACAGTGAGATCTGTGTGAGGGTATTTTTGCTACAACTTAAAACTAAAATCATTGTTTCAACTGGTCATTTGATTGATTTGACAATTTTTTTTTAATTTAATGCAACCTTCTTTTACTTTCAACTATATACTTAAAATATTTTTAATCTATAAAACATACCCTAAAGTGCCACGAGAAAAGTTGCAAGGAGATCAAATGTTTTTCAAACTGGTTTATAGTTGTCTTGTGTGCAAAATGACTTTATGCGTGCTTCGAGAGAGTTTTACGTGTTCTGGTGAAATTTTTTCACCTAAAAACTAATTTTTTTTTATATGAATAGCTATAAGAATTACATAATGTGTTGATAATAATGAGTGATGATATGAGATGTGCTAGTGATATTGATGTTGATAATACAAAAGTTGATTTTTAAGTAAAAAAAGGTTAGCACAAACAAAGGCTAAGTAGTGCTATTTATAAGCGGTGACATCCATCATAACTGAATAAACATCAACAGTGACAATGAATAGAATTATTGAAAGAGCGGACAGAATAATTATATTTATTTTCCTTCAAACAATTGTCTGGGGGATTTTCCGTCCATTGTTGATCACTTGCTTCTTCTCAGTAGTCGTTTCAGGAAATTGGTTGGAATATGGGGCGGCGGGAGGAGGGCGAAGACAATATTGAAAACAACCTCCGATACACACAAATGCGTTTGCTCGACAGCCTTTGTAGCATTGACTGAAACAACTACCATGTGCAGAAAAGGTGATCATCATCAACACTGCAATCAAAACTTGTATCCTTGCTATGCCCTTCATGACTATGATTTCTTACTAAATTTCTTTTCTGAATGAAAATATTGGCTTCAACTACACTATTTATATGCATAACTCATTCGACAGGCATGGTTGGGAGTCATTAAATCTGAGGAAGGTACACAGAAAAACATTAATTACCCTTTATCTTTTTTTAATATATTACAATTCTTGAAATCTGATGCACATATTTGTAAGTAGATTTATGTGATGTTAAGGTCTTAGAGCATCTCTAAAAGGCTCTTTAAAATACTCTTTATTTTAGCGATTAAATATTTCAAAATGAGCTCCAAGAGACTTCAAATTAACTTTTTAAATATAGTGTGGGAAACCCCACTCTTTATAATTAATTCACTACAAATTCCAGTACTTGCATCTTGATTCAATAAAACCACAATTGATTTGATTAGTTGTTAGTAATATATAAAAGCATTAAATATTAATTTAAAGAATTATAATCAATATTTCTCATAAAAAGTAAAATAAAGAGTTACAAATAAAGAACTTGTTGGGAAAAGTCAAAATTTTTACTCTATAAATTAAAAGACACTCTAAATTATGGAATATTCTCTTTTAAAATAGAGAAGCTCTTGGAGATGCTCTTACAGTAGATATTTAAATACATGCATAACTCATTCAATTTGCGGCAGGTATGCAGATAAAATATCAATTACTCTTCATCTTTTTTTAAATATATCACTATTCTTGAAATCTGATACAGATATTTGTTATGTGGATTTTCCTGATCTCAAGGTCTTAAAGTAGATATTCAAATATATGCATAACTCATTCAACTGGCATGTTTGGGATTCGTTACATCTGAGGCACGTGCGCGGATAAACAATAATTACCCTGCATCTTTTTTCAATATATTACAATTCTTGAAATCTGATGCACATATTTGGAAGTAGATTTTCCTAATCTTAAGGTCTTAAAGTAGATATTTAAGGCAGTTATAAAACTTGGTGATTTGCAAGTAGAACTCGGGAAATAGTCACTCAATGTTTCTAACACGAGGTCTACGAGTACAAGAAAACATTGAGCAAAATACTTGCAAGATCATCAAGAACAAGATCAGAGTAACTCCGACCAATGTAAGAGATTGCCATGATCTAAAAACATGTTGCTTAAGGTTTTCAACTTTAACCATCCACCTTCCACTGTAATCTTTATTTACACCGTCAATCACTTTATCCAAGAACTCCACCTTTGTCAATCTAATAGACTTACTCATGCCATTCCATAAATTTGCCACTTCTTCATCGCTCTTCAAATGGTTCAAAATGATGCCTTGTTCTCTGAGAAACTTTGCATCATCTTCACTGTCGATAATTCCATTCATTAATTCTGTGAATCTGGTAAAAACCAACGGCCCGGATGCATTGCAGGCTTCATAAGCCACCAGATTTCTCAACACTACCTCAGTGTTCACATCTAAACTGATTGTGGGGAGATAAAGGGTGGAACTTTTATCGTCGAAACTAATGCCCATTATGCCTAAATCCGTGGCTGAAAATTTCACACCAGCATTTGAGAGTTCAGTTACAGAAGGAATAGCAATTTCCTCCATTAATGGAGGTTTGTTTATGGTTTCATTAGGGTTACTGTCTTCAGTTGCTGTTCTACCTTCTTCAGGAAACCATAAATATTCAACAGGCTGTCTGATAATTTGTACCATAGGAAGGTTGGAGATAATTTTCCAAGGTAATCTAAACAATAACTGAGCTGGTCTTGAAAATACTAATCTCTTGATCAAACCGAGAGGGCTTATCTTCAATTTTGAAATAGCCCTTTTCAAAATATTTTTTTCCGTTTCATCTTTCTTGACTCGATCATTTTGGCCTTCTGATTCTCCCAATGATCCCTCTAATTTTGGGACAACCACATGGTATAAAAGATCTAGCAAATGAGCACACTCCTTAACATCAAAATTAGGCCATTCCTCTATCATCTTAAAAGGTGAAAGCTCTTTACAGAATCCCATCAACATTGAATGTAGCACACTATTAGCTTCCTCCAATGACGGAAATTGAAGTTCTAAAATTTTTCTCATCGAAAACAATGGAATTTGATTCTCAAGCATCACCATATCTCTTACAATAGCTTTATGCCCTAATTTTCGCCCTACAATATCAGCCAAATGTGACATGGTTGATGAAACTCTAGCTAATGATGGCTTACCTTGTTTAACAACATATATTTGCAGGAACTCAAGCAAGAAAGAAGCATCAACAGCCATCATCCATGCCAATGCTTCGCCACTGAAATTAAGGTACTTGTTGTAAGAAGCTCTTATTCGAGGCTCATACTTTGTTAACTGGTCCACTAAATGCTGAAATTTAAGATTTTTGAGCTTTTTCTGGGTTCTTTTAGCTGTGGCAAGTTTGTACCTCTCCATTTCATAGAGCTCGGGACGACAGTGGTGATAAGGGCCCATTGCCACTTGTTGTGGGACGAATGAATCTGGTTTAGATGCCATCAGGGTTTTGGGGACACTGAAGATGGAGACAGGAACGTCATAATCTTCTTCTATTTCATCAACCTCGTCTAGGGTATGACGAATATGAATAATCCAACGTTGTTCATCAAAGTGTTGATTAGAATTTGAAGTCATGTTGGGATGCAAGAAGGGCATGTCCATTGATTTGATTTTTAGGCTTTTCCTTTCGAATTGACAGTTTGGTTTATTCAATGGAGGGAGTTGAGGAATGAATCACTTTAATGGTTTTGAAATGCAAAACATAAACCAAGTTGTAATGGGTTCATTTATGAGATATATAAATGCGTTGCCTAAGTTAAATAAATTTTTTCCCCTTGTGTTTCACTTTTTAGGTTAGATCAAACGGCTCCCGAGTATTCTATTTAGCGTCTTAGATCCTCTTACTTTTAAGAAATGCAAAACATAAACCAAGTTGTAATGGGTTCATTTATGAGATATATAAATGCGTTGCCTAAGTTAAATAAATTTTTTCCCCTTGTGTTTCACTTTTTAGGTTAGATCAAACGGCTCCCGAGTATTCTATTTAGCGTCTTAGATCCTCTTACTTTTAAACGACTCCGTTCATTTTAACACTGCAACAATTACTTTGTCCACTAAGGCTGTTAGGCTGTAAATGATTGCTATTGTTATTTATTGAATATAATCACCTCGACATTATTAGATATCGGTCATGTGTTTTGTGAGTGCACATAAACGTTAGATTGTCTCTATTACCCCTAAAACAGCATTACTAACATTTACAATGACTTTTTAGAATAAAGAAAATTATATAAAAGTTTTCTTGGAATCCCAAAAACTTCTCACATTTAGTGTTTGACAAAATTATTTTTATTATATAATAATCTTATCTTGTACTCATATGTAACCACGAACCATACATCGTGATATATTTTACTATCTTTGATATAAACTTCTTTAATTTTTTTACCATTGGCAACATCGCTATGCGTGGGCTATTTGCACCCTATGTTTTGCTAAACACACCTAAATGGCTTAATACATCCACCCTCATTTTTTTAATACGCCCCCATCCAATTCCCATTTTACCCTTTTAACCCAAACAAAAAAGGAGAAAAGCCAATTGTGGCCGTCTCTTTTGCTGCCAGCTGTGGCAACTTTTTTTACTGCCGAAAATGGTACCCACAGCTATTCGATTAGTCAGAGTCGACTACAAAAAATGCTTAATTTGGTAATTTTATTGGAGATTATTTTTTTCCAAAACTTTTTTTGGATTGTATTTAACAAATTATGGGGTGAAAATGGCCCCACCCGATCAATATTCTCGCGCAAAACTTTGTAGAATTGTCATGAATTTAAAACACTTACACCTACTTGGATAGTTGGATGTGCCAAAATTCTACTATGAAATTAACTCCCTTACTAAATCACTCTATAAGATTATCATAGATACAGACATTGTCAAATGGGCGATTCTAAACACACCCAATGTTTTTGCTGGGGACACTCCCTTTTCAGCCTCTTCTCATTCTACCCTTCAGCGAAAAAAGGTGGGGGGAGAAGAAGTTGTCAATTTTTTAAAAAGGTTTGCAAGGTGTTCGGCCTGTCAAAAAAAAAAGATAAAAATTGGAATAATTTGAAAGATAGTCGTGCTCAGTAAATTTTGTGGGTGAATTTAGAATCACCCCTGTCAAAATGAGCACGCAGTTAGTATTTTTCCTTAAAAAGGAAAATGAAAGAAAAAAGGAAATGCACTCAATTGCAGAGCCAACTGGCCGTTCCCAGTATACCAAGGGTCAATACTCAATCCGTATTAATTATTAATGAAAACAAAAGCCGAACCGAAAAACACGGCTTGACGAGGCGTCGGCTCCCTACTCCGCCTTAACCGCGTCGTGCTCACTATTACGCAACAAAACATATATATACCCTTCTCCGTCTCTACCTCCATTTGTCCGCGACTCCAACAAACACAGCTACAAAAGGAGATAAATATCCAACAAGAATTTTTCACATTCAGAATTTGAAACAACAAAATGTGCTCAAAACCCTTTCATCTGTTTCTTCTGTCATCTCTAATTTTCATTTTCTCGCCCGTTTATGGAGTTTCTGCTTCTCCAATCAATCATCTGCAGGCCACAGACATTTCCGGTAATTATAAATTCTGGGTTTTGTTTGTGTTCTGGGGTTTTTGCTTCTTTAGTTCTTTAATCGATTAATTTCAAAACCCCACAAATTTCAGCTGATCTGAGGTTAATGAAATGTGGAATTCTTGTTTTCTATCTATATTCTTGTTTTGGAGACAAGAAATTACTGTACTAGGTATTTGTCTGGTTGGGATGTATCTTCTTGTTAATTTAGTGTGTTTGGAGTGCTTTCAAGAAGCTGAATAGCACTTTTTAGATTTACATTCAAACGATTAACAACTTTTTAATAAAAGCTCTGCTGCCAAATTGTAAAATGTTCTACTACTAAAAGCTCTATTCACAACAGCTGTGCCAAACGGATCCTTAGTAGGTCTTGCCGGTTCTTGGCAAATCAGAAGGTCTGTTTTAGCGGGCGGCAATGGTGGAAATTCATCGTTAATATTGGCTGCTGAAAGAACTCATAGAAAAGATCCACTTGATGATCTCAGGTACTATACTGGAGGATGGAACATTAGCAATGAACACTACCTAGCTGTAAGTGTTTCTTGAACAATTGTCTTGTTTTTTTTAATGACATTCCGTGCTTATTTATTGTTCCTTATTGCAGGTTTTCGAGTAATGAATGTATTTAAACAACCTAGGTCTAAGTAGAAAATCTTGTTTTTCATTGCAGTCAGTGCTTTATACTGGTTCAACTCTTTTCTTTATTGCTGCATTATGGTTTCTCGGATTTGGCGTCTTTTTACTGCTCACTTGTCTGTACATTTGCTGCTGTCGAAGAAGACGTTATGGCTACTCTCGGTTTCTCTACGCCCTATCCATCCTCCTTCTCTCGGTATTCACCATTTCCACAGCGTAATCCTCTTGCTTCTCTATCCCTCTTTATCTCAGTTAAGTACTCTTAATCCAGTGCAAGTTGCTTTACTACATCTTGTGCAAACAGCAGATGTGGCACAATTTAGACCATATTGCAAGTTGAGACGCAACTGATTATCTCTTTGCTCATCTGATCTTTTTGTGCAGCATAGGTTCTGCTATTCTCTATGCTGGGCAAGAGAAGTTTCATGATAGGACAAAGGATACATTGGACTTTGTCATCCACCAAGCCAAGGCCACAGTGGACAATCTCACAGATGTTTCGAATTATCTTGCTTCTGCTAAGAATGTTAGAATTAACCAGGTGGTTTTACCTAGGGATCTCCAAAATAGCATTGACAGGGTTGATAATTTGATTGCCTCTGCTGCTAACACCCTTGGAACTCAAACGGAAGACAATAAGGACGATATATTCCGCTACTTGGATGCTGTGTAAGTAGTGCATTATCACAAACATTATCTGTTGAACCGCTTAATCTAAAAGTTTTGAGCTGATTTATCATGCAAAATGGATATCATTTAATATTATTTTCAACGCGCCACCTCAGAGCTGAAGTGTCTAATCTCGAAGTTTAAATTTTACATCAGTTAAAATGTATATGATTTACTATTCTATACCAAATTTTTTTTTGTAGTTCAACATTATTATGTGTTCTCAAGATTTCGTTGTGCTTTTCAGGAGGCTATTTCTCATTATAGTAGCAGCTATAATGCTCGTCCTGGCTTTACTTGGTTTCTGTAAGCTACTAATGCTTTCGACTTTAATTTATCATTATGTACTTAACGAAATGAAAAAAATTATATTTTCTTTGTTCAACAATTCTGTGCAGTGTTATCCATTGCGGGCCTCCAGTTCCTTGTCTACATGTAAGTGCAATTCTTTTGCAGTCTTGCTTCTTGAACACAATCTGTTTTATTTATAAGAATGTAAAATTTTCAAGCAACCATTTGCAGATTGGTGGTCATTGGTTGGATTCTCGTTGCAATCGCCTTCATAATATGTGCTGTATTTCTTGTTCTCCACAAGTAAGTGCTTGAGTGCTTCACCAATTATAACCGTCTGTTATTTTAGTTTTTTATTTAAATTTTTTAACACCGTATTATCTATATGTCAGTGTGGTGGGAGACACGTGTGTTGCAATGGACCAGTGGGTTAAGAACCCAACTGCCCACACAGCATTAGACGATATTATCCCTTGTGTAGATGCTAATGCTGCAAAAGAAACTCTTACCCAAAGCAAAGAAGTCACCTTCCAAATGGTTAGGCTTGTAAATGGCATCATTTCTAATGTTTCCAATGCCAATTTACCTCCGGGAGTTGGGTACAACCAGTCAGGTCCGTTGGTACCTCTCGCCTGTAATCCGTATAATCCCAATAAAACAGAGAGAAAATGTGTCGCTGGTGAGGTCGAGTTGAGCAATGCAACACAGGTAAACAACTTGCACATGTTTAGTCTCGCCATTGTCATTTTCACGATTCAGTGTTTAGCATGTGGGAAAGTTTACCATGGATCAATTATGAATACTCCCAATCTGGTATTGATGTGGCTCGAGATGGTCCAGATCGCAGTATGGTTCAGATCGCGCCACGTAAAACATTTCATTCCACCTTCAATCTTTAGTTGTTACTAAGAATCAAGTTTTAATTATAACACGTGCACTCTCTCCCTCGTCTTTTCATCTTCATCCATGTTTTCACACTCTTAAGAAGTACGGTTAAGTTGAAAAATGTGATCCAGGTTTGGTTGAACTACAAGTGCCAAGTTTCTCAGAACAACACATGCACTACTGTAGGCCGCTTAACACCAAACCTCTACAACCAATTGAGCAATGCAGTGAATGTGAGCTATGGATTGAGTCACTACAGCCAATTCCTCACTGATTTAGTCGACTGCACATTTTTGCGTGATACCTTCAACGACATACATGAAGACCATTGTCCTGCTTTAAGGCTTTACAGCAAATGGGTTTATATTGGACTGGTGATGGTCTCAGTTGCTGTATTGCTTTCTCTAATCCTTTGGGTGCTTTATGCAAGAGAGAGGCGTCACCGTAAGTATACAAAGCTCGTGGACGACGCCTCTTATCAAAGTCGAGGGTCGTAAATGGATATTAAGTTTCTAGAGTGTAATGCTTTCCTTACAATTGAGGTTTATTGGCCATTTCTCTTTTGCACATAATTGAGTCTCAAACTCCATTTTGTTTAGATTGTTATCCTTCTTGATGTAATGTTGCTGATCTTGTGCTTGTAATGGTGTTTACTCATACATGTCATTCTTACACCTCACCATTGGGATTTTTTTTTTTACTTTTTATTCATTTATTTATTGAAAAATTAGTTTTTTTTCTATTATTTTGTGAATTAAAGGGCTCAATTTTTATCAACAAGAAAGTTGTATATACAAACAATTTCATAAACAGTGATGTGACTATTTTATGACATATGATTTTTTAGGGATATTCTGTGTATGCACACAATGTTCACATCATTTCCAGATTTGCTCTTATAGATTTTTTAAAATACATTTGTATTATTCTAAAATTAGTATATTGCTTCTTCACGGTAGAATCTGATCTGCAAATAGTTTTATTCGCGGTATGATCGTGTTTACTCATACATGTCATTCTTACACCTCACCATTGGGATTTTTTTTTTATTTTTATTCATTTATTTATTGAAAAATTAGTTTTTTCTATTATTTTGTGAATTAAAGGGCTCAATTTTTATCAACAAGAAAGTTGTATATACAAACAATTTTAGAAACGGTGATGTGATTATTTTATGACATATGATTTTTTAGGGATATTCTGTGTATGTACACAGTGTTCACATCATTTCCAGATGAGGGATATTCTGTGTATGTATACAGTGTTCACATCATTTCCAGATTTGCTCTTATAGACTTTTTAAAATACATTTTGTATCATTCTAAAATTAGTATACTTCTTCTTCGTGGTAGAATCTGATCGTGCAAATAGTTTTCTTGGCAAAATCTAGGGGACCGGAAAGTTATCTCATAAAATCAGGGGAGGAGAGTTTTTTGAAGAATGCAAAAAAGGGAGAATTATTTCATTTTTGTCTTCAACGAGAAAAAATTTCCCTAACGATTTGTTATAAGGCATTTCTAATGCAATGTCCATGTCCAAAATGTGAAATTTAAGAGACAGATAGAGATATGATGATTATTTTAATTGGAGTGAAATAGAGAGGAGTGTAGAGGAAAAAGTGAAAAACGAGGAGAGAGATGGAAACAAATTCAAAAATAATAATAAAATAGTAGTGGAAGATGTGTAGGTTGATGTTTGATTTTGGACATGGCTCAAAAAACGAGATAGAAAAAGTGAAGAAAAAATAGAGTAAATGATATAAAAGTGATTAAAGAAAATGAAAAATAAAAAAATACGAGACCCACTCAATTTTTTTGTATCTATAACTCTCATAATATAGATATTCAAATGGAATATTTGGATTGAAGATGCTCTTAAATTACACACTCCGTCATTTTAAAATAGGGATAATGTTGAGATTTTGGATCTACGTGGAAAGCTATGCAGAGGCTTTGAGCAAACACATAAAGAAAATTCTTTTCAGGTGATTTGACGTGCCAAGGAATAGATTCTTTGCACCTAAATTTGTCCGTCTTGGCGATGCCAAAAATAAAAGTTTTGAACCTAAAGTGCACTTTCGAAAAAGGTCAGGGACTTACCTGAGATTTCAGGAATTGCACAAAAGGACACGTGCTTGGACCTGTTTTACTTCCCAAATACCGAATTCCTCCAGTCTCTCTCCAGTCTCCACGTCTCCCATCTCCAACAAAACTGCCAATCATTCCCGCACTCTCTCCAGTCTCTGAATCTTCTAGTGCAAAACCCTTTATTTCAATTTCTGGACGGAAAAATTCTAATTTCTAGACGGAAAAAGCTAGCTCTATCGAGAGTATAAACCAAGGAATATTCCGACGAAATGGTGGCGCTGAAAGCAGGGAGCAGGCCGCCGTGGGTCGGCTTAGGCGCTGCAGTTTGGGTACAAATCGCAGCCGGAAATGCCTTCACTTTCCCTCTATACTCTGCTTCGCTGAAATCAGTTTTAGGTTTCAATCAGCAACAGTTGACGATTCTCGGTGTGGCGAATGATATCGGAGAGAATGTTGGAATTCTTCCAGGATTAGCCTGCAATAAATTTCCCCCTTGGGCTGTTCTTCTCGTCGGGGTTTTTGCCTCTTTTCTCGGCTATGGTGTGCTTTTTCTAGCTGTTAGTGAAACTGTTCGATCTCTGCCTTATTGGCTTGTAAGTTCTGTATTTCCTCTGTTTATCTTAAATTTGAATTGATTTCGTATTTTCGATTGTCTAATTTTGTGCTATTTTTCTCAAACGAAAGCATGATTTCAATTGAAAAGGTTGAATCATATAGTTTTTTGTTATATTTTCTTCTTTGAGATCTCCTTGTGATTTCTACTCAACATCATCAATTAGAAACAATGTTCTACTTACCTGTTTGTAAGTTAGAAGTTATCCCGTTTTGTAATGTTTTGGAAAATCTTTCCTTTGCTCGTTTGAATATTGAAGTGTTTAATATGATAGTTGTTAGCGAATATAGAACTTAATTGGACTACAATTACTGTTTGAAAATTGCTACTGTTAGAGTATTGATATATTGTCAATTTGTAATAGTTCATCGATATACAATAATTTCAAATAATACGAATATTTTGTTTCACAAAAGCTCGTCTAAATCGATGTTTGATAATATGACAGCTATGGATTGCACTATGCATTGCAACTAACAGCAGTGCATGGCTTGGCACAGCAGTGCTTGTCACCAACATGAGAAATTTTCCTCTCAGTCGAGGCACAGTTGCTGGACTTCTCAAAGGCTATATCGGGTTAAGTGCTGCAGTTTATACAGAGATTTACAGTATGCTTCTTAATGGATCACCTTCAACGCTATTACTCTTCTTAACACTGGGCATTCCAGTTGTATGTTTAGCCATGATGTACTTTATTCGTCCTTGTACTCCAGCTTCAGGAGAAGACTCTTCCGAGCATGCTCATTTTCTTTTCACTCAAGGAACTAGTTTGTCTCTCGGGATTTATCTCCTCACAACCGTAATTTTGAAAGACACATTGTCACTTGGTAACACCATCTCGTATATATTTATTGCTGTGATGGTTATTCTTTTGTTGGCTCCTCTAGCAATACCGTTAAAGATGACCCTTTTCCCTTCAAATGTTAAGAGACCTAGCCAGCCTGATTTGCTAGCCGGGGATGATGGGTCAACCCAGAAGGATCCTCTGTTAACTCCATCTTCATCGGCAGCAAATCTTGGAAGTTTCTTTGAAAGCGAAGATATTTCAGAAGTGGATATGCTTCTTGCTGTTGGTGAAGGGGCAGTGAAGAAGAAAAGAAGACCGAGGAGAGGAGAAGACTTTAAATTTCGTGAAGCTATAGTAAAAGCTGATTTTTGGCTTCTATGGACAGTTTACTTTCTTGGCGTTGGTTCTGGAGTGACGGTCTTAAATAACTTGGCACAGATTGGAAATTCGCTTGGCATGAGTGATACAACGATATTGTTGAGCTTGTTCAGCTTTTGTAATTTTCTCGGCCGGCTTGGGGCTGGGGTTGTTTCTGAACACACGGTGAGGTAATAACAATGCTATTTCTTGCTATATTACTCCAGATTTGGTGCAAGCCTATGTGGCGCGATTTAGATTATGCTGCAAGTTGGAAAGTAGCTGATGTGGTGATGCGGCATATCCAGATTGCTCCACTTCAGTATTTGCCATATTGTTAATCCGGTGGATGTGATTAATCTCACCAAATCCTAGTTTTAAAATAGAATTGATTAGCTAACTGGCATTTAATCTTGTGGACAAGTGCAGGTCGAAAACGATACCTCGGACATTTTGGATGACGGTAACACAAACAATCATGATCTTGACCTTTCTTCTATATGCCTCAGCTCTGAGCGGCACCCTCTATGGTGCAACAGCATTGCTCGGCGTTTGCTTTGGCGTCCAGTCTGGCATTATGATCCCAACTACATCCGAGCTTTTCGGGTTGAGAAACTTTGGCATATTATACAACTTCATGCAGCTTGGAAATCCGGCAGGTGCACTTCTCTTCTCCGGTTGGCTTGCTGGCCATGTGTACGACACAGAGGCTGCTAAGCAGCAGACGTCGTCTTGCATGGGTCCCAGTTGCTTTCGGCTCACGTTCCTCATCTTAGCTGGAGTTTGCGGTTTGGGGACTTTGTTGAGCATTTTACTGACCGTTAGGATACGGCCGGTTTACCAGATGCTTTATGCTGGAGGTTCCTTTCGTCTACCCTCAAGTTCTGGTCATTGAGTTCAAGGTTGAGCTACAGGCCATCTCAACTTCGCGTACCTCAAGCTGTATGAGGGTAATCTTTGTTGTGCTATTGTATTTGTACAGGTTTTGTACTGTGTGCTTGTATCTCTATTGTTGAGTGTACATTGCTACGGTATATTATCGTCTCACTACCTGTAGGTTCAAGAGGGTAACCCTTGAAGCCCACGTGTTATGGGTCTTTTTGGAACGAACCAAATTGCGATGGCCAAAAAAAATGTTTGTATGACCACATATGTTTGTTGGTTTGGCTTTTTTCTCCAAATTTATGAAATATTCAAGAAAATGGGAGAACGACATTAATTTGAGAAAACTAGTAGGCAAGGCAAGATGACATGGTCGGATAGGCATTTTCAAGTTGGCCACTTGAGCGTCATCTGCCAATTCGACGTTCAGATTGAGTCCCGACAATTCGGAGCACGTGTTCTTTAAATGTCACAGACTTCAAGTGCTAGAATTTAAAGATCCAGGATTCGATCGTTACTACCTTTAAAGTTCAAGACTTCAATAGAAATTTACCCCATTTTTATTAGGCAGACATGCTTGTAAGTTGTATACATACATGCCTAAACAATTACCTAAGAACTAATAGATTTGTATTTTCGTGTTGATAACAACAACCTACTTGAAAACTCCATACAAAATTCAACACATCGCCCATGTTCAATTATTATATTAATTAAAAAGGGAAAAAAATCGAATTTATTTCTTTCAACCTAACCTCTCCTATATGTAGAGTAGTTTAATAAGGGACGAAAAAGGACGACAAGAAGAATAAGTAAAGATCATCACGCACGCTGATAAATCGAAAAGGACTTGATGTGTTAACTAACTATAGCCATTGCTTTCGATAATTAAGTTTTGTCACTTACCTTGAATAATAACTTGGCTAATAATTGATTTGGTTGTGTGGCTTGGGAATTTTGTCTTTTCTTTTTCAACAATTCCATTTGAAACAATGTATGTGGTCGACATAATTATAAAATATTAAAAATTTGTACGGTGAGATTTCTCAACATTATTATTTTATTTTTCAAAATTTTGATTTCATATTGTGATAATTACTGTATTTATTATTGTGTTCAGATAACATTATAAGGATTATTTCTTTTTCCCCCTTAATTTAAAGAGTCACGTATGTATAGAAATGTTGATATAAATAGGATTGTTTATTTCTAGAAAGCGGAAAATTTTCTAATACTCCTTGAATACTGAATACTTGATACTTCTATTCATTAATTATTGATCGCCTCCGCAGTGGGCCATAATTGTTTAATAATGTTGTCTTTTTACATGTAAGTAGACAATACACATTGGCCTCAATATCAATATATCATACTCCAAAAATTTTAGGGTGTGTTTGATTGCACAAAAGTTTTCTTGGAAAACGAGGTTTTCAGCCATTTTTTCCAGCTTTGGGTGTTTGATTGGTTTTTTTTTCCCCAAGAAAACGTTTTCCAGGTATAAGTGTTTAAAGCACAAAAATCGTAGTTTTCCTGGAAAACTCAATCCAAGGGAAATGTAGGAATCCGTTTTCCAGAAAAACATTTTCCCGAAATTCCCTTTCCCGGAATCCTATCAAACACACCCTTAGAAACTTATCAAGCTTGTCTACACGTGAAGCTCATCGTTTAATCACCTCTTCTTTACACTGAGACTTCAATCTTTGTGTACGCCCAAAGAATTTTAGAACATTGAGACCAACATGCTCGTGTAGCTACAGAAGAAAATGATACTTATGAATCTACAGAAGATTTACGGAAAATATGATTTGACCAAAATTATTTTTCGCTCAAATTGTTTATAAGCGCCTAAAAGACACATTTGACTCTATTCTAAAAATAAAAAAAAATAAAAAAAGGGAGACACATTTGACTAACATGGTTTACTGTACCTTTGTTGTCTTCAATTTCTCTATTTATGACATATGTATATTGAGATAACTTTTTATTTTATTTGACACTAACTTTTTAAGTTGAAACTATAGAAATGAAATTTGAGAAATGATGTTTACTACAACATTTTTATATCTTGATATAAAAGGACGTCTCTTCTTTATATTTATATATGAAGCCAGTGCACGTAAACTACTATTCTTCGGTGGTTTTTTAAATTTTTTGTCGAAGTTTCAATATAAGATACTTTAATAAGAGATAATAAAGAACTGCTACCTCCACACCAATCATATTGATACAAAAGAAAATACTAACACATAATCATAATTCATAATTAACTTTATCCCATTAAAAATTACTACTACTGGCTTACAAAAATCCAGAACATGTGTTTGGTAAAATCACAAGAGAGGTGTACAAGAGGAATCTTCTCTCCTAGTGTAATGAAAATCATTCAAAAGTAAGGAGACAGTCTCGTTACAGCTACAAAGTAAAGGCCCTAATTTCCCCAAAGTGGATGATCCACCCACCACCCATCATCAAAGTTGTGTAATGCTCTAACGATATTTCAGATCAATCAGCAATGAATACTTATACTTTAATTAATTAATTAATTAATTAATTGTGACACACATATCACCCATCACTATATCATGTTTGGCTCGCTTCTTTCGACTTTTACATACAGAAACACAAACAATCGAAATAAATCGATTTGTGATTTTCGTTAATTGTAGCATTAAAGCTAAGCCAAACATACTAAAAAGGAAAAGTCAAAAAAGGAATCACTTCACTCTCTGAGTTCTAAAACAACCAAACCCAAAGCCTATGGTGAAAGTGCCTAACCAAAAAAAAAAAACCATCTCTCACCATTCAAATTCACACCCTAGTCCAAGAAAATCAAAGTGTATCTATTAACTAACTAATAACTAATAGAGCAATTATGGCATAGTTAAATCATTACACCAACAATTAAGTTGGTTTCAAGTTGTGAAACATAGTATCCCACCTCATCTCTTCAACATGTGATGACCAATATTCTTCACAATCTTGTTGACCCATCTTCTGATCAAGATCCTGCACCGTCACAGCCATGGGGCTCGAGAAGCTATTGATCCTCGAACTATGCATAGGACTTCCATTAGTGAGCAAAAGTGGAAAAGGCATTCCTCTACTTTGCTTGGCTACTACCAATCTCTTGTTCCTCTTCACCATAGCATTCTTCCATCTCGAGCTACTATAGTTACTACGCTGTGGGACGAGGGCTAGAGACGAGTTGTCACGATGGATCAAAGAATGGAAGTAATCGGAAAAAGACCGCTTTGTCCGCTTGATAGCGACTAAAATCCGTGACATGGGATGTTGTGTGCTACCCTTTTCTTTTCTAGCAAGCTTGAGAATTTCTAGCCTATGTTTGGCTATTGAAATTCCCATGCTTTGGAGGAACTCGTGATTGAAATACGGTACGTCGTCTCGTTCAAGCTCGTTGTGGGAGAAAGCTAAGCCATACTCATAGACAAGGGAGGGGTCTAAGCTTGTTTTTGAGAGCCAAGTGAACCAGTCCATGGCCTTGTGTGGGAAATGAAATGAAATGAAATGAAATGAGTGTGTTTGTGTGTATCAAATATATAAAAGTTGTTAAAGAGATTATTATTATTATTATGAATTGACTTACTTTTGCTTATTTTGTTGCATTTTGTGCCTTTACTAGGTGGGATGGTCGTTGAAACTTGAGAGTGACAAAAAGAAAAAGGACGAGACGTGTGGGGGCTAGCTTCAAGGCCAAAAAATCAGCTAAATGTGAATCAAGCTTTTATGATGAGTGAGAACTAAGAAACCTTAGCATCAATCACGCTTGCAAGAGAGGGCTACGATGAGTCAGTCACCCACTATAAAGCATGACTCTTCAAGTCGTGAAATTTTTCTAAATGACCCAGTCTAATGAACAACGTTCTCCTCGGGATAGAGCATGCCGCAGTTGACCTGGCGCTGTTATTTCCATCGGGTATCCATTTTTTTTTTTATTTAAAAAAAGAGACTATCAAATATCATTTTTAACAAATATACAATAAGTCGTAGTATTATGTGATTTATATCATCACCCTAACTGTCATCGTAGTGTGACGTCAGTTGGAGACATGCTTTACTATTTCCTGTGGAGAGAAGAATATTACTCTTACTCTAAAAGTTTTTTTAGGGTCCTTCATATTTTAGAGTGACTAAACCATCCAAACTTTAATTCCGAAAATAAATTCTCTATTTATTTCTCATATTTAAAGCTACTTTTTTTAAAATTAACTTCTGTTAATCGGTGTCAATTTCAACCCTACAAAACAGGCTATGGGATATGGAAGAGCTCCAAGCCAAGGATGGGGTCTCCAACACTAGAAAACGTACTCTTGATAACAATGCCATAAATGTCGTCTTTTATAGTAGAGAAGACCAAGACAAAGTCAAATTCCAACATTGATCACGCGTTTAAAACTAATACTCGTTATTCATTTATAAATTATATATATATAAAAAAAAACTAATACTCATTATTGTTCATATATTTCACAATCTTCATTACTATTCAATCTAAAATTAATGTCAGTTTTTAGCAAGAATAAAGATTTATGCCCATGGGCATTACCCTGGCCTTTTAGCCATCATTTGGTGATGAGCCTGGATGAATCAACTTTACTTGCGTAATACAAAAACCACAGATTTGATTTGATTAAAATTTGTGGTAGGTTGCTCATTTCATCATCACTAACTAATTTTCCATTTTCCAACCATATCTTTTTGAGTATATGATGCAATATTGCAACTTCATCTCAGTAGAGTTGAATTAGTGTGTTAAAATGCAGTATTATATAAAGAGTATGTCACTACCTTTTTGTGATGAATCTGATTGTAATGCTTTGAAATTTGATTACCATGAAAATTTATATGGTACAAAACTTTAAAAGAAAAATAGACAATTTTGTCATCCAATACATTATTTTTACACGTTGACATATTGCTTGTAAATAACGAATTGGAAGAATTGACCCTCTTAACACATCAGTACATACTATATTGTGTCCTTTTATTTGCATAGTGATATAATGTCACGTAGGCACAATTTATTGTGTCCACAGGATATGTGTCACTTCGACATTGGATATGATTACCTCGACATGATCTATTAACCTTAATATTATTCAATGCCGAAGTAACATGTGTCCTCTAGACCCAATGACCGTGTGCTCACATAAGCATTGCATCAGCAGATCTTCTATTAAAGTGCGCATGCAGGTATCAAAAGGGTGATAACAGCAGCAGCACATATTTAAATGGAAGCATGGCTTAGTTTCTTGACTTGTGAAGGCATCAAAACTAAGTTTAATTACAACCGGAATAAGACAGAGATAAGCTATTCACTTACAATTTTGACTCTTGCTATTTCATTAACTGGCACAAGAATCAGTTAAAAAAAACTTACATTTGATGGAGCACAGTTTTCTCTTAGCTATCATCCAAGACAAGTCTCTGAAAGACAAAAAGTAAGCCATCGTAGTCCCATATAGATAACATAATACAAAAATATCCCAAAAATTATCTCGGTTTTCCCAACCAGCCGATGAAAATCGCCACAAATTGGCACAGATTACACCGCACGGCCTTGCCTGTGCTCAAATGCATAGAGGGTCATTCGGCCTTGCTTTGCATGCTAAATATATTTCCAATTACTCCAACGAAGCTAACGATGATTGCTAATGCCAACATTAACCAACAGAAGAACCTCTCCCCATGGCTCAATCCATTCCCTTCTTTGCTTAACCTCAAGGCTATAAGAGATGGAAATGTGAAACCCAAAGAGACAGCAGTAGTCGCCCCAGTAAACTTAAATGCCGTCCAAATATTGGGGATCATAGTAGATCCTAAATATATGAGTGCCAAGAGAACCACAGTCAAGATCATACACCTTTTTTTGCTCTCTGAGAGTGGATTGAGTCCTTCAAAAAGAAGGGTATCCACCGTTTGTCTTAACGAGAAATGAATAACAGGGAAAACAAGAATCAAATGAAGTACATATCCTATTCGAACAATATAGTTTAACGCTGTACTAAAACGAATCCCAAGGTCCTTATCAAAGTTAGTCAACACATCAGATTCAGTATCCTTCCCAAAGAGTAAATACCCAGCTATTGCGGTCGAAGCATACACCAAAACACAGATCACAGTAGTCATTCTACCTACGCGATACATTTTATGGGGTGATCGTCCTTCAAGCTCATTATAAATAGGTTGAACATTGAAGTGACAAACATAAGCATTTGACATGATGGGAATCACAACTAGCAAATCCAAGATAGCTTGTTTAGACCCAAAATCAGGCGCCATTCTTGGTGGGTTGATTTTACCATCAACAAGCTTAACAAAGGCGATAACAAACGCAACTATAACAAACACCACCGCAAGTGCTACTGAAGCAGCTGATGTGGTGCTTAACGAATCAATCTTGTTCAAAGCACAAAGTGGGACAAGAAAAAGCACCATTACAACAAGAATCACTAGCTTCCTATGGTCCCACATGCCATGACCTAGCCACTGATCGAAAACCCCGATGTGATGAAGTGATCCAGACATAACATCCCCAATTATGATCAAATACACAATCAAAACACCAGCATTGTTCACAATTATGCAAATTTCTGATAAAATCCTAGCTGTTCTCCCTAATGCAGCTTGAACAACCTCGCCGTATGAAGAGGCTTGACATTGGACGGAAAATCGAACAAGCAACTCAACACTTATCTCAGACAAAATGCCAATAAGGAATATCAAGATTACACCCAAAACCAAGCCCAAAACCTTCATTGTGGCAGGTAAAGCCATAATGCCTGCCCCAATTATGGAGGTCGTGAGATTAAACACAGCACCATAAATCCCAGAGCCAGATTGACTTTTACCGAAAATAATGGGCAGATCATCAAAATCAACTCCGTCTTCAATGTCTAGGTCGTAATCATTTTGTGGATTTACATACCCATTTTCATTATCGGAAGAAATCAATTTCGCAGATGGACTTTTCGATCCAAGCTCATCTTTTGTTAATTGGACATACCGATTCCCAGGGATTACTGAATATTCACTCTCCATTTATACGAATGCTCTATACGTTGAAACACAACACATTTAAAATCAATATCAAAAAGAAGAGAGACTTACAGATGAATTGATGAAAGAATGGAATATGGGTCTCTTGGATATTTGTCAACGGAAGGAATTGAGAAATGGAAGGGTGGTAGGTAATCTCTAGATCTCAGGGTCAATGGTATTGGTTGATTCAAAGTTTCTTTTCACTTTGATTGCATAATAAGGGACGACGAGAAAAGATCAGACAAGCTGCAGATTCGGAGGTTAACTATTTCCTATTGGATTTGGAGGCTAGAAATTAGAATTCAGATTGAATAGTGTTCTGACTTCTGCTTGCTTGACACTCATTCCCATTTTGAAAGTATCAAAGATACCCTCAACATTTTTATTTATTTTTAATAAGACTATTTTAAAAAAAATTTACCATTTTTTACCACTTTTTATCTATTTTTCTTTATCTTAAATCAATCACATCCACATATCACATCACATTCAGACATCTCTATCATTCAACTCCATTCATTCTCTCTCCTATTTTACATTAAAAACTTTTAAAAACTATTAAAAATCAATCTCTATCACCTTAAATACCGCTAACATTTTGAACAACTCACTAATCTCTCCTATCTTTAAAATACCGATATATTGTTTCTTTGTAATGGAATCTGATTATAGTAAACAATTTTTCCAAGGAACTAATAACAACATTTATTGGAAATAGATTAATGGTTCGAATAGCATAATTGAAATAATGGTAAAACTCTGTGACAATAATAATTTAATAAGTAAAGAATAGAGATGGTAAAAGTGAAATTTGATTACAAATTTTGAGTTTTTTGTGCAATTCAGGTGAAGATTCTCAAATTTTTTTAGTGAGATGAGGATGAATAAGGGCTTTTCACAAGGGGGTGAAGGCATGCATTATAACCTCTTTAGGGTGGAAAGCGAATGAAATAATATTTGGAAAAAATTGCTACCTTTTCAAATTAATTATCAGAATCGTGTAATATACTCATATTATAATCATACATAGTAATAGAATTTGTGACAGCAAGAATTCAACAAGTAGAGATAGGAAAAAACATAATTGAAACTTAAAATTTTTGCAAAATAATCAAAATTTATGATAAATCTCTTTTGCTAATTGGGAGTTAGGGAGATTTTGTCTCCTAGAGAAGAAGAAGAAAAACAAATAAATAAATAATGGCTTATTCGCTAAGGATGAGCCAACGTTTTATCTCGCTGTGCATTAAGACTATAGTTTATTTCTTAGCATTTTAGTCATCAAACTCAACATCCGCTGCGCATTAAGGACCTCCGTTAATATTCCACCGTTAAATGCCTCTATGTGCACCTCACGTGCTATTTTTTAATTGCAAAATGGTCCAAAACTTTGGGTATTATTATAATCAAGTCCAAAAGGTGAAAAATATATACTTTAGTCCCAAATTTAATTAAATTTAAATTTATTGAATTAATTTGATACTAATTAAATAGTTTTTATCAAAAATTTTCAATACAGTAGTATTTCTTCGTGTTAATATAATATCACAAATATCCAAAAATTTCTTTAATACTAGAGACTTGCACATTTTGATTTTAACCAATAATTAATAATAAATATAATTATTGTACATAAATAAAATTTTATTAGGAATATCTTACTGCAAAAAAATATCGAATGCATAGAATTAACCAAATTAAATAAAAAATACAAAAAAAAGAAAAGAATTCAAAAAAATTTTTAGCATAAAAAACACACACATTTTGAATTTAAATAACAATTAATAATAAATGCGATTATTATACGTACACAAAATTTTATTTGGAATATATTATAATAAAAAATATATTGAATAAAAAGAATTAATCGAAAAATTGAAAAATTAAAAAAAAAAACCCACAAAGAATTAATTTAAACAAAAAACCTATCCCACACCCACCCCCACCCCCGCCGCGCTGCTAGTTGTTCAAAACCATCAGCGACTGTTGGTGGTTCGAAACCACCAGCAGATCCGGTGGTTTCGACCACCAAATAGATCACCAGATCTGCTGGTGGTTTCAAACCATAACCACCAACACGGTGGTGGTGGTGTTTGGGGTGAGGGTAGGGATAGGTAGTGTTTTTTTTTAATTACTTTTTTGATTAATTCTTTTTGGATTTTCTTGCTTTTAATTTTTAAAATTTTTAATTAATTCTTTTTATTTAGTATATTTTTTACTGTAATATATTTCGAATAAAATTTTATGTAAGTATAATAATTGCTTTTATTATTATTTAGTATTTAAATTCAAAATGTGTGTATTTAATGCTATTTTTTTTATTTCTTTTCTTTTTTTGTATTTTTTATTTGATTTGGTTAATTCTTTGCATTCGATATATTTTTTTGCTGTAGTATATTCCTAATAAAATTTTATTTATGTACAATAATTATATATATTATTAACTGTTGGTTAAAATCAAAATGTGCGAGTCTCTAGTATTGAATAAAATTTTGGATATTTGTGATATTATATTAATACGAACAAATACTACTGTGTTGAAAATTTTTGATAAAAACTATTTAATCAGTATCAAATTAATTCAATAAAATTTAATTTAATTTAATTTGGGATTAAAGTATATATTTTTCAAACTTTTGAATTTGATTATAATAATACCCAAAGTTTTGGATCATTTTGCAATTGAAAAATCACACATGAGGTGTATATAGAGGCATTTAATGATGGAATATTAACGGAGATCCTTAACACGAAGCCCATGTTGAGTTTGAGGACTAAAATATCAAAAAATAAATCGTAAATCCTAAGTGCGTAACGAAATGAAACGTTTGGCCCTTTATCACCAATAAACCATAAATAAGAGACCATCAACATTATGGTTTGACATCTTTAACCCTCGATGGCATTGACGCAATCGAGCACACGCCAAAATTTCTCCACGCCCAAAAAAACCCTTTTGGCTTTTGCATTAAACCCCTTCCATTTTGCTTTCCTGAGGTGGCGAAGTGCCGTTTCAGATGTGGGAATGAACCATCTTCCTCATGGCAGCAGCTTCAATCTCCAAAACCATAGAAAGAAATCTGAGACCCATTAATTTATCGAAGTGGATTTTGCCTTCTACCTCTCTATTTTCCACTACAGCTTCCACTTCCTCCGTTGCCCTCAGAAACCTCAAGGTATTGGTATCTACATACAATATTCATTCACTTATATATTTATCGGATTTGGGTCTTGTCGGTTGTTATTTGAGAATAATTTATTGAATATGATGTTTTGGGCAATTTGTGTTACTCATGTAAATTAGGTTCAGAGGAAGAGAAATCAACATGGTCAAAATTGTTCCTTTTTCTACCCGGAGCTATCACTTTTGGCCTTGGCACTTGGCAAATCTTCAGACGACAAGACAAGGCAATTGGCTGTTTATATTCCTTGCTGCATTTGTTATTATATATCTTTTTTGAATTGTTTTAGTTCATTGCTGAGATTAATTAAGTAGATTTGTTTGTTTATTTATTATTTTGTTCTTAGCAGATAAAAATGTTGGAATATAGACAGAATAGGCTGGGATTGCAACCAGTTAAGGGTAGTGAGATTGCATCTAATGCATCTTCTAGTGGAAATTCAAATCCTTTGGAGTTTCGGAGAGTGCAATGTAGGGGGATTTTTGATGAGAGAAAGTCGATTTACATGGGCCCGCGATCAAGAAGCATCTCTGGAGTGACTGAAAATGGATATTACCTAATTACTCCTCTTCTGCCAGTTCCTGATGACCCAAACAGGTAAGAATTTGTTATATGATATGAAGGTCAAGAGTTAGGGTCTTAGGGATATGTATCGTTCAGCTAGAATTTGTTCAGACCATATATGTCTGTTGACAGTGAAGCATAATATGGTTTAGCATTAAATCAGTTGAGAATGGAGGGTGCGGAATGGGTTAAAGAACGTATAGGAATCAGGCTATTTGGTTTCAGTTTTTTTATTAGAAAATAAAAAGGAATTGAGTGCTTCGAAATATCTTCACGTTACATGTGTTTTCCTTGAGGAAGTTGATCAATCGTGATCTCATCATCATCTTCGTATTAATTATGTCTTAACTTTTTGTTAGTTTTATCGAGTTTTTTTCTACAAAGCTGATCTTTAAGTGGAAAAAGATTAATGCCATGTGACTAAGATAATTGAGGTAGTTGAAAAGGGGCCTTATCCCATGTTAGGATTGAAATTTTTATGTATTTCTATGTGAAAGAGGAGAGAGAATGGGTGAAGTTGAATGATGGAGATTTATGTTCTAGAAGTAAATCCGACGAGATATGTGTGGATGTGATTGATTTGACCAATTTCAAATTTAGAAAAAATGGATAAAAATTTTGATTCTAACATCCATTTTATGTGCTAGCTTACATGAAAGAATAAGGATATTCTTTCACTTACGAAGCCTTATCTTGGGAAGAAATTTTAATTCCATGACCATTAATTTTTGTGCTTTCTGTGTATAGATTGAATATCATGCTCTTTGTTTTCTCATTATGCTGTTAAAAGTTCTTTCAGTTTGCAGACACCAGTATTGGTCAACAGAGGATGGGTCCCTCGGAGTTGGCGAGATGAGGCATTAAAAGCTTCAGATGATGAACACCTGTCAAGTAAAGCATCCGCCACTGCTCAAGAGAGTCCAAAAAGCGCTTGGTGGCACTTTTGGTCCAAGAAACCTACTGTTGTTGAGGTTTTCACACTTAACATCCTACAATGTCTTCATCAATTCCAATACTCAATCATGATCCCTGTTTGAAACTAGATTACATAGTATTGAATCTTTCAGGGACAGGCTCCAGTTGTGAAATCTGAAGAAATTGTTGGAGTTGTACGTGACAGTGAGAAGCCGAGCATATTTGTTCCAGCAAATGATCCCAGTAATTCTCAGTGGTTCTACGTTGATGTCCCTGCCATAGCTCGGGCTTGTGGACTTCCAGAGAACACACTGTACATTGAAGATATCAATGATAATGTCAATCCCAGTAGTCCATACCCGGTCCCCAAGGATGCCAATACTCTTATTCATAGTTCAGTTATGCCACAGGATCATCTAAACTATACGTTGACATGGTACTTCCCTTATCCCTCTTTTTTTTTTTGCCGATAGTTGCATCTCGCTGATTGAGCGATAAAACTCTTCCATTCTGTCAGATTCTTCTGCTGTGATATCTCCATGACGACTCTTTGTTTAGTTACACTATCCATCCTCAAATAGTCTGTTAAATTCTGGTTCTCTATTTAGAAGTTGGCAAGTGAAGGCTAAAATCCCAACTTCATGGAAACTGGTTGGGATGTTTAGGCATGGGTAGATTCAACTTATTGAAAGTTCAATTTATCTTGATTTGAACAATAAATAAACCAAGTTTGGGAATTTCTTGGCATTAATGCAAGTTTGAGCTGCTTTAGGGATTAGCAAGAACTAATTGTATCATCTAATGTAGAAAGGCATGTTACCTAATATGCATTTTTGTCTTGTGAAGGTATTCTCTTTCAGCTGCAGTAACGTTTATGGCTGTGAAGAGACTCAAACACAAGACGACCAGGGTATAGATAACCTGTCAATTGCACGAAAGGATCGATTTTTGACTTCCGAGTAGTTGGTCAAGATTAGTCTACCAGAGAGCCCGGTGAATACTTTGTGCCAATTCCAAGTGACGCAAATCATGTTTGATCAATTGTAAACATTGTTTTGGAGTTGCATTTCAGTTTGTCATTCTCTTGTGATATTTGTAGTTTAATAAATGCCAATTTGCCTTTCATGTTCTTGATGTGGCTAATAATAGGCTGATTCCAACAGCTATTGTCAATGATTATCAATTTTCTTCCTGCCAATTATCACAGTAGAATCTCCAAAGAATAAGACATACTTCAGTTGACGTGACACTACCATGTCAAGGAGTGATGATGTGGCAAGCGGCAGTGGGTATGGCTTCATGCCTTTATCATGCCACGAGTGAGGAGATTTTCGAGTAGAAAAAGGTTAAAATGCAAACAAACTATAACTCACACAAAGACATCCATTAAAATCTGCATGGAGAAACCACCATTTAAAGTTGTAGATATTTCCATGTAACTAATAACTATCAACAAGACTACACTGTACAACATTTTCTACAACAAATCAACAAATACAAACTGTGAAACTGGAAATGGAGACATCCCACACCAAAAGAATGAAAGACCTAAAAATCACATTAATAAAAATGTAAAATCACTTTTCTGTTTCTTTTTCTTTTCTTTTCTCTTTTTTTCCACTTTTCCCCGCATTCATGAGACATATTTTACAAGCAGTGAAGAAGAAGTTGCCTGAGCATGGATAGCCTTCACCAATCCCACAAACTTGAATAAACTTTCCTCAGAGAACCACTTCAACTTCCACGTTACAGGACCTGTAACTTGTTCATCCTCTGTAAAGGTTTCTTTCTGTACGGGTCGAAATTTTGATGTGCATTTGAAATCCAGGGTCACACAGGGGCTATCCAGAGTATTGATGGCCTGGAAATGTGAAGAGAGTTTTCTTCAGCAAGTTGCACATGAACGTGACAGAGAGTAAGCAATCAATGAAAACTAGAGATCACAAGCATAACAACTTCAAATAGCTATAATATAGCTCAATTCACTATGAATTCTTCAAAATATAGGATAAAACTTGAATAAATGCTAAAGTGATAGGAGGATCTGGAAAGGTACCATCTCTGAGATATTAACAATTGCACAACTTGAATCCAGAGAAAAATAATTAGAAGAGGCAAGCTCAGTGGGGCCAAAATGCACTAGATCCTCAGTGCACACAAGCAGATGTCCTTCTACAATGAACAGTGACCTTGAAAGCCAGAAATCTTCTGCTCAATTGTAAACAAAATAAAGAAAACGGAGAAGTCAGTTAACCAGCTCATCGTCCAATCCGAAACCAAAACAAGAGAGACAGTGAAAAAAAAACAATGTACATATCCAAACACAATAAGGAAACAGCATGTTAGAAAATTCTTTACTCTGTAAAGCAGTTCACTGGTTCATGCTTTAGCAGAATAGGTGTGTGTGTTATGCAGGAACAACCATGATAACAATACAATGCACTATCAAGTATCATCGACATGTCCTGTGTAACCATAAAAGAGGCAACCATGTATAATGTACACCACACCTGACCCATTATGCATGAAATAAAGACAGAACAGAATCGCTCGGGATTTCTCAGGGCAGGGTTCCTGCATGATATCATGATATGGTTGATCAACTGACAAGAAAGTCCAAAGCACACTTGAATGGAAATAATGTTATCCAGATATAGGAAGGGTAAAATTTACCAAGTTAACTTCTTACTTCCAATAATGACTTCAAAATACACACACACACACACACACACTCTCTCTCTCTCTCTCTCTCTCTCTCTGTATTGCAACGAATATGAATATTTGAACATTTAAAACCCCATTGCCACCCCAGGCTAATACCTAGGCTCTTAGTGCATGAGCATCCAACTAATCCAGGATAGGGGAACCAATCCAAGTGCCTCACAGCCCTGAACGGTCTACAGGGGAAGCAATTAGCCATTAAGACTTTGTGCTCCAAGCAACATGACCATCTCACTGTCCTAAAGGGTTGGCCAATCATTTTTAGTAGATGAGCTTTTCTAAAAATTTACAAATCTATGACTATCACTTAAATAAAAATACTGTCAAACTAGTTGAATTTCTTTTTTATCTCAATAAACTGATTTCCACTAAGCTCTACTTGATGAAACATAGTATTTTGAGCTTGCTTTTCCTTTTATCTTGAAGATCAAGGAAAACCAGATAAAATATGCACATGTTGTACCTCTCAAGTTGTCCTGCCAGAACAGAACCATCGAGTACTGAAAAATGTTAAAATTTGAACATCCGCAAACATGCCTCTGCAAAAGACGAACCTGTAGCTGCTCCAAGCTGCCATTTGAATTTCCACAAGTACAACCCGTGAGAACATCAACACAATCACCATTATTCAAAGTTCCACGGCACAGAAAAAGGATAAATTAAAAACTCACCTCGTCAGTGAGCAATAAGCTTCTATCCGATCTGATTCGAAGAATTCCAAGACCCATAGCAATTCTCTGGATCTCTCTACAGACCTTGTTATGAATAGATATGTGGCATTGTCCTCGAAACACAGCCTAATACGTAAAAAAATATGCATTCTGTAAGAAAATAAGAACAAGCAGATTTCTGCAGATTTCCTAGAAAGGATTGAATGGTATCAACCTTACAACTTGAAGTCCTAATCCAACATAGGCCCCTCTAACATCTCCAACTGAATGATAACCCACCATTTCTAAGGTTGTTGCTGCAGGTTTAAACAAACAGGGTAACCAGATATGCTGAATTTACTTGACGTGGAAAATGCTTAAACAGAAGAAGAAACATTAATCAGAAATGCAAATAGCTCATACCACAACAAAGCTAACCTGACCCATCACGTGCATCTAAAATTATTAATACATACAACTTGTCTTTGCTGCTCCGTAGTAAAGCAACTTCCCTGTACATGTAATATCGCATAAAAGGAGTAATTAGTCAAGGTAATGTAAAATCTGGAGATTGCATACTACAGTTAAAAAGCTTATAACACTGAACGATCGCGTATAGGTAAACAGAAAAGGTCGTCAATTAACATCCACGTGAAGCTGCTAATTATGTTGACAGAATGGTCATAAAGTTCATTGGTAGTGGTCTAAAGACTAATTTCCTAACTGAAAAGTAACTAGAGGCTCCTTTTTCCCTTTTTTTTTTTTTGATCTTTCACAATGTGATCTAGGCTCGCGATTTATATACTTTAGTCCCCATTTTGCGGTTTCACCATCCCAACAGAGAATCATATAATAAAATGACATGAAGTATTAGGAAAATAAAAGGCACGTTCCTTATTTACTCCCAAAGCAGTCTCTAAACATCGCAACTATCAAAAAGAATACAAGAAGAGCCTGAACGGAAACTTTCTAAGCATGGTAAATCTAACAAGTGTCCTAGCATAAACGTCAAACTACAGAAATCATGACGGGGCCAGACAAAGCAAGAGAAAAAATGTAATATAAAGAACAGAGAGTTCACGCTGTAAATAATAATTGTTCTCTAATCATTTACCTTTCACAATGACCAGATTTTTTCTGGAACAGACAGTTGCAACGCGTATACCGTGTACAAGTCTCATAAGACCCAGAATCAGCTATACGCAAATTAAAATAGCTCTCAACAACATCATCTTTCCCACTATTTGACAAAGAGACCACAGAGTGATCTCCCCAGTAATCATTTATTATGTTTTCACGGGTAATTTCCTCAGAAATGGGTTTCTGCAAGTCACCAACTGAATATATTTCTTTGTCACGTCCCATGTCATTTCTGCGTTTGTCCAAATTCTCATTGCATATCTTCAATGATTCAGAATCACCATGGCCATCCTCCTCCTCTGGCAATGAAATCATTCTCTTCTTGGGTTTCCTTTTGAATTTTTTCTTCTCCAACCAATCAGCTTCTTCTTTCAGAAAATGAACAGTTTCACCATCATGGAAACTATCAGCAGAATTGCTACACGTGTAAGTAGGTCTTCCCAACCCTCTCATTTCAGTACCAATAGAACTTCCTTCTGCCCTTGGATCTGAAGTAGGAGACCCATTTTCTGTGATTTTCGACCTTCTGCAATTGTTGGCATCACTGGACTGAGAAGCAGAAAGGTAGCCATTGACACCAGTTCCAGAAATATTGTCAGTCATAGATCGATCAAAATGAGTAAGATGAGGACCCAGTTCTGCAGAATCATCATCACTATAACTTGTATTGCTATCAGAAGATGCCACCGAGAAGGATTCTGCAGATAGATGAAGAAACTCTTCTTCTAAATTGTGGCGCCGATGTAAAATGTCTGCTTGGTAATGAGGAGGAGACCCTGGGCAAGCTGATGAAGAACGAGATTCCATAATATCATCAATTGCTATTGAAGGGCTTATACTCTTACTATTCACTTTTTTGCCCCCGAAAAATCCCAGTGAATTAAGAAGCGAGTTTCTAGCATCTGCATAAGGGTCTCCATCATTTAAGAATGTCTGCTTTTCCTGATTCAAACGCACACTTTTGACAACAGATCTATCCCCATTTGCATTCCCCATAACAAACTTTGAAGCTACTTCACCAATGTGGTCAAAGTACTGCTGGGCACCGACAATGGTGGATGTGTCCGCAAAGGAGGTGTCAGATTCGAGAACAACTGTGCTACTCTCATCCCCAGAAAGCTGAACAGAATCAGAGATATATCTTGAGCTCTCTCCAAGATCTTCATCTTTCGCCTCACTTTTCGTATGAACTTCTCCATTATCACATGAAACTCCTCTACCAAGGTTGAATTTGCTATCATCGACAAAATTGTCAGAGGCTTGATTCATCCATTCTTCGAATTCCTGCAACCATAACACAGACCATTCTTTTTTCATTAATTCAACTCTTCTCATAAACTCTTCGACTTTAGCTTCCTCGTCTGCAGTGTCACCATCCTCTTTGTGTTGAATCTCATTATCACATGACACTGAATCTGGGTCCGAATATATATGTGTGTTCTGCTCTTCACTCTCAATACACACAAGCCGAGACATCTTCCTCTGTGATGCATACAATCCCAAATTAAAACGTACTTAAGAAATCACAAAGGTCAATACTTGTTTAAACAGTAAAAAAAAAAAAAAGAAATTGATTTTAATCAATCTTGGCTTGGTCAGCAGAGGCCATAGAATGGTTCCATACCCTATTTGGATACGCAGTCCCCTCAACTTCAGCATCACATCTGGCTGGTGAATAAAATCCAAAACTAGCAGGCTGCTTCTGCTGGCTTGCCACTATAATTTGCCGCTTCCAGAACTCTCTCGGGGACATTCTCTTATCATCCAGTGTCAGCTAAATTATGTGCACAAATATTGGAAATGTAAGTTACACATGAGTTCGAAGCAAAACTAATAGGCGCATGCAAGACTTTTTGCAGTTTAAACTTTCACTTTCCATATAATAAAATGACTTCCAGAAGCAAAACTAATAGGCACATGCAAGACTTTTTGCAGTTTAAACTTTCACTTTTCATATAATAAAATGACTCCCAGAAGCATAGTTTAAATTATAGGCCGTTGTTTATGTGACAGCTTACTTTGTCTGGATGAGGGAAAAGGCTGAAAACTTGAGCACGGTACCATCTCGCAGAACAAAGAGGATTTCCTTCCAACCAAAAGCTCTCAAGAGAAGGAATGCCAGCAAGGATCTCTACCTCGGAGAAGTTTGAAATAACATTGAAGGAAAGATCAAGCCCTTCTAGTGACTTCAAATTCTCAATCCCACGCAATGTGGTTAAAGCATTGTTTCTTAGAACAAGCTTCACAATTTGGCATGAGACCTGCATATACCGATAACTGAAGAAGGGTCCAAAATATTTGCTAAATGGGAAGAGAATGAATACAACCATATAACCAAAGGCTAAAGTAAGAGTGCAGCCACCTATGCATCAAAGAAATTAATCTACTGATCCTCTGTGACAGGACTACAAAACATTGCCTGACAAACTCAGCAATTTGCAAGTGGCATCCATATTTGGTGATGTGTTCAATGCAAACAATTGATGGCAAAACCGACAGAGAGAATCTACCACTTTTGGTCATAAGGGATCTTTACTTTTAACATGTAGATATCATAAAGTAACCAATTATAAGAAAAATAGCAGCTACGTAGATTACTGACCATAAGTAATCGAGATATGACGGTTACCTCCAAGTAAGTTAACAAAAATAGTCCCCACCCCCAAGTTACTTAACGAAAATAGTCCCCACCAATTTATGAACATTATAAAAAATACAGAAGGTGATACGTTCAACAAAAAGTGGCCATGCCTCAATTCTCACAACTGTATCTTTTCTATTGCAATTTAATATTTGGTTCAGTTACCTC
Source organism: Jasminum sambac (assembly GCA_018223645.1). NCBI lineage: Eukaryota > Viridiplantae > Streptophyta > Magnoliopsida > Lamiales > Oleaceae > Jasminum > Jasminum sambac. The sequence continues at coordinate 2,953,845 of CP073651.1, read as the reverse complement.
ACCAAATGATGCAATACTTCTCAGGTTATTAAATCCAAGATCCAAGTGCTTCAATTTCGTACACTTCCGGAGATTATCCACCTTTGCAAACTTGTTTCTACTGAGATCAAGAATTTCAGCAGCTGGAAGAAGATGCAGAGACTCGTCCATGAGCATCAATCCATTACATGCACAAGAAACAAACGACAACCGATTCCACTGTGGTGAATCCTGTATCTCCACAATTCTACTTGTGAATACATGCCTCAGGGCATCCTAAACCAGATTAAAGGAAACACTCTCAATTTCGCAATACTTTAAACAGTGGAAATTTATACTTAGTTTTTAACGGAGGGCCTGATCAGATCACCGTATATAAAATAAAAAATAAAAAAAAATCACCATTAAAAACACAACTTGAAAAAACTCACAGTAGAATCGTGGCAGATCAACTTCTCCAAAGTATGTCTCAATTCGAGCAACCCCTTGGCAGCCGATGCCGAGAGATTACAACCCTGTAGCTCCAGAATCTTCAACCTTCCAAATGGCAACAAATTCAGAGGCGTAGGGTCCCTCCCCGGCGGAGGCAACACTGAAACCACCTTCAATGATGGCAACAACCGCAGAATCCTCCGGAGCTGCTCAAGCGCCCGGTGATCACCCAAGTCGGAAACATATGCCCGCAGATAATCCACCGGAGCTCCGGCTAACAAACTCTCAAGCTCCGCCAAAGCCTCAAGGCGCGATTGCACGTAGCGAAGCCCCACCGGATTCAATTTCAGAACAAGGGTTCCTTCAATTAACGCTTCTGCGTTGTTCTCGACGAATTTGACTAAAGATTCCAAGTACCTATCCCCCGTAACAATCGCCATCAAGCACCTACATATGTATAATTCAGTATATCATATAATTAGGGTTTACGGGTATAGTTGCATGTACATGCATTCAGGTAAACGTATATTTGCAGGGGAGATGAAGGAATTGGAGTCAAGGAAAGGGGGGTTTAGGGGGGATTGAAGAGAGGAGACAGAGAGCCATTTTTGTGCGTGTGTATTTTGTGCGTGAAATGTGGGGGTTAATGATTGATTGAATTAGCAGATAAACGACAAATTACATCTCTTGTCCCTGACCTATCAGCAATGTATCAATCCGATCCAAAACTTATTTCTTTGCCCGTTTCAGTCTCTATTTTACATTTTTGGTAATAATCAAGCCAAAATATAAATTCTCCCCTTGTCATTAATTAATTAGTTAAACTCAAATTTCAATAGAAAGAAAACTTATTTTTCCTTTGAAATATCCAAAAATGATAGAAAACAAAAAATTCCACCAAGTATTATCTCATACTTCTTGTTTTATTTTATCAAAAATCGAATTCCAAATTAAATGGATATTTTTTTAGTTTATTAGGACATTAGGTTAATCAAACTTATGAGAAAGTAATGATATTTAACATTGTTCGTAACATCAATTTATGTAGAACAATATATGATTTCAAGCAATAAGTAAAATAAATATATGTCATATTTTGACATTTAATTTGACTTATCATTAATGTCGTGTGACATTATTTGTCTATAAAGGGATAAGCAGCATTGAAATTTTGTTTTATTTTTAACTTTTGCCATTATAAATTTCATTCTACTATTTGTGGGGGAAAAATCTTACATTCCATCACTTTTTGGTGTCTTGAACATTGGAAAAGTGAAACATTAGGGACTGATGCTGCAAAAGTAATAGGGTTGGACTTGCCAATGTAATTTTGGGGCTGAATAATTGGGTTAGAGTTGGACGATTGCCTATTGGGGATCCTGATGGGGACACGTGGTAGAAATGGGACCAGCTGGTGGTTTGGAGTCAGAACGAATGTCATATCGATGGTCTAACATGAATTATTTGCAAACATCATCCACCACTATTCATCCAAAAACTCAATTTTTAGCCCATTGTTAGACAAAAAAAAAAATAGATACGAACACGCACTCAAATTTAATGCAGAACTTCTAAGTAGATTCTAACATAAATCAATGGAAGATAAAGTTTTTGCATTTAGGATTTGCAAATATTTGCAAACAATTTTGGTGAAGAATTCACAACTTTTTGGAGAAGAAATCCTGAATTATACTTCTATATTTAAAGTTGAAACTGCATATTTAATTTCGATAAATAATGATGAGGACGTAATATTTAGATCGATAGTCTTTTAGAGATTGTGAGAAATCAAAAAATCACACCAACGAACTATTAACGACGATGGTACATAAGATTTATCACAAATTTACGACAAAAGAATTTGGATTTACCAATCTGATTATTTAAGGAGGAAAAGCAGTTAAACAACCCTACAAATTTCGGTGTATTACATATGTAGAGAAGGCCTTTATATATATATATATACCTAGTCCCTACTTCCTACCTGATTCTTGAGTATCACAGTGACTTTGTACAAAACAACGTTTCTCAGCTATTTCACAAAACATCACCCAGTAGTAATAGAAATGGAACCACCTTTATTTGACTTGTTGCTCACCACCAGGCACAAGTTTCTTCTCTTCCTCAACCTGTTCAAGCAATGCTACTAACTCTGCTTCTGTCAAACTCTCTAATCTTTTCTGCAAAATTAGAAAGAAGCTATGAGCCTGTATGGACTTTCCAGAATCTACAAAACAAATTATACCACGAGCACCAAAAAGAAAGAGGAAAAAGAAAAGGGAGAACTTCGGGAAATTTATGCGTTTAGGGTATTGTTTATAACCTGCATGACTTTGTCTTCATAATCACGCAGCTGTTGAGCGTATGTCATTTCCTTGTTTGAAACTCGGAATATATAAGTAGAAATCCATCCAATTGTGAGCCCCAATACCAAGACTAACTGAACGACATTCCCAGCTTGTAATGGATCGACTCCAATGAACTAAACAACATAAACATGAATCAGATTCTGATTGCAACTCTCAGTTGGAGGCATTCCTAAAACATGCAGATAGGAAGAAAAAGGAAGAATCTTTGAGCAGAAAAATGAAGAAGAGAAAATGTTTAAGAAATGTACCTCCAATCCACTTTTTAGGGCGATGCCAGCAAGAGTGGCTCCTAGTCCGATGAGTAAAACGTCCTTTCTTGTGTATCCAAATGGGGTCTACAATTGGAGGAAAATGCAAATTTTAACTTTTTAATATTTGAATCAAAAACTTCATTGATTGCCAATTTTCTCAATCTTTAGCTACTATTTCAGAAACTTCAAGAGCAAAAACCATTAGCAATGGAATCAGAGTTACTGCAGTGCAGGTACAGAATGTTGTTGAATGACCACTATGATGGACATGAAAAATACTATATGTACAACTTTGTGTGTCACGGTGTATTACATGTTTATTGTACTAGACACAAGAGGTCGTGGAACGACCATTTTACCCTCCTAATTTTAGAGGACAGTATGCCTCGTGGTATATGGTGGCATATGTATAGCATTGCCGTAAGAAACAATATATCAAACTATAACTACATTTATACGAAGATCTCATATCTCAGGACAGATTATAAACAGAATTTACATCTTTCAGCAATAGTTATATAGACATGCCTTCTCCTGGCCTGAGGATTCGTCTTTACAACCAATGGAATTAGAGTTGTCACTACATCTGGGAATGGTAGAAGGTCCTTTCTTGATTATGAATCCACAAGATGCTTTCTTAAGGGATGATCCCCTTGAGAAAAATCTCTGCGAAATGACCCTTTCTGTCATTACAATTGAAACAAGATTATTTAGACTGAAGATAGAGACGGAAGTCAGAAAGACTAAACATTCAAAAACTCCATTGATGTAGAAGATTAAGATTATAACAGAAAGAAGAGAAGAAAGCTTTTGCTGGATGCAGCACATTTGGCTACAGTAAGCAAGCTTCTGACCCCATCAAAAATACCCCAAAAACAAAACATTGGACTTTCCTTTTCAGAATTTTTCCATCAAGTTTATCCAGAATACAAGATTTTAATCATACACTCACGATACAATATAGCCATACCAGTATGATCATCCAAGGAACAAATCAATTGACAGCCCTAGCCAGAGAAACAATCTGTTCAAGTGCTGGAATTATTACCCACCCCCACCCAAAAGTAGAAGGAGCAATCCTACCAGAGGTCTCAAATATACTAATAAATCCACAATCTATAATAAACGTCACTCCAGCAAACCATAGATACTTAACAATAGCAAATCAAGCATTGTAACAACTGAATCTTGAGCGGTTTATGAAGAACGCACTTTGCTGACCTTTTGTCGAACACTTGGCAGGCCTCACTCTTTGTTCTCGTATATGTAGAGCTGACGAGCTCACCAGAGGAATCAATCCACTTTTGTTTAAAGTGGTGCAGTTTACATCTCTGCATAGTGAAAATGCCGCCATTGCTGCTATCTCCAAAAGAAATGGAGATTTTTGTTTTCTGCGGGAGGTGAAATGAGTGGCGCAAAACTGGCGGAGTTAAATATGAACGGCCGTTATCCACTCAACAGACCTCATTGTTGTGATTGTCTTGTTTTCCAGGGTAGTCTTTGGATAAAATATCTGACTTTCACTTCGGGTGTGTTTGATTGAAAGATGTAAAATATTTGCGTGTAAAATATTTACGTGTCTACCCCTAAGAAAATATTTACATGCAATTGGCCAAAAACCCGCTTCAAATGATTGTACCTTGCAAAATTAATTACATTCTACAATGCGAATCAAACTACAAGACAGAAACGACCGCACGATTTGGCATTTACGTTGCTAATTCACAATCAAACACACCCTTCCATTTGAAAATGAATAAAAATTTTATATTTCAAGTTGATATTTTTAAGTGATATTTTCACATATTATTTTTAAATTAGATGATGCACACGCGTCTACATACTTACTAATGCACGTAATCTAGTGAAAATATGTCACTCGGTAGTGTTACTTTAGAATAATGTACATATAAAAATACTCTTTGAGGATAGTTTAATTTTAGCCATATATTATAGTCTCGAGTTGTTATGTAAACAACAATAATGTTAGATATATCTCACGGCTCATGATTTTGTTCATATCGAGATTATTTATCACAAGTTTGCACAATAACATATTACTATTATTATATCATTATTCTATAAGATTGATACATAAAATACTAATATCAACCAAATAGTGAATCATGAAGTATATATAACATTATTCAATTAGCAACACTAGCTCATTATAAGTTGTTGTACATCTACGCCTATAATTCATACGGTCGAATATATTCAAAACGCATTTAAATTGTACTTTCGAATAAAAATAATTATTTTACTCAAAGTGAATTTCAAAACTGCATGGTGTTTGCCAATATTTTCGACATCTCTTTGTGATCTAATTGCTTCGTCCATTCACAATAGTTATGTCATAGTCTAGTGAAATCATAATTAATATTGTTGGAAAAGTAAATTTTATTTGTATTTTGTCAAATATACCCTTATATTAAATGATAATAATATATTTTTATTAATAATAATGCACATTAAATACGGATTTAATTGGAAAATGAAGAAATTAAATAGATATAAATAGAAAGTGACATATATTTTGGAATAGATGAAAAATGAAAACAAACTTATTTCTATGAAACAGAGGATCGGAAGGAGTGTCAATTTTAGAGAGAAAAAAATACAGACTTTTCATCTTTAGAGTTGAATGAATGTCTCGCATCAACAAAAGTTACTTCCTCAGTTCCTCCTATTACATTAAGTAATCGTATATCAACTTTTGAAAGGATCCAATGAGATGTTGTGATATTTGTGATTCGAGTTCATGGCCTCTCATCATGAGAAAAGAGCTGGCTACCAAATTGATTGAAATGAAATTTTAAGGGCTTGTTCTATTTGGTATTTAACTTCTCCGCACGCAATTCCGTATACCTCATACTCATTTTTAATCACACACACATTTTCCAAAATAATATTAACCACACATTTTTATACGGAATACCGCGCACATTAATTTTATACCCAATCAAACAACCCCTAAATATTCATTGACAACATCGATCAAAATATTGGGGGACATGGCCCGAATGACATTACACCTACATTATAAATGAATTCAATAATAAAAGCTACATCAATCAATCAGTGGCCTATTGAATACAGATTTATTGTATCCACTGTCATCTCAGTGTGTGTTAAGATGTATATTTTTTCATGGATTTTGATGTCAAGAGAGAGAGAGAGTATGTGTAATGGAATTGAATGATGAATATTTATATAATACATATAAATCTCACGAGATATCTGAATATGATTAGTGTTGACCTCCACAATGGGGCCCACAGTTGCTCCACACCTCCGTTTTTTTCCTCCGTCCACCTTCACGCTAACACAAGTCGTCGGGAACGTTGACTGCCGATAACCACCTCCCAAATTGGAGAAACAACGGTAACCGAACACTTTCTTACTATTGAGCCGACCGTCTTACAACTGGCAAACGATATTGGACGTGGGTGGAACTGTGAAGTCGGAATTGAGGAGTTATGGAGATCCACTATGGAGAGTTGAATCCTCTAATGAGTGAATTAATGGAGTTTGGGATTCAAGCCTTCAAGATTCCTCTCCTTTCTTTTCTCCCTCAACTTCTATTTATACTACTTCACATAAGGGTGGCAGTTGGGGTTTTAATGATCACCTGTCACGTGTCCAACAGTCACTGGTTTTGAGTTCCATCATGGGGATGGTTGGATGTGATGAGACATTGACATTATGCACTTTGAAGATCTTGTGAGTGGTTTTGTATCATATCAGCTGCAGATGGCCATCTCCAAGCACGTGGGTGATTTTGACAGCCAAGGCGGGGCGCCTGCGGAGAATAGGCCCGCCTTGGTGAGGGGTTCTGGGCACCCCCCTGTCTGTAACGGTGCCACACGTGCAGGGGGTCACTTGTGGGTCTTTACATGGCTATACCAGTAACAATTAGTTTGATCAAATTCAAATTTTAAAAAAATTATATAAAAATATATAAAAAATTGTAGGCTACATGCACTCAGTATTGAATGTCTTTTAAATAATGTCAAAATGATTATATCATATATTTAATATTAAGATAATATGTATTAAATGCACACAATAACCCTTATTCAATTAGAAACCGATCATAATTGTTTTACATATGTAATAATTGAGGAGTAAAAGTTATTTAAAAATCTAAAAAATTGTTACATCCAGACATACGTCCAAAGCACAAATTAACCCTATTTATTTAATTTTAGCTACTGGCTATTTATAACTGTGAATTAATTTTGCATGGCTTAATAATACGAACAAAATCTTAAAACATTCGACAATGAATTTCCTTTTTCGGGATGAAATGAATACAAATGTTGAAAATTTCTCCTCAATTGTTAAAGGAAAAAGGAGAAAGGAAAGAGAATTAAAAAAATTTAAAAGAAAAGAAAAAGAAAAAGGAAAAACGCTATTCCACCGCACTGCCGCCCGCACCACCACTACAAATCCCACTCAGTGACACCACCGTGAATCCACAAAGCCCACCACCAGCCGGCGACGCCTCTTCGTCCACATCCACCGGCGGTAGAACCCGTCCATCGGAGAACAAATTCCTTCCATTCTGCGTCGGTTCCTGAACAATCCCTTCCTCCAGCTCCGCCGCAGCACCACCGCCACCAACGAAAACGCCATCTCCGAACCTCCTCTCCACCTCCAAATACTCCCCAAGAGACGCCCTCCGACAGTCGTAGTCATCTATGCACAGCCCCCACCATCTCCTCCTCCGACGCCGCAGCCGCTCCTCCCCCGTCCCCATCGCCGCCCGAGGCCAGCCCTTCTTCGGTTTCTTGGTTTTCCGGCCTCCGTGGACGGCGGAGACCGCGTTCTCCGACTGTCGGTGCTGGGAGGTCGCCCGGAATGTGATCGCCTGCACCGTGACTCCCATCAGTGTCCCCAGTGTCGTGCTTCTGTCATGAAAAAACGAACCTGTAGACTGCCAAAAAAAAAAAAGAAAAAGAAAAATCAAAAAAAGAAAAATTGAAAAATGTAAGCAAATTAAAACATTGAAAATTGAGAATCCATACCTCCGTGTCGAGATCAGAAGAAGAAATGGAGGATCGAGTTGGAGAAGATGCAATCAGATCGTTTGCTGGATCCATCTCTGTGTGTGAGAATGAATGTGTGAAATTGTTTGTGTGTTTATTTAGAGAAAATGAAATGATACTGGGGACTGTTCCTTCCGCAAATCCAGCTTATTTACTTATTTTTGATAAGCTCAGCCAAACAAGAGCTTTCGTGTTCTCGTTAGAGTTTGCAGAAAGTCCTCATTCATGAGTGCGTGTTGGGTGGGTGGATCAGAATGCAGGGTGAGATCACGCCTCTTTCTGATAGGGAAAAAGGGTTAAAAGGTTGGGGTAAATTGGACAGGGTGTCAAACCTTTGAAGGTGGTGATGATGGATGGGGTATAAACTTTTAATTTTTAGCACTTGGATTGGAGTTTGAAATTTTCGGAATATCAGTGTTAGGACTCTTCTGTCAACAAAACCGTTAATTTGATTGTCACGTAGTTGAGTTTTGAATTTTGAGTAAAATCAAATTTTAAACCCCTAAATGCCGAAATTGAGGAAAAACGAAAGTGAAACCGACAAAGAAATACATACAGTTAAAAGGTCAAAAATCAAAAAATGATTTTTTTTTTTCTTTATTGTTTGATTGCAAAAGATGGAACAGAAATTACCCTGCCTCAAAAATTTATTTTTTACGGAATTGGCAAATGGCACGACTAAATACACCGGGTAATTACTAACTACACCCATTTTATGGCATATTCCAATTTTATCCTCACCCAATTCTAATTTTCTTTTTTCTTTTAAACTGTGTTCACCGTCACGGGAGCAAACACCATAATATTTTTTTAAAAAAACTTTGTGCGCCCCATATGGGTTCCCCCAAATATTAGAACGACGTGTTAGATATATAATTGAAAATTAGAAAAAATATATTTAAAATATAAAATAATTATATAAATGATTGAAAATAATAAAAATAATAATTAAAAATTAATAGTGTACAGAACAAAAACTAAGACAAATAGGTGAGTATAGCTTCATAATGTAATTTTGTCATCATTGACAAAAAGGGCCAGAGAGTGAAATTATTCAAACGTGTGTAATATGTACAGTTCAATAATATTTTTCTTCTTCTTCTTTTTTTTTTTATATTATTAATAACCATTATTAATAACCATTGGTTATCATTTCAAATCCATGTGTTTTGGATTCAGATTGCGAATTAATAATTATTATAGTTCTCTCATAATAACGTAAACTCTCACTCATCATGATATATTTTCTATTTTTAAGGAGAATAGATAGTCCACTTTTAGATTTTTACCTTTTCTTTTTTCACATATCTACACACATAAAAAAGCAACAAATCTATGAACAAGAAAGTTAAAAATAATAACTTACAAAAGATGAAATCTACACTACTGGTTAAAAAAATAATTCTTTTGTAGCATGATTCCAAAATAATTTCTAATTTCTGACACTAATTTATTATTCAAAATTCTTGCAAGATTAAGTATTATCTATTTCTTTTGTATTGCAAATGGGGTTTATAAATTGTGCCTTCTGCGGGAGATATATTAAATGATCATTCATTATTAAAAATCTATTTATGATTTCTCGGTGCAATTCTTCAGATAAATGCATTCAATGAAAGACTATTTATAAATGATAAATAGTAATAATTAAGATTATAAATCAATTAGAACCACTCTGCTACAACGTTATTAGAGATAAATTAACGAGGACAATAAATATTATTATTTTACTTAAAATAGTTATTCATCGATGGTAACTGGTCACTCTTCATTTTTTTTTTTTTTTTTTTGGGACCCCTATGTGTAATCAAGATTTTAAAGGCAAAAATAAACCATTAATTCAAGCTTTGTAACGTAGCTCTCACTTCTCCAGTCTGCACCCTATTGAATTAACAAATTGTATCTCCATAATTATTTACGCCTTGTTTTATATACCAACAACCTTTATCAAATTTTTCTCTCTCATCATTTTCAATCACCCATTCAATTATTTAATATATTTCTTTTAAATTTTAATCACATAATCAACACGGATACCGAATAACTTCTCTAATGAACAAGGCCTTAATTCTGATTACTATATTAATCTGATTTCAAATGACGTTATCAATACAGTGTACAAATTATTTCCTACATCAGATTTCATCTCATCGCAGTAATATGGCGCCTATTAATCTACATATTTTTATAAATTTTTATATATTATTTTCAATTCCACCAATTTTATCTCCTATTTCACGTCAAAATCCAAATATCTCGTGAAATTTATCTGTACCGTACAAATTTCCACCATTCAATTCAACTTATTTTCTTTATTTATTGTATCACATCAAAAAAAGGATGATTCCCCCCATATGGAAAGCTTCCCATACCACATGTCAATTTCTTTAAAAAAAGGAAAGGATCCCACTTGAGCCCCCTCCAATCTGGGGGAACATTTGACATGAGGAGCCTCCCCATATGAAGAGCACATGAAGAGGAAATCAAAATTACGCATCAAAATCCATTTATACTTTAAAAATTTAATACTCTCGAATACCAAACACTGATACTTGCCAATTTAATCGCCCACCTACACATGTGATTACTTCATTTATTAAATCATGGCCTACGATAATTCACTCATCGCCTGAGATCAATCGCGGCTCCAAGAAAGATTGTAATTTTTTCCCATTTATACACCTACGAACACTAATGTACTCCAACTAACCACGGCTCACTGCCACAGCCCACAGGCCACAACATAAACGATTTCCAAATCGCACATGCTCGGAGGTCCACTGAAAATTTTGAAAAAATTTTCGCAAGTTGAGCTGCCAATCAAACTCAATTTCATTCATAATATTCGATAGAGTAGTTGGCGATAATTCACCTGCTTGCTTCAATTTTCGTACTTCTAATCACTAAAACAAAGTTGATTCCAAATTCCCATATTGCCATTTGCCACCTCTTATCACTGTCAGTTCTACATCAGCACGATCCCACACGTCCAAATACTGCTCTGTACTATAAGACTTTTCATATACAGAAAATATAGTTATTGCTTCAATTGGGGAAGTCTGTAAATAATTTTTGCAGAAAAATGGCTGAAGGTGTAGTGGGCTTTGTTGGGTTGGATGAAATCACCTTGGATTTGGCGGGTTCTCTACTCAAGTCTGGCTATGCTGTTCAAGGATTTGAGGTTTGCCATCTTCACTTCAATCGTAATTTCCGAATGCAGAAGTCAAAGTTTACTCAGAAAACTATACAAGTGAATATTCTAGCGAATACAGATAACAGATTGATTATAGTCAAAACAATGTTTAAGAACTATCGACCAAATGATCTGCGTGCTTGTAAGTTGACGGAAATCTTACAGTCTTTTGATGCTGATCATCGAATTAATCCATAATTGGTGGGGATTTAAGTATGGTGATCCAGAGTTTGATGTAGAAATAAGTTGTTACTTAGAAAAATTCATTCTGCGAAGTTAATTAGAAGCTGGGAGTAGGCAATTATGTGGTAAATTTACATGTGATTATTTCAGGTCGAAAGGAAGTTCGCAAATGCTGCAGGTTACCAATAATAATCAACGCTTTCTTGAGACTGAATCTCGTTTGTTTTTCAACAAAATCTGCTTGATTTTTTCAAAAAAATCTGTTTTAGCTTTATGGATTGCGGGCCATGTTTACTTGTGTTTAACAACTTACTTTCCTAAAAACATCCAGAAAGAAACATTTTGAGTGGAATCAGCAATGTTAAAAATCATGTTTAGCAAAATAAGTAAAAAAGTATGTTTGACAGTTGACACTCATTCATTCACTTAGAGCATGTTTGGCTAAGCCTTAAAGGAGCCCTTTTTAGCTTCTTTTTATGGCAGCATTGGCTGTTATGCTGGGGAAAGAAGCAGCTTAAAAGCTCCTTATCTCTGCCAAGCCCAATCACGTATTAAATTGCATAATTCCAATTCAGGCTCTTCTTGAAAATGATGTTTGAAAAAAACAGATTTCTCGAATAAGTTAACTAGCTCTAAATGAACTGATTCCGCATCTGTTTCAGCCAGAACTCTTCGATAGACGGAGCTGAGACTTTTGGTGAAATAAGAATGAATGAAAATACTGCATCCATGAAAGAAAAAATAAAGAAGAAAAAAAGGAAAAATTGTGTGAAGGAGCTTTGTAAGTCCGGCGAACTTGCATTAAAGTCGATAGTCTAAGGTGCTAAAGAGCCATGTGGTAGAGGCGTAGAGCTATATTTGGGACTGATTATTTTTGTCTCTTATATGCTTACAATTCTACGTCCGCAGACATCTGGTCCTCTTATGGATGAGTTCTTAAAGCTAGGGGGTAAAAGAACAACTAATCTGATGGAGATCGGGAAAGGTGAAACTACTTGTGCTGTCACTTGCTCTATTATTGTCTCTTTATTTGCAGGATATCAGTTTTTACCTGATCTTTCTGTTGGGAATCAGTTTTCCATATTTATTTGCTCACAAAACCTTTGTTATTCGGAGAAAAATAACATGCAAGAAAAATGTGAAAATATGGCCTGCTGCATATCATTCTACTACTCACTTATATGACTTACTGCTCCCCTCACCCTCTTTATGAATGATTTATAAACTTTGCCAAGCTGACGTTAAATGAAAATTCCTCTGTATCATGGTTCTAAATATCCAAACCTACTTCTAGATGGTTGAGTCTTTCTTTAACAACCTTGTGATGTCTTGCTCATGAGTAGTTTCAATTGGATCTCTTATATTTTCGCCTTTTTTTCTGTTGTGCAGGCATCAGTGCTTTGGTTATAATGATATCCCATGTTGATCAAATAAATGATATCATTTTTGGTCAAGAGGGTGTTTTAAAAGGTTGATTTCATCTTGAATGCTGTTTAAGTTAATAGTTGGCCCTGTTGATTGAGGTGCATTGATAGTTCTTATTTGGAAATCCAGAATTGCAGAAAGACACACTTATTGTTCTCCATTCAACCATAAGCCCAATACATATCCAGAAGCTGGAGAAGAGTCTTACAGGTTTTATTTCAAGACTAATCTCTACTAGAAACATTATCTTTTCACTGGATATACTTTTGCAACTTCTCTTGAGAAAGTTTTTCTGCTGGGATTCTTACTATCTATCTGCACTCGGAAGTCTTCAATATTTTTCTTTCTTCTAATCTAAGTTAATAAAATTTTCTTTTTCACTTTTAATGCATCCATAAAATCGATTACGTGGGATGGCATAGTGTGGTTTATGTTGCGGTGACTTATTCTTCAGTTGGTGGGTTCTAATTTCATATTTATAATCTTTGGATCCATAAAGTAGGTGCGCCAATCAATAAGTTTTCAATGCATTTAAGGAGTTAATTATTAATTATACTGCTAGCACCATCCCATAATAAAGGCGCACAAATAATCGAGTCTACCTTAACAGTGAAATTAAAATTGGGTAGAAAATCAATTGGTGATGCATATGTCAAGTTTAGTGCTGTTAATTATGCCTGAAATCTGAATTTACTGTGCCAAATATAAACATTAAATCGCCTCAAAAAAAGATATAAACATTAAATTATTTGCTTTTGCAGATGATTATCAGATGAGTTTTGTTATTGACATGTATGTCTTGAAAGCATTATCCGAGGGTTTGAATGGAAAAGTCATGGTAAACGTATGAAATTATATTTACTTGGAGATTAAATATCTTTTCTCCTATTCTTTGACTTCACAAATGGTTTTCGCAGATTATATCTTCAGGAAGATCAGAGTCCACCTCTCATGCAAAGCCTATTCTTTCTGGTTCAGTCACGTTTTCCTTTTATTTTTCCATTGCGGTGTTTAGCATCTTCACCAAATAACCACTTGGGAAATTATTTCTCCCACATTGTGTCACACTGATTCTAACTGTTGTTTTATGAGCAGCAATGTGCGAAAAACTTTTCATGTTTGATGGTGAACTTGGTGCGGGAAGGTGTGCTTTCTTTGAGTTCATATATCTCCTGCACCATTTAAGACAAAAAATTATGTTTCAAGTTTCATGGAGGAGATCTCGTTGATTATTTTCAATACTGTCTAAGTACCTAAAGATTAAATTATCTTAGAACTTGAATCTTATGTTTTCTAAAAATAAATTTTTAATTCTTTGCAGTAAATGTAAAATGGTAATTGAGCTACTCGAGGGCATTCATTTTGTAGCTTCGCTTGAAGCTATGTCGCTGGGTGCTCAAGCTGGGATTCATCCATTGATAATTTATGATATCATATCGAATGCTGCAGGAAATTCATGGTGACTACATTCATAAAACATGCTTCTTTCTCTTTCTCTGTTCTAACTTTTACCGCCATGAGTCTCTCTCTCTCTCTCTCTTTCTGATGCTCGTGTGCACAGACACATTTATTTCTTGTTTACTAGCTTGTTATTTTGTAGGCTGTGCTCTCTTTTAGTTGTTTCTTCTTCGAATGGGTTGTGAGCATGTGCACTCACGCACATAATCTTATCATATGGTTTGACCACTTAAACAGATAAGTAATGTTTTCACTGTTTCCTTCATCTACAGGGTTTTCAAGAATTATCTTCCTGAGTTGTTAGTAGGCAAACAAACCAAGCATCATTTCCTCAATACTTTTGTCCAAAACTTGGTAAAGTTTCTATAGTATAAAGAAATATATATTTCTCCATGTCTTGTTGCTATTCGCTGACATTTGTATAGATGGGATGTTTCATCGTTTCTTCCATCTGAACATTCTTTGAATTTATATGTCATGTTATCTTTGGAGAAAACATTTGTTATCTAATTGTACTCGTGGGAAATTGGTTTTGATATTTGTTGAGGATAGTAATTAAATAATCTAAATTGGAACCGATCTATCAGCTTAAGCTTTTAGATCAGATGGTTTCATAACTCTAACATGGTATCAGAGCAGGCAGAGGTCTTGAGTTCGAATCTCACCGCCACCCATTTAAAATGAATTGTGCACGTGTTAGGCTTTGTTTGGGAAAAATAAATCCCGCCTACACGTGAGGGGGCGTTTTGAGGATAGTAATTAAATAATCTAAATTGGAACCGATCTATCAGCTTAAGCTTTTAGATCAGATGGTTTCATAACTTTAACAATATTGATGAACCTCCTATCGGATTCTTCTTATTTCACTACTGAGGAAGAAAACGGGCAACTGAATCTGTTCTTTTGGGCCTTTGGCATAAATTATCTCCAGAAAAGATATCATTACAGGCTTCTTCCAGGGAACAACAAAAGAATTGTGATTAGATGACTGAGTTCTACATATTCGCACGATTGCTTTCCAGTCCTTTGCTTTCCCATGGCACTAAAGCTTTAAATAGGAGTTTAAGACTGGTCAGGATGGTGCCAGTTGTCAGCTCTAGACCTGTAATAACGCCATGCAAAATGATGAAATAAAATCGTGGTTCTATGCAAAGGACGGATGGGTTTTGGGTTTTTGAGTATGCTATGGAAGTATTGTGGTTTGGTTGTCAGCAACGTGTTCTCTTTTCAGAAAGATGTCATAGGAAATTTGACACTGGTCATAATGCTTCTACTGAGGAAACATTTTAAGGCCTAAAATTCATAATCTATAATAGTTTTAGTGTCTTTAAACATGTTCTTTCGAGTGAAATTAGTCCCCCGTCTTGATATGAGGAGAGTGCTTTGGAAATAAGACTGCATGTTGAGGGAAACTGTAATGAAAAATGAAACATTATGTTAATTGCTTCTAATTTTGAGCTTGTTCGTGACACCTTATTTTGAAGACCATTTTCCTCGAATATCATTTTCAACCACTCATTTCATGTGACGACTTTTGAAAACTCTTTGCTTTTCAACCACACATTAACAAATCATTATCTCCACAATCTCTCCCAAACGCACACTTCATATCAATAATTAGATAACAAATTTCAGTTCAACAAATTAGTCCACCCGTCCTTTCACATTATAGTTGGCAGAGTTAAAAGAGGAAAAGACTTGAAGATGATGAGGAGTGGGCTATTCAACTATGAAAAGCCAAGAAAACTGATTTTCTTACCAATTAAAAATACATGTCTCATTCTCCTTGATAGATATTATCGACTTCACGTTTTTATAATTGAGATTTTGTTTTTTGTATGTAAGGGGACAGTACTGGATATGGCAAAGTCACTTATATTTCCTCTCCCACTTTTAGCTGTTGCTCACCAACAACTTCTAGCAGGTATAGCAAGCACATCTCTAACTTAAAATTATGCTGGACTATTATTATAAATTCTTGTAAAATCTGATTGAAATATTCTAATGCAAGCTGGTTTTCACTTTTTTATGCTTTTCCTTCAGGATCTTCACATGAATTGAAGGATGGCGAGGATGCCATATTGCTTAAAGTAAAAATGAAAGCAAAATGATTGAGATTCTTTTGAAGATTTTCCTCTCAGAAATACAAGTTCTAACTATCTACCTCTATCCGAATCTGTGGGACAACAGGTCTGGGAGAAATTATCTGGAGTGAATGTCATAGATGCAGCCAATGAAAAAACTTATGATCCTGAGGAGTTGGCTCACAAGTTGCCAACCAACTCAGAGACTGTAAAGCGAATTGGATTTATTGGACTTGGAGCTATGGGATTTGGCATGGCAACTCACCTTCTAAGATCAAAATTTTCAGTAGTTGGTTATGATGTGAGTCTTTAATTCAGTCTATCTTGTTTTATCATAGCTCCTCTTCTTCAAAATAAATACATGTTTAGTGAAGAATGTCTAACTCGAGAATGTCTGAATCTGAGTGTGGTGGTCACATATAAATGACATTTGAATGTTTTTGTTCTAAGCCTTTCATCTGAAAATCGTCCAGCGGATATCAGATGCTAAAAAGTAAATGCAAAAAGTGAAGCTGACTCCCTTTCATTGTTCAGAAAGTTAAAATTGAATTGAGAAAAGGATATAAAAGAACGTTTCTTTGTTTCTTTCTTGTTTTAATCATGTTCCGGTTTGTGTGTGTATTACCACTAAATTATCTAATCATAATTAGTTCGTGACTTAAATTTTGTTGCATTTCTGTGTAAATTGCTTAATTTATTTGAACGTATAAAATTTAGATTGCTAACTAAATGAAGTTGGTTACTGGATTCTGATAACTATGGCATCTTTGTGGAAGTTTTGACAGTATCTTCCAAAATGTGCCTTCAGATGTGATCTGGTTAGTGAGCTTTAGACCAACAGGAGGAAATGAATTTTGATGATTAAGGAAATGGGCAATCCCTGCAACCTAAATGAGTTTATTAAAGCCATTGTTATCTGCTGCTGCTCTTTCTGAGAACTAGTCTAATTTTTTAATGTAGATCCATAATTCTAGCAAAACACATGACTTGTGAGAGCGCATTGTCTCCTTATCTAGCCTTTGATGTCTAGCAAAACCATTAGAGGAGATAATTGCGACATAAAACCAAAACAATTTTTGTTGTTAGAAATAAAAAAATAATAGATAGAAGAATTATATTAAAATATATCTCGAAAAATGTCAAATTGCTGCTTCGATATTTATATAATCTAGGCATTCATCTTTGGAAGGTGATTACAATTAGTTAAAAGTATATTAATAAATACAAATGAATGGTGCACATGTGGATAGTACTTCTGAGCCTCCACTAATTGTGTGGATAAAAAATCGGGTTGACCAAAACTGATATTAAAAAAAAATAATACAACAACAACAACAACAAACTAAGCCTTATTCCCTACAGATAGGGGTCGGCTGTATGGAACCATATGAGAACTACGTCGGATCGTGGGTATGAGTTTTGCTATACCACGCCTTCCTATCCAAAGCCTGAGTTGCCCGTCTACCCTGTTTAAAGATATACATGCGAATGACTTGCATCCACGTTTGTAATTCGGTCTTCCTCTACCTTTCCTTATATTTCCTACCCTAATACTCTCTCACTCTTCTCACGGGTGCATTCTCAGTCTCCGCGGTATGTGTCCAAACCATCTCAATCGGTTCTCCTCATCTTATCCTCAATCAGGCGACTCTAATCTACCACGAATATCTTCATTGGTAATTTTATCCTTCCTAGTCTTACCACACATCCACCTCGGATAATGATTTCGCATAACATTGATTTGTGTTCATCTACTTCTTAATCGCCCAACACTCGCTACCATATAGTAATGCCGGTCTTACAACTGTTTCTATAAATTTTCCCTTTTAATTTTAAAGGCATAGTACGATCACATAGAATCCCGAAGCACCTCTCCACTTCATCCATCCAACATTAATCCCGTGATTTACATCACCTTTTATGTCAGCATTGGTTTGAACCACGCATCCTAAATAACAGCTATCTCTCTTCTACTACCTACCTCACTACCTAGTTTCACCACAAGAGGCTCCACTCTATGCTTACCACTAAACAAACACTCCATATATTCCATTTTTGATCTGCTAACGAAAACCACGAGCCTCTAAAGTATGTCTCCATAGTTCTAATCGATCATTTATACACTTACGGTTTCATCCACTAAGACTATATCGTCGGCAAATAACATACACCATGGTATTTTCATTTTGAATATGTCTCAGAAGCTCATCCATAACTATAGCAAACAAAAAGGATCGAGTGCGAGCCCGATGTAATCCTATCGTAATTGGAAAGCTATCAGTCATCCCATCGCCTTTGTCCTAATATTCGTGAACAACTCACCGTACATATCCTTGACTATATTTATGTACTTAAGAGGTACATTCTTCTTTATCGAAACCCACTAGCACATCCACAGGTATTTCTATCATAAGCTTTTTCAAGATCGATAAAAACCATATGTAAATCTTTTTGCTAGCTCTATACTTTCCATTAATTGTCGAATAGGTGAATTGCTTACGTAGTTATCGACCGTGCATAAACCCAATTGATTATCTCGAAATAGGGATAATGCGTCTCAACCTACGCTTTACTTACTCTCCCATAACTTCATAGTATGACTGTAGTTTTATTCCTCTATAATTGGAGCAGTCTTGGATATCACCCTTATTCTTATATAATGGTATCACCGATTTTTCCTCCATTCCTGCATTTGGCCACTCGCCAGATCTTGTTAAAGAGTTTGGTTATCCACCTTATACCCAACTCCCCATACACTTTCCAAACCTCAATTGGTATACCATCCCGGACAAATTCTTCTTAACTTTCATTCTTCTTAAAGCCTCTCTAACCTCGCCTTCAGCGATCCTTGAGCGAACAACCGGTTGGTATCATGTAAGGAGGCTGTAATATCACCAAGGTGCTAGTATTATCATTAAAGCAGTTTATCAAAATAATTTCTCCACCGTTGTTTAATCTCCCTCTTTTACCAACACATTCCCATCCATATCCTTAATACACCTTACACCATTCAAATCTCTACTCTTTCTCTCCTCATTTTGCAATGTTAAAAATGGCATTTTCTCCCTCTTTTGTATCCATTTCCGATATAACTCTTCATGGACCTTGGCTCGAGCATCTCGTATGACTTTCTTCGCTTGTCTTTAGCATCTTTATACCTATCATACACACGACTATCCACGCATTCGTAAGCTCTCTATAACTCTCCTCTCTTCGCCCGAACCGCTACCTTTACTTCCTCGGTCCACCACCAAGATTCCTTTCCCGGGGTGCACTCGCTTTTGACACCCAAGTATCTCTGTAGCCACCCTCTTTACACTATGTGATATCGACTCCATCTTTGTATTAGCATTTTCAATTCTTGTCCCAATTGACCTCCTTAGCCAACCTATCTTTAAAAACCTACACCAGCCCCCTTTAACCTCCACCACCTAATTCTTGGCTCTCGACTTTCACCATTCTCTTTCGCACTCTCCTTTCGCCGAATATCCATGACTAGAGCCTATGCTGTGCGGGCAACACTCTCTCCCTAATAACTTTGCAATCCTTACAAATATTTTTATCTCAAGCGTTTAGTCAAGAAATAGTCAATCAAGTGCACATGTCCCACTCTATATGTCACCAAATGAGTTTCCCTTTTATCAAACCAAGTATTCACTACCACTTAAATCATACGCCATGGCAAAATCTAAAATAATATCTCCCCATGATATTCCTATCCCCAAATCCATAACCCCATGCACACTATCAAATCCATCTCGACTCTTACCTACATGTCCATTAAGGTCCCCACCGATAAATAATTTCTCTCCATTAGGTATACGACTTCCTCATCTAAATCTTCCTGCACTTCTTCTTAGTAGCATCATCCAAGCTTTATTATGCGGTGCGTATACACTAAATATATTTATAATCTCGTCTCCTACTACCATTTTAATCAAGAAATCCTATCGCCATTACGCCTCACTTGGACCCGTCTTTACCAAATCCTTAGAAACAACCCACGCCCAGTTCTGCTCCTATCCATACCAAGATATACCATAATTTATATCCCCAAGGCACTACCTCTCTCGCTTTTCTCTACCATTTAGTCTTACGAGACATAAAATATCAACTTTTCTCCTATTCATCACCTCTCCGATCTCTCTAGTCTACCGTCAAAGATCCTATGTTCCAAGAGGCTAAACGAACCTTATCTTTCACGGACTAACTTCTTTACACGCCGTCCATGAAAACGCGAGAACCCTTGCCTATTTTTCGCCACACCCGGCGCTGATGTGGCTGGTAAACGAGTACCCTTCGCACCACTTGCCAATTTATCACTACACCGCAGCAGGTGCGTAGCGTCGCCAAGAAGGAACGCACGTTTTCTCATTCAGATTCCATCTCATAGATTTGGCAAAGTTTTACGTGTTTGCCCAACCTACACGCAACCCTCCTCCTTTACCCGGGCTTGGACCGACAATGCGATACACATTGGCGGAGTTATTAAAAAAAAAAAAAAAAAAAAATAATAATAATAAAAAATAATAATAATAATAATAATAATAATAATAACCGACCAAGTGTGCTGCTTAGAAGCTCTAATCTGGATTTGATTATTTGATGTTTCAATTTAATTTCATGGCTTCACTCTTAAAGTTAGTGAATAATTTCATCTTTTTGGCTTATAGGTTTATAAGCCTACGCTATCTCGATTTGCAAATGAAGGTGGCTTGATAGGCAGCTCCCCTGAAGAAGTATCAAAAGGTAGTATTGTGAAAGAGAACATCAAAGAACGTAAAGGTGTAATTTTTTAGAATAGTATTCTTCTTTTACTGTTTCAACTTTCGTGCTGTTCATTTCTGCTGCTTTCCGTGGAATGAAGTGTGAGGTATTGGCTGTTTACTGGAGCGATTCATTGTGACGTATTGTGATGACCTTTTGGTAGTGCAGAGTTCATCAAGGGAACCAAAATAACTAATACCCACCAATATCATTTTCAAGTATCCCCGAGACAATGGCTGTTGGCGGCACTTACTACTTTGTTTTTCCTTTTCTTGTTACTTTCTTTTTGCTCATAAGTAATTCATTGTTGTCATTCATGATTGAACTAGGTTCCATAGGCTCCACTAAAACATCAATTATTGTGATCAGACCCGTTCACAATATTCTCTTGTAAAATGAGAATATGGTACAGGCTTGGAAGGAACTGCAAACAGACTTGTTCTAGAAGCGGTAGATCTGTAATTTCTTCTGTTATATCCAGCACATCTTTGTTTTCCAGGTGCTAATGTACTGGTTGTGATGGTTACAAATGAATATCAAGCTGAAAGTGTTCTGTATGGAGATCATGGTGCTGTGGGAGGTGAGACATGAGAATATTTGTTTCCTTTGTTGTACTTCCAACTAGGAGGACTCACTCTGCCTCTGTGGCATTTTCAGCCCTTCCATCTGGAGCATGTATTATCTTGTCGTCCACTGTTTCTCCGGCATTTGTCACTCAACTAGAGAGAAGATTGCAAAGTAGGTGATTCTATTTCTTATACGATCTTGTTTCCTTGAAGTTAAGTTTAGTGAATAGCAATAAGTTGAATTCTTAATGAAATTCATTAAAATGAGCTTCTGCTTTTTGTAGCTTGGTAATCTTCATTTCCCAGATTTGGCTTTCTGAGAAGCTTGCTGTGCATGCTATTTCTTCTCATAACTGGCATTTGTAATATACAGATGAAAATAAGAACCTGAAGTTGGTCGATGCTCCTGTCTCTGGTGGCGTCAAGAGAGCTGCCGATGGAACACTGACTGTATGACTGTTAAATGACACCTAACTCAAATCTCTTACAATGAAAATCGCCTTAAATATTTACCATATTACCAGTTGAATTATTAACTGAGTGATAATATTTATGCCAGATAATGGCATCAGGTACCACTGAAGCTTTGGAGCATGGCGGTCCAGTTCTTTCAGGTAGAGAAGAGGCTTGTTCACTATAGTTAATGATATATACATTGTGGATTCTGATTTGCTATCTTAGGAAATTCTCTGAATAAGTTACCATTGGCTACCTCTGGTACAGCACTAAGTGAGAAGCTTTATGTCATAAAAGGAGGTTGTGGTGCTGGAAGGTATGCTTATCATCCCTTGCTTATAATGCCTTTGCCACTGAGGTTTTTTGGATAGTCAATGTATCTTTATGCGCCTTCTTCTCTGGTTATTGGCATGTGCATCTTGTGATCTTGAAGCATACACCTGCAAGTTAATGTTTGTTTCTACTTGTTCTCCAGTGGTGTAAAAATGATCAATCAGCTACTTGCTGGTGTTCATATTGCATCAGCAGCTGAGGCAATGGCATTTGGGGCTCGATTAGGTCTTCATACAAGAATGTTGTTTGATGTCATTAGCTACAGCGCAGGAACATCATGGTATGCATGATGCACTCTCCGAAGCATTGATTTTTGTTTCCATTTGATTGTCATTAAAATTGTTGTTCTAATTCTTAGGAAATAATTTTGTTTGTTTCTTTACATTCTATGTTCGTGGGATACTTGCTGGCTTGTCCTTGCATGTGGAAAATATATTTTCTGAGTACTCAATAGATTGAGTTAATCAGTAATGCTAAACTTCTGCAGGATGTTTGAGAATCGTGTCCCACATATGTTGGACAATGATTATACACCATTATCGGCGCTTGATATCTTTGTGAAGGATCTGGTAACACTGATTTTCACCCCGAGAAAGACTATATTGGTTTCATCTAAAATAATTTTTTCTTTGTTTTCAGATAATTACATATTACTGATTCAAAGATTTCGTGATTATATTTATTTCACAGGGCATTGTTTCTCGAGAATGCTCATCTCGGAGAGTTCCACTGCATGTATCTAATGTGGCACATCAACTCTTCTTGTCAGGTCAGGTGGAATGAGATTATCTTTTAGCTTTATATGGTGTTATATATTATTCTGTTTATTTATTAGATGGTTTATATGGTGTTATATATTATTCTGTTTATTTATTAGATGGAAGACGTGTTTTACTCTCATCGGAAATCATAATGTCAACACTGCAATCAGTCAACAGTATTTGATAACTAAATGAAAAAATCTACGTTTGCATCTGGCTAATGCAGAAAATGGAATATGATTATGGTCACATTTGATAACTCCATGTATCTGCTTTGTTTTATTTCTTTCTTTTGTTTCTCCAAAGTTCCATATTTGTTTGGAAAAATCTATATCTTCAATAATAGATGGATAAAAGGTACTACATTACCAACTTTTCTTAAGACAGCATGTTTTCTTTTGTTTCTTCTAATTCTAAGTTTCTCCAAAACACTAGACATTATGAATGTCGTAGATTCTCTGTGCTGTCTTGAATTAATACTCATCTCTAAGAATTGTTATTATAATGGAAAATTTTGGCCCCAAAAATGCATGACACCCCTTTTAGAACCTCAAAGTTATTGACTAAATTCAACCTGCAATGTTTTATGGAGTAGGCTCGGCTGCTGGATGGGGTCGAATAGATGATTCCGCTGTAGTGAAGGTACGGTGTCCTTATCTCTCTGCTTAACCACATCGTTATCGAAAAATCTTCTTGAATTAGAGTTAAATTAACTATCAGAACTGTATTCTTTCAATAATCTTTGTGATATAATAATTCAATCTATTCAGAGCACTAATTGAAAACTCGTGTTCTTTCTGTCAACACCCTTTGTTATACAGGTTTATGAGACACTCAGTGGAGTCAAAGTTGAAGGGAAATCCCATGTCGTTAGTAAAGAGTCTATCTTGAAATCTCTTCCATGTGAGTGGCCAAAAGACCCTATCAAGGATGTACTTGCACTAACCCAGAAAAACTTGAAAACGTTGGTTGTTTTGGATGATGATCCAACTGGGACTCAAACTGTTCATGATATTGAGGTATTGACAGAATGGTGAGTCACTCCTCGATTACGTTTCTACTTCTAACTTTTAGTAACAGATAGTGAAAGGTTAACTAGTTTCTTGAATAAGCACATAACTTTTAGTAACAGATAGTGAAAGCTTAACTAGTTTCTCCTACTAACTTTTTGCCTAATATTTGTCTTTCAGGAGTGTTGAGTCACTTGTTGGTCAGTTCAATAGAAAGCCAAAATGCTTTTTCATTTTGACAAATTCCAGAGCATTAAGTTCTGAAAAAGTAAGTAGCTTGTTGAATTTCTATTACTCAAGCAAGCCAATATTTATTCCACCCGAGGTCATTTTCTGGGATCCTCTCCACAGGCTAGTGCATTAATAATCGAGATCTGTGGAAACTTATCGACTGCAGCAAAGACAGTGAGCAACACTGACTACACAGTAGTTCTGAGGGGCGATTCGACTTTACGTGGTCATTTTCCGGAGGTAAGGGTTGGTGTTAGAGTATGTCACTTCAGATATTTTCCATTCCAGACGTGCTTGAATTCTTTGATTTTGATATTACTAGGAAGCAGATGCCGCTGTTTCTGTACTAGGTGAGATGGATGCATGGATAATTTGCCCATTCTTTCTACAAGGAGGCCGGTTCACTATTGGAGACATACACTACGTGGCGGACAGTGATAGGTATTTTTCTGTTTCTTTCCCTTTATGCGTATGAATATTTACTTCTCAGGAATTCAATTTTTAAGTTTTAAAATAAATTTTTTGTTGGTCAAATTGGGAATCAATTAGGTTACTTATGAGGTAAGGAGAAGCAAGTGACTTTTACAAAGAGCTTTTTTTGGTATAAATTTAACTCCCAAGTCATTTTCAACAACCAAGATTTTCATCTTCTCTTTATTACTTCCAAACACCAATGCAACAATCATTTGTCTGAAAAACATCTCCCAAACAAACACTGAATGTAATTTATCCAAAAATGTTTGAAAAATGAATTTACTTTGATGAAATTCTTTTACTTTGTCTTAAAGTTTATTTGAACGTGCTTGATGTTTAAATTGCCTGGTTAACAATGTACATGGTATACTGCATATATAGGCTGATCCCTGCTGGTGAAACAGAATTTGCAAAAGATGCTTCTTTTGGATTTAAGTCTTCTAATCTTCGAGAGGTGTAGTACTTTCCTTCACATACCATATCAGTTTATATTTAGCGAAAAAGTCTAAAATTCTACTTCTGTGCTTTTTCTTTTTCCTTTTATGTTTCGGTTTGAGATTTTAGTGGGTGGAGGAGAAAACTGGAGGGCGTATCCCAGCAAGAAGCGTTGCATCTATTTCTATCCAACTTCTAAGGAAAGGTGGACCTGCTGCTGTTTGTGAGCATCTGTGCAGCTTAAAGAAGGTAAAAAGAGATAGAGCCCAATTACCATGTCATAGGTCACTTCTAAAATATTTAGTATCTATTCGGTGTAGATTTTTGTGGGTAAGAATTGATATGTTTGGGAGAACCTCTGGCTAAAAAGTGATTGAAAATATGATAAGTAGCTACGGTCCCGTAAAATGCTTGATTGAAAGTGTGTTTGGTAAAAAAAAATAGATGATGTGAAAATCTAGACCAAACAAGCTTTTTATAGTTATCGCGTTTTGCCGAGATTTAATGTTGTTGAATGAAACAGGGGTCTACCTGTATAGTTAATGCTGCTAGCGAAAGAGATATGACTGTATTTTCCGCCGGAATGATCCAGGTTGATCCATTAGTTCTGCATTCTAGAAGCTCCTTACTTCCTAAAATATTTGTGAAGAAAATATGCAGAGCTGATTTTATTATCCGGCTTATACATTGTAGGCAGAATTGAAGGGAAAGAAATTCTTATGCCGCACTGCAGCTAGTTTTGTTTCTGCTCGTGTTGGAATTATCTCGAAACCTCCAATTATACCTAGTGACCTCGGAACATACAGAGAAAGGAGTGGTGGACTTATAGTTGTGGGCTCCTATGTCCCAAAAACAACAAAGCAGGTTACTCTCACAAAAAATTTGTTGTTCAATCATAAAGCTTTTCGAATTCCCATATTAGTTTCAAGTAATATGTATGCTTGATAGGTTGAAGAGCTAATATCGCAATGTGGTCATGTCTTGAAACATATTGAGGTATTTATCATTTCTTATCAGGTTGAATTATTGCGTAGTATAGAACTTGGGAGCTGAATATATAGTCATTGTTTGACTTTTCATTCTTTGTATATTCAATAGATTTCTGTCGATCAAGTTGCCATGAAATCATCAGAAGAAAGGGAAGAAGCAATTACTCAAGCAGCTGAGATGGCGGACGTGTACCTTAAAAGTGGAAAAGATACTCTTATAATGACTAGCCGACAGCTCATCACAGGAAAAGGTGAGTTGACTCTTACACACACCCTCACCCTCACCCTCACCCCCACCCCCACACCATTTTCTCATTCCATACCTGTTCAATAGCAAAAGCAGATTGTGTGTTTTATCTCTTATGTTTCTGTTGATCTTCTTCTGTATGGAAAACAGATGCTTCTGAAAGTTTGGCCATAAATTCCAAAGTCAGTTCTGCCCTCGTGGAAATAGTTCGCAGGATAACTACAAAACCTCGTTATATCCTTGCAAAGGTACTTATTATTGTCTCAAGCATTGTACGCAGCTTTCATTTCATATATTACGATTATTCAGAACTTTTGATTCTAGTACCTGTCCTAGTGCTAATTTATGTCAGCTTTATATAATCATCAAACAGAGAGAAGAATTGGATAGATGAAATTATTTTTGTTATAGGGTGGAATTACTTCATCAGACCTTGCAACGAAAGCTCTAGAAGCCAAACGGGCCAAGATACTTGGACAGGCTCTGGCTGGTGTGCCCTTATTGGAGCTAGGTTCTGAAAGCAGACATCCAGGAGTTCCCTATATTGTTTTTCCTGGTAATTTGAATGTTATCTATTATTGTATCCAGTTATGATTCTAGATTACATTGCCCTGAAATAATTGTATTTCTCAGGAAATGTTGGTGACAGTAATGCTGTGGCAGAAGTTGTCAAATGTTGGATCCACCCGGGCAGGCTTTCGACCAAGGAAATTTTACATGTAAGCCTTTGTTCGTCTTTAATAAATCTCAATTTTGTTCATTCAGTTATTGATTATCTCTTACATATGAAGAATGCTGAAAGTGGTGGATATGCCATTGGAGCCTTCAATGTCTATAACTTGGAAGGAGTTGAAGCAGTTGTTGCTGCTGCAGAGGAAGAACGAAGCCCTGCTATTCTACAGGTTCAACATTTTCCTTTTGCACCAAATTCATAGATTTTGGAGTTCAAAACTTTACTACCTAACACAAACATATCTATAGTGAATTACCTATATCACATGCAAGCAAACGTGTTTTTATATTATAAGTTGATCACCGGATAAGAATATATGGAGACCAAAACAATTAGTTGAAAAGAAAAGTTTGATAATACTATTGCTCTTCTTTTCTCTTCTTTTTTTCTTTTTTTGTGTCTCAGATCCATCCTAGTGCCTTGAAGCAAGGAGGAACTCCATTAGTCGCCTGCTGCGTTTCAGCTGCAGAGCAAGTTAGTGTAAGTAAAAGTTTATAATCTAGATATACTCGAGTGTATTTGATGGAGATCGTGATGTTAGGGAGAGAATTTATAACTTATTTCGAGATACTTTCCTATACTAGATAATGGCCACGGTTTCTTGTTAAATTTTTCAATACTAAATTAGTGAATGTTTGTGAAAGGTTCCCATTACTGTTCATTTCGACCACGGAGATTCCAAGAAAGAATTGTTGGAAGTTCTTGAGTTGGTGAGCTTTTTCTTGATTGGAATAATTCTTCTTAAAATTGACAAAAAATTATGATTAAACGCGTGATTTGAAATGTTCAATCTTTAAACAATATAATACCTGCAGGGATTTGATTCAGTGATGGTAGATGGTTCACACTTTTCCTTCAAGGAAAATATTGCATACACAAAGCACATTGCGGCCCTTGCACACGCTAAAAAGTTAATGGTAGAAGCTGAGTTGGGAAGATTGTCGGGAACAGAAGATGACTTGACTGTGCAAGATTATGAAGCAAAGCTTACTGATGTCAATCAGGTATACTCCTCCCCACCCCCCCCCCCCAAAATGCCATACCCCACTTCCCGCCTTGGAACTCTGTTCATTTTGATTGTTTCCCCCTAAAATTAACTTCTACTTGAGTTAAAGTCAAACTTGAGTATCAGTCACAGAAGTAACATTACTACTCAGTACTCATTATTATCTACATGTGAATTTCAGGCTGAGGAATTCATCGACACTACGGGTATAGATGCTTTGGCAGTTTGTATCGGAAATGTCCATGGAAAATATTCGGCGAGTGGACCAAATCTGAGACTTGATTTGCTCAAGGTCAAGTACTTATATGCCCAATCAATAGTTTTTAATCTACGACAGACTTCTCTGTCTTCTGTCTATTTAGTATTTACTTGTAGCTGTCGATTGCTGAAAAATAAATAAAACGAAAGAAAAATTGAACTATGAGTGTTGATCTTCACACCCACTATTTTAATCCTTACACCCACATTTTTTTTCAATTTTTTTAAATTCTAATTTTACCCTCACGTGATAAAAGTGATAAAAGGTCGGTGGGTGCGGGAGGAAATTTTGGATGCTCGGCCGAGGACGGCCGAGCATCCAAAATGTTTTTTTTTTTTTATTTTTTAAAATTGATTGATTTATAATGTAATTAATATTTTTTGATATTATTTTGATTTGGGAACGAACATATGATGTATGAGTTAGATCGAGCGGGGACGAAACCAGTATTTTTGCGATTTAGTGTCGAATTTGCTTGGACAAATAATATACCGATTTGGGGTAGCTCGGCACGAGTCAAACTCACTCCTTTGGGGTGACGTATGGTGGATTTTGGCCATCGGCGCGTTTAGATAAGCGAAATCGGCTTTTCTATTTTTCGAATAATTTAATTTTTTTATTATTTTTATTTTATTTTATCACCATAAAATAAAATAAGTGCATTTTAAAAAATAAAATGAAAATGGTGATAAAATAAAATAAAAATAAATAAAAAATTAAATTATTCAAAAATAGAAAACGATTTCGCTATCTAAACGCGCTCGGATGGCCAAAATCCACCATACATCACTTCAAAGGAGTGAGTTCGACTCGTGGCGTCGAGCTACCCCAAATCGGTATATTATTTGTCCAAAACGAAATTCGGACACTAAATCTGCAAAATACGGTTTCGTCCCGCTCGACTCATACATCATATGTTCGTTCCCAAATCAAAAAATAATATCAAAAAAAATATTAATTACATTATAAATCAATCAATTTTAAAAAAAAAAAAAAAAAACATTTTGGATGCTCGGCCGAGCATCCAAAATTCCTCCCCGCACCCACCGACCTTTTATCACTTTTATAACGTGAGGGTAAAATTGGAATTTAAAAAAATTGAAAAAAAATGTGGGTGTAAGGATTAAAATGGTGGGTGTGAATAGCTTGACTCTTGAACTATATTTTGCATTCTGTGTTTTTAGTGGGAAATTTTGAACTCAGAGATGGTTATAGTAATGGTTTCTCAATAATGGTCATTAGCGTGCTGATTTTTTCCCTGTCTTGCATTATTGTTATTTTTTATTTTTTAATCCGTCCAGGAACTACATGACCTGAGTTCAAGGAAGGGAGTTCAACTTGTTCTTCATGGGGCTTCGGGATTGCCGAAGGATATCGTTGAGGTACATATGTTCGACCAATTTTCTGACGGAACTTTTTCAAACAATCACTTTTTTCTACCCCCTTTTCAGCCATATATATATATATATATATATATATATATACATACATACATATGTATATATTATTTTTAGGGTTTCTCCATAAAGCTCATCTTTTAACATCACATTCTCCCAAAAAATCACTTTTCTTCGCGAAAAAGTTTAGTCAAAATAGTACTCTTTGTACTGTGTGTGACATTGAGTTCATTTTGCCCACCATGAATAGGAATGTATAAAGCGCGGTGTAACAAAATTCAATGTGAACACTGAGGTTCGTAAGGCTTACATGGACTCGTTAGCCGACTCTAAGAAAGATCTTATCCATGTTATGAAGTCTGCAACGGATGCCATGAAAGCTGTGATTGTAGAAAAGATGCGTCTGTTTGGCTCGACCGGAAAAGCATGTTAATGTATCTCAGCTCAGTTGAAAATAATCCCTTTGGCATTGATTGTGAACTGTTTATGTTTCCATGATCCATTGGTATAGGGCTTTTCAAGTCTTATTTCAATTGTATTCCAGTTATTATGATAAACAAATCTTAGTGGAGGTCTGTAGATTGTAATTTGAAAACAGGGAAATCTCCTGTGTGCAATAGAATATTATGGGATTAATTGTAATTCTTTCTTGATATTATCGCTGTTTTTATTTTCTCGTTAGTGTTTGTTTAGCTTAGTCACCTTTAAAATATGTGAGGAAGTTTGTAACTTAGAAAAAGAATTATGGGCTATAAAGAATGTATGGTCGAAAATGAATTTGACAAGAAACAAATAGTAAAAAGTACGTAGGCCAAGTAGGTAAGTATAAACTCCTTTTTGACATGTTTCTAGTAATTGAATTTGATCTAGTGCACTTAGACTGCATATTATGGCGCTCCCTGCCTGAACAAGTGTGTCGGCTCAGTTGATGTGGCACCTTTGCTACTTGATGTGGCACTTTTGCTAATGTGTTACATCATCTGAGAGTGTATCATAGTGTGCACCCTAAAATATATCAAATCAATTTTCGTTCTACTAATGACTTGTAACATTGCACCATAGTGCGCACTTTGAGATGCACTGAATCCACTTTTTTCTAATATTATGACATGTAACATTTATTGTCGGGCGCCATTACAACTTATATACGTACACCTGCGCTTGTGTTTTGATCATTTATGTGGGTTCATTACAGTAATGAATTGATCTTGTAATGTTTTTCCATTTCTTCTATCACAATTCAACTTGTGAATGTTCTCCATCAATATGCGCCTATTCTTGAACACATTTCCCTTCACCTTCAAGTACAACTCATGGTACATATGCTGGTCGATTTTCTTGGAATCGCGGTATCGATATAACAAACGACGAAGCACCCTTATTCTCCTCATCCATAACACCTTTGTTGGAATCCTTGCTTCCCTTGTTCCTCTTCTCTTCCCATATCCTGAGTGCCTACCCATTCTCTTAGCTTCGATGGCTCGTCTAGCATGATAACGCGAATGGACCTTTACGGGCTTTTTGGTTATATATCCATCTTCTATGAGCTTCCTCGTGATCATCCCTTGAGACAAAAATCATCAAGTTCATAGATTACTAATTATGCAGCCCACGAGTGAACAAGAACGTGATTTCACAACAATTAGGTTACAAGAACATAATGAATAGCATAGAAATTAAAGCGTAATTCTTTCAAAGAATGTGTGTGGTTAAGCACGAGTGTGAAAAATTGACGAACAAGTTCTAGCCTTTTTTTTCTTTTTGTTTTTATTGTCTAGTACTACATGAGTCACAAAGTGGCCTATCAATGAAGATAACGCAACGAGATGGAAGGGTAGCAAAATAATTACACATATATTAAACAGTGTTGATCTAATATCTACTATATACGTGAACATATGATGGTTGTGCCCATAAGACACATGCTACCTTGACGAGATATATTTCATAAAGGACATGATTTCATAAAAGTTACGCTATAAGAACATAATGAATAACACAAAGATCAACATGTGATTTTTTCGTGGAACTTGTGTGGTTGAGCATGAGCGCATTTTCAAACTTGATCGAGCAAGCCTTAATTTCATTTTTTCTTCTTTTCTTTCATATTTTCAGTACCACGATCCACAAGTCTCAAATTAAAGCTGCTTATCAGTGGAGATAATGCAAGGAGATGAAAGCATAGCAAAATAATTTCACACTAACAGTGCTGATGATATAATGTCCATGTGGATACACAGTTATTGTGTCTACAAAACACATGTCATCTCGAGCATGATATAATCACATGGGTATTATTCAATATGGAGGTGACATGTGTCCTAGCGCACAACAATGTATTGTTGTGTCTACAAGGACATTGGAGCACTCGTGACGTACTAGAATTTGCGGTGGAGATATGAATTGTCTCATGAGGGTCCAGCCAGATTTTGCCCTTTCCACACTTGAGAATGCTAGCTGCTAATCTCTTCTGAAGCCTTAGAGACACCATTTCTACTTTTGCTACAAATCTTAGGTTGATTCTTTTCAATCCACATATATATATAATTATAATAATGCAACTAGTTTCGTGCTTATTTATGAGTCAATTGACTGAGCATACGAGGTTGTTTATTTCGTAAAGCAGTAGATTCTTGGCAGCCAAGAAAACGTGTCTTCCGTGAGACAAACATGCAGTGCAAAGACTTCCAGGCAAAAACAGTAACTTGGCAGCCAAGTAAATATTTTTGTTGTCCCAATTCTGGGCAGCCAAGTAAAAATAAGTCTAATATCATTTAAAATTTTGTGAGCTCACAACGTCAGTTGAGGCCCATAGGCCATAGGCTAGATGAGTGCCTAGGATTACAAGTTGCTGGAGTCCCTAATAATAATTTACCAAAAAGGTGGTCCAATTACAAGAATTACAATGTATCAAGTGAACTATAGTAAAATTGATTAATTGGACAGATTATGCCACATTTGTTGGACACATGACAGCATGCTTTGCCATCTATAAGTCACACAAATGCTAACAAAACCCGTCCCTTCCACTCAAGGTGAACCGTGATCTTGATGTGAACTCACGAGTGTCCCTGTAAGCCTAAAAATTAGATTCAAAATAACCAACAGATAACCAATACTGGAGTTGAATACGCGACAATATACTCTCAATCTGTCCAAAAGATATTTTAGTATATAGTTAACTGCTCTTCAAAATTTATATTGCAAATCTTGCCAATGTTTTGTCAATACATAAACTGAGTATCCACTGCTGAAGTGGCATACCACATGAATATGAATGATAACATAACATTACCACATCAGCATGAATAATGACGTGACATTACGGCATCATCATTTGTATATTGAAAAATGATTTCATGGCAATGCCACGCCATCAATTATGCTAGCGTGGCACTACCACATCAGCTGTGGAGAAAGCTTATCCTCTCCCATAGAGAGAGGACCGGAGGAGAACAACACTCCATCTGACAAAACAAATCCTCGTGTTCTCTCTACCTTGAAAGACCTAAATTCCTAAAACATAATTTAACTTCGATCAAGTTCTTTGTATCAAAATGTTGCACCAACCAATTCTTTGATAATGTCAACGCTTCACGTCATTCTCAGCGAATAAATATATCATACACATATAGAACGAGAAAAATCACCTTATTGTCTTCAATTCTATTATAAACACAAGGTTCATAAAAGGTGAACTCAAACAACAAACGTTTTAATAGTCTTCTCAAAACCGATGCTCCAACATAGTCAAAAGAACGAAGTCCACAGCATTTATGATTAAGAGTACTCGTCTCTAGGAGTACATAAAAATTTCCTAGCTGCTAGATATTTGCTCGCATCTAGAACCACTAGAACCAACTGGACAAAATCTATATTGTGATTCCAGCTCCGTAAAACAGACTATTCACAGCATGCCTGCAAAAGAATGGCCGCTTTTCTAATCAAATACCTATCCTATACTTCCTCTGCAAAACAACCCTATCTTCCCATATAAACAGATAAAATATGAAGAACTTTGTCCTCCGGAGTTCAATTAATTACACAGACCACCTATTGACGAGGTTGGGGTGGCGGGACCAAGGCTACAGCTGCTACATGTCTCCTTTGTCGCTGGCGAAGGTAAAGGATCGTTAGCAGGCAGACAGAGAGTGTTATAATTGTCGCATTTCCTTCCTCCATAACAACATCCTTAATCCACGCATCAACTTTCGGAAAAACTTCAGGAAGCACATCAATCATATTGACCTAGAAGACAAAAAGTCACTCAATTGAGTCAACATATCAATTAGACAAGTCGGGGTGGTTGTCTGGGGGGGCGGGGCGGTGTGGCAGTTTTTTCTTTTTTTGGGGAGGGCATGAAACTAAAATAATTTTTACCTACACTGATGACATCGTGTAAGATGTGTCACAATCTGGACATGCTGCATTGCTGCTTCCCAACAGCATGGTCCAAATCAGGACGCATTAGCTACTTCACAGTAGATCAGTAGTAATATTACTTACAGAGCATGCTTGACGTGGTTCTTTAGCAAATAGAGTTAGACATATTTTCGTGGGTCTCATGAAATGTATGGTTAGAAAAATGAATAAGGTTGTGCAATAGAACGTGCTGTAAGTTTGACCAACTTTTTAGCATACCAAGCATGCACTTAGAATATCATTCATGCTAGAGTTATGTTAATTGATGCAAAATAAGTACCCGGGGCAATGTTCAATAGAGGACACAAATCTTTAAACACAAGATACAAAAAATGGGTGCATAGCGAAGAAGAAGGGAAGACAATTTGAAGAGAAAGGCAAAATTTTGTTGGTCATATATCTACACAAACGACAGAAGAAAGAATGATCCTTTTTTTTCCTTATGATTATTATTATTTCCAGTTTTACAATCCAAACTGCACAAGAGATTCATTGCATGAAACATGATGCACAGTAACAGAAGTTTCAGCACAGACAATGGGAAATTGTGAAATATTATGGACAATTCAAGTTCTTAAATTCATATTTATTGCCATGAACAGATGGCAAGTTACATTCATCCAGTCTCAAAGAATTGATCACGATGATCATTTTTTTTAAAAATAGAAAGAGACGAGATCAATTGGTCAAACATCGACAACTGTTTTAAAGGAATAAATTGTCAATTATAGACTTAAGCATCAAAGCAAACCTCCCAAAAAAAAAACACACACGCAAAAAATCAAATAAAAAATTGAAATTATATATAATAAATTAAAAAAAAAAAACCAAAGGTTGTCAGCAAATGAACAACTCACCAGGAAACTGTCAGCATAATTCATCCGAATCCACAAGCTTGCTCGGGCTAGTGTAACAGGCAACTTAGCTTGAGGATCAACTTGTAAGACTTGATCATAATAGCGCTTGGCAAGGTGAAGATCAAGTGGAAGTCCTAGGCCGTGCTCATGCATGTATCCCAGGTTGAAGATTGCCTGACCATTCAACTTGGCTTTGGCATGCTTATAAGCCTCTGCTGCACGAACATAATCTCGTTCTATACCCTGTAAAATAAGAAGACCAAGAGAGATGGAAATCTTGTTGAATTGTTCAAGTCACGGTCCAGGAAAAGAATTTAGGGGGCGCATTCAATTAGGACTTGTAACAATTTCTATAGACTTCTAATTTAAAGTGAGTGACTTCATACAATTTAATGGACTTGTATTACAACCTCCATATCTAAACTATATGTGCCATTGTTGAATGTAAAACATACCCGGCCATAGAAATACGCATCTCCTATAAGCAAGGCGGCCTGTTGGTTCCCCTGCTCAGAGGCTTGCCACCATAAAGCATGAGCAAGCCGATGTCTTTCTGCAGCTGTGCACATTCCAGATTCTCCCATGCACATACTCTTTTCTCCATAT
Source organism: Jasminum sambac (assembly GCA_018223645.1). Lineage (NCBI taxonomy): Eukaryota > Viridiplantae > Streptophyta > Magnoliopsida > Lamiales > Oleaceae > Jasminum > Jasminum sambac. The sequence goes on along the minus strand of CP073651.1, from coordinate 2,917,871 downwards.
TTGTCAAGAATCCATGCTGCGTTGCTTTGTGCCACCTCGTATCCCATCTCTGCCAGTCTAGAGTACAAGAGGAAAGAACTGCTGATATCGCCCTGCAGATAGGACTTCAATGCCCATCTAAACAAGGAACTCCATGGTCCAAGCTCTGCAACTTGCTTGTATAATGAAATTGCCTGAAATTAAGCACAAAGATTATTACCAGATTCTCGAAATTGATTGGTCTACGGGAGTAAAGTGATAGTCTTAACATGACGTGCGCCGATAACAAATGCTATGTGGGTGCTGGAGCCACAACCAAAGCTAAACTGGACTATAAGACTCGACCAAATAATTTCCTTTGCTTGACTAAATAATTTCTACTTTGACAGGTGAATAGGTTGCAACACAAACAGCCTCCATAAAACAAAGTTCTGGGGCTCAAGGAACTTTTTGACATTATAGATGTTTTTTCTTTTTATAAATGCTGTTCCAAACTTTAAATAAATATTGGCACGGGCTGAAATGTGGATGAAGCCAGTAAAACAGATTGATGTATCAACCATTTTATGTTTTTAAAAACTTTTCAATTCCTTTCAAAACAAGCTCGAAAGTCATTTCTCAAAAGCTCTCCCAAACTATACTATTTAGATAATTAAAATAACCCTAATTTAAGTCGAGCTAGAAAATCTATAAAATAAAACCTTAAAAAAGTAAAATTGTCTATTCTTAGTCAACCGAGATTTTATTTTATTTTAAGTTTTTTTCCAACATATAAGCTTCCTCTGCATGTACAATTTAGACCCATACTTTACACCTGTTTCTTTTCCTAAACACATAAACATAGGTTTTCAATTACTCAGTTAACAGTAATCTCTTATTCAAGCCATCAGTTGCAATCATTTACTTTTGCAAGCTAGTGTACCACGTTAGATTGCTAGTCCATTGTGCTCCTCACTCTGTGAAGCAAGTTCGAGTTTTTGTTGATAGTTGCACTTATTGTTAGTATATGGAGGTTATTATCATTTATTTGTCAAGGCGGAAATCATCCTTGGACAAGTAGTTCTAGTCTAGCTTGCGTAGTGAAATTCCCTCCATACAAGATAATGACAACGAATAAACATAAGAATTTTGTAAATCAAGAAATATAGTTTTATTTAATCAAGATATTATTTTGTAGGTTTTCTAGTTTGACTTAAAATAAAGTGATTTCATCACTTTCCTTTTTGGATTAGATTTTTAGGCCACACATGAAGAGGGTCTATCCATTGGAAAGTCAAGACTTGATGAATGAAATCAACGAATAAACTAATTTTCTTCCCCTTAAGTATGTAATCATTCATTTCAGAATTTTGCCAAATAAAAATTAACTTCTACTATATAGTCAAAGGCAAACTTCATTACACAATCCAGGCAATTACTCATTATTATCCCCACAATTCACCGTCCTTACCACAATTCAAGCTAAAAAGTAAACTATTTAGCACATTAAAAGTTTACGCAAATACAAGCAACATTCTACCAATTCCCGCATCTCTTGCTTAAAGGCTTGTTTGATACAACTTTAAACAAAAAATCGGTTTTCTCTCGCATCATTTTCAACCACTCATTACATTGAATTGATATTTTTTATTACATTCTTTAATTCTTCAACCACACATTCAAAAATCATTTTCTCAATAATCTCTATCAAACATACATCAAGTCTCATTATAGTTCACCATGTTCTACTCAAGTGGGCAGCACCACTTGCCACCTTGCTTAAGAACCTTTAATTTGGTGAAATAAAAGACGGTTTGAAAGTGGAGTTTGAGAAGAAAGAAAGCCATACTACGAGAATGACGGTGGAGGTAATTACATAAACATCTAAAGAGAAAATTCCGCTGAACTTATAAGATAGTGAGTGTGATAACAAATTTAGACCAGACCATGGTTTTTAAAGGCGCAAACGGGTTTCAAGGCGTTTTTTTCCCTCGAGGTGGGGCGTAAGCCTTGAGGCGGGTTCGAGGCGTAAGCCTCGAACAAACAACCAGAAAACTTAAATCTAAGCGAAGTAGCAAATTATAACATATCCAAAAAGTGCATTCAAGCCAATAAGATAGCAAAAACAAAAGAAATCTAAAGTAGCAAATAATTAGTCTCGTCTGCAATGCAATAGAACTATTTGCCTAATGCCGCCATAGCCCCATAGTTAAAAAAAAAAGGATATAAAACTAGTAATCTATTATAAAATAAAAAGGATTTTAGAACTCGTTGCTCTCATCACTATCAACCCCATCACTATCATCCTCGTCATCTAGGGTGTGCACATCAGATGCAATTTCTGTATGATCTTCTGCATCACCGTCATCAATGTCAACCCATTCAGGTTCCTCGTCCTCGTCCCTCAATTGAAGACTTGAAGTTTGAATTTTGAAGAGAGGACAAGAGAAGACCGATGGTTTCTTTTTTCTGCTGACTGCTAGCCTTCAGCTGTTGTTACATGGCTTGAGAGTTGAGACTCCAAGTTTTTAATCCCATTTTTGGGCCATGGGCAGCCTTTTTAATTAACCCTAGTTGTGTAAAGAAACCTAATAGGCCTCTCTTTTAAGTATAAGTGTTTAAATGGGCCAAAAACTCTTGGAATGGAGAATCCTAAGCCTCAAGGCGTGGGCCTCTTGTAACTGAGGCGTAAGCCTCCTAAAAAAAAGGCTCGAAGTGTGCGCCTCGAGGCATCAACCATGCGCCTCGCTTGGAGGCGAGCCTCGAGGCGTAAGCCTCGAACGATTTTCAAAACCATGGACCAGACCCCTTTAGTTTACTATGTACTGTTAGTGTCAGCAACTCATAGGACTGTTTAGGTTGCTGTTTTCTTTTTCTTGTTTCGAGGCTTTGTATTGGTTGATATCTTGTCCACGTGTTTTTTTGCACTGTTCCATGTGAATAAAATTTCAGTTTCTTATCCAAAAAAATAAATAAATGACAATTTTATCAAAAGTTGTGCAAGTACGAGGACAATTAAAAGCTTGCCTGGTATAGATTTTTAAGGAATCATTTTTCTCTAGCATCATTTTCAACCACTCATTTAGTTGATGTCACAATTTGTTCATGTTATTTGAAAACTTCAATTACTTTCCAACTACACATTCAAAATCATTTTTTTCAGAGAATCTCTTCTAAGCAAACACTAAATATAGACAACGTGAATATATGAGCCTTCATGAAAATAAGCTATAATTCAAGTCAGAGACAAATTGAATAAGGATTCAACCTAGGAGAATGAGGATGATAAAGTTTAACTTACCGATTGAACATTCTTCTTCACATCCACACCAGCATCAAACATCTTGGCCAGTTGGTATAATGCTTTTGGTTGGCCTGCTTTAAAAGCAATCAATAAATAGTTGCATGCTTTCTTCAAATTTCGCTTCACGCCAATGCCCTTGAAATAAATTACCCCAAGATTGTAGAATCCACCAGGTTCGTTGTTTTCAGCAGCTTTTTGAAAATATTCTTTAGCCTGTAACAGCAAAGATGTAACATATTTCCACAGTCAATATGCATAACTAAGACATATAGAGCTGTAGATTTTTGGAACAATTAAAAAAAATGTTGTAGGAAATGGAAGAAAAATGAAAACTAAAATACAAATTTGTTAGAAAAAACAAGCAGGAATCGTGCAACAAACTGGGTAAATAATAATAATAATAATAATAATAATAATAATAATAATAATAATAATAATAAAATATTATTGTCTTTGACAAAGATATGAGATTATGTGAAAATATATAAAAATATGCACAGAAAGCAAACATGGCAGAAGAAAGAAGCCTCATGGGGTCATTAAGATCGTAATCTTCCACTTTCCCAACCCAAAGAAAAGGATGACTTCACCTTTGTATAGTTCCTCTCCACTCCGTAACCCTTAACATATAAATAACCCATCCCATTATAAGCTGAATAGAGCTTTTGTTTAGATGCAAGGGTAAGCAATTCCAGCGCTTTAGTGTAGTTCCTCTCAACTCCCACCCCACTTGCATATATCTCGCCAAGGATCTCCATTGACTTAGCATCGCCTTTTTCCACAGCCTTTGAGAACCATGCGAATGCCTTTGCATGATCACGGGCTACTCCCTTCAAGCCAAAGTAATAGCACATTCCAAGGTCATGCATGTCTCCTGCATACCCTTTATCTGCACGAAATTCCAACATCTGAAATTTCTTCTCCTCCTCTCCCGTGAACTCACTTAGAGCTCCTTTGTTTTCCTCATGGATCCTGATTGTTTCAACTGGAGAATCCTTTGAGATAAGAAAAGAATTCACTGCTACTTCTGCCAATTTGGCATACAGCTTAACTGCTTCCTCATACATCTGTCAAAAAGAGTAACAAATAGAAAGTAAATAAAAACATACCATTGGATTTTTTCATTCTCCGTACTTCGCAATGTACAAATTTACATTATAAATACACGCCATAGTTCAGCATTTCAGACCCAAAACTGCGATCTGGCAGTTAGCACTCCTTTGTGTTCATGTGTTTACTTGAGATTATTGGAGATACAAGTTTTAATTCTTCAATAATACATATCTAACTCACCCTTATTTGCACTCAAAAGTAGGTTTCTCAGTCAAATCAAAAGCACAATGCAAAACCCTTCGCAATCAAAAGTTATCCGCGCATAAATCACAATTATACTAGCAAGCATCTACCTACCTACCAAATCAACTTCAAAACTTACCTGCTGACGCAAATAATTATAAGCCATCACCATCTTAGACTGCAAATTCCCACCCTCAGCTGCAAAAGAATGATACAACAACGCCTTAGTTTGGCTCCTCTCCCTGGTAATCCCCATGTTATACCAAAACCCAATCATCGACTGCGCGTGTGGTTGCCCCGCCGCAGCTGCCTCCTCAATCGCCGACGCGGCCTCCTCCATCACCGCGTGTCCCCACGCCTCCCCGCCTCCAACATCTTCCTCAGCCCCTCACAGTAAACCCCATCGCGATCATTCCTGACATCGTTTTCATTATTAACAGTTCCATTGACACAACCCGGGGGCTCGAAGATGTGGGTCCATGAACCCGGGTCGACGACCGAGTCGGGCTCGGGTCCCGAGTCCGGGAATTCGTCGAAAGCAGAGTGGGAGTCATCGGCATCATCAGAGGCTGAAAGGACGTCGGGGAGATCGTCAACGAGGAGAAGGAACAGAGGGTGGGCATGTAAGCTAATCGGAAGTACGGCGATAAGTAGAAAAAGAATGAACAACTTCATCGCCGGAATATACCCCCGATTTACAGGCGGCAGACTCATGTACATTTTGTTGTAAGCTACGGCTAAATACACCCACTATTTTCCTGCATGCACCCATAGTTTAACAAAATTCCAACCGTGGTCTTGCCTTCGGAAAAAAAAAAAAAAGAAAGAGATTGTTAGGCCGAAGTGGCGTTGGCTACTTGGCTCCACATGGGACAACCCCCGCCCCACCCCCTTCGCCCCATGTGGGGCCACACATGGGGCCAACGCCATTTTTGAACATTTTTTAAATAAAAATAAATAAATCTTTATATTATAAAAGAGAAGTCACAGTTGTGATAGTCTTGAAATAGACTCATTAATATTTTTTTAAAAATCATAAAAGTCAATTTTGTAGAAAAAAAAGAAATTTCTATTTTTGAAATAAACTAACATTAATTAAGTAGCTTTAAATAGGAAAATTCTTTAAATATAATTATTTTTAATGAAACATAAATTTTTCATTAAATGTGATAAATAAAATTTAATAAGAAAAAATTAGTTTTGGAAAAACTTTAAATGTAATTTCATTTTTCAAACTTCTAATCGAAAATATTTAATAATAAGTATTTTATTTATTTATTTTCAGTGTTAAAAAATTAGAGTTTTAGATAGTTTTGATTTGTAATGTGCGTTGGATTATATAAATAGTAGATTATTCTTAAATCAAATAGTGCGCTAAAATTATAATTGAATTTACTGAATAATTTATTTATTTTTAAATAAAGAGTAATTTATGAATCTTTATCTTTATATTTTGAATTGTTATATTATTATCATATCATTAATCTTTATATTACAGTTTGTAAAGAGTCATGTAGGCAAAGATATCAACGTGGTACATATTAAATTTATTTTAAATGTAAAATTAGTTATGAAAATAAACCAACATTCATTAGTAGTAATTAAAAATATAATTGAAAATAAACCAATATTTAAAACACACATTTAATGAGAAAAATTTATTTTGGAAAGACTTTAAATATAAGTTCATTTTTTAAAGGTCTAATTCAAAATATTAAATAATAAATATTTTTTATTTTTTATTTAATTTTATCGTGATAAAATTATAGGTTTTAATAGTTTTGTTTGTTCATTCGCATGTTAAAAATAGTGGATATTTTTTACTTTTTCCTTTTTTTAAATTAAATTGTGAGTGGTTAAAATTATAAATTTGCATTTATATTGAATAATTTATTTATTTTTAAGTAAAATAGTAATATATTAATCCTTAAATTATTATAATTGAAGTGTCACTTTTGATGAACGCCTTATTAGCAGTGCCAATATGACACATAGTTTCTAATTAAAAAAATTAATTGATATTTTTCCTTTTTAATACAGTTGATGTGATATGCTCACTAATTGAATTTTGCATTATATGTACGTTTTTTGCCTTTTCTAAGTATATAAAATTAAAAATAAAAAGTTTTTGTTTCTACAATTAACATATACTTTACGTAAATGGAAAGAAATCAAATGAATTATGTAAATACAGAAAATTATCGGTATTATTACAAATTTAAGTTACTTAAAATTAACTATAATACTTCTTATACAATAGAGTTAAAATTAAAAATTAATTACAACTAATCACTAAAAGAACGCATAAAATCATAAAATTTAGAGTGCATAATATCCATTTCAGAAAGAAGAAAGGTGTTCAATATAAATTTGATATGTAAAAACCAGAAAGACACGTTTTGATAATCAAAGAATTTTTATATATTCATTCCCCATGGTTCGTTTACAATTAATTAATCTCCACGATCATTGTTGTGCATGCTATACAAGGCAATTAGAATTAAGGTTATACGTTTTGATAAATTTCTTAATTATGTGATACAAGTGAATTTTTATAATTTACAATTGTAAATTTACTCCATATTTTTTGCATTGATTATAATATACAATATTATAGATTTTAACAATTATTTACAATTGTGCAATCTCCTATGCATAAATTACATTAATTCTATAATTCAATATTTATATTTATAATTTTATATCAATTATTTATCGTATATAAATTTAATTATTCCCGTGCATCGCACGGGCGTGATACTAGTAAATAATAAAAAAAGAAAGGAAAAATATCAGACAAAAAAATTTTTATTATTTTTTGTTTAAATTTTTTTGGCCAAAATACCATATTGGCATTAAAAAAAATCACATTTTTGACAATTTGGTATTTAAAAAAACGCTGGCGACATATTGGTATTAAAAACTTGATTTTTAGACATTGGCTTTTTTCCTCATGATACTGTAATAAAATAATAATATTTTTAATTTTGATTTTTAATTATTTTTTCGGGGAATCTTTATTAAAATAATAATATTTTCAATTTTGAGTATTTCTTATTCATTTTATGATATTTAGATCTTATTCTTTTGGGTAGAAATTTTATCCGCACGATATTTCTTATAAAATGTGTGGTTAATATTATATTGGAAAATGTGTGTGACTGAAAATGTGTATATAATTATTCAAAATTACGTGCAAATAAAAATTATCCCAAAAACAAAATTTTGGACGGAATCCATCCAATTTTACGGTTAGTCAAATCAAAATTTATTATTTTGTTGTACCCAAATAAATTTTTATTACGAATGGATCAATGTAAAATTATATCGAACACAAAATATCAATAAAATTAAAATAAAATTAAAAAAAAAAAACAGACCAAACCCACCCCCAACCCGCCTCCCCCCAAATCGTGGTGGTGAAACCACTACCAGATCTGGTGGTTTCGAACCACCAGCAGGTGGCGTCGAAGCCACCTGCTGCTGGTGGTGGTGGTGAAACCTCCACCAGATCTGGTGGTGGTTTCACCACCACGATTTGGGAGGGGGGGTTGGGGTAGGTTTGGTCTGCTTTTTTTTTTTTATTTTTTATTTTATTGATATTTTGTGTTTGGTATAATTTTACACTGATCTATTCGTAATAAAAATTTATTTAGATTTGATTTGACTAATCGTAAACTTGGATGGATTCAGTCCAAAAATTTTTTCTGGGATCATTTTTATTTGCACGTAATTTCGAATAATTATATACACATTTTCAATCACACACATTTTTCAATATATTATTAACCACACATTTTATAAGAAATATCGTACGGATAAACTTTCTACCCAAAAGAATAAGATCTAAACATCATAAAATGAATAAGAAATACTCAAAATTTAAAATATTATTATTTTAATAAAGATTCCCCCGAAAAAATAATTAAAAAATCAAAAATTAAAAAATATTATTATTTTATTACAGATTCCGCCGCCAGTGAGAAAAAAAGGCCAATGTGCGCAAAAGTCGAGTTTTTAATACCAATATATCGCCGACGCTTTTTTAAATACCAAGTCGTCAAAAGTGTGGTTTTTTTAATACCAATATGGTATTTTGGCCAAATTTTTTCAATCACTCAAAGTTTTTTTTAATAATTGTATTTAACACTAAGTCTAGATAAAACTAATTACTATGTGATATAAAAATTTTGAAATTTATCATTAGAGTAGTTACACAAAAAAAAAATTAAAATTACTCGTAAAAGCGATTGTAAAAAATTCAAATTTTTTAATAATTCAATAACAAAGTTAATTATTGTATCATAAAAAATTCAAAATTCATTATCAAAATGGTTGTAAAAAACTTAAAGAAATGTCAAAATTAGCAATTTTAATTTCTAAATTTCTTTAAATTTTTGCAACCACTTTAATGATGAATTTCTAATTTATATGATATATTAATTAACTAACATTATCTGGTTAGTGTTAGATACAAGTATTAAAAAAATTCAGTTGCTGTAAAAACTTTTAAGAAATCTTAAAATTACTCATCAAATAGTTGCAAAAAAATGATAACAAAAATTTTTTATCCGTCATTCTCCTTTTCTTTCTTGTCTTTTCTTTTTTTTTAAATTTAATTGTGTTCGCTTCACATGGAACGAATATACCGTCTATGTAGGTGCATTTCAAAAATTACTCGTTAAAGTTGTTACAAAAAAATGACCAAAAAGTGATGGTAAAAAAATTTTTGACTAATAGTTTCTTTAAAAACTTAAAGAAAATTACTAGTCAATGTGATTGCAAAAAATTTGAACAAAAAAATAGCAAAAAATTTTCAACCGTCATTCTTTCTTTTTCTTTTTCTTTTTTTTTTGTTCGCTCCAAGTGGAGCGAACATACTTTTTTCCTTTTTCTCGCTTTTTTTAATTAAGGGTATAATTGAAAAAGTTGGCATAAAATGGGTGCACAAAGAAATTGGTTGGGTGTATTTAGCCATGTCCTTTCTTATAAGCACGTGGGTTTAATTTTTAGTCATGGTGAATCTAAATACACCCATATTTTTTATTTAGTTTTAGTAAACCCCTTTTCTCATATTCCAATTTTATCTTTTATCTTTTCTCTTAAAAAAGGATGTTCGACCACACTCTCTAGGTGTTCGACCCACTAGTTGTGTTCGATCTCAAGTGGTGTTCAACCTCTTGAGTTTGAATACGACTCAGTGGGTCAAACGCAACAAGTGGTGTTCGGCCTCAGTGTCGAACATCTGGGTCGAATAATTTTTTCCTTTTAACAATAAATTTGTTTCTTCCGTAGGAGAAATCATGGAAAACAACAATTTGAAGTCTACATCTATTTTACAATTTTCAAAGAGTTTCGTTTTCCTTTCTGATAGGTGTATTTTTGTATATTTTTCTGTTGCTCCTAACAGTTTAGAAATAGATAAAACGAGTAGATCTCTACTTATAGTTCACTCCTTTGATCCATGTGGGTTAACGATATGAAACGGGAAAGAAAATGAGGAAAATTAGTAAAAAGGGATAGGCTGGGAGCAAAAAGATAAAGAAATTGGAGGCGAGGCATTTTTACGAGCGCAAGTAATATTATTATGGTTGTAACTAAATCGCCGTACAAATCATCCATACGATAGTAATAATGGAAGCTTAAGTACCAAATCATTGCTGAGAGTTTGGTATAGCCGTGTAATCATGTCATACGGTCGTACAAATTTAACTTACGCCCATAACTTGTCAGACTCAAAGGCACTAAAGAAAAGATACAGAATGTTAGATATGGCCGTACAATAAATTATTGTGGCCGTAAAATGAGAATTACAGGCGTACAAATATAACTTACGACCATAACTCTATCAGAATCAGAACTGCGATAATTGAGCATTTTTTACTGTTTCATTTATTTTCTACCTATTTTCTCTTTTTCTTTTGGAGCTTTTTTTGTCAATTTTTCTAATACTATAAAAAGAATGTTTATAGCAAAATTATCTTATCGGATCCTTTTTCTTCAGCTTCCAAGACAAAAGAAAAGGAGAAATGTAGGTCACATTTACTTTGCTTGTAGTTAATGAAAATGATGGTGATTTGCTTCAAGTCCAATACTTAAAAGGGAGTCTCTTGATCATCTTCTTTGTAATTGAACTTTAAATTCTGCATTATAATGAATATTTCTATTTCTATGAGTTATTCACTTTCTTTTATGGGGTAAATCCCTTTGAGTTGGGATTATTGGTAAGCTTGATCATGTTATTGGTACTAAACTAGTTTAAATTATTGAGTTACTTGTAGTTATGCGTGAATTCAATTGTTTTTATTGCTCTAGACTTATTTGGCCAATAAGTGTTGTTGTTTGTGGGTTAAGTAGGCTTTGCAAAAAGAATGTTTAGTTGAAACCAAATGGTTCCCGCTCCAAGGTCTTGATGAAGACAAAGATATACCTATCGCCTTGGATGATCATTTGATTATTTCCACAAAGATTTATGTTTTGGGTCAATCTTTCAATTGACATAGAGATATAGTAGATTGCGTTGATCGGAAATGGATGGTTTGGCATTCAAGAGAGGAATCACCTATTTAAGGGAAATCGGGTCTAACATACACAACAAGTAACTCACGTGAAAAACTTGCCGAGCATTAATTACATAGTGATCAAATGAAACCGACAATCTCAACTTTATTACTTATTTCAAGTTATCACCGTATTTAATTACTTTCCTTTATTTTGTTGCATGGTTTTAACTATTCAATTTATGTCAAACCAATTTCCAGTTTCAGAATGTGTTTATATTATATTTATGTATTACAGTAAACAATTATCTAGTGTAAAATCACTGTAGTCATCGTGAGAACGATAATCAGACTTTTAGTCCAAATCTTTATTACTTGAATGGCCTATGCACTTGTGATATAATTGCGCGTCTATGAATGCCCAGCACTTTCGAATGTTACCAAAAAGAGTTGATGAATCTTTCCTCAATATCAACAAAAAAAAAAAAAAGAGTTGATGAATCTCCTCATTAATTTTGCATAAAAAATTGTCCCATAATACAAAAATACGGTATATTACTAGCATATCGCTTGTTTGCAATGAGATTCAATTGTAAACATAATTAAATTTTATTATGAAATTAAGAAGGCTGATGAATTTCAGAAAGAAAAAAGTTTATTTCAAAAGATAAAAACAAATATCTAGGCCTTGTTTGATCCACTATAAATAAAAAAAAAAAATTTATCTCATCATTTTCAATCACACACATTATTATTTTATATTTTTTAATTTAGTATACAATTTCTCATTTTTAATCACATAATCTATACACAATTCTAAATTTTTAATTTTGTTGTGAATCAAATAAGACCATGTTCTAAGGAAAGTTCCCTCACTCGATTGATGAATTCAATAAAATTATGCATTTTTCATTCTAACTTTTTTGAGTTTTTGTGTATAAACATCATCTCGTACTACTAATCAAAATTCAATATCAATATTAATTATACATTTCACATTATGATTGATTATTATTATTTATATTTATATTATTCAAGCAAAAACATTAGTTAAACTAAATAAAAATTCAAATGAACAGCATATATGGGGTGATAAGATAGATTTTTTGATGGTTTTTTATGGATTCTAATGTAAAATAAGAGAGAGAATGAGTAAAGTTGAATGATGGAGATTTATATATTATATATAGGTTATGTGAGATATATAGATATGATTGGTTTGATTAAAAAAATAATAGATAAAAATATAAAATAAAATAAAATTTGGTAAAAGTGATTGGCTATGATAAGTAGGGGTGGGCGTCGGTTGGTTCGATTGATTTTTCTACCCGAACCAAAACCAACCGACTAAGGTGGGTTTTTTTTTTTTTAAAACCGAATCGAGCGGGTTCGGTCGGTTTTTTTAGTTTTTTTCTTCTTCTTCTTTTTTTTTTTTTAATTTTCTAAAAACCGATCAGTTTTTTAGTTTGGTTTTTTACCAAACTAAAAACCGAACCGACCACAAAAAAAACTGAATATCCGATGCAATCGGTTTGGCGGTTGGAATGCCGAGCCCTAATTGATACGCATGATATTGAGTAAACCCGTCACCTTCGTAAGCTAACACTCGTGGTGACTCGCAGTTTCTACTTTCTAGGTTTCTTCACTATTTATCCCCCAGCCCAAACCAACCCGTTTCCGCTATTGCTCCACCGGGCCCGCACCATCCCACCCTAAACGAAACCAAACCAAAACCCCTGGAATCAGAAAAAAAATTTCATAAATTTGAGATATATATTCAGGAATTCAATCAAAAATCCACTATATTCTACTGTCAACCAGTTAATATTGAAATTTAATGGCGTCGTCGTCGGCGAATTTGTGGGTGTTGCTGGGGCTAGGGCTGGCGGGAATACTCATAATGACTCAGAAGCTGAAGAGGGTGGTGAAAGCTGATTTTGGGGCGTTTATTGAGCGGCTGCAGCTACTTCCGCCTCCTCAGCCCGCCCCTCCCAAAGCTCCTCACCCCCTTACCGGCCTCTCCTTTGCCGTCTCTGATGTGTAAGCCTTTTTAATTTCCTTTTCCTGTATCTTCCTTACGCTATGCATCTCTTTCTATTAGCAGGATTGTATTTTTAATACTTTAGCATCTAATCCAATGCTTTAGTGGCTAATTTCCACACTTAAGTTGACAATTCAATGAATATAGAGTTTTGTTTTGAAGATAAGAATAACCTAGGAAGTACTTTGAGGGGTTTTTTGTTTTTTTTTTGGTTGAATTATTAGGCATTAAATTTTACAAATTTTAATTGCCAGATTAGACATTGACGGATATGCGACCAGCTTTGGCAATCCAGACTGGCCGAGGACTCATGAGGCAGCTTCCCGTACATCTCCTGTGGTTGCTGCCCTTGTTGATGGGGGTGCCACATGTGTTGGAAAAACTGTTGTGGATGACATGGCATTGGGGTTTGTGCTTTATTCTCACTCTAACAATGTGCTGATTTAGAAATCTTAAGCTTTTAACTCGTTCTTATATTGTTTTGGTTATTCTAATATGGAATTCACATCTCCAGTTGCTTCGGTCATGTCATCTCACATCTGCTAACGCTGTTTGATGTCCAGTAGTTTGCTAATCTTGTTTATTTCTTTCTTTCTTCCCCCCTGAATCTAGTGTTACTGGAGAAAATAAGCATTATGGTACACCTACTAATCCTGCCTCACAAGCACGAGTGCCAGGGGGAGCCTCTAGTGGTGCGGCTGTAGCTGTGGCGGCTGGGATTGTTGATTTTTCTTTAGGTAAGCTTCCAATTCACTTTCTTCTTCTTCTTCTTCTTCTTCTTCTTCCTCTCTTTTTTTTTTTTTTTACCCTCTATCGGTCTATGTTGACTACTAGCACAAGATAAGGCTTTGATACCTTGTATTTGCGCAACTACTCATCGATAACCAGCTCTTGTGTGCATAATGTACCATTTTGACATTCCAAACGGCGCCATCTTATGTTTCACTCTCAATATGTTCCAAAGCAAAGGAGAGCCAAAAGCGATGTTGGAGAGAGATCATACTGTGAGGTCATGTTGGAGTAACTATGTTCTATTTTGTTTGCTCCATTATCCTAGTACCATTATAAAATCGTTTCTATCTGGAGAACCTTTAGCTTTTTCTCCAATTTAAGGTAATTCTCTATTCGGATGTTCCATGGCAAAGTTGTTGCTTTGATCCAATAAATGTTCTTAGAAGTTAGTTTCCTCAGGTTTTAGCTGCGGATTCATCCGCATCGTTGCTCTGCCCATGGTTGGAATAACTTTTTGACGCTTACCCCTTAATTATTACCCAATATCCCAAATTTAGGTTTCACAAACGTCTAAAACCTTGCACCTCTTAACGCACTTTGTGAGGCTTATGCCTTCTTTCAGCGAGGCTTATGCCTTGACTTAGTGATGTTTAAGGCTCAGGCCTGCAAAGGTGTTTGCCTATTTGCTTTGTATTTTACAAAGATTTAATTATCAGCTCCTTTAGCTTTTTGAATTAGACCTTTATAACCATAAAACATGGATTCTTTTATTTGATTTCTTTCTAATTCTACCTACATGGAAGGGAAGGGAACGAGAATTGAACGTAGCGTCAAAGGATAATGTGGAAAATGGAAAATGATGATCAGCTTAGTGATTCCTGACAGATTGTGTAAGGAGTGATATGATAAAGAATTGCTAAGTAGTCATACTTTTCTTTACCATTACTAATATGAGAAGTTGTTTTGCATTTCCTTGATTGATTTTATGTTTGTTTGCAACTCAGGCTTATAATTACGTTAATTAGCTTTGTTACGGACCCTTGAAACAGTTAATAATTTGTTACATGGACATTTTGTATTTCACATTCTTCCATTATCCTGTCTTGAGACGTACGTCTCTCACTGGCTTTGTACCTAGTTAAACCTACTTTAATGTTGGCTGTGGAATTTAGCTGCATATGAATATATTTTCTTGAGTGACCACCTCCAAAGTCGTAAAGCTTGAGAGAGTGGGTGGCATTGACATATTTATCTTTTCAATTTACCTAGGGAATGATATGTATGCTAGCCAACTTCTTTAGATCGGTATATAAACATTGACATTGCCAAGAATAGATGAATTGAGATTTAGAAATAGGATTTTCACAGCAAAGGGCAATGGGGGACACTTAATTGGATATGCTAGGAAAATCCGCCTAGGAGGTGTTATACGCCTTTTGTGCAGTAAATGGTTAATGAATATGCACTTGCATACGAGCAAATGAGATGTTAGAAATCCCATAAATTTATGGAACACTGGACTGGGTCACTGGAAATATACACCTTGTTAGTGTATGTGTATTTATGAGTATTTATGAGTTTTGATGTGAAATAGGAGAGAGAATGAGTGAGATTGAGTGGTGGAGATTTATGTAGTACAGTGGGTCCCAGAAAATATGTGGATGTAATTGGTTTGACTTTTGATGTGAATGTGTTAAAATGTGTAAAAATTTGTTAAAAGTTGTAAAAAGAACGGGGCATAACGACCAAAAAATGTAAAGGTAACATGCTTTTTATTTTTAAATAGTGAATGTTTAAAATAAAGCTTCAGTGCATTCGATTTTATCTTTCAGAAATGGATAATGGTTTTGGGTCTACACATCGATTATCTAGTCCTTTGGGAAGTACTTGAAAACATTCTCATTTTTAGTACTTTTTGTGAAACCACTTTACATCTGCACGTTTCCGTAACACCCATATGGACAATCATTTTCAAGCACTTGCTTCAATATGTTTATAGACAAAAATGGTTATAAACACTTGCCAAATGAGCCCCTAGATATTATGCTTGAGCTCTTTTGTCATTTGGTTGGGAAAGAAATATATATTACAAAAATAGAAGATTGAGGGGGGAAAAAAACTGTTCATTGAAAATTCAAAATGTACAGGCAACAGAGTATTGTGGCCTTGTATAGAAAATGCCACTCTTCAAATTTTAGATGCTCTTTATCTTGCACAAGTTTCTCTTTTTGAAAATAAAGAGGCTCGTGGACATTCTCTTGTGGTAGTGTGAAGTTTTAAGATACAAATACAATAGCATGTTTTTCTTTTTTAGATAGATTAGATAGTTTTGTTGAAGATAGTATCAAATGATATATGTTAGACCTATCTACTGGTTTAAGTTTTCAGATTATTGATGGTACCAGGGCAAGCAAAAGGTCATGAATTCAATTCTTGGCTTACTATATACTCTATTACCAAACATAACATGAATTGTGTGTTGCTTCTTCTTGTTTAATGTTGAGGGTCTGAAACTTGTGTCACTTAACAGTTGATTTGGTTGAGATATATTAATTTTTATGAGTATGTGTGGCTTACAAGTAAACAAAAGGGGTCACGGGTCCCATGTGATTGAAATTTATTTTAGAGAGAAGTCATTTTTGGAAAAGCTATACCTTGCTACTTACTTTACCAAGCTGAAAATCCTTTTTGCGTACATTATCCAAATTCCGTTGCCAGCTTCATGTATTGCATATTATTAAAAAGATTTTGACAGAATAGGTGGGTTGCTTGTGGACACTAACATGCGATTTTAAAAATAAAAAGGAAAAAAATGGAAAAGAAAGAAACTGCCAACACGACCCTTGATTAAATTCTTTATATTAATATGTATATGTGTATTATTTACTTTTCTTGTTAAATTCTTTAAAAAAGAGCGTATCCTTGTTATACTGTGATATTTTTGAGTTAAAGCAGTTTATTATTATGGCCCACGAAAGGAATCTAACAATGATAGTGTCGTAAAGTGTCACTAGGTGACACGACGATGGATGTGGACGCTCTGCACTAGTTTATGCAACATAGCAATATCGTTGAGTTCCTGTCTGGAATTGAGTGTTTTACCAATGCTAGTTTGGTTGAGATGTTCTTGAAAATAATTTTTTTTGAGACTCATATTCCACTATACATTATATGAGACTCAAATCTTTTCCGACGGACACTGTGCCCTAGTTTAATTGCACAACAAAGCAAAATAGTTGAGTTGCTGTCTGGAATTGAGAGTTTTAGTTAGTAATGCTAGTTTGCTTCAGATGTTCACAAAAATGAGTTTATCGAGACTCATTTTCTACCATAGGTTTTGTAAGACTCATTCTCTTTCTGACCATCTCTTATTTGCACATGCTCTCAGAAAATCAATTTACACTCCTAAATATCTGTACAAAGCAAGCACTCGACGAAGTAAGCTTTTACGCATATAGCCCTTTAGAGACCCCAACCTTTTGCTCTTGATGAATCAACATTCATGAACATGATTATAAACAACATCACTACTATGCGATAGTGTTTGGTTCTGTTTGACAGTAATTGCTTACTGGACTGACAAGTTCAGGATATCCTTTAGACCCTGTCTATTTTCAATTTTTCTCCTTCTCTGATTGAGATACTTGCAACCAGTAATTATTTACTGTTGTTATTCCATTTCTTTTAATTTTTGTTTGTGCGTGTTTATCGATGTTAAAACTTCAAACTTAAGATGTATACTTCAGTTAGTCCATAGGATTTAAAGAACCTACTCCTAAAATATCTAACCAACTCCATAGACTTATATGTTTTCCTTCATAACCATTCATGTGTTTATTGTTTTTATATTTAGAGTAGTTCATGATTTCTTAGTTGTCTATGGCAGGTATTGATACTGTTGGTGGTGTGCGAGTGCCTGCTGGATATTGTGGTGTCCTAGGTTTTCGGCCTTCATTTGGAACTGTCTCACTATCAGGGGTAATTCCTGTTTCCACAAGTCTTGATACCATCGGTAAGTATTTGTTGAAGTGGATTTGACAATATAGCAGTTGCATTTTAACAAGTCAAGTTAGAATTGCAGTACTTAACAATGTTTCAAAATTCAACTCTATTTCAAATTTGAATTTGTTGGCTAACAGGGGCTAAGGATTGGTGCATTTACTTTCATCATCACAATAATAATGCAGATTTATGCATCATGTTAACAAGTCAAGTTAGAATTTTAGTACTTTACAATGTTTCAAAAACCGGACTGAACATGGACCCTGATAAAAGCGATTTTGTCCTTGCTTGTTTACTGATCATAGTTTAACTAGATAATGGCCGTTGTCTTCTGATTTTCAATCTTTGCTGGTGGTAGGTGGCAAGTACCATTCTTATATAACATGTGCAAATGTACTTTTTATATTTTCCAGAATTATGCCTCCATTTGGCAAATTTAAATGGTTTATAAATAGGAATAGTATCAGGTTTCCAGAAATGCGTGGACAGTAATTATTATTTCTAATTGCGTGGTTGAATTGAAATTAATTAACATGTTTGGCTACAGTTTATAAATCAATCAGTCATATATTTCAGTCGAAGTCAAATACTAGTTTTAACATATCCTCACAGCTACTGCTCATGTATCATTCCTATATTTCATGAGACCTACTACTATTTATTTATTAATCATTTTCAGATGATAAACAAATTCCAAATGATCTGTATGATCTAGAGTTTCATATTCCATCTTATATTACCCTAACAGAACTTGATGAAAGATCCTCAGTACTATCATAGTATCATACCAGCTTTTGATTTACTACTACCTTAATAACTGCAGGATGGTTTGCGAAAGACCCAAGTATACTACGTCGTGTTGGACACCTGCTATTGCAGGTTCCATATGCTACACAGCGTAATCCAAGGAACATTGTGGTAGCTGATGACTGTTTTCAATTATCAAAAGTTCCTATCGCTCAGGTGGTAGTCAAGTCCATGGAGAAGCTCTATGGAAGTATGTTCTTTTGCTTTTGTTCTCAGAAAATTCTGTGTTTGAATTCCTTTCATGATATAGTGTTGAATAATTAAGCATCTGGGTTATTTTTGAGAACTGCACTTTCCAGGGCAAGTATTGAGGCATGAGAATCTTGGCGACTTTCTGAACCTGAAGGTTCCAAGCTTAGGTGCATTTAATGTTGCGAAATCAAATGGTGAAGTAAAAGCATCTTCCTTAAGATCATTAGCAAATGTCATGCAGATGCTTAAGAGGTGAGGCTGCAAGCAGTCCCATGTAATATTTGCATTATTTTTGATCTAGTTGATTTATTATATTTGGGACACTGATATTAATTAGTTTTATTAAAGGGTATGTGCTCGTGGACAATTTCTCAATTTTAGCATTGTGTGGGACCTTTTAAAAATGATGAACATCTGTTCACGCTTCTATTTTTAATCATCCTCACCCAGCCCTACTCCCGTGTCTGGTTGACCACCTATATCCCTGATGGACCACGAACCACCATCTTCCCCAGTTGCCATCACATCTCAAAGTGTTAAAAACAACAGAATGGGAGGTGAGGGAAACAGCAGAAGAGGAGGGAAGGCTTTGTTCTGTAAATGGGGTGAATGTGGAGAGGTTTTTGCAAGTGGAAATTGGTCGGACGAGGAAAAATGGGTGCAGTAAAAAATGATGGTGGTGTGGGTAATATTGAGTAAAAGGGTTCCATATTTCCTGTGTTGCATATTCCTGTCTGCATCTGCAACCTGATGTTTTTAATTTCAATTCTTAATCAAGATTCTTTTTCCACTCTTTAAAAATTGAGCTTAATGATATTACTTTCTTGACTTGGTTACTTACTTTTGCTGGTTATTTCCCTTAACTTTTTATATGTAAATTGTACTTGCATAAGAAACAGTAGATCTGGGAAGTAATATAATTGTAGTATTCTTTATGCTAGTTCCTTATTTGATATTTACATGTGAGGTCCTGCCACTGTTGTATCATTGACCGGATCATGTGGCATTGGATTCATCTTCTTGCAGCTTGATTCGTTTTCTTTTTCTTTTTCCCCCACTTGTATGAGGCAAAAAAGAAAAACTAGGCGAACTCTCTAGATTGCAACATCAGTAGATGTAGACAAATACTTCCTGGATGATAATTGTGTGATTTCATGTTTTTTGGATGCCAGGCATGAGTTCAAGCAAAATCATGGCGAATGGATAAACTCAGTAAAGCCTTCTCTGGATCCTGCTATCACAGCTGAAATATCTGAAGTGCTCGAGTTGGCTGATACAGAAATTGAAAAAATTCTAACAGTTAGGACTGAATTGCGTTCAGCTCTAAATGCCCTTTTAAAGGTATTAGTTTATAAAGCCTCAAGTAGCGTGTCATATGAGCAGCTCCACCTCTTACCTAACTTCCTAATGTGTTAAAACGGTTCTATCGGTAAGAACTTATTTATGCTAATTTACTTCAGAAACCTGCAGCTTACAGTTGATAACATTGATCTATGCAATAACCCTGGTTTTTCTTTTGAGGTGAATTGCCCACTTTTAACTCTGACCAATTAAAATATGTTGTGATTTGAGACAATAATTCTATTACTAGAATGCAAATAACATACAACAACAACAACAAACTAAGCCTTATTCCCTACAGATAGGGGTCGGCTGTATGGAACCATATGAGAACTACGTCGGATCGTAGGTATGAGTTTTGCTATACCACGCCTTCCTATCCAAAGCTAGTTGCTCATCTACCTGTTTAATAAGCATATCTGTACGAATGACTTGCATCCACGTTTGTAACGGTCTTCCTCTACCTTTCCTTATATGTCCCTACCCTAATACTCTCACTCTTTCTCACGGTGCATTCTCGGGTCTCCGCAGATGTGTCCAAACCATCTCAATTCGGTTCTCCCTCATCTTATCCCCTCAATGACTCTAATCTACCACGAATATCTTCATTGGTAATTTTATCCTTCCTAGTCTTACCACACATCCACCTCGACATACGCATTTCGCAACATTCAATTTGTGTTCATCTACCTTCTTAATCGCCCAACACTACAGCCATATAGTAATGCTTCGGTCTCACAAGCTGTTTCTATAAATTTTCCTTTTAATTTTAAAGGCATGAATGCGATCACATAAAATCCCGGAAGCACCTCTCCACTTCATCCATCCTACATTAATCCCGCGATTTACATCACCTTTTATGTCAAGATTGGTTTGAACCACGGATCCTAAATAACGAAAGCTATCTCTGCCGTACTACCTCACTACCTAATTTCACCACAAGAGGATCCACTCTAAGCTTACCACTAAACAAACACTCCATATATTCGCTTTTGATCCTGCTAACCTAAAACCACTTAGCCTCTAAAGTATGTCTCCATAGTTCTAATCGATCATTTATACCTGCCTGGTTTCATCCACTAAGACTATAAATCGACAAATAACATACACCATGGTACCTCATTTTGAATATGTCTCGTAGCTCATCCATAACTATAGCAAACAAAAAGGACTGAGTGTGAGCCACGATGTAATCCTATCGTAATTGGAAAGCTATCCGTCATCCCATCGCCTTTGTCTAATATTACGTAACAACTCCTCGTACATATCCTTGACTATATTTATGTACTTAAGAGGTACATTCTTCTTTATCGAGAACCCACCGTGAAAGCACATCCTAGGTGACTCTATCATGCTTTTAGAGATCGATAAAAACCATATGTAAATCTTTTTTGCTAGCCCTATACTTCTCCATTAATTGTCGCAATAGGTGAATTGTCAGAAGTCGATCGACCCCATAAACCCAATTGATTATCCGAAATAGGGACAATGCGTCTCAACCTACGCTCAATTACTCTCTCCCATAACTTCATAGTATATTCATAAGTTTTATTCCTCTATAATTGCAGAACATCTTGGATATCACCCTTATTCTTATATAATGGTATCAATCGTACTTTTCCTCCATTCCTCGTGCATTTGGCCACTACGCCAGATCTTGTTAAAGAGTTTGGTTATCCACCTTATACCCAACTCCCCATACACTTCCAAACCTCAATTGGTATACCATCCCGACCTGGACCTTCTTAACTTTCATTCTTCTTAAAGCCTCTCTAACCTCGCCTTCACTAATCCTTCGAAATAAAAACCCGGTTGGTATCATGTAAGGGGTAATATCACCAAGGTCAAAGTATTATCCCCATTAAACAAGTTTATCAAAATAATTTCTCCAATCGTTGTTTAATCTCCCCGCCTTTTACCAACACATTCCCATCCATATCCTTAATACACCTTACACCATTCAAATCTCTACTCTTTCTCTCCTCATTTTCGCAATGTTAAAAATGGCATTTTCACCCTCTTTTGTATCCAGTTTCGATATAACTCTTCATGGACCTTGGCTCGAGCATCTCGTATGACTTTCTTCGCTTGTCTTTAGCATCTTTATACCTATCATACACCCGACTATCACCTCGAGATTTCGTAAGCTCTCTATAACTCTCCCTCTTCGCCTCAACCGCTACCTTTACTTCCTGGTCCACCACCAAGATTCCTTTCCTGGGTGCACTCGCTTTGACACCCTGCTATCTCTCAGAGCCACCCTCTTTTACACCATGTGATATACTCACTCCCATGTCATTAGCATTTTCTTGTCCCAATCGACCTCCTTAGCCAACCTATCTTTAAAACCACAATTCCTTTAACCTCCACCACCTAATTCTTGGCTCCTCGGCTTTCACCATTCTCTTTCGCACCTCCTTTCTGCGCTAATATCCAAGACTAGGAGCCTATGTTGCGTGCGGGCAACACTCTCTCAGGAATAACTTTGCAATCCTTACAAATATTTTTATCTGCGTTTCGAGTCAAGAAATAGTCAATCACAGGCGGCATGTCCCACTCCTATATGTCACCAAATGAGTTTCCTTTTTATCAAACCAAGTATTCACTACCCTTAAATCATACGCCATGGCAAAATCTAAAATAATATCTCCCATGATATTCCTATCCCCAAATCCATAACCCCCATGCACACTATCAAATCCATCCCGACTCTTACCTACATGTCCATTAAGGTCCCCACCCGATAAATAATTTCTCTCCAATAGGTATCTGTTGCACTTCCTCATCTAAATCTTCCCTGAGAATTTCTTCTTAGTAGCATCATCCAAGCCTATTTAACATGATACACTAAATATATTTATAATCTCGCCTCCTACTACCATTTTAATCAAGAAAATCCTATCTCCATTACGCCTCACTTGGACCACGCCTTTACCAAATCCTTAGAAACAACGCACGCCCACCCTGCTCTGCTCCTATCCATACCAAGATACCATAATTTATATCCCTCAAGGCACTACCTCTACTGGCTTTTTCTCCTACCATTTAGTCTCTTGTAGACATAAAATATCAACTCTTTCTCTCTATTCATCACCTCTCCGATCTCTACGCGCTAGTCTACCGGCCAAAGATCCTATGTTCCAAGAGGCTAAAACGAACCTTATCTTTGGACTAACTTCTTTACCGCGCCCGTCCGTGAAAACGCGGAGAACCCCTTGCTATTTTTCGCCACCCGGCGCCGATGTGACGCGATAAACGGGTCCCTAGCCTGCACCCTTGCCAATTTATCACTACACCCGGTGTCCGGTGCAGCGCGTCGCTCAGTAGGGAACGCCCCAACGTTTTTCTCATTCAGTTCCATCTCATAGATTTGGCAAAGTTTTACGCTGGCTGCCAACCTACCGCAACCCTCCTCCTTTACCCGGGCTTGGGACCGGCAATGCGATACACATTGGCGGAGTTAGAATGCAAATAACATACTCCATAATAATTAATGACAGAACCATAAGAGGAGAAACACTTGCGTATCTAAGATCCTGCATATAAGTTGGGCAAATTGCATTTTCCATAATCCACATGTTAATTTGATGTCATTGTTTTGCTTATCCTTGCTGCCTTTGGACAAATATTCCAGGACGGGATATTAGTGGTCCCTACTTATACTGATCCTCCTCCAAAACTTGGTGCAAAAGAGAACCTATCGGAGGATTTCATGATAAAAACGTCTACCTTGTCAAGTTTAGCCAGCATGTCAGGCTGCTGTCAGGTCAGAATGCTTCTTGTGGCTGACATCTTCTTTATGTATTCTGAACTTTTCCTTATTTCTCAATATTTCATTTCTTATGCAGGTTGCGATACCGTTGGGATTCCAAGACAAATGTCCTGTGTCCGTGTCCTTCATAGCTGGCCATGGAAGTGACAGATTTTTGTTGGATACCCTACACACTGTATATGCAACTCTCCAGGAGGAAATCGATGTAGTCAAAAAATCAAAAACATCCAATAATGCTCTTACCAGGGAAGCATCAGCAGAGTTGGCTAAAGAAAAGGTATATAATGATGAAATGAATGCTCAGCTGTTTTGAATTAGCGCTATTGTAAGTTATGGATGAGAGCCAGTTTTACCTTGTTATCCTACATTCCCAAAATCCTGTCTTGATTCTTTACATGCGGTATTCATGACAGTCTACATGAATCTTGCACTAGACTGTTGCATTAATCAGTGCAAATGTTTAATTAGGATGCCTTATGAAATGTTCAAAAGACTTTGGTTGCTGTATATCTTTATCTGTAAGCGCATTATTTTCTCTCCGAAGATTTTTTCCTTCAATAGACTACAATCTTCACATCCTTTTTCTCCCTCTAATCTTGTAGGTCTACTAAACATAGTCATTGATTTGAAGTAGAATGATGTGTGGGTGTGATTTATTTTCTTTTTGTGCTCAATTCTTTTTTTCATATCATAATCCTTTTTAGGGTAACCAAGCATTCAAAGATAAGCAGTGGCAACAGGCCATTGGGTTTTATGGAGAAGCTATCAAACTCAACAGTAGTAATGCAACATATTATAGTAACAGAGCGGCAGCATATTTGGAGCTGGGAAAGTAATCACAGTTTTCAATGCTTTTTCTCTCTCATCTGCTAAGATAATTTATTTACTTTTGTTCTGTCCGTTTTTTATCCAGTTTCCTCCAATCTGAAGCGGACTGTAGTAAAGCCATTGACCTGGATAAAAAGGTTCTCTCTCTCTCTCTCTCTCTCTCTCTCTCACTCACGTACATCAAACAAAAGCATATAAAAAGGTTCTCTCTCTCACGTACATCAAACAAAAGCATATTGGAAGATGTGCCAGTTACAATCGCACAGTCGTATGCTTTTTCTGAGGCTATGGAATTCTATTGTATGTTTATCGTGTCGCTGACGGTACATAATCAGCTAAAGAACCAGAAGTATGGTAGAGATTTTGGAGAAGGGAAGAAAGGGAGATAGACGAATAGGGGGAAAAGAGAAGCAGAGTGAAGAGAGGATTATTAGAGAGGAATACGAGGTATTGAATAATTAAGTCTAAATATTACAATACAGAAGTCTCATCTGTGTAAACTAATCTAATACTCCCTCCATGCCAATTATATGGGCCTCTTCACGGACATTAAGGCTGTTGTCATCTGAAAAATAAATAATACGAATGATTTTCCTAGTTTATCCTTATTTAATGAGCCAAAAGTTATCGGAACTATCAAAAGACTTTAAGGTATGCATAGTAAATTAGATATAATAGTAAATGAATAGAAAGAGCCTTATATTACTGGGACATTCAGTAAAAAGTAAACAAGGCTGTTTCATAAAGTTAAAAAGGAAAAAAAGAGAGAGAGAGAGAGAGAAATCTGCATGATAAGCCTTAAATAATTTTCTTCAATTAAGCCTTAAAAATTATATTTATTTTACAGGATCCTCCTTCAGTAGCTACGCAGCAGTGTAATTCTCCTTGGCATAAAAATTTTTATGCTAGGAATTCTTCCCCTTAGCAAATTGGTTTCCTGTATAATTTGGCAATCTCACTTTTTCAGTGATGTCATACCTAGAAATGTGGGTGATGAGATGGAAATATAATTTTATATACATCTTTGCATAGGATGTGACCTTCCCAGTCTGATAGAGGATTCCTGTCTTTGTTCCTTTATAATGATGCCGATAATTGGAGGATGATGTTCGAGTTAAAATTAGCGAACACCTTGGTTATGAGCTGATGACCATCTAAATTATTATTTATTTATTTTTGGTCCCCCGGCCTGACATTTTCGTGTTCTGGTATACTGAAATCCGAAATTACTCGTCATTCTATACTGAAATCCGAAATTACTCGTCATTATTTATTTATTTTTTGGTCCCCCGGCCTGACATTTTCGTGTTCTGGTATACTGAAATCCGAAATTACTCGTCATTCTTTACAGAATGTAAAGGCATATTTAAGAAGGGGAACATCCAGGGAAATGTTGGGATACTACGGAGAAGCAATAGAAGGTAACTCCAGTTCTTTTCCTTCTTCTTCTTTTTTTTTTTTCACCACTGTTATGTGTGTGCGCTTGTGCGTGTTCATGTTTGAGAATTGCCATTTTAAGCAACGTAATGATCACTCAATGGTGTGCAAGCAATTGGAAACTTTCAGTAGTTGCAAGATCGAAAACATTCCCAGCCACAAGATAATAATATTGATTAGGTCCAATATCAGTTCATGATGAGCTTGTTTGGTAAAAGTTCAAATGAGAAGAAAATTGATTTCTAGGAGATGTGTGGTTAAAAAGCAGTGGCGTTCAAGTGCTCCCGGGAGCGCCGTAATTACGGCGCTCCCGGAGTATTTTCTAGGCCCGTTCGACATCCGATTTGAAATCCGGGACCGGATCTGGATTCAGTACGATGAGACGGAGGTCCAGTAATTTTTTCAAAATTTTTCGACACTGTTGGGTGCCGTGGTGGCCGGTCAAACTTTTTGGCTAATTTTTAAGTGTCGAACGGGCCTAGAAAATGCTCCGGGAGCGCCGTAATTACGGCGCTCCCGGGAGCACTTGAACGCCATTGGGTTAAAAAGATAGGTCATGATTTCTTCAAGAGTGGGTGCAAGTTGCAAGTAAAAGTAAGAAAACGTAAGGTAAACTTCAAGCTTTAACTAGCTTTGCATTGAGGGGAAAATTATTGATTCTGACTAGTTTATGCTAATTTGCAAATTGCACATCGAAATCACACATTACCATCAATTTTTTGTTTATGCCTTGCAGATTTCAGATATGCTCTTGTTCTTGAGCCAAACAATAAGAGAGCATCTCAGTCTCTAGACAGGCTGAAGAAGTTATTTCTATAAGCAAGCGGGTGTAGGAATACGAATTGGCGCCAAACATACCGTGTAAACACTCTTCGGTCATTGGCGAGCAGAGGATCCTTCAACGCATGTCAAGCACCCATAAATCTATCAAGGGGGATCCATTGAGACTGCTCTCTGCACGACATGTCTGAGCACGACAAGTTTGTTTGTGGGTGGAGAGCAATTTTGTCTTATTTGTGTTGCATTTAGGTTGTATCTCTAGCACTAAATTTGATTTTTGTTAGAATATTGAATTTTCCCTAAATATATTTTCATAAGAAACCACGAGTAAGTTATGAAACAGACATGTATGATTACAATCATTACCTCGAGGAATACTATTTTAAGCTTCCATGATTGAAAGTGTATCTTTCTTATTCTAAATTGTGGTGGAACCACAAAATGTGAATATCGTTTGGTAATCATTTGATTGAAATGAAAATGTTGACGTCAACTGAGTGGTTGCCTGGAATAAAGAACGATGGGTAAATAGCGTTACTGGTCGTGGTGTGATTTGTGGTAGTGCCTAGTGGATTCCAACATCAATCAATGCTGAAGTGTTACATATTTATTGATTTAACATTATAAATTGTACTTTTTTAGTCAGTTGTTTTGTCGAGACACATAATTTTTATAAGACAAAATGTTGACGTCAATTGAGTGGTTGACTGGAATAAAGAACAAGGGCTAAATTGCGATAGTGTTGTATCTTGGCATCAGTTGGTCGTGGTGTGATTTGTGGTAGTGCCTAATGGATTCAATCAATGCTATAGTGTTACATATTTATTGATTCAACATTATCAAATGTACTTTCTTAGTCATTTGTTTTGTCAAGGCGCATAATTTTTGTAAGACTTGATCAACGGCGATCACGTGAGAAATAAATATTTGTCCGTGTCTTCAATATATGCTCTTGTGGCAATTGGTGCAAAGAAATTGCACATGCCATTGATTCAGTCAACATGCACGATTATTAGAGCATTTTCAATGGTTTGTCAATTCTTAAAATTTGGAACATGTCAATAGAATGCTTATGTGGCAAATTAAAAAATAATAAATAAACTAGAAATGCACAAAATAAAACGGAAAGAATCAACAAAAGGCCACGGTGTTGGGTATGGTGGTCACTGAACCTCATCATAGCGTCTAGATTTTATTTTATTTTTATTTTTTTTTTCATATACGCGAGCAAATTGGCTATTTCTAGCCCATTTCTGAGGTTAAGCAACTGGGTTCAGTAGGAGTACTAGCATGGGTCGGCCCACGAATAATGGACCCATATCACCCTACCCAACTTCGATATTGTCGGCTTTGGTCCACCTGGGAGGCCTCTTTGCTACATAGCCTGATACATGGGCTTATAAATTGGCCCACTTTCTCTTGTCAACCTGATGTGGGACCCCTTATGACGCGTGGCATAAAGACCACATTACCCCTCATTTTCCCTGACATTTACAGGCTTTTCCATTTATTTGGCAACGATAAGCTCTGTTCTGGTTGTCTTTTGAACTGATTAATATTAATTAGTCTATCACATTACAAACTTGTTCGTTAAAGTTGAGGCACGAAGAAATGTGAATTTTGGGATAATGTGGTTAAGAAGTTGAACAAGCGAGAGACAAATGTGAAAGATATGTATTTGGGGGAAATTATTGAGTCTGACTAATTTAAGGTAACTTTTACTAGTAGCTTATCAGAACCGCACATCTATTTTCTGTTTTCGTCTTGCAGATTTTAGATATGCTCTTATTCGTGAGCCAAAAAATAAAAGAGCATCCATAAATTGATGTAGCGTAGTTAGAAGTATGTTTGTTGGTGTAGAGCAATTTTGTCTTATTTATGTTGCATTCGTGTTGTATCTCTAGCACGAAATTGATTTTCAGTCCCTAATATATTTCCCTTAGAAACTACAAATAAGTCATGAGCAATTATGTATGATTACAGTCATTACCTCGGGGAATACTATTTTATGTTTACGTTTAAGAGGATTGAAAGTACATTTTTCTATTCTGAATAGTGATGTGAAACGGAAAATGTGAATATAGTTGATAATCATTTTAGTTTTTTTTTATTGAAATACAAGATTGACTTTAGGGAAGACAGTAAAAATAACATAGCCTACATCTTAATATTAGTTGTTTTGTGTGATTTTTTAAAAAACTTTTTACGTCAAATTTTTAACTGCTAGTTAGGGGTGTTGTAAGTAATAGTCTTCTAGTTGGAGCCACGTGATTCTTGAATGATATTATGAAACTATTAAAAGTACATGTTATATTTGCGGTAATACTTAGGATATGTATTATTTAAAGTACATGCTTGCAAAACTAATTTTGGCTTTTAATGTTTGAAACAATTAACATAGACACGTAGGACTTGTTGTCTCAACAATAAATTTCCACTAATTTTTTTCTCTCTCATAATTTTCAATCACTCATACAATTACTTTATATTTTTTTAATACATTTTCCTCAACTTTCAACCACACATCTAACACGTCGTTCGAGTAAAGGTCCAAAATTGTGGGGAGAACAAGGCCTTAAATTCCTTTGCAAATTAATTAGGCTCTCAAAATGGATGTAATAAGGAAACATGCTAAACACTATTTATTTGACATTATGCATGTAATGGGTTGGAGATGAGGCTCTCCTTGGAGTAGGTTTTGCAATATGTTGGTGTGAGACACCATTTTGGTGGAAAACGTTTCAAAAAATGCAGTCGTAGCACATACAAGTTTTTCAGTATTCATAATTTGGTTAACAACCACAAGCACATAGAAATTCAATGATTAGTAACCTTTCCACTCTAGATGAAAAATATAGTTTAGTATACGACAAATAAAAGTGAAGAGTAAAATCCTCTTTAGGAAAATTGCCTAAGTTGGGCCTAAAAGCAAAAGACGCTATGCTAGGTAGGGGTCCGCTTGGCAGTCGAATGAGCACGCTATGAGCTAAGTCGGCCCATTCGTCTTAACCAGACCCAATGCCCACATAGAATTGTCCGCTTTGGGTTGGCGAGGGCCTAGTGGGTTTGTTCCCTAGTCAGGAGGCCTCTTGGCTATGAAAGATGTGGTTTTGTTTAGAAAACCAATATAATGTTAATTGTTCAAGCGATGTGGGAGATACAACGATTGAAAATCTACAAAAAACTAAACATGGGCTGGATTAATTTATATATTGTCATCACTTGCGATGAGGATTTATTTGTATGATTCAACTGCGTTGTATAATCAAATCTTATAAACAATTTGAATCTTTGGGTGGAATCTAATTCAGAATGTGTAATAAATTTTTGCAACCTCAAGACTAATCCTCATGGACACTTGTAGTATATTTTAGACAGAATCATAGACCTAGCTTCTTCCATTCAAGTTTATTGTACTCATATTTGGTGCGCGAGAAGTTAATAGTGCCGCAGAATTTTTTGTGAATTTGGGACAACAAACATAGCACTTTCAACGCTTGGAAGCCTTGGCATTCACCTGTTTGATTAAAGGTGTACTTTGCTTAGTTTCGACACACCATACAGAAGACTCAGGAAAGTTTCATCTTGATTTACACATTTATCTTGTATAGCTGATAGCATTTAATTTTATTTTTTGCATCTATCTAGTTAGAGTTGTTAACTTTAAAAATATTAAGATACTTGTGACTTCTAGACATCTCTAGCATTCCTACAAGTACTTCCGTTAACAATTAGGAACTCTCTCTCCCCCAAGTTGTTGCTTCATTGGTGGTTACAAATGAATGTTATTCCCTATTTATACTACAATCTCCATGGAATGGATAGTGGAGATCGACCTTAATCGATGCTTAGGATCGCTCAGGTAGAACTCTCTACAATTTTTGTACGATTATACAGATAGTTACAATGGAGTGTTCTAGAACTCTATCTAAGATAAGCTTTTTAAAAGCTCTAGAATCTCGACCATTCTACAAGTTTCTTCACGATTCTAAATACTTCCTCAAGTGTCCGACCATGAAACCTTTCAAAACGTCTGACCTCAATTAGAATCGGCAACCTTTTGAAATCTTTTGCAAACCTCATTATCGTGCAAGTCTTCGGGAATACTTATTGTCAATCCTCCGCGTGCAAATCCTTGACTTAGGCATTGTGGTTTGTCCATGTGTGACCATTGTGCGCACGTCTTGTGCATCACCGTGCCCATCCTTGGGCAAATCATGCAAGTCTTTGTTATCAAAACTTGTAAGGCATGACATGTCTCTCTTGTATTATTATTTTTTCCTTCATTTGCGCTGTTTGTCAAACCTTTTTCTTCCCTCTCCGCTCAATGATTTGCCTATTGGTGCTCCTGCAGTGTGATTTTGTTGAACACAGGCTGAACAACGGTTACATTTTATCTTGTTATAGTTGCTAGTGCGTGCATGTCTCAGTGTCTTATGAATTCTACGAATTTGTTCAAGCACAAGCGGGAGCGCTCGGGTGTTTTCTGGTCGCATACGACTTCTGTTTTAAAATCCAATATCAGATCTAAGTCTAATACAATGAGGGAGAGTTCCAGGAGTTCGAAAATTTTTGCGGCAATATGATGGCTGCCGGTCAAAGTTTTTTGCCATAATTTATGTTGGAGCTCCCTCTTACCGTGTGGATCTAAATCTGGTCTCAAATTTCATAACGAATGTCGTATGTGGCCAGATAACACCTTTACCGCTTGTGCTTGAACAAAGCCAATGAATTCTAATAGTAACCAATATTAAAATATTACATTTCTGCCAATGCTTCAACATTGCCACATTTTATTGATCATTCATTTTGTTTATGCGATAATTTTCTCATACTTTTTAAAACTTTTATGTGCTTTTTGACTATTTTATAAAATCATGTATTTATAATAAATCTCTATCAAGCAAGAGCGAAAGGTACAACTGCAGTTCTAGGGATTATGCACTAGGGCTTTAGAAAATGATATATTACTCGCGTGAATGCTGCTTAAGGTACATCATTTGGTATGGGCCCCATAAAATCACATGTGATTTCAGGTGCGAATTTTTTTTTTTTTTTTTTTTTTTTTTATCTAAGTACCTTGGGCATTGTGCTTTGAGTGGTTTTGATCAGACGCTGGTGACGCCATGTCACCAGGCATTTTTTTTAAAATTTTTTTTAATTTTTTTTTGAAATCTATATTAAGTTAGATGAATAATACATAATCGCTTCTCGACTTTACGTCCCACCCTGACCCCATATTTTTTTTTTTTTTTTTCCCCGACTGTGGATACCGTAAGGTACCCACAGTGGGTACCCGATCAAAACTCGTGCTTTGAGATACGTTCCAACCGACATCTCTTTTCGATCCACAGCCAAGCATGTGTTTTTAATTCCCAACAACCCACCAATGACATTTCAAAAAGGACCACTTTACAATGCCCCGAAAATGGAAAATGGTCCCAATAAATCAGTGGCATACACCAGCTTTAGATTCCTTTTATTTTAGAACTTTATTGGCTGATGACCTGAGGGGAAAAAACCAAAAAAAAAAAAAAAAGATTGATGAGTTTAGAAAATTTTAAATGATTAACTAGAAAAATAATTGTAACTCTAGTGACCATGGATCTAATTAATCGAAAAAGATTTAGAAAGCTGGGATTTTTTAACTTTCTCGAAAAATAATACTATTTATAAATAATTATAATAATATCTTTACTCTTTGCTGAAAGAATTTTTTTTATTACTTCTGAAAGATTTCTTTTTGAAAAATATAAAGTACAATCTGTATCATAACAGTTGTGCAGATATATATTTATAGAAGCACATAGCACAAAAAAAAAAAAAAGAG
This sequence comes from Jasminum sambac, assembly GCA_018223645.1. Taxonomy (NCBI): domain Eukaryota; kingdom Viridiplantae; phylum Streptophyta; class Magnoliopsida; order Lamiales; family Oleaceae; genus Jasminum; species Jasminum sambac. The sequence goes on along the minus strand of CP073651.1, from coordinate 2,885,051 downwards.
GAATCTAGAGAATATCGCATAATAGTGGAAAACATAAGCGGCAATAGACCTTTTTCGGAGAGCCTGAGACTTTTTCATCATCCCTGACTAAGCGAGTTAGGCCTCATTGTTATCACTAAAAGATTTATACTGTTATAAAATCAAAGTAAAAAAATACCTTAAATGCTACAAGAAAATAGAGAGGAAATATATTGAACTTTCTTCCTTCTTCTTCATCCATCAATTCATGAATTGAGGTCTATTTATAGACCATCAAGTGTAGAATCAAAACAAAAATGATGAGTCATATTACACATGATTATCAATCAAGTTGTACAATTATTCATGAATTATTTTCATCCTCACATGATTTCATAGTCATTCACAACTCATTCACAATAATGCATCCAACTTTTGAATTATTTATAACACTTCGAATGACTATTTATACAATAAAGTTGATTGTGGGGTGCCCATGTGTGTTCTCGTTAAAACCTTGTCGAAAACCCAGGTGGGATAAAACCCGATCGAAGGAAAAAGAGTACAACCGCTTCCACGATGTTCACCACATGAGTATAAATATCTTTGCGCCATTAAAACCTTGTCGGAAAACCCAATGGGATAAACACGATCGAAGGAAAAAGTCTGACTTCTCCCTCATAATGACATTGTTCAAGGTCCTTAAGTCGCCGTGCATGCCAATTTGGTACACCAATTTTCTAAAGGTTGATGTTGGTAACGCCTTTGTGAACAAATCCACTAAATTGTCAATTGAGCGAATTTGTTGAACATCAATTTCACCACTTTTCCAAGGTCATGTGTATAAAAGAATTTTGGAGAGATATGCTTCGTTCTATCTCCCTTGATGTAACCTTTGTTGAGTTGTGTGATGCAAGTCGCATTATCCTCATACAATACAGCTTGATTTTTCTTTTATTGAGGATAGCCCACATGATGTTTGTATATGATGAGTCATATTCCTTAACCACATACATTCCCGACTTGTCTCATGAATTGCAATGAGTTGACATTATTTGATGATGTTGCGCTCAAAGTTTGTTTTGTAGATTTCCAAGATATAGCAGTTCCTCCACGCGTAAATACATATCCTGTTTGGGACTTGCCTTTATGGGGATCGATAAGTATCCTGCGTCTGCATATCCAACTAAAGTAGATCGAGAATTATGTGAATAAAATAAACCTAAATCAGACGTACCTCTTAGATAACGGAGAATGTGTTTAATACCATTCCAATGTCTTTTGGTAGGTGTATGACTATATCTTGCCAGGAGATTTCTGAGAAAAAGCTATGTCCAGTCGAGTGCAATTTGTCGATAATGTAATGCTCCAATTGCACTAAGATACGGTATACGGACCAAGGATTTCTTCCCCATCTTCGTGGTGGACGCGTCCTTTCAACATCAAGTGTTCGAACGACCATAGGTGATGTTAGAGGTGTGCTTTATCCATACCAAATCGTTTCAAAACCTTTTCAAGATATGAAGATTGATGAACAAAAACTCCTTCAGGAAATGTTCAATCAGAAACCTAGACAAAATTTGGTTTTGCCTAAATCTTTCATCTCAAATTCTTTTCAAGTACTTCACCGCTTCATTAATCTCTTCAGAGTTCCAATGAGATTTAAATCATCAACATAGACTGCTATGATTGCAAATCCAAGATCCGCTTTCTTTATGAAGACACAAGGACAAATGTCATCATTTTTGTATCCCCTTTTAACAGGTAATTACTTAAGCAATTGAACCACATTCTTAGGATTGCTTCAAACCATATAGTGATCTTTGCAATTTAATTGATAACACATTATTTGGGCATGCACTAAGTGCTTCGGCACTTTATTCCTTAGAATTCTCATATATATATCAGCTCAAGTGAACCATATAAATATCACGATTACTACATCCATAAGACGCATGTCAAGTTTTTATTCTGACCAGGACTTATCAAAAATCTAAAAGTAATAGTATCCATTCACGGAGAATACGTTTCTTCATAGTCAATTCCTGGTCTTTGAGAGAATCCTTGCGCTACAAGCCTTGCTTTATACCTTGTAATTTCGTTCTTCTCATTTCTCTTTCTTACGAAAACCCATTTGTATCCTCTGAGGATTACATTTTTGGTGTTTGAACTACAGTCCGAATACTTGGCGTTTATACAAAGAATTTAATTCACCTGTATGGCTTCCTTCCATTTTGGCCAATCATTTCTATTTCGGCAATCTTTAACAGTTGTGGCTCAGTAATCCTCACTTTGCACAATTTCTTGGCAACATTAAAGGAGAATATATCATCTACAAATGTTGCTTTCCGTTCCCATAAGTTATTAGATAGTAAATAATCTATTGATATCTCATGGTTTTCGAATACTTACAGTTCTGCGGGAACCTCAATCTTCTTGGATGCTTCGTTCTCTTGGAACTTTAAATATTTTATTTGATTGATCAATCGTTTTTATCATTACTTCGCAGTATTCTTTTTGTTGGTTTTGTCTTGTACCCTTCTCTTTCTAGGTACGTAATCCTTGGATCCAAGCCAGTCGACCACGCTTACGGCGTATTTTAGATTCATTTCTTTGTAACAGTTGTCTGCGGGGACATCAATTTTTGCCTGTATTCTCTCTGGTATATGCGACTGGTGACTTTCCTTGTATTCACAAATGCATCGTGCGGTTCATATGCGATTCTTTGCAAATGAATAAGATTTTCAATTTCTCTATCACATTTATTGCTTCGGGGATCAAAGTGAGCTAGAGTCTTCTCATTCCAGGAAAGTTCATTTTTTCTTTCAGGATGTAGTTTTGTACCCCCCAGTGTTGGAAAATTCATTTCATTAAAATGACAATCATTAAAGCATGCATTAAATAGATCACCTGTTAAAGGTTCTAGGTACCTGATGATTGACGGTGAATTAAACCCAACATAAATTCCAAGCCTTCGTTGGGGACCCATTTTGATGTACATTTGTGGGGGTGCAATTGGTACCTGTACTTCACAACCAAAAATTCGAAGATGAGAAACATTAGGTTCTTGACCAAATGCTAATTGTAAAGGGGAGTATTGATGATATGCAGTTGGTCTGAGACGTATCAATGCCGCAGCATGTAATATAGCATGTCCCCAAGTAGAAGTTGGGAGTTTTGACCTCATAAGCATAGGCCTAGCAATAAATTGGAGGCGTTTAATAAATGATTCTGCCAATCCATTTTGTGTATGGACATGAGCAACAGAATATTCAACTTCAATTCCCATAGCTGTACAATAATCATCAAATGCTTTTGATCTAAATTCACCAGCATTATCAAATCGAATGGACTGGATCGAATAATCAGGGAAATGAACTCGCAATTTTATAATTTGGGCTAATAGTTTAGCAAATGCATCGTTTCTAGTTGAAAGTAGGCAAACATGTGACCATCTAGTAGATGCATCAACTAAGACCAGAAAATAACGAAATGGTCCACAAGGTGGGTGTATAGGTCCACAAATATCACCTTGAATTCTTTTCAGAAAAGTTGGCGATTCAACATTTACCTTTGTTTTAGAGGGTCTGATGACTAATTTACCTTGTGAACAAGCTTCACATGGACACTCATTTGGTAAAATAGTCTTAAGGTTCTTAAAAGGATGTCCATGTGAGCTTTTAATTATTCGTTGCATCATAGTCGTTCCTGGGTGCCCAAATCTATCATGCCAAAGTTTAAGAACCTTTGAGTCAATAAATTTTGATTTTATGATGTTGTTAGACTCAATCGTTCTTATGAATGTATAATACATTCCGGATGGAAGCGATGGAAGTTTTTCTTTAATCTTATGCCCAGATAGAAATGAGTTTATGTAAAGATATTCTTTATTATTTTCTTCCATTGTTTCAATGTGATATCCATTTTTATGCGGATATCCTTAAAACTAAGCAAATTTCTTACGGATTTGCTAGAATAAAGTGCATCATCTATATTCAATTGTGTATCATTTGGCGAGATAATACGAGCTCTACCTGAGCCTTCAATAATATTTGATGCACGGTAAATTGTATAGACATAATTTTCTCGTATTGTCAAATCCAAGAAAAACTTCTTATCTTGTAAAATAGTATCGTAGTTGCGCTATCATTAGGCAAATATCTTGGCAATTTGTCATGGTCTACAAAAGAAATTTAAAATATAAAATTCATACCAGGTTAACAAACAACAATTACATATAACACTTAATGGAAAATAACAATACAAATATAAAGATAACAATTCCACACTTATCACACAAAGCATTATAGAAAAATATTTCACACATAATACACCATAAATATAATAATACTTCATTAGAGAATTATTTAATCGATATTTTCCATCAAACTTCCAATGTTTGTATGATCTGCGGGATCTGGGAAAAAGTCAGAGTATCAAAAGCGAGTTCCATTGACTCAGTCATCCCAATCAAGAAAATTGGTTTCAACTTTTTCTTTTCCTTTCTCTTTTCCTTGGTCGAAGTTTATATATAAGTCCACCAAATGCTTTGGTGTCACGACATATCTGAGGATCAATGCCCGTGTATTCCACATCGATAGCATCTGTCATTCTTGCTTTTATCAAATGAATCATTTCCATTATTTTTAAAATTTGAACTCGCTATTATGTTCTTGATTCTGCTCATTATATCGTAAATGAGCTTTTCCATTATCGTGTTGGAATTCACGTCTAAACCCTCGCCCACGCCACGTGGCCACGCCCACGCCCACGTGGCCCACGCCCACGCCCACGTCACGTAGTAATTATTTTTCCAACGTTGCATTTACCTCGAGGCCATATAGTTCCATTTGTTTACGGTATCACCGTGGATCCTGTTGGGCGTATCCCATGGTTTTTCATGAGTAGTTCATTATTTTGTTACGCTGCTAATAAGCAAGATACAAGTTAGAATACGTTTGAAATCTACGCTCTCGATCTTCGCCGCGAGAGCACGTTGAGGCATGGAATGTTGAAAAGTCTTTTTCTAACATATCTTACTCGATAATTTCTTCACCACGAAAAGTAATTGAGCGTATTCTAATAATTGAATTGTAATCTTTTCTGATTTAAAATCTTGCAGCGCAAGTGCATCCATCGATATCGGCCTTGGCGGGACGGCTGACCCTTTGGTGATCGAATCTGTCCTTTAAATTTTTCCACGTAACAAATGGATCTTTGATCGTGAGGTATTCTACCATCGAGATGCATGTAGGTGTCGTCGAAGGAAAATTGCTTATTTGTTACCGCGATCCTGCTTTGGGATCTTTCATTTCCTTCGATTATTGTTTCACCTAACCCTTTTGAGATCAAGTGAATCTCAAAGATCAAGTGTCCATGATGAATAATTATCACCGTAAATATCAAGAGCGACAAAATCAAGTTTTGCAAGCGACATTTTCAAAAATTTAGATGAGCTAGTATATTTTGTTTTGAAATTTGAATTAGTACTCGTGCGCACAACAATAACAAAATAAAATTTCTTGTAAAAAAAATCGTGATTATCTTGTAATAATTAGGTTTACGATCTGAGGGTCATCTATAAGATGCAATCTGTAGAGCATATTTCCTTTTACTACAAGAGTGAGCTCTAGTGTAGAAGGCTACGTCTTGATAACGTGTTATAAAATCAAAGTAAAAAAATACCTTAAATGCTACAAGAAAATAGAGAGGAAATATATTGAACTTTCTTCCTTCTTCTTCATCCATCAATTCATGAATTGAGGTCTATTTATAGACCATCAAGTGTAGAATCAAAACAAAAATGATGAGTCATATTACACATGATTATCAATCAAGTTGTACAATTATTCATGAATTATTTTCATCCTCACATGATTTCATAGTCATTCACAACTCATTCACAATAATGCATCCAACTTTTGAATTATTTATAACATATACATAATTGATGAATAACTAGTTTATCCCTGTTTTCTTCTTCTTTTTTTTTTTTTTTTATTTGATACAGCATTTATTTGTCTAATTGCCTCTCTATATATTAATAGGAAGCAGGGTAAATAGAATAATCAAAGAATTGTTGTTGGATCCAAAACAAAATCTAATGCATCGAAAGGACCAAAACACTCACAAGATCTTATTCTAGGGTTTTTTTTCTCCCTACCTAATTTCCAAATACGAAAACGACAAAACTCAATAATGTAAAACCTAACCTATATCAGCAATGATCTAGTGTATTCGGGGTGTGCCATAGTTATGACACTCTCAAGTATTTTTCGGTCGCATATGACTTTCGTTTATAAACAATTCAACATACATATTATTCTAGGATAAATTTTGATAAGGGTCCCTAACCTTTCGCTCATTTGCATTTTGGTTTTCAACTTTCAGATTTAGACCACCAAACCGAATAACCGCCAAAAATTTATGTCATCGGTTTAAAAAATCATGGTTCTGTTATTATTACTACCTCCGTCCCAAAAATATAGTCCATTATTCCTCTTTCGTCCGTCCCAAAATATAGGCCACATTCCTTTTAAAAATATAGTTAAAATATTACTTGTCTTTTATACCCCCATTTAATATATATTGATATCATCAAAATAAAGTAGTTGAAATAAAATATTTAATAAATGAGAGGGTATATTAGGAAAATGATCTTGAGTTGTATTTTTCCAATACCATTAATTGCATTTTTCTTAATCTATGAAGATCAGAAAATGGCTATAATTTTGGGACGGATGTAGTATTATTTTTTCTGTTGGTCCCAATTATAGTAAAAGAATGATAATTTAGTAATTCTATGTCCCAATTATACATGTCTACTTAAAAAATTTTATTAATAAACAAAAATGAGGTTCTCTTTTTCCATGTCTAACATAAAATTGCATCTAAGAGCATCTCCAACAAGCTCTTTAAATATGAGATTCTTTATAATTTAAAGAGTTAAGCTCTAAAATTTTACTCCAACAAGTTCTTTAAATTAACAATTTAGTTTAGAGTGAATTTGACTCTCCAAATTTGGAGAGTCAAACTCACTCTTTATAATGAATGATTCTGAGTTTTGATGTCCTACTGAATAATGTAATCCACAATTAATTCTATTGGTTATTTATACTTAAAAATATTATTATTAATTAAATTTGAGATAAAACAATAATTTTTCTTGAAAAGAGTAAAATAAAGAGTTAAAATTGGAGAGCTTGTTGGAGCATTTAAAAATTTTCGCACTTTAAATTTAAAAATCTTTCTTTATTTAATGGAATATCTTTCTTTAAAAATAGAGATTGTTGGAGATCTTTCAAGATCCAAATATCCAACCCACGCAACCTCACCCAACCCAATCCCATCCCTGAGCAGCTGAGTTGCACCCCCAACTACCCCGCCAGGTCCCCACCCCCAAAAAAAAAAAACCCCACCCAATCCATCCCCCAAGCGCCCCACTAGGTCCCCCACACCCCCAAAGAAAAGTTAGACTAAATTCCCCTTGGTGGAAAGAGAATCGCAATTCTCAATCAAAGAGTGTATTTGATTGGGGGATGGAAAATAAATTGGAATGTAAGAACTGGGGTAAAAAATAGTCATTTTCCATGAAAAATATCGACAATCAAACACACCCTAAGATTTGATTTATTTATCCCATTATCTTTATGGTCACATTTGTCATTATTTTTACCCATTCAACAAATGTTTTTCATCAAAAAATTTGGAAATCTTCTCATACCCGAAATTTCTTGAATGGTTTTGTAACACAAAAAGCCAAATCTCGGCCTCCTTAACAGCTTACGAAAAAATATGTGACCACTGCAAGTGAGGATTCTTATATTTATATCTCGAGACATGAAGTTGAATCTCGACAAAACAGAAGCGAATATGTTAATATCGTTGGTTTCACCAACGACTGAAAACCTAGTTTCAATTGTGGTTGGGTCAGGTTTGTATTTTGGGTTTAATGTGAAATTTCGATAAATTTAGGGACTTATACATAATTTTTATATTAGAGTTTAAATTGCAAAACAATGATCTCATCTTTATTTATTAAAATAAAATAATAAAATATTCAAACTTGTGTTTGTCCTCTCCAAAAAACGTACAGCAAAAAATCAAAAGTTGTCCATTAGATTCTTCCCAACTTCAAACTTGTGACTTTGTTCACGGATACAAGGTCTTTAATTGTCACTTAGGTCATAACGACGTAGTTTCGTTATAAAGACATGCTTTTCTTTGTCAATGCGATGTGGGATCCTAATCACGCGCTCATGTCCCTATTTTCCAGTTTATAACAGGCCTCTCACCTGCACAATTGCCACCAGTACAATCACCTCTGTCTCCCCTCTCTCTGCTCAGTGTCTTCTCTAGTTTTCAGTGCCCTTTCTTCTCCTATAAATTCTCTCAATTCTGGTTCACAAATTCACTTCCTTAAGCTAATGCAGCAAAGAGGAAGGTCTACTAACCGAAGATCCAGGACTTTCTCTAGATCGCGCATTGCCATTGAGGGTTGTTAGAATTTGGGCTATACTCAATTTTCTCTCAGATCTAAAACAATTCGAATTCGAATCTAATAATAATCACAGTTCACCATGGCCGCCATTGGAGGTTTATTGATTAATTTACAGTTTTCTTCTTCTTTTTTTTTTCCTCGCATTTTTCAAAGGCAACCTGTTTGGATTATGTAGAATTGGTGAAAATGATTTTTGTTTTGACGTGTAGAACAAGAACGTGAAGTGCAGAAGAGTTACTGGATTGAGCATTCTGCTGATCTGACAGTGGAGGCTATGATGCTTGATTCCAAAGCATCCGCTCTGGACAAAGAAGAGAGGCCTGAGGTATGTCTCTAATAAGCATTTTCTGTTTTGGATCTGGCTTTCATGGATTGAATCTTTCTATTTCTTTTTTTTTTTTTACTTATTAAAATAGCAAAATATTCAGCCTTTTACTATTTGATGATGAGCGTTGATCTGGATTTTCCGGTAGCCACCCCTAGTGATTTTATTGGAAAAACGGAACCGTAAGCGTCAAAAATGACTTTTGTTTTTAAAGTTGATTTTTAATCGTCAATTTACAGGAATAGTGACCCTTTTGTGTTTCTTGCACGGGATAATGATGATTTCATATGCTGACAGTTGTTAGGTGTATATTTATGAATGGTGTTTAGCTATTTGGGCCAATATGATTCACACAAGATATTCTACGTGGGCTACCTTAACCACTGTGCTCTTTGGGGATGTCATGGATATCGTGTGAAATTCACAGTGGCCTATTATATGGGTCCGTCACTTTTCCTTTCGTAATTAAAAATAACGCATAAAGGCTTACTCTCTGTAAAGTTAAGGTACGTGTTGGCAAGGTACTTGTAAATTTGTATGTCCACAAATAGAGGTAAAAGAGGGGTGGAAAAATAACCTTTGAAAATGTGTATGGATGAAAAATGTAGAGAATTTTACGCCTGTTTATAAAGATGTGTTATAGAGAGAAGAAAAAATGGAGTCCAACATATGCGTAGAATTGGTTACACAACATTTTTCCTTTTCTAACTTTTTAAAAATAAATGTGATTGTTAAATAAATATGATTTTTTTTTTTTTGGAATAGAAAATAAATATGATTGTTAAATTTGCTTGACTAGATAATTACACATTTAGGTAATTAAATGCTCTTGAGGATCCTTATTTCAAAAAAAAAAAAAAAGCTCTTGAGGATACTAAGAAGACAAGCCTCTTTAGGTCCATTCTTAACATGTTACGAGTCCTAGCCATTTGCCACCCAGGCTGCCTTCCCTCATTTACTTTACCTATAATACATAAATAAGTTAGTTATAAAAACTCTAAGCAATCGTCATCCATCCTTGCAGTGCCTAACAATGCATGAGAGTTATGCATTAGAGTTATGATCTTGCCTTGGATTTAAGGCATTAATGGAACACATCTGTTTATATTTGGCTGATATGTTTTCATTTGAGAGTTATATGCTTCAAGGATAACGATTTCAGGGTCAAATGCTTGCCATTCTGGCTCTATGAAATTTGGCTTGAGACCTCGTTACACTGTGAAACTGTACAGAGTAGAACATAAAGTCTTACTATATGATATTTCACTTTTTCTTTTTGCGTCTTCAGTGTTTAAATCGTTGTGCCAAGTAACAAGCAGTTCTCATGATTCTTTGCCATGCAGGTGCTTTCTCTGCTCCCACCTTATGATGGGAAATCAGTTCTGGAACTGGGGGCTGGTATTGGACGTTTCACTGGTGAGTTAGCTAAGAGGGCTGGCCAATTGGTGGCTGTGGATTTCATCGACAGTGTAATAAGGAAGGTTTGTGGCCTTACTTTCACAAATTTCATTTCCTGTCGTTCATCTTTTCAATAGTTTATCTGGTTGTTACGTGACATTTTGTTACTTTAATTCTCTTATTTACAGAATGAGTGTATCAATGGTCACTATAAAAATGTCAAGTTCATGTGTGCCGATGTGACATCCCCAGATTTGAATTTTTCGGGAGAGTCAATGGACTTGATATTTTCCAATTGGCTACTTATGTATCTCTCAGACGAAGAGGTGAATTTCTTAACTTCTTTCTTTAGAAAACAAATTGTTTGCTCGTTACATGAATTTGTATTGTTCAAGTGTTACCATGATGTATGGGAAATTTTCTCCTTTGAAATTGATTTTTCATATTTTATCGTATTTTTCTATTTGCTACATATTGCGACATGATGACTATATTGCTCAAATTTTTTTGTAGGTCGAGAATGTTGCTGCTAAAATGGTCAAATGGTTAAAAGTTGGTGGCTACATATTTTTCAGAGAATCTTGTTTCCATCAGTCTGGAGACCACAAGCGAAAGAATAACCCTACTCATTATAGAGAACCAAGATTCTATACAAAGGTTTCAATTTTACATGTACCTCTTTTTCACACAACATATAGGTCTGCAACCATGAGCTTTTCTGCTACATTATTGATGTCTTCCATGGCCTCAATCAGTCAGTCTCTGCTTGCTTAAATAGATATTAGTTTCACAGCTCTTTCTTTATCTGATGAATCTTTTGGCTTTCTTTATTCAAGTAATTTGATTATGGTTCCCCAATTTATCAAACTTATAGGTCTTCAAAGAATGTCATATGAATGATGGTTCTGGAAATTCTTTTGAACTTGCACTTATTGGCTGCAAGTGCATTGGAGCTTATGTGAAAAATAAGAAGAATCAGAATCAGGTATTTTCTTTTGGTTATATTACATTTTCATTTTTCCTGTCTAATAACTTGACACCAGCCTTTGACATTATGAAATATGAAACTTACAATTTTTGCTACTTATATACATGGTGCAAATGCAGATTTGCTGGATATGGCAGAAGGTTAACTCAGAGGATGACAGAGGATTCCAGAGGTTCTTGGATACTGTCCAATATAAATGTAGTGGCATATTACGCTATGAGCGCATCTTTGGACAGGGATTTGTGAGCACTGGCGGGATTGGTATGCCACTTTTCTGCACGCATTTTCTTTTTTGTTACAAGTTTATATTGTATATTTATTTGAGTTCTGATCTTGGGCAGAAACAACGAGAGAGTTTGTGGATAAACTGGATCTTCAGCCAGGGCAGAAAGTTCTAGATGTGGGATGTGGCATTGGGGGAGGTGACTTCTACATGGCTAACAAGTACGATGTTCATGTCATTGGCATTGACCTCTCGGTCAACATGATTTCTTTTGCTCTTGAACGTGCAATTGGCCTCAAGTGTGAGGTCGAATTTGAGGTTGCTGATTGTACCAAGAAAGAATATCCGAAGGCATGTTTGATGTGATCTATAGTCGTGACACAATTCTTCACATTCAGGTACTTCAAATTCTTTCTGCTACGAACTTGAAAATTCGCACATACCAGCTATTTGTTTGATATTTGACATGTGCTCGTTTTGTTGAACACTTGAGATGACAATGCATTTATGGAAATGTGATCTTATCTTAATCTCACCTCATACATCTGGCAAATGTCAAACTAAACTAACCGCATTTTACAGGACAAACCTTCACTGTTTAAGTCATTCTACAAGTGGCTGAAGCCGGGAGGCAAAGTCCTTATAAGTGACTACTGCAGGAGTGCTGGAACTCCATCGGCAGAATTTGCAGAGTACATTAAGCAAAGGGGGTACGATCTGCATGATGTCAATGCTTATGGTCAGGTGCGTTTATGGACCATATTTACTTAGCCTATCTTCATTTTCACTTTTTCTATCGAAAACTTAACTTCTATGACTACTCGGTCAAAGTCAAACCTCAATAATGATCACACGTCTCACAGAATTGTTCATTATTAACCACACCCCACTACCATTCAACCTAAAATGTCCAATTATGGTGGCACTTTTCTTAATGCATTGTGTTTGTTGACAGATGCTACGTGACGCTGGCTTTCACGACGTTGTTGCTGAGGATCGTACTGAACAGGTGCATATTGACACGGTTATTTCTTTGCATGGGTTTTTAGCTTTTTATATGGCATGAGTTACTTAAACAAGTGGTTCCTTGTTTTCCAGTTCATAAAAGTTCTTGAGAAGGAACTGGATACCACAGAGAAGAATAAGGAAACGTTCATCCAGGACTTCTCCGAAGTGCGTACTTCTTGTGATTGCCAGTTCTAAATTGCCATTAACGTTACAGGTCGGTAACTGTTTGCTTTTCATCTTTCTTTCTTATTACAGGAGGACTACAATGACATTATTGGTGGTTGGAAGGCCAAGCTAGTTCGCAGTACCTCTGGTGAGCAGAAGTGGGGTTTGTTTCTTGCCAAGAAGAAGTAGAATTGTGTGGTTTCTGCATTCCAGTAGTTTTATGTACTTTTAGACTGAAGTTTGGATGATAAAGCTTGTTTTATGTTTCTGCTATGCAATGTTAAACTTGTGATGTTATGTGATGAGAAACTATTTTTATTCCTAATCTCGTCATGTAAAAGTAAGCACTTGCTTAATGGGGATGATTTGAGTAGTAGCTTTTCCAATAATGCGTTGTCAGAACTTTTCATACATGTTCGATTTTACAATTTTCAATTATGTGTTGAGGGCATGAGGCACAATGTAATGTTTTATTTATCATCGATCGAGGGAAGGTTTTCTTCCCCATACAAAAATAGAAAAAAACATATGAAGACTTTCTTTTCTCCAATATCTTATATCTCTTCAAAATTTGTATCAGTCCTATGGTCGGAATTACCTCTACAAAAGCGCTATACTAGCTTACAATAAGTGCTAACAGTGTTTCTAAGAATAAATATTAATAGTGTCATGATGTTTATTTTTCAAGAATAATGTCTTTTCTTAGCAATATCAATTTATTTGGTCATTATCGAAACTATGAAAGAAAATGGACTATTTTGCAAGAGCCAGAGTTCTCTCCCTCTCACCTGCGGATTAGTTTTGCTTCAAATAACCAAAATTGATTAGGTGTCCATCCGAGTGCACACAATGGTGTACCCCAACTGATGTGACATTCTAATTGATGCACTACATCATCACCTTAGGATGAGTATTTTTGTGTACCTGATGGGTACTGAATCAATTTTGATCAGTTAACACTGAGGCATGGAAAAATTACTTTCAAGTTAGTGGTTAAAGTAACTCTTTGGTTTGTCAAAGTTAGAAAAAGATCACTTATTTTGGACTTCCAGTGAAAAGTCATATCAGGTTACTTATTAGAAGATTAACTTCGCCAATCATGCCGCTATCCCTAATTTCTTAAATTTGAAGAGTCCTATAACATGTGGAACCATTTGATGTTTTTTCTTTTTTTTTTCTTTTTTTTTTTATTATATGAAAAAAAGCATATCATTTCAACCTTGACTTCAACATGTCTCCTCACAGTATGCGGATCATACCTCTTTCGCACAATGCATTAAATGTTTGTAGCGCACGAATCTATAACTTTTCTCTCATAACAATAACATGAGAAAAAGTTTTGTTATACAGTCGGCCTATAAGCATTGTATGTCTTTCAATAGGCATATAACCCTTCATATGCATATTCCATAGGCATCTTCCACTCGTCAGCAGGTCGAATGTTCTTGGAACAACCACTATATTCCTTCATCAAGTCTTTCATAAGCTGTTTTAGAAACACCTTTTCCATTGGTGTCTACAACTACTAAACTATCAACGTTTTATATTACAGTTCAGCATATCAAAAATGTTATTTGTTCCTTTAGTACGAGCAGAAGTACCAAAAGCTACGAGAGTGACCAAGAAAAGCTCAAAACTTCACATTTTCGGATCTATATTCGGTTGTCACAATGATTACATCAACATTCCCCAGTAACTACATAAGAAACAGCCCCTTTAATTACATAGCAGCGCATTACAGAGGAATTATCTCTCTATGTACAAGAACTAGAAAAATTCTATTGCTTCCAACGAAGGCCAAGATATAAATAAAACTATATAGGCTTCATATTACTATAACTATATATTTTGTAGGAAAGTTTAAGAGGCTTCTTACTTGTTCAATCTATTGATCACTTCAGCCTGAGATCTGACAATCACCGGAGAAGCTGAGAGTGAGTTCGATAATTTCTTGTGATCTGATACCATCAAGGGATTGTTGTTTTCTTTCTTGCTAACCTCCCTTGATTTATTCGCAGAAGCTCCAAAGATCTGCACTGTTAAGCTTCCTCCTGAAAAAATACGCGATAAAAAGAAACAAGAATAATAAAATTGTTGTGCTTGGATAAACTTTTATTTTGGTAAATATTAACTTTTTAGGTTGAATAGTGGTGGGAACGACATGTGCACATAATGATTGTAGTAATTTGAGAATTGGGATTAGTATTTAAGTTTGAGCTTGACTGAGTGGTAGAAGTTAATTCTTAGGTAGAAAAAGTCAAAACAAACACGATAAGATTTACCTAGGATAAGCGCAGCTCCCATCCATCCAGCTACACCCCACCTTTCACCGAGGAGAAACCACGCAAAGGCGGCACCCCAGAGTGGCTCTAACCCATAGATCACGGCAGTTTCTGTTGCTGAGATGTCACGCATCGCAAAAATCTACACAAGATCACCAATAAGAATTTATGGGACTGACTTGGTAAGCAATGGTTGGATTAAGGACAAAAAAGAATTCAAAATGATGAGTATGCATACCTCTCCCCACAAACACAATCCAGTCGAGAACACACCGGTATAAAGTGCAGGTATCCATGGAAATGCCACTATCCAATCCCAAAACATTTCCCATCTCCAAGATGCACCATCGCTATCCCCGATCCAATCACCAATTAGCCACCATATAGTGGACACAATAGCAACAACACCAACCTATAACAAAAGTTGATAGTCATACTTAAACTACAGATGGATTGAGCAAGCCAAAGAACTTCAATCTAAGAAAGAGTGAAAGACAAACCTCGTATCCAAGAAGTGCAAACAAATTCTCTTTCCTAGTACTCCTTGACACGTGTTCTGTGCGCAGCGTGTGAATGCCAAAGAATATGGCACTTATAAAGTTGAAAAGATCCCCAATCTGAACAAAACACGTGTCAATCAAGTGGAGAAAGAGATTGTAAATATTGTAAAGAAAATGATGACTAATTGGTCTTACATTTGGAGGAGATCCACTGCATTCGAACATGGCAATCCCAACCACAGACATGAATATTCCAAACCAAGTTCTAGCAGGTACTATTGCTCCTAACATGCTTTCCAGCAGTGGAATTACAATAACCTGTCCATTTCAGCAGCAAACTTACACTAACAGTCATAAATTTTCGTAAAAAGTTTTTATCCTATAACAATAAGATGAGGCCTTACTGTAAACAGCGAGATAAACGAAGCACGCCCCGCATCACATGTGAGCAGTCCAAGTGCCTCACACATATAGCCTAAACTGACCCATATTCCCAATTCAAATCCTGCATTACGAATCTGAACATCGTTCCTCGACATAAACATGAATGGTAGAAAGGGGATGGTCGACACAGCAAATCGAATGGCACAGAAGTATGCTGGATCAGTGAAAGCTTCAACCTCTTTGAGGACACTAATATCACTTGCTGCAGTGAAGAAGCTAGGTGATCAAATCCTGAGAGCCTAGTTGCTTTGCGCCTAGATTACTGTTTATATATGTTTACACAGCTACAGGCAAAATCCCCCACCATTATTCTAGATTAACAGCTACTGATCAGGATACTGTCCAATTTGTATAAGCGTACACATTAAACTGCTCCACGATTAAACACATGGACCACAGCGTCGATTAGATATGAAAATAATACTAATTACTAAACGTATAAACAAATACTTGATTATATGATATTAGGGCTCAAAAAACTCAAACGATCCAATGATATTCAAATCTAGTAACGTACCGGTAATGAAAGCTACAAAATTAAGCAAGATTATACTCCTCAATTTCTTTGATCCAAACAACAATTTCCTCCAAAAAGGCCATTTTCTCGCTACTCGAATGGTCCGAGTAGATGTGATCTTCTTCGCAATTCGAGCAACTGAGGAAGTTCCTCGAACTGGCTTTCTCCCAGTCAAATCCTTCGCTACGGCGACTGAATTCGAATTTACCTTCTCACCAGCTGAAGAAGAAGAAGAAGAAGGGGGAGATGGAGGATCAGGAGGGGAAGAGGAGTAAAAAATGGTGAGATTCGATGTTTTTCTCTGTGCAGAAGGGTGAGAACAGCAGCAGTGGATGGTAGCAATCTCAACAGAGGATCTAGGTATCTTCAGAGTCGAAAGGTAAGGCATATTTACAGAAATGGATTATGTTACTCTGTTGTATGATGCAATTTATGTGGGATTTGTTTGAGGAAGAAGAAGATGCAAAATTTTCCCGTTTTGTAATGATGAATTGATTATGCATGTGTTGATAAATGATTTTGTAAATTTTCTTCCGGGAAATTATTGGAGCCATAAATATGCAAAGATACAGACCTTGTGATATTTTTGTCATCTTGCTTATTTGGACTCATATTTGAAATTTGATTGGGGAGTGGGGACTCATCTCAAAATAGCTCATTCTATTTATTTATTACTAGAATTCCACTTCTTTCAGGTGGACGGAGACTGTAGAACGCAAGTTTTTGTGCAGAATTCAAAAGAAAAGTTATTGCGGTGATAAAATCTGAGATAAGTAGAACGGTCGGTTACAGACTCATAATCGTGAAATTTGATTGCAAAACTTAAAATTTTTACATAATTAGAGAGAATGATAAGTTGGGATGAAATTAATCAACAAGAGTCTCAATGTTTGTGGAAACTGGGGAAAGATCAATCAGCTTTTGGGTGAAATTATGAGCAGGGTATTTGTGAAGGGTGGTGCTATATACACCCACTATTTTAATCCCTACACCCATATTTATCGATCAGGACGAATATACCAACACAAGCCGGCTACGGTTGAGCGAGGGACGAAGTGTAATGTCGGCCATCCTTGGCCGAGCAAGCATTTGGATGCTCGGCCAAGGATGGCCGAGTAGGCAATTTGAAAGCTCCACCATCCATGGCCGAGCATGACATTCTTTTTTTTAAAAAAAACAAAAATTAATTCATAATGTGATTTTGATTAATAATAATCATGTATTAAAAAACTTGTAGAATAAGAAAACTAATTGATAAATTAATTAAAAACTACTAACAAATAAGGAAAACTAATTCTAACCAAGTTAAATCACCCTAGGCACACTCGAGTGATAAAATAAAATTAAAAACAAACAAACGAAAAATCTAAATTACTCCAAAAATAGAAAAATACTGATTTCGCTCCCTAAACGCGCTCGGATACCCAAAATCCATCGTACATCACCGCTTAGCAATGAGTTTGACTCATGGCATCGAACTACCCAAATCGATATATTATTTGTCCAAAATGGAGCTCGGACGCCAAATCTGCAAAGTGCGATTTTGTCATTTTCGATCTAACTTATACATCACATGTTCCTTCCCTAAATCAAAAAATAATATTAAAAAATAATAATTAAAGTTTGAATGTAATTAAAAAAAGAAGAATGGCATGTTAACTACTAAATATAAATAATTATTATCATAAATAAATAATTAATATTATTAAATATAAACTAATTACATTATCAATTTAAAAAAAATGGCCTTGGCCGACGTTTCATTTACACCCCCGATTAATCGGTATTGGCGGAAAAAGTGGGTGTGAGTCATAAAAAATGGGGTGCAAGTAGCGCGGCCCATTTGTGAAGGGTGAAGACATGCATATGTTTGCCTTTTGCTCCAAAATTTGGTGAGGGATTAGTAGTCATGTGGTACATTACCGAGCATCCTTCAAGGATGCTCGATCATCCTTAGCCGAGCTCCTTCTTGGATGCTTGATCATCCTCGGCCGACGTTTTATTTACACCCCCGATTAATCGGTATTGGTGGAAAAAGTGGGTGTAAGGCATAAAAAATGGGGTGCAAGTAGCGGCCCATTTGTGAAGGGTGAAGACATGCATATGTTTGCCTTTTGCTCCAAAATTTGGTGAGGGATTAGTAGTCAGGTGGTACATTAGGAGTTTAAATCTGTTCACTCTCCTAAAAGGAGGGCGAACGGAGGGATAAGATTTTGAAAATTTTGAATTTTTTTGTTCATATTATTCTAATCATTGGGAGCTTCAATATGAGTATAGTTTTGGTATATAATTTTTATTTTAAAAATTATTTATTTTACAAATAAATAAGTAATTTATCACTAAAAATAAGTAATTTTTAAAATAGTAAAAACTATATATCAAGTCATCAAACTATAATTATATTAAAGCTCTCGATAACTAGAATAATATGCAACAAAAAAATTTCAAAAATTTCGATTTTTTACCTCTCAAATTAGCCTCCAAGAGGAGGGTAATGTTCGCCCTCCTTTTAGGAGGGTGAACAAAGTTAAACTTAGTACATTAGTATTAGGCCTTGTTCCTTGCGTGATAAGTTTTATTTTTTATTTACGTGTTGAAGGATGATTGAAATTTGAGAAAAATATATTATTTGAATGAGTGGTTGGAAATGAAAAGAGAAAAAAAGTTGATAAGTTTTGTGTTGGATAGAAAAAGATCTTAAGGCGCCCATATACTACATATCAACTAATTTCGATTGGATTAGTCGTGTCTAAATGAATTGCCATTAGAGTTTAGTCTATGTCGCCGAAATATAGCCTATTACACACTCTCTCTTTTGACGGGCAAAACCAATAAAGTAACATGATTGATATTTCTCCATAAAACATACATGATAAGTGATTTCCTCCCCACACGAGGAATAGTTATTCTTCTCACATGCTGATATTTTAGTGTATGGATTTCTTAAGTTGGAACCTTTAACTCATCCCTAGACGAGAAGGAAAATATTACTCAAATAAACATTTTGTTGGTAAAAGATGGAAAGCTTTTTGTTTTTTTGAACAAGAGGCTTTTTCATTCAGTTAAATTGGCAAAATACAATGAAGCACCACAGATTCAACAATGTTAAAAACCAAAAGGATGATCACATCACCCAGATTAAAAACAAAAAAGGGCAAAATGCCAACAAATGTGTCTAAAACAAAGTGACCAGAATACACATGCCTCCGGATCTGCAACGTTGACGCCCAAAGATGGAGTGAAGCCGCGGTGACTCGAAGCAGAGGATCAATTCGAAGCACACGAACAAATAACACCGTAGCAAGACGGTGAAAAGCCACGCGCCGCACCAAGACGACGAAATCACAAAAAAACAAAAGAAAGCTCAGATCTATGTAGATAGACCACTTCTTAGAAGAAAATATACACAGCCAAAAAAACACCCCCAATGGCGCAGGGGAAGAAAACCAAGCGGTAGAGAGAAGGGAGAGCGTCTGGCAGAAGGTTAAGAGACAGAGAGAGTGAGGTAAATCTACTAAAACTTAACACAAAGATGGAAAACTAAGGCCGTTCTGTTTGTTTTGTATTTTCTGTTTTCATTTTCGAAAATGTTTTAGTGTTTTCTATTTTCAATTTTTGTTTTGAGAAAATTGAAAATGCGTTTGGTTTGTTGTTTTGAAAAATTATTTTTGAGAAGAGAAAATAGAAAACATGTTTGATTTATACTTTAAAAAAAATATAAATTGGTATAATAAAAATTACCAAAAGGTCCTCAATCTATTCAAAATATTCAAACAAGCCCTCATCTTCACCCCACCCTATCCCCACCCCACGCCACCCTTCCTATCTCTCTTCAACCAGTCGCTGACGACTTCGCCGGCGACTGTGGTGGTGCGAACCACCAACTCTTGGTGGTTCGCACCACCAGCAGGTGGTTCGCGACCACCTGCGCAGGTGGTTTCGACCACCAACAGGTGGTCGAAACCACCTGTTTATGGTAGTCCAACCACCATTAATGGTGGTTGGACCACCAGATCTGGTGGTTGGACGTTGGCGGCCGCGATTGGCGGTGGTTGGCGGTGGCCGGCTGTGGTCGGAGGTGGTCGGCGGTGATCGGGGATTGAAACGTACGAAAAATAAAATTTGGGACTGAAATATAATAAATGTAAAGTTTAAAATCAAGCAGCGTTTCGCTTGTTTTGACATTTAACACTGAAAATGCCGAAAACGTTAAAAAGACGTTTTCGTGTTTCCTATACAAATCTTGAAAACGTTTTCGAAAATGGATTAAAATAATGAGCGAGCAGCGTTTTGATATTTTGGAAAGCAACGGATTGAAAATAGTAAAGAGAACGCATATTTATAACCAACTATATGCAGGTTTCTTCAAAAAATGATTGTTCCTGCTTATTTCCTTCAAAGAAACCCTTCTCTTTTTCTAATTCATCTAAAAATCTTTAAGATTTTTGATTTTGTTAATATAATTATTTCTACATTCACATTCTAAT
Organism: Jasminum sambac; assembly: GCA_018223645.1. Classification (NCBI taxonomy): domain Eukaryota; kingdom Viridiplantae; phylum Streptophyta; class Magnoliopsida; order Lamiales; family Oleaceae; genus Jasminum; species Jasminum sambac. The sequence continues at coordinate 2,864,256 of CP073651.1, read as the reverse complement.
GTAAAAATGGTATAATAGTACTAGTCTCCGACCAAGAGAGGTTCCTCTACCAATCTTAAAAGCCAAAAAAAAAAAAAAAAAAAAAAAAAAAAAAACTTCCATCCTCAAAAAATTCCTCTCAAACTCTTCTTTTATGATATTGTTCTAAAACTCCACCAAATTTAACAATTTATAAAACTAATTCTTTTATTTTTCAAGGTAAATTATCTTTGCCCTCTCAATCTATTTTACCCTTCGTACAATCCCACCGGAAAATGATCTCCTACCCACTGTGGGTAGGATATCCTACTTCCGGTGGGTAGGTGTCATCCACCGATTAGTAGGGAGAGTGGCCCCATCGCCCCCCCTTCCACCATTCAGCAGGGGACACCTACCCACTCTGGGTACTCCCATTCCACAGCATATATGCAGTGTACTAGTTAATGCTGAGGTAGGCGTTAGTGTAGCATCGTGGAGGGTTACTCTTCATGCTACATCGATTGGCTACTTCGGCTGGGTCTGTCAAGAACAAGATGAAAATCGAGCTCCATTCAACTCAGTCTGTTTCGTGAACAAACTGAAAAGTACCAAATCCAATATGCAAACCCTAAAATGCATCTCCGTAAAATCCCCTGGTGTCACCCAGCCTGCTTCAATTCTGGAAAATTTTCTTCATTTCTTCCCTGTTTCTCAACATATTCTCACCCATCATCGTCTACACCCCTCCAAAAATCTGCTCACGAAATCAACAATTTTGCACACCCAGCAGAAGAAAAGGAAGAAGATTTTTTTACCGATGATTACACTCCTATAATCGACAGGAAGTATTGGACAAGCCGCATCCACAAGCTGTGTACCGTCCGCCGCGACGTCGACGCCGCGCTCAACCTCCTCCACAACCTCTCCTTACGTGGTTTCCTGCCGGACTCGCTCAATATCAGCAGCATTCTACATGGCTTGTGCGAAGCAGGGCGGTTCTCGGAAGCTCACAACCGTTTTCTTCTCTTTACTCGCTCACATTGCACCCCGGATGAGCGGACTTGCAATGTTATAATCGCGCGGTTGCTAGATGCCCGGGAACCGTACTCTACACTATGTGTCATTCGAGAGTTGATTGGTGAGAAGCCTAATTTTGTTCCTAATTTGATGAATTATAACCGACTGATTGATCAGCTTTGTGATTTGGAGAGACCGAGTGAAGCTCATTCACTGTTCTATCACATGATAAGCAGAGGTCACAGGCCCAATGTTGTTTCTTATACTACTTTGATTAATGGATACTGTAAAATTGGTGATATGTGTGTTGCTCAAAAGCTGTTTGATGAAATGTCTGAGTATGGAGTACAATCAATGCGCTTACTTACAGTGTTTTGATTCGTGGAGTTTTAAGGAAAAGGGAGTTTGGATATTCGAAAGAGTTGGTGACAAGGCTTTGGAATGTCATGAAGATTGAGGAGGATATCCATGGTAACAATGCAGCTTTTTGCAATGTTATTGATTCTTTGTGTAGAGAAGGGTTGTTCAATGAAGTGTTTAATATTGCAGAATATATGCCGCAAGGGAAGAGTGTTTCAGAAGAATTTGCTTATGGAAAACTGATTGATTCACTATGTACATTTGGGAGGTGCAATGGAGCTGCGAGAATTGTTTATATGATGAGAAGGAGAGGGCTTTTACCAAGCTTGTCATCATATAATTCAATTGTACATGGTCTATGTAGGGATGGTGATTTCTTACGGGCTTATCAGTTATTGGGAGAAGGGGTTGAGTTTGGGTACTTGCCCTCGGAGTTCACTTACAAGATCTTAGTCGAGGGTCTTTGTTATGAAGCTGATATTCCCAAAGCAAAAGAAGTTCTAAATATGATGTTGAAAAAGGAAGGTATTTACAAGACTAGAATGTACAATATATTTTTGAGAGCTCTCTGTCATATGAATAGTCCAACAGAACTCCTCAATGTACTTGTTTCTATGTTTCAAACACAATGCCAGCCCGATGTCATTACCCTCAATACGGTTCTAAATGGGTTTTGCAAAATGGGAAGAGTCGAAGAAGCTTTGAAGGTTCTCGATGAGATGATGTCGGGGAAGTTTTGTGCCCCGGATAGAGTAACCTTCACTACTATAATTTGTGGGTTTTTAAATGTAGGAAAGGTTGAAGAAGCTCTCACTTTTTTGAGTAAAGTCATGCCCGAGAATGGTTTTCCTCCCAATGTTATTACCTATAATGCAGTCCTTCATGGATTGTTCAAACTAGGACAAGCAAATGACGCTATGGAAGTTTGTGATAATATGGTGTCTGGTGGAGTGTTGGCTGATTGTACTACTTATACTATTGTCATTGAGGGGTTATGTGATTCTCATAGGGTTGATCAGGCTAAGAAATTTTGGGATGAGGTGATTTGGCATTCTGGAGTTCATGACAATTTTGTCTATTCTGCCATACTTAAAGGGCTCTGTCGTGCAGGAAGATTCGATGAGGCTGCTGATTTTCTGTATGAATTGGGGATTGTGGTGTTGCTTTGAATAATGTGAATTACAACATTGTCATTGATAAAGCTTGCAAGTTGGGTTTGAAGAGAGAAGCTTATCAGATTGTGGGAGAAATGAGAGAGAATGGGTTGACCCCAGATGCTGTTACATGGAGAATATTGGATAAATTGCACGATAGTGTGAGAAATACAAATGAATTTTCTGAAGATTCGACTTTGCCTTCTATTGAGTTTGCACAAGAACCCTGCATCTAAATAGTCCAGTCATTGTTCTCAACTATAGTAGATAGAAGACACCTAGTGGTTGGGGTGGGGGTGGTTAAAAATGGATGCTATCGGGAAGTAAAGCACCACAAGCAGTGAAGGTGAAAACAAACCTGCAGCCAGAGTACAGAGGAGACAACCTGTGTGAGAGTCGAGCTATGTGCAATTTTTAATGGCGATCGGGTATACTCCCAAATCTTTGTAAGTGAAAACCGCATTTATCCATATTTGAACAATTATCTTGAGATTTCTAAATAATAAGTATTTTTATGTTATTAGCGGTCATGATTTTCTCTTATGTTATCACTCTATTAGCCTGCCTGTTACTTGAGAGATTGTTAGCATGACTTGCTCTAAAACGATCATTTGTTTCTTCTTACAGATCCATCAATTCTCCGATGTTGTGATGCAATATACTAGCGGTCCCGAAGGTATTTATTCTTGAAGAGTGTCATCTGGGATTGACAGAGTGAATGAATTGCAACGGCAGTTCTCAAGAGGTCGCCTATATATGCAGAAACTTGGCATTTCTTTGTGTGGTTATTCGGTGCAAATTGTCCTACTTTATATTAAGATTTTGATGTCCAACTTTTTGTGCTAGGCTCCTCAAGGAGAATGTAATTTATCTAGGTCGATGTAGGAGTTAGGTCCAAGATTGTGAAATTGTTTAGTAATTTATCACAGTTGGGCTATTGTTTTGTTGGCAACATAAGAGCCATACCCACATTGATATGTCATCAACCATTTTTTTTTTAATTTTTTTTTGTATCTACATTAAGTTAGATGAATAATACATGCTTCTTTTGAATAAAGTACAATCACATAAATTTTTTTTGGGGAGTGTGGGCCCACTGTGGGTATTAGAACATCTCCCATCGCAGTTGATGTAGCAATATTTATTTTTTCTTTTTCTATGTAACCTCTCTTATTTTCATATTCTTTCAAAAAATCAATTTTCGACTCGTGTAATTTAAGCAAATAGGCTATCCTTTTTTTCCGTAATTTAAAATTCTTTTTTGTTTCTTGATGAATATTGTATAACAAATGCGACCTAAAAATCAAGTTGGACTCCATCAACGCTTACCTGATCCTTTATGATTATTACATAGGACTTTGTTCAGGTGCCCGCAACGGGCACGTACCCGATAGAGGGGGTGTGTGGGGCCCCCAATTTGGGGGAGGGGAGAAGGGGAGGGGGTTCTCTCTATCGGGAAGGTGCCCGTTGCGGGCACCTGAACAAAAGGGTTATTACATATGAGGGAGAAAAGGATTTGAATGATAGCAATGGGTTTTACCCAAATTTTCAAATAAGGATGAGGTTAGTTATGAATGTGAGTTGAAGTTAGTGTCTGACTTCGTGGTGATAATATGATAAGACAGTTAGACACAGTGAACGAACTGATGAAGAAATTGATTGGTTGTCATAGCTAAATCTAAATACCATAGAGTTGACTTTGCTCGTCAGAGCGTGAAATTCTTATTCAAAATCCTATAATATGGCAGGTTGAAATTCAGTTGACTTGAGCGTACACACTGTAGCGTATTCCAACTCATATTACACTCCAGCTCGGAATGAGACAGCGTTGACCCAGGTAACCATGATCACAGTGCATCACGGCATATGCTTTTGAGATGCACTGGTCAGTTTTGTACAGCAACATTTAAAATAATTTCCTTCTAACAAATTTAGATGAGGAAAGCAATACAAAATTATTTTATCAATTACTGGTGTTAACCACGTGCGATGCACGTGACGATTTTAATCGTATATTTACATAAAAATTATAAAATAAGAAAATAAATTTTTATAAGTATTTAATAAAAATAAAAAGTATATATAATATTATAGATTTCAATAATCGTTGACATATTTTTATTCGAAATATTATTTTATAAGAAAAATACCATATCAATTATCGAAATTGATGATTTTAGGTAAGAATATAATATTTGGGAACAAAAATTTGATAATACGACTAAAAATGATAAAAACTTATTTCAAATACGATGAAAAATAATTTTATTGTCAGCCTACACATCTAATGGTTAGCCTTCACATACATATAAATGACCGATGTACATGTAGAACGATCACAAATAAAACTCAACAAGGATTATACAATATGTTAGATTTAGAAAAAATAAATAAGCAAATATAACTCAGCAATGATAAAGAATATTCTTTTTCTTTTGGAAAAAAATACTACATCGCTCCACCTTTTCATTATATTTACTATTATGAAAATTTAGACTAAACAAAAATTTACAATTTTATTCTCATATATAAAACACATGATCTAAATAACCGAGGAACAAAACAAAAAGAAAAGAAATTTCCAATTAAAACTAAAACCACTTTTAAACCACTTTTAGAAAGGAAAACAACTCATATTTAATTTTATGTACTTAAAAAATGCAAAATGCATGCAATGAGAAGTTCAATTATTGAGCAAATTATTTACTCTTTTCCTCATTGAAAAAACTCAATAGTATTAAAAAGGAAAACAATAATTAATTTTTTTAATTGAGACCGACATTGGCACTGCCAATGGATCATCTGTCAACGTGACATTTCAATTATTATAGACGCATATTAAAAAGATAAACATGCTTTACTTTTAGAATTAAATTAAAATAATGAAATCAATTGTTTAATAAAAATTTTTGTTCCTATTAAACAATTGAAATTTCTTTTTCAAATAGATAAAAATCTTCCATTTTTCTTTAACTTGTCAAAACATGAATTATGTAGAATTTATACCATAATGGCTGTGTAATTTTGGAATTAAGTTACTAAAAAAATGATGGACAATTAATTTAATTACATTTCTTTGAACGACAATTAATTTAATTACAAATTTGCTTAATTAGTTTTTTTTTAAAACTGTGTGAATTGGGCACTGCTAACATGGTAAAGTGTATAGTTGGCACTTTAAGTTTTACAATATAGAGATTTGAAAATTGAGATGTATATAAAATAATAACTAAAATGTAATATCCATGACTTAAAATGTATATAGAAACTAATAATTCTCGTTTTCTGAATTAAATTAATAGGTATTGTAAGGCGTAAATTTTATCTCTTATCACATTTACATAAATGCATGTAACACTAAATATAAAAGAAGTAAAATAAAAAAAATCAGAAATTAATTTTTTAAAAAAACCATATAAAAAGGGTAAAATACATATAAAAAATAAAATAAAATAAAATAATATTAAATAAGGAAACCAACATAAATAAATAAGAATAATAATTAACCCCTAAAAGTTATGCCAAGCATGGCACTACCACCTAAACACTTTACCTAGGTGACACTTCTCTTATTATAATATAATATTAAGATATGAATATTATTGTATTAGACCGACTGCCCACATGGGCAATTACGTCATTTAGGGTAACCGCAAAGTCGCACCGCGGCACAGCCGTCGATGCTTATTTTATTTCACATGACGGCAAAAATAATCATGGATTCCAAACCTTTGTGTTTATTAAGGCGATATTTATAAACGGACAAAAGCAAGGTTGGTAGATCACTGCAGATATACAGTTACTTCATCCGATTTACTGAGATAGACACTTATCATTTGTCATACATATTAAAGAAATATCTTAAATTTTGTTGAAATTATAAAATATATTTCTATATTATTCATATTTTACCCTTACATTAATTAACAAAAAAGTAGTATAAATATTATTAATATATTTGGGAGATGGAATAGCTAGTTGATTTTTAGTATTTCAATAATATTAAATAGGGATACTCTACCAACATGTTGGCACTTTATAGTGCTAATATGCTATGTGGCCCGTAGGTATCAGTCCAATATAGGTGCGAGTCCCCCTCCATACAGGGGGAGGGTGGCAAGTAGAAAAATTGACATCATAAGGTGTCAATTTGTTGGTAGGTAATCACTCACCCTAGAAAATAAAGTATATTCTCAATGAGGAAATTAAATTATAATTTGGGACAAACGAAAATGAAATACAAGTAGAGGTGGGCGTTTCGGGTTCGGTTCCGGATAGTTCATTACCAGGAACCGAACCGTAAATTTCGGTTCCTTGAAAAATGGAACCATTTGGTTCTTTTCAAATGAAGTATCCGTCCGGTTCTGATTCCTTCCAGTTCCGGTTATTTTACGATGCATTTTTTTATTACTTGTCACTTGAAAAGCACAAGAAAAGAATAAAAATTTTGATTCGAACATAAATATAACAAAAAAAGAGGTTTGCTCCTACTAATCGTGACAAATCTTTGCTATTAAGCAACAACATTTCTTCTTGATTAGTAGCATTTCTTGCTTAATAGCGAAGCAATCTTCTTGCTATTAAGCATTCTTCTTGAAAAATAGCGACATAACTTCTTTGGCAATGATTTTTATTGATTAAAGTTGTTTTTTGACCAACTAAGCCATTTAGCATTCTAGTTTCGATTTCGGTTCTCGATTTTTAGAAAGGACCCATTCAGTTTTCATTTCGGTTCCGGTTCTTAATTTTTTTTAAAGAACCGGACAGTACCGGTTCTTGAGGTTCGGTTCCGGTTCTACCCATTCGGTTTCGATTTTTTTGCCCACCCCTAAATACAAGCCTATCTTAGTGGGACGAAGGGAGTATTAACTTTGAAAATTAGTTATAAATAAATAAATTAGCATATGAGGGACTTGATGTCTACTTTATTATGGATCGCATATCGCTAGTCTCAATGTTGATAATTTAGTCCCTATTTTCATTGTTTCTTACAAAATAATTTCTTAAGTGATGATCTCATACTCGAATTTCAATAAATTAAAACAAAATAAAATAAGAACAAAAATGATGACCGGATGAGACATTGAATTTAGTTTACGAGAAAGCTCTAACTATTATGTATGGAGTTATAAGAAGAAATTTTACTAATAATAAAAAAAAAGAAGAGATGTTTGAACAATAAAAAAGTTAAACATAAATAAGCACACAAGAAGCCGAATTTTCTAGTTTACCAAATGATCGAGACAAAAAGACACGTCTGGTAAAGAAAATAAAAAAATTGATCAGAAGATATTTGAATTTTCTACTTATTTTATTTAACCTAAGTTGCAATGTTTTCTTAGATACAAATTTTGTTTTGCCAATAAATAAATAAATAAAACATTCAAAAAAATTACATTAAAAACAAACATTCACAAAAAAAAAAAAGATTAAGAGCTTGTTTGATTGGGCATAAAATTGATATACGTGGTATTCCGTATAAAATATGTGGTTAATATTATATTGAAAAATGAGTATGTGGTTGAAAAGATGAGAGAGAAAAGTGTTGGATTTATTTTATACACAATCAAACAAGGTCTAAGTATTAATCTCCACAATTAAAAAGTGAGTCCTCACCATGCAATAACGCAAAATTTAGCACGTGTTAGTGTATGTATAAAAATAAATTTTTATGGATTTTATTGTAATATAAGAGAGAGTGAGTGAAGTTGAATAGTGCAAAATTTGTGTAATACAGGTAGGTCCCCCATGAAATATATGAATGTGAAATATGAGAAATAATAAGTAGAACTGAAAAGAATGTATAAAAATGTGTAAAAATTTGTTAAAATCTATAGACTAATAGGCGCTTAAATCCCTTTTGTATTAAAATTAACTTTGCAAGACATCAATAAAGTATTATCTCCATCCCATAAATATTGCCAATTTTTATTTTCACAAAGATTAAAAAAATTACAATTAATAATAGTATTGAGAAAGTAAAACTTGAGAATATTTTCCTAATGTGCTATTTTATTTATTAGATATTTTATTTCAACTAATAAATTTTAGTGTTAATAATAATATATATTAAATGAGACCATAGAAGACAAGTATTAATATTTTAACTATATTTTTAAAATGAATGTGACCTATAATATAGGACAGACAAAAAAAGTGGATTATATTTTTGGAATTGAAGTAGTAATAAAGTACTACTCCCCCAATCCCATAAAAATAGTACCACTTTAACTTTCACATAGATTAAGAAATTACAATTAATTAATATTTAATTGTACATTTTCAAATATACTCATATATTAAATTAAATTATGATAGTTGATTTAATTGATAACAACATATATTAAATAGGGATATAGTGGGAAGTGAAATATTTTAATATACCTTAAAAAAAGTGAATTATAATTTGGGATGGATGAAAAATGAAAATTGGACTATCTTTATAGGGTGGATGGAGTAATATTCATCATACCCGTTAATTTATTAGTGATGTGATAGTTAATTGATAGTAATTAATTTTCCATTTATGTTATTTTAAATTTAAGAATACAAATCAAATAAAGTTAAGTTCATATCAGTCATCTCAGCTTGTGCTTTCTTAACTGTCCCAACCAACCAGAACATCAAAGATGCTCAAGTGCATCTAGGAGTTTTGTAATTACGGAACTCCCGATGTGTTTTACAGGTCCATACGACATCCGTTTTGAAATTCGAGACCAGATCTAGAATCAGCATAGTGATGAGGAATTCCAATAATTCGAATACATTACTCGAATAAATAAAAAAATAATAGACATAGAACAAACCCTTAATATACAATTACAGTAGAGTGAATCATAATCATAATCACTCTTGTAAATATCTCATAATCTAATCAAGGGAATGCTCCCCCCACGCTGTGGGCAAGGGGGTGGTGCACACGCCGACAAGGTGAGCCGTCGGTATGCTATGTTGATGTGTGCATGGCTTCTCTGCCAGCAAAAGTGATCTAATCAATGGAAACACTCCCCTGCCCACATAATGGGTAAGGGGTGATGCATACGCTGATGTGGCGTGACGTGGAACATATTTAAGAGCTACATTATTTCTCTCTCAAAGTCTGCTGTGCACCAATAATTGCTCATAATCGTGGTCCCCATTCACATTACGCCCTCTATTATTCACAGGCTCACGCGTTTGCCATCAAAATCCAGAAAACCTCCGAAACACTCACCAATGGCAGCAAATCAGGACCCGAATTCCAAGCCTTCCGTTTACCTGCAAGATCCAGATGAGATCCAAAAAGTATTCAACCGTTTCGACGAGAATAGAGACGGCAAGATCTCCCTGGACGAGCTCCGCAACGTCCTCAAGGCGCTGGGCTCCACCTCCTCCGACGAGGAGGTTTCCCGCATGATGGAGGAGATCGACACCGACCAAGACGGCTTCATCAACGTCGAGGAGTTCGCCGCCTTGTTCAAAGGCGACTGCGGTCCCGATCCGTCGTCCGACATCGAGAAGGAGCTGGAGGAGGCGTTTGAGATGTACGATGAGGATCACAATGGCCTGATCTCGTCCTTGGAGCTTCATAAGATCCTCACGCGCCTTGGTGAGAGGTGCACCGTGCAGGACTGTGTTGAGATGATTAAACCTGTTGACTCTGACGGAGATGGTTACGTTAGCTTTGAGGAGTTTAAGAAGATGATGACGAACAACAAGGCAGGGCCGGAGAAATAGACGGCAATTTTATTTTTAGGTATTTCGCCTGTCTTGTTGATTTCAATTTTAGGGAAAAATTAGGGTTCATTTACGTAGCCACTTGATTATGTCACCATTGTTAGAACAAGTTGTATAATTGAACATGGTATGTTGCTTGACTGACATTCCGAAATAGTTTTCAACAAACTGCTTTTACGAGAAATGCTACCCAGCCTACGCCGCGGGTAGGGGGCTGCGCACACCGACCTGGCGCCAATGCGGCCTCCATGTCAGGCGCGTGCCAAATCAGGGGGCCGTCCTGGTTTGGCACGTGCTGACATGACTTCCATGTCGTCGTGGGCATGGCTGCCCCTCCATGGCAGGGGAGCAAAATTAGATGACAGAAATTGATTATCTTGCGATATTGTGGATCCAATGGCTCCCGTTCTTTTACCAGCTTATGATGCCAATTAGTCGGCAGCAGAACCATGACTTGGATTTAACTCCTAACAAAATCCGCTTGCGAGACCCTTATTAATTTGATCTTATAATCTCATAATCCGATATGAGACTCTAACAGATTACAACAGATCCAAACACAATGTATAAATGTTCATCTTTGTTTATCAATATAAAAATTTAAGTAAATTTTGGAAGTGATTTTGAAAGCACACGAATAAGAAATGCAGTAATTCTCCAGTAAAATTCAATAAGCCTCAATACAGGCATAAATTTTCCTATCTTTTGTATCATATTCACCTCATTGTAATGCAAATGAAACTATAACAAATGAAATAGGTAAACATTGTTTTTGCCTGATCTATACATCAAACGGGCTACAAAACAGAAGTGTGCATGAGAATTTGCAGATTGACGTTTAATGTTCAATGCATCTTCTGCTCATTGCTCCCTTGCCGTTCCCTTCTATACCTTGCACAGACAGATAATTTTCCACAGATTAAATTTGACTAGAATCTGCACCAGTATGATATGTGTGGAACAGTAATGAGTAGTGATGAATGTGCGGTTAAAACTGAAATCTGACTTTGAGTGAGAAATAGAATTTAATTTTTAGCTAAAAAACTTAAAACGAACGCAAGAAAGATAACTTGGGACTTACCAGATTTCTTGGGGGAGATGCCGACTATAGAGAGGAAACTCGAAGAGAAATATTGATTTAAACCATGACGGTAGGTGGCCATACAGCGCTGGCGGGAGCAAAATCAGAGGACTGAAATGCACGAGTTTGTACGTCTTACTATTTTTCTTCAAATAATTGGTGGCGAAAAATATAAATATAGAGAAAATGAAAATCGACCTTGTTGTTCTTTTGTAATCCCTGTATGCAGGAACTCTGCCATGCTTCTTGTCCGCCGATTCCTAGTAAGGGTATAATTTTGAAAGTGAGAAAATATCTAACCATCGATTTAAAAAAAACAAAATTTAAAGAAAAAAGGAAAAAGGGAGGTGGGTGAGCAACCTCAAGCAATGGCAAACCACTGATGAAAAGGAGCAATAGTGTGAGAAATATTGGCCCGAAGATGACGAGCCACTCGCCGTTTTCTAGTACTGGAGTCGAAGCCACGAATATTCCCCACCAAAGGAAGATCTAAGCATTAGATAAATAATCTTTACTATCAATATTAGATAAATAATCAAGAAAACAAGACCAGATAATAACTTATGGTGACACTCATTAGGAGCATGTTTGGAAGTGCTTTTGATTGATTATTAAGTTGTTGGTCATAAGGGATCTGTGGATGAAGAAGTAGATTTTAATTAAAGCTTCACCAAACGAGCTTCACAATCAAATCTCCACTAAACATGCTCCACGATCAAATCTTCGCCCACCATTGCTTGGGAGCGATTATTCAAAACATCATTTTTCTCCACAATCAGTTTCAACTACAAACCACGCATTTCGCATTTAGCATTGGATTTTCACCGTACATTCAAAAATCAGTTTTTTGATAATCTCTCCAAAACATAAATGGGTAACACTAATGCTTTCAAATAGAGAAGAATTTAAAAAATATACCTCGCCAAAGTAGTTTGGATGACGAGAATATTTCCAAACTCCAACATTGCACCATTTCCCTCTATTATCCGGAGAATTTTTAAACGCCAATTTCTGTTGATCAGCTAAAGCTTCGATAAGAAATCCCAACGACCACATAATCCACCCGATAATATCCGCAGCTAGAATGGAAGGGTTTCTATTGCTTGCATTAACGACTGTCACCGGCAAACTTACCGTCCACACCCACACAGCCTACACAAGAATCAAAAAATGTAAGAGTTTCAAATGTAGTAACATGGGATAACAGACTTGGCAATGCTATACGAACACCATCAAGTATTGCAAGGTCTACCAGCCTCTCACTAGTAAGAGAAGGGCAGAATAGTCATTCCATCCTTCTGTGTAGAGGTGTGCATACAACATTTTCCAAATAAACGTCTATATTATGAATCTTTAGTTGCACGAGTATAAAAGATTATGAAACCTGAAAAATCCAAAACACTGCAAGTTTTCCTATATTAGAACGCATTTCATCAAAACGTCGATCCTCCCCCCACTGAAGTATCCTGATATGATCAAACTTGAATATTTTAGAAACCAAGTCTCGAAAAATGGATATACAAGGTTTCAAATCATACCTCATCAGTAGAAAGAGTCCTAGTCGAAGGCCCCATGTCATTACAAGAAAGGACAAAACCACCTGAAAATAGTAGCTCTGAAATAAGACTCGATCGTCAAGATATAAAGGACTGAAATAATAAGAGCTTCGGCCGAGATTTTCACCTGTCGGAAATGCCATGATCCTTTTACAATCAATGTTAACAACGCAAGTATAACAAAATTCGTGCTTCCTGCATCCAAAAGTTCAACCCAGAGTAATTATTAGATTTCTCGAAACATCCTAAATTATCAATCTTCTCCATCATATATCAGAAATTTCAGGTTTCAACTATCTCCGCCTGTCAAATTCTTGCAGCAACAGATTCTACACTACAAGAATTACACTATTCCTACCATTAATCTGTTTCCAAGTAACCTTGTTATCGATTCTTTGTAAAAGTTATCTCCTATAATCGAATTTCACTGCCGAGCAGGGGTTACTGGTTATTCCTTCAATACAGCCGAATTTCGTCGACGTGCAGCGGTTACTAGTTATTCCTATGTTTGTGGAACAGTACACTATAAAACATATGACAACACAAATCCACCAGAAAATTACCCAATAAAAGTATAAGAAATGGCTCCAACATTTCAGAAAATGAATGAATGAAACAGAACACGAAAATGTTATATTAAAGCGTTATTCTAAAGCGTTTAAAATTTCTCATGGCCACTTGTACACAGATGCGGTGAAGCATGCGCCGCATCCTCTCACATTTTTATAAAGCGTTTTAAACTTCTTATGCGTTTAAAACAGAACATACCTGCAAAATCGGTAACTTTATCGAATCTGAGAAGAGCCGTGATTATAAAGAACAAAAACTGATAACCCACCTGCAAAATTCAAAAACAACCCATCTCATCACAACACTATGAAAAGTATGGTGAAATTTTTTTTTTTTTTGACTGCTGAGTGATATTTCACTTACAGTGAAGATTGCGGTGAGGCCCAAGAAATGGGAATCTAGAACGGTTCCCATGATCACTTTCAACGCCTAACACAAGCACGAACACAAACACCCTTGAGTTGAGAAATCAAATCAATTGTATCTTTTGACTCTTCGTTGGCTTTGGTTGTTTTTTTCTTTATTTGCTTCGAGTGGTCCAACGAGAGAATACTTGTGGTTGTCTATATAGGAGCCTGCTGTAATTTTGTGGACCATATGTTGTCCTTCCTTTTCTTTGGGGTCAAATTCGTGTTTTATGCGTAACCGAATTTGATCGGTTGGCCACACTGGCAGTTATGATGTTATGATTGGGTGAATTAGTGATCGTCTTGTGATAATGGGAGGCGTAATTGGGGGCGTAATGTCGCGTCCACTATTATGGCCGTTGCCCACTGTGAGCAACGGCTCATTACCCATATGCATAACTAAAAGAGTTTGTTTGCTTCATTTGGTCGAAAGAGAGAATACTTTGTGGTTGATTTTATCTGGGCCTACGATTCTTGTTTCACCGGCTGATTTGAGTCAGGTTTAAGACACCATACCAACTCTGAGATCTTCAATTTGTATTCAAAAAAAAAAAAAAAAAAAACCCAGGTCATCTCCAATACAAGTTTCAATTGCCATTTTGTAGTGGGTCTCACATTTTTTAAATTCTCTCTTTTCTTTAACAACTTTTCTCTCACTTTACTTGTTTTTTGCTCACTTTTCCTGTGCTGCCATGTCTAAAAATAAATATCCATATAGAATTATTTTATTATTATTTTTGAATTTGTTTCTATCTCTATTCTCTTTTTCATGCTTTCCTCTCTCTTTTCCTACTCTTCTTTTTATATATCTTTAAATAAAATAAGTATCTTCTCTTCATCTCCCTCCTTCCCATCATCTCGCAATTCACATTTGCGTAGGAGATGGCCTAAAAGTAGACATTAAAGACTTGAGCAAAGTTTTTGAGAAAACTTTGGTTTTAGAAATGTCGATAGTTTTTAAACCCTTCCACAAAAATTAGTGCGGCACGTGCAATGTACGTATTGTGATTGTAGGGTATGTTCTTTCTAGCTTAAATTTGGTCAGTTTAAATTTATTTTTTATCTCTTATCATTTTCAACCATTCATTCATTGATTTGACAATTACTTTATATTTTTTAATACTCCATCTCCAATTCTCAACCATACATTTAATCAAACTTTAAGCTATACCAAATTTAAGCTACAAAGAACATACCTTAAATTGTGACTGGCTTGTAACATTGTATGTAATAATGTGACAAATAATATTTATTACTATTCAATGTATTTAATAAAAGTAATTTTTTTTTACACACGTCTGAATACACTCACGAGAGGTGAGATGTCTCCTAGAATACTCATAACACTTTCTCGACCGGGGTAAATAACTGAATAGACATTGTTACATACTTATATAGTTATCAGTTTATAACAATGTTAAGTAGAATGTGCCAAGGCAGGTGAGATGTCTCCTAGATATTCTCTTGGCACTTCCTCAACGACGGTAAAATGGATATCTTTACATACAAAACCAGCCCATAAAATTTCAACGAGAAAAACCAAATGGCTCATTCGACAAAGTTTATGAGTCAAGCCTCATTTTTCAAGGGAATTTATTTATTTATTTTTTTAAAAGAGACAGTAAGAGATGTATAGAAAAACTATGCATGGTTTAACATGAAAGTATAAGAAAAATTATAAAATTTTAAGTCCTCCTTTGTTAGGTTAAAAAAGAAACAAAAAATTATTTGGATGTACAATAACAATCATTTCCCTTAATTACATTATTTCAAGTTTTGATCCGTTTATTGAGTAAAATTTAAATTTATTCTTCGACCATCGTAATAAGCTTTTATTGTTCATCACGTTCATAGATTAGAAAACGGAACATCATCAGCTGAAATAACAGTGGGGGTGGCGGGAACAAAATAAAAGCAATTAAAAAATTTTAAAAAAAAAAAGCTAAAAAGAATAAAAGCAATAGGAAAAAGATGACGCCACGAGATTGTAAGCCCCGTTCAGTTAGTCCAAGAATTGGACCAAGTGAATAACTGTGTATAAATCGGCCAAAGAAACTCCAAACACCGCAAACGGGCTCCACACATGTCTCAGCCCATATAGCGTTGCATGGTTTGGAGAAACACCCCTCACAGGGCCTGCATCTCTGCAGATAGTGGCCCGGGGACTTTCCTGGGCTAATTTCACGCTGGAACTCCACCCATTCACTTCATCTCGTGGCTTGGTTGATAGCTTGTGACCAAAATCTTCATATTTAAACCAGTTATTTTCTTCTTCCACACCGATGTGGGATTCAGCTATCAAAATCTTCATATTTAAACCATTTGGTAATTTACTGAGAATTACCACGTCATACAATAACAGTATCCAATAATCGTGCATCGATTAAAAAAAATAAATAAAATTACAAGAAACCCACAAAATCTAATATCAATAGCTGAAAAATCATGCTGGAGCAATGGAAACTCTTTCAACTTCAATCACATACTCAAGAGTGGCAAATGGAGGAATTTGCACTCCTTCCCCTAAATCAGCACCTTCTTCACCAAAACCCAAACTTGATGGAATTATAACTTTTCTCTTCCCACCGGCTTTCATTGTCCTTAGAACATATTCTATGCCTTCACATATTCCTTTACTATAAGGCCTTGATCCCATTACAAGTGCCAATGGCTTCTTCTTTTCACCCTCAAATGTATCCACAAACACTAGTCCACTTCCTTGTACACTCCCCTTCACATCTACCACCACCAAATCGCCCGGCCGTGGAGACGCCCCACCCCCTATTCTCAAATCGTAGTACCTAATCAGATCACATAATCTCAGTACTGAATTATACTGAGCGATACTGTAAACAAGTCATAAATAGAGTTGCAAGTTTACAATGTTTGTATACCTTATGCCGTTAGGCAAAACTACCTCTTCTTGCTTTTCGACGTCTCTGCATAAGTGAAAAAAATTCTTTAGACATTCAAATAAATGATATATAATTCATCTTATCGAACAACCCACGATCATAAATTCAATATGATTACAAGAATGTGATACCTTGTGTTTGATTCTTGTTGTGAAACTTCGAAACGAGTCTTGATTTGTTCGGAAACAACGCCAACGGCTAGAAAACCAACCCAAGCTAGTCCAGCTCCAAGTCCAAATCTCCTCGTTAAGGTTGAAGATACCCAATCAGTCGAGTCGACACTTGTTTTAGTGATAGGCTTCTGTGGCTGCTCCACTTTAGCTGCCAATGTGGGTGGCGTTTGCTCCTCTGGATTTGAACTAAGCGATCGACCATTGTTTGTCGGTTGTTGTGGAGGTTGATGTGATGATGGTGGCTGTGAGGATGAAGAGATGTGATTAGTATTTCTTGTTTTTGGAAGAGATAAGAACTGAGGGGATCCAAAGAAAGCTGCCATTTTTTTCACATATGCAACAACTTGAGATATGGAGTGGAGATAAGTGATTTTTGTAATGAAAAAGTAGCCTTTGGTCCCACCTTATCTTTACACTTCATGAGCTTAAGCAAGTCACACGTTGAACAGGTTCAAAAAATTTCTAGCACTCCTTGATCACTAAAATGTTAGTCACACCTACACGCACAGAGCTGTAT
This sequence comes from Jasminum sambac, assembly GCA_018223645.1. Lineage (NCBI taxonomy): Eukaryota > Viridiplantae > Streptophyta > Magnoliopsida > Lamiales > Oleaceae > Jasminum > Jasminum sambac. The sequence continues at coordinate 2,846,832 of CP073651.1, read as the reverse complement.
TTTACGAAATAAAATGTGACCCTGTATGCTTAGACGATCAGTGCTTAGCTCAATCAAGATAAAACTAAAATCAACACACTCATAAAAAAGGGATTAAACATCGACAAATCAACAAACTCCATGAACATAATTGAAGAAGATTTTTCAAGACGCACGCATGTAGAGTATGTTGAACATGATTTTCCATTAGCTTCGTCTTGGAAGCTCAACGGAAGCGAAAAAAGTTCCAACCTTAATTACAAGAAATTCAAATGAATATACAAACTACACAATTTCGATGATGGTGGCACGATAAGCCAAGAATACAAACGACGAATGGAAAAATCGGGGCAATGAAAGATTTCTAATTTACTCAAATGTGTTTTATGTGCTTATCAAGATGTACAACAAAATCACATTCTTCGCAAGCAAGTTTGCCTCCATTTGGAAGTAACTCCCCTAGAGCACAAAATGTCATATTCATCCCCACTAGCTCTTGTGACCCGATCAACCTTCCAAGGATAGTGATGATTAACCCTTCTCGTTTCTTCTGCTTACGAGCACACTCGGTCTTGGCACGTGAGAACTCGTAATAGGCTTTTGTAGCGGCTTTAACGCAGCCATTATCTCAGCAAATGACGGCCGTAATCTTGAATCTCTACAACATTTTAGCTTAAACCATTATTATTATTATTATTATTATTATTATTATTATTATTATTATTATTTTGTCATGATTAGTAAACTAAGCCTGGACGCGTATTAACCTCCCCCTTCCCTCCCCACCCACCCCACCCCACCCCCAAAAAAGTAAACTAAACTTTTACTACTTAGTCAAAGTCAAATCTTAAATTAATTACACATCTAAAATTAGTGCTCATTATTATTTACATATCTCGTAATCCCAACCCACTGTTCAATCTAAAAATTTAGGTTTTCCTAAGGCTACTTGATCCACACATCTCGTAGTTTAACCTACTATTTTAGCTTTTTTAGCATATCTCTAAAATGCCCCAAGACTTCAAACTACTGTAATCTAAGAAGTTAGCTGTTTTAGAGATTTCTAGAATGCCGTGAGACTACCCGATGCTAGATACCGGAATTCTATTGAAATAAGACTCACGTTTGCCAGCATTTCCTGATTATATCTGCGATAGTTGGATCCACATTGTCGGGTATGTCAAGACGACGATGCTGAAATCCAACGGCACCAACAACTTGCATAGGATTCATTCCTGCCCAAGGTTGCTGCAAAGTACAAAGTTCCCATAGTATTACGCCAAAGCTATAAACGTCACATCTGCATGGAAATCGACCAAGAACACAAATCAATTGATAATCATCGAGGGGGGAAAACAAAGAAAAATATGTAACTTTTTTGAGGGTTTCTTTCTTTTACATCCCTTGTACTTTTTATGTCAGCGTAATAACTGGAGGACATACTTTTCATTTGATGGCTCATTTCTTAGAACTTCTGGTGCCATCCACTCTGCCTAAAGAAGGGTAACACCAAATCATTATCAGAATTTTCCTTTTACAATTTGATTTATCGAACCACTAGCAGTAATCAAATCTATTATTTTCGAATTTTCGGATTCATAATTCATATTGCCCCAACAAAAAAAGAAAATGAAGTGAAAGTACAAGAATCCAGCTTACCGTCCCTGCATTTGACTTCGAAGAAATAAATGTGCTGTCTTTCATTTTTGATAATCCGAAATCGCCTACCTTGATGCAGAAAATAATATGTGATTGATTATGATTGCAAAAATAATATCATTGTTGTTGTTTTTCAGGTTAAAAAAGCCACCTTCACAACCCAGTTCTTATCGACAAGAAGATTTGGAGACTTCAAATCACGATGAACTATTACGGGTGTGCAGTTGTGCAAATAATTCATTCCCTAGCCTGTGGAAACGAGGTACATTACATCAGCACTAGTGTGTAAACTGAAACCGTTAACTAAACAGAATCGAGTGGTAAGTAAACAAGAGTATACAGCGTCGAGAGCCATCCTTAAACGTCTGCGCTCGTCTAGTTGGTTATTGGGACGATGAATCAACCTATACAAACTACCTCTGGAACAAGAAAATATGAATCAACATATTCGAAACAAAACAATTGTAAAAGAGAATAATAATTGAACATGACCAAAAAGTTGAAATTGAGTCATACCTAGGAAGAAACTCGGTAACAATCGAAAGATTTGGAGGCCGAGTAACAGCTCCCATGAAAAGAACTATGTTTGGATGTCTCAGTTTTTTCATTATTCGGACCTTGCAAATGCACAAGTAAGATAATTTATTTCAAACCATAAACTGACACAGTTTTTGCATTCGTATTTCCTACTCTCAGATGAAATTGCCGGATTTATGAAAGCGGCTATACCTCACTTCTGAATTCTTCAAGGGATTCATTAGTTACATCTTGAGCGAGGAACTTTTTAACAGCAACTTCCTGTAAGTTTGAATCAACATATAAATATTCATGATCAAAGAACTTCACGAAGAAGAAAAGAAAAGATCTTTGAAGAACAAACTTGTCAATTTCTACTTTCTGGCCTAATAACAAGAATTCAAGAAGCCACAGGACTTAAAGAAACTCACAGTCCCATGCCAGTCTCCATGATATACTTCCCCATACGATCCTGAAATACGGCAGTTTAAAGATAAAAAAGGGATGTATCTGCTTTTACTTAAGATTAAGATAGAATTACTTATAATTTAATGAGTATATGATAGGTTAGTACCAAGTCCAATACGCTCGCCCAAGGTGATTTCTTCCCATGCAATCTCACAATCTGCCACATCATCAAGTGCTACATCGGATTTTGCACTCTCATTACCAGTCGACCTGTCTGATATTCTCTCTCCCTCGGAGCTAAGCCCCTCTCGTTCACCACTTCCTTGGAGCTCATAAACGGAACTATCTGCATCACCGTCATTTCTCACACATTCCTGTGGATCCAACAAGGCAGCAGGACTATCCGGCGATTGAGATGAAGTCTCCAATTTACTGACAGCGGCAGTTGTTGCTACCACAGCAGCGGCTGTGGCAGTAGCTGCCGCCGCCACTGGAAACTGAAGGTTTGGATCAGTATTAGTCTTTGCCACGGCAACCACCATCGACGAAGCCACAACAGCGGCAGCAGCCGCCGCTGCGGCAGCTACCGGAACGTTTTTATTGTATTTCACTGGAGCCATTACCGGGGGTGGTGAACCACCGCGATGAGGCGGCAGTGGCGGCAAGAAATGAACTTGGTCAAAGTTATTATTTCCGCCATTCCCTTTTTCTGGAGATTTGGATTGTTCTAACGACATATCTAACTGCTCAGGATACATTTCAGTGAACAGATTTGGAGGAGCAACAACGCCACTTTCAAGTAGAACATCGTGTAGCTTCTGAGCTAATTGTGGGTTTTCTTTAGCAGCATCAATCATGTATTGTGACACATCCTTCACTTTCATCCTACGCGCGGCTGGAGAGCTCACGCCTTCAGTCCATGAAGGTGATCTTGCATGTGAATAAGGATGATTGGATCTACTAGGAATCCCCCAAGTTGGCTCTTTTTTAAGATTCCAAGGATTTTTTGAACTGACTGAGGATTGATTCGATGCTTCTTGAGGTGTGACTTGCTTCCCAGGAATCTCAGAAGACGAAAATTCAGATCTGCCAATAGTTTCATTTCCTGAGGTCGCAGCGTCTCTGTCTGATTGGTCTTCGTTGGACCTAGTGACTGTGGTACTAGATGAAGCGACTTGAAAAGATTCCACATTTTCGGACAGTGGATTGTTGGGACGAGAAAATTCATCGTAGTCCATACGTAATCCTGCAGCATCAGATGGAATAAGTGTGCCCGGGTCCGCCATTAGATCAACAATGTATTCCCTGAAACGCCATTATCAATATCTTAAAGAAAAGAAATGCAGTTTCAAGTTTCATTTTCAACCACTCATTTGACTTATTTGACATTTTTTTTTCTTTATGAAACATAGCCTTAACCACTCAATGTGAAGTTACTTTTTAACTACATATTCAAAAATCTTTTTTTTTTTTTTCCATAATCTCTCCCAAACACACACTTAGATCCCCCATTCATACATCATTGGATGAAAGTGAAATTTGATGTGTGACAGCATAAATATAAGAATGAATTTTAAATACTAATTTTGGACTATGATTGGTCATATAGAAAAGAAACTTTGCAGGATTAGATATGTGGGACTGTCAAATTAAGCAAAAGGGCTTTACGCTTGTACATTGGCTGCTAAGTGGAGTCAAGAGATGCATCGTCCATTAAAACTGTAAAAAAAAATTCCGGGTCACACATTATGTATATTTACTATTTATAGTGTAAAAAATCATAACTGCTAGAAGGTTACATGAAAGGAGTATATAGTTTGTAACGACGGTGGGATTACCAAAAAATGGAAAACAAGTGGAAACAAAATGAGGACTGCAGATAAACTCCACTTAAATTGATAGCACTAGAGTAACAATAAAAAATAAATTATCTCACCTTCCATTATTAGCTTTTACGAAGTTCATTGCCACATCTTCAGAACCGGTAAATTGCTGTCCTTTCACTACGCAGCAAGGAATATCAAGACTGTCGGCCAAAACCTACACAACGATGAAACACGAACAGAAAGAATGGTGACTTTTAGCTCTACAACTGAATCCCCAATAAAGGAAAATTGAAATAAAAGACATGCAAAAATTTGGAAAAACAAGTGACAGGAATCAAAATTACAATAGGAAAAAAATGGTTTAACCACTATACCAAGGAAGTGTAATCTACCAATGCATGAAAAAGTTAAAGATTCATCTCGTAAGATTAGACCGAAGACTGAAGCTAATAGGGTACACCAGGTGCACATCATGCCGCACACTGGCTGATGTGGCAGCTCAATGTGGAGCCCACAAAATCAGCTATGAGACAAATACTATACAGTCTAAAGTTACAAGTTCAATTGTGGAACCTCTAGAAATATAATTTGATGTACACACAGAACATTTGAAGAACATAAATGCTTAGACTTCTGTTATGAGCACACAAATTTCGAATTCACAAATCCAAAAATATGAGAAGCATTTTTATACCTTGAATAGCAATGCACGATGGCGAGCCAATCCAATAGTTAAAGAACCGAGGGGCAAAACAATCGTCCCAAGATTTTCCTTCAATTTATAACTAAGATTTCTCCATGATATCAACATTTTGTCGGGATCACCAACTGGGCCCCCCATGTAGTCGGAAACTAAAATTGCAAGCTTCTGCACAATCTTGCTACCAGGGTTTAAAGCATCAGACCTTAATTTGGCAGCCATCTCCAATGCTCTCTTTTCAAGGTTCAACAAACTGATGTCAACTGCTTTATTCACAAGAACAGCTTCCCAGCTCACGTTTTCTGAGACTGGAACTGCTTGCAAATCAAGAAGGGAAGGCATTCTTGATGGTGTCGATTTGGAAATGCCATATAGATCATAGAAACCATCAAGAATCTTGTCATCATAGCTAACAGCATCATAATTCTGTAAAGCAGTATCAAATGTTTCATACGAAATATGTTAAGAAAGAAAGAAAAAGAAAGAAGTCACAAGCATATCAGAGAATCATTTCCCTTTTCGGGTGAAAGAATTAGTTTGACATGTAAATCTTCCATTAGGCACCAGCAAGATAGAGATAAGAAAACTCGTCATATTAGGCAATTCCTGGTGTCGCTAAGATACTAGAACATAAGCACATTATACAATCCACAATCTACACCAATCATTACTACAATCTACATTATAGTTATATATTATAGAACATAAGCACATAATACAATCGACACCTATCATTTTCAACCCAATAATACATGAAATTCATATCCCTTGTAGGCCATCTGGTAAATGCACAATGTCTTACTAATTCCATATTGTATCAATAAAATCAAAGTACACTATATTAGCAAACATGAAATAGGAGACATTACCCAATATCGATACGCCATGACTTCGGCTGGAGTTTCCTTAGGAGTAAAGGAGCCTAAACTGATCTGCTTTACAGCTTCAATTTGAACAGCCTCAGGATCCTCTCTTGCACTCAACTCCAAAGCCAACTGAATCTGATACTCTTCTTCTACATCGGCATCCCGCGAATTGCTCGACTCAGAGTCATGTTTTACAGCATCAATAGCAGCATCTAAGCTACTACTACCCACTGAATCAGAAGGTTCCACTCTCTCTCCTCTCTCTAAATTGGAAGAAGATGGAGGACTAGGACCATGCCTATTTGTAACAGAGTTTAACCATCCTGAGATAGCTGAAAGTGGCTTATTATGATCAGACTTGGGCTGTGAAAGCCTTTCATCTGGTAAAAAACTGCTTAACTTATGGCTCTTTGATGAGGAAAAAGACCCTTCTGATTCTTCAGGCTGATTGGATCCTATATGAAGCTTCTTCAAGAAATTTTTCATGTTTTTGAAGAAATAAATTACAGTCAATGCTAAAGAGTGGCAAATATGGCCATAAATCTTTCCATTGTCGCACTCCAAGCATTAATCACAATCACAAACGATAATTAACAGCAAAAGTAGCTCAAAATCAGCTCAACCAATAAAACCCTAAGAAAAATCCCAAAACCTTTAACAGAAGCTGAAAAACTCAATCTCCAACAGGACCAACACAACCCAACAATAAAATAATCTGAACAAAAATATACAAAGAATTATATACAGCTAGATAAGACTGATCTTCTTCCAAGGTTTATTCAATTCAATCAACTATCAATAAAAGAGACAGAGAAGAGAGGGTCAAATCAATGAGTCCATACATGGGATTGTCTGGAGAGAGAGAGAGAGAGAGAGAGAGAGAGAGAAATGGTATGCGTGTGGGCATATGGAGCTATTAACAGTTAACAATTTTAATTTCATACAAAAACAAAAACAAAAAAAGGAAAAAAGGAAAATTAATAAAATAGGTAAGCTTGGGGAGAGTAGAGAGGAGCAACGGAGACAGCAAAGACCAAGTGGTAATGGGACCTCGCAGACGATGACCCACTTGTTAACTCATGGCTTCCAACAAGCAATTTTTAGAGGTCCCAAAAAATTTTGTACAAATTACAAATATTATATACTTGGGAATGAATAAATTTAACAAGTTGGCTCTCACTCTGTGCGTGTGTGTGTCTCTCGCACAGTGATTCTTGACTTGCTGTATTACAGTGCAGCAGTGCTCCAAACTACGATGTATAAAGAAACAACAGTGGACTACTTTTATTTTGCTTCTTTTGCAATTGGTGGAAACAACTGTTTTCTCTGTTTATAATATTCCTATGTTTGAATATTGTTTTGAGTAGTAATTATTCTACTTATATTGATGAAATCTATACTGGATGTATGCAGGACTGTTACAAGAGTTTTGTAATCTTTGATTTACAGTTTAAACTAAGAGTTGGATAAATCAATGACAATAGAACTGTCAGAATGATCTGTACAGATCTTATCTATTAAAAATGATTTTTATTATTTTTCTATACAAAATTATTTTTGTTTTTTGTCAAGAAATGAATGATAATCAAATGATAAATTTTCATTCAAAAAAAAAAAAGAAATGATAAATTTGTGAGTCTCATGATTTATTATGGCCACGGGCATAAAGTTCACTAAAAATGTGGCCCGGTAGAGAATTTTTGAGAAATCGTATTTGTCTTAAATTATTATTATTTCCAAGTATTAATTATAGGGATTTTGCTGTGTTTACTTTTCGATCAAAAAATTTTATGTTTCTCAAAAATCAGTGTCACTAAGAGAATTTATATTTTTTAATATATTATTGACATTTGAAATGTTATAACTTGGGTTATTTCTCAAAAGAAATAACAATGAGAAAACCCAAGAAAAAAAAATTCAAATAGCCATCCTCGAGCGATCTCAGCCGGATGAAGCGATCTGATCAAACCTACAAAGTAAAGAAGAATTTCTTGAGTTGCCAAACTTGACGACAATAAACTTATATTATATAAAAGAAAAAAAAAAAAGGAAGAAAAAGTTGATGAAATAAACATATACTTTTTAAAAATAAATAAATAAATATATACTTATAAGGTAAACAAAGTTCTTGATAGAATTAAATGTGAGCATATTTTAGTAAATTTTTAACTGATCTACAAAATTTTGAAGTCAGTCCTCAAAACTACTACGAATATATTTGGTAAACCAAATAAATTAGCTTATAACTTATTTAGAGAGCTTATAAGCTTTTACTCCTCAAATAAGGCCTGTTTGGTTGGATGAGTTTATTTGAAAACCTCAATCTTATATGAAAAGGCTTTTTTTACTAGTTTTTTCAAATAAGTTCTATGAACTTTTCTTTTTTAATTCTATTGTTAACCTCTTTCCTTAAAAAAATTATTTTAAACATATAAGTTTTTAAAATTTTGTATTTTTGAGCTAACTTTTCATTTATTAGCTATAAGCTATCAACTACCTTATCAGCTTTACCTGCCAAACATAGCCGTCATTCTAATGCACAATAAAGTAATAAGCACTTTGTACAGGTTTTCAAGTTTCAACTTTACGTAACTTGACATTCTTCACAGTATAATTGAAAGGATTTGAAAATGTTATCCTTTTTTTTTTTTTTTTTGGAATTACAGGGCCAAAGGGAAATGTAGAAGAAATGAATCGAACCCTAAATTTAGAGAGTGGGAGATGGACGAAGATGCTACTAGACCACATGGGTCATGACGAAAATTTTATCATCCTTGTGTCGTTTACAATAAACAACTTTGAAAATACATATCAGCCTAGAACGTATGAATTAATAACATACAAGGACATAAAGATCTAGTTTACCTAAAACAGAACGACACTATTTCCTTATCTGGCTAATAAGGAATCTTCAAAGGGGTAGTAGACAGCATTTCCAATTATTTTAGCATTATTATCCTGAATTTAAAAATAATTGCTTATAAGTACTTGCTTATTTTCAAAAAAAAAAAATCTTATAAATAAATAAATAATATATTCAAAAGAAACATTATTTACAATTTGTTGGTTTATTTTCAGACACGTATTTTTGGAATATAAAAGTACACAAGTTTTCAGTGTTTTGAAGAATTGGCAACTAAAAACGAGTCGAATAGGCTTGAGTTTGCTTATATATAAGAAAATTGATTGTTTTGAAGATTATGTTAAGAATAAGTAACAAAAAAGTAGTAATTATTTTTTAAATTTTGTCAGCCAAGCTGTTATTCAACTTCACTTAAATGCAATGAATTAATAAAGTCTGTTTGGTGGATGAGATATGACTTTTGGTGAGAGTGGCATTTGTGTGGCTGAAAAGATTGAAGTGCTCTGATTGGATGACAATGATTTCATACGCATATTATTATAAAGTTATATGTGTTATGAATAATTGAGAATAATTTGGTGGTTATGAATTATGAGGAATAATTTGGTGGAGGAATAATTTGGTAAAAGATGTAATTATTATATGTGAATGACTATTATACCCTTGATGAAATTATGTAATTACGGTTTATGCCATTCAAGTTTCCTATAAATAGGCGTTATTAATGAAATTAAATTCATTCGCCAGAATTAAATTCTCTTTAAATTCTCTATTGTTTACATCTTTTATAACACGTTATCGCGAGTCTCTAGCCATTTGAGTAATATGAAGGGAGTATCTTTCTGTTGCATCTTATAGATGATCTTACATGTATCGCAAACCTAATTATTACAAATAACCTAATCCATCTCCAATCAATACTTATCTTTCTTTTCTCTCTTATCTTTTTCCCACTTTCTCACGCCTCACTCTCTCTATCTTCCCAATCACTCACAGTAAAAACATTTACGCAGAGACAAAGAGTTGCGCAATTCAAGAATCGATAAACTGGAAGAAATACGCATGCTCAATCGCTTCTCCCTACGAAAAAGGAAAAGGTATATATATTATATTACTTTATAATATAATAATATATTAAACTATAATATTCGTTTTCTCGAGATATAAGAGCATACATTATCAAAATCAAATTTTCTCGACTCCATTATACTCGATTTAACGAGAGCTTCGATTTGACACCAACATTGATAGGGTAATAACTGCGTTTTGAAATATGTTATTATCAAACTTTCAAAATTTACAAATCAAGACACCAACTTTTGAAAAAGTTACAAAATAGTCCTTGAATATTTTGATATTGATAAATTGAAGTAGAAAGGAGATAATTTTCCATTCAGTAAAATATTGATAAAATATTTTTGACAATTTTACCTTTACTTAATTGGAATGGACAATTTTACCCTTAGGGTAAAACCGACCTAATTTTGACGATTGAAAAATGGATAGAATATTCATGAAGAAATTCTAAATCCATTGATTATATAAAATGGCTTGAAGTCCATTTGAGTTAAAAGATCGGAATATTATTTTAACTCCGAAGAGTTCAATTACATAATGTCTTTATTCTGAAGGATAAGTGTCTTTCTTGTAAGTAATGAGTATTTGTTCTAAAAGAACAAATTTGCTCCCGTAGGTCGCTCAATATTTAATTCTCGCACTTTATTTCTGCAATTTAATTCTTCGCAATACCTCCTACTTGATGATGGGTTCAAACCGTCACTAAACGGAAGGTTTTATATATTTCTGCACTTTATATGCTAAGTGATGGGTAATACCTTCTACTAAGCGGATCCTACTCTGAAGAAGTAGTTAAATATTATGCAATTTAATTCTTGCTATTTAAATTCAGTAAATTTATATTTATTGCAATAATTCCCATAAGGTAGGTTCGACCACCTATTGGAGAAATTTAATTTCTGCAATTTAAATTTATGCACTTTATAGTTTGAGTATATTTCAATGTGGTGGGTAATACCACACGATTGGTGTGCATATTTCCAATGTGGTGGGTTATACTACACGATTGGTTATAACGAATCCTACTCAGGAAGAAGTAGTTGATCAAATATTCTAATCATACTCTCGAAGTAGTAGACGATGAGAATAAAATTACTTCCCATATATACCGAATATTAATGGCGAAAATTGAACAAGTGGTACTTGAAGTCACCATTGGATAAATAGATGAAAATAAAATGCTCAATAGATCCCATGTTGATAAATCAAAGAAAATATATCGCATGGAGAGATTATATGAAGTAATCTCATCGATGATATGAGATTGTATTAATATGAGAATAAAATGCTCTTGAAGAAGCATAATTACACCCTGATCTAGAAACGCTAGTAAGCCATCAAAGAAATTATTAATATTCAACAAACCTATTGGTTTGACATGAAAGTTCCACTGTGCCAACGAGACTATATTGAATATTTCCTCCAGTGTGTTGTAACCGCCTGGAAGGACAATGAAAGCATCACTATTATTCATCATATACATCATGCAGTTGTGGATGGATTGCGCTTGTAGCCCCAACCCTGCTGGACCCATGGTAGAACTGGCTCCAATTCGAGTATTAGATCCAACTAGATGGAAAGGTATTACACTCGAAACTCTTATTCTCCATGATTGTGCGGCCATTATAAGTCTAGCTAAAAGTTTGTTGTTGGTTCCTCCATATAGTATATTGATTTCTTGTCTCCTAACTCTTTATTTAGTCGGTTTGCCATATCCACATATTGGATATGGCCTACCAGTTAGATCCACCAAGAATACATACTGTTTTAATCTGGCGAGGTAAAAGCTGACTTGTATGAGATGATTCTAAAATCTCCATATCCATCTCTACTCCTATCTTTTTTTTTTTTGCACTATACTTTTAATGTATGAACATGAGAGATATATGAATCCCTCTATTTAAATAAAAATTTTCAAACCAATAATTGAGTGCACTATTTACTTTTTGACAAATATGAAAGAGAAAATGGTAGAAAAATTTTAGTGAAATGACATATACCTGTCGGTGATTGAAAAATAATATATATATACATATATATATCTTAAAATTGAAAAACAATATTTACAATTACAAGAAAAATATTGATCTTCATTATTACACCGAGCTTTCTTACATAAATATGGAAAAATCATTATACTAAATTTTTCTACTAAATTTACAAACAGGATCTTCTAAAGTAAGTTTTTCAAGACTGTAACGCGTTTGTTGATCTTTGAATTTGGCCCATAAGGCCATTAGCTCACCTTGTACGTGTCCACTAGGATGTGTCTCAAGAGCCTGTTGAATATCATCCAAAGGCTCCTTACTCAATCCATCCTTAATGAATGCTATTTTATCTTCTCGATTTCTGGACAAGTACCCCACAGATTTACATCGAGTGTCACATGTCCACCGAGCACATTTGTAGCATCCTCCTAATCTTTTTGCTCTCCGTTTCTTTGAAAAACTACTTTTACCCATACCAGACATGTATTTAGAAGGAATTGAAACCTCACCAGATAATCGAACATTTGCTTCAATCAAGCATCGGATATCTTGTGGGATACCCTTATTCATTAGCATCCTTAATCTTTCCAGCCTACCTCGATAAATCCTTTTTAGGATTTTAATCGGTAGTGATGGATAGTATTTTCGAAGATTTGAGAGCATATGATCCATTATAATGTATAGACCCTTGCTAGGATGAATTTTGCAATAATTTTAATGATTTATTTATAGAATAATACGACGCGTATGAAATAAGACTCCGATTTTAAATAAATAATATGAAGCGTAAGAGCTACGATTTCGGAATTAAATAATAGTCGGATGTGATGCGTATGAGTCAGAACTCTGTTTAAACAGTAGTAGACAATAATGTCACTAAAAGGTGATGGAATATGTCGGTGAATTGTTTCTATGATAAATCATATTGAGCACTATACAGATACTAGTGAAATCGATATAAGAATTTACTGAACTAGAAGTTCAATAATACTCGTTTGCAAACCTGATGACCATCCCGGTTTAAATAATTATTGAAATCAATATTTCAAGTGAAGAATTAAAGGAATTCTTCAATGATTGTTCTCGATAAATGATGAAATCATTACTAGCCAATATTGGGAATAAATCCCAAATATATCTGGAATAAAGGATGAGAAGTATGGGCCCACTCATCCTCCATGTGGACTACTAGATATTATGATATGGATCCACTAGATAGTCACATGTGTATATGATTCATAATTTGAAATTTACGAAATATTTGCTCACGGTATGAGCATGATTTTTAGATTTAATGATAAAGCTAGTAAATGTATATCCCAATACTTGAATAAATCCCTGAAGGATTGAGTATGCGCATACAAGTGGGATATTATATGGCAAATTATTTAAAGTCCTCAAATAAATTGCCGATATCGAGAATAGAATGCAAACGGTCTAAATTCTCATGTTAAGGCTGAATGATGAGAACATATATGATTAAAATCATACCAACTGTATGAGTTTTGGTGTTCTAAATTTTCTCAGCATGAGGGGAGTATTAAAGGTTGAAAATGATATGTGAAATGCATCATGTTATATCCTCACAATTAAAATATGAACTTGAAGTTCAAAGATGCATAAAAGATGTTATGAACAATCACATATATCAGTTAAGATGCTTTGATAAGTTAGCACGCCAGAAGCGTTGATATTATGAGATTTCCCCAAACATATATATCAAAGCAAATTATAAAAGATGGTCTTAATAACGGAGGCATATGCTCTTGAAGAGTATATAGACATAACTATATTGTGTAATCCTACAAGAGGATTGATAATGAGATATCTCGATAAGTTATGTCGATATGGGGAAAGAAATGAAATTGAAATGTGTCGACACGATATGAAAATGTAGCGCTACATATGATCAATGATAATGAAAATATTGAGATATATTGAAGATGATAAATGGTGAATGTGAAATCCTTAACTTATGAGATGATGAGATGATGATGACTAATGCTCAAGTTTAAAGATAAGCATGGTGGTCATTATATGTTGCATGCTCATGAAAGTTAAATTACCGATCGTGTGTGTAGTAATCGAAAAGGAAATTAAAGGATCGGATGAGCTAAACCCGTGTTTATGAGTACCTAAAGGGTGAACTAAGCCCTGGGAATGAAATAACCTATTAAGTGAGTATTAAATGTTAAATGATATATTTTAAGTGTTAGTTAGTTATGAAGGTTTACTTATATGTTTACATGTTTTTACGATGAATTTATATGTTTTAAAATTGTGTATTTGGAGACATGTGTTCATGGTGAATGTTTTGTAGTTGTGTAAGAAAATTGATGCACTCTAAATGAGCGAAGAGTATAAAACCAATGTATATGATACTCATACAAATGTATGAAAGATTTTGAAATGCTTGCAAAGATACTTGTATAAAATACGCATTGCACTCTTTTTCCTCGATCGAGGTTTTATCCCATTGGGTTTTCCTAGCAAGGTTTTTAATGAGGTAACTTTAAAGGCGTATTCACATGAATAATGTACTTTTTCCTTCATTAGGGTTTTTCCCACTGGGTTTTTCCTAATAAGGTTTTAACGAGGCATATTCATGGTATATTGAGAACGATAGGAGAAATTGATACAGTGTATCTATTGGATCAAGTTATAATGGAGTTAATGCTTTAGATCCAAACGATGATGATATTGAAATCATTTACCAGAAGTAAAGATATCGATTCTCAAGATATGAAATCAAACTGAGCAAATTGTACTCTTTTTCCTTCGATCAAGTTTTTTCCCACTGGGTTTTCTTGACAAGGTTTTAACGAGGCAGCACATGAATACTCCTATACCGCTGGAAGACATCAGGGGGAGTAATGTTTTGATGAAGCAGTATATAACCACTCCAAGCTATCCTGCAATCGGTTTGGAAGTTTTTTTTTCCCACTGGGTTTTTCTCCAAATAAGTCCAGAAGACATTTGTATTAATAGTCATTCAAGGGGGAGTGTTATGAATAATTGAGAATAATTTGGTGGTTATGAATTATGAGGAATAATTTGGTGGAGGAATAATTTGGTAAAAGATGTAATTATTATATGTGAATGACTATTATACCCTTGATGAAATTATGTAATTACGGTTGTACCATTCGAAGTTTTCCTATAAATAGGGCTTCAGTTATTAATGAAATTCATTCCTGAGAATTCCTTAGAATTCATTCTCTCTAAATTCTCTCTATTGTTTCTATACTTTTATAACAATATGCTACTACTTTCCGACTTCTTTTGGTTTGTGTCACCGGACTTCTGTTGGAGTCCCTTGAATCATGAAGCTAATGTATTTCTACCCTCTTGCTTTGAGATGGTCCGATAAAGTCATTGTGATTTTTTTTTCTGTGTGTATGTGTTTGAATGAATACGATGGGGAGTGAGAAATCGCTACACCAGACCTAAAGAAATCATACAAAAACACATAATTTTTTCAAAGCCGGCAACAGATGACGGATATCAGAAATTGTATATGAAATTTCAATTAAATAGACAATTTCTTAACACATATTTACAGTGGACAAGACTTTTTGTTCGATGGGGAAGTGATTGGAACGCAAATGTCGGTGTTCTGGGGTCAAGGAAAATTTTTTAAAATAAAATATTTATAACATAGATTTTACGTCGTTAGAAAAGATCCACTAATACACTATATATTATAAAACTTTCAAATTTAAAAGATATAATATGATGAAAGAAATTGCATAATACAATATATTTGTTTACAATTGTTCTCTATTCAGACATAGTAAGGGCGGAAGAGGGAGGACTGAAGAGAAACGAGTGTTCGGTTTGTTAGATATGGTTGGCTTTTCTAAATTGGGTGAGGTTTTTAATTGGTTTGTGGGTAATTTTCCAAAATTTTTGATTCTCTTGGGGTTTCCAAAATTTTTAACTGTGATGTGGTTTTCCAAATGTCAGTGGGGCCAATGGCACCCACTAGCCCCAGTGTAAGTCCGCCCCTGCATATTTATCATTTACCTACCCAGATCAAGGGTTTGTTCTCTACAAAATTATCTAATATAATTTTTTCTCTCTTATCATTTATAATCTCATTTAATTATTTAATATATTTTTCCCAATTTACAATCATATATTTCACATGAAAATCGAGTAAAGTTTCCATAGAACAAGGCCTAATATTATTAAGAACGACAGTCTGCTAAGTACATGTGAGTGGCATAAACCACACCTCCAATCAAGAAATACAAGGGGAGGAAATGAAAAGAATTATTTAAGAACACCCCTAAATGAACAACCTCTCTTGGTCTAGCCACTCCAGCCCAAATAATGAGCTTTGAGAAAATATTTGATGGGAAATTAGGGTGTGTTTAATTGCTGTCCTAGAAAGTATTTTCTTGCTTTTAGATTTCCTAAAAAATATTTTCTCACCTCCATTTTGGATTGGAGTTTCTAGGAAAATGACTTATTTTGTGTATAAAAAACTTGTATATAGAAAATGTTTTCATGAAAAAATTTCTAATCAAATACTAAAGTAGGAAAATTTTTTCTTTGATTTGACATCTTTCCAGACAATTTTATTGTATCAAACACACCCTTAGAATAAACTATTCCTTGTGTTTGAAACTGAATTTTAAAATAATAAATAAGTCATGAGGCAAGTCTACTTGATAGCTTAGTTGGCCTTCCCGACCTCTAATGCCCTCCGAAGTCCGGAACGAACGAGTTGTGCCCAAGAGAGTAAAGCCCCTACAGCACATTTCGAATTATATTTTTGCCACGAATTATATTTTTGAATTATATTCGTATTATATTTTTATCTGAAAATGATATTCTTCATCGCCACTTGCACGTCATTAATGACATAGTAACTAAATTAAATTTTCATGTTAATTATTATCTTCCACTTAAGATCTAAGTGTAGGACGACAAATTAAGCATATACATTTTGACTGCTTTCTACCTAAAAATTTATTATTCAACCAGAATCAAATTTCAATACTAAGTAAGTATTTAAAAACCCCTCCCAATGTAAACTTTCATATTAGCAAAATATCTTCCTAGATCATGAATTTTCAAGCCGAAATTGTTCCAAAAAAATAAATAAATAAAAATTCATTCACATACTCAATACTTCCAACACACTTTCGAATACACACTAGCACATCCACCTAATTTGAAACCCTACACCGACTAGCTAATTTGACACCCTAGCCCAATTGACATTGCATCTGATTGTGTCAATTTGTCTACATCTCCTCAGGGTGCATCATAGCATGCACCGTGGAGGTGAAATGCCCTGATCAATGTCGCATATTTCATAGGCCCACAACTATTCAACTATTCAAGTTAAAAAATAAATATATAAATAAATTTTGATGAAATAAAAGGTGCTCAATCAGTCAGCCATCAACTGATTAAACATTTTGACGATTTTCAGGGTTCAGCCTCTTGCTAATTCTTTATCCTGCTCGAGGTGGTGTTGTAGCCTCAACTTCCAACAATTAGCATTACTTCGACGAATCAAAAAGGCCAAAGTTCCATTGAGACAGACAGAATACAAACATAACAGGCCTCACAGCTAAACAGTAGATGCAGTAAACAAACAGCCTAAATTTACAATGTCAACATATCTGAGACATCATGTAAAAGTTGTACACAACAGATCAACTCAAAAGCTACTACTTTCCAGTCCTTGTCTCGATGGGTCACAGATCATCATTCTGCTATGCATTTGACATTACCATAAATATATTAAACAACGAAGATTCATTACTACAACCTGAGAATCAAAACCGAGGTTTTCAGAGTACATATGCTACACGTAGAACATTTGCAGAAGCTTCAAAGTTCTCCACTGTCATCCATAATTAAGTTTTCCAACAAGTCCTAATATTAAATATTAATCATCACTTTGAACTGAAATAGTCAGGACTAAATTTTGTACTTCACTCTAGTCAAGGAGCGACTTCAACTTCTGGGATCTGAGGCTGTTGTGGCTCGGGTGGTGCACTTTGAACATTTGTGGGTGCGTTTACATCCATTGAAGCCAGTATTTCAAGCTCTTCTAATGCACTTATTGCAGTTTCATCGCTTAAGTATGGTTTTACCACATTCACCACTTGCTTGACTTTCGATTGCTGGCAGTCGATTTGAGAACAAAGATTTGTTAGCGCACTAAAACCAACCCCATTACAAGAGAATCTTGACAGAAGACAATCAACAACAATGTTTATGCTGCTTACCAGATTTTCGAGTTTGCCTTTGATATCTCCATAGGCCATTTGCTGTTGGAAGTTGAGCGCTCGAGTCACTGCATTTGATGCAGCCTAGCAACCATGAACAAGCCACAGAAAAATATGAACTAGCATGGTGAAATTATCATTACACCAGTAGTGAATTAATAAGTAAGCATGTGAATGCATGATTCGGATAAGCAAATTGGAGTTCTAGGCAGGGGCAGAAGAATAGTACGCCCCGGTAGTTAGCTCAATTTTCCCCCCTGGATGTGGCGATAGCTAATTTAGGACCCTCACAACTTTCGCACTTTTTCTTCCATTACAGTCAAATCATTTTGTTTCATTTTCGACCACTCATTTGAATGATTCGATAATTTTTAATCTTTTGTAAGATCTTTACTTCTGCAACGACAAATTTAAAAATTATTTTTCCAATAACCTCTACTAAGAAACACTACTAAAGAAACATTGAAAGACATAAATCTAACATGATCAAACAGCTAATGCGATCAAATGGTTCAAAAAATAAAATAATCCACCTAGACATGTTTTCCTCAATCATGTTGCATCATGTAATGAAAAACGTGACGACTCCTCTGTTATTACACTACAATCCCATTGACAGCCTCACCACAACCATAATTCATAGTTCCTTTAGGAGCTTTTTAAGAACTCGGGTACAACACCACTTCTGTTCTGTTTTTTAATTCTCCAGGTCACTTTCCAATACCCAGTGGTCGATCTTGTATCTTCTACTGCACCAGCCCATCTTGCATCTTTCAACACAAGTAATTTGCATCTCCCTTGAGAATCTTATACACAGCCTATAAGTTGAACCCCCTTACGTGATTGCTTGTTGGCTAGGCATTCATGTGTACCAACCACCCTCTGATACCTATCTTTACTTCAGCATTTTCTCCACTTTTCCCTCTTGACTCGAGTTGTCACTTGTTTGCACACAAGCATGCCAGCATCTGTTAAAAGATCAAGTACATAATTCCTTATGGAAAAAACAAATCCTATTCTTAGATCCAGCGACCTCAATCACCAAGAATTCTCACATCTGTTCCAGGTATATGTTTCAAACTCCTCAGCCAAAACCTTTTTAATTGGTCTATTTCTTCTCTATTTTCCCCAGCCATGATGATACGATCGACATACACAATTATAATGGTCTAGTCCCTTTACCTTGTTTAAAGAACATTGTGTGACCTGATGACTACTTCCTCATATTATTATTACTTTTTCATTGCCCTAATAAACCTATCAAGCCATATTTGCAGGGACTCCTTAAGGCAATGGAGTGAGTTTTTGAATTTGTTTACTCTATTGTCTTAACATCTACCACTAAATTGCAATGGCATTGCCATATACTCTTCCTTCTAATCTACGATCCAAAATGCATTATTGGTGTCAAAGTGTTGAGAGGACAATCCAAATTAACTACTAACAGTAAGAGATCGCAGATGGAATTCAACTTCATGACTAGAGCATGAATATTTTAGCATTTGTATAGTCAATGCCTCAATGGCATAGGTTTGCGTGAAGCCCTCAGCCAACAAACGAGCTCTACATTGTTCTCAGTTGCATTGGCTTTGTAAATAAAATGTAAACACCCACTTGCATCTTATTGGTCTTTTGCCTTTCGGTAATTCCATCGCCTCCCCAGTTTCATTATGTTCCAAGGCTCTCATTTCTTCCCTATCCTTTTCCATTTTGGTGTCACTAACACCTGCTATATATTATTTGAAATTCTCATACGAACGAGTACAGATGTGAAAGCATGAAAGGAATGACGAATCTGAAAATGGGATGAGCTATACATGTATAGGGTTATTTCTTAAGTGCAATTGGCAAGGCTTGTTTAATATAAATTAAATCAAATTAAATTTTAGATGCGTCATTGAGAAGTAAAGAAGAGGTGTTAAAAAATATAAAAGAAAATGTCTATCCACGTATGAACAGTTGAAAATGAATAGGGCGAAAAAGTAAATTTAATTTCCTTTGAATCAAATGAGCCCTGTCACTCTATTTAAGGCAATAGAGTGAGTTTTTGAATGTGCTTACTCTATTGTCTTAACATCTATCAGTAAATTGCAATGGCATTGCCATATAGACTTCCTTCTAATTTATGATCCAAAATGCATTATTGATGTTGAAGTGTTGAGAGGACAATCCGATTTAACTACTAACAATAAGAGAACGCGAGTGCAATTCAACTTCATCCTGTTGGTCTTTTGCCTTCTGGTAATTCCATCACCTCCCAAGTTTCATTATGTTCCAAGGCTCTCATTTCTTCCCCATCCTTTTCCATTCTGGTTCTAGCAACACCTCCTATACATTATTTGGAATTCTTGTATGATGGACTATAGAAGTGAAAGCACAAAAGGAAAAATGAATCTGAAAATGGGATGGACTATACATGTATAGGGTTATTTCTTAAGTACAATTTGGAAAATTAAGGGCTTGTTTGATATAAATTAAATCAAATTAAATTTAATTTACTTTACTTTTTAGATGTGTGATTGAGAAGTAAAAAAAGTACTAAAAAGTATAAAACAAAATGTCAAATCGATGTATGAATAGTTGAAAATGATCTGACAAAAATAAATTTAATTTACTTTGAATCAAAGGAGCCCCAAGTGCCCATTTGAAACTATTTTCACAACCCCTTTTCCCTACAACTAACTTTCAACCACATACGCCACAAAACTTACTGTTCATGTTTCTAAGTTCTTCCTTTTCAGCAACACATTATTCGGGGCCCAAAAAAATGTGAAATAAGCTCTACAATCATGAAAGGTAGAATTACCCACATCGGTGGATGACTCAAGGCCATTCATCAAATATGAATATTTTGGTTCTTCAGGTGGGAGATTTTGTTTCTTAACTTGGAATATATCCCTGTCATTTTGTTTTTTTACCTCTCCCCTGAATTGAAGTTCCCTTATACATATGGCTGACAAGGTTATTGTGTTTATTAGTGGAGTTCATTAATATCTTCTGAATGGATCAATCTAAAAACATATTCAGGTGGTGTTTGAGTAAACCTTTTGGGTACTTTTTGATGTTTAAATAATCAGTGATTGTTTTCAGTTTTGAATGAGGATGAAAGCAGAGTTCAACTGTAACTAGGTAGAAAAATAAGAATGTGAAGAGGATAGAATGAAAGAACTAACAAAGGCGTAATCATCTTAAAGACACTATAGTTTAACATCTACAGAACATTTTCTAAAATTATTTGAACGTGCTGCCTTCATTAATATTTATTCTGTACTGTTGTTCTCTAAAATAAAAAATTGTTAGTAAATTATGAACGCAAAAATGATACTAGCATTCTCATTCTAGTGCCATAAAATAGTTTAGCGTACTAGTGTCATAAAATAGTTTAGCGTAGATGACATCTTTCTTGAAGGACAACCATATTCAATGAGAGGATATGAACTAAGAAGCATGAGTACTAAAGACACATGTTAAAACCTGTGTTCTAAAAGGCGTCAAAAGGCACCGCCTAGGCGTGAGGCGTTTCTGAAACGCCTCGCATACCCCCTAGGCGTGAAAAAAGGCGGTCAATCTGTGTTGGCTAGCAAAAGGCGTGAAAAGGCGTGCGCCTAGGCGAGCATAGGCGCGCCTAGGTGGTTGCCTTTTACTTGAACGAGCTTCTTTTTTTTTTTTTTGGAATAAAGCTATTTTTTTTGGTTGGCCAAAAATTAATATTTATGATAAAATTAAAAAGCCATTAATTCTACAAATCCAATAAAGGCGTTATATCTCATAATACTTTACCAATCAAATTTATCTTATTATAATTCAAAAACTTCTGAAAGAAGACTCTCGATTCCAAAAAATAAAGAAGATGATGGGTTAAAGAAAGAAGAAGGCAGATCATTCTTTTCCGATACAAATAACTCTATTCTTGTCGTTTAATATAGAAGGCGATATATTATTTAAATTTTTTAGTTTGCATCTAATTAGTATCTTGTCAACTATTTGTGTATACAATTTTTTAGACTATATATGTCTGTTGGAAAATTGAAATGTATGTTGATTTGTGTATGAAATTTTGTAAATATACATTTTTATACTTATTTATCACTCTAGAATTAAAAAAATGAAGAAAAAAAATTCAAAACGCCTTTTGACGCCTAGGCTTCCAAGGCTTGAGGCTTGGCCTTGCCACGCCTCGCGCCTTTTAGAACCTTAGTTAAAACACAATATTCTCCAAAAGTAACATAGCCATGTTGCAGACATATCAATTTGATCACTTTACGTTTTATAATGTCATCCATCTTTTAGCTATAATCTTGTTTGTTAAATCTTTTAAATCAAAAGGGATACTAGTTATACCAAAGTAATTCTGACCTCAAGAATATACTACTACTGATAGAAATAGGAGATGTAGAATCAATTTGACTCTTTAATTGTATAGCACGCAGCATGATTCAAACATATACTTGCTACTCTAGACACTTTAAAGGAACCCCTTCTCATTTACCTATATAGTCCATTAACAACTTTGCACAAACCTCCAAGCTGTCATCTGGTCTTGAACACATGAAACAACCAGATACTCCCAAACTCGTACTTTTAGTCCTATGTTGCCATTCAAATAAACTTTTGCAAAGGGAATCACTCAACATGAGCTCCATGTCTATTGTAAAAGGAAAATCCTCAAGAGTGGTGTCAGTAATCCAACTCTTGTGAAGATTCCAATCCGCATATAAGAGTTCTAGAATATAGATAAGTCAAATCATACAACTTTCAAAAAAACTTACAATCTAACAATGTAAAAACATTAGATGATTTCAATGTACACTTGGAATCCAATGCCTAATTTTTGGGTCAATTTCCCTTTAAATGTTCGTCTAGCAACTTGTTTTGGGTGTTCCTAAGAAATAGTTTTTATACAGTGAAAGAGGTAATTTTACTGACAACAGTAATTTGAGATAGTGTACAAACAGAAGCAATTTTTAGAACTCATGGCTACACATCCTTTAGTAAACGAACGGTATATTTGATATGGATTATTGAAAAATTAGATTTAGATGCGTGGCATTGACATGAATCTTATTCCAAAATAACACCTTAGGGCTTGTTTTACACATTAAAATCATTAAACGAAGGGTATATTTGATGTGGATTATTGAAAAATTAAATTTAGATGCGTGGTTGAGAAGTCAGGAAGACGAATTAAAAAATGTTCAAAAAAAGGTCACATTAATGTACGAGTCGTTTAATGATTTTAATGTGTAAAACAAGCCCTAAGGTGTTATTTTGGAATAAGATTCATGTCAATGCCATGCTAAGACCCCGAAAATTTGTTGCTAGGTGCAGAAGAGGAAGTGTTATAAACAAATTTAGAGAGAGAGAGAGAGAGAGATGTTCCTAAAATTCATAGGAAAAAAAGAAAAAGAGCTTGGGACAAAGTGTTCATAAATACATTCCAAGCATAGGTAAAACATTAATAGAAAGAATGATAAATTCATATAACAATGATGCATAGAATTCAACACCAACATAATCTGATGATGCATAGACTTGGGTAATAGGAAATACAGATTAGGTTTACCATGAACCCTTCAAATCCATAACTAGTTTCATTTGAGTAACTGGTCTTATTGACCTGTATTTTTATGTAAATAAGCAACTAAAATTCGCATTCTTGTGATCTTGTAGCTCAGAATTTTTGGAACATAAATATGAAGTCGGGACTTCAGATTGTTCGTGATTGAACTTCTGTTGTTTCCTCTTTAGAAATGAAGGTCTCTTTTAATAGTCTTCACCTATAATTGAAGGTTCATCTATGCCAACATTCAATTTATTCTTAACCGCATCCACGGAGTATCATATTACTTGACAGTTATCTAATAGGCTAATACACATATAAGACACATCTAAACATACACATGACAAAAAATCATGAATTTTACCTTTCTTGGCCTCCCCAAAGGTTTTCCAGAAAGCCTCCTAGTCTTCTTGGGCTTCACCATACGCGGTTTCAAGGGTTTCTTCCTCTCCAAACCAGCCTTTGGTGGCCGTCCTGGACGCTTCCTAACTACTCCAGAAACTGCAGCTAACAAACCACCAATAGACATCT
Organism: Jasminum sambac; assembly: GCA_018223645.1. Lineage (NCBI taxonomy): Eukaryota > Viridiplantae > Streptophyta > Magnoliopsida > Lamiales > Oleaceae > Jasminum > Jasminum sambac. Next base: position 2,822,608 of record CP073651.1, on the reverse strand, counting down.
CAGCATTCATAGGAGCCACAGCTCCACCATCAGCCACCGGTGGGGCTACCCCAGCCACCACATTCTTAATCTTTGGCGGCCTTCCACGTGGCCTCCCAGGAGCAGCTGTCTCAGTCCCAACAGCAGCAGAAGATATATCCCCACCAACTGGCTGAGCCACCACACCCTTTGGCGGGCGACCAGGTCGCTTCTTTAGCCCACTTTTGTTCACCACACCATTCTTAGGCGGACGTCCACGTCCCCTTTTGATTCCAACACCAGCGCTGGAAGCATCACCAACAATTGGCACGGAGTTAATCACTGGTATGGCCTTTTGAGCCTCAGGAGCAAAAACAGGTATAGGAACACCAGCTTGAGCACTCTTAGGAGGACGACCAGGCCGTTTTTTCGTCGGCCCAACAGAGGCAGGAACTGAACCGGGATTACCATTTCCATTTACAGCAACAGTTACATTAGTAGATTTCGCAAGCTTGTAAGAGTTCTTAACCATGAGTACCTGACCGCTGTTCTTCAACCGTTTCAGATGGTGACTCAACAGCGCCGAGTGTGTGGGTGGAAGCTTCGAGTAATGGCTCTCTATGTACTTAGCTATGGCTCTTTTGCTCGACCCGCCTCTCTCCTTCAAAGCCCCAATTGCAGCAGCAATCATCTACCAATACAGTAACAACGGAGCAAAATTAAACAACAAAACCTTCAAATTAAGCAAAAATTAGAAAAAAATTGAACATAATTTCTTGTCAATTCAAACGAACCTCGGCATAAGGTGGGTGATTGTGGACGGGGGATTTGGTTGGAGTAGGGTTAGCTGCAGGAGCTATTTGGGCTTCAGCAGTTGAGTCAGTTGTTGGAGGTGGTGGTGGATCCATAACGAATGGCTTTACGCGTAAAGATATATGTAGCGCTGTGTGAGAGTATGTGTGTGTAGAGAGTAGAGAGTAGAGAGAGAGATGGAGAAGTGAAGAAGATGCAGGAGAGGAGAGTGGATTGGGATGAGAAAGGAGAGGTGGGGTTGGAGAGGGAAATTGGCGTGTCTTTATCTGCCTTTAGTATTTATTACATTTATTTATTGCAGTTTATTGATGTTTGACAAAGGTCTTCGTCGGAAGAAAATACACTAGCACACGGTGAAAAAGTAAAAATAAAAATTACGGGGTAATGGGGGAAATAGCTGGGGGCGGATCTTTTTGTTTTGTATTTTTTATTTTTATTTTTAAAAATATTTTAGTATTTTTTTTAATTATTATTTTTAAAAAATTAAAAATGTGTTTGATTTGTTATTTTGAAAAATTATTTTTTAAAAAAGAATATAGAAAACGTGTTTGGTTTATACTTTTAGAAAAATACAAATTGGTATAATAAAAATTACACAAGAAACCCTAAAACTTTTCAAAATATTCAAATAAGCCCTCATTTTCACCCCACCTGACCCTACCCCAATTCTCCGACTGACCACTGCAGGTGATTCTCGAAGTTGAGAACCACCTTGGCATGTGGAGAACCACATGCGAAGGTGGTTCAGGTGGTTCTCGACTTCGAGAACCACCTGCGTGGTTCTCCACCTTCACAAAGGTAGAGTAGTTCTCCACCTAAGAACCATCGTCGCGGTGGTTCTCAGGTGGAGAAAATTTTGTGGTCAAACCACTAGATTTGGTGGTTCCGGTGGTCAAACCACCAAATCTTGTAGTTTGACTTTTTTCCGATGGTGGCAGGCGATGGTCGTTGGTGGCTGGGATTAACATGTATAAAAACGAAAATTTGGGATTCAAATGTAATAAATGTAAAGTTTAAAATTCGAAAATGCATTTTCCTTATTTTCAACATTTAATATAGAAAACGCCGAAAAACGTTAAAAAGACGTTTTCGAGTTTTCTACACAAATCTTGAAAGTGTGTCTTTGAAAATAATAAACAGAACGCATTTTCAGTATTTTTGAAAACATAAAACAGCCCAAAAACAACAAAGAGAACGCACCCTTATGTTTGCGATTGATCTTTATTTTTCTTCCAAATTTTTTTACTGATATCACTTGTTTCTCTAATTATTACTATAGGATTTCAAATGCAAAAATTAGCTTGAAAAGTAGTTTAATTTGGCGAAGTTTAAGAAGAATTTCAAAAGCAAGTGCTGGAATGAAATTCTATGAAGATAGATATAAGTTAATTTTTCCTAAACTGATAATGGAAACCGTGTGATTGTTTTCAAATAATAATAATAATAATAATAATAATAATAATAATTAATTTTTTGTAAATTTTGGAAAATAATATAACTTTTACGCCATCCTTGATGGAGGTTTTTGCCAAAAAAATGATTATATTGACTACGTGGTTGAAAAGAGATGTAGAATGATGTAAAAAAAGAAATAAAACAAAGAGGCTCCGTGCATCCAACGAGTGTAACTTCATTAGCTTGTTCTATATATCATCTTTTTTACTAACGTTCATTAATTTTTTTCTCATTATTTTCAACCACTCATATAATTACTTTATATTTTTTAATATATTTTCCTCAATTTTCAATTACACATCTAATACGTCATTCAAATAAATTAATAATATCTTCTATAGAATAAGCCCTGCAAGTATATTTTTCCTCTTACTTTTTCTTACGTTTTAAAATTCAAATTTAATCAAATAAATCACATCAACATATCTCGTATGATCTATATAGAATAATAAATCTCCACTATTCAATTTCACTAACTCTCTCTCCCTTCTTAATCCTAAAAATACAATTTTTAGAAGTACAAACACTATCTTAGATCGCACAGAAGTTTTTCAAAATTTTTATTAATATTATTTCGTTACACTGTTTATTCGTATTTCATAAGAAACATTTATTATACTAGTTCTTTTAAATGTGCATTGCACGTTGTTTTAAAATACATTCTAAAATATTTTTAAATTAGATAAATTTAATCAAAATGTATTTTACTTATAATATATTTTCTCCTTATATATTTATTATTCGATTCAATATATAATTTAATTTGCTAAGAGAAAGATTTTGGAAAAAGATAAATTTAGTTTCGGGAAATGTTAACACGTTTAAAAGAAATCATAGTTTTCCCATGCCTTCATAAATTTCAATAAGATTTTTCCGAATTAAAATTTATTACTTAAAATAGTCTGTAATTTCTTTTTAAATGGTATAAAATTTCTTTCAAAAACATGGCACAAATTTGAGATGGTTATTTGTGTTAAATATCTTAATTATTACATACTATTTGAATTTATTTATACAACTTAATTGCATGATAATTAATCAAACTTCATCAATAACTTACTTTTCAAGAAGGAATTGATATTCAGAGACTTTTATTTGATAGTTAAAAAGATAGAAAAAATCATTCTTTATGATTCTTTTTCCATTAATTTCAATTTTAAAGTTATGTACTATTTCAATTCATTTCATTTCGCTAGCATTTGATAGAATTAGTGCATGCAATCAACTCTATACTTTTTCATTAAATAATAACATCACACATATATTTGAAACCAATTTAGGGAAGGATTTAGAAATTTTAATGATGCGGTTTGTAATAAATAAAACAATTAATTGACTAAGATTATATCATTCAAATTTTTTCTATGTAAAATTTCAAAATAATAAAAAAAAAAATTTGCCCGACACGGGCTACAATCATGCTTGTCCAATTCCTAGATCGATCCCTGAAAACTATCGTCAAAACTCATAGGAAAAATAATGAATGATAAATTAAAAAGAATACAAACAATGAGAAAATGGAAAATAGAGTGACAAAAAAATCATTTTATATTAGTGTCAAATTTTTTTAAAAAAATTAAAAATTGATCACAATTACAATTTAAAAGGGGAATTGAAAGGGTTGTTTAACAATTTCAAGCCATGATGCAAATGTAATTTAATTTAATATGTGATGGTAAACATGGAAAAAAAATGTTTCCCATCATTTCTAAACTTTTAATAGTAGTATAGATTTAATATATATTCATAACAAATTTTTTTTCTCTAAACACATAACAATTTATTTTCATGCAAAATAGAAGCGTGGTTACAAATTTTTAATAAAAATAAGTATTTCTTTAGTTTTCATCGTGACATTGAAAACACGCATATGGAGTTGTCTGGAGGAAGTTGTTTTCCATTTTCCTTTTCCCCTAGCAGCAAACAATTGATTTTTTTTTTTTTAAGAACAATGTGCTATTAAAAAGTGATTAAATTTGTAGAAAATAACATTTTAAAGGAATGAGTACGTCAATAAAATTGAAGTAATTGTTGCAAATTTTGTCAAAGAAGCACAACTTTTATTTGAAAATCATTGGAAAATCTATATATATATAAAAGCAGCCTTTTTTCCCTCCAAAACACATTCCTAATTTTTCCCCCTATTGAAATTTGCCTAATATAAACTTCTATCTATATATGAATAATTTATATATATAGAAAATGAGGCTTTTTTCTTATTATATTTTTTATTGTCGTAAATCCGTTTTCCCGCTTAAAATAAACTCTCTTTTTATTTTTTCTTTCCTAATCCATATCCAACTCTCTTTTATTTTTTTCCCTAATATTAATGTATAGAGATTTTATTTAATTATTTCTACCCTACTTTACCCCATCTCATAATATATAAATATTCTCTCTATCATTTCCTCTCTTTTTTTTCTACGTATAAAACATAATAATTTGTGATTCTATTTTACTCGACTTGATGGGAGCTTTAAAATAAGTATACTATCAATATAAAAATTGTTATTTTTTTAAAAAAAATTAAAATTTACCCCAAATATATAAATTAGTACCCAACGTAAATATAAATTGATATTAATATAGATTAATGACTACTGATGTAATAAGATTAAAAAATTTTGATAATTTGTTACGACACTTAATTGATGTTTGTGCGTAAAATTCAAATATAATAAGATATTTCATTATTTTGCACTTTAACATCCAAACTTCAATAACAAATTACAAATTTAATTTGTTACCTCATTAGCTTCTGTTATTATTAGTTATAATTTAGTTTATGAGGAAAAGTATTATATATTTTTCTCTCAAAATATTACAAATTTCAATTTTTTTTCTATTTTTCTATCAAATCTTCAATTAATATATATTTATGTGTCGAACAATATAAGGGTGTTCCAAGAATTGGAATGAATTTTTAACTGATTTTTTTTCATAATTTTGGTATTTAAAAAATAAAATTATTTAAAATTAACAGTTTTTACTAAGATTTAATTTTTATGCGACAAAAAAATTTACCATTGATTAAATTTTTGCATAAAAATTCAAATAAAGGTTTAACATCAAAATTAAAAAATAAGATAAAAAATAATCAATTATTTTTGTAAATAATTAACTAAGAAACAAACAATAATTAAAATTAACAATCCTACTAAGATTCAATTTTTTTTACACTACAAAATTATGATTCATTGAAGTTTTACACAAAATTTAAAAAAAAAAAAAAAATTCTGAGCAATTTCAAGTTTGAGACAAAATTCACCACTATGATCCCTAATGGGTACTAAAAAATTTAAAAATTAGGTTGGACCCAATAATTAATTTTAGGAACAATCAATTATTTTTATAAATAATGAGCTAAAGAATAAAAGTTAATTCAAATTAGCGATTTCTATAAAATTTAATTTTTTGTGTGATAAAAAATTACAATTTATTAAATTTTTACATAAAAATTAAAATAAATATGTGACATGAAAATTAAAAACTTAGCTTGGACCTTTTATTAATTTTAGAAAGAATTTATTATTTTTAAAAATAATAATTAGCTAATGAATGAAAATTAATTAAAATTAGTGATTTCACTAAAATTTAATTTTGATGGGATAAAAAATTATAATTTATTTAATTTTTAAATCAAATATTAAAATAAATGTATAAGATCAATCTATTGAATATATATTTATATCTTTTAAATTCCAAGATATCTTTTAAATTGTAAGATATTTTTTAAATTGAATTCATATAATTCTTAAAATTCTGGCTATTAAGCCAATTATTTTGGAACTAATTATTTCTTAGAAATAATTAAATTAAATACAAAAATTCATTATGATTATTTAAACTATTATTAATTAAAAAAATAAATTCTATTGCTAATATTTAGCTACACATGGGTTTAGTGGGCAAAGATTGATAAAAATTAATTCCATTGTTAAAAGGAAAAATATAATTAATTTAAAAAATGCAAGAAATCATTAAATTGCTGGGGGTTTTCCCTAAAAAATGAAAAAAAAACCTTTAAATTGTAATATATCTTTTAAATTACAAGATTTCTTCAAAATTAAATTCATACAATTCTTAAAAGTGAAGATATTAAAATAGTTATTTTATAAATAATTAATTCCATTTCATAAATAATTAGCTAAAAATAATAATTAGTTAAAATGAATTCTATTACAATTAATTAAAATTAATACTATTACAATTACAATTAATTAAAATTGATACTATTGTTAAGATTTAATTGGACTTGGTTTTAGTAGGCGAAAATTGACATGGTTTCGTTGGACGAAAATTAATAAAAATTTATTATATTTCCAAAACAGAAAAATGGCATTAATTAAAAAATAAATAGCGATTAAAATTAATTAGACTGCCATTGTAGACTAGATTTTTCCTAATTTTTCTAAAATAGAAACATGACTTTATTTTAAAAAATGAAAAATAATTAAAATTAATTACATTGCTACATGAGAGAAAAATATGCTTACGAAATTAATTTATCTTTTTATGTATTTTAACATACAGTTAAGTTAACACATATAAGATTTTTTATTCTTAGAATTGGACTATTACATCTTATTTTAAAGTAAGTCGGTCGATATTAAAATGATTATCATAGAAATAATGAATTCTTTTCATAAATAATTAGCTAAAAATAAAAATTAATTAAAAATAATTATATTACGATTAATTAAAATTAATAATATTGTTACAATTTAATTGGATTTGGTTTCAATTAGCAAAAATTGACACAATTTCGTTGGAAAAAAATAATCAAAATTAATTATATTGCTAAAACCGAAATATAAGATTAATGAAAAGATAAATAATAATTATAATTAGTTACATTTCCATGGTTGACTAGATTTTCCCTAAAAAATGAAAGACATCTTTTTACATGCAAGATATCTTTTTAATTGTAAAATATCTTTAAAATTATATTCATACAATTCTTAAAATTGCGGTTAAAATACTAATTATTTAGAAATAATAAATTATTTCTATAAAGAATTAGCCAAAAACAAGATTTTATTACAATTAATTATACTACAATTAATTACAATTAATTATATTTCTCAGATTTTATTGGATATATTTTGATTGGATAAAAATTGAGATAGTTTTATTGGACAAAAATTAATAAAAATTAATTAAGTTGCTAAAAATGGGGAAACATAATTATTTCAACAAATGAAAAAATAATTAAAATTAATTAGATTGTTACCGGAAAGAAAAATGTGCTTCCGAAATTAATTTACCTTTTTATGTATTTTAAAATAAACTTAAGTTAATGCCTATAAGATCTTGGATTTTTACAATTGGGGTATTATATCTTATTGTAAAGTAATTCGAGTGATCATCAGTCCCTAATTAACTTTATTTACTTTCTCAGTATCATTTTTTTTTAAAATATACTTTTTTTATTCTCATATGTTTTTGTATTTTCTATGATATTTCTTTTGACTTATAGTTGACGACAAAATACTAAATTTTTTTTGTATAATTACGGGTGTTTCAAATGATCTGCTCCATTTTTTTTTCTTTTTTTAAGTAACAAGCTCCAAAAATAGGTATCCAAATAGTAATAATTTTTTATTTTGATACTACTCGAACCAACAATTATATAATAATTTTTGGTTCAATATATTGCTTTCACTGGGAATAAATCTAAGAATTCTTATTAAACAATTGGCTATCACCTCAATCAATTATTGAAATTATAAGACTCAATTAACATATTTTAATTGGCTTTCAACTATATCAAATATTTATCTAAATTTCTGTCTCCTAAATAAATATTAAGAATCCTACTTACTTTAATTATTTATTTTCTATTGAATTTTCCCTGTTGATGTTTTATTTTATTTTTTAAGTATAATCAGTTAGATTGTATATTTTAAGTATTAATCACATATATTTCAATTTATTTGTCTTATCCAAATTAATTTAAATATTATATCAAATCATTCAATATTTAATATGTCGAATATGTTAAATTAGTAAGTTTATACCTAATATGTTAATATATGTGTTTAATATATTTAGAATGTATTTATTAAAGAAATAAAATGTCGAAACAAAAGTTTTGGATTAAATTATCACGATGGCGCATTGACACGGATGAGAATTTTCTAGCAGGGCGGGGACGGGGTATGGAAGTTTGTAATTCTTATATCATCTGCGTTCAGCCCAGGGTAAATGAGGATGGGTCGGAACGAGGATAAGTGTTTCAAATGGCAAAGCAGTTTAGAGTATGTTGAACTGTACTGACTACATTGTTGTTTATATAATATATCGTTATACTGATTATATTTCATAATTAAAATTAAAAAATCATTATTTATATATTAATTATTAATAACATACATCATACTGATGTATAATAATTAATATCTCTCAAAATTTATAATTGCATATAATAAAATATAAAATAATTTTAAAGAAAAAATTATGAGCTCTACGAATGTTAGTAGAGTTATTTTAGTATGGCTATTTTAATAACTATAACATTTAATGTCATTTTATTTTGGGTTTACATAAGTAGATTAATCTTACAATGAGCAAAATGTAATCTATTATGATAATTGCTGCCACGAATTATCATCCCATGCAAAGTACGGGTGTAAATACTAATTAAGTTGCTATTCTATGGAGAATAATAAATTAAGTTGAGTGGATTTTTGTAAGTTGCTCCTTGCATATTTGTACGATGGATTAGTATGAAATATACGGAAAGTTCTATCGAAATTTTTATAGAATTGTTTCAAGTTAAATTCTTTAAGTTTATTGCTGTAACTCATTCTTTATTTTAATTATTTTTTTAGATTTTATGGTAATATTATTAACATCTATCAATAACGTTATTAGTTGAAAATTTTATCTCACGTGTAACGCACGGGTGAAATAGCTAGTATATTGTTAAAAAATTGTGAAAAGCGCGGGAATAAATTTTTTTTAGAGTGAGTGGTTTAAAAATAAATGATTTGAAAAAAAATGTTTTTAGAATAAATTTTCATTTCTTCTACACTTTTATGGTTTTGATTCCTATAACGCTGTAACGAATAATTATACAATGATTTTGGGAGTAATGATCTCCTACCCACTGTGGGTATCCTACCCACAATGGGTAGGTATCACCCATTGATTAGTGGGAGTGGCCCCACCAGCCTCCCCACCAATCAGGGGAGAACATGTATCGACTGTGGATAGAATATCCTACCCACAGTGGGTAGGAGATCATTTTTCAGCCTATTGATTCATTAGACATACAATAATCGAAATTGAACCAAAATCATGGCTATCGACCTGTTGCCCACAGTGGGCAACATAAGGTAAAACCCACACTGACGTGGTGCCACATCAGCAATCAAAAAAAAAAAATTGGCATCTACACCAAGGCAGATGAATAATACATAAATGCTCCTTAATGGTGGGAATCCCCACAAACCCCTATGAATTTTTTTCTCCGGAGTGTGAACACCATAAGGTACGCACTGTGGGCATTAGAATATCGCCGTGAATCAATAACTTTCCAGTGAATCCCTTTTTATTAAATATAAGTTAGTTCTTTTCTACATAGGGACTAAGGAGATACGTTTGCAGGTATTTTGTTAAATATGCTTGCGTATAAATATGCGTAAATGAATGGTACAAAACTTGATAATAGATGTCTTAGAATGTCTGAAACAAAAAAAAAAAAAAAAAAAAAAAAAAACAAATACTTTTAACTATTAACTAAAGTAGTTAAAGGTAAAATTGTTTAAAAACTATTCCCAATATGCTTCAATTTATTATTATTATTATTATTATTATTATTATTATTATTATTATAGGGAACAAATATGCTCCAATTTATTTTGTTGATATATAAGCCAGGATTTTTATCACTTTTTACCAATTTTGTATTCATTTTTATTTATTGTTTTTTTAGTTAAACCAATCACATCCACATATTTCGTGGGGTCTACATATGCTACACAAATTTCTACAATTCAATTCCACTTATTCTCTCTTTTTTTACATTAAAATTAATAAAAAAAAGGACTAAAAATTTCAATCCTATCACCCTCATAAATTGGGATAACTTTGGGGAGAGAGAAATATAGACTCGAGCTCGGACTCTCCCGATAAGAAGTCTTCTTGATCCTAATATATTTCAGGAACTACAAATTTTAAAATAATGGTTATAGAAGAGAACAAATTAAAACCAAAATCATTTCTCGTGATTCGAGCAAGGTATTGAACTGGTATGGTCTCAAACCCTCAAATGCTAAATCTCCGTGACAAATAGTATATAATAGTTGACATATTATTATGTGATATGTGTAGTAGTCATTGATCCAAAAGTATCGATTTTTATTCGATGCCCACGTGTGGGCACGCTAGCGTGCCCACGACAGAACAATAACATATCAAACATGTGCTACATCAATTGGCATGAAATCTAATAATAATAAATAAATAAAAATAAACGAGGTCAATGAATACAAGCTCAATCATCCATCTAAAACAAAGTCTAATGCCATTCAATTGTTTCTAGAAAATCAACAAATTTAGATATACATATAAAAAAAAAAACCGAATTTATGTAAATATACATATAATTTGTCTCCGCAGTATTTATCCCGCCTTCGCTAAGTAAATTTTCTGGTCCCACCAAGTGTGTTTGAAGTTAGAAAATGCACTAGAACTTATTCCAACTTCATGGAACAATGTAAGACTAATCTGTAATGCAAGTGCAAGATATCCAACTCAAAACAAGAGTGATCTGTCTTACATTGCCTATGTTCCAGTTTGTTATCCACTCACCACAGCCAGAGTTGGGAGCAAAGCTCAACCGGAGACACCACCACAACGATGATTACTCCCACAAGAACATTCAGCATCTGCTGCAATCTGCTGATGGAGGTTTCGTATCATTTAAAGACGAAGCTATCGCTTGCCAATCTCCAAATGCACTCACCTGAAACACAAGAGATAAGAAGTATAATATTTTTCATATAGAGACAAACACTAAAATCAAGAATATAGCCATAGAGGCACCACAAAAGTGGAGTCTGAAACAAAAGTAGGTACAAGAAATGTAAACCGAACCTGTAACGCTGGGAGAGGGAATGTAAACTTCACACCTAATTTAATTTCTGCCTACCAATAGTCTCCACAATTACAAGCACCACCACTGAAGTGATGAAAACGATTAGGATCACGCAAAATTATAGTTCTTCCAACAATCTTCGATATGTGTTTGATTGCAGTGTGGCAGTCTTCACAAACCCGCAAGTTCTTGAAAACCCGTATAGGCCTCCCGGGTGGAATCCTAATGATCCCAAAAGCAACAGCTAGTTTCTCACTATGATACTTAAGCATATGCTGTTTCTCTTCTTCTTCAACATCATGCAGAACCAATTTTGTAGATGAGACATAGCCATCCCGTTTCATTTTCAAATCAATCTCTTCCAAGAATGCGTATATTCTCTCACTCTCAGGATGGCTAGCATCTCCAACTGAAAATGTATGGATTTGGTCTAGCACTTCTACCCAGCTATATCCAGGTACTTTCTTAGCACCAGAATCTTTCATTTTTAATCTCATCTTACCAACATCAGCCCACCTACCTGAAGCTGCGTACAAGTTTGAAAGCAGAACGTACATTCCAGCATTCCAGGGTTCTAAAGCGAAGATCTTCTCGGCTGCCTTTTCTCCTAACTCGGTATTGCCATGGATCCTGCTCGCACCAAGAAGGGCTCCCCATGTTGCTGCATCTGGTTCAAAAGGCATGGTTTTTATTAGGTTTTGAGCATCGTCTAGGCGTCCTGCTCGACCAAGGAGATCAATTATGGATGTGTAGTGCTTCGAATTTGGCGATATGCCATAATCGCGAGTCATGGAGTTGAAGTACTCTTGGCCTCTGTCTACCAAGCCAGTATGACTACACGCAGACAAAACACCAACCTATATGAAAAGAAATTGAGTTAAAGTCAAACTTTAATATTAATCATATATCTCAAATTACTGCTCATTATTATCCGCATATCTTGTAGCCCCCAGCACCATTAAACCTAAAAGTTACCTTTTGGCAACAATCAAAGTCTACCCGAACACACTAAATATTGAACATATTCCACGAATACGAAACACGTCAAAAAAATTAAACTTTGGGAAGCTATTGATGGCAACAAGAACAACAACAAAGGTTTTTCCCTAAAGGGGTTGAATTTACCATGGTAACATCATCAGGCCAGATAGATGCCCTCTTCATTGAGTCGAAAAGAGTGAGAGCTTCTTTGCCAAATCCATGTCTTGCATAGCCAATGATAATTGTGTTCCATGAGACCACATCCTTATCCTCAATACCATCAAATACATCATGTGCCTCATCAATACTTCCACATCGACAATACATAGCAAGAAGAGCATTTCCCACATAACAACCAGACTCATATCCTGCTTTACAAGCACATCCATGTATTTGCTTCCCTAACTCAAAAGCAGCAAAATCAGCACATGCACTCAAGCTACTAGTAAACACTGATCTGTTCAGACTTTCTCCATCTCTTTTCATTTCCACAAACAGATTTAACGCCTCCTCCCTGTCACCACATTGTGAGTAACCAGAAATCATAGCTGCCCAAGAAATGCAATCCCGACGAGGCATTCTATCAAACAAATATCTTGCATGTGCAATTTCCCCGTTTTGAGCATACCCCGTTATCATGGTATTCCAAGTACTAACATTTCTATTGGGCATTTTGTCAAACAACTCCCTAGCCGTGCCAATGTTCTTACTTTGCACATATCCAGCTATCATTGCATTCCATGAAACAATATTCTTCTCTGGCATGTCATTAAAGATTCTCCTTGCTTCATCTAACTTCCCATTCTGCACATATCCTGACACCATTGCTGTCCATGTAAACACATCCCGAAATGGGGACTCGTCGAACAGCTTTCTCGCCTCGTCGAGCTTCCCATTTTGAGCATAACATGTAATCATCGTGTTCCACGAAACCTTGTCCCTGACAGGCATTTGTTCAAAAATCTCCTTTGCCTCAACCAATCTCTTCTGCTTCAAGTAAGCACCCATTAAACAATTCCAAGAAACCACTTGCCAATGGTCTTTACTCTCAAACAACCTCCTCGCCTCGTCTATCAATCCATTTTGAACGAAAGCTGCAAGAATCCCATTCCACGAAATCTCATTCTTGTCAGGCATGGCATCAAAAACCCTCCTAGCTTCATCTACAAGCCCACTCTGTGCATAACCTGATAAAATGGAGTTCCACGAGACAACATCTCTCTTAGGCATTTTATCAAACAGCTGCCTAGCAGCTCCAAGATTCTTGTTCCTTATATGACCACTTATCATTACATTCCAAGAAACCAAGTCCTTCTCAGGCATTTCGTCAAACAGTTTCTGGGCTAGCTCAAACTTATGATTCAACAAGAACCCAGATATCATTGTGTTATAAGACACTGAATTTTTCCGCCGCATGGTGTCGAACAATCGCATGGCCGAGTTCAATTGGCCATTCCTCATATGGTTGGTGATGGCTATGTTGCATTTCACTATGTCGGAGTTTTTGAACTCTTTTCTGCTTTTAAGATTTCGCCGTGAATTTTTACCGGCACCTTCGAATGAATTGTGGGTTGCGTGATGTTGAATTGTTCTAATCTGAGGATGGAATGATTTGCTGAAGTGCAATGAGCGCAAGCAGGTGTGTACTCGACTGAAGCGCATAGTTTGAGACTGAAAACTCTCATTTCACTGTTGGATTGTTTGTCCGCGGAGGTTTGGTTTCGCGGGAGATAATTTTGTCATTTTAAATTTTAATTATCTTCTATGCTTATGCTAAAAGTTCGAAACTTGTAACGTCCATTGTATTGCATGACCGCATCCCTCTCTAGCAGCCTTCTCTTGGTGAAATCCAGACTATCGCCGCCAATAAGCCTCCGTCAATTACTGAGCTCTCTCACTGATTTTCTCTCTAGTCAAATGTTCTAGAGCGTCCCGAAATGGCGTGATTTTTTTGGCCTGTTTGGGTATGAAACCGCCATTTTGCATATCTCTTTGTTTTTTAGTAAAAGAAGTTGATTTGTCCACATTGCTCTACGTTTTTCTTTGTGTTTTTCTAATTTTCGTCGTTTTGTTGTAGCGTTTGGTTTTTCATCGTCTTGTGCGGTGCTGTTTGTTCGTGATTCAGACTAGTACATCAACTTCAAATCGTCATTGATTCAATCAAAATTTGAGCGCGACATTGCAGATCCGGAGGCAAGAGTATTCCGGTCACTTTGAGTTTTTCACATTTGTAGGCATTTTTCCATTTCATACTATTAAGCTGGGTGCTGTGAGTTTATTCGTAGATTTATCCTTTTTGGTTTTTAGTGGTGTTGAATTTGTGTTATTTCGATGTATTCTGCCAAATTGAATGAATGAATAGCATGTTTTCAAAAAAAAAAGTTCGAAACTTTATTGGTTAAAAAGAAAAAGTTCGAAACTTTGAGTGGTTGTTTTCACTCGCTTTCTTTTTTTATACTTTCTCCTATTTTTTAAAATTTAAATTTAATCAAGTAAATCACATTTATATATTTCATAGGATCTGCCAATACTTTTGAATCTCTATTATTTAACTCCACTCATTCTCTCTTCCTACTCATAAAAATACATTTTAATCAATATACAAACACCATTTTAACACTATTATCATTTAATGTTATTGCTCTCCCACCCACTCCATTAACATTTTACTATGTTCACAATGGTCGGATTGCCGACACGTATCTCTCTTGATTGTGGGAGAGGGGCAAGTGCCGGCAATCCGTCGACTGTGGGAATGGTAGAATGTCCACAGATTAGGTGGGAAAGCAAAACATTATCATTTGTCCCAGTGCAATGCACGAGAATCATTAACGTGAATGTGACAAATTTTGATGAACTTATTTACATGTTTTTTCATTTGTTTATATATTTGCTCTGCAACTGTTTGCATAGAAATATTGAAGAAAATATTTGTAAGGTATAGATAAATGTTTTTTAAGTATTTAATCAAATTGACTTTAACTACGATTTGACTTGAACGTTTTTAATTTTTCTTTTTTCAAATTTGTACTTTTGAATTGAATGATTAAAAATTAATGAATAGTAACACCAAAAAAACAAAAAATCATCTCACGTACATTTCATCACTCAAATAACCTTCCTTTCATCAACACTAACCAATATGTGAAGTGCCATTTGATATGATTTATTTATATAGAATTTAATTATATAAGATTTATATGAAAAAATGAATTTTGATAGGTCGAATTATTATTTGATGGTTCAGAAATTTAGTTAAGGCAAATTTAGTACATAAAGTTTATTGAAATTCAATGATTATATGTAGAGTAATAATCAAAGAGAAAAAAGAAATTTTGTTGCAAAAAAATTTAAATGATATGATTGACGTTGATAAGGAAAATCAGTACATGAAGGGGGTGTTCTCCACATAGAATTGTATGGATTTTTTTTTTTGTTTTATAGATTTTCATGGATTTCCTGGATTTTAATAGAATTCCATAGAATCCTTCAAATAATTCTTATGGAATTCTATGTTATTGAATTTTTTAGATTTTAGTGGAATTTTTTATATATTTTTTTCGCCATTAGAGTATAATAATCAAGGTTGCATAATGTTCATTTAGATGGTTGTTACTAGATCATTAAAAAAAATTAAAAAAATACCATTAAAAGTTTAAAAAATGGCATTAAAAGTTGAACGACATGTGAAAAATCACAAGTTTCAATTTATTTGAACTTATTAACAATTGAATTTACTAACAATTATTATTATTTTTACTAATAATTATGAAATTATCAATATTATATTACATCTCGTCCATTAAATTTTCTTTTTATAGATTGGATATCATATGATTTTTCAAAAATTAGAGTAATGAACAATAAATAAATATGTGTTATCGTTGTAATATATATACACATTTTTTTTGTATATTTGCACAAGCTAATTACGATGCAGTTGTTTTCATGTTTTGAAATTATAATGGTAATGGAAAACATATTTTTCCAATTTCTGATTATAAATTTTAGTTAGTAAAATAAAAAAAAAAAAGGATCATAAATTTTAGTTCATTATGTATGTCTAAAAGACTTTTTGGAGAAAAAAATAAAATTCGTGAATTCCATAAGAATTCGAGGGTGGGAGGTAGGGTTTTGGGAAGAATATTGTTAGTGTATTTTTAACTTAAAAATCATTAGAATTCCACAATTTAATGAAATTCATCAGATTCTATGAACAATTGAGAACCCCGAATTTTTATGAAATCCATATAATTCCAAATTTAGAACATCGTATTTGTATAGAATCCACAGAATTTTAAATTGAGAACACTTGAAATTATATGGATTTTTAAATTCCATAAAATTCAATGTTGAGAATACCCTCCGAAGTTTATTGAAATTCAACGAGAATAGATGAAGTAATATGAGAGAAAAAAATTATGTTGCAAAAAAAATTAGTTGATATGATTGACATCTGGGAAATAAAAAAGACTTTATCTTTCGTTTTTTAGTTGATATGATAGAATTAGTTGAAAACAAAACTTAATAAATCGTCTAGATTTATAAATTTTGATAAGCAAATTAGTCGGAGTTTATCGAAATTTAATGATAATATGTGAAGTAATCAATAAGAAAAAATATTGTAGCTTAATATCTTAGTTAAATAAAAAAGGAAAATTTACAAAATACACTATGTTTATCGCTTGTTTACAATTCACATACCATGTTTTTAGAAATTACAATTTGCATATCGTATTTCATTTAATATTAACAAAACACACCATTTATTGAAGAAAAATGGGAAAAAATGAAAAAAAAATTATTTGGACCAAATTACACTTATGACTAACAAATTAATCACACCTCACAGATTATGTTATATAACACTTTACATACTATTTTATTTTTCTTCAAAATATTAATTAGGGAATTTATGAAAAGCCCCTTATCTGTGGTGTATCTATAATTTACATATTAAATAACCTATATGAAACATATTGTATTTTATTTTATGGAAATCGAAAACATGTTTGGCCTAAAATCGAGAAAAAAGATCATAAAACTACTATTAAATAAATTGGAAATACTAAAATACCCTTCAATGAAATTAATAAATTGCACATTTTTTAAAAGAATAAAAAGTATTTTGGAATAAAAACGAGAAAAAAATGATTTGATAAAATAAATGTTGATTAATATTTTGCAGAATAGCGGTATGTAAAGTGTCACATAATAAAAATAAATAGGGTGTAATTTGTTAGTCAAAATGGTAATTTTGTTTTAATAAGTAATTTTTTAATTTTTTTTCAAATTTTTGTTCAATATAATATGTGTTTTGTTAAGATTAAATGAAATGAAATATTCAAAATGTAATTTATTAAAATATGGTATGTAACTTGTAAATACACTATAAACACAATGTGTATTTTGTAAAGTTCCCAATAAATAATTGTAGCTATAATATCGTACGTGTTAACTCTAATTATATTATTATAACTTAATATCTATAGTTATGAACGAAAGAAATTAAATAGAAAAAAAAACCTAAGTAAAAAAATTAATTAATTCGATTAGGGAAAAAATTTAAAAGCCTCTCGAAAGATATGCAAAAACGTATAACATTACCATTTGGGATTGTAATTGGAATCAACTTCGAAAGAAAATCTAATAAAATAACATAAATAAAATAAAATAAAGAAAATAAAAAACATAGGGAGAATATGCTGGAAAAATAGAGGCATTGACTTCTATTTTTATATATTTAATAGATAGATAGATTAGTACACCCATTTTAATTGGTAGAATTGGATTGTAGAAAAATAGAACGAACTTGGTTGTGATGAGGGCTAAAAAAGAATCAAGATTTGGTTGAAAAATCAAAAGAATTTGGTAAAATTGTGAAGAGTTTCCTTCTTTTTTTTTTTTTTTTTTTTGGAGGGATAGACATATATGTTGGCTGATTATTGATCATCCTTCCACCACTTAAGGAATTCATATCTATCTTTCAACACACAAGAGAAAGAAAAAAGAAAAAGGAAAAAGGAATTCAGATCTATTTATTATGTTGGTGATACTATAATTATTGTTTGTTATGTTTGCTATAATTATGTTTATTATTGTTTATTATTGTTTACAATAATTATTTATTATGTTTGTGATACTATAATTATTGTTTATAAATGTTATCATTATAACTACACTTCATTTATATATTTTGTAATTGATTTTAATATGGGAAACAAGGAAATGGACCGGACGATTGAAACTAAAGAATTGTGAATACTTCAAACACTTTTCGATCCAGAAGATATCTACTTAACATATAAGTGCTGGATATGCAATAGAATTTCTTCAATCAATAGTTTGAGTTTTAAACGCACAATTTTATCAAAAGAACTAATTAACAACTATTACATCGATAATGACTAAAATAATTATTTCTCTGACTACCCTCTTCTCCGTACAAATTCACGTACACAAAGTACGGAGACCCAACAAACCATCACTCAGAATTATGGTAATTTTGAGTACTAACTATTACGGAATCAGATATATACCACACAGATCCATTGAATGGGCACTAACGGTGTTAGTGATTGCACTATCCTTGGATCATAAAATATTAGGGGATCATCAACAACTCCGAACAAAAATCACCGCCACGGGCCAACACCAAATCCAGATTGTAGTTTGATAATAAATTGGCTTCCCCACTTTTTTCAATTTTTTTTTTCACTTTTTTCTTTTTCCTTTCAATTCAATATTGGCACACACTTCCCAAGATGATCTTCCAGATCCACCACACAAAATGCAATCTGATTAATTTTGTTCAATGTGATAATGCACTTAGTTTTATTATTATTTTTTTTTTGACTTTTCAGAATTACAACTTTTGTCTGTCTCTGCATGTTGGGTTTGAGTAAACGTTGCTGGTGCTTGGTCTTCGTCTTTGTTCAAAGATCTTTCTAACCTACATTATTTTTATACCATCCCAATCCATTATCCATACGTGAATACGTTACGATACTTATATGTCATCGGATGGATATTACATGCCAGCCCACCACCATTAGGGGGACACATATTATCGATCCGCCCACATATAGCTGTATGTATCGTAACGTGTTCATACGTGGGCATCGGATTAAATCCGTATTTTTCTAATTCTTTATTTTCATAATATTGGCAAAGTTGATGATTTTAAGGGTGTTGGTGGAGATGGCAAATCAATTTCTTTTTCATATTCTTTTTCTTTTTTATTTTTCAGTTATTTTTCTTTGTTTATTTATTTATTTATATATATTTTTGGTGATGTGCATGGATGGTGGCGACCGTTTATTATTATTATTATTATTATTATTATTATTATTATTTTTGGATGATAAGAGCTGAGGTTGATATCAAGGGAGAATTCAACATAAAAAGATCGACATACTCCTCTAAATAAGATTGAATAATTTTTGAGATAGAAATTTGAAATTTTAATATCATTAAGTTTCAATAAACTTTACATATACCTTTAGAAAAGCTGAAGAAACAAAAATCATGGTGTGTGACTGATTACAACTCAATTATTAAACAAACAAACACACATGGCCCTTTCAATTCCTACTATTCCTATTGGGGAGCTACGTGGACCAGAGAATATATGACATCATTAGAATGTAAATAAATATCATCCCAGCTCAACCAGTCAACTATATACATCCTTACTTTGCTCCACACAATCCACAACTACCTCCTTTTGACACGGACCTTTGTTGACATGGTTTGGTAGCATGGACCGTTGCTGAAAATTTGCCGCCTATGTTCTTCTATATATTTTTATATATATATTTTTAATTTTACTTATTTTTTCTTATTTTATATTTATATATTTTGTGGGATCTACTTATATTACACAGATCTCCATCATTCAATTCCACTCATTCTTTCTGCTTATATTACGTAAAAATACATAAAAATTTATTTTTACACACATCTTAATACTCGTTATAATTGCCGATTATTTAATTATATATATAAAGTTTGAATTATTTCTCATTAGTTTTATATTTAGTAGTGATTATCACTACTATTTAACCAGTAAACACACAAAGCAAAATTAATAAATCAATTAAAGCACTATTAATTCACTAAAGGGACATTAAATACAAATCATTTCACGTTGAAATTTTGCATTTGTCCAACATCTATCACTATTCATCAATATATATCATGGCCCATTGATTGAATTTAAGAGAAAATATCACTTGACAAGCATGAATTACTCTTCGCATGGCATTAGAACAAACGTTAATTATCAACTTCCAAATAATTTTAAATCACAATTCCTCACCTATTGCATCTCTTGATGAAATTTGTTTCTCATGTTAATTATATATATTCTCGTGTTGTAAAATTGATTTTTTTTTTTCACAGGTGAAGAAGTGTGATTTCTTGTTAATTGATATGATCTTGACGTGAATTTTAATATCATATCAAATTATATTTGTACTATAAAATGTTTTATTAAATTTAATAGATCCGGCCGTAATTAAGAAATACATAACAGTGAATAGCGATTGATAATGAGTGCAAATGAAAATTTAATGAGCGATATAATTTTTCTATTTAATGAAACTGTCTTTAAGCAATTAATAATGAAGTTGATGTCGAAGTCTGTTGGTAGCAAAAACGTATGGCATATATTTTAGTCAAGAGCGGCTCCTTAGAATGGGACCATATTTTTAGAAGAACGTTATTGGAACGATTTGCAAACGCTTTTCTTCCTTGAGCCAAGACATGATCATTTTGATGTATATAGTCATAGTCAACAAAACGTTTTCCTTGTATTTGACAAAAGAACATACGAATCGGGGCGAAGGTAATAAGATCGGGCTTGTTATATTGCACCTGGATGGACAGTAGTTACGAGCCAAAATTTTGATCAACCGCCACGATATCGCCGAAAAATTTTTAAAATTATTGGAGCTCCCCTCTCGCCGTGCTGATTCTTGATCTGGTCTCGAATTTTAAAACGAAGATCATACGGACCTGAAAAATATCCCGAGAAAATCATAACTACGGTGCACCTGGAGTGCACTTGAACACCATGGGTAATAAGACTAGTATGGGGGCCGGTTATGACTTCAAATAATATTTGCAAAAGAAAAAAGAAAATATACTAACACACGTAGATTGAAGTCATTGCTATGTATATATGCATTGAGAGGTGGAGTCGTTCATGAAGTGGCAAATATCTATGTAACGTTTTGAAATTAAATTTCTTTAACTTTAAATATTTAAATTTTGAAATTTTGTTTGACACACATACGTATATGTGCAATTCATTTCTACTATATTTGTTTCGTCCCTGTTACATACTGTATGTAACATTTATAAATAAATACTAATAATATCAAATAAATTCTATCTCAATTATGTAGTCAAAGTCAATTTTAATGGAGCCAACATAGCTATTTTTCCTTACAATTCCTCAATCGAACGCCCGTTAAAGAAAATTCGAAGAGCTAGGCTCTCGTGCGATTTGTAGGTTACTGTGGTCCTCTTTTTAGTACGATTATTCAATGTGATAATTTAGAAGACACAAATTAGGATAGGAGATTCCATTGAGATAACTTTGCTTTGACCTTCGATGTTCTTTAAGACATACTTCATTTAATAGATAATAAATAAAAATAATTATATTTTTTTTCTCTAGACTAAATATATAAACCATAAACGGATGACGTAATATTTCGGAACAAGTAGCTTGTCTTTAATTAAGGCACACGTGACACGCGAGACGGGAGACAGTGATGTTTTGCCATTTCTCATGGCGACTTCCAAGTTGCAACTACAGTAACCGGCTTTTGACACTCGCTATTAAGATACACGGGTAAAATATAATTTATTTATAATAGTGTTAAAATTATTTATTAAATAATAAAAATAAATAAATATAAAATATGTCCTAAATTTGAATTCAATGAATATTATAAATTTTGAAACATTTGTTTGAAAACATCATTCATTGTGTAATCCGTTAGCTTTGATATTTATCATATATAATAGGAAAATGGTAGGTGTTCACACACTTTTTGTGTGTTGACACCAACACACTCTAAAATGGGATGTGATGGAAAATGACTATATTACCACCTTGAAAGTGGAGGCCCACACTCCATTAGAGTGTGGTAGAAGTACACGCAAAAATTATGTGTACCTCTAATATCACCCTATATAATAATCTTCAATTATGCATGACTTGTAACTTTGAATATTTCCATTTATAACTGTCCATGAATGAATACCGGCTTTTTCAACAACAGCCAACTTGTGAAAGTGATTGCTTTTGATTTTTGTTGATAGTCATATCATATAACACAATCAATGGAAATTGTCGTGTCTGAAACTTGAAAGATAATTTGGTATCAAGCGGAGTCAATGACATTTTTGGGATAACTTCTTGACCTGTACTGGTACCAGACAAAATTTAGGTCACGACGACATTTTTTAACACGTATTTTTTAATACAAAGTTTTGGAGAGTTTATGCGATGTGGATTATATATCGTGTGAAATGATGAGATCTCTATACAATGTATTTATCAGTAAAACTCTGCATATTAACTTTTCGATAATGGTTTTGTAGAATAATTGAAAATTTTGCTCTTGTCCAATTTTAATTTAATTAAATCTACTCGTGTATTTAATAAGTATTTTAGTAATTGGCTTTTGTTAGTATATTTTATCTTTGAATAGTTGCAGAAACTAATATTAAAGAATTTAATTTTTTTTTCAAAAACCCTATGAATTTCAGCTGATGTAAACGCATGAATTCATGCCCAATTTGTAAAAATTACATTTATTCAAAAAAAATTTTCCATAGTTATATAAAAATAACTGTTTGATTTACCTTTTTCATATATTTCATTTCATATGCGAGAATATTTAATGCCGCATGATTTTCAATAAATATATTAATTATTATGATTTTTTCTAAATTATACACTTTTAAATGGAAATTATAATTAACCGTTTTCCAATTTTTTTTTCTTTAGCATACGTGTGCCACATTGGCAATTGCCAACGTGGCTCTTTTACTATTAATAGTTAGATTTTATATAAAATTAATTATTTAATTAAAAAATTAAAAAATATAAAGAAATTAATTTTCATTTTAAGAATTAATTTAATTGATATTGTAAGTTGTAACATTGATTGCTTATCACATTTTCATTAATTCATATAAGACTAACTATAAAAAAAATTAATTTTTGATAATTGTAATTTTTTACGAAAAAAATGAAGAGATGATTAAACGATAATTTTTAATAATTACTTTTTTAAAACGAAAAAACCACTGCCAATCGTGGGATTGTGCAAAGTTAGCACTTTAACTTTTTTTAATAATATATATATATATATATATATATATATATTGTAAGATGTAGCTTTGATCTCTTATCACATTTTCATTAATGCACGCAACACAAATATAAAAGAATTATATAAATTAATCAAAAATTAGAATACATATAAAAAAATAAAATGAGGGAACAATACTAACTAAGAAAATTAGAATAAATTAAATAATAAAAATAATTAATTATTAAAAAAATGCCAAACATGGCATTGCCACTTAGGCGCTTTGCCTAAGTGGTAATTCAAGTTTTATTATATTAGAATTAGGATTTTATATATATATATATATATATATATATATATATATATATATATTGTAAGGTGTAACTTTGATCTCTTATCATATTTTCATTAATGCATGTAACACAAACATAAAAGAATTATATTAATTAATCAAAAATTAGAATACATATAAAAAAATAAAATGAGAAAACAACACTAAATAAGGAAAATAGAATAAATTAAATAATGAAAATAATTAATTACTAAAAAAATATCAATTATGACATTGTCACCTAGGTACTTTACCTAAGTGGCATTTCAAGTTTTATTATATTAGGATTAGGATGTATATATATATATATATATATATATTATAAGGTGTAACTTTGATCTCTTATCATATTTTCATTAATTCATGTCAATTCAACTATAAAAGAAATATATAAATTAATCAAAAATTAGAATACATGTAAAAAAAAATAAAATAAGGAAACAACATTAAATCAGGAAAGTAGAATAAATTAATTACTAAAAACATGTCAAATATGGTATTGCGGTATTGCCACCTAAGCACTTTACCTAAATGGCACTTCAAGTTTTATTATATTAGGATTAGGATTAGGATTAGGATTAGGATTAGGAGGGTGATTATGAAAATTGAATATATATATATGTGTATATGAACAGTTTGAATGATACCACTCTTGTTCTTTTTTTTTTATTTATTTTTTTAATACAAAAATCTTATTTTCTACATCACTAATATGACAAGTCGCTGCATATATGGTGAAGAGAACCAGAGTTGTAACACTATTCATTAATAATAAAAATTAATCTATACTTTTTTTAAAGAAAAAATAATCTATACTTGAACTCTTCATAACTTAAATCATAAACTAAAATTTTTTATATGGGATTATTGAAAAAATAAATTTTACACGTTTGGTTAGAAAGTAAAAAATATGCTATTAAAAATTATAAAAAAATTATCAAATCAATCTGTGATTAATTAAAAATAATGAGAGAGAAAATATAAAATAAATTTAATTTAAATCAAACAAGGCTAATTACAAGTTATATCACATACATTTTATACAATATGATATATGATTTTAAATTAAAGACTAAAGAAAGGGGAAAAGGGGGGAAAGAAAAGGAGAGAAAGAAAAAGAAAAACCTAATAATTCTTCTTATCGATACCAATTCTCAAAATTTATATTTTTCACCGGTTACAACAAAATAATAACAAAATTAAAGCTTGCATAAAAAAAAATTAAAGCTTGCTAGAATAATTATGCTTTCTAATATAATTAATGTCGAAGTTTTTAGATTAAAACGTGATCTGTGTAGATCAAGTAACGAATTACTGAAAAAATAAAAAATAAAAAATAAACCTAATTCTCCACCAACCCCCGAAAGAGATTTTCGTTCCATTCGTTGACTACTAGTTTAGTGTATACACGTCATATGGTTTCCCTCCGGTTTTATTTCTTGTCCTTTTTAGATTTTACAATTAACTGTCATCATCTAGCAAACAGGAAAATTGGGACACTTTTTGGTCTTATACTTCGGCTTTTGTTTAATTTTTTTTTTCTTTTTTCGAGAAAGGAGTTTGTATAATTACTTTCACTTTCAATCAATTTATATTTTAACTAAAAATTCAACACGAGGAAGCTGAGTGCATGATTGGCAAAAATTTTCCTTCCATGACCTAACTCCAACCCCTTGACTAAACTCGAGTTGGCAAGTTCGATAGGTAGGCATCTTGATAAAAATAACATGGCACGTTAATTATTGTGAGTTTTATGAGAGTTGGTTGCACTGTAAGAATGATATAACATATATTTATATATTAATGTGTTGGTATCTTGAGTTGCGTGGTGATCTCACCTTGTCGAGATGGGAATATCCTATTAGACCGTCGTACCAAATGGGATGATCGGATTCGCCCTCTATAGCTTTTTGCAATATATGACCCAATTGAAAGTGGAACTTGACATTTTGAGAAAAAAAATTATATGCATGCAAAAATTTTACTTTGATGGTTTATAGTAATTAATTCTGATTATCATATTTTTATTGTCTGCTATTCTAAACACTTCCTAGTTTTGGCTACTATTATAGAGCTTATACATGAATTATGTACGGATAGAAGATAATTTGAAACGTACAATCCAATCGAGTTCTTGTAACCTGTCCAATCGAGTTTTTGTAACCTACGTACCCTCGCTGATCATTTGGTTAAGTGGTGATTGTTAAGCAAAAGCAATATAAAACTGATCTAATGTTTACGTGAGTACGAACATATATATTATGTCTACACGACATATATCCCCTCGATAAGAACAGACATACGCATCCCATTGAAAGTCGTAGGCATAAAGAGAGCATCTTCCACACAACTCTAACTATGGGCGTCCCGATCTGTTGTCTTCTTTGCTCTTTTAGTTGTTCTATTCAATTAGAATACTTTACATACACAATTATAATTTGATGAAACAACCAACAAGATAGTTAAGGAAACAGTAAATCTAAATTCCAATCGTAGATGTTGATAGTTTGTTTGGTTATTAATGACTCATTTAAGCAGTTACAAATTTCAATCATTTTTTTACATATAATTCAAATATGCACGATGTGGCTTTTAGTGAAATAATCAAATATAAATTATCGATGCTTGGAAGGACATATGGTAGTTATCAAGATTGCTAGGACCGGATTGTATTATTGGCGGTTAATATTACTAGTGTTCAATGAAAACGTTAAAACTTATGTTTTTATATATATATATATATATATATATATTTTGTCGTAATTTGATATATCATATGTCGACTAAAAGTTTTTTTTTTGGAATTTGGATTATATATCTTATCTTAATAAACAAAAATTAAGCACAATACGTTGTATTTTTTACTTTTTAAATTTCAGTAAAATAGAAGCCCAACCTTTTTATATGTAACTATGTATACAGAGGAAAATGCTACCATATGCACGGAAGGTTGTGTATAGTAAGATGTACGACATCATACATAAAAATGATAAAATGAGTACTACTCGTCTTTTTGAAGGGAATATACTGATTATTGGAAGAGGTAGGAAATGCAAATATGATTAAGAACCATTGATGCATTTTCTGATCTCGTATGATTGTTATTTTGAAATTCAAGATCAGATATAGAATCAGCCCATTGAGGAGGAGCTCCAACAATTTGAAAAATTTCCCGGCCCGGCGACACTGTAGAGGCCGATGGCGGCCGGTCAAAGTTTTAGCCATAATGCATTTTCTGATCCCGTATTATCTCCGTTTTAAAATTCAAAATCAGATATAGAATCAACACGGTGAAGAGAAACTTCAACAATTTAGAAAATTTTTCGACGGCACCGTAATGGCTGGTCAAAATTTTGACCATAATTTCTGATCTTGAATTTCAAAACGAAGATCGGATGAGGCCAAAAAACGCATCAATGGTTCCGTCAGCACAAAACCATCTATGTTTGTTGGTCATCTTTGGTAGGAAATGATTCTTGAAGTCCAACTCTTCACTTTTGTCTTGATGTGTACACCAACCTCCCGAAATAATGTGGATACCAAAGAGAACAAAATTAATTAAAACTCAAATAGAAAATATGTACATGAAAACAAAGTAAGAAGAATATGACAGCCGTTGGCTAATTTGAAAAGTCACTAATAATTTGTCCAATTGAAAACTAAATAAAATTGACAATCGTTTAGGAGAAAATGAAAAAAAAAAAAAAAAAGGATTTAAGAATCATAACTACACTTTTGAAATAGGATGAACTCGATACTGAATATGCCGTGTCACAAATACATAAAGGTCAAAAATGGGGTAGCTAGGCTTGGAAATTGTTGTTCTCAAATGAATTAATTTCTTGTGGCGGTATGACAAAGTTAAATAAATTCAACATTTTTTCCAAGTGCCAAACAATAATAATAATTGTATAAAACTATTGCATGCTCATCTAACACATTTTTAAAACTTTTTAAACGAGTCATATAAGATTGAATCAATGGTTCGATGATCACTCAATTATACGAACTAGAAGTAGAAATTAAACTTAGCTTCAATTTGTGAAGTACTTGAAATATAGAATCAAATCGATAATTTTACAGATAAAACTAGCTGATGCTTATAAAAACCTCAGCCGTCCATGTGTTTAACAAATTTAAATTTAATTAAAAAAAAAACACAGCCAATATAAAATGTGTATAAATATATTATTATGACATCTTAGCAAAAGGGCAAAAGTGATGTTTCCCTATATAAAGGGGGGCTGTGTACTAATGGTTGTTGAGAAAGGCAATTGTTTGACTGGTTTACTGAATGGAGAGCTTCTTCTATCAACTTCTCCTCACTGGAATCTTCTTATTTACATTCCAAATATTGCCTTCTTATTCATCTTCCTCAACTCCCACAAGATATTTTCAATTCAATGTAGGTTAAACACCCCCTCTCTCGACCCTTGCATTACTAGTCGTTTGGTAGTTTTGATCACTGACTAGTTGAATGTAACATATGGCTTCTATATGTGATTGATCAATGCTTATTGGTCTATAATCAGTACTCCAGAAGTATTGAAAATTTTTTTATGTATACTGTGTATACGATGTTTTTTAAAAACGTTTTAACATGATTGCAGGTCGAGTGGAAGGAGGTAACAAGGCTATGCCACACAAAGCAACTCTTGACGGTAAATGGGAAGTATCCAGGGCCAAGCATTATTATTCACGAAGGAGACCATGTTCAAATCAAGGTCACTAACAAAGTGGCAAGCAACACTACTATCCATTGGTGAGTAAAAATATATTCTTCATTTTCATTTTTTTTTCTTTTTTGATTTTTTGTTAAATTTTATTTTGATTCTAAGCATGCAGAAGAATTAAATCAATTTAGGTGACATGTTTTAATTAATAATCAAGGTGAGATAAAACTCGTCCAACAATCTGAATTTGTAGCTGATATAGTATATATATTACTCAGATCGTGTGTCCTCGTAATCTTCTATTGTTTACAGTTTCAAGAATGTCCGGTAAATTGGGAACTGTTAATTGAAGTTTGCTAGGTAGTACTCATGACCAACGACAAAACTTCCAGCTAAATAATTGTTGTGAACTTTAAAAAAAAAAAAATTTATTAATTGCTTTTTGTAAATATAATTAGCATAACTTTTCCCACGCTTCACTTGATTACAATCTTCTGCTACCTTTCAATTTGGGGTCCCTTCTGCTTATTTACTTTGATCATCGGTCGAAGTAAATGAGTAAAAAAATGCTAAGTGAATATAACAGTTGACATGATTTTCAGTGGTCTATATAATGATCATTAATTTCTAACAGGCACGGTGTAAGGCAACTAAGAACAGCATGGGCCGATGGACCGGCATATATAACACAATGCCCG
The DNA here is from genome assembly GCA_018223645.1 of Jasminum sambac. NCBI lineage: Eukaryota > Viridiplantae > Streptophyta > Magnoliopsida > Lamiales > Oleaceae > Jasminum > Jasminum sambac. The sequence continues at coordinate 2,793,263 of CP073651.1, read as the reverse complement.
ATAGGGATTGGGAAAACGTATACATACAATTTCACAGTAGAAAATCAAAGAGGTACACTTTTGTGGCATGCCCATTATTCATGGCAACGCGCATCCGTCTATGGGGCGTTCATCATTTACCCTCGCATGCCATATCCATTTAAAGCTTCGATTAAAGCAGATATTCCTATTATCTTCGGTAATTGACTATCCTTTCCTTTCTTTCATCTCGATGTTGTATGTATATCATAGACGTATCTTATGCATTACAGATGAATACGCATAATTTGTAAAAATACAAACAATACGTGATTTCATTATTATTCCGAGATGTTGGGGAGTCTTGGACGAAACTTGACATTAAACAATTTTTTATGAGTTCAATTTCGTAGGACCCCCCTCATGTATGTAAAAATGAGTTCTATACTAGCTAAACGGCCTTGATTAAGTAACTGTCTAGTTCGCCTGATTTCAGGCCTACCATTTCTTGATTAGAGATTTCTACAGTCATTTTGTTGATTTGTAAACTCAAATATAATGCTTGATGTACAGATAACACTAATGACTAGTTTAAAATACGCGTCTCGCAAAAATAACAATTGATAAAAAAAAATTGTATTGATTTGTTGCTCGACTATGAACGCAGGTGAATGGTGGAACGGGGACGTCGACACAGTTGAAAAGGAGATGATGTTGTACGGCGGTGGACCGAATCTTTCGGATGCTTACACCATCAATGGTTTACCCGGGCCATTATATCCATGTTCCATTAAAGGTACACAACCAAATCATACCGGCCTACTTCCAAACCCTACATCCCTTTCTCCTTCTTCATCATTTTTTCAAAATTTACTTAGTATTATTACTATTTTTGCAGATACTTTTACTCGGGCTGTCGAGCGTGGCAAAACATACTTACTAAGAATCATTAACGCAGCCTTAAACGACGAACTTTTCTTCGCCGTCGAAAATCATACCCTAACCGTCGTCGAAATCGATGCTGTTTATACCAAACCTTTTACGACATCCGCTATAATGATAGCCCCGGGACAAACCACGAATGTTTTACTCACTGCTGATCAAATCATTGCTGATCCAACCAACACTGCTACATTCGTTATGGCCGCCAGGCCTTATAACACATCGGTTTTCCCGTTTGACAATTCGACCGTCATTGGATTTTTAACCTACAAAACCACCTCGTCGGGGAAAATCGGACGAACTGAACATCCACTACCACCGCCGCCGCCGTACAACATACCTTCCAACCTCCCTCATTTGACAGACACACCCTTTGCCACAAACTTTTCCAACAGCCTACGGAGTCTAGCCTCTACCGACTACCCATGTAACGTACCAGAAAAAATTGACAAGCGTGTGATCACCACCATCGGCCTTAGCCTCCAAGACTGTCCGGCGAACCAAACATGTAAAGGGTATAGAAATAAACGGTTTTACGCATCGATGAACAATCAATCGTTTATTCGTCCGATGAGATCTGTCCTCGAATCTCATTACCGGAACTTAAAAACCGGATACAAATCGGATTTTCCGGAGAATCCTCCGCATGTTTTCAACTACACCGGAGTAGATCCGGTGAGCGAAAACTTGAATCCGGAGTTCAGCACGAGGTTTTTGGAGATCGATTATCAGACGAAACTCGAGATCGTTTTACAGGACACGAATTTTCTGAATCCGGAAAATCATCCGATCCATGTCCATGGACATAATTTCTTTATCGTCGGAAGGGGTTTCGGGAACTTTGACGTTGACAAGGATCCGGCGGGCTATAATCTGGTGGATCCGCCGGAGAGGAATACGGTGGCGGTTCCGGTGGCCGGATGGGCGGCGATTAGGATTGTGGCGGATAATCCCGGTGTTTGGTTTATACATTGTCATCTCGAGGAACACACTTCTTGGGGTTTGGCGATGGGGTTTATTGTGAAGAGTGGACCGGAGTCAACGCAGTGTTTGGTTCCACCGCCTAGTGACTTTCCAGCGTGCTGAGTTTAGAGAGTTGAAGTTTTGGTAGATCGGTTGAAGTTTAGAGAGTTGAAGTTTTGGTTCCACCGCCTAGTAATTAATGTTAGTTTTAAGTTTTCCCATAGTTGAGATCGGTTGTCTTGTTTTTGTTTCTAAACCCTCTCATCTGGTCAAAACAATCCATAGTATTATTAAATTAATATATTTTATTGTGTAGACGGAGTATGGACTGAGTTGATTAGATGAGATACTGAGAAAATAGAAAATAAGACAATAAATCTGAACTGAAGCTTTATTCGTGCTAGTACGGTTGAAGTATGTTTGTACTCAGTGAATATGGGTGTATGAGTGACTAAGTGTATAGTAAATAAAAATTTGACATTTTATTTTGGGTGTTATTATATTTTTTCACCATACTTGTTAAACGAACTACTATGACACAATTGTTTTAACTTTTAAACATTTGTTCATCTTATTTTTTTCTTACTTAAAAAATAATTTTTAACATTCAAGTTAAATATCAATTTCAATCAAACATTTTGCCTTACATAATTATTTTATATCACAACATTTTAAAGTCAAATTTAAATATAAAGAAAAGTATATGAATGCATGTAAAGGCAGCATTTTAGTAATTAGTCTAGCTTCTCCCATTTTCTCTGTGTTTGACGGGTTTGAAGAACATTTAAGATTAATCAAACCTTGAGAAATTAGAGTTATAAGAAAAACTTCTCAAACTTGTGAAAACCTTATAGAACAAGAAACAAATCAAAATAGATGAAGGTAGTAAACATAACACCCCATATTTGGTTTCCACTAAGGTAGGAAATTTGCTGGAGTCGAAACTCGGCTACATTAAACTTTGAGACTCTACAAATGTAGATATGCCTCCATCTTCATTAGCCATAGCCTTCAGAACATTGTGCCAATTACAAATCATGTTCATCTCTCGCTCACAAAGAACCAGAAATCCTAAATATGTTACCCCCAACGAATAACTCAGATTTTTAGTACAATATTTAGGATCCTCTCATATATTCACTCAATTCCTACAAGAAAGGATAAATTTCAGACAAAATTTTATTGATAATATAAAGGAGAAAAAACAGAGAATGAAATCGACAGAGGGACGAAAGAGGCACTTATATCCCTAAAATGGAAGGCCTTCGGAGTAGAAATACTCCAGATCAATAGGTCTTATGGATTTGATCAAATCAATTGTTGAAAGCTGAGTAACTGGTTTCATTGTTGGTATTAGCGCTGGTGAAACTATGAAATTGATCTAGCCCGATTTCTAGAAACTAATGTTGGTTTCTTACCAAAATAAATATATTGGTAACATAACAAAATACAAGTGCTAATACCACAATTGGGATCAACACTAGCACTAGAATTTTAGAATATTTCCAAAGTAATCGTAGTTCTAGTGGTGTCAAGATGGATGAGTCGGTTGAACTCGAACCGGCCCACTTGCTTTAGGCTGGAATAGCGAGCTAAGCCGTGAATTGGACGGGCTAACCCGTGGTCCGCATTGAATTGGATTCGGGCGGACCAGATCCAGCTTAATGGACCTGTGATTAACCGCTGGTCTGCTAATTTATAATCAAAAATAGGTTGTAGCCTTTAATTATGCTGCAGTGTTGTAGCCTTTTTGACTTTGAGGGGACATAACATCCCCTCAAAGTCAACTAACATTTTATGTTTTAAATTTATTTTTGTGTATTATATTGTTATAACATTAAATTAATAACACTAAATTTCAAAAAAATTTCAAATTTGTGTATTTTTGTGTATTATAACATTTTATTATGTCACTCAATTTCAAAATTTAATAATTAAAAATTTTTATTTTGATTCATATGGGTCGGCCCATTCATTGATCCATACGAATTGGCCTATATCAATTGACAAGTGGGCCGGGCCATGTTTTAAAAAATGCGGGCCTGTTCAACCTGGCCCGTCAACCCTCTTGAGTGGGTTCATGAACCATACGGGCTATTCGTGAGCCAACAAATGGCTGGCTGGACCCATCCGAATTTACACCACTACGTAGTTCAGACTTCAGGGCCTTTATCTCTAGATGGGAGGTAGTGCGAGGCTGGGCCTTCAAAGGTTAGAATGGGCTATAAGCTAGAGACTGGGCCTTCAGAGCATTTTATCTTTAGATGGGCTACAACCATGACACTGCGCCTTCACAGGTTAGAATGGGACTTCTGGATCACAGCACTAAATTGGGCTGCAAGCCCAATTAACATCACTTTACTCCTTTAGTTTTTCTTTTCTGTTTATTTATTTATTTATTTTTATTTAATTTACTTTTCTTGTGAAAAAAAAATTCTGTTAAACTAGCTCGAATTGTTGGCATTGCACAGTCACTTTGACTTCAACGGAAGCGAAAAACCCTGCAGTGCGGAGTAATGCAATGAATCCCTCCTCTTCGGCCAAAAAATGGCTACTCTATGCTCCCAAATTTTTCCCGCTTCTCAGTTCCAAACCCGCAAAAACCTCCAATCTCTTCTCACCACAGTTGTTTTCTTCAAATAGCTCATTGAATTCTTCCAATTTTCGCCTTTTCTCGTCTGGAAAACGCTTCCCTGATCCCCCTTCTCCTGAATCGAACGACTCCACTAACAGACACGATCGCAGGGACGAAGGTACGTCGACTCTGTTTTCTCTCCGCTTTTTTTTTTTTTTTTTCCTGTTTTTGTTTTTTATGAATAAGAAAAAGAAGTGATGTTTAGAATAGTTTGTATGTTTAACTATTTCCTTCTTATCTCAGTTTCAGCAGCTGCATTTAATTAATATTCTACAATTTTTGCGGCATAAAATAAAATAGTTGGAAATTATTTCTGTTTAAGGCGACAAAATTGTTTTGACTATGTTATACATTGTTCTGCCTATTTATCTTGTTACAAGGCGATACCTAGATGTCTAGAATAGTAGAATCTCTCCTGTTTAGCTCATAGATTATTGCATTCTATTACCTCTGCAAGGACACATAGAAATTAGATGAATTCCCAAGTAGGTTGAGATGGAAAATTTACGAAAACGAAGTTATCATATAAAGATGATTGATGTTAAAATAAAATAATCCGTGGTTTGTTTTGTTGCGACGATATAATAGATGAAGGTTCAATGTGTTTGTGCTAATCATCTCTGCCTTCATTTTTTAGCAAATTCATTCCCATCTCCACACTTTCTTTGGCAGTACGTCCATTTTGTCACTTTCTCTTATGTATCTCCATTGATTGCTGGCATGTTGCTCACCCTATTCAGTACCAATATCTCCACAGTTGTGTCCAATTCTTAGAACATATAGCTCTTAACCTGGCTGCGCTATCTTTTTTGTATTGTATTTGTCTATTGTTACTCACTGAATGTTGACTGGCTTCGCCTTGAATGTGAGCCCTATAAAATGAAACAAGGTTAAGCAGAAAGATTACAGACAGTTCCAAAAATTAAAACATTTGACGTATGTACTTATTGATTCTAAAGATGGGCTCATCCATATTAGTTGTGGGGTTGAAGGAACATGCTCTTCTGCTGTGAGGTTCATCTTCTTCATCACATTGTAAATTTGAGAAACACATTTTTCGCTACCACAAAATGAACAAAAACCCTTGCTAGGGCCCCATCCTAGCTACCACAACCCAAAAGAAACAATAAGAATACTTCTGTTTCTTCAACTTACCCTTCGCGTTTTTGTAAAATTTCACTCGCATCGAAACCATAACGCTTAACGTCTAGCTGAGTCTAGTTTCAATTTCACCCTTCATTGGTACTGAACATGCGAATGGTTAAACCACAGATATAATAGCAAGTCATGGAGAGGATGGTGTGTTGGGCAAGAAGTGAAGGTGGAGATAGATTTGCAAAAGAAATTTAAAGATAGGAATGATGTGCACAAGCATGTTCAAATTGGCTACAATTCCACTGCTATGCAATTACATTAAATAAAAGAAGAGTGAAGGTTTTTTTCTGGGGAATGCAAATGAGATTACCTATGACTGCTGAGTATTTGTCGATGGCACTAACGTGTCCATACTGTTGTATTCTGCCTTTTATTCTTTGAAACAACGGGATCCAATAAGGTGATGGAATGATCCATTAATGTTATTTCGGAGTTGAATACAAGATTTTTTTATTAAGGAGTTTATATATTAACTATATCTTCTTTTCCCCTTTATTTCTTCTGGCCGAGCTCATTTGATGTCCAATTTTCCATTGTAGAATGTAGACTAGCGAGGTATAACTGCAAATTCTGACATCCGAAGATTCTATGACGCCATTAAGAAAATTGATATCCGTCTTGTTATTCTGAAATTCTTTGGAGAAAATTTAAAATATCTTTTCTGCAAGAAATCTGGTTTATCTACATTATTCTATCCAAAATCTCATTTTAGAATCATTACATGACTGTTTGCTTCTTGGTTGGCGGATTTCACAAGATGCAAAACGTTTCATCATTGTGCTGTTAGCAGTTAAATACTAAAATAGTCTATATGGTTATGAGTATTCTATAGTACAGTATATTACTTCTGTTGGTGATGATGAACCGGAAATATTTCCTTTTATGAATTAAGTTGTGTGATTTTGGATTATTTCTTTTACTGAAAGAAATTCATGTAACATTACAAAAAGTTTATGATTCCTTGCAGAGCTTAAAGAACTAGTAAACAGGTTTTATGAGGGTGATAATGAAGCAATCCCTTCAATATTCGAAGCTATACTGAAGAGGAAATTGGATGGGACAGGTGAGGAGTCGGACGAGGAGTTTTTGAATGAACTTCAAAAGAATCCTAAACGCAATGGTGTTAACGACGAGGAATGTGGTCCGGATTGAGTGGGATCAACCACGAAAGAGAACGAGCAAATACATGACAATGATATTTTGTAGATAGGAAAAGCGAAACAAGGTATGTATAAATGCACTTTGTTTCTTACTAGAGTAATTGCTATGTCTCGTGTAGTCTTCGCATAAGCTTGGCTTGACTCCAAAATGTGTGGTTGAAAATGATGATAAAGAAAAATGATTTTTCAGGAATTTTTTGTCTAACAAGTCCTGAATACAAGAATAATGATATGATTTATCTACTATGGATGTTATTGCGGGTCTAAAATAGGGACAAAGAGTTAGTGATATGTGGTTGTGTAAAGAATGCTTTGATTGAAAGCAAAATTCAGCATGTTTTATTGTTTTTGTAATTTGGACCCCAGACAATGACTCTTCATGAATGAATAGGTTTCAACTTTCAATTTTCAATTTTCAAATATGGTTAGTTTCAGATTTTTTTTGAATGTGGTTGTGATTTATATGTGTTTTTTGGTTTTTATTATTATTTTTTTTCCGGGCGGCCTAGATGTGAAAATTACAAAAATGTTATAAATACACACAGCCCCGGATTTCTCCCAGCACTCACAGCCCCTGAAGGTAGTGGGACCCGGGGCTGTATCTTACTGGGAGGATAAAATTCCTCATAGCGCTGGGTTTGTAACACAGTGGATGAGAATTAATTGAGTTATTTAGGGGCAAAAGAAGGTTGGAGATAGATGTGACACTCATTAATGTAGCCCCAATATGGGACTCCACATTATCGACTAAAATGACAATGAAAACAAAATTGTTGCCTTTTGGACATAGAACTGCAAATGCTCTGGCAATTGGTCGATCCCATGCACAAGAAATGTTTTTGGGTTGCAGAGTACATATGCTATTTTGTTGCTATCAATGGGTAAATTTCACAATCGGTCATTAAAGTTTAAGCAACTTTCAAATTGGTCACGCAATTTTTTCTTTCAATCTAATTAAGCACCCTTTATTATTCATTCCCGCTGTTTGCAAATATAGTAATAACTAATAAATGAATCTAGATGTGCTATTTCAATTACTCTCTAATTGTTATCTAATCAAAATAATTTACATATGCAATCAAATGTACTAATTTACCTTATAAGTTACAATAAGGGTGTGTTTGATTGGCCCTTTTTTCTTGGAAAATGTCATTTTCAGTCTCTTTTCCCACTTTTGGCTGTTTGATTGGTTTTTTTTCCCAAGGATACATCCACATATCTAGTGAGATTTACCTGTATTACGTAAATTTCTACCATTTAACTCCACTCACTCTCTCTCTTATTTTACATCAACACTCATAAATACTCATAAATACACGTAAACTAACACTCGCTTAATAATTATATATAAAGATAAGGAAAATGATCAAATTTCATAGAAAAAGCACAAAAATAAGGAAAATAATACTATTTTTCAACTTGTAAATTAATGCAATCAAACATCTAGAACTACCATTTCCGCGGAATTTATTTACCCGGAAAATATTTTCCTTCCAACAATTTTCCGGCTTTGCAATCAAAGACAACCTAAGTAATTCTCAAGTTTATGGTCGAATGCGTGGATTTTCCTACAATAGTCTGTTTTGTTTTGAAGACATGTAATTTTGTATCGCGTATCACGAGCAACGTGAGTAAACCACGTAAAGGAATTGTGCTTAACTTTAGTAATTACTAAAATGTGTGAAAGATTACTTTAATGCCCAAATTGACATTTTAATCGAACTTCGATTACCATTTGGAAAATTAACTCTGCTCTGCATTAATATGTCCTCATCTCCATCTCGTGATTGTGGAATTTGTGATTTTCTACGTAGGGTATATATGGAATAGGAGAAAAAGGACAATTTATGGCAGCTCAACTGGGCATGTGAGATGTTCTCAAAGTCATGTCTTTATTCCCAGTTTCAATAATGCTCGCTTTTTAGATATGAATTACTCTCTTCAATAAGGTGTAATTATTCTGCACCAAGATTTTAGGTGCTTATTTCGTGTTTGTTGGCACGAGAAATGAATTTTGGGGGCCGGGCACCCCCGGGGGGGGGGGGGGTGGGTTGGTTGAAGAGTTCAAAAGATTTTAAGTTACAAGCAATGTGTGGTGAAATTTTAGTTTTAGAGTTTGTTACGCTTTGATATCTTTAAAGAAATTGATAAATCGAGCTGGGGGAACACACTTATGAGATTCAGCTTCTACCCGACTAGTTATTGTTTGACGATTCTTTTAATAATTACCTTTTGTACTTATTTTTAATCGTTCACTTGAAAAATGAAATCTCATCTTTCACGTTTTTAGGTAAGGTTTCATTACTTTTAACCTTATATATACTTGACTAGTGTCATCCTATCCATTTATGAGCATGGTAAAATATCTGCAAGCGGACAGATTGAAACACGTGCCCCCTAGCAAATCTATTCACTTGTGGGTATTTTATCATTCCCATAAGTAGGTAGGAGAGTGAGACTAATATATACTCGTCTAACTTCAAAGGAGGAAAAAAGATTGTCAAACAAATTGAGTTACAAACTGAGAAATTTTAGGGGGATATTTTTTATAAATATTTTTAAGTGACATGGTGATGTTGTGTTTTATTATTAGATGATAAAAATGTACTTTGAATATACATCACATGGATATATCATTATCACCTAATGAATAAATAACACATCATAATGTTAAGTAAAAATATCAATAAACAACGTCTCCATAGAATTATTCGTAAAAATTTGAATTCAATAAAATGGTTTTACTTGATCGTTCATCTTAATTGTTATGTTCAATATAGAATGAATCAATTAATATTAAATCGTTAATACAAATGATTGTTTATACCACTCGGAAAGAAGTATTTAATGATTGGTTTATAGAAGTCGGAAAGAAGTATTGCTCAAAATTACTACTTAACAACCAGTTGAGTGTGATGTCTCGGTCACACCAACAAATTTCCTAACCAACCCAATTATTTAAGCACGGAAAATTCATGCTCTGATTCTTTAATTTGGCAAAGCTTCGAATTATTACTACTTCGCTTTTATCTCATACATTTTTAACAACTTTTCTTACTTTTTTTCAGTATTTTGTCCTTAGCAATAATTGTTTCTCTTTGAACCTAAGGATGTAATAGTTTTTAGTGTTGTACCCGCCCCAAAGAAGCTCTCAGAGTGAAAATAATTTTCTCTTGCCAAGCATGTGGTTGCATACCAACAATTTTCTAGTGTCATTGATGGCACCGATGGCATTTTCGGGTCCGATCCGATATTTATTTTGAAATCTAAAATCAGATTTAGAATCAGCACAACGAGGGGGAGCTCCAACAATCTGAAAAATTTTTTTGCAACACCATGGCGGCCGGTCAAAGTTTTGATCATAATTTGGACCAAAACTTTGACCAAATTATGGCCACAATTTTGACCGGCTCTGTCAACAGCCACGGTGTCGCTGAAAATTTTTCAAATTGCTAGAGTTCCCCATAACCGTGCTGATTTTAGATTTGATTTCGAATTTCAAAACAGATATCAGATCGTGCCTGAAAATGCCATCGATGGCATCCTACTTACAGTGCCATCGATGACACTAAATCAATCCTGAGTTGTATACTTATCAGCAATGATGCGGTTTGATGTGTTTTCTGACCCCATATGATCTCCATTTTGAAATCCTAAACCAGATCTAGAAACAGTACGACAAGAGGGAGCTCTAACAATTTGGAGAATTTTCTGACATTACTGTGGCGGCCGGTTAAAGTTTTGGCCTAAATTAATATCAAAACTTTGATCGGTCGCCACTGTATTGTTAGAAAATTTTCCAAATCACTGAAACTCTTCCTCGCCGTGTTGATTCTAGATTTGGTTTCGAATTTCAAAATAGAGATTATCTGTGGCTAGAAAAAGCATCGATGACACTGTAAGTACGGTGCCGATGGCACTTGAACATTTTCGGTATACTTGTACCAAAATAAATGACCCTATGTTTTCCTAAATTTGTAACATTCTCATGGGCATGTATACTTTTTTTTTTTTTTTTATGTAAAGTTCATTTCAATCGCGTTCAAGCAATGTTTAAGTGTAAAATTTGGTTTTACTATTTTACCATGTTTTATACCGTTTTACCCTTCTACTTCGCATCTTCTACGCTTATCTCCACTGAGGTCCGTAAAAATTGGATGCTACAGGATTAAATTTTGCATTACGCTTTAGAACTCTTCCGAATACTGTCTTCTCACCTACACTACTTACAAATAAGAGCCTATGATTAGTTAAATAATATAACCCGTGTATAAGTGGATAATTTAATTAGTACAATTAAGCAATAATACGTATTTCTAAAATATATCAAAAAGCCTAATGACTCTATTCTTCGGGCAGACAAATGTTGTTTTCTTAATTATTATTGATGTGATAAATATTAATTTTAAGAATAAATGTTTTCGTCCCACATAATGAGGAGTTACTTTCGTCACCCATTGATGTATTAGTACGTGGAACTGTCCTTTTAGGGCATCTCCAATGGGAAGTGTATAATGGAATGTGTGTTTAAGAAAGAAATAGAGAGAAAATTATTATTTTAATTGTAGAGGAATAGAAAGACGTATAAATAAAAAAAGAGGGAAAAGTATAAAAGATGAGAGAGGTAGAAAGATATTCAAAAATAATAATAAAATAGTAGTGAAAGATGTGAAGTTGGATGTTTAAATTTGGATATCACACGAAAAAAGAGGAAGAAAAAGTAAGTAAAATGAGAGAAAAGTGATTAAAAAATTTAAAATTAAAAAATAACCGGATCCGCTCAAAATTTATGTGAGTATATCTCTCCAAAAATTAGATTTTGAAAGAGACAATAGCATTGGAGATGCTCTTAGGACATTTCCAATGGGAGGTGTCTAATGGGGATGTGTATTTAAGAGAGAGAGAGAAAAAAATTATTTTAATTATAGAGAGAGGGAGAAAGATATTCAATAATAATAATAAAATAGTAATGAAAGATGTGAAGTTGGATGTTTGAATTTAGACATCACACGAGAAATAAGGAAGAAAAAATGAAGAAAATATGAATAAAATAAGAGAAAAGTGATTAAGAGAAATTTTAAATTAAAAAGTTACGAAACTCACTCAAAATTTATGTGAGTGTCTCTTTCTAAAAATTGAATTTTGAAAAGACACATGGTATTGGAGATGCTCTTAATACATCAATAGTGGGAAGAATATTTCTCCCCACGTGATTAGACAACCTTACTTCAATTTTTAAGAGAATAAAACCTCCTTGTGAAAGAGATCCTTTCCCACCACAGCCACTCTGGAGATCAAGATATGCATGTTGGATTCAGCCAAACTTCATCCTACCCCTGCTATACCCCACATTAGCAGCCTTACTGTACCCACCCACTTTCAGCTTCCCCAAAACACCAACTTTATTCAGCTTCTCCTTCCCACAAAGAAAAGCAAAGAAGCCACTTATTCCATCCATGTCATAGAACAGCAACCAAAAATTCCCTGAATCTGAAAGCAATGTCATTCTTTATCACTTTCCTCTTCATTACAACAACACTATTCCAGACAACTACATTATCGGCCTTACCCGTTTTACCCAGCCCGGAGCAGGCCACAGTCCAAACTCAAACAGTCGTCACAGTTCAACCACCGCCGGCTACCATCCCGGCCTTCCCGGAGCAATCCGACGTTGCCGGCTGTCCGTTGGACCTTCCAGATCAGCTCTTCGACGGCATAAAATCCGCTTGTGGGAATAAGCTCCACCGGACCCGGTGCTGCCCGGTTCTGGCGGCGTGGCTCTACTCCGCCTATTCAACCACCGCATTGACCAAATCTCCGCCGCAAACGGCGTCGTATGACATGCCGCTCCTCCCTGATGACTCGGAGACGTGCGTGGATACTCTCGAGAAGGCTTTGGGAAACAGAGGCGTTCAATTGGCGAAGCCTAATGAGACTTGTGATGTAGTTTACTGCTACTGTGGTATTCGATTGCATCCGTTTACCTGTCCCGATGCGTTTTCTGTGAATTCGCGAGGTAAAATGGTCGGTGATGAGAGGGTGAAGAGACTGGAGAAGGATTGCCGCAGTACTGGCCTCGCTGGATGCTCCAAATGCCTCAACAGTCTTCGCTTGGTACGAAAATTCCCAATCCTAAATCATCTTAGCTCTTTTTCCTCCTTACATTCTCTCTCACACACACACACACACAAAGTTCATTGCAGTTTCATATCATCATATGTGAGTTCGATTCAAGCTGGAGGAGAGACTAATTAGGGTTTCAGTGGAATGATTATAAAATTTGGGAAAGTTAATTCCATTTTATATAGTTATTCTCCTAGTCGCATGTAAAATGCTGAGGAAGCGAGTATAACCCACGCGTCTTGACAACACTCTTTTATTGGCAAGAATCAATCCTACTACTGCAATGTCATTTGTTGATTGCAAAATCTAGCCGGATAATGTGTCCAACAAGATTCCCTATTCCCCCCTTTCCGTCCATACGTTTTTGCACAATGTAGCACACTTTCGAGGTCAAAGTTGTTAGAAAACGAGAGTTCTGGCTGCTGTAGACACTCCGATAGCGAACACTAGATAGTATATGAGTGCAATTGTGCGAAGGACATGAGAAAAGGGATGAAGATTTGAGTGCAATTGTGCGATGGACATGAGAAAAGGGTTGAAGATTATGTAGGTTGAAAGTGGCCAATGCGTTAGGTTATGGGCCCAACAAGCATAAGATGGGTCCAACTCGCATTGATCTTAGTTAGCAATTATGGGTCCTTCATATGTCGCGTGTAAGTTATGTACTTCATATGTCGCGTGTAAGTTATGTAATTTAGGGGCATAACACTGTTGTTGGTTATAGCTTGTAAATCATCTCATACAATATTGTGCTAATATGTGCAGCTCAAAAAGGATAATGCTGGACATACAAACGAATCCGATGAGAGGACAAGCAGGATGCATAACCGGGATTGTGAGCTTATGGGTCTAACATGGCTTCTTAACAAGAACCGGACTGCATACATCCACACAGTGTCTGCTGTTCTTAGGGCTATCATGACGAGCTCTGAAGGCGATTCTAATCCACAGTTTTGCAGTCTAAACAGTGATGGCATGCCTCTAGCCGTTGATTCTTCGGAAATCGATGATCAAAGTTCGTCTACAGTTGAAAAAGTCTCATTTTATCACTACCTCCTAGTGCTTTCTTTGGTATGTTTGAGCATCCTTGAGTTATTTGCTAGGCATTAGCAAGTCGCTAGAACTGTGATTATCTGATTTTGGTGTAATGAAGTAAGAAATTCTCAAATGTACCTTGTAATGATTAATTTTTAGTGAGATTGCAGTGTTTTCTAGCTAGCTGTGATGAGTAACTTCTGGGAATTAATTGTACAAGGGCTTGGTAAGACTCGATTTTTTAAGATGGAAGCATCTCCAATGCAATGGCCATCCATGGTGTTTTTAGTGTGTGAGATAAAGGCACAAAATAATAATAATAATAATCTATTTTCTCACTTTTTACTCACCTTTTCTTCATACATCCCATGCTATGTCTAAAATTCTACATCCATCCACACATTCTTCACTATTATTTTATTATTTTTTAAAAATTTATTTTTATCTTTCTCCTCCTTTTCATTTTTCACACTATTTTTTCTTAAATTTCTCTCTTCCTCCTCAATTAAAATAATATTTTTCTCATTTTTCTCCTCTCTCTCTCACATATAGCATTACACTCAACATTTCCAATTCACATTTCCATCGGAGGTGCTCCTAGGTCACTGTAGCATTACATTTGTATGACGTGGAAGTGAGTTTATGTCTATTGGACATATCACCTCGATATTAAGCGATCATATCCAATACAAAAGTGACGTGTCACGTGGATATAATACTGTATACTAGCGTGAGAGATAGATGGATGTGATTTGTTTGACTAAATTTAAAATTTGAAAAAAATGCATTAAAATGCATTTTTTGTTGGATGCTAACGCCCTCAAAATTGAATAGCATAAGAGATTCAAACCAAATGACCATCAATTCATTTCGTGACAATACATGACTAGAAAAAATAAATGTGTAATTTAATTTCGAACTACCAAAAACCTTCCAAAATTAATGATGGCATATTTGAAGAAATATTTTATGCCGTAAAATTAGACCCCTTAACCTTTCAAAACTTCATCGCAAAGAAAGTATATGAATAGACTATAACAGTTAACAGGTTAAAAAGGTACTTAAAACAAGTGCAATATGTAATCGCTAGTTTTGATCTGGTCCACCTGGGTGGACCATAGCTTATGATCCGCCCAGGTGATTTAAGCCTTTGTCCAGATTCCGTTTTGAAATCCAAAAATCTGGTTAGATTCAGCACGATGAGGCGGAACTCCAACAATGAAAAAAATTTTGGACACCGTAGAGGCCTGTGGTGGCCGGTCAAAGTTTTTGGCCGGCCGCCACGGTGTCCCAAATTTTTTTCCAAATTGCTGAAGCTTCGCCTTGTTGTGTTGAATCTAGCCAAATTTTTGAATTTTAAAATGGAGCCCGAGCGAAGGCTTAAACCACCTCGGTGGACCAGATCAAGTCTAATGTAATCGCAACTACATAAAGTTATAACTTATATGCACGAACACATTGATCACAACTATTGAAGTATTGTAACACTCTAAAACCACATTTAAAATCCGATTATGTCAAATCCAGTCAAAGTCCCCGATCGACTTGAGACACCCGAGCTCAAGTTGACTCTGACTTTCGATCCAATACCTCAGCCAGATTGAAGGCTGGGTCACATCTAGAAACATCAATTAAAATATAAATTTAGAACAATACGAGACAACACTACATTAATAATCAACAACATTTATCTGTAATTCGTTTGTACATTAACCACCGCAGAGGACTTCACACCATATTCAGTGATCTTTCGTCCTCTCGTAATCCTTAGAATAAAGCCCAAAATTGCAACACGTGTCAACTGAAAATGACATCTGAAGTCACACGTGGATCGTATCTCTTGCATTGCCCTCTGCATGTTCACTAGGTTGCACTCTTTGTCTACCTTCGTCCATCTATAAATATTTACTATTTAATTGTAAATTTTAAATAAAATTTAATAATTATATTTGTATTATCAATGGCTGCTGCAAATATTGATCCTTTGATTGTTGGCAGAGTTATTGGTGATGTGGTCGATATGTTTGTGCCTAGTGTTTCGATGAGTGTTTATTATGGCGCTAAACACGTGACTAATGCCTGTGACATCAAGCCATCAATGGCTGCGCCGCAGCCCAGGGTTACTCTTACTGGTCATCCTTCCCATCTCTATACTCTGGTATTTTTGTTTTCTTTGTTATTTTGTACATTTTTTCATTCAGTTTCACCATCCTCCAGCTGATGATCGATTACACATAATGAAAATATTCTTGCAAGCATAACTTGCAATTTTATTTGCATTTCAGTTTCTATCCGTGGAGTTTCAATTTCTTTGGTTTTGGGATCCATAGAGAAGTGAGAATGTGTTCTCTTTGTTTTCAAGAACTTAAATATTTCCACTAAAAGAAATACTTTTTTTTCTTAGCGCGTGTTCGTGTGTACTTATTTTTGCCTAAAATTTTGCTAAAAGTGGAGTGTAGTAGTGGGGACCAAGAGATGTGTGGATAATAATGAGTGATGATGTGAAATGTGTGGTAGATATTGATGTTTGACTTTGACTTTTAGTAGTAGGTAATTTTTAGGTGAAAATAAGTGGAAACGAACACACACTAGTGATCCCGTTAGCATACTTGTAAAAATGAGTTTTAATGCATTTTTTTCAAATTTTAAATTGGTCAAATAAATCACATCCATATATCTCTCAACTCATTAAATCTCCACTATCCAACTCCACTCATTCTCTCTCTTCCTACTCATAAAAATACATTAAAACCTATCCGCTAACACCCTCTAAAATGAGAGTGTTAGCATGCATTAAAAAATGCATTTTAATGCATTTTTTTCAAATTTCAAATTTGGTCAAACAAATCACATCCATATATCTTCTCATTCATTAAATCTCCACCATTTAATTTTACTCATTCTCTCTCTTCCTACTCATAAAAATACATTAAAACTCACCCGCTAACACTCTGTTATATAAAAACACAACAACTATCAATATTTTGAAAAGTTGAAAATTGAAAACAGACTCAAAACGACACGTTAGGAACCTTTTCTAGTAAATAAGTACATTTTTTAAGAGGGTTAAAAATAAAAATAAAATAAAATAAAATAAAAATTCAATTTGCTCTAATTACATAGACAATGAAATGAGGAAAAAATTAAAAATAAAAATAAAAATTGAAGCTTTGTTACAAAGGCCTATAAGTAATTGCATGCATGCAGATGTATCATTCAATGGTTGCGGACTCCCACACTTGTATATAATGTACAGATATCATCTGCACAAGTAGATTAATTCTTCGAATTATTATTGTGTAATTAATTTGGAGACTTGATGATCAATGCAAGGTGATGACGGATCCGGATGCTCCAAGTCCAAGTGAGCCAACTATGCGAGAATTGGTCCATTGGTTAGTAAACATTGTAGTTTATTACAAAATGTATAGCTAGCTGTAACAAAGTATATATTTGACATAATAAACCTAAGAGTTTATCCTTAGCCTTCGCGTCTTACCCAAACTTGTTATATAAGATGGTGTCATTAGATACCCTTAGTCACATTGAATAGAAGATCTGTTGTATGTGACATATGTAGCTAAATTTGGCTTACTCAGAGCATTTCCAAATTCTGATAGTTAATGTGCATTCTAGCCTATATGGCAACTAAACGAACGGGCTTGCAATCGGTGTGGCATTAGATTCTCAAAGAATAGATGACTAAATCCATAAGTCATCCTAAAGAATTTGCCTAAACATGATCTCAAATGTCTTTAGTCCTTTTAGATGGCCTTCTACGTCTAGATAGATTTCTTGACAATGTCTACATTTATCACTGTCACATCAACTAAATACAATTCTAGACATGATTTATTTAAGATAAAATATACTTTAACTTATATGAACAACTGTCAAGTGGAATGCACGTTTCCACCAGAGCTGCTATAATAATAACTTTGTGGGAAAAAATTAAAATAAATAAATAAAATAGAGAGATTAAAGGGAAGTGACGTGTATGCATATTCATTTTTTTCAGGATTGTGACAGACATTCCGGGTTGTACCAATGTTGCAAGAGGTAATTGCCCCCCAACAATTTTGTAGTTATCATTATTTATACATAATCAGCATAACTAATGTCAACTAGAAAAATTAATCGTACAGTTTCCTCTTCCAAAAAAAGGGGAGGAAGAAGTAAAAATAATGAAGGAACAAACCTACATGAATGATAATGTTGTGCAGGAAGGGCGATACTACCATACATGAGTCCTCAGCCAACTATCGGAATACACCGATACATTCTAGTTCTTTTCCAGCAAAAAGAGGTGCTGGGCGAATTGGTTTCACCAATGGCTCGATCACATTTCAACACCAGAAAATTCGCCCAAGAGCTGAACTTGAGCGTCCCGTGGCCATCGGTGTACTTCAATGCGCACAAGGAGCCACTCAACCGGAAACGCTAAATAACTAAGTTACATAGTGGCCCTATTGGAAATGTTCAAAGCTCTCCCTCTCTCTTTCCCTGCCAAATATAATACTTGTAGCCCTATTAATAAATCTGCCTGGTTTCACTTGGGAAACTATTGTTACTTTTTGAGAATTCAAGAATCATAATGCGTCCAGATTAGTAGTCTCAATTCATCTCTCATAAGTTATATCGCTCAATCAAATCAATCCACGTATATAAACAACTGCATTGATTCAATAATTTAAATTATTTTGATTGAATGAAATAAGCTTAGGAGACTATTTAGATTATTCCGATTAAATGAGATAGCTCAGTGGACAAACGTTGGAATAGTATATTTCAAGTTTTCAACTCAATCATAATAACCTTTGCAGTAACACCGAGAATTGGGAACACAAAAAGTCAGATAAACTGATGTGCCTCAAACAATAACATCAAGAATTGGGAAAGCAGAAAACAAGACATATAAAAAAATTTAATCTTATCTTAAATCCTAAAAGCAACTCAATGTCAAGAAGATTACCTGGTACCGGCCGACCCCCCAAACTCAGATAATCCCATCTGTGTAACCAATGAAGAGTGTGCATCCATCAGCACTCCAGTTGAGACAAGTGCAGTGATTAATCTGTAAAAACAAACTCACAATTTCATTCACTCACAGAATCTAAATCATTGTGTTTAAATAACATTTGATGATAAGATCATCAACTGACCTTATTCTTGCTAGCAGTGTTCTGGCTAGTCTCTTCAGCAATCATTTCACTCTCTTGCTTCAAATCCACTTTAAGATCTATAACCACAGTTTTGTTCTCCAAATCCCAAATCTTAATGCTTGCCTCAGTTGCAGCACAGAGCCAGTATCTGTTCGGACTGAAACAGAGGGCATGAACAACTGAACCAGCATCCAGCGAATATAGCTTCTTCCCTTCAGCCAAATCCCACAGAAAAATCACTCCATCTTTCCCACCACTCGCGCACACAGATCCGTCAGGAGACACAGAAATAGTGTTAACATATCCAGCATGCCCAGTCAAAGTGGATTTAATTTTACAATTCGCGAGACTCCATATTTTCACAGTCCGATCCCATGAACATAATATAATCGTCGGTTGAAGAGCATTCGGCCAGAATAGAACGCACGACACCCAATCCGTATGGGCATCCTGGTCCTGAATCGTGTACTTGCATTCCCCCAGGGTATTCCACGGCTTAATCGTCTGATCACGTGAAGCCGAGACTATCTGTCAGTTGTCGACGGAAAACTCGACGGAGAGAACGTCCTTCGAGTGACCTACAAAGCGGCGAGTGGTGGTTCCGGTCTGGAGGTTCCATAGGTGTTACTCGCCGTCCCATGAACCGGAGAGTGCGAACATGCAGTCGGAGGAGAGAAGTAGAGAACGACGTCCTGAATGAAATGCGAATGTCCGGTGAGGCGCCGGCTAGGTACGCCGTAGGTTTTGTAGTCCTTGGTGAGGTCCCAGAGGATTACCTATTTGTCGAGAGTAGAGGCAGCGATCTTGTGGGAATTGTCGATTGGAGTAGCGATCGCGGTTACCCAATCGGTGTGTGATCTCATTGTGCCTTTTAGTATTATCTGCTCCTGAGCCATGGGTGCTGATTGCTGTGGCCTGTGGATGGTTCTCTGTTAATTGGAGGTTTTACGGCTTGAGGAGAAGCTGAGAGGAGATGAAATGATCGTACCGTAGGATGTTTGAACCGTGTGTTATATATATAGCGGGCCGGGTTTAGGGTTTAAGCATTTGGGAATCCCTACGGGTTGATTGGGTCTGATATGGTCCGGGTGAGGGCTTAAGAACCCAATTTGAGTATTCGATCAATAAAA